>JAPWFG010000020.1:2400000-3721826 GCA_028015205.1 Mytilisepta virgata | reverse complement strand
CCTCAAAGGAATTTGATGAAACTTTCTCTGTGCATTAATCTTAATGTAAAGGTGTGCAACATATTTCATTTTTAGAAAATTTTATTAGCTTTTGTAAAAATTGACGTCCGCAGGCGACACATGTCTTCCTTGGAAGACTTATACATTTTTTAAAAATCAAGAACATTATGAAATATTAAAATAAGTGTTAATTTGAAGAAGAAAAATAACTAAAAAAATATAAACATGATGTACAGTACGTCACTTTTTATCCTGAAATGCAAATAGGCATGTCAATTCATTTATGCAAGTTAATTGAAAGCCACGTGTCACATGGGTCGTAAATTACGCGTCGATGAGAGTAAGGCACCGAGTTTTTAGTTGAAACTTCAAGATGTGTGTACAGAGTAGATCTAGAAGGACGTTGTTAACTTAAAATATCCAGTGGATTTCCTAATAAAAATTCAATCCTTATAATATTTTGCTAGATTATTTCAACTAAAGATTAATCCAATACTTCATGCTGCATAAAATTAATAAAAAAAACTCTATTCTCGGAAAAATCTGCTTTGCTAGAATGTGAAAAAAGAAAAATTGATTTTATCCAGACCTACAAAAAGATATATTATCAAGCACAGAAATCTCAGCCCCCCCCCCCCCTAAAAAAAAAAAAAAAAAAAAAAACAACAACAACAACTTACAAACCTATTGACAAATCTTTAAAACAAAATATCAATACGTATTCTCCTCTTACATGTCTTACCTATTTTATATTGTTGAAAAAATATTTGCAGCCAAATTTTCCTTTATTTTGAATAATCTTATGCAACTATCAATTGTACATCGGATCTTTCAACATGTTCAAAGGGTGAGTTCCGTCGCCAAGTCAACTGGGGCATCTTGAAGGTAACAAACGTTTTAAATAATTTTAAAATTGGTAGTAATGTCGACTAATGTCACAAAAGATTGCAGTATAAAGATAATAACAGTGCACGGACTAGACATAAAATTCGATATACGAATTGTATGAACACAATCGTGTAAAATTTGTATTTCTGTCAAATTTGAATATCTTGACGTGTTCAGATGGTGATCGATCCATGTATCTATGGGATTTGTGTAATCTCTAAAAATCTGTTCCCCTCTAATGGATCATACGGTAACAATAAAGGTAGACACTGATGAGTAACAATTATCATTCATTAAATGCATTAATTGCATTAATTGCATGAGTGTCGCAGTAAATATTTGGTAAATCTATATATACTAAGGAGATAAATTTACGATAGCCTATTGTTACAAATTTATCTTATTTTATAAGTTTTAAACACTACCACATATTAAATGTGCCTATACGCCTAAAGTATGAATAAGCCAAGATTCAAAGTTTTAATATAAATCAAATATTCACAAAGAATATAAAAGGGGCTAATTGGATATTTTGTTCAAAATGCATGCCCCTTTTGTATGAATGAAGTTTTATTATTTAATTGATATTATTTATTTTAGAGTTACCCCTATTTATTTTAGAGTTAAGTCAAATCTTAAGCATTTTTTAACTTAATTTTTTTTTATGCATGGCTTAAATGGAGCGGGCAGGGCTTCAATAAAGTAAGATTTTGCTAAGCAAATTCTTAACTTGACTCGTTTTATGCATACCACTCAGGTAATGTTGGCGAAGTTTACTTCACTAAGTGATTTCTTAGCAAAACCACACCTTTTACTTATATTTTGCCATACTCATACTACCAAGTAATAATAGGGAGTAGACACCCCTTTCCACCAGGGGCCAGTTACGCACTCGATAAATTATGCGAGACGTTAACTTACTGCATTACTGCATCCGTGAATAAAATCTTTAAATGAAAGCAAATTTTGACATGCAATAAGGAAGTTTTCTAGCTGTATATTTTTTTTTAAAGTAGCAGTCCTTATTTACCAGGTGAAATATTTTGTACATCCATGAGAAGGAGCAAAACTAGGCCTTCATCCTAACATGCCTACGGAACTACTTTTTACGCTGATCCTTGCATTAAGATATTTTTACCTCCTCTAATGCATATCTGCAAAGAAACTCTGAGGAAATATTACCTCATTTACCATAAAACAGTATTTAAAGCATACACTTACATGTATACAAAACTTCCAAATGCAACAAAATAAAAGCAAGCCACCATATATATGTATAAAACTCGTAAATGGGATATGTGAGTTACCTGAACATAAAAGTACACATATATATATCTGATTAATAGCTTATTGTTTTTTTGTTTAGTTGGGATTTTACGCCGTTTTCAGCACATTTGGCTATTTCGCGGCGGCCAGTATTTATGGGTGGAGGAAGCCTGAGTACCCGGAGAGGACCACCGACCTCTGGTAGAAAAATTGGCAATCAATGTCAATTGAGATCGAAGTCGAACACACCCCGCCACATGTGAGATTCGAACTCACAACCTCAGTGTTGACAGGCTAATGATTATTAGTGGTCATGACGAACTACCTAGACCACTCGGCCACCGAGGCACCGAGGCCTGCGAACCCCCAGCCCCCCCCCCCCCCCCCCCCCCCCCCCACTTGATTAATAGAGAATCTTAGATAAAATAACTCGATCGAAAAATTAGAAAAAGCATAATGGAGTACAAAATTAATGAACTTATGATAGTTTACACTTTAATATATAGAACAAGATGCCTTCAATTGCTTTTACCGTTTCCCTTACAGGATCGATTTCCTCCCCCTCAAAATGTGACCTTCTTGTGGATTGTAGTTTTTAAAAATCACAAAAAAGATAAATAATAAGATGAAAACCAGTTTGTCTGGAAATTTTCAAAGTGAAAATAAAAATGTATTGTGTCATTACTAAATTAAACAAAATGATGATATGACATATAATAAAAAAAATTTGAGCATTTAAAAAAATAATAATAAAATCATACAAACAATATAAAAATAAGGATATTGTGAAATGGATAGAAATTATTTTTTTTTTATCTTTTTCTAAGAATTTAGAATTTTTATAATCTTCGAAAATAGATTTAAGCTTATGTAACTAAAAATAAAAAATAACAAAGGAGCTTTTTAAATTTTTTTTGTACAAAGAAATACAACCTTCAAAGATATTTTTCCCAATTTTCAGAAAAAAATTGGTTTCAGTAATTGTTTTGGAATTTTTGGGTTGTCAAACCAAATAAATTTCCAGGCTTTGCCGAAGTCGACGATCAACTTACGGTCTTCAGTAGAAAAAATGTATAAGGAAGACGGAGTTATCTTCCTTCTTTCCGATTTTCCTGTTAAGCTACTTGCATACGTCAGAATGCAATTAAATGTACACGACAGTTACCATCTCCAGACGCCGTGAACCCTCTCTTATAGGTCGTGAATCTACACCAAAGTTTTCTTATTAACGCAAAAATGTGTAAAGATTGGGTAAAAATTATGAGAGAGATTGAAAAAAAACGATTTAAGACAGTGCAAAGAATTAAAGTCAGACTAAAAAATGTTGATTTTTCGTCAAAAACATGGAATAAAATCTATAAAACACTCTCTCATGGTGTAAGTCCAAGAGTTTGTAATAGCGCAAGTGACCTCCGAAGTCTTGACTATCAATATTTCTTATTGGAGGCAATAGTAACGCGACAATTTTGAAATATCTTTACATCGGCGAAAATAGACAATTTTTTTTCTGACGTATATACGTAGGTGAGTTCTGATTTTTTTGCATCAGAACAATTCTGACTCAAACGATCCCCTGACTGCTTGAGCAGGATTAAAAATTTAAGTGTTGCAGTCAATTTTTCTGATTTTTCTACAGGATTCTATATTAAACTATGTTCAGCTATTTCAGTCATCTTGGTTGACAGTCCAGGTCAATGGAAACATTTCTAAAAGAGAACTAAGGACCATTACTGCTAAGTTCTGTTCCACCTGGCTAAGTGGTTTCAGACAAAAAGATTTTTAGATGAATTTTACTATAGTGTCCTATATTTAACCAAGTTTGGCCAAGGTGGCCATCTTGGTTGACAATCCGGATGATCGGACATATTTCTTAAAGAGGCCATCTTATTACGAATGCTGCCAAGTTTAGTTCAAATTGGCCCAGTAGTTTCAGACAAGAAGATTTTTTAGTAAATTTCCCATAGGGTCCTAAGTTTGGCTGTGGCGGCCATCTTGGTTGACAGTCCGGGTCATCGGACACACCTCTGAAAGATTACCGTCTGGTTCCAATTGGCTCCATAGTTTCAGACAAGAAGATTTTTTAATTAATTTTCCCATAGGATCCTATGTTAAACTATATATGGCTGACAGTCCAGGTCATTCGACATAATTCTGAAAGAGGACCATCTAAGGACCATTGCTGCCAAGTCTTGTTCCAATTGCCCCAGTTGTTTCAGACAAGAAGATTTTTAAATGAATTCCACATAGGGTCCTATGTTGAATTTTTTTATCAGCCAATCAGAAACAAGAACTCTCCATGTTGGCCATATTTGTAGTCCGATCAGGACAAAATGAGGAAACTTTGTAAAAAAAAAAACTCCCATAGATGCTCCCTGTCAAGTTTCGTTCCATTTGGCCCAGTAGTTTCACAGAATTTTTTTCAACCAATGAGAAACAAGAATTTTCCATAGCGGCTATGTTTGTTGCCCGATCAGGACGAAATGAAGAAACTTTGTAAACAACCTCCCATAAATGCTTTATGCTCAAGTTTCCATTTTGCCAAGCGATTTCATAGGAGAAGTTTTATTTATATCAGCCAATCAGAAACAAGCACTTCCCATTACTGCCATATTTGTAGTCCGATCGGAACGAAATGGGGAAACTTTATAAAAGACCCCCCCCATATATGCTTCATGTCAAGTTTTGTTCCTTTCAGAGGAGAATATTTTTGAAAATTCAGTCAATCAGAAACAAGAAATGTCCGTGGTCGCCATATTTGTAGTCCGACCAGGACAAAATGAGGAAACTTTGTAAAGAACCTCCAACAGATGTTTCCTGTCAAGTTTCGTTCCATTTGGCCCAGTAGTTCCACAGAATTTTTTTTTAATCAACCAATGAGAAACAAGAATTTTCCATAGTGGCCATGTCTGTTGCCCGATCAGGAAGAAATGAGGAAACTTTGTAAACAACCTCCCATAGATGCTTCCTGTCAAGTTTCGTTCCATTTGCCCAAGTGATTTCAGAGGAGAAGATTTTTTTTATATCAGCCAATCAGAAACAAGAACTGCCCATTACTGCCATATTTGTAGTCCGATCGGATCGAAATGAAGAAACTTTATAAAGGACCCCACCATATATGCTTCCTGTCAAGTTTTGTTCCATTTGGCCTAGCAGTTTCAAAGGAGAAGATTTTTGAAAACTCAGCCAATTAGAAACAACAATTGTCCATGGCGGCCATGTTTGTTGTCCGATCGGGGCGAAATGAGCAATCTTTATAAAGGACCTTACTTAGATGCTTTCTGCCAAGTTTAATTCAATTTGGCCCAGTGGTTTCAGAGGAGTAGATGAAAGTGTAAAGAGTTTACAACCGACGACGGACAACGGACACCGAGTGATGGCAAAAGCTGGGCATCGACTTTGGCCATGTGAGCTAAAAATGAAGTATTCAGTCCGCTTTCCTCAGTGACAAAGACTTTTTGATGAAGGAACTAACGTAGGAATTTCATGTTTTGGATTTATTGATAATCAACTTGTTCTTACTATTCTTGGTAGTGATTTATGGTATAATTCGTCTTTACTCAGAAAATGGTATAATGAGATTTATGTGAACTTTGACTGATATAATCAAATTAAAATTTCAAGTAATATTTATTGGTAATTTTTCATCTTGTATATTATAAACATGTTTTTGTCATATTTATATATATTTTCGCTAGATAAAGGTTACGATTAGAGAAGCGAATCGTAACACTTGGCTAGCGAAGATAATATATCTCTCCACTATTAATGTAATTATTATTATTAAACTTAACTGTTGGGTAGTTGTTAACAATAAATTATTATTTGGATAAAAATCTATGGACTGCTTCTTAAATGATTAAACGTCTGTACTATTAAGCACTTAAGTCAGTGCATTTACCAAAATCTTCGCGTACACCGCCTTGCACACAACAAAAAAAGTTTTAATGTTATGAAATGACTAAGAATGGGTAACTCCCACTGAATTAGAAATTCTATACGTTGGTCTATAGAAAAGCAATATTTTTCAGTCGAAAAAATGTTGAAACTCTGCAAACAAATACAGATACGCACCTAAAAAAGTTCGATGCTCCACATTTTTCCGGTATCCTCCCCAGATTTTCCTTCAATAGCTTTTTACACGGAGCTTTTAATCACAAACTGACATTATTTATACGTTAGTTGCCCTGAATAAATGGGAAGCCGAAAAGTAATAATTTTAAAAGACATAAATGAAGCAGTTTGACAATACCACACTAAGATTACACTTGTACACATGAACGAGTTATATGCTTTGATGTCCGGCAAATCAGCAACCAAATATATTCGTTTTTTTAGACTACTATTCCAATGTTGCTACCTTTAACGGTAATGCTGGTTAGGGAGCCACCATTTGATTTTTAGGGGGGGGGCTAGGATCAAATTTGAAATAAAAAGGCAGGACCAGGATTTTGACAAAATAAAGACAGGATCACATTATGTGTGAAAAAAATGCAGGACCTGTGTTTCGGTTTAGATGAAAATAAAAATTTATGCCGCAAATCCAGGACCAAAATTTCGACGAAAAATCAAATGGTTGCTCCCTTTAATACTGACTGAATGACTTACTACAGCTGCAAGGAGAACTGTCACATCGGCATGACGTATGCTATAGAACCGACAGAACTATCAAAGCTGTTATAAATTCTACCTCTTTACAGTCGATATTTCTAAATTTCACATGTTAATTTCAACCATCAACAATGCTATTTTTACAGCTCAAGTTTATTTGGTGAATTTTACGAAAAACAAACCCTGACCTATAATAATTGAATTTCTCGATGGGGTAAAAAATTTGAAAAATGTTATATCAGATCCAGATCTTCTTTTGGCAAAATGTGTTTGTTGTCTATAGTTACCATGCTAAGTCACCTGAGAAAAAAATGTGGTTCGCCGTGATTTTTTTATGCAGATCAAATATGTAAAAATGTTCACTTATACTTACTTGACATGACACTTTTCATGTTATTTATTCATTTATATTCATTTTTTCTATTTGCTGAATAAATCTTAAAGGTATAAACTTACGGTTGTTACTTATCCGCCATCTTATTTAAAATATGTCAGGTGAATAGTTAAATATCTCAATGTGGTTGATTAACTAGATTCAAAGGACTGAAGGTCAGTTTGTTTTTTGATGTGGCTTTATAAGGAATGTTTCCAATTTTTTAACAGGTAATACGATATAACCTGGTTAGGGTCAGTTTACGCATAATAGCGATTTATAAATGCCGTAAACTGACCCAAAACAGGTTATTGAAGTATAACCTGTTCAAAACTTGGAAACATTCCTTATAATTTAATTTCTAAACAGAAGTACAATGGTTCCTCGATTCAAGCATCAATAATGGCATGGGACCATTTGAATTTACAAGTTGCGAATTAATCCGTTTGTGACGTCACAAGACCAAACCAGGTTATACAGAATAACCAATGTTGATCTATACTGTTCAGCCAATCAAAATGCAGTATTCAAATCAAATTAAATTATTTAAAAATAATTTTAGGAAGGTATGTGAACATGAGAATGGACTGATTACAATACAAATACAAGTCTCATACAACTATCTAAGTAAGGGTAAGAAATACAAGATATGAATGTTTTCTTTGCTTCTCCAAAATCATTGCTGACCTTCGACCTTTCAGTAGGTATCTTCATGGCTTATAACAAATCTAAGAGGGAGAACAATAGGTCTGAGGCAGGAGCATCAGTTCCCCCTCTTCATAAAAGGGGAATGAGCACTAAACAGCAAGGAGCAGTGTGAGTCTGGGCTGAGCAGGAGAAACTCAGCAGCAATTCCTCCTTACTCCAAAACTGATGAGGCTGCTCGAATCTCTTTTTCACCAGCAGTTGAAGCGACAGACTTCCTTTCAGCAACATAGTTAACAAGCCAAAGCAAGGATAAGAAAGGGCGTTTGAAGGAGCTGATTCACATCCTTGCCACAAGATATGAGTTTAAGTCATATGCATCCAACAAAACAGACAATCCCCATTCGATCTTTAAATATCCATCTCTGCATGGCAACAAAAAAAAGAGATGAGAGGACATCAGGGCCGAGACAAGAAGCGAATTAACTGACCATACCCTCCTCCTCAGCATAATTCCCCACTTATCCCCACTTATCCTACTCAAAATCGAAAATGGGCATGCTAATATAGTCACGACAACGACCAACGAAAACTTGTGTCAAAGGATAGATCAAAAGGCCTAGAGATCTATATATAAACAAAAAAATTGACATTTTTATGCACACCACCAATATACAATCTCAAATACAACAGTACTTTCAGGAGACTTTTAAATATATTTTTGTTGATTTTTTTCTATTTTGGTAACAGCAGCCATATTAGTTCAAGGTCAGGACCCCTGGATACGGTTTTGAAAGGGGACCAATTAAGCACTATTCCATCAAAGTTAAGCCTTATTAAACTATCCCACTAGTTTCAAAGTATTTGTTTTCCAATATTTTCTATTTTAAGCAACAGCTGAAATATTGGTCCAAGGTCCTGACACCAAGACACAATTTTGAAAGGGGGTAATCGCCATTGTTGACCAAATCTAGGTCTCAACTGCCTCAGAAGTTTTATAGCAGAAGATTATCAAATATTTTTTGGCTAATTTTTCTTTTTTTGAATAACAGCGAACATATTGGTCAAAGATCCTTAGGACCATACAACAAAATTAAAGCCTTAATTAGTCCAGCGGTTTCAAAGGCAAAGATTTTTCAAGTATTTTTTGCTAATTTCTAGTAACCGTGGCCTTATTGGTCAAAAGTCCACAACCCTAGAAACAACATCTAAGGACCATTTTACCGAATTAAGGTCTCAATTGCCATTTCAGTCTCAAAGAAGATTTTTTAAATTATTTTGACTGATTTTTCTTTTTAATAATAGCGGCATTGGTCTGGATCCTCGGACACAGTTTGAAAGGAGACCACCTAAGCACCACTCCATCAAACGTTAAGCCTCATTTAGCCCGGTAGTTTCAGATGAGAAGATTTGTAAGTATTTTTTTTAATTGTTCTATTTTTACTTACAGCGGCCTTATTGGTCCTGACACAATCTTAAAAGGGGACCATCTTAGGACCATTTTACCAAAGTTAGGTCTCAACTTCCTAAGTGGTTTCAGGGGAGAAGATTTAAAAAATTCGGCAGAATTTTCTATTTTAAGTGACAGTCATATTTTTTGGAGGTCTTGACCTGGACACAATTTTAAAAGGGCATGCGACACATATTGAATGGACATACACTCCTCTAAAGGTATCTACATATATCAAATATAGTTGACCGACCATGTATAGTTTCTGAGAAACAAATCTAATCCCAAAGCTTTAACCTGATTGCTGGAGCGTGAAAATGAAGTCAATTACACGCAACACCTTTTGGATGGACATACACTACTCCCAAAATATCGAAATACCAAATATAGTTGACATACAATAGAAAGTTACTGAAAAACAGCCCTCATCCAAAAATTTTAACCTTGCCAACGAGTACGAAAATAAGGTCAATGGCATTATAGACATACACATCTGGCAATGAATCTTCATACAAGATGTAGTTGCTCTACTGTGTACAGTTACTGGGAAACAGACATAATCCAAAAAAAACTTTAACCTGACCATTAGAGTGAGAAAATGAGGTCAAAGGCTGACATGCTGAGCTAGCTCATAACCAAAAACCATACCTAATTTGGTTGACATACGTGCAATAGTTGCTAAGATATCCCTTTGTAAACGCCGTCGCCACCTGAAAAGCAATACCTATGTCTCGTCTCCAGCCAATTTTGTTCCATGAGACAAAATCTCCGAAAATACTGGGTAAGCTGAGACCAAACTCTGGTCTACTTTCAAAGTTATGTTCACGGGTTCAGACCTTGTACCATCATAGCCACCTTTATATCTACATTATTAATGAAAGCACAGTTATCATCCTGTACAACCGGCAACACGATACGTTGAGTTCTTGTGCATGATCAAAATTGCAAAATTTCTTATGGTGACAAGAATGCATTACGGGAAAATTACGACGAATATTTACATCAAGACGACGTGAAATGTCAAATGATAGTAAACAGCTGGTAAAATTCGTACAAACAAGTATTTTAGAGGGCTTAAATGTTCATTGAGTATTGGTAAACGATACAGACAAATGTGTATAATAAAACGTATCACAAAATACCGAAATAAATTTGATGCACTGTATGTCCATTTCGTTGACTGACAACTCATCACCAGTGCTCGAGATCAAAATATTGGAAAATCGGTTAAAGATATAAGCACAACCATCAAAAATCAAAACAATTAAAACAAACAGGTATCCAAACTCAGCTAAGGGTTACCTCTGCATACATTCTAGTATTTAAATACATACAATGTAGCATAATAATCAGTCAAAGTAAGGAATAATTACTGTAGATTGTATTTCAGAATAAAGTCGTAATATATCGTGTAAAATTATTATAATTTAATAATAAAACGCTCATATTATATTTTGAACCTCAAGAGTGTTAGATGTTAAGCAAAGATGCAATAAATGCGATGGTTTATTCAAGTCAACGCAAAACGTTCATCCGATCAACGGTAAAAATAATTCGAATCAACAAAACTGAACTGCGATTATTTCCTCAAATAAACACTGGCTTCAGCTTGCAGCATTTTTTGTGTGAAAAGAAACTTTCTTTCATTAGTTACTTGAAGAAAACATTGTCAGAAGATATAAATACTATGTAGATATCAAAGTGACTATAAAAACATGTAATCTTTCTAACTCTAGAACACAAAATAGAGGAAAATTCAATCAATTGAAGTAAAACAGCAAATAAGCATTACACAATATACAATGTAGTCCTTACCATAAGAAAATATACTGCTCTAAGATGGAATGAACATTGTCTACCAGAACAGATGTTACGTATCAAATACTCATATTTATTTCCATATTAGTGAGCAGGTATCTTCAGACGAAACGTTTTCGTGTATCTATATTTGCAATATATTAACTGAAATTGGCAGTGCGGTTAATATGATAAATGCACGAGAGCCTATCAAGTGTACATTGAACGCTGTAACTGTATGATAAACAAGTGGATATTTGACCATTAATTTAAGAGGAAATTTGTTTGCTAACTTTTCCATTTTTAGTATAAATGGAGGGCAATCTGGTTGAAGGTCTGGACAAAACTGGACACAAACAAATGGGACCACCTAAGGATCATTCCATCAAAGTTTGAACCCAATTTGCATCGTGCTTTCAAAGAAGGTTTGGAAAGGAACCTGGGCCAGGTGAACTAATAAAGTGTTAACTTTGAAACTGTAATTTATATGTTGTTCCTACAACAAAACTAGATTGTGTGTCTGTAACACATGGATGTCCCTTCCTCCTGAACATAGGATTCCCATCTTATATCTATGAAGGAAATTATTTGAGAAAATATTTTAGAACATATTAAAGTTTTACATTATATCCCATTTATATTAATTGGTATCCCATACCGAGGCTTAAATTTAATGGGGTCACTCAAGCATGAAATGTAGGTCATGTTGGCTCATATGTTGCTGATATGTATTGAACTAAAAAGATGACTGTAGTGATAAAATATGATGCCATATCATCATCGTTTTTTTTTTTAGAAATGGACTAAAATGCAAAAATTTAACCAAAGTCACTCAAGCATAAAATGTAGGTTATGGTGACTCAAATTTTGCTAAGTGTTTTGTACTTTATACGATGATTGCAGTTGTGAGATATCATTAATATATTATCACAAGTTGTTTAATAATACACCCAAATTCAAAACTAAAGTCGCTCAAGCATAACAATATGTTGAATGTTGCTGATTTTTTTTTGTCCTATATAATAGGAATGAATAGGTATAATATCACTGATATATATCAATAAGTTTCTGGGAAATGGACCCAAACACAAAATCTTAACAGAGTCACTCAAGTCATAACGACCCAACTATTGGAGAAATGCAAGGATATTACAGGGGGGGGGGGGGGGGGGCAAGGGGGGGGGTCAATAACAGCAAAACAGCAAATTGATTTGGCTTAAAACAGATAACAAGGAATCGAAAGTGATAAAAACAGATAACAGTAAATGAAAATCAATAACAGATAACAGTAAATCGAAAATGGCTAATAACAGTTTTAAACATCATTAAAAGTATGTTGATTTATGTTTAATAACTGATCATAACTAAAATAAGAAAGCAACATTTGAAAGTTGACATGTAGACAATGAATTTACTTAAGTACAGGAAACTTTAAATAGAAATAGGTACATATCCGTATACTCGTTCAAAAGTGTACTACTGGAAAATTTTCCAATCCTTTTTTAAATTCAGCGTCTTTCCCCTCGTACCGCTTCTCTCCACTCAGTGAAGGCCTGCATTTTAAAAACTCCTTTAAGATTTTCCCGAGTTCACTTTGAACTCGTTTTAGAACCTACCAATCTTTACTGTATATCAGTAAAATCTATTTTAAAGATGCCCAAAGATCAAACAATATTGTGGATTTGATGGTTGCAAATTGAGGTCACTAATGCCAGTAAATGTTGAAATATATTAAGGATGCTCGCTGGTCATGTTTTGGTCTTTTTGTCAGATTTTCGGAATCCTCGGGTTTTAACAGTTTCTTAAACATGAAATTTTTTTGCCCATGAACCCCTACTTTTTCTTTTATAATTCAATCATATATACCTTAAAATGGTATTTGACAAAATTTTATGAAATCCTTTTTATTTTTTCATACATTTTTGAGAGACTGGAGTTGCCAATGCAAAGACAATGAAAAATTCAGAGAAACCCCATTTCCTGCAAATTTTCAAGGCCTTATAGCTCTAAAATGAGCACATGAACCTATATTTTTTTCTTGCTTATTTGTTTACTATTGATATATTCTCTTAAACTAAAACACCTATTTCAAGTCCTATTTATCTAATCTTTCCTATTAGACCAGCGATCATCCTCAATACTATCACAATTTTAATACAAGGGTCAAGATTGAAATTTTTTTAACAAAAGTAATTTTGGATTACGAAAGTGACAAGTTGCAAGTGTCGTCGTCTCATGGGGTATCGACTGCAGAATTGATGGCTTGAAATTTTCAAAATTATCCAGTGAAAATCCAGGTTAAAAAAACAACATTGGATTAGAATCTAGAATAAAGAATATTACTTTTAAGTAGGAAAAATAACAAGGTTTCATTTCGGACTGTTCGTTTGTATATATCTGTTTGAATTTGGAATTACGCAGAAGAAACATATAGTGCACAAGTGTAAGATATTCTGATTGAATATTTAGTATTATCCATGTGCAAACAACAGAAAGTAAAAAATTATTAAACTCAGATATGAACAATGTATATTTCAAGTTTTGATAACATATTCTGTTGACTAAAATTCGGAAAGCCAAAAAAAAGATACATTTAATCATAAAACATTGCGACCAGAATAATTTTATAATGTTTTAACAGAGTATAAAAAAAACTAAGTATGGTAAACATTAATTGAGGTGGTTGAAAACCACCGAGTTCAGAATTTCTATAATGCTATCAGGACTATGATCTTGGTTTGCCGCCTCACTTTCTGGCACATCCATGTTTTGGTGAGGATCAATAACAACAGGGGAAAGAAACGTATGTTTAAGTGATGGTCTTTGATTGGTATGTAACATAAATCCTTCTCCGAGTAAGGAGCATTATATTAGCAGTGGTAGGACCCCAATTTTCAGTGATCTTCAATTTCTACCTACAATTGCCTGTCGAAATTCTAACATTCCAATTTTCAATAACTGATAACAGCAATTACATTCTCACAATAACAGATAACAAAAAAAATAATTGTCCTATAACAGCTAACAAGGAATAAGACAATAACAGCTAACAGCAAACATATTTTAGGAATAACAGATAACAAAGAATTAATTTCCCCTATAACAGCATAACAGTTATACCCCTTGCCCCCCCTCATTACAGGTATTAACTTTCCCAGCAACAGGAGAGAGTGATTAAGTAACATGAGAATTCTGTGTCTTATTTCCAATGAATTCAGTGTATAATTTTCAAAAGTAGATGGCCATTTAAGAGTAGATGGTGAAATTATCCTGCTACTGCCTTCTAATGGCAATATTGGAAATGCAAAAATTTCTCAGAGTCACTCATCCATAAACTTGTCCCAAATGTTGCTGATTTGTGTTCATTGTTGTAAGAAGATTGTAGTTGTATTATATCACTGATACATCTCAAATTCTGAGAAACCTAACCAAGCTGGATGGACGTACAGACAGACAAGGGTAAATCTATATGCCCCTTCCACATTCTTGGATTGGGCACAAAAATCTTTCAACATAGTTTATTTTAATCCATTTCCCCACTTTTGTTTTCTTAAAAAGATAATTAAAATTAGATAGAAAAAATTCTACTTTTCTATCAACATTTCTTTCTCTAAAATGGGGACAAAATTTAAAAAAAACTCTATACAAGAAATCCTGTTGGAGTACATCTATCAATCCTTCAGCAGTTCTATTTTGAGAATTTTTTTTTATTTGTCGATATGCTCTGCATATCATGAAGAGGAACTACATATTATTTTGCAGTAAAAGAGAAGATTGCTCAAGTTATTGTTAGCTTTTAATGATATTTAAAGCATCCACAAAACACACCATTAAATATCACAGCCATTAACAAATATGAACAATAAATATATATCAATAATTTTTCCACACTTAAGATCTGATGATGGCACCTAAATTCAAGACAATAAAATAATGCATAGTATGACATAATGGTACAAAGCCAGATGTAAAGGATTTAACATAAATCTAATGCTATATAATCAATGAGTTCCAAGTTTTCCATACTTAAAGGTGTGGTAATAGTGGTGGTTATGGTTAATAGTAAACCATTTTGTATTATTTTGGACTATTGCAATGGATGTCAATCATTAAGACCTTCTTGCTTTCATATGAATGGTGACACATGCAGTCATTTACAACTAATAATTGGTTTGGCTTCTTTGTCCGTCATCTTTGAATAAATGTATTAAAAACCTAGAAAATCCAGGAATGGCAAATTTGTGTTCAAACAATCTCCTATGGTGACATACAGAGTATTTATTATGTATTATGACCAAATACATAAGATATCCTCTTTGTATACTCTAAACCCTGGTAGCTTTTTAATGGCACTAGATGACTTTCTGGCCCAAGAAGTGAGCATAAATCAGGAGAAATCACACTACTTCTTTAGATTTAAAAACATATTTAGACATTTTTATGTCATTTTTCTACTGGTAATATTTACTATTTCTTTTCCTGAACAGTTCTAATGTTTTGGTTTTTGTGCCATCGACAACATAATTTTGGCACTTTCAGTGACATAATTCTTGCAACATGCAAACCAGTTTTAGTTATTGCATTAACCTAGTATATGTATACTAGAAGAAAACCATGGACTTTAGGTAGGAAAATAATTCTAAAATGAAAGTGTATCAAACACATGTCCTTAAAAGCTGACAGACTTATGATCATCTATTTACCTGAACCACTGTGGCAGCAAGTACCCAAAAAGCATTAGTTAGACAAAAAATGAACACCAAAGGGTTAAAATAAACAAACCAAACTTTCAGTATTATTCTTCATCTTGAAATGATGATAAAGGTCCCATTTAAGTTCAAGATAGTATGATTAACCCATGATGATACAACTCTATATCAAACTTACAACAAATCTTAAACATAACAAACAAAGCATTGAACCTAAAAATTCTAGTACTTAAACTGACACTTTCTATTTAAATAATTCTTTTAACCATTTGTGGACAATTGCTGCTAACCTTGTTTAAAAACCAGACCAATTGCTTAAATACATACCTAAGACTGTACCATTTTCTTTCAAATAGAAGTTGGTCTAATCAATCCCAATTTTCTCATTCATGTTTGTCAAGGTACTGTATATCTAATTATTATTTTCACTGAATATATAAATCATTGTATGTGAATAAAACAATAGTTTAAACACTGCTAATGATTATCTGTTCATGCAATTATTATTCATCCTTTGCATTATTTGGTTTAGAAGTAAATTGGACAGAAGTAACACATTCCATGCATGGACAAACAACAAACATACATTTTTTTCATTTTTTTACACTATCTGACCGGTACATGATCAATATTGACTCAGAATCCAGATTCAAAAATAACAAAAAATCCCCTCCTACCCTGCCATAGACTCATATATTTTTTTTATAGAATGGATTAATCTAAACACATAAATAAGTAAATACGCTTATTTATATAAAATACATGATTGTTTTATGTTACAGAAATACCTTAACAATAAACAAAGGAAAACAATAACAAACGTCTTTCTGTAATATCCAATACAACAGAGCATATCCCATGCAAGGAAAATTCTATAATGGAGTTTATACAGCTCTCAAAAGTAAAACTAGTAAAAGAAATGGGTTTCCAAGAGACCCCACAAAAAAGATACAAAGATATAGATCTTTCATATATAAAAATAGTATAATACATGTTTGTACTTCTCTTATTTCAATAATTATAAATCAATACATTTTTTGTGATGTCAAAAACATAAAAGGTAGAGAAATAACTGATAACCACGTCATTCGAAAAATTTGTAAAGTTTTTGTCATACAACATAGTGGTAAGTTTTCCAGGGAAGACATGTGTCGCCTGCATACTTCTCCATTGATGCTCTGTGCCAAATATCAGGAACCTGACGTGTGTGTTCATGAGAAAAATGTGACAGAAATTTTGAGAAAAATGTGACAGAAATTCTATGTCAAAAATATTCTAAGTTTTATCAAACAGGAAGTGGACAGATTCGAATCTGCCTCACACGATACAGTTCTCCATACTGATGCTCTATTCCAAATATCAGGAAGCCAGAAATTTTTCTCATGTTTCTATCTGAAAAATATTCTACATTCCGTCAAACAGGAAGTGGACATGGGACAGATTTGAAACTGCCTTACTCGATACAGTTCTCCCTACTGATGTTCTAATACAAATATCAAGAAGCTGGCTAGTATGGTTCCTGAGAAAAATGTGACAGAAATTATTTTGTGACGCCGAGAACAACAACGGATAGGAATCTCTATATGTTGTCTCTGCATAACACAGGCGACACAATAATGTCTTCAGATCTAAATAAAAGGCATTATTATTTTTCACCAAAATTGCAGGTAATCTGTAAATTCTAAATAAAAATTATATTCTTAGGATAATGATATTTATATTATGTACATGCATATGCTGTCATTTACAAATTACACCATGAAAATACAAAGTACACCTTCTGGGGTCTGATATTTAAACATATAGCACACAAATGTTCAAGCAAAGCCAGCACTTACTGAATTTCTTCACACTTGTTGTCACAGGGTACTTCATATTGCAGTGTGGAGTCTAAATCTACAAAGCTATTCTTCCAAGAACATGTATTCCAGTCATTTGTATTCTTGTATTATATGTAAATACTACATAGTGTAATTTTGTGAAAAAAAAATCAAATGACAATTTATAAACATAAATTTCTTAAAATATGTTCATATATTTGAGCTTTTTTTTAATACAAAAGTTTTGTAGTATATTTTTTCTCATTGAATTAAAGATGAATCATCTTATTTATTCTTAATTATCATTTCACAAAGAACGATATAATTCCAGGAATTTGATATAATAGATGAGGGAGTTTGATATTGTCAAGAGTTACACTATGAGATATCATCACATCTACAAATATAAAATGCTTAAAATTGGATTTTTTTCTTAAATACCTCAATAAGCACACCAATCCCCACCTTTTCTATCACAAACAAATGTGTATAACTAAAAAGATGTTTAACTAAATTGTTTTTAAAACAATGTTGAAAATTTTGTGCTGGGTACACCTAAAAAAAGTTAAAAATTAAAGTCATAAGGATATATTTTTCCTGCTTTTAGCTTTGAAAATTCACCTTTTGTAACAAAAAATTTAGAAAAAAAATAAGGTGAGGAAACCTACTGTATCATATATTTACCTAAGGCATTGAAATCAATATCTGTAATCAAATGCATTTTTCCATAACAACACAATCTAAATGTGAATAACAATGTAATAAGACATATACACAACCAACTGTATAAAATTTATATTCCACAAATACACTCCCAGAAGAGAACTTATTATTACTCCAGTTTTCTATGCCCATGATAAGTAGATTATGTTACAGTTTAATGATCGAGAATCCTGAGATTTCCAGATACTATCTTGTTTTCTAACACAGCACCTGCTGGTATATCTATTCTGTCTCCATGATTTGCTATAATAATTACTGTCCCCTGTAAAAGCATAAAAAAATTGATTAACCTAGTTTAAGAAATTCCTTCTGTACATTTCTAATGTATTGAGTCCATACTTGTTTCACATTCGGAATAAAGACTCACACTATTTTATGTGAAATTGCCTGATTTTTAGCCAAAAAGTTCAATGTTTGAATATTATGTGTTAATTTCTGAAATCAAACAAACTATGAAAGGTATGAAACATCCTAATACAATATCTTTAAGACAAATAGTTTTGACAAAATGCAAAATTATGATACAGTCATTGTCCTCTCTGTCTCTTGAGATCATGGATGATTTTATTCAGATTTTTAGCAAATTTCCGCTTTTCACAATTAAGATTTGTCCGTAATGGTTTCGTTATTATACATAGCAATATGGCTTCCGGTATTGGCTGGGAAAATTATCTCTTTGAGATCTAACAATATTATGACGCTTCTAATAAACTATCCATGGAAATATTAAAAACACTAGATGAAGGAATAATAAACTTGTCATTATAATAAACATCATATAAATTTTTTTTTCCAACTTATTTCTTAATATATATTTTAACATTACTGTACAACATCAAAAAATTTCATGTAAAATGTAATGTAATGGATGACATTATGAATAGAACAATCTCTTGTTATTATGATTTTTAGATTTATCATATGCACATGACTTTGCAAAACCTATATCACCTACCCTATATCACACCCTAAACCTATATCACATACCCTATATCACACCCTAAACCTATATCAAATACCCTATATCACACCCTAAACCTATATCACACCCTAAACCTATATCACATACCCCATATCGCACCCCTACTCAGAACACACATTTATTCCATTCTGAGTTCTTCAGGAGCAAAGTATTGGTTAGTTGTTGGAATATATGATATATAGAGAATAATACAAGGTAGAATCTGTATCACATGCTGTATCAACCTGAGAAACCAATATCAGCCAGAGGGCCTTGGCCTGAGGGCTGATATTGGTCGAGGTTGATACAGCATGTGATACAGATTTTAACATATATTATACACTTTATCATATATTTAAACAGAGGACTTCAAATTTTCCAAATTAAAGTCTACTGCTACAAATGAAATTGATTGGGGAAAATATTTTGTGAAATAAAAAATTAAAAAAATAGGGGGGGGGGGGGGGGGGGGGGGGGGTTGAAAAAAAGCCAAATAATCGGGAAAAAATTTGAACATTTTTTTTTTTTATATTTACCCCCCCAAAAAAAAATTTTGTGCCCCCCCTCAAAAAAAAACAAATAACAAAAAAAAAAAAAAATACAAAAAAGTAAAATTGAAAAAAAAATGAAAAAAAGCCATGTGATAAAGGGGTGTGATAAAGGGTAGACATGCAATAAAGGGGTGTGATAAAGGGTGCGCATCAAAGTTGAGCGATATGAATTAAACAGCAGGCTATTTATCAAATATTCAAAACTACTGTATTTACTACTAAATATATGATAAAAAGAAAAAAACATGGTCAAACCTTTATCAAATGCTATATCAACCCTTGGGCCTAAGGCCCTCAGGGTGATATTGGGTACACGGATTGATATAGCATGCGATATAGGTTTAGTCATGTATTATTCTCCATTTATAACATTTTTAGCTTTGATATAGGTAGTTTTGCCCATATGATACAGTCAGAAGTGAACTTGCCAGATTATCGAGCATGCTCTTAGGTTGATATCGGTGTCTTGAGGTTGATATGGGATATATGAAAAAACTCATACGATATTCTATATGTACCATGACATAGGATTCCTAATCCTCATTAACAAATGTTGACAAAGATAACTTTTTCAAGCAGTCATTTTTAATAACCATAATATTAATTATTACCTTTAATGATACATTCTTCCCAAATGTAACATCTCCTGATACAGTTAAATGGTCTAGTTCTAACATTTCTGGAATACTGGAAAATCTTGACAAAAAGTCTTTAACCTGAAAAATTTATTCATCAATGATCCTTGATAGAAATATTGACCAGCATAATCATTATTGCCCATCACTTTCATCCAGTCCAAATACACATATGTATTATGCCTACTAAAATCCTGAAATTTCACTATACTAGTTCTATGTATGACAACAATAATACATTACCTGATTGATATATATTAACTTATCATGGACCAAAGCCAACTTACTGAATAAATATCTTTGTAATTTTCTGTTTTAGTTCACAGGGTTATTTTTTTTCGAGAGTGATTTGGTTGAAAGCAGATAATTGACTACTCTAGCAAATTTTACATTGTAAAATTTATTGATTCTTCATTTTGAATGTAATATATTTGCAAAATGAAATTTAAGGTATCCAGAACATAATAGATTATGACCCTAAATTATATTTCTTGTTGACTAAAAATAAATGTTACCATAAGATTAAAGAGTGGATTATGTAAATTTATCTTAGTCAAATTGAAACACACCTCATTGCTTGTATGCAGCATCCATAAAAAACAAGTCAGGTATATAGTGTTTCCGATTTTTGCCAATAATTACCGAGGTCATTATCATTATGTTTTATGGAACAAATGGGACATTTAGAAGAATCACATGGAGATTTATGGTCAGGATACTCTAAGTTAAAGGATCTGTTCTTAGGACAATAATAAATTTAGAATTAGACTGAAATCTAGTAGACCCTGTAGGAACTGTATACCTCAGTTAAATAAGATCTACTTTCAATCATACTATACCTCAATAAAATGTAATTCCAATTTGAATGAGGTCCTTTTGGGAATACAGTAGAACCTCGGTAGCTCGAACTCAAAGGGACCGTCCAAATTGTTCGAGAAATTACATTGTGTTCGATTGCTGGTAAACAAAATGGAATATTCTCTTATGGGACTATGAAATTAGTTCGAGAAATTGGTGGTATATTCCAGCCATCCGGGTGCGAGAAATCGAGATTTGACGATGTATTTTATTTAAATGAGATCCAAGTACCGGGAATGACTACACATCTTTGTGGGAATGGTTTACCTTGAAAAACTAAAATTGACTAATGGTTCCTTTCAGAGTCACATATCATACTTATGCAAGATCCAGTTTGACTAGAAGTCTATGTCAGAATGGTATACCTTTATAAAATTAGATCATTGGTCCCATTGTGGACAGTATATCTTAGTTTAAATGACATCAAATTTGGATACAGGTTCATGTGGGAATGGTTTACCTTGATGAAATGATTTCCAAGTTTTGGCTAGTGGTCCATGTGGGAATGCTTTACCTTTGTGAAATGAGATCCAAGTTTGACTAATGGTCCCTGTGGAAACGACCTTTTTGGATTCATCTGTAATGCACCTGTATGTAAACTGTATAAATTACCCATCACAATCAGTAAATCTGAAGTTGTCTTTACTGGCAAGAATCTTCTTCTTGGAACATTTATTCCTGTCAGAAAAAAGATTTATAAATATTACACACTGTTAATGAATCATTACAAGTGAAAGAATTTGTGTATGTTCACATTTGCTGGTGTTTTAATATGTGCTGACTTGTTCTAGTTTTCTTTGGTTTGTTTGGAGAATATTGTTTTTGGATATATAAGTGTTTGTTTTCTGTATTACTGTTCTCACAAATTCACCTTAATTGACTTCTGCCTTTACCTTAGTGATTCAGTATTTTTTGTTAATATTTCCTGAAAAATCATAATCTGCTTTATCAAAATGGATTTTTTTTTCTTTTAAAGAGTCAATATCTGTTGAAACCTCATTCACTTAAACAATCATGAACCAACAGAATCATTCTGCGAACATTTTTGAGAAACACCACATTTAAAAAATAACCAATATATGTACAATGAAATTAAATATTTTGCTTGCAAAAAGTATTTGAATCCTACTCAATAATGCAAAAAGTGTATATGAGTCAATATATTTTCATCTGAGAGTAATCTGTGACTAGCAAATATTAAATGACAAACCTAAAGCTCCATCTGATAGTAATCTGTGACTAGCAAATATTAAATGACAAACCTAAAGCTCCATCTGATAGTAATCTGTGACTAGCAAATATTAAATGACAAACCTAAAGCTCCATCTGACAGTAATCTGTGACTAGCAAATTTTAAATGACAACCCTAAAGCTCCATCTGACAGTAATCTGTGACTAGCAAATTTTAAATGACAAACCTAAAGCTCCATCTGACAGTAATCTGTGACTAGCAAATATTAAATGACAAACCTAAAGCTCCATCTGACAGTAATGTGTAACTAGCAAATATTAAATGACAAATCTAAAGCTCCATCTGAAATTAATCTGTGACTAGCAAATTTTAAATGAGAAACCTAAAGCTCCATTAGACAGTAATCTGTGACTAGCAAATTTTAAATGACAAACCTAAAGCTCCATTAGACAGTAATCTGTGACTAGCAAATTTTAAATGACAAACCTAAAGCTCCATCTGACTGTAATCTGTGACTAGCAAATTTTAAATGACAAACCTAAAGCTCCATTAGACAGTAATCTGTGACTAGCAAATTTTAAATGACAAACCTAAAGCTCCATCTGACAGTAATATGTGACTAGCAAATTTTAAATGACAAACCTAAAGCTCCATTAGACAGTAATCTGTGACTAGCAAATTTTAAATGACAAACCTAAAGCTCCATCTGACAGTAATCTGTGACTAGCAAATTTTAAATGACAAACCTAAAGCTCCATTAGACAGTAATCTGTGACCAGCAAATTTTAAATGACAAACCTAAAGCTCCATCAAAACTTTTGATGGCTGCTCCGACAGCAGTTTCTAGCTGTATGACATTCATACCATTGTCTAAAGTCTGAAATAATTTGTAGCTTGTTAAGAATTTCTCATTGTAAAAATTTACAAAATAAAATAAAGTATAAATTAAAGTTGCTGAATATATAAACAATATATGTACATTGTCAGAAAATATTTATTTCTACAAGCCTTTTAATAGAAACTGGTAGAAATGTGAGGTATACCGAAAAAGGTACAATTCTGGCCTATTTTAAGAAGGCGAATTTTTTGCGCTTCCATTGCATGTGAAGTCAAGGGTACCAGGATATGATACCAGATTACCTAAAAAACTATTTGACACCCTTTATTTGGCAAGTATATATAAAATATATTTATGTGCTTTATACATAGTAATTTTCAATACCTACTTTTTATTATCTTTATTTGTAAGAACTGGTTTGCATTTTATATTTTATATTCAGTTTTTGCCAGTATATATTATCAGGACAGTAAAAAATCTTTTCCTTTATAGTGAAAGATTTAATAGTGATTCAGAGCTGTCTGTCAGTGATGTTTGTGTGGACATTAAGCAACTTTTGATTATTTTTTTATATTAAAATGAACGGTTACTGTGCCTGACAAAATCAGAAATGTGTTTTATTATTTATAAATTCACTTTTAGTTTGAATGGTACATTTCACAAATTAGAAGAATTTTGCACATAAATAATTTAGGTTTGGTTGAACAAGGTGAATTTAGGACATAAATAGGACAGTTCCAGGACAAAATATGTTACAAATCTACTTTGTAATCGATTGCGATTGGTCTTTATCAGCAGGCAAATATATTACAAGATTGTTTTCCATTGAATTAAAAGGGAAACATGTATAATAACTTCTACACAATAATATACTATACCTTAGGATTAACAATAATTTCCATGTGTAATGATTTATCATCTGTAACTCTCTTGATGGCATCTAAACTTATCCACAAATTGTTTGTGTTGAAAATTCTGTAATACAAAAGAAATGTCTAATATGTGTTCTACGATAACTGATTTCTTGATAACATGTGGCTTTACTACAGGAAAGGACATTTCTAATAATGACAAGGTATGTTCCTGAAGTCAAAACTAATCAAATTGTTTTAAACATATGTCAAATTTGCTTGTGGTGACAACATATTTTACTTAAATGAATCACCCATACCAAAAACAAGCAGTCGTGATTTCATGGAAATTTGAGTGATTTTGGCATTGGAATGGGAATATTTAATTGCCACTAACAGAAATAGTTTTAATTGATTAAATAAATAACATCAGTCAAGAAATGAAGCTTTTTTGGCAAGCACAAGGGAAGGAGCATATATTGCATACTACATCCAACTGCAGATATCTGATAAACAGAGAACAAGAAAATGTATTTAATCTACGTTTTTGGTTACTTTACATGATAAAAACATTATTTTCTGAATGTCACTTCAAAAGTTTCCTTAATCAGTTTGGGTCAATGGTCTACATAGTTCGTCATGGCTACTTATGATCACCGGCCTGTCAACACTTGTGGCAGAGTGTGTTTGACTTCGATCTTATAATTGACAAGGTTGCCAATTTTCCTACCAAAGGTCGGTGGTTCTCTCCGGGTACTCCGGCTTCCTACATCAATAAAAACTGGTCGCTGCGAAATAGCCAAATGTGCTGAAAACGGTGTAAAACCCAAACTAAACAAACAAAAAATCAACACTTCATATTACATCAAGTTTATTGATGTTACAAGTTCTGGACAAAATAAAAGTTGTTCTGTATGAGCCAAGGGAGCTGAGACAGTTGTTTGGAAGTCAGATATTAGGTAATTACAATAATTTTGTCAAATAAGTACTGTATACATGCAGAAAGCAGTATGATTATATATGCATAATGCAACCCAGAACTTATTATTGGAAATCAAGTGTACGCTTAATATTTATCAATTCAACAGGTATTTTCCTATTCCAAAAGGTTTTAAATAATTGTCTGTACCTAAATATAAATGACAAACTGAACTCAACCTTCCAGACAAAAAACAGGTTCAATACATGTATATCCAACTTACTTAAATTTTGACACACTTTTAAACTCATCAACCTGGAAAAATAATGAATTTTCATTTTAATACTCATTAATATTATGTGAAGGTATAAATTTATATAACATAGCACTATTGCAACATAACTCAAATAACTTTTAACAACATAGTATATTAAACTAATTTTTAAAAGTCTCTGAAATTTTCTGTGTAAAATCTTGATTACAGAAATGATACTATATATTGAACAATTTTTTTCAGTTCCCATGATGCTCAAGCGAACACAGTTCTACTGATGTGAATTGGGCTCTCTGATGATATAAAATAAAAAATGGCTATCCTAATATGGTGTGATGCTTTTGCTTTGTAACAGGATATATTATAAGTTTCAATTTATTATGGATAATACATGCCTGACATCAAGTCTTTCCTTCTTACTACTAAATACTACTTGCATAGCTGAATAACAGCAAATACCAATTTTAATATCACTGGTTTGACCTTGAAGAGAATTGAACCATTTAGCACTCATGGCAATAAGTAAATGATAAAAATTATCAATACATACATGTTCTTTTGGTACTTGGGCAATTTCTAACAGTCTCAGTTTTCCCTCATATTCCACCAATGTACCTCCCTGTAACATTAAAATATAAGTTTCACTTTATTTAGAAAACTGGTAATTTAATTCAACTTGTTAATGTTATTTTTAAAATATCCTTTATAATAAAGTTTTATTCTTGAAACATGACAGATACTTAGGTTTGAGTGTTACAAGCTGAAAAAAAAATGCAAATAAGATGAACAGTATTGTATTACAACACAATGTAAAAAGGTTTACTTAGGACTGTTGGAGTTGTCTCCCTTATTGAACTAACCAACCATTGATAAAGTCCTCAAAATTATTGATGTAAAATTACAACATGTGCACAATGGCATTAGTTACTGAAGATTCCTTAAAGTTTTATGGAAATCTATTCACAGGTTTGTGACGAGTTACAGAGTAGTCCAGTCAAACTAAGTTTTAACCTCAAACTAATTGCAACAGAAAATATTTTAGTTCTAATCTATAGCATTAGGCCCCAAATATACACAGAAAAAAGTCTCATCAAATCTAATTTGAAGAAAACTCAAAATCAGCATTTTTAATTTCCTATGGAAATTAACATTGGAAAGGGGAGATAACTCTGCAAAAATTAGCCTTTTTTGTCAGTTTTTGGTTGATTTTCTTAAAATTCATGTAAAGTATGATACTTTGATGGGGTTATAAGTTCGTATTTGACTATATTATATAATCTTTTGCTCATGAAATGTACAAAACCGAAGTGTTATGGGTATTTTTATTTTTTTTTGCACATTTTTCATTAAAGAAATTGCAAATTTGTGGCTTTGTGACCATTTTGAAAAAATAATGTGAAAATTTGGTATTGTTTATATCTGTAAATTATATTTGTTCAGCATCTACCTTGTTTAAAGAAACTTTAGACCACAAAAAGAAGAATATATGCTTAATCATTTTTTATTAAATTTGAGATTCTTCACCTTGACATGTTGAAAAATTTAATAAATGGTCAACTAATGAATCTAGGTTGTAGCTTGATAAAAGATATGAAAAAACACCTTTAGAGTTGTTTGTTATACTCTAAAGACGGCTAAAATATCAAGAATCAATACATTCTGCTGAAAAGAAGCGGTGAAGGTATAATTTTGTATCAATTTTTATTGATATTTCTGCCTTTTTTGCAGAGTTATCTCCCATTTTCAATGCAAATCTCCATAGGAATTTTAAAGTCGTGATTTTTTAGTCTTCCTCAAGTTAGATTTTGTTGGACTTTTTTCTGTGTATATTTGGGGTATAATGCTAAAGATTAAATCTTATTTTGCAATTACTTTAAGGTTAGGGTCAAATTTATGCTAGATTGACTGGACTAGAGGTGTAACTCTGATGCAAGATGACAGTGATCCCTTTGTGTTGACACAGCTATGCAGATGCATCAATAAGTGACAAATAAATAATCCTCATTCATGGAATTTATTTTTGTTTCATTTATTCATGTTAGTACATCTTAGAATTTAACATGGATATTGAAAACTCCCAAAAAAGTTTATTTTCTTCATTTACTCATCTGAAAAAAAGCTGGCCCTTTTCATATGAAATAAATGGCTTATCCACTGATGAAGTTTTGTTGATACACTATGCTTAGTTCCAAAGAAATGAACCTAAACGCAAAACTTAACCAGAGTTGCTCAAGCGTAAAATGTAAGTCATAATGACACAATTATTGTATGACTGTTCAGTACTACCAAAGGCACATCCTCTGATGAAAGTTTCATTGATACACTATGCCTAGTTCCAAACAAATGAACCTAAAAGTAAACCTTAACAAGAGTCACTCAAGCCTAAAATTTAGGTCATAATGACCCAATTATTGTATGACTCCTCATTACTATCCAAGTCACATCCACTGATGAAGTTTCATTGATACACATGCTTAGTTCCAAAGAAATGAATCTAAACGAAAAACTTAACCAGAGTCGCTCAAGCATAAAATGTAGGCCATAATGACCCAAATATTGCAAGACTGCTCAGTGCTACCAAAGGTACATCCACTGATGAAGTTTCATTGATACACTATTCTTAGTTCCAAAGAAATGAACCTAAATGCAAAACTTAACTCAAGTGTTGCTGAACTGTGTTGTACTATACAAGAGGACTGTAGTGGTGAAATACATTGATATATTACTATAGGTTTCTGAGAAATGGAACCAAACACAAAAAATGTACGGATGAACGGACAAGGGAAAATCTACATGCCCCGGCCACATTCATGGCAGTGCATAAAATACCAAACGCAAGTACCTGAACTGAATTTAAATCTCATATAAAAAGAGGAAAATAATGACTTCTTCAGTCATCCTATAATAATCACCTCACCTTCACATCAGCTCGTGTTTTATCTGTAACTTCCATTACAAATTCTGGTGGGTGTTCTTGTTCCATTAAAAAGTTTAAAATATCTATTACAAGTCAAGGAAAAAACTCAATATAACTAGCAAATACTCATATTCTGCTTCCATGTCTGATTTTTATAGAAGAGATATATACACCCCTAAAAGTAGCAGGGGATATAAAATACTTGTTGTGTGGAGCTACCTGTACACCATGCAGCTAGTAGTAGGTCACTTGTTGAGGGAGCATTCATTTAGCCTGTAAAGAACCCAATAATACTACAACTATTTTAACAAGAATCCTTAAAAAAAGAATGCCACACAATGTTTTGTACAAATTGCTGTTGTTTCAGAACTGACCACAATGGTTACAGGCAATGGACACAAAGTAATTCCAATAGGTCACATGGTTCAAAGGGCAGCATGAGTTAAAAAGGATACTCAAGTCTACTGTAGCACCAAGATTGTCAACATTTGATATGAATACATATTTCTTTCCATTGTTCAGATACTTTTCCAATAATCCCGAATTGACTAGACTTTGATAAACATCTCCGTGACCAGGAGGGTACCATCTACAAGAAATAACAGAAAATTATGAAATATACCAACACTTAATTCTAAAAATTCTTTAATTCTTGAATTGAAATCTGAAGAAATTTGATAAACAAGCATTTTGTTCTAAATACAATTATTGAGTAGCCTAGAATTATTTTGCTCTAAATCATATGAGAGGTAATAGGAAATGACATGATGTACTGGTATATCTCATGATGTTATGTTTCCAAATTCTATGACCCTTAAACCCAATGAACCAGAACTAATCCAGCAAAAATTAAAATGTAACGTTTTTTTCTTTCCAAATAAAAAATGCTCAAGATTTGATCAGTCTTTTGTATTATTTACATATAAAATAGGCAAACTTTCCATGATTCAGGGGAAATCACTCTAAAATATGAGTTCACACCTACCTTCATCGTGGGATAAAATCTTTAAATAAAAGGAAAATATCATTAAGATAAATTCGTTTGATGTCTATAATGGTTTTGTTAAAGACTTACGCTTCAGTGTTTTCAAATGAAAAGTTCTTTGAAACCGGTTGTAGTGATTCTCTGTTGATTCTAGGATACCTGTAAAAACATTAACATGTATTAATATAAATCTCTAGTAAAAAGCTGTAAATGAGAAACCAGAGTGAGTTATATTTTCCTAACCAATGTAGGTAAGGGAGATAATAAATTTGTCTCCCTTTTTAGCCTCAGGACAAAAGGGAGAGAATTTAATTATCTCCCTTACCTACATTGGTTAGGGAAAGATAACTCACTCTGGTTCCTCATTCAATAATTAATTTCACATATATTATATTGATGGCAATGAAACACCAAAAAGTAATACCTAAGAATAAGATTTCTTTGTTATATCATTTAAACTAGTAAAATTATCAATTATTCATTATACTAGGGAGAGTACAAATTATATCTTAGCCAATTCATTGTGATGCAAATTTGCACTGATAAAGCAACATATGTCAGGGCTCACCAAACTGGGCGATTAGAGCGATTAAGTCGCCTAATGCTCGCCAATGTCGCCCTGTCATTGGCTCCAGAGCGACAAATGAGTCGCCCTGTGTTTTTAAGTAAGGCGCCTCCGAACAACGTACGTAATCAGCTGCGTCTGAAGACCGTTATTTTCATTAAAGATCTCGAGCCGCCATTTTTTGTTTTCTTGGAGGAAGGGGAAAGAAACGACAAAAAGTAAGCTAGAAAATGAAATGGCGGCAATCGGAATTCTCGTGATTTTTCATTGGTCACGGTGTTTTTTACCGACCGGTAACAATATGTAAACTTTATTTAAAAATAAATTTAGCAGATTTTGACATATCTATGCACAAATGGAAATTTTGTCAATACATATATTGAAAGGTGTTCAAGTAAGGTGAATGGGAAGATTTTAAGAGTATGTTTGAGAAAAAATAATAGTAAAGAGTATAGATAAATAAATATTAAAAAATAAAATGGCAATAATAAATAAGTTGTGTCAAAAGGTACAAATATTTTTGCTCATATCTGTAACAGAAATTTTCTTCCAAGTTCGGAGCACCACTGCATATTTTCATTTTTTTATATTTTTTTTATTTCAAATTATATTCGTCAGTATTTTAAGGCAGCACATGATTTAAATTAAACTTTAACAATAGTACAATAGGCCTACCATGGTCAAAATCATGCAGCAATGTACGTTAAAAAAGTGGTGATGAGTCCTGGGACTGGGACTCATCAAAATCAGCTGGGACTCACCATTCTGAAAATGATGAGTCCCAGGACTCATCATGAAAAATTCTCAAAGGATATTGATTAAATGCACATGAGACAAAATCTCAGATTATGATTAAAATGGAAGGATATGGAGTAAATGTAGATAAAATCTCAAACAATACAGGATAAAACACAATAAAGGAATGTATAGTATACACTATAAGACACAAAATAACAGGTATTTACTCGACAGGCGACAAATTGGGGGAAAAAACACAGTCTCCCTGGTAGACTTGGAAGTCTCCCTGTTGCTACCCTGAGGGAGACTCTGAGTCTCCCTGTTATTTTCAAGTGTGGTGAGCCCTGATATGTCCTATAATGGTTTAAAATGTATGTTAAAATCAATTATTGATTCAATGTACTAATTCATTAAGAAATTTTTCACATATAACAAAATTGAAAGAATCATTGGTGTATTTGCTTTGCACATTTGGAATTTACTCAACAAGAACTATCTATAGACCAAATACCATGGACATGGGTATTATGGTTGCTGCAAAATGTATTTAATCTAAAAAATGTAACACAAGTTACTCAACCATGAAACCATGAAACTGAGGTCAAGGTCTATAGACAGTGTCAGACTGGCATGTAACCACTATGAACTATCTACAGACCAAATATGGTGGTCCTAGGTATTACAGTTGTTGAGAAATAGATTTAATCACGAAACAAGACTGCAAGACATTCAACCATGAAATTGGGGTCAAGGTCCAGAGAAAGGTGTCAGACTGGCATGTAACCATCAAGAACTATCAACAGACTAAATATGGTGGGTCTAGGTATTACAGTTCCTGAGAAATTGATTTAATCACAAAACTTGGATGCAGATTTTACAAATGTTTATAAAGTTAATGAACTATGAAAACGAGGTCAAGGTCACAAGACAAGCCTACTGAGGCAAAGTTTATATAATAATGTATATGTGGACCAAAGATCTTAAGTGTAGATATTATGGGTGCAAAGTTATAAGGTTTAAAAAGGTTTACGCCACTGCCAGAAAGTAATACCTGTATCTTGCCTTTCATGACCTTCGGCGCAGGTGAGACAAAAATTAGAGACTAAATTTATCTAAAACATTTTCCTTCTCACGGTATGCTCAAGGACAAAATTTTTGTACGTATGTATTTTAAACTGGATCTAAACATGACAATCAAGTTCTTTCAACTTTGCTTTAGGAAGATTTACTAATACATTTTAATACAATAACATAAATAATCAAATTAAAATTTCTAAGATTGTACGTAGGTATCGTCAATATTGTGAATTATTTGAAAATATCCGACAACTCCGACAACAAACAAAACAAAACTTGTTAAATATAACAAAATTACCTGCTCTGATTAAATGTATCAATCTGTAATTGAAGTGTTCCATATCTACATAAAATACTTTTAGTATCCTCATCTGTATTGAAGGAATTCATCAAAACAAGTGGAACATTGGCTCCATAGGTCTTATTTAAATGCTGAAATTTTTACAGACTACAGAAATAAATAAAAGGTCACTGTAATTTTTAAACACAGTTCATCTTTCTTTCAGGTTTAGAAAATTTTCAACTAATATATAAACTGAACTTTTAAAAACAATCATCAAATGAAAAGACAGTAGAGTTAAGTAGATTACAAGGAATATCAAGTTTTTTGAAAAACTATTTGTCTTTCGTTATTTCAAGCAAAACTCTTGAAAGTCTCAGTTAAAAAAAGAATTTATTTTCTAAATAAATTATGATTTTATTCAGTATACTGATCCGATTGGTTGTGTACTCTTGATAATCTGTGTAAAGTGATTATTTTAAATATCCTTCCAAAGAGCTTTTTAACTCCCTTCATCTTGAAAACAGTAAAAAAACAGAGGTAAATTTTAAGACTTTTGTTATCTTTTTCATAAAGAATCAATTTTAACAATTTCATCAAGATCTTTTAAAAATAAAAGTTTTAAGAATCTGGATATGATATGAAGTTTTATGTCTGAAAAAGGAAAGAGGGAGAAAAATAAATACTGCTAGTCAGAAACAATTTTTATAATAAACAAATGTTATGAAAACCTAAAAAGCAAAAAACGAGACGAAACCTTACTGTCTACAGACAATAATATCAACAACTTAATACGAAACCAAAACTGAAGTGGTATAAAAAAACTAAGAAAGTAAGTATGTTGCAAAACAGTTAATATGACAATATAATAGGAGTTTCTAAGAGTCAGTCAACATCTTTTTATTTTTTCATACTCGTGATCAAGGCCATAATGGTTGAAACTTTGGGCAATTTTTACTTTTAACTTTGGTTTTTTTATGCTTTTATATTTAGTTTTGTTCGACTTGTGTATTTTGTACATTTAAATTGTTTTATGTCCCTTTTAACAGCTCACCATTTCTGTTTATTTTCGTTTTATTCTAAAAAAGAAATAATTATGATTTGCAGCTTTACATCCTTTTTACTGATCAAATACTGATCAAATACTTAACTTCTGTCAGACATATATCACCAACTTTTTTATATAAATACTAGTTCTCTTTTTTAAACATTATGCATCAAAATGTTTTACATTCAACAAACTGGATAGTTATTCAATAAAATTCTTTACCTCTATTTGCTGTACTGTAAGATCCAAAAAAGTCAATTCATTTCTAACACTAATTGTACTCTTTGGACCTTTACATCCCATACTTGTACCAAGACCACCATTCAATTTTAGGACCACTAATTTGTCTAACATTTCTTTCATTTTAGAAGTTTCTGGTCTTGTAAGATCATTATAATTCTTTATCTATAAATTAAAACAATTTATTAACAATAATGCATACATTGTTGTGCTATAACATGTATACCCCCACTTGCTGCACATTAGTAAAAATGTGAAAAAAGTGTGCCAAAGATAAATCCTTACATGTGGGTATAGTAAAAAACATCAGACTTTGAAAAGGGCCATTACACTTGCAAATATCACCTGACCACAAACTATAATATGCAGTTGCTCATATCATGCCCAACCACAACAAATATAAAGATATTTTCCCAAAAGATAAATGACTTGTTGCATACATGACAACAACAAAAATTGAAAAGGGCTACATACATATCCTGCAAAAATCAACCAACCATGAAATAGATAATATATGAGCAGGGACAGATCCCAAATATGCAAAATAATAAGCAAAAAGATGAACGATTAGTTGCATACATACATGTATGATATACGACGATAGACATGAAAAGGGCCATAATTGTGAAACTGGCAAAATATGCCTAACCATCAAACCATATATAAATCACATCCACCAAATAAGGAATGAGTGGTGATGTACACAATGAGAACTGAAGGACTGACAAGGGTATTCCAGTGTTTTGCATCACTCTATTGTATTCAGATATTTCATTTGTTAAATGAATTTTGTATTGATAATGCTGAAATACAAAGAATAGACTCTGATGAGATGTTTCCGATGAATTTTAATGTTTTAATACAGACATTTTTGTATCCCAAAGATTAATGATGTAATTTGTACTTGTTGACACCAGGTAGCCTGGTGCATTTCATTCATAAACATAAATAAGAGAATGATCTATGATAAGTACTTCATATCTTTTTATTTTGATAAGTACTGAAAACATATTTTAATTCTACCCTAAAATAGTTGATCACAATCATATTATATATACTGAACCTAAGTATATATGATATAATGTAGATTTCTGGTAATAATTTTATCTAACTTACACTTCCTTCAGGCAGTAATTTGATTTTATCCCATAATACTGATGGCCCAGTCTCCTGTAAATATCTACCAAACAACTCTTCATACCCATCCATCTCAGCCCTTGCCATCTAAAAAATAGTACCATGGAACATTATTTGACTTTATGTATACATACATTTTCATGTTTATAATATATGGAATTTAATGAAAATTTTTATATCAGATAGTTAATTACAGTTGAAATCAGAAAGTTGCTGGGACCATCAAGAAGTATTTGACATAACAGGACTTTTGAGATATTAGGAGAAAATACAATATAGCTTTTTCTCTCACGATCAACAAATTTATTTTATGCTATCAGAAATTTTGAAATACACATGTACATGTAATACCAAACCACACGTGAACTGTAAACATTATAACTGTAAATGAAAGGAAAATAATACATTTGGTTGTCATAAGAATATAAAACACAAGAGAATGGCAATGTCATCTAAGTAGTTAAGAGTCTTATATCATCATGACCCTCTTGTGTTACTTTGGTTTTTAAGTACAGCAACATTTTTTTATGGAACTCTGCAATCATAAACACAGCTAAGTAACTGGTAAATTCTCATCCACACAAGGGGCCCACAGGGGTTGAACGAAAATTTGGAATTCAAGCTTGTGAGCTAAACTAGTCTTTTATTTTTCAATTTATGTATTTTATTTCTTTACAGTATTGTCAGGCACCATATGCAGATGCGCAATAAGGTATTCAAATTTTGATTTTCTAAACTTGGGGCCCACAGGGGTCAAATTTTGAAAAATTGTCAATTTAAGCTTGTGACCTAAACTCCTCTTTCATTTTGCAATTTATGCTTTTTATTTCTATACAGTATTGTCAGGCACTATGTGCAGATACCCAATAAGGTTTTAGAATTTTGATTTTCTAGAATTGGGGCCCACAGGGGTCGATTTTCAAAAATTTTCAGTTGAAGATGAGGGTTTAAACTCTTTATTTTTTAAATTACCCTGGTAATGCATTTTTTCCTATATAGTAGTGTCATGCACAATATGTAGATCTGCAACAAGGTTTTAGAAGTGTTATTTTCTAAAATTGGGGCCAACAGGGATCGAATTTCAAAAATTAAATTTAAGCTTTTGTCATAAACTTGTTTTTCATTTTCCAATATATGCATTTTTTCTATACAGTATTGTCATGCACAATCATGTTTCAGAATTTTAATTTTCTGAAATTGGGGCTCACAGGGGTCGAATGTAATAAATTGTAAATTTAAGCTTGTGACATAAACTTGTTTTTCATTTTCCAATATATGCATTTTTTACTATATAGTATTGTATTGCACATTAAGTAGATGTGTAATAAGGTTTTAGAATTTTAATTATCTAAAATTCGGGCCCACAGGGGTCGAATTTTGAATATTGTCAATTTAAGCTTGTGATGTAAACTCCTTTATCATTTTTCAATTTATGCATTTCATATCTATATAGTAGTGTCATGCACAATATATATAGATGTGCAGTAAGGTTTTAGAATTTAAATTATCTAAATTTGGGGCATACAAGGGTCAGATTTCAAAAACTCAATTTAAATTTGTGACATAAATATTTTTTCATTTGTGATTTCTTAATAGGATGATTGCATAACATCTTTAAATGGACATAGGGTTTTAGATTTATGCAATTGAGTAGGTGTCCCAACTAATTGCAGGGGTGCTGGGATAACTGTAGATTCCGACAGTCCAGCTTTCTAGTTTCAACTAAATTCTCATAACTTCTAGTTAAAATTTAGCAGAATTTGAAAATTCATGCTATGTAACAAAGTGAATATGATATGTCCGCCATAATTGTGACATACCAGTAACTAAAGACATCTGACAACAGAATGAACATGTAACATTCAGTATTTTCACATATAACCTTTTTGGTTTTTTTTTGACTTATTTAATTAAACAGGTAATATTTTATTACAAAATATTGAAAATGATTCATTAAATACATGCTGTCTTTTCGTTGAAATTCTTTCCAAAATTCCATGACTTTTTCATGGCTTATCCAGAACAAAGTCTGAATTTTTCATGACCTATCTTAACTAACTTTAATGGATGTATTGATCGATGGGTTACTGTTTAACATCTACAAGCAATTATTACATGCATATCATGACGAGAACATGCCGATGTGATATGAATATGCTTTGAACCAGACTGACACACAGCTGGATTTTTAACACGCTAGAATACTAGGTAAAACCTACAGGAAGATATGTCACCCCACTCAGACACATCATTCTGGTTCTGAGCTCACCAGTCTTTGTTCTTACACCTAGCTACCGTGTGCTTGGCAGAGAAGCAGCAAATACCTGTTATAAACTCTTTGGTTTCACCTGGAAGATTGAACTGTTACCTTCCGCACTCTTGGAGATCAAGCTACCACTAGATCACCAAGGCAGTTCCGAAATTTGAAGTTTTAAGTACTATGAAAACAAGATTGTTCAGTCAAAAGGTATAAAGGAAGTTACACATGTAGGAAAGAAAGTAAATGAAATCAATTCACTGTCAGATCAGAAGAATATTCTGTGATGACTGTCAGTTTGATGTTTTTTGTTTGTTTAGTTGGGGTTTTATGCCATTTTCAGAACATTTGGCTATTGCGTGGCGGCCAGTTTTTATTGGTGGAGGAAGCCGGAGTACCTGGAGAGAACCACCGACCTTTGGTAGGAAATTTGGCAATCATTGACACCAGCCACAGGTGAGATTCAAACACACAACCCCAGTGTTGACAGGCTAGTGATCATTAGTAGTCATGACGAACTACATAGACCACTCGGCCACCGAGGCCCCCATGTCAGTTTGATTAATGGCAATGGCTAAAATATAAGTTAGGTTTTTTTATTATCGAGTGGAAAAGATACAAATAAAATTTCCATGGTAATTTTAAAATTTAATCAGACTTTTTAAGGCCTTTTTGGCAAAACATATTATTTCAGGTCTTTTCAAGGATTCCAGAACATGTGTAACTCTGGAATTTATAAAAAGCCAAGACACAGCAATGGCACTTGTCAATTTTATTTTTCAGTACCAGTAGTTTAAAAGGAGATTTTAAAACATTTTGAATGCTGGTTTTTTAATTTGAATATTGAACAGTTGTCATATTGTGATCCTTGGTCAAGATCTTATGAAACAATTTTAAAGGTGACAACCAAAACATTATTATTCCACTAAAGTTTGGTCCCAACAGGCCCAGTTTCAGAGAAAAGATTTTGAGGATAGTTCAAGACAATAAGTACCAAGTGATGGCAATAGTTCACATGACCCTTTGGATCAGATAAGCTAACAAGAATGGAGACACAAATGTCTTCCCTGAGTAAGCACATGGAGACATAATAAATATTATAAGATACCAGACATTGTAACTCAAAGGAAAATGCATTGTAAGGTATAGTTACTGTCAGGTGACATATGTCTGAAAAATCTTATGCATGTCACTCAAGCCTAAAATTGTGTCCAAGGTCAGCTGACAGACCTCAGACTATATGTACCCACCAAAAAGTATCTATTGATCAACAATGGTTGGTCTCCTTATAACATTTGTTGAGAAATGGACTTTATTAGTGAAAATATTACGAGGGTCACTCAAGCTTGAAATTGAGGTCAAGGTCAGGTGAGAAGTGTCAGGCTGAGATTTATTTGCCAAGAGGAATCTATAATATATATTATATGATGGGTATAAATATTACAGATTTTATCATGAAAATGTGACATAAGTCACAGGTGAGACAAAAATTTAATTTATGGCGACTGATTCAAAGATTTTGTAGAATTCTCCTCAAACAGGTTCTGTGGACTGTCCTGAACTTGAGGATAAGTGTGAACATTTGCTTAGTGTTGAAGGCCCCAACATGACTTTGTGTTTAAGAACCACAGAAAGCGATGTTCATCTGATTAAATTGTTTTTATGTTAAAGAATTTTTGATCATTAATTTGTACACCCAGGATCTTCCTGTAGGCTTCTATAATGAGCACCACCCTCGTCACTTGTTAGAGCTGTTAATATATGCACCAATAATTACATCTTGATCATTGGTTGGAGCTGTAAGTATAAGCTTCTGAAGTTCTTTGTGCATGGCCTGTAATGCATCCTGTCTAGTTCTCTCAATAAACTGTATATCACTTCCAGTCCTACGATGCCCACGTACAAACGCTGTCTATAAATAAAGTAAACAAAATAAAATGTTTCTCTTCTTATGTATTTGATTAAATATGCCTAAATGTGCATATGTATGACAGTGCATGATGAAAATAAAGTTAATGTAGCATATTTACTTAATAAATGTTGATATGATGTTAATAAAAAAAAAATTATATTAAATATGCCTACATGTACATATGTATGACAGTGCAAATATGATGAAAATAGCATATTTACTAATAATGTTGATATGATGTTAATAAAAAACTTTACAGATGTCTTAAAGCTCAGGCCAGAGATAAAATTACACAAATATACCTACTCCTAATATTGAATATAATGATGATAATTTTGTTATCCCTGATTCTTGCATTTTAACCTCCATTAGCATTTATTGAAAATACAAAATATTAAGGAATGTAATCATTTTTGTAAAACACAACAGCTCCTACAAACATAGATATTGAAGATTTCGTAAACAGCATATGTCTTCTTTTGTAACAGGTGGTCCCCATTTTCATAAAACAAAAAGCAATTTGAAGATCGTCAGTTTTGCTTTATCTTTAAAATCACATTATCATATCATTTCTAACTTGACAATTCAATAAAAATTCTGATTTCTTTGAAAATTATTTTCTTATATGAATTATATAAAAAAATTTAAATGTAAAATGTTTTTGATCAAGTCTGGATAAAACAAGGCTATGACAATAAAATTTCCAGCCAAAATATATTTGAAATTTTATATCTAGTGTTTTCTATCATCTACCACTTGAATTCTACACAAATTAATAAAACATCACTTTCTGCCAGGCTTTGTGATGCAGAATACTAGCAAATAAATAAATAGCAAGAATAATACATACATGTACATGTAGGATATTCTATGCATAATAGAACCAAGTCATATTGAGATTTTGGCTTATATCAAAATCAATTTCTTAAAGACGGAAATTTGTTTCGAACCTTTTCTCAAAATACAGAAATGATACTGTATATAATAATTAAAAACTTTTATCATATACATAGTACTAAATGAAGGAAAATTGCATATACGATAATGATAGAACACAGTGAGCTGTATTTTCTGCAATGATGATATCGGTCACGTGACTATACTCTCCTGTTCAAATATATGAAAAAGCGTATAAAACATAACAAAATCTGTATCACATGCCGTATCCCCCTTGACCAATATCATCCCTTGAGCCTAAAGGCCCTCGGTCTGATATTGGTTTCTCGGGATGATACGACGTGTGATACAGATTTTGCCATGTATTATTCTCTATTTATAACCCATTTCTGTTATGACATGGTTTTCTGTTAAGAGGACTAATATTGTCAATCTCAAGTTTACCTAGCATTCTGACAGTATTGCTGAGCAAAACAATTTCCCTTACTGGCTTGAGCTGTGAGAAAACACAACAAAAGTTCCTTGATTATATGAATATGAATCGGATGCAGAGAGATTCCTAAAACTCGGACATAGTGATTTCTAAAAATCCGGAAACTATGTTGCAACGGGTACACAACAATTACCTGATCACCGTTAAACTCAAAAGTGATCTGTAACTCATCATTATAAGCCCATATACCAAAAATAAGATCAGCTGGTAAAAGGGTTTGCAAAAAAAGTCTGGAAAACTAACATTCTGACAATAATCCCCATCTCCAAGGGCAATAACTCTCACAATAATTACTCTATCAGCGTGAAAGTCAAACTTGACCTGCAACTCATCATTATAAGCTCAAATACCAAAAATAAGATCAGTTTGTTAAACTGTTTCTGGGAAAAAAAATGGAAAACTATAGTGTGACTGACAGATGGACAGACAGAGCGTAAACTTAATAGTCCCCTTCCCCGTTGCAAGTAGGGGACTAAATTATTAGCAAAACATGTACACCATAATTGAACTCAGATTTGTCAAGTCAAAAACTTTCACCAAACTTTCTATTCCTCAAAGTTTAACTCAAAATCCATAAAGTACAAATCAATGTATTCTTTTGACAGTTCCTTACATGTAGTTGGTCAAACAACTGAAAATCTAATTAATGATTTAGTTCTCAAAATAAAATTAGAACTGCAGAGAAACTTTCTACAGATCAATGTTCAAAATAAATTTCAACTGATCTGAGCCCAAGTAATTTCTTTTGTTATTACTGATAAATGAAGTGATTATGATCATACATGTAACTATGTATATCAAAAGTTCTCTATATCATGAAAAAAGTAAAAATATCATAAATTGATTGGTTATGCTAAATTTTTTTAAAGGATCATAGAAATACCCAATGTTTAATTAATCCTAATTTCTACTTTCATGTATTGCTGTACTAAGAGTAGACATAAGTGAGTGAAAATCAAGATTTGCAGTTAAAAAATATGTTTACACAAGAAGTAAAGGGATGCAGAAAAAAATCTACTTAAGAAATATGATGTCAGATAAAAGATGTTATGTTTCAAGAAATTAGATGTCAAACTGATAGTAAACACAATTGTTTGGAGGGCTCACCCAATCACTAGCCTGCCAAACTAAGAACACTTGGCAAAAAAGATCTATTCCTAGATTTATCAACTTCATGAATTTTTAAGAAATAATTTTTTTACTAGTCCACATATTATTTATTAGACAACTGTTGAATATCCTGGTACCAGATCAGTATTTGGACAAGTGCTACACCTACAGTTGCTATAGCAGACATATCCCCAGTATAGCTAGAACTGTCCTGAAAAGGACTAATACCCAAAGTACATTGTAGTGATAACTTGGAATAAAACTAATAAAATACTCTTATGAAAAAAAGCCATTGCCTGTCAATAAAAAAACCTATATTTCATATTACATTAATACATCTCTTGGTTAGTAATTACTGTAATATACAGACACACACAACACAGCATTGTACATGTATCTGAATTATCCATAAACTGCACCGAATTAGTAAGAGTGATTAATATATATTCTACTCTAGCATCTATCCCTCATTTTCTTACCTCACTCCAGTGTTGCTGATAAAGTAAATTTCCATTCAAATAAAACAAGTATGCATAGTATCAAAAAGCTGTTTTAAATATGAATCAGTCTTTAAAAAATATGTGATCATATATTATAACAAAGACAATACTAATAAATGTTTAATTATTAAAACATTCTGTAAGAATATGTATTCCTAGAGGACTGACCATGTCAGTAATATGTATAGAGCATTATGTGATCAGAAGGTAAACACTAAAAATGTTTAATCAGAAAAACAATGTCACATAGACAAACATGGCATATAAGTTTTACACAGGATAAATAGTTTTTTTCTCTCTTTATGAGAATGTATAACTTTGGTATATAAAGTTCAACTAAGTAGCACTTATCAGGTGATCGGAGACTTATAATTATTGATTACTAAAACAAAACATTTTCATCTGTTGTGACGTCAGGCAAAATGGAAGGTTGGAAAAAAAATTCAACTTCACCTCGGTAGTAGTTTTTAGGTGAAAAAAGTGTCCAGAGACAATATAAATCAGGAAAAAAAGTTACAACAGGAAGGATGATATATTCGCTTATTTCTGGTAGGACATTTATTGCACTTTAACTGATTTTCATAGAAAAAAAATGAATTGAACATAAATCTCTCCATTGTTGAATTTGTATGGACTGCAGTATCTAGGAAACAGAACGTCACAATTTAACTTTAAATTGTTGCGTTGTTAGCTACTATTGTTTCTAAAAATGGCGACGTCCATATCTATTCAAAATGAACAAACATTAATTGCAAATGAAACTATTGCAAAAGATTATTCATTAAATAAACAAAGATCTCTTAAAAAAAAACTTGATGCAACCCAAAATGAGCATTTTCGATACAATCTAACAGGCGGTGGACTTAGAATTTGGTTAAGCGCTAGCTGCTATGAATCATCCAGATGGGCACTAAATACTTTTTATGATAACAAAAGGAAAGAAAATGAAGGAAACATCATATACAAAAAGGTATTTGACAAATCCGAAACAGTAAATGTTGAAGATCAATATAAAATTAAATGTGAAGGATTTGATACATGAGGTCGAAATATAAAACTTAATTGTTTTTCTATTAATATGTACCATACAACTTCGTCCTTACTAGTAAATGGAAAAAAGTTACATGTGTTCATCAATGATCATCTTCCAGAAGTACTAAACTGTATGAAAAACTATCAAATTAATGGAAAACCAGTTGATCTGAATATGCTAAATAAATGCATTTATGACATGATTTCTGTAAACTTTCCGGAACAGAAAAATCATTCAAATTCAACCACGACAAATGAAAAATCATGTGAAAAAATTGAACTTTCGCAAGCTAAATCTACTATTTCTATTACATCTAATACATGTACAAACACTGAAAATAAAAATATCCAAGAAGATAATTCTGAGATTTCAACTGAAAATAACAGTAACATGAAAAACAAAGAAGATATAAAAGAAATTCCAACCGATACAGGTATCGTAAGCCAACCATTACAGAATGTTAATGAATTATTACAAGCACGTGAAAATATCACACAAGATGAAAATTCTGTAAAATCACTTTTACATCAACTATTAGATAAAACCGACAGTTTATTTGAACTCGTTAAATCAATAGATGAACAACACATCGAAGATAAACAAGATTTTCAAAATAAAATCAACCAAATTAACGATAGGATAACTGCTTTTTCTAAACAAATGTGTACAAATGACGAACACCAGGCAGAACATTTGCGTGAAATTGAAAACAGTGTCAAGCTTGTAAAAATTGAGCAAGACAAAAATTTTAGTCAAGTTCACAATAAAATACAAAGCCTCTCTGATAGAGTAAAAGATATACCAAGTCGTAGTCAGTGCATCGCTAAACACGTAACTCTTGAGATGGAAAAATCAAATGAAAATATAGAATATCGTAATGTTAATATTATTAACAACAGCAACACATCCAGTACATCAAAGGCATTAGATCAACCTCGAACAAAAAGAACAAACTTTCAAACATTCCCAGACGATCGGAAAGATAAAACTTTAATAATAGGAAGTTCAATTATTAAAGGAATTGACGCAAGCAAAGTTGGAAAAGATGTTCACATACGAACAAATAGAGGAGCAACAGTCCCAATTTTAACAGAAAAAATTAGAAAGTCTAATATTCAACATTATACAAGTATAATTTTAGTTGTTGGTGGAAACGATGCCTCGTCCAGAATACAACCAGAAGCCTTCAGAGAGAACTACGAGCTTATGATAAAAACTCTCAGATCTATAAACCCAAGCATTGATATTGCCGTATCAGAAATTTGTCCAAGACGGAACGTTAATACAGATGTTTATAATACTATTTTACATAGGATTTCAACAGAACTTAACTTTAAAATCATCAAACAAACGGATGCATTTGTTTCCAGAGGCGGCGATCTAGTGTCTACTTACTACCACCGTGATGGCATACACCTTACTAATCAGGGTACAATACAGCTACTTAGAAACATTAACAGGGTTGTAAACATCTTCATCCGCACAAATAGTTCTCAGTCCAATAATGAAAATAATGAACAGCATGGTAAAAGACAAAGCATTGTAAATACATTCAATGGTATCTGCTTTAATTGTGGCTTTTATGGTCATCATTATAAAGACTGTCACACATTTTAGGATAAAACCGATGTATTTCAATTTGTAGACAAATTCTCAAATCATAGTAAATCATTACTTCTTCATAACAATTTTGATATACTTCTCAATTTATGTCCAAATTGTAATACATCAAAATGTATATGTACTCAAAACTCTATGTTTGAATCTGAGATTTTTAAAAACAAAAATTCCAGAGAAAATTGTCATAAATCAGAAAATGGTAGTTGCACTAATAGCTTTAGCTCAAAACTTAAAAGTGATAGAAACAAACTTTATAAAAAAAACTGTCTTAATCTAAAATGTAAAGGTTTCAACGCTGTATGCCTTAATGTTAGACATATTTTATCTAAATTTGACGAGTTAAAGAATATGATTACTATAAACAACAGATATTTAGATTTATTTGGATTAGTTGAAACATTCTTAAAACCTGATATTAACAATGAACAATGTAAAGTGCCAGGATACAAAATTTTCAGAAAAGATCGCCAAATTAAGGATGGTGGTGGTCTATTGGTTTATGTCAAAGATTCTATTGCAGTTAAAAATAGATCTGATTTATCAATAAACACATTAGAAACTTTATGGTTAGAGGTAGAATTTCCAAAATCTAAACCTTTCTTCATTTGTACTGTTTATAGACCACCAAATTCCCCTCAGTCCTGGATAGATCTTTTTGAGGAGGAATTTAATGCAGCTCTTTCAGAAAACAAAGAGATCATTTTAATGGGGGACTTTAATATTGACTTGATAAAAATTGAAAATAAAAAATGGATGAATTTCATAAACCATTTTAATCTTCAACAACAAATTTGCACTGCAACACGTATTTGTGACAAATCAGAAACTCTTATTGATCATATTTACACTACTAATCCTGAAAATATTGCTCATTGTCATGCTCCTTCATATGCTTTAAGTGACCACTACCCTGTATGCTTAAATAGAAAAATCAATATAAAGGTAAAGAAAGAAAATCATATCGAAATAAAGTATAGGTGTTTCAAAAACTTTAATGAAGATGCCTTTTGTGCAGACTTACATCAAACCCCTTTTCATATTGTCGAAATGGAAGAAGATATTGATATTTCTGTCGACAAATGGTATGAACTTTTTAATCAAGTTATTAACAAACACGCACCAATGAAAACTAAAAGAGTTAAAACATTTAAACAAGCCGAATGGTTCAATGAAGAAATTAAAAATTCCATTCAATACAGAAATATGTATCATTCAAAAAAAGATTGGGTAAACTTTAAAAAGTGGCGCAATAAAACAACGTCGTTAATATTTAATGCAAAAAAGGAATATTATCAAAACGCTATATCTAGTTCCAAAAATAGTAAAGAACTTTGGAATCACGTTAAAGAGTTAAATCCAAAAATGGATAATATTTTTCCACCTAGAATGCAGTATGAAAATCAAACTGTTTATAACCCCCAAGATATTGTTAATACACTAAATAATCATTTTTCTTCCGTAGCTGAAAAACTTATTGGAAATAATACTTCAGATATGGATTTTTCAAAGCTACAAACTTTTACTAGTAAAAAATTAAAGGAAACTGAAAATTTTAAATTAAAACTCATTTCTGTTGGAGAGGTGTATTCACAACTAAAACACCTTAATATTAATAAATCCGCAGGTTTAGATGGAATTGGTCCCAAATTTTTAAAGCTAAGTGCAGAGATAATATCGCCATCACTAACTTTTCTAATAAACAAAAGTATAACGTCGAATCGTTTTCCGAAAAAATTAAAACTTGCAAGAGTAACTGCTATACATAAAGGAGGACCAACAGATATTCCCTCCAATTATCGTCCAATTTCTATTTTAAATACCATATCTAAAATTTTTGAGAGACATGTATGTACACAGTTATATGCATTCTTAAATAATAAAAAAATGTTACATATCGCTCAGTCAGGTTTCAGGCAAGGTCATTCATGTCAAACAGCGCTGACTAAACTAATTGATGAATGGTTAAAATATTTAGATAATGGCGAAATAGTTGGTACTGTGTTTTTAGATTTCAGTAAGGCTTTTGACCTTATTAACCATTCCATACTTTTAGAAAAGTTAAAATTTTATCATATCGGAGAACATACGATAGATTGGATAAAATCATATTTGTCTGAGAGACAACAAGAAGTTCAATACGCTAACATTAAATCTGATAAATCGTTTGTAAAATATGGAGTGCCTCAAGGTTCTATTTTAGGTCCTTTGTTATTTTTAATTTATATAAATGATTTACCACTTCATGTTAAACAATCCGACATGGATTTATATGCTGATGATTCAACATTGCATTTTCATAATAAAAACATTGAAAAAATAAACAGCATATTGCAAAATGATTTAAATGCTATACAATCTTGGTGTAACAATAACAGTATGAAAATTAATGCACAAAAAACAAAGTGTATGAAATTGGGTTCAAAACAAAAACTTGCACAACTATCAGAATTATGTATTACCGTCAATGAAACATGTATTGAAAATGTCCATTCTTTTAAATTACTTGGAATTGACATTGATGAAAATTTAAGCTGGGAAGATCATGTTGATCGTATATGTAAGATTATCTCATCTAAAATATCACTTTTGTTTAAAATTAAAGTATATTTGCCTATACACACAAGACAACTATTTTATAATGCATATATTCTACCATATATAGACTATTGTAGTTCAGTTTGGGGAAATTTATTACAAAAAGATTCAGATAGAATCATAAAACTTCAAAAAAGAGTAGCAAGAATTATACTTGAATGCGATATTTCAGTTCCATCTAATTTTATGTTTTCATCTTTAAAATGGCTATCTTTTACAAATAGAATAAAATACCAACAATCAATTCTAATGTATAAAATTGTAAATGGACTAACACCTGATTACTTAGCAATGCTGAATATTAATGATGTGCAACACCACAACTTACGATCTGTCTCTAATAATGATCTATTTGTTCCAAGACCAAATACAAATTTTTATAAAAAATCTTTTCATTATTCTGCAACAAAGGTATGGAATAATTTACCACTCAAAATAAAAAATTTTCATAATGTGGAATTATTTAAGAAACATTGTTATAATCATTTTCTTGAAAATTCTTTGCAAGTCGAATAATTTGTCATCTTTCTTTTGTTGTAAGAATAAGAAAATTTAATCAAAACTTTACCAATTGTTGCCATTTATTGCCATTTGTATGTTTGAATGATTGAATTGTGTATATACTAGTAATATATATTGTATTTTAATGTATAAATGTTAACTGTATACATGTATTTTGTTTGAGGGCCTCAATGAAAATTAGACTACTTCTAATTGAGTTACCCTCTTTAAATAAAGAATTTATTATTATTATTATTATTATTATTATTATTATTATTATTATTATATTGTCAGAAGGACTATTACCCCCATGATTATTTAGGGAATTGTACCTTTCAACTTGCTTGCATCAATTTTGGATTTGGTGGTTGAAAAGTTAGTTTGTCGGTAACATTTTAGAGTCACCAGACATCAGATATTTGCAACCTTAATAACTCCTTATTTTCAAAAAAAAAATTAAAATATGCAAAAAACCCTTTTATAAATTTTTTGTTGTTGAAAACTCCTAAAGGCCTGAATATCAATTCTTATATATATAAAATAAGGATCCTAACTTCCTTGGAAAAGGAAATTAATGAAACAACCACAAACATAAATAAAGGCTTTTTAATTAAGGTGTTATTTTTTTTTTTGCAAACTACATGTATATGTAGAACTTATAAAGATACACAATCATGTGAAAAAAATGCAAAGAAAATTATGTTTGCATATACATGTATCCAAAGAACTTGCTTTCACAAAAAATTGTAATCAAACATAAGATACCGGTATCTGAAATTTTAAAAGATCACAAATCAAGGATATTATCCAAACTTTCTGATAAATAAATATCAATAAATTCATGTTTGCTCATTTAAAGGTGGGTGATAACAGAACAGTGTAATTTGTAAATCTGTTGTGTCAGTTTTATAGCTTATTCTGAAGTAAACATTTACAAAGGAGATCCGAGTCAAAACTGAAAGGGGAGGGGGGTTGTTAAGATGAAAAAAGAGCTGGATGTTTGTTTATATGCTGCATTTAATTTAAGTTTCATATGTTACTTTTCATTTTACTAATACTTACATGTATCAACTGAAATTTATTTTCCATATTAAGATATTGAAACAAAATACAGTAATAAAAAATACCTATGCATGAAAAAATTGGTACAATGTTTAAGACTGGGTTGTAATTCATCAATTTAAAAAGATATCAAACTACTATATATACCTTGGACAACATTTATTTACAAGAAAACATATAAATTATATAGTTTTTTTAGGAGACTTACAATATTAACATAAACAATAAGTATGACAAATTACATGTTGTACTTTTTCAAGCAGGAGAAACATTTTTTGTTATATGATCCTCTACATCCTTGAAAAAAATGGTGAGCAAGCATTTTGTCTGCTTTATAAACATACAAAATGTTTGAATAAAATACAGTATTATTTCCATGATAATGTGAAAGGCAAGCACAAGTTAAACAGCTTTTATCCTGCCACTTGCTCTATAAAAAGATTCATTTCATAAAATTCTTATTTATAAAAATCTTCATTGTTTATCAAACCCGCGAAAATGTTATTTTTTTCTTTAGCTCAAAATATACAGAATAAACCTAAACCCTGAACCTAAAATCTTTAGACAAATATAATCTGTACTTGATATACAATGTACCTATTTTAATAGGAGGTAACTCTACTGAATTTTAATATTTGCCGGTATAGATTGTGGATTTGATAGTTTACTAGCAATATGTTAGTGCAGCCATTAAACAGATATTGGCAACCAACAAAAATCAAAACTTCATTCTAAGCATGTGTAGGGATTTTAAATAAAAAAAAGGATTCATTAAATCAGGAAGTAATATTTCGCACTTGCCGTTATGTCAGAGGACATCAAAAACTGATTGTCTAATATTTTCAAAATGTTTCAATGAAAATCAACTTAACAACCAATTTTGTTATGATGATTAATGCAAATGAATGTGGTCTTTTTGATTTAGTATCCTGAGCATGAGCTAAATTTCATTTACGAATGTTTGTTCCTAAAAAATCCAAGGAGCCCACAAAAACTACTTAACTTATATACTGAGGTTTTGAAGAACATAAATTCATTTCTCAGGAGAGACAGGAAAGTTGTTTATACATGTATCCCATGATCATGATGATGTATTTTAAAATTAATTAAATGTTAAATGGCTGTTTATTCATTTAAACAAATACATAGATGTATACAGGTAAAAGCAGTTCAATAGTATCAAGCTTAAAATTTGCATTTGAGACAAAAACCATGGTCTTTCCACTATTTAAAAATAACACCTGTTCTTTGTGTATATTGTGTATTAATATTGGTAAGCCAGTTAACTGTGATAGATCGGTCTTTCTAGTTAAAGTAATTTTATGAGAATATTTTTTATAATCTCAGTGATTCAACACAAAAAAATGAAGGTCAAATAAAATATGCATAATATTGAGTGTTTTAATTGTAAGGTGTATCCTTCACTTTAATACTAATTGATAAGGATTTCCAATTTTATTGTCCGTTCTATATGAATTGAAAGTCTGACATCCTTCAAAATACAAATGGAGTGAATGATTTTTAATTTAGTTTGTATCTACTTAAAAATTCAAAATACAACAACCATTTTAGTACTAGTATTATAGTACATTTTGTAGATCACTTTGTATATGGGAGATAACCATGTGAGGAGACATGTCAAGACAAATTCCGGATACTCTTAGTAGTATAATGGCTATCAGAAATGTATTTTCTACAGTATAAATGAAACTAACTTAAAATGACTACATGAAATCCTTTCCCTTTAAATTACCTTAGACGTTTTTACCATTAAGTAATTATTTTCTTCAAACTATGTCTTGCTTGTATGCATCCTCCTTCAAATCTTACGATATAGTGTTTTTTCAGAACTTCCTATTGTTTTCCTTGTGGCAAGTTATAGCCTATTCCATCTTTGTTCCCTCATTTCAAAAACATGGGTGCAGATAAAAAGTAAGCACAAAGTTTGTAAAAGATTGTACATCAATTTTTAATTTCTGACTTTCACTGCAGAATCATTCCTCATGTTTCTTAATTAACTGTTATTAATTTAATTGCTTAATTTCTTAATTAACTGTTATTAATATAATTAAATTGGCAAGTATTCTTAGTGATTAACAAAAATAACTGACTGGCCAATAGCACTAGATTCAAGAATTACATGGAGTTAAATAACAATGACTGCTTATATGTAATCAAGATAAATAAGGTAAATAATCTTACCCAGTTCTCATTCATAACGAAATCAGTTTGGTAGATATTTTTCCCACAAAACGCAATTATTTGGTTTCACCATTTGAAGATAAATAATTAATAATTATACAATTTATGATGTCTCTTGCAACGTGTAACATGTTGAACGAATCAGGTGTCACCCAATCATTGATCATTGTAAAGGTTTAGATTTCCAGTCATTGTCTACCCATACATTTAAAAGGTATTCAAACCGATTAGTAAAAAGTTCTTTAAAAAGAAATTCAATATTTCACCCAGTTTACTTCGTAATTATGACAAACACACATTGGAATTTAATACTTGTATAGTAGGGTTTATAATAATATGCAAAAACAAAAAAATAGGAGACAAGTGTTTAATATGCAATGTTCAGGTAAAGTAATATGATGTATTTAACTATTATTTCCTGGTCAAATATTCATCTTTTATTAAAAAACTTCCTGGTCATTATATCCATTGTCTAAAGACATATTGTGTACTTGAAGCACAGGCTTAAATTTTGGTACACTTGGAGATCTGATTTTTTTTTTATGGGGGGGGGGGGAGGGAGGTCAAAAGATCCTGAAACTACAACATGTATGTAGCTATGGGTGACCCTTTATGGTTGTGAATTAAAATCCAACTGATATGGTGTATTCAACTTCGACCTTATTAAACCAAAAACTAAAGTATTGCTCACAAATGTACATACCTCGCTATGGCTTTCAATAATATAAGGAAATGTATATGTCCATGTCAATGTGAATCCCATAAATCGTTTTGATCAAAAAACAAAAAAGAAGGTGCACAATATGTTTGTAGAGTAAATATTTCCTGAAATGTTTGTACAGAAATCAATTCACTGGTTTAGGAGGAGTTGCAGACAGGGCATGCCTAACCCCACTTACATTATGATGAAATGGTTGTCTGTGGAACACTCCAAAAATCATTCTGATAAAAACTACATTGTGTGTAGAGGCTCACTTGAGCCTGTAAAGCTCACCTTGCTTTAATTAGGCAATTATAAAATGTAAGTTCTTTTGTATTCACAAGGCTTTTAAAGAAACACAAAATGCGAAAGTAATCTTGATATTTGATCTTTGACCTAAAAAAGGTGTATCTTTTACATCTGTCCTTCCATATGAGATACTTGCCAACTTTGGTTTAAGTTTGTCTACTAGTTCCTGAGCAATGGACAAAAATGTCTTTTCCTATATGGTATCAATGGAAACTTTGAACAGCCACAGCCGTTGGTTGAGCATATGAATCTCAACCAAAAGTGGATTTGTAGAGGGTACTGTTTTCATAAACCCTGCAAAGTTTCAAAACATTTCATCTTGCAATTTCAGAGGAGAAGATTTAAAAAAAATTGGCCAACAAAATTCAAAGATGGTATTGTTGTCATCAATCCTATAAAGTTTCAAAAAATTACATACTGTAGTTTCTTCAGAGAAGATTTTTAAAAACAAAGATGGCCTCTGGCAGCCATGTTGTTCATCCATCCAGAACCAAAGGCAGAAGTTTAATAGAGGTCCTTTCATGCATTATTTCTACCAACTTTGGTTACAACCTGCCCAATTGACAAAAAAAACCCAAAAAGTGCATTTTCACCTATTTTTTTATTTTTAGACAGGGCAGCCATGTTTCTCGTCAGACAAGAAAATACCCGGTAAAACATAAAATTTATACTAGATACCATAAGGATCATTCAGCCTGAGTTTGGCTGAAATTGATTCTATAGTTTCAGAGGAGAAGATTTTACAACGATTTTGGTCATGTTGACTTATTTGCAGATCTTACTTCGCGGAACATTTTTGCTCCGCAAATAGATTGTCTTTATCTAAAATAAGATTCAAGATAACAACCTAAACCTGAAAAATTTCCGTAAAATTAACAATTCAGGGGCAATGAACCTACAAAAGGTTGACCGATTCGTCTGAAAATTTCACAGCCGGTAGATCTTGACCTGATGAACATTTTTACCCCATGTCAGTTTTGCTCTAAATGCTTTAGTTTTTGAGATATAAGTAAAACAACCAGTCCGGCCCACGGTCGATCCGTCCCACAATTATATATATATATATATACATACACCAAAGGGTTGAAATCTAAACTTTTTACATATTTTGTTGATTTTTGCAGTTGGTAATTAGTTGACAAAATCATTTGAATCAATTATAAGTGTACGATGAAGAGATACCATAAGGCAAAGCACATAATAAAACATATCAAAAAATACCAAAATAAATTTGATGCACTGTATGGCCATTTCGTTGACTGACAACTCATCAGCAGTGCTCGAGATAAAAAAATTACAAAACCAGTTAAAGATATAATGATGAATTAATAAGCACAACCATCAACTAGACAAAGTGATGCCCACGCACTCCACTCTTAAGTAACTGTATTATAACAAAGTCAATGTAGGACTTTCTTTGAGATATTATTGTGTCTGAGAGACACAATTGATGCCCCCACAGATGCAAAGTATTTTAAAATACACAAAGTTGGGCATTGGAGCACATAGGTCCAAGGTTGGGATCAAATGGTAGCTCTTTAATCAGCATTATATAACATCTATTTCTAAGATAAAAATCAAAACCCTGACCACATGCACACCTTCAATATATGTACAAACAGCCAGCAAAGTGAAAACTTCCTAGCATTCAAACTGTAGGAGGAGTAACTATCTCCCAAAAGAGCAAATATTAATAAACATCAAAACCCTGACCACAGACAGCAAAGTGAAAAATTCCTAGGATTCAAACTGTAGGAGCAGTTATGCGGAATAACTATATACCCATAATGGGACGGATGGAAGGACGGACAGGGGTAAAACAATATGCACCCCAACTTTTAGTCGCAGGGACATAAAAATCAAAACAATTAAAACAAACAGGTATAGTGTATCCAAATCATAATTGCACGCGCTGTAAAAATATCTAAATTTCTGTATGTTAAACAGTTTTAATTGCTATGTATATTATTCATTATATGTTGACATGTCCTGTCATCTACTTTATTGATTAATATTTATTGAATCTAATTACTGATAATCATAATAAAAAAATTTTTAAATTTAAAACAATAGTTTCATTTTTTATTCATATATAATTTATGTGCAAAATTACAGTTCCAGTCCAATACTGCATTGTTAATTACTGAATATGGGACGAATCAATCATAATATAGGGCCGGATTGACTTGGAGGTGGATCAACTTTGGCCGGAATGACTTGGAATGGATCGATTGTGGTCTGGAATGACTTGATATCATTCATGCTACCATGCTACTAAAACTAAATTTCTAAAAGTACCGAAGGCAAAGAAAAAAAAAATAGCAATTCATTTTACAGTAAGTAATGTCTTTATTTAAAGAGGGTAACACAGTGAGCATTAATAAGCTAGTCTTCCCTGACAGCCTGAGGCCCTCAAGGCTCAATTAAAATATAAATACATAAATAGCTTACTTTGTTTGATAATTAAAAAAAATCTAACCTGGCTCAACCACATTTTAAATTATGCTTTCTCGAAAATCGCAAGAGCAGGCACGGCCACTGACAAGTCTTAAGAGTTTTGGCAGGTTGCTTGGTGTTAAGTGAACTTATGACATGTATCAATATAGACTTCACCAAAAAAAAATATTTACACAAATGCAGGAAATACTGAAGATTTCATACAGATTGTGGGGTTGACAACTTAATCCTTACCGTCGTAGCTATTGCAGTTCCTGTATTTGTCGACATGCTTTATAAACAGATAAAAGGATGAAGAGTAAACAGGACTAAAAACCAAAATTATGAATTTATGTATCCTTGAAATTTTGTTCTTTCGTAATACACGTATTTTTTCTGTTACTTCTATGGTACTGTAAAATAACATCCGAAGAGAAAACAATAAGATCTTAAATCAACACGGACTGTAATGTAACATTTTCCGTGTTATTTCTTTTCAAGTAAAATCTCAAATGTACTTAAATAAAAAAAGAATTTCCACTGTTTTCGTATTATTGATTTTTATTAAATCTGGCATGAAGTAAGAATTTATCCAATATATAGCAAAACCATCTAAGCAAAATGGCTATTTCTAGCCCCTTAAATCCTTTTGATCTCATAGGCAACGACAAATGTTACACAATAATTGTCTGAAGTAAATTTTATTGCATTTATTACGACGATGAACGCCAAGTAATGGCAATAAATCACATAGACCTTTGCGTTCTCGTGAATCTGTCGCCTAAAAAAGGTTTTACCGTACGAGTTAACACTGACATTTTCACAAATTCTACACCATTTCCATTTTAAATGTCTATCTTTTTGCCTTTTATTTTTGAAAGAAAATATACTGCAATATTAATTCATATGGACATGGCTGTTAGTGGGGAGGGAGGCTACTCCAAATAAATTTGTCAGTGATATTTTTTTATATGCATTGTGACATTTAGCCTAGGACAATAGATTTATTGTTTTTTTTTAACTTTATATACTAGTACATTAATTTGTTAAAAGGATAGTATATATTTGGCAATTGTCTGTCGTGAACAGGGTTTCTTTCTGTTCGGGTAGTTCCTTTATGCCAATTATTTTGCCATCGTGAATTATTTCTATTCTAATAAGACAGTTTCTACGGCATTTTAACACAGGTATTCAGACACAAAGGACCGTATTACCTGGGACTATTATAACTATATCTTAGTTATAATAGTCCCAGGTATTACACAACGCAATGGCATCTTCGTGTCTGAAAGCGTAGAAACGTACTATTAGATCTAGAATATAAATAAATCACGGTGGCTTGAAAATATGAGTTTACCACAGGTAGGCCCTTTATAGCTGTCGCCCGAAGGAAATTATTTTGCATGAAGGACATACCCGTGGTACAATGAGGATAATTATTTCTAAGTGAGAGGATTTCCATTTTTTTTTTTTTTGCAATTCATTTATTTTTGCATAAATTTGGTAAAAAATCCGGAATTTTTCATCAAATAATCATTTGCCAAAGTATGTGGGACAGAGGTCGGAAATTAATTTTCCTCGGTGACATCTGAGACTACTATAACACAGTGTTATAGTAGTCTCAGGTGACATGCATGAGGTCAGGGTATTTCTTTTGGCGAATTGTTATTTTAACATTTTATGTACATGATTTGGATTGTGCAACATTCAGGGTACCCTAAAATCAAAATTCTTGTCTGGCCTCTCCATACCACACGACATATTTTAAATTGGTGCGATACAAGAAATGTTAAATTTTATATGTTATTAGTGGAGATTTAAAAAAAAAAAACAGTAAGATGATCATGATGATATCGGGATGTCTTTAACTCGTCCTATTTAGCGATCATTTATGATCTATTGTTATAGATACACCAGTGACAAATAAATCTTATTGATACTGATTAAAATTTAATTTAGATCTAATTTTTCATTGAAACTGCTTTAGCGCGCTTGAGCTATACGGATAACGTTCCGCAGATTAAATTTAAACGGATCGACAGGATACCATTGGGCTATAAACGGCCATTTCAGTGCCTGGTTGGAAACATAATGGGGGAAACGCGGCATCTAATCACAAGTACTGAAAAAATATAGGAAATATAAAGAAAAAAGAGCATAGAACGCGCAGATTGCTCTTTCCACAACACACACTGCATGATGTACATAGAATTTGGTAAAATCAGGATATTTTGAAGACACCGTGAATTATTTCTCAAATATTTGAGGCATTTCAGCAGTGGAAAAGACAGTATAGTTGGAAACAAAGGGTAGAGTAATACTTTTTATTTTTATTAAGACATATTTGAGATATCCCCCCCCCCCAAAAAAAACGGCTTGCAGTAAAAAAGAGTGAAAGTTTTACGTCAGAAATCCGAAAACTACAACAATACACTTAGTTTAAACACAGGTTTATTAAGAAGGTGTGTTATGTGTCGATTAAAGTACTTTAAAGCAATAAATATGAAATTACAGATTTTTAGAGCAATTTTCTTTATTCTGTACAGTTATAAGGGCCCCGCCACTTGGTGGTGATCGCCCTATAGTGATCAGTCTGTCCGTTCGTTCGTCGTCCGTCCGTCCGTAACAAATCGTGTCCGCTCTATATCTTGAGAACCTTTATGATTTCAAAGTTTATTCTTGGCATTGATATCCACTTGCACCAGAGGGTGTGTCGCAATGTATGTACAACTATGTAGGTCAAATGTCAAGATAAAAAACTTATGTCAAAATTGAGAACCCCTTGTCCTATGGTAAAGATCGTGTCCGCTCTATAACTTGAGAATGGTTTGAAGTAAAGTGAAGATGCTATGCATGGTTATTCACCACTGTCAAAAGGGGTGTCACGATTATTGTGCAAATCTGTAGGTCAAAGGTCAATAACTGAGGTCCAATCCGTCCGTAACAAATCGTGTCCGCTCTATATCTTGAGAACCTGTATGATTTCAAAGTTTATACTTGGCATGGATATTCACGTTAGTACCAGAGGGTTTGTCACAATGTATGTACTACTCTATAGGTCAAAGATCACGGACAAATACTCCGTGTCCGTTCTTTAACTTGAGAATAGTTTGAAGTTAAGTGAAGGTACTTGACATGGTCACCACTGTCAAAAAGGGTGTCGCGATTATTGTGTTTATCTCTAAGTCAAAGGTCAAGGTCAATAACTGAGGTCAAATGTGGAAACCCCTTTGACCACAAGTTATTTACGGCGGGACCCACAGCGATGGATTCCATCTCATTGGTGTCTAGTTATGTTCTGTTATCAGTATTGTTTCCTCAAATTCTTTGTCCCAATTAAATTATGCTTTATTTTGTAATACATTATTATTGTCTGCTCTGTTTTTAATGTAATTATTCTCTTTTCATGTTCATGCCATTATTCTCTATGTTATAACACCCACACCCTCATATAAGCAAAGAACTATCTTATTCTTAAGGATGGGTTGGAAAAAAGAACTATCCTTCATAACTTTGGTGAAAAGCTATAGCTCAAAGCTGAGTGGAAAAATCCGGATTTGAATATTAAATTGAGTAAAATTGTATAGATAAGGTGGATTAGGAAATCGATTTGGAAACCAGACGATCTAAAACTATTTCTCTGCATCTCAAATGCAACTATATCAGTCACAATTAAGTTGGGTAACTCTGTTTAGACTTATTGACTGGTTACCCAATTATCTTGTACTAGTCCCGTTCATGGCAGACATTTATCGTACTTCGATTACTCTGTATTGATTATAGCACGTACTCCACGTCTTCACTCTAAAAAAAAAATTATTTGAAATACATGTATGTAGTGACATTGCACATGGATTATAATTCCAGTAAGCATAATTATACGTAATAAAAGGTTATTGTGCATTTTTTTAAAAAAAATTAAGCCACAAGAAAAGCGAATTTTTTTGTTGGTAAAATTGATTTGATTTTTATCTGAAGTAAATTTACATGTAAATAAATTTGTTCTCCGTGTGTTTCAGGTAATTATTTATACAATAGTTGCTTATATAGAGGGCATTATCATAATATATTGACTGCCCAAGGGATAGTGATATTGCCTGAAACATTGATAATGCCCGAGTCGCAGGCGAGGGCCTTATCAATGTTGAAGGCAATATCTGGCCCGAATGTGGTAATGCCCACGGGCATTATCATGATAATACCTGCTTGGCATTTTAACGCAGATTAATAAATACCACAAGACCATGTTTTAACCAATAAAAACAACTAAATTTTCTCTGATATGAAATAGAACTTATTAACGATTTAACGTGTATATTGAGAACCTTGACTGTCCTGGTGTTTCAGGTAACTGTAACTAATTAACGATTTGACGTGTATATTGAGAACCTTGACTGTCCGGATGTTTATTGTTAATTAAGGTACACATGCACATTATATGTACACAGGTAAACGGTTTGCTAACCAAAAACAGCGTGATTTCATTTTTTAACGCTACACTTTTTGATAATTAAAGCAGAATTTTAATAAAGAGGTGTGTGTGTAAGGGGGGGGGGTAACAAATTTGAATGCAGAGATGAAATATAATTTCAAATGTCAGATAAGTAACATTCTAATTCATTTTAAATTGATACTTTATTTTTTTTGTATTTATACATTGTAAACATTGAACATATTATATCATTAATTCTATTTACTCGTATGAGCGATATTTACTTTGTTTCGACAAGGGTGGGCGCCATCTTGAATAATTGCCCAACAATCGTAAAATTAACACATTTCAACCTTATTCTGAAGCAAGAAAAATGAAATGAATTGGTTTTCATAATTATATTCTATCATATATTAACTTTAATTTGTTGGGTTGGATGGTATTATATATCAAGAAGAAATTATCGAAATTATTTTTCGAACATGAGTCCTTTTGCAAAAATGAATGTAGAAAAAAAAGTCACAGGAAAAAAAGTCACGGATAAAAAGTCACAGGAAAAAAAGTCACAGGAAATAAAGTCACAGGAAAAAAGTCACACTATATATTATTATATATGAAAATTGCAAACCATCGCTGAGTTCCTACGTGGTGTTGGTTTCAACATTAGACTGACTCGCCAGCGTTAATTTGAATGAACATTTTAAGAACTTTTCGAAGCTGTCAAAACTATGTGTTCTTCCGTGTGCCGTGATTCATACTGACTGTTTCTTAGTGCTATGAACAATATACTTTGTCAAAATTATTATATGTATTGTTGCTTAGTTTATGTTTATGTGATGTGCTTAATTATTTAATATTTATTAAATGTAAAAAAATTATATACTTTTTATTTATGTTCTTGCTTTTCCGGCAATGCAATGAATTTTTGACTGAGAAATAGTATATCAAAGAACAAATACATGTGACTTTATTTCCTGTGACTTTTTTTTCCTACCCTTTTGTGACTTTTTTCCTACCAAATTTGTGTCTTTTTTTCCTGTGACTTTTTTTCCGATCACCGCAAAAATACACTTATGTGATATGTTTTTATCGGGTGTTAAAACACAAAAAATCAAATGCGATTTGAAGCAAAAATTTTATGCCCTAGACCGATTTAAAGTACATATCGAAAACGACATAGGAATAAGCAATTCAATTAGGGGTGGTGTCAAACACGCGATAACAAAGAGGTTATGCATGGGGGTATCGGGTCCGTTGGCCCTATAAACAAGTCCCATTGATTTGTATTGATAAATCGATAGCCCTTATACTACCAGAGGTCACATGATAACCGCGATAACTGGATATGCCCCCTCCCTGGGGAAAAAAATCTGAATATTGTAGCTCGCGGTATATCGATGAAATTATTTTTTTTTCGACACGAATGTTTAAAAATACATTCTATATGAATTCAGATATATTTATTCTAAAGATTCTTCAAACCAGGGATCATATAATACTTCATATACAGTTTCTGTTCAAACCTTTGGGGGAGGGGTATGTTTTCAAATAATTTTTTTTCCAATAAAAATTTTTAGCAACATATATTTTCCATATCGACCAGGTGCAAAGTTTTTTTTTCCAACTCATATAATAAAATTAACGGTAATATTGTCCGTAAGACATTTAAATTTAAAACACGCAACTAAGTGCTTTCTTTGAATTGAAATATTTGATATATCATTAATTTTAATATAAATTATTTTAAAACTTCAAGTCTTGTATTTTTCGAATGGAATTTTTTCTTCTTGGGTCATTTTTACACCACTAGTTTAATTTGCTTAGATGTTTTGTTGTCATCATTTAGTGTCCTGATGACTTTTCATACTTATGGTCTTGCACGATATTATTTTTCTAGACACAATTTAGAGGTCCTGTGCACCTTCAATTGTGAAGACGGCCTTTTTATGGTGTTTAACATAATAATTCTGAAGTACCACTCTACCCTATAAGCTCTATAAGCCACCCCACAGCAGTTACGACATTGACCTAGTTGTCAAGCATTCTTTATATGTGTATTCAAGCTAACTTTATTAACCTGTCTCATATTAAGCTCACCAAGACCACGGGCGCTCTTGCCATCACCTGGCATTTGCTGTCAGTGACTTCCTGAAACTTTTAAGAAGGGCCATTTATATAGAATATAAAATACACTTCAGGCTTGTATGTCCTTTTTATAAACATGATGATTAAATCAATAGAAATATTCATAGATACTGTTAATTATGCCTCCATTTAGTTTTGCATCCTCATTTAACTTTTCTGGGTATTTCTTGGAACTTAGATACTTGTAAATTTGTCGGTATTCACTGCCATCGATTGTTTTTATGTTTTACTTCATCTAATTCAAATACACCTTTATGAATTTTTATAACCTTTGTATTACCTCCCTTAGAGGATAGAATTTAGCTATGAAAGTTTGTCTGTAGGAGGACACTATTTCATAACTGTTGCGGTAAATTCTGTCCACTTAACTAAGAGACAAAATTTCTAATTCTGTGAAAAACTGTCCAGGGGGACACTATTTTGGCTTACACATTTTCTCCAATCCACTCAGCCGATAAAGAGGACACATATGCCTAATTTAAGGGGGTAGGCCTGGGTTAGGCCAAAATTTTCCACTCGTTTAATTAATTTTTTTTCATATTTTCGTCATGTATTATATATATCTCAATACACCACCTGAGAAAATTTTGTTGAAATTCAACCACGCGTTTCCTTCACATGGTTCATTGAAAATGGGCATTTAAGGGGTACCCTTCATTCCATGAGATGACACAAGTTAATGAATATTACAACCTCTTATAGGACATATGTTTGATAAAAAAAATAGTTATAATTGTTGAACTGAAGAACAGGAATATAGTCTTAATCAAAAATGAGATATGATGGTAAAATTCATTCTTTATATGCAATTCAAATGTAAAAAGTACCAAACATGTTAGGAATTTCGTTCATTTTCAGTTGCCTCATTAAATATTCAAACGCTGCTGTAAAAAAATTGTCGTTTAATTCTTACAAAAACTGTTAAAACAAATATCATATATATGTGTGTTATGTGACAAAAAATTATGAAATTCTAACCACAAGTTTTCACAAAATACTTGATCAATTTTGATATTAAGACATTGAAAAAAATAAAGATTTTGCCATAATACTATATTTGAAGCTGCATTATCATTCATTATATGTAGTTTATATATGCTATAAAACAAATCATGGTTACTAGTACTAGTAGTATATGATTTAAGGCAGAAAATATCTCTAAAACATTTCGATTCATCAATTAAATGCTATTTAAAATAATCCTGAAAATGTCAGGAGTGTGACATTTTATGTGTGATGGACTTTTACTGTTACAGTATAAGACTAACAGGATAATGTGATATAAGCAACCACGCACTGAGATGAGGACGAGATAAGCAAATAGATAAGCGTAAACCCTGGAAAGAGGGATTATTATGCTTTGCATGTAACACCGAATGTACAGGTGTTTAAATACTACGTCCGTCGTGATATGCATTTCATAATTGCCACTGGATGTTAAACAATAATTCATCAATATATCAAATCCTACGTAATTATCGATTTTGCACATATTTCGAAAAAGTTTTAACTATTCTGAAATTCTTTACCAACAGACCTAAAATTGAATAATAATATAGAAACCTTCAAAAGAAATACAGATTACTTAAAGCTCGGTGAAGCTTTCTAAATTTGTTAAATTATAGTGACAGTAAGATATTCTGTTGTTTCAATATTTATATTAAATGCATATAATTTTATTGATTCTAGAGAAGAAGAAGATTTTTATTAACCAATTAATGGGCCCATGGAGGGCATAGTTACAGTACAAAACAACTATGATTGAGTTACATATATAAAACAAACATGTATGACAAATGTATGGTATATAAAATAACCATATATGTAAATATGTAGTCTACATGGTTTGGATCTTTGTAGAAATTGAATCAATGTTAGAATAATGTACATGTTATTGTGTGTGTTTTATTAATTTATATTTTAATTGAGGGCCCCAGGGAAGATTAGTATTTTAATGCTAACTGTGTTACCCTCTTTCCCGGGGGGGGGGGGGGGGGGGGTACTCACTATCCTTTAGGTTATAACTGTGCCGACAGCACTTGCCAAATCATACCCTGTTCTGACCAGAAAACACTGAAAAACATACCCTGTTCTGAACAGAAATATTGAAAAACATACCCTATTCTAGACATGCTCAGGAAATGTATACCCTATTCTAGACACGCTTAGAAAATGTATACCTTGTTCTAGACAGAAACCTATATGTTCTAGACTAGTTCAGAAATATATACCCTGTCACCAAACACTTCATTAATGTAAGCAAAAAACATACTTGTGTCAATTTTCCGTATCCAAACTGTTGTTTTTAACTCGATTTCAAAAAATAAAACTCATTTCTGTTATACATGTTTCAGTGGCGGATTTAGCGGGGGGGGGGCACAGGGGGCACGTGCCCCCCCCCCCCCCCCAGTTGAGGTCACACAAAAAAAAAATTATACGTAAAATTACTAGATACACAGCTTCACATCGTTGAATATAGTCATAATTACCAAAGGCAAATTTTAAGAAAGTGACCATAACATGTTATCTATTGTAATGGTTGATTGACACCTAGTTGTGAAAATTAACATGTGTGTAACTTTTTACAAATCTGATAATAAAGATAAGAGTTAATGAGATGGAAATGTATCACAGTGCAGAAAGTAAAATTAATTTTCCACCAGTTCCCCTTGGAAGATTTGCAAGTGTACCCTTATTATACAATGTCTTAATTACTTATTGATTAATTGTTAGCTGGCATGTATTGTTTTAAATACAAACAAAAGATTATTAAAAGATGTCTATCTATTTTTTTAAATTAATATATTTGAAATCCATTAATTGGTTAGTAAAAATATCTGGACCATTTCTTTTTTAATTTAAGTGTGTTGTTAGTGCAAATGGGCATTTACAATATCTAAAAAATCTGTACTACCATGATGTGTTTAAACTGTTCCGACATATGAGAGGTACATCAACATTTTTTTTTTTATAATTTTACATCATAGAGACTTCTGAAATATAAATTAAAAACCTTTAATTTAATAAATTTTCATTTATTTTATTTTAAACTTGAAGATATTAATAACTGTCAAAAAATTTCTTCTCTCAGTTGATTGTTTTTTAGCACCTTGGTGGCCGAGTAAAAGGGCAAAAGTTTGAGATCTATTTTGAAATTTGATATATGTAACGTCAGAGAATCCAAACTGCACTGTCTACCGAAAATGCAGCCACTTTTAACTTTAAAACTGCCATCTTTCAGTGATTTTGCATGACATTTTTGACGGAACAAAATTATTAATTATTGAAAGTCTAACTAATTACTTAATTTGGGTCCCCTTTTCAATTCGTTCATGGTACGTTTTTTAATCAGGGATACCTTTTTTAATCAGGGATAAGTTGATGTCATCACTTTGGAAATGTTAGGTCTTCATCGCGAATATCGAAGATGATGTTGGACCTGTTCCCACTGTAGTAACATTTCACACACCTCCAACGATTTGTGACTACCACCGGATGGCGGATTGACTTTGTTGAACTTCACGACGGGTGTCGTATACGGAGCAGGAACTGCTTACCCTTCCGGAGCACCTGAGTTCACTTCTGGTTTTTATAGGAGTTTGTGTTTTTCATTGTGTTTGAGTTTTCAATAATTATTTGTTGTGCTTGTGGTTGTTCATTCCCCCCCCCCCCCCGGGTTTGTTGGTCTAGCTATGATGAATTTGTTTACTCCTTAGGTGTATTTATCACTTTTTTACAATCACTAATCATACACAGAGGCCATGGATGACCAGAGTTCAAACTAAATATCCTGATATTTTGTTCTACAACCTGACAACACCAGTAAAAATATAATAATTTCATAAGCTTCTGTGACGTTAACCAAAAAGAAGATATGATGCTGTAACCCCCCCCCCCCCCCAACAATAAAAGTCGTAAAATCGTCATTATCAAAAAAAAACCAAAAAAAAAAAAACAAGGGCAGATAATTATTCAAAATTGTGCCCCCCCACTCGTCGACCCTCTGGATCCGCCCCTGTGTTTAATTCCATATTTAACAATCAAGTTTACATTATTAATATATTTAACGCAAACCGTCATTAAGAGCGATCCTGTTCTAGACAAATACTTTGTTTAAAAAAGGGCCCAGTTCTCACCAGCAAGGCATGAAAAAGCGACCCTGTTCTAACCAGCAGGACATGAAAATGGGACCCTGTTCTAACCAGCAGGGCGTGCAAAGCCGTGACCCTGTTTTGCGGCACACTCGTACCACTAAAAATATAGGAAGTAACCCCCCCCCCCCCCCCCCCCCCACACCGGGCCCACTTTAAATAAAGACATTACTTACTTACAAGCACAACAAATAAACATTGGAAACATGATCCTTCCTTTATAGTCCAGTCAAACTAAGTTTTAACCTCAAACTAATTGTAACAGAAAATGTTTTAGTTCTAATCTATAGCATTAAGCCCCAAATATACACAGAAAAAAGTCCCATAAAATCTAACTTGAGGAAAACTCAAAATCAGCATTTTTAATTTCATATGGAAATTTACATTGGAAAGGGGAGATAACTCTGCAAAAAATAGTCTTTTTTGTCAGTTTTTGGTTGATTTTCTTAAAATTCATGTAAAGTATGATACTTTGATGGGGTTACAAGTTTGTATTTGACTATAATATATAATCTTCTGCTCATGAAATGTACAAAAGCGAAGTGTTAAGGGTATTTTTATTTTTTTTTTGCACATTTTTGATTAAAGAAATTGTAAATTTGTGGCTTTGTGTCCATTTTGAAAAAATAATGTGAAAATTTGGTATTGTTTATATCTGTAAATTATATTTGTTCAGCATCTACCTTGTTTAAAGAAACTTTAAACCACAAAAAGAAGAATATATGCTTAATCATTTTTATTAAATTTGAGATTCTGTACCTTGACATGTTGAAAAATTTAATAAGTGGTCAACTAATGAATTACGAAATCTAGGTTGTAGCTGGTCCGTGTATCACTTAACAATTTAATATTTTAAAAAGTTTTCAAATTTTACATTTTTCAATTTTTGATCAAAGTTTTAAAATATCAACATTTCAAAATTTTGAAAATTTGAAAATTTCACCAAATAATCAAAATTTTAAGATTCTAAAACTCATATGAGAATTTAATATTTTACATTTTTAGTCAAACTTTGAAAATACTAAATTGAATGTACAGTTTTGATAATTTTGGTTTTTGAAAATTTGAATTTTTAATTTTTTGATTAAAAATTAAAGAATCGAAAATGGACCAAAAGGGTCATCTGTATCATTAGGCACCGACCATATTATTCCTGAGGGGAGGGTAGGGAGGCTGGGTTCCCCCAATAATATGTCCAGTTTGGTCTGATTTTTTTTTTTTTATTATTTCCCCTATATTGAAAAGAAAATCAAATAAGCCTAAATATTGAACACAAAAAAATATGCTCCGTGGCATAAATTCCAAAATAAAGTTTGTAGTTGAACCTTCAAGATCTGTACAAAGAGTAGACCTAGAGCAAGTAGAAGGACGTTGAAGAAATTTTCAACTATATATTAAAGAACTATTGAATATTTTTCACAAATTTTAAAGTCCTGCTGTATTTCCGTTTCGGCTTAACTGTGTGGTATTGGTCGCGAGCTTGAATAGCATGTGACTGAGGAAGGCAAAATGACGTCACAATTTTACATGAAAGTGTTTGTTTGTCTTCTTCCCCCCTTCCCACCAGAATATTGTAGTCCGTAGCAAGAAAAGCACTTTACTGGTCTCATAATATCTTAAAATTTGAGGTTTTTTTCTTAAATATGTCCGTAATAAGCACATGGAGATGCCCATTACTTTAATATAATAATACTAAAATCTGAAGAAAAATTCAATGTTGAGTTTTTTCCAATTTCTCAGAAACTTTAATACCTAGACCCACTGTATTTATTCTATTGATAGTTCTTAGTGGGTACATGCCAGTCTGATACTTGTCTCCGGACCTTGACCTCAATTTCGCCTATGAGTGACTGGCATCCAAGTTCCGTGATTAAGTCCAGTTTTCAGCAACAGTAATACCTAGACCCACCGTATTTGGTCTATAGATGGTTCTTAGTGGCTACATGCCAGTCTGACACCTGCCTCCGGACCTTGACCTCAATTTCATGCTTGAATGACTTGTGTTACATTTTGGAGATTATGTCCATATCTCATCAACTGTAATACCTAAGCCCAGCATATTTGGTCTGTAGATAGTTCTTAGTGAATATGCCACTATAACACCTGTCAGCTGAATTTAACCTGAATTTCATTCCTAAGTGACTTAATATACATTTTCATTTTAAAATTAGTCTATTTCTCAGCTACTGTACTAACTAGACCCACAGTATTTGGTTGATAGAAGTTCTTAGTTGGTATATACCACTTTAACATCTGAAACTTTACCTTTGACCTTTATTTTATGCTTGAGTGACTTGTTAAGATATAAGTATTTTGTTGCTTTGCATATGAGAAACAATTGTTTTACCAAGAACAAAACTCAACCCCGCACTTCGCCCCCCCCCCCCCCCCCCTCTCAATTTTCAATTGGTCGCTCCCTTATCTTCATATTATTATTAACTATAAGTTACAACTGTGATTCATTCATGTAGGTGGAATTTGTGTTCTCAAAACGCATTCTTCAAATCTGCATTTTCTCTTCAAAATTTAACCATAGAATTTCATTGCCTAGCTTGAAATCGCGCTTAATAAATGAAAACTGTATAAGGTTATTTTTGGAGCTGAATAAAAAATCACATGTCTCTTGTTTATTATCAATATGGGCTCAACTGTCAAAGTGTGAAACGCAATAATGGTCCCAATGACCCTTTTTGGTCCATTTTTCGATTCTTTAATTTTTAATCAAAACATTAAAAATTCAAGTTTTCAAAAAGCGAAATTATCAAAACTGTACATTCAGTTTAATATTTTAAAAGTTTAATTCAAAATATAAACGAGTTTTATAATTTAAAATTTTAATTATTTGGTGAAAATTTCAAATTTTCAAAATTTTGGAATGTTGATATTTTAAAACTTTGATTAAAAATTGAAAAATATAAAATTTAAAAACTTTTTAAAATATTGAATTGTTAAGTGTTACACGGACCGTAGCTTGCTAAAAGATATGAAAACACCTTTAGACGGCTAAAATATCAAGAATCAATACATTCTGCTGAATAGAAGCGGTAAAGTTATAATTTTGTATCAACTTTATTGATATTTCTGCCTTTTTTGAAGAGTTATTTCAATGCAAATCTCCATAGGAATTTTTTAGTAATTCCTCAAGTTAGATTTTGTTGGACTTTTTTCTGTGTATATTTGGGGTATAGTGTTTAAGATTAAAACTTAAAAATCTTCTTTTGCAATTACTTTAAGGTTAGGGTCAAATTTATGCTTAGATTGACTGGACTATTATGTCCGGGACCTGCTTACTCGTTCACTTTATTTCCGAATGAAATTATTTTTTCGAAAGAATCTGGAATTAAACATTATTCGGGAAAAAAGCCATTAACCGCCCCAAAAACGTCATGGTCCGTTCTTTACTATCTAGAAATAGACTTTACTATCAAATTTTCAATCAAATGGAGTTCTAATAATAACAGCCAATAAAATCCATCGATACAAAATATATCCAATGATATTGCAGCCCGCCAAACAATCTCTGGCGTCTGTGAAAGGGAAGAAACGGAATAGGTAAACAAAACACCAATATTTACGCTAATTTTAAGAGAATAGAAAAGCAAAACATATGTTTGGTTCGATTGGTCTCTAAGAATATGCAAACAATTCAATATCGTAATAAGAAACTTGCATAATAAATGTTATTTAAAGTTTGTATCACCCGCTTTAAAACAACGTTCTACAGTAGCACTTCATTGTGATTGTTTTATGATTTTCGAGCCCCGTTGCACCCTTCAGCTATAGCTGCAGTTTTATTACAATCCTTTTACAATTTGACATTTGGGTTATTTTATTGTTGTTTCATCAGTATTGTGTACTAATTGTAACATCACGTGGCTTTGTTTACCTTTTTCAAAACCAAGCGATATCCAACGAATTTGCAAATACGTAAAACGTCTACTTTCTTTTTCGAAAAAAATAAGATTTTTTGGTATCAAGTATGTCATTTCTATTATTCTGTGTTCATTATTATATCATGATTTATTACTTTTAATTGAAATTCTTGTAGCAAAAGAGCGAATTATTTAATATCAGGATTTTCAACTTTCTATATATGAATGAATGCTAAAGCGATTGGTGTTGGGGACAGTTATATTTTGTGGCCTAAAAATTTTGCAGAAAAGAAAGACTTTAAAAGTAATACAGTTATTTGAAACTTCTAAATCAGGTATAATAAACACATGGAATTCAGTTCTAAAACCCATTTTTGTAACATGAATGGTACTCTTTTCCTTTGGTGTCTGTTTGGTAAACCATGTGAAAATACAAGACATGCATTTGACACAGCAAATCTAACGTAATTGCACTGTACATTGCTGTAGCAAGAACCAGACTTTAAAATCCCATAGAAGTGTACGGGATAAGAGGAACTTAATCCAGTGCAATAACATACACCCTGATTCCTGTTAATGCACTACCAAGCAAACCAATGAGAAGGAAGATGTGTCCAACACTACCATAACATAAACAATCTACACTGAACTACCTTTAAAGCACATTTTAAATTCAACCTTTTGTCACAAATATAGGATCAGGAAATTAGATTCGATAATCAATTATTTTAATTTTACGTTGAAAAGCAGCATTGAAATAACATTGCATTTTCATTATTTCTAGTTCTCTGCATGATTTCTTGCTAATCAACTTCTCTTTTAGACATTTTCATAGCATACATGCGTCTCCAAGAAAAACTAGACTAAGTGTGATTCAGTGTTCTCCCCAGAAAATTTTGAAGGCGCAAAAATCAGAGTGCGCGAACGACATTTTTCACTTTTAGAAACGAAGCGCGCGATTACTGTTCTTATACACATATACTGACAAACAGAAAATATTTTCTGTGTTGTAAAAATTTTATAACAAAATTAATAGTATTATACATATATACATGGGGGTAAGGGAAAAAAATAAAATAACTCAGTTAAATATTCTTCTATTTTTCTGTGCTTTCCAGTGATTCATTGCCGTCTTCATGTCTATATCTTTTACTTCACTGGCATCACTTTCTACAACCTCTTCCTCCAGGTTTGCATTTTCAAATGCTGATACATTCTCTTTACTTGAAGGCAAAACTGAAAAAAAATTCTTAATTCCTCCTCCAAGTAAACGTTTAACTCCTTTCTTATTCAGTGTTACTACAAAATTTCTTAATGTGAAGAACGATTTTGAGTCTTGTATTTATAATCCAATTTTCGTCCATTGTCACAAATGCCAAGAAGTCCAGAATAATTCGCATATATTCCATGGCACTAAATGTGAATTAAAAACACCGGATTTTCGTGACAGGTGAATTTTACCAACTCTGTGTTGCACACGCAAAACTTTGTAATAAACAACGGAAGAGCTTCCAGTCAAATGTGTCAAACTTATATATTTCAACCGTTGAAATTATTTTATTCTGGATGACAATATGCACATACATGTACAATTTTCAGGTGTGATTGCGTTTTCATTCCCAATCTTACGATCGTTATGACATGTGAAATGTTGATTTTCCATTTCCGATCGTATATTTTTGACAACAGTCATTCGCGATCGTTTTATTTCTTAATCCCAAGAACTTGAACAAGCGCAATTATTTCGTAAAATCCATATTTTCTAGAAGTTTTATCATGTTTTTTGCATGTTATAGAACTGTCTAAATAAAAATAGAAGTTTAAAGGTCAAATGTCGTCACTTCCAACCAATAGAAAAAGTCGATCTATTTTTACTTCAGTGGAAATACACATCTTAATTTTAACTGAATACACATATTTTGGCTATCCTATAATAGATAATTAACGGTGATACAATTCATATTGACATGTAAATTTAAATAGACCTTAATTACAATGCAAACAGAAGGGCTAGAATGCTGTTAAATACTTCTTTATTGCAAATTGACTTTTAATCACGATGACGCTGCGGTGTTACTAATCAAGGCGCTGCGGTCAATTAAGGCGCTGTGGTCAATCACGACTTCAAAGGGAAGGCGCTGCGGTCCTGCAGGGCCATATTGGGCTGGGGAGAACACTGGTGATTGGTGGTGAAAACACGTTTAAAATAAATTCCCTCATTAAACCACTTATCTTCACTCCAATGGCAAATTTACCGAACCGAAAGAGAATCTTGTCCACCCTTGTTCCACAATTCACACATACACATGTCGATAATGAACATTGGACCTTCATTACAAATATAAAATTTTTCCAGCGATCAAAATGACATTGCTTCCACCCTGCGTTTAATTAAATTTTCAAAAATAACTTTAAGCCATTTATTTACAAATTTATTACGGTAAATAATTTAATTCCATATCAGGTAAAACATTTACAAAAAAGTAACTTTCTCTCGATAGGAAATGGTGCTTAGGTGGTCCTCTTTCAGAATTATATCCAATGACCACATCTTCCATTCAAGATGGCCCCCAGAGCCGAACATAGTTTAACATAGGACCCTATGGGGAATTTAATTAAAGATCTTGTCTGAAACCACCAATTGGAACAAAACTTGGCAGCAATGGTCCTTAGGTGGTCCTAATTCAGTTTATATATCCGATGACCTGGCCCGTCATATAAGATGGCCACCACAGCCGAACATAGTTTAACATAGGACCCTGTGGGGAATTTAAAGATCTTCTTGTCTGAAACCCCTTGGCCAATTGGAACAGAACTTGGCAGCAATGGTCTTCAGGTGGTCATCTTTCAGAATTATATCCTATGACCCCACCTGTTATCTAAGATGGCAGCCAAAGCCGAACCGTGTTTAACATAGGACCTAAGTCGAAAAATCACTGAAAGATCTTCTTGTTTGAAACAGTAAGCCTGATGGAACTTGACAGGTTGCCAGTCAAGGTGGACATAGTCCAGGTGAGCGACATAGGCTCCTGTTGTAAACTTTCCTTTAAAGATCTTTTTATCTGAAACCATTGGGCTAATTGGAACAAAACTTGGCAGCAATGGTCCTTAGGTGGTCCACTTTCAGAATTATATCTGATGACCCGGCCCGTCATCCAAGATGACCGCAGGGCTTTTTCTACCTTCTATTTACCGCCGATTATTGGCCCTATTCCCAATGAGAAAAAATGTCTTTTTTTCCCAAAATTTATGATGAATTTCCCAACTGAAGCAAGCAAAATGTAAGTGGTCAATTATTTTGTCTGTCCGTAGAACGGAAGTTACATTTTATTGATGAGTAGGCAAATCGTTATCAGTTTTTATTGTCACAGGTTTCTCGAGGGCAGTTTTAAGATGGGGGAAGGAAACACGTTTATTCATCCTTTTACGACAGTCGATTTACGATAATTATTTCGAAACTAAATACCTTTATCTTCCATCGGTTATAGGCCTAAAATCAAGACAAAGATATCGGAAGTAAAATATGGGATATGCTTTATTGATCCCAGCATGAACTGCCCCTGTAGAGAGAGTTTTAGTTTGATGAATGACCCCTATTACGCAGTTATCTGAAATAAAACTCCTTGGATGCTCTAACGAGGGAGAGCCAAGCCTGAATGACCAGCAACTGAATGAAATTGTGGAAGACTTTAAAACTAGAAAAAGCAGAAAACTAACTTTGTGAATGACAATAAAACAATGAGTTTAAACATGATTTTATTTCTTACTTTTTTCCCAATTGATAAAAAAATTCCCAATCTCAGGGGCAGGGGCCTTATTTGAGAAAGGGTAGAAAAAGCCCTGTGGCCGCCAGAGGCAAACTTAGTTTAACATAGGACCCTATGGGAAATTTACTTAAAGATCTTGTCTGAAACTCTTGGCCAATTAGAACAAATCTTCGCAGCAATGGTCCTTAGGTGGTAATCTTTCATAATTATATCCAATGACCTGGCCTGTCATCCAAGATGTTCGCCTAAGCCGAACTTAGGATAACACAAGACCCTATGGGAAATTAACATAAAGATCTTGTCTGAACCAGTTGGCCAATTTGAACAAAACTAGGCAGCAACGGTCCTTAGGTGGTCCTCTCTTACAAAATTGTATCTGAAACCACTTGGCCTATTTAGGCAATAAGAACAAATCTTGGCAGCAATGGTCCTTAGGTGGTAATCTTTCATAATTATATCCAATGACCCGGTCTGTCATCCAAGATGGCCGTCTAAGCCGAACTTAGGATAACACGAGACCCTATGGGATATTAACATAAAGATCTTGTCTGAACCAGTTGGCCAATTGGAACAAAACTAGGCAGCAACAGTCCTTAGGTGGTCCTCTCTTACAAAATTGTATCTGGTGCCTCCCCCTTCAGTTTCCAAAATTAAATCCAAATTTTGTTTATTGTTTTCATAGGAGAAGCTGTTGGCAGAACTTTGGTATCAGGAAGTACTAGAAGTGAAATATGGCATCACCGAGGAAGGTAATATTAGTAAAATATAAGATATTTGGTATAACAAACGTAGGCCCCATGATGCCCATTTGGATTTCTCCCTGTATTTTCAAAAGAGATGTTTGTAATGCACATGGTTTTCAATGCCTTCTAAATGTGGGTTAAGATATTGTCATTTTTTAGCTCACCTAACAAAACCATTTGAGCTATTGCCATCACTTTGCATCCGTTGCCGTCGTTAACATTTCAGATTTTGATCATCTCCTCTGAAACTTCTGGGCCAATTGGAACCAAACTTTGCAGAAATGATGTACTAAAGGTCCTCCATGAAAATCCTCATTTTATTTTGATTGGACGAAAAACATGGGCAATTCTTGTTTCTGATTTGCTGAAACTTCAAAAATCATCTCCTCTGAAACTACAAGTACAAATGATTTGTACATTAATACAAATGATGTTGTGAGGTCCTGTACAAAGATTCCTCATTTCGTATTGATCGAGCAAAAAACATGCCTGCCATGGGCAATTTTTGTTTCTGATTGGCTGAAATTTGAAAAATCATCTCCTCTGAAACTACAAGTGGAAATCATTTGTAACGTGATACAATGGATGTTTGTGAGGTCTTCTAGAATTATTCTTCATTTCAACTTGATCCGGCAAAAACATGGCTGCAATGGGCAATGCTTGTTTCTGATTGGCCGAAAATATAAAAATCATCTCCTCTGAAACTACAAGTGCAAATGATTTGTAAGTTGATACAAATGATGTTTGTGAGGTCTTCTACAACTTGATCCAAAAAAAACATGGCTGCCATGAGCAATTCTTGTTTCTGATTGGTTGAAATCATCTCCTCTGAAACCACAAGTGCAACTGATTTGTAACTTGGTACAAATGATTTTAATCAAGTCCTCTACAAATATTCCTCATTTTATCTTGATTGGTCGAAAATCATAGTTGCCATGGGCAGTTCTTGTTTCTTTTCTGGCTGTAATTTGAAAAATCATCTCCTCTGAAACTACAAGTTCAAATGGTTTGTAACTTGATACAAGAGATTTTTTTTAGAACTTCTACCAAGATCCCTCTTTTGGACTTGATCCGACAAAAATCATGGCTGCCATGGGGAATTATTGTTACTGATCAACTGAACATAGGACCCTATGGGGAATTTAAAGTGCAAAGGATTTGTAACTTGGTACAAATGATTGTTGTGAGGTCCTCCACAAAGTGTCCTCAAATCTTCTTGATATGGCTTAAACATTGCCATTGCCAATTTTTTGTTCCCAAATTGAACAAATCCAAAGTTTTGTTAATTGGTACAAATGATGTGTTTGAGGTCTTCTACATGTACAAAGATTTATCATTTCATCCTCAAATGGCAAAATAGACAGGCTAGTCTTTAAATGAGATTTTTTGGGGCTATTTGTAAACCAGCTGAGCGATACAGGCTCCTTGGAGCCTATGGTTTCCGTTTCTTTCCTCTTCCTGAAAACGGCCACGGTCATGGGTTGGATCCCCAACCGGGTCAAACCAAAGACATTAAAATCAAAATTCGCGAAAATCGTTAGTCCTATCAGTCCTACCATAAAAATTTCATAAGGTCAGGTATTTGAGTGTCTTGTGCCGGCCCGATTGTTCGACTGTTCGTCAGCTTTAGAATTTCGTGGAAAAATGTATTTTTGAATTCGCGATTGTTGTGAAGTCACAATCACATTTTGCGACATTGGCGAAGCCCAGCGCGGTCCCTGTGGATGAACAACATGGCCCCCAGATGCTATCTTTGGCCAATTTTCAAAAATCTTCTCTAAAAAAACAGTGATCAGTTTTAATTGATGTTAACATTGTATGGTCTGATTTACAGAGATTCTGATATTTATTTATTTATGCCCCTGCGACAAAGTGTCGGGGGTTGGGGGCATATTAATTAACCCCTGTTCATCCATCTGGATTAGGATACATTGTTTGTCCGGCTATCTCCTCCCACAGTTTTGGAGATACAGCTTTAATATTTTGTAGGATGTTCATAGACATAATGAAGGTGTGCATGGCCAAAGGATTTTGATTTCTTTTAAATATTCTGAAAATGATAGGTAGTTGGACTTAGTCATTTTTTGGTACTAGCTGCATAACGAGATCATGGTTTGTCTGGCTATCTCCTTCTACAGTTTTGGAGGTACAACTTTAATATTTTGTAGTCTGTTCATACACATAATGAAGGTGTGCATGGCAACAGGATTTTGATTATTTCCAAATATTCTGAAAATGACAGGTAGTTGGACTTAGTCATTTTTTGGTACTAGCTGCATAAGGAGATCATATTTTGTCGGGCTATCTCCTCCTACAGTTTTGGAGATACAGCTGTAATATTTTGTAGGATGTTCTTACACATAATGGAGGTGTGTCTCGCGGGGGCGTCATTTGTGTCTTACAGACAGAGTTACAGTTTAAAGTTGTATGCCAACATCACTGTTTGTCGAATCTAAAAAATGTGGAGCTATACTCATGCATATGGCAGGGCAGAAAAAAAAGGGGGGGCATTGTCCATATCTAGTTCTATCAGACATTGGGTTTCTGGAAGAAAGACAGTTTTGCCAGACCAATTATTTTTTAATGATCGTATTTTCAAACAATAAGAGAATAGATGCCTTGAATAGGTAGGGATATGGGGTTGATTTTAATGAAACCATATTCAAATCTCATTATTATACCCCACGCAACGAGTTGCGGAGGGTATAATGTTTTTGACCCGTCTGTCCGTCAGTCCTGTTTCTTGTCATCGCAACTCCTCTCAAACCACACAACAGAATTTCACGAAACCTTTTTAGATAATAAGGACATACTATGTAGTTGTGCATATCGACAGGAAATTGCGATTCAATTTTTTTCTAGGAGTTACACCCCTTTGAACTTATTTACTTTAATGTACTACTGCAACAGTTTGTCATCGCAACTCCTCTCAAACCACACAACAGAATTTCATGAAACCTTTTCAGATAATAAGGACATACTACGTAGATGTGCATATCGACAGGAAATTGCGATTCAATTTTTTTTCTAGGAGTTACACCCCTTTGAACTAATTTACTTTAATGTACTACTGCAACGGTTTGTCATCGCAACTCCTCCCAAACCACACAACAGAATTTCATGAAACCTTTTTAGAAAATAAGGACATACTACGTAGATGTGCATATCGACAAGAAATTGTGATTCAATTTTTTTTCAAGGAGTTACGCCCCTTTGAACTTATTGACTTTAATGTACTACTGCAACAGTTTGTCATCGCAACTCCTCTCAAACCACACAACAGAATTTCATGAAACCTTTTCAGATAATAAGGACATACTACGTAGATGTGCATATCGACAGGAAATTGCGATTCAATTTTTTTTCTAGGAGTTACGCCCCTTTGAACTTATTTACTTTAATGTACTACTGCAACAGTTTGTCATCGCAACTACTCTCAAACCACACAACAGAATTTCATGAAACCTTTTCAGATAATAAGGACATACTACGTAGATGTGCATATCGACAGGAAATTACGATTCAATTTTTTTTCTAGGAGTTACACCCCTTTGAACTTATTTGCCTCACTATACTATTACTGTTGACTCCTCTCGCTTGGAATTTAAATTTCCCAACATGCTGCCATTTACATTAGGATAAATATGTGAAGGTAAGCATTTGATTGTGTTCATTTTACTTGTGAAGTGAGATTTTGTTTCTCCAGTGACCATATGAAGACGTGGGGTATGTGAGTGTGCTCACAAAGGTTCTTTAATTTAGATCACAATGTAATATCTGACGTTCAAGGATGTTCATTAACTGTGGAGTGAGGATTTGTTCCTGAAATTAATAAGAACAGTATGAGAACAGAAATGTTTACTCATTTATTTACAGATTACACCAGTGTCTTTGGCTTTTATACATATTCATTAATATTTTGCACAAGAGTTACCTAGCACCCACAGGATTTAGATTTTGGCGTATCCGGCGGGTTAGCTGCATGATTGGTTTAAGGTTACGTGATACAGTATTTGAGTGAGTCACAATGGCCTACATTTTATGCTTGAGTGACTTTATTTAGATTTGTCCATATACATGTAGGTTTAGTTTTAAAGAATCTAGAGGTAATATCAATATTTCACAACTACAATGTACTTTTATCTTAGTTACGTAGTACAACACAACTGTGATACTGTTTGGTAGAGTTACTTTGGTGAAATTTTTGCATTTCAGTCATTTCTTAAATACCTGCATTGATATAGAAATGTTTTACAAATCCAATACTTTTTATTTGAACTCAGATCATCAACATACATGTACGGGCCAACACAACCTAAATTTCATGCTTGAATGGCCCCATTTATTAAAAAATTTCAAAACGATTTCCCATCATAAATAAAAGAAGGCAATTTAAATTTCAATCTGTTTTATCTCAGTAAGCAAACTGTAATAGGTCAAATTTAAATTTATCAATTTTTAACCTGTGGTTAAACTGTTATCACATGACGACTATAACACATGTATTACATAAAGAATTATATTAATTGGCATGTGAAAGTGTTTATATAAATTGTATTGATTTGAGGTTTGATTACATACATTTATGGTTCATTTCTTAATTTCAAACATGTAAATTAATTGCATGACTATAGAATCTTCTGGATTTGAATTAAAAACTTGGTGAATAAAGTATAGGTACATAATTATGCCTTATTGCATTGTGATTACTGGTTTTAAGTTATTCAGTTATTGCTTTTTGATGAGGAGAATACCAGGATTAATCAACCCAAGAGATTTAGGTAAGGGGCCATCCATAATTGTCAACCCTTTTCCAAAGTGTGCAAAAAGCACTCTTTTTCAGACCCCCGTAAGGATTGTCCGTATTTTCCACTGCACTTTTACGACAAAAACCTACATAATCCTGCGAACTTGAAAAAAATTATAGTTGCTTCCGAAATTGGTTGATCGGTGTTGGAGAGAAGCTTCTTAATAGAAACGATTGTGATTTAAAGCGCTCATTTGATATTGAAATATTTAAAGCAGCAAAAAACATGGCAGCCTATAGCTTGCTGCATCATGTTGACGAGAATAGATGTAGTAGACAAGAATTTGACAAGTAATTGCTTCTTCATATGACCAGGAGGTCTTCAATAATATGAAAAATTTATATATTTACTGCAAATGACCTGATTCTTTTATACTCACAAAATGCTCAAAATATGCACAAGTCAAGAGGGGTAAGGTAAAAAAAAAAAAACGTTTGTTAAAGATTTCCCTACCTACCCTAACTTTTTTTTGCCAGTTTTGGACAAGCACTGTTAAAACCAAATTTTACTCCCATTGAGACCAGGTAAAAAAAATCAGCAAAAAAAAAATTAATCCTTCCTACCTACCCTGATTTTTATGAACATGAAACCCTAAACACACCTATTTCTTGTTTGGCCTAAACAGCTCTGGGATATTGACTTCTTAATATTGAATTCTTTTTAATAAGTGTCTCGTTTTTAAAAATGCCTATTTTGGGGGAAAAAATTACAAATGTTTTACCTTGTGTTTTCATTTATATTTTTGTTAAAACAAAGATATGCATTATTGTATACTGGTAGTCTTTGTTTTTTTATATGAAAGATGTGTGGCCGGAGTAGATGCACATGCATGACACAATATCTTGCATGTAACACTATGTAACAAGCAGATGAATAAATGCAACATATCAAGATAACTAAAAAGTCTGGGGGGGGGGGGTGTTCCAAAAATTGTTCTTAGGAAGTAAAAAAAACATAAATAACCAGGGGAAAACGTCAATTCCAATGGTTGAATGTACCGTGGGAAATTTATCTGAAAGGACAAGTGAAAATTGTGATCGTTTACTGAACTGTAGTTAGGAGATGTAGGGGTGATGATTCAAGCCTATTACGATATGCCGTAAATGTTGTCTAACATGGTAAAAATGCCATGCGGTTCCTAACTGAAACTGCATTTGATAAATCACCGGAAGAAACACTTTTTTCATTCACTTTAGATGAGCTGTTGCCATCATTTGGTGTCTGTTGTCTATTTTTGATTTTAAGAGTCCACAAAAGGGTTTCCACTTGAATTTCAATGAAAAGTATAATAAAACTGTCTTTCCAATTTGGGAAATAATTGTAAAAAGGAAGTGTCAGATGTTTGTCCTGGACTACTCTAAAAACTTGGACCAATTTTGGGCCCTTAAGCGGTCCCCAAAACTCATCCCCAAAATTTTTAAGGATTTTTCACTTTCACCCATGCTTATGACATGCTATCTAGTAATTTTATAACAGTACTGTCTCTATAAGCGAGCGAACTGAGCTCTTTAAGGTAGAGGTGTCAAAAAAATTCTTAACAACTATGCCATCAAAACAGTTTCAGCAACATGGCGGCATCCATGCGAAATTTCATTCAGCCATTTGCTTCTGGTTTTATTATCCAGGAATAAAGAGTATCTTGAATAATATAAATTATTGATGCATTGACTTTTTAAACTATGAAAATGTACACAAAATAAAAAATATGAAAGAAACCACTTCTATACCTTCTAACGTAGAAATGGTGATTATATGCATTCTAAAGGCACAGTTGTACTGTAAAAGATGAAAATTCTGGGAATATAAACCTTGTGCATTTTTGTCATAAAGTGTTTAGGGTCGGTTTGGAAACAGTTGGGGGACTTATTTTTTTTGCTCTGTTTCTTTTCCTTCTGAATCGTGAACATGTCCGAAGCTGATTTCAAAAATCGTTCAATCAAACTTAATGAATCTTGGTACAGAAATAGGTGGCCGTTTCTAGGTGTGCATAAAGATTTTGGCATTTTCAAAATGGCAGCACCTTCTGGTACTTTTGTGATGACATCCCAACAAAGTATTTTTTTGGCTGAATAAATCAGATGTAAAAAAAACATTTAACCCTTTTTAGCTCACCTGACCCGAAGGGTCATGTGAGCTATTGCTATCACTTGGCGTCCGTCGTCCGTCCGTCGTCCGTTAACTTTTTCAAACGTTAACTCCTCCAACACCATAAGTCCAACTGCAACCAAACTTGGTACAGTTATTAATTGGTATGGGTGCTACAAATCTATTGTTTGGATTTTTGATTCGTATAAAAACATGGCCGTCATGGCTAAAAATAGAACATAGGGGTAAATCGCAGTTTTTTGCAAATAAGTCAGAAACGGTCACAGATATCAAAATTCTGGCATAGGGTAAAAGTAATCAGCACCTCAAGATCTACCTGCCCTGAAATTTTGAAGAAGATCCAACCACTCATTTCAGAGTTATCACCCTTTTTTTTGACATTTTTGGCTTTTTTTTATGTTATTATTTCAAAAATCTTCTCCTCTGAAACTACTGAATGGATTTGGATAAAACTTAGCATGATTGTTCCTTAGGGTATCCTGCACAAAGTTTATGCTTCGATTTTTGATCCATCGAAAAACATGGCCACTGTTACTAAAAATAGAACATAGGGGTCAAACAACAGTTTTTCGCAAATATCTCAAAAATCATTAGGTTATGGCAAATTCTGGCAGGTTGAAAGTGTTCAGCATGATGAGAGCTACCTGTGTGCTTATTTTCGTGAAAATCTGTCAACTGATGTTAGAGTTATTGCCCTTTTTTGACATTTTTGGCTTTTTTTTATGTTATTATTTCAAAAATCTTCTCCTCTGAAACTACTGAATGGATTTGGATAAAACTTAGCATGATTGTTCCTTAGGATATCCTGCACAAAGTTTATGCTTCGATTTTTGATCCGTCGAAAAACATGGCCACTGTTACTAAAAATAGAACATAGGGGTCAAACAACAGTTTTTCGCAAGTATCTAAAAAATCATTAGGTTAAGGCAAACTCTGGCAGGTTGAAAGTGTTCAGCATGATGAGAGCTACCTGAGTGCTGATTTTCTTGAAAATCTGTATACTGATGTTAGAGTTATTGCCCTTTTTTGACATTTTTGGCTTTTTTTTATGTTATTATTTCAAAAATCTTCTCCTCTGAAACTACTGAATGGATTTGGATAAAACTTAGCATGATTGTTCCTTAGGGTATCCTGCACAAAATTTGTGCTTCGATTTTTGATCCGTCGAAAAACATGGCCACTGTTGCTAAAAATAGAACATAGGGGTCAAACAACAGTTTTTTTTATGTTATTATTTCAAAAATCTTCTTCTCTGAAACTGCTATTCAAAATCAAATGAAACTTGGTAAGATTGTTCCTTAGGGTATCCTGCAAAAAGTTTATGCTTTGATTTTTGATCCGTCGAAAAACATGGCCACTGTTACTAAAAATAGAACATAGGGGTCAAACAACAGTTCTTCGCAAATATCTCAAAAATCATTAGGTTACGGCAAATTCTGGCAAGTTGAAAGTGTTTAGCATGATGAGAGCTACCTGTGTGCTGATTTGCGTGAACATCTGTCAACTGATGTTAGAGTTATTGCCCTTTTTTGACATTTTTTGGCTTCTTTTTTATGTTATTATTTCAAAAATCTTCTTCTCTGAAACTACTATTCGAAATCAAATGAAACTTGGTAAGATTGTTCCTTAGGGTATCCTGCAAAAAGTTAATGCTTGGATTTTTGATTAGTCAAAAAACATGTCCGCCCTTACTAAAAATAGAACATAGGGGTCAAAATGCTGTTTTTGCTTATTTTTTCCTGAATTATAGAAAGAAAATGAAGACGAAAGCTACTTTCAAGGTAAACATGGTATCTCAAGTTGAATGGTGATGATGAAAGTTTGTTTTGGACGGCCATTTTTAAAATGGCTGCTACTTTCCCACCATTTTTTACACTTGCTCGGATTTCAACAATATTTCGTTTTTAAAGTAAACATGGTATCCTTAGTGTATGGTGATGATGAGATTTAGTTTATAGTGCATTGTTTGCCAGGTGAGCGATTCAGGCTCTTGAGAGCCTCTTGTTAAACTTGAAGTACAATGTATAAAAGATTTTCTCTCAAAAAAAATTTTGGTCTTAATGATTGTAATAGTTTTCTGAAGTTCATATTTGTATATGCATGTGCAATATGATTTTTCATACCTTCTTTGCATTGATATATACATATTTGTAGACAAGATCTTCCAGATCACCAGCAAGGAAAAGATCCACAAGCAGATCATCTAGAGGTACTAGTTCAAAAAGTCGAAGCAGGAGCAGGAGCAGGAGCAGAGGAAGGCCCTCACGGTCAAAAAGATCTGTCACCCCAGCAAAATCATCACCCCCAAAATCCACCAAGAAACCAGCAACACCAGCCACAGGAAAAAACAAAAAGGAAGAGAGAATAGTCACACCATACCGAAGATCAACACGCATAGAAAATAAGGTGTCTTAATAATATTATTTTAAAAGTATGAAACATGTCCTTGACAGTTGTACAATAGACCAAATCAAGTTATAAATTCACTGTGGATTCATTTATTTTTATGGGTATCATTTTTCATGTTCAATCAATATTTATTTTGTGGGTGCTTAATTCGATCCTATTGACACATTAACTGAATACCCATTATTGATCGGGGAAGACATGGACTGTGCACAGGTTTTCTTGAAAAAGTGGTGCATATAAATGTTGATCCAATGGACCATGGTGTGTAATTTTTATCACAGTGATTGATTGACTGTTTATTAGAACTCTTATTTCAGTGTGGGAACTCGCCAAAGTTGAGCATCATTCGCTTTTGGCAAGTGACAGGAGCTGGATAGTCGCCATTTTGGCGAGAGGTAGTCTTGTGCAGAAATATAAAATCCAGTTACTTGCCTGGACATGCTTCTACTATTTACATCCCAAATACTACTTCTTAAAATAAAATTAAAACTGTCACTTTGTTTACATTTCCGTCTGCAATCACGACCTAGCGTAATGGTTTTATGTCAATGTTTTCTGTTTAAATTGTATACTCAAGTTGATTTTTGTTTTTTTATTTACGAAAAGCTAGCCAGAAATCGTGAAATTTGATATCATTATTTTGGCAAAAGTTGCAAAATGGTTACTTGCCAAAGTTTGGCCAGTTAATTTCAAATTTGACGAGCAACTGTACTCACCAAAATGGAGAGTGAGAAAAAAAATGAGTTCCCACACTGTTATTGTCAGTGAATACTGTATATATCATAAAGGAAACTATACATGTATTTTCAAACCTTGGACATTTCCAGTATCTATGCAAGTTAAAATCTGGGTAATAACTTTCCCCCAAAAATAAGAACTTTTAATTATAAGCTAAAATGAATGCTTTAAAGACTCGAAGTGTAAAATATTTTCTCTCCAAAAAAAATTTGGTCTCTGTGATTCTAAATTGTTTCACATTTTTAATTTCAGATAAACCTATTATACAATAAATATACTATAAAAGTCAGTGAATAAAATATGCTACTGCGTCCATTATGGTTTCTTCTAAGGAACAAATCATCAGTTAGATGTTCAATTTACCGTTTAAATGAATTAAATTGTAGAGAAGCTTGAATCTTGAAAAGACATTTAAGCATTATAACATTCCCGTTTAATTGAATATGATTTTCTGCTAACAATGTAAGAAATGGAAAAGTAATTAGTGTATATTTAATCTCTTGAAATGTGTTAAGATAATTAGCATATTATAATTAAATCAAAGGCTTTGGCACCAGAAGAAAGAAAAAAAGTTGAATTTAGGATGATGGGGGAACCAGAAAAGGTCCGTGTTGGTGTTACAAGGAACAGGGAGTTTGGTGGAGCAATAGGAGCATTCCTTATGCTGTTTGGATTGCCAGCAACTGTTCTTGGATTAAATATTTTGTGTTCTCAGGTTTGTGGTATTTTTATTTTAAATTTGATATTAATTATCGATTTTATAAATACCAGGGACCGTGCAGGGCTTCGCCAATGTTGCAAAATGCGATTTTTTATTAGGGTTAGGTTGCTAAGCAACCAAAACCCTTATGCCGTCGGTCGTTTGGTTAGACAATGAAGGAAACTTTGGAAATCTGGTGTTTTGTGGAAAAAGTTGGACCAGAAGTTTTTGAAACTATGTTTTTATGAGTAAATATGCAAGCTTATCTAGGATTGAAGCTTAAGCAAGGCTAGTTAAGCAGCTTTTTATCTCGATTTTGGGATATGACACATGCGCAAAGAAACGAATTTCTTTCCGAATTACGACTATGTTTATATTGGAATATCATATAAGAAAATAAACATTCCGCGGTAAAATAGTCCTAATATTTGTTGTTGCTGTTGTAGTTGTTTTTTAATAGAAATGTAACTGAAACACACCTAGAAGTGTAATTGTCCAGTTATTTAATAAAAGATGTGTGTTTTATTGACGATTTCCTTTTTGTTTTGAAAGCCGTGTAAAGTATTCGCGCCTTTTAAAATGTACCAGATATCGGCGTAAAGATTTTGAATGTTTACTGTGACATTTGCACGGATATTTTCGACTCCGATCTTATTTTCAAAAGATTTCAAAGGTAAGTTCCATTTTTGTTGTGAACGTGATTGTTAACTTATACAGAACATATTTTGCACATTATTTGCTTATTCTTCTTGTAATTCTGATGGTATTTTGTGTATTTGATTAACCTTTTGACCTGATCATCGTGACTTCCATTTTGTCAAACCTGTTGGTCAGTGATAGAATTGCATACAGGTTATTTGAAATGCCGACAACTTGCACATTAAGATTGAAAAACAATGTGTTTATCATTAATTTAGAAAACTGTATTATCGAAAGTATAATGGGTTTAATTTAATTGAAAGCTTGAATGTTTACGTTCTGATCTACCTGCACATGCGCAAGGTAGTGTAAATATATTGTAGAAATGACCCCCTTCTACAATTGTCCAAACTTTGTCTTTTTATATAACCTTAATAACTTGAAGACCTTTGATTTCTGTTTATTTTAATTCATCAAATCATTATTATGCGTTTGTCTTTTTAAAAAAATTCAATTTAGAGTGATAATTCAAGAAGCGTTAGCTGACTCGTGCTTTCTTTGATTGATTAGTGCATATTTATTGAAATAATCATCAGCAATGTTTGTACAAATAAAAGTCAAATGCTAGCAACCTAACCCTAGCAGTGCCTATGCACTTTGATTCAATCTGGTGACAGAATTTAATAGTTGGCAATATTTCTGGCGACAGAATTTGAAGTTGGCAATATTTTTTATCTTTTTTTTTTATCTTGCAATATCATTTTTAAATGGTGACTAAGAAACATCCTTTGTAAGTTTTATATAATTATCTATGATAATTGAACAGTTTACATCAGGCCAATAAACACAGCTGGTGTTTCAACAGTAAACAAACACAATAACTCGCACGTGCTGAGATCGTTTACACTTGACTGCTCACTCTGAGGACAATTCAATTTATACACTAAGGTAGTATTTATATTTTTATTAGGTACATGTAATTTTATTAGTCATGAAATTAAATATGCATGCTTTTTAACACCTTTAAAAGGTGTTTAAAAGCATTGTATTATAAAATTTCCAAACTGCAAAGATTGTAATGTCACTTCCTGTTTAACATCAACAAAAGCATGTAGAACAATCGATGTTTTATTAGGCTTGCCATCAAAATAAAGGTCATTTATATATTACCAAAGACAAAATTACATGAAACACTGTATCCTTTATGGATATAGCTGACTCATCAATTGTCAGTATCCAGTGCATAATGTGAAAACGCAATTGTTCAATGTTGTCTGATAGGTACATCAAAACTCCGTGGTGGGGCAATATGTAAACTTTATATTAAAATAAATTTAGCGGACTTTGACTTATCTATCCACAAATCGAAATGTTGTCAATATTGATTATTAAGGTGTTAAAACAAGGTCAGTGGGAGGATTTTAAGAGTATGTTTGAGAAAAAATAATAGATTGCAGATAAATAAATATTTAAAAAATAAATAAGTTGTGTCAAAAAGTGGAAAGATTTTTGCTCATATCTGTAACAGAAATTTTCTTCCAAGTTTGGAGCACGACTGCATACGTTCAATTTTTTTTGTTGGAAATTATATTTGTCAGTATATAAAGAATGGCCCAAAAGTAATGCTTTAAAACATTAACAAATAAGTAGCCACTCCATCGGTGAAAGGGTTAAGAGCAATAATTAGCATGTTTATATTTAAAGTGAATTATTCTTCACTGTTATTGATAGTGCCAACAGATAATCAGCTGCTCAAAGCAAGATTCTTTATGTATACATTTACATGTATACCTGTCTCACTTTACACAGATGTGTTTCTAAAAATAACTGGTATACTATAAACTAATACAAAATTATTATTATCATATCGTCTTTTGAAACATGTTTATATCATGAATTTAATTTCAGAACCACTGCAAGCTACATATACCAAGAATCTCAACTAATTGGAAAGATTATTTTGATAAAGATGCTGCTTTGATTTACATTGGATGGTTCTTTTTCCAAGCATTTCTTTACATGTTACCAGTTGGCAAAGTTATTGCTGGGCAAACCCTTAGATCAGGAGAAAGACTTCAATACAGATGTAATGGTAAGATAAAACCTGTAGGAAAGTACTTATTAAAATTTGAAAAAAAAACAACCAAACAAACAAAAACAAATAGTGTTGGGTGAAAAAATCAGTTCCTCTATTTATCTTTAGTTTTGTTGGAAAGAATACTAACATTTTCAGTTCTTTGTTTTTCAAGGTAGATGAAATCTCCTTTGAAACTACTGGAGGAGTAAATACAAAATGGAGAAATGGATCATAAGAAGTGATTCCTTTTTAAAACTGTATCTGAAGATCTTAAGCTTGGACCATTTTGGTAACTAAAACTGAAAATCAGCAAAAAGTTTGTCTATGAATACTAATTATCACACATGCCTATCAATACTTGTATTTTGAGATCAAATCCAGCATGTGCTGAGATTTGTTTGAATAAACAAGGGTCAACGATTTTTCCTGTTGTAGAAAATGTTTTTAAAAAAGCAAAAAAATGTTTCAAACATTCTCATTAGCACTTTTTAAAATGGTCCATAGGTGGTTTGGCTGTTCCCTTTCAAAATTGTGTCTGAGAGTCTAGACCTTGGACCAGAATATAGTAGTTGATACTGAAAAAGGGATCAGCAGAAAGCACTGATGACGCTTAATGACGTTTTGTTCCTTTGGATAACAAATTAAAGCCAAGTGAGCAATGCAGGCTGATGGCTCTTTCAAGTTGTCTGGCTTCCTCTACCAATAATAATATAGACAATACAGTGACATTGGCATCGTAATAAACCAAACTATTTTGTTTTAGGTTTTTTTGCCTTAGTTGTCAGTTTACTAGCCTTTGCAGCTGCTGTCTACTTGAAGTATCCAGTACAGATTGTACACAAGAAATTCTTACAACTTATCACGACTGGAATTATCTTTAGCTTTGTACTAAGCTTATTCTTATATATCAAAGCTCGGCGAGGACCCAATGTTAAGTTGGCTCCTGGTGGAAACACAGGTAATTCAGTTTCTAGAAATTAGTAAATACATCATTTTGCATAGTATTACAAGAAGTAGTGAGGATTCAGTTTCAAAATAAGCAAAAATTAATGCCCATGAAAGCAATAAATATATTTTTGTTTTAGTAGGATATTTTGTTGAAAATAGTGTAGAACAACTACTGCATTCCTGAAAGTTTCCCAGAATTTGCTGGATTTCTGAATTTTGACCATTTTAGTCTCTATATATTCCTATATAAGATATTGGATTCTCCCCAATTTCGTTTTTTTGCACCTTCTGTACTTTCACCCATGAAATTTTGGAAATTTTTAATTGCATGCATTATTCATGTTATTGCATATATTGAACTCACAATATTAAGAGATAAATTATCTCAGTTTTAGTTATTGATGTATCAATCCCACAGCATTTTTAGCAATAATAAAAACATCATATTAATTTCTTAATTTACAGTAAATTATCTGACAGACATTGTCTTTTACTTTTCATAATCATATAATCTACTCCAAAACCTTTTGGCCAAATGAAACCTAAACTTTGTATAATGCATGTATGGAAGGACTTTTATAAGTTGCCATACTTTGTCCAAGTTAGATATCTAACATGGCTGCCATGGGTAAACTCCTTATTTCTGTTGGTCAAATTTCAAATTTTGTCTCCTGTTAGACTGCATGGCAATCTAAACAGATATTTTGTATGAAGCATCTGGGAGCTTGATTCATTTTGAATATCTCATGCTGGTTTGATAGCTGATATGGTTATCATAAACAATTCCTTATTTCTAAAAAGCCAAGTGTAAAAAATCTCTAAAACAGCATGGCCAAGTGAACTGAAACTTGACTATAAATTTTATCCCACTCTTACAACAAATATGACCACCATTTACAATTTGTTATTTCTGAGATTCTAAATTTTAAAACCATGCTATGCTATGAAGCATTTTAATACATAATACGTAAAAATCTGTAAATTTGATTGGAGCATTTGAACAGTCTTTTGTTAATCTTGATTAATCACAGGAAAATCAATCAACCATGAAGTTGGGAAAACAGGTCAGGAACTATACCTCACCAGATAATACTATAGGAAAACAGTTCCTTCTGGAGAAGTCCATAATAGATTACAGTCAAACCTGTCCATAAAGGGCACCCAAGGGACCAGGGAAAAGTGCCCTTAATGAGTAGGTGCCATGTATACAGGAGTTAATTTTACATGCTTTGTTCATGAATGGGACTTTTTTACTCTGCCCTTTATAGACAGTGATTTGCTACATAGAGGTGCCCTTTAAGGCAGGTTTGACTGTAGTGTGCATATTTTGTCACTAGATCATAGCATTTATTGTTAAGTAGATACATAAACATCCAATGGTTAAGCAGATTTCCATAGTCGTTATTAGCTCACCCGACCCAAAGGGTCAAGTGAGCTATTCTCATCACTTGGCGTCCGTCGTCGTCCGTTAACTTTTACAAAAATCTCCTCCTCTGAAACTACTGGGCCAAATGGAACCAAACTTGGCCAAAAGCATCATTAGGGTATCTAGTTTAAAAAATATGTCCGATGACCCCGCCTGCCAACCAACATGGCCGACATGGCTAAAAATAGAACACAGGGATAAACTGCAGTTTTTGTCTTATATCTCAAAAACTAAAGCATTTAGAGCAAAACTGACGGGGTAAAAATGTTCATCAGGTCAAGATCTACCTGCCGTGAAATTTTCAGACGAATCGGTCAACCCTTTGTTGGGTTATTGCCCCTGAATTGTTAATTTTAAGGAAATTTTGCAGTTTTAGGTTATTATTTTGAATATTATTATAGATAAATACAAATTGTAACCAGCAAAAATGTTCAACAAAGTAAGATCTACAAATAAGTCAATATGACCAAAATCATTGATTGACCCCTTAAAGGAGTTTTTACCCTTTAAAAATGGCAACCAGCGTAAACTTTCCTTTAAAGATCTTTTCCTCTCAAACCACTGGGCCAATTGAGACCAAACTTTGGTGGAATGGTCCTTGGGTGGCCCCCTTCCAAAATTATGTCTGGCACCCCCGACTTCCAACCGACATGGCTGCTGTTACAAAAAATAGAAAAAAGGGGGGGGGAAGGGGGAATGAATTTCAAAAATCTTCTTATATGAAACTACAAGGCCAATTGGAACCAAAGTTGACAGTAATTGTTCTTAGGAGGTTCTCTTTCAGAAGTATGTCCAATGACCCAGACTGTTAACCAAGATGGCCGCCACAGCCAAACTTAGTTTAACATAGGGCCCTATGGGAAAATTCATTGAAAAATATTCTTGACTGAAACCACTTGACCAATTGGAACCAGACTTGGCAGCAATGGTCCTTAGATGGTCCTCTTACAGAGATGTGTCCGATGACCTGGACTGTCAACCAAGATGGCCGCCACAACCGAATTTAGTTTAACATAGGGCTCTATAGGAAAATTCATTGAAAAATCTTCTTGTCTGAAACCAGTTGACATATTGGAGCAGGACTTGGCAGCATTAGTCCAAAGGAGGTCCTTTTTCAGAAATGTGTCTGACTTCGTGGACTGTGAACCAAGATGGCCGCCACAGCAGAACTTAGTTTAACATAGGACCCTATGAGAAATTCACTCAAAAATCTTCTCGTCTGAAACCACTACGCCAATTAGAATTAGACTTGGTAGCAATGGTCCTTAGATGGTCCTCTTTCAGAATTTTGTGCGATGACCTAACTGTCAACCAAGATGGCCGTCACACCCGAACTTAGTTTAACATAGGGCTCTATGGAAAAATTCATTGAAAAATCTTCTTGTCTGAAACCACTTGACATATTGGAGCCAGACTTGGCAGCATTGGTCCTTAGGAGGTCCTCTTTGAGAAATATGTCCGATCACCCGGATTGTCAACCAAGATGGCTGCCACACCGAACTTTGTTAAATATTGGACCCTATAGGAAAATTCATTTAAAAATCTTCTTTTCTGAAACCGCTTAGCCAGTTGGAACAAGACTTAGCAGAAATGGTCCTTAGATGGTTCTCTTTTAGAAATGTATCTGTTGACCTGAATTGTCAACCAAGATGACTGCCTTAGCTGAAATTAGTTTAACACAGAATCCTATAGAAAAACCAGCCAAATTGACTGCAACACTTAAATTTTTAGGTCTGCTCAAGGTGAAAAGTTAAATCCAGGTGAGCGATACAGGCTCTTGAGAGCCTCTAGTTTAATAATTTATAGTTGACAATGCAAAAACTTTTGAATATTAGGTAGTGTCCAATTTATAAATTTGACATCAAGAAAACTTTATTTAGCTAATTGTTCACTTTGATTCAGAGGTAATTGATAAATTCTGGATCATTCCTATTTAGGAACTAGTTGTAGTAAACAATGACAGTACCCGCTTTTGTATAATATGTATATATTACCTGACATCTATGTAAGGTTCATTTGCTCATATGTGATAGATCAACATTTGGCAAAGAATTCAGCTTAAACCACTTCTAGGTGCCATATTGAACTGGCAGTGAGTTGCAATACTTTTTTCTTATGTTTAAGACCTGTCTGTGACTTTAAGATAATATAACCATGGTTCCTTTAATTTGATTAAACTTTTGAGCTGTGTATATGCTGGTTAGGATGAAATATCTTCCTGTGGACTGTTAGCTTGTGAGCCAGCATGATATAAATCTTGCTTTGTGTTTCATTCAAGTGCAAAGTGTGTTGGCATTTTCTTCCTGATCTGCATAATTATACCCCACGCAACGAGTTGCGGAGGGTATAATGTTTTTGACCCGTCCATCCGTCTGTCCATCCGTCCGTCTGTCTGTCCGTCCGTCCGTCCGTCTGTCAGTCCGTCGGTCTGTCAGTTCTGTTTCTTGTCATCGCAACTCCTCTCAAACCACACAACAGAATTTCACGAAACCTTTTTGGATAATAAGGACATACTATGTACTTGTGCAAATCGACAGGAAATTGCGATTCAATTTTTTTTTCTAGGAGTTACGCCCCTTTGAACTTATTTACTTTAATTTACTACTGCAACAGTTTGTCATCGCAACTCCTCTCAAACCACACAACAGAATTTCATGAAACCTTTATAGATAATAAGGATACTACGTAGATGTGCATATCGACAGGAAATTGCGATTCAATTTTTTTTTCTAGGAGTTACGCCCCTTTGAACTTATTTACTTTAATGTACTACTGCAACAGTTTGTCATCGCAACTCCTCTCAAACCACACAACAGAATTTCATGAAACCTTTTCAGATAATAAGGACATACTACGTAGATGTGCATATCAACAGGAAATTGCGATTCAATTTTTTTTCTAGGAGTTACGCCCCTTTGAACTTATTTACTTTAATGTACTACTGCAACAGTTTGTCATCGCAACTCCTCTCAAACCACACAACAGAATTTCATGAAACCTTTTCAGATAATAAGGACATACTACGTAGATGTGCATATCAACAGGAAATTTCGATTAAATTTTTTTTCTAGGAGTTACGCCTCTTTGAACTTATTTACTTTAATGTACTACTGCAACAGTTTGTCATCGCAACTCCTCTCAAACCACACAACAGAATTTCATGAAAACTTTTCAGATAATAAGGACATACTACGTAGATGTGCATATCGACAGGAAATTACGATTCAATTTTTTTTCCAGGAGTTACGCCCCTTTGAACTTATTTGCCTCACTATACTATTACTGTTGACTCCTCTCGCTTGGAATTTAAATTTCCCAACATGCTGCCATTCAAATTAGGATAAATATGTGAAGGTAAGCATTTGATTGTGTTCATTTTACTTGTGAAGTGAAATATTGTTTCTTCAATGACAATATGAAGACTTGGGGTATGTGAGCATGCTCACAAAGGTTCTTTAATTGTTAATTGATATTACCAGTCAACCAGTATTATGTTTTATAGTTTGTCTCTCATACTGAATCATGCAATTTTACAATTATTTCTTGCAGAAAATTATTGTATGCTTAGAATATGAAAAGACATTTTAATATTTATACAGGGAACATATTGTACGATTTCTTCATTGGTCATGAATTGAATCCAAGAATAGGCAGTTTTGATTTGAAATTTTTCTGTGAACTACGACCAGGACTGATAGGATGGCTTATGATCAACTTGGTTTTTCTGACTGAAGCTTATACAGAAAATAGAGGAGTTCTGCCACCAGCACTTACCATGGTTGTTTTGTTTCAGGCCCTCTATGTTGCTGATGCTCTCTGGTTTGAAGTAAGTACAGTTTAAGAAAAATACAAGAAGTCTGCATTGAACAGTTTTGTTAATAATAGTAAAAAGAACAAAATGGTATGGATTCATCAAATTTCAGTTTGGATACCAATTTTTTTGGTTAACAGTGGTTTATGTTGTGGCTTAGGATGCTCCTGGATTATATTCATATATATTGATTGTCATGCGTATATGCTGAACTAGCATAAAAAAAACTGATTTTAGCATATATAACTGCCAGATATGTCCTTAAATGTTATTTAATAAAAAATATTTTATAGACTGCATTATTAAAATTCATATTTTACAACACATATGATAACATGCATTGGTGTCAGTACAGTACAATTTATATTCTTTGATGAGGAAATTATTGCATTCATATATTTGGATTATTTGACATTGATTGAAACAATAATAGAATATATTAGTTAATGCAATAATATTATATATATAATGTATTCCTAGGCAAAAAATTATTGCAAGGTTTAATGAATCTTTGTTTATTTTGTGTTTAACATCTCAATTTTAGATTAGCGTTGTCATATATTTTAGGATGCCATACTAACTACTATGGATATTATACATGATGGATTTGGATACATGTTGGTGTTTGGAGATTTGGTGTGGGTACCTCTATTGTACTGTTTACAGACGAAATATCTAGCAGAGAATCCAACAGATCTATATTGGTATTGTTTAGCAGGCATTGGTGTAGTTAATTGTAAGTCAAATTTATACTGTCTTTTTAGCTCACATCACTTGGCACCCGTCGTCCATCTGTCGTAAACTTTTCAAAGATCTTCTCTGAAACCACTGAACCAATTACAGCCATACTTAGTCTGAATGATCCTTAGTGTATCTAAAATAAAGTTCATGTGTTATTTTCTTGTCCGTATAGAAACATGGCCACCATGGCTAAAAATAGAACAGGGGGGTAAACTGCAGTTTTTGGCTTGTATCTCAAAAACTAAAGCATTTAGAGCAAAACTAACAGGATAAAAATGTTCATCAGGTCAAGATCTACCCGCTGTGAAAGTTTCAGACGATTTGGTCAACCCTTTGTTGGGTTATTATACCCCACGCAACGAGTTGCGGAGGGTATAATGTTTTTGACCCGTCCGTCCGTCTGTCCGTCAGTCCTGTTTCTTGTCATCGCAACTCCTCTCAAACCGCACAACAGAATTCCACGAAACCTTTTTAGATAATAAGGACATACTATGTAGTTGTGCATATCGACAGGAAATTGCGTTTCAATTTTTTTTCTAGGAGTTATACCCCTTTGAACTTATATACTTTAATGTACTACTACAACAGTTTGTCATCGCAACTCCTCTCAAACCACACAACAGAATTTCATAAAACCTTTTCAGATAATAAGGGCATACTACGTAGATGTGCATATCGACAGGAAATTGCGATTCAATTTTTTTTCTAGGAGTTACACCCCTTTGAACTTATATACTTTAATGTACTACTGCAACAGTTTGTCATCGCAACTCCTCTCAAACCACACAACAGAATTTCATGAAACCTTTTTAGATAATAAGGACATACTACGTAGATGTGCATATCGACAGGAAATTTCGATTCAATTTTATTTCTAGGAGTTACGCCCCTTTGAACTTATTTACTTTAATGTACTACTGCAACAGTTTGTCATCGCAACTCCTCTCAAACCACACAACAGAAATTCATGAAACCTTTTCAGATAATAAGGACATACTACGTAGATGTGCATATCGACAGGAAATTACGATTCAATTTTTTTTCTAGGAGTTACGCCCCTTTGAACTAATTTACTTTAATGTACTACTGCAACAGTTTGTCATCACAACTCCTCTCAAACCACACAACAGAATTTCATGAAACCTTTTCAGATAACAAGGACATACTACGTAGATGTGCATATCGACAGGAAATTACGATTCAATTTTTTTTCTAGGAGTTACGCCCCTTTGAACTAATTTACTTTAATGTACTACTGCAACAGTTTGTCATCGCAACTCCTCTCAAACCACACAACAGAATTTCATGAAACCTTTTCAGATAATAAGGACATACTCCGTAGATGTGCATATCGACAGGAAATTACGATTCAATTTTTTTTCTAGGAGTTACACCCCTTTGAACTTATTTGCCTCACTATACTATTACTGTTGACTACTCTCGCTTGGAATTTAAATTTCCCAATATGCTGCCATTCAAATTAGGATAAATATGTGAAGGTAAGCATTTGATTGTGTTCATTTTACTTGTGAAGTGAGATTTTGTTTCTCCAGTGACAATATGAAGACGTGGGGTATGTGAGCGTGCTCACAAAGGTTCTTTAATTGCCCCTGAATTGTTAATTTTTAGGAAAATTTAGTTTTAGGTTAATCTTGAATATTATTATAGATAAAGACAAACTGTTACCAGCAAAAATGTTCAGCAGTAAGATCTACAAAAAAGTGAACATGAACAAAATCATCAATTGACCCCTTATGGGAGTTTTTGCCTTTTAAAGACAATTTTTCACATTTTTTTCATTTTCTTTTTAAACTTTAAACTCCTGAAACTACAGAATCAATTTCAGCCAAACTTAGGCTGACAGATCCTTAGGGTATGAAGTATAAATTTTGTGTTTTATTTTCTTGTCCATCAAGAAACATGGCTGCAGTGGCTTAAAATAAAACATAGGTGAAAATGCACTTTTTGGCTCATGTCTCAAAAACTAAAGTGGTAAGAGCAAATATGACAAGTAGTAAAAATGTTTATGAGGTGAAGAGCTACCTGCCATGAAATTTTCAAATGAATCGGTCAACCCATTTTTGGGTTATTGCCCTGAATTGTTAATTTTAAGGAAATTTTGCAGTTTTAGGTTATTAACTTGAATATTATTATAGATAAAGACAAACTGTAAACAGCAAAACTGTTCAGCAAAGTAAGATCTACAAATAAGTCAACATGACCGAAATTGTCAATTGACCCCTTATAAGAGTTTTTGCCCTTGAAAGATTTAGTTACATGTAAACAGAAAATAATGGTCTGACATATTGTCACATGTTTAGAGTGCACACAACAGTTTTTCTTAGTATTTTTCATGACATCATGAATTAAAGGTACATACTCAAAAGATTGATAGCTGGACAATTGGCTGTATCATATACCTATAGACAACCATATATCAAATAAAACATATTTCTTCAAGCTTTCACTGTGTATAATTTTTTTTAAGGAAATCCTTTCCAATTTCTCATCTTAACAGAAAAAAAAAACTGACAAAAAATAGGTCCCCCCCCCCCCCCCAAATATCCCAAAAACAGACCAACTTCAGAGCATCCTTGCAAGGATTCCTGCGTAATTTAGAGAACTTAGTATAAATGAATTCCAATGTACACATCCAACTGGTTTCATCACATGTAGTTTCAGGGTACATTTGCCGGCTTCCAAAATTGCTACATGAACTGATATAAAAATGTTGTGTTTTCACCTACCCTATTTCCAGATGTTTTTAGAGTAGTCTCCCATTAATAAAACTGCTATAAAAAAAAATTATTTTTTTACATTTCACACATTTTGTCACACTTAAAATAAAGCCAAGACTCTAATTTAAATAATGAAACCAAAAAACAATCAAGGATCAATATCTAGAACTTATAAATAGAGGGAATTCCATACCTATGACGTAATATATTTTGGAAAAAACCACTGGAATTTTATACGAAACTGTTGTTTGCATTCTTAAAGCTATTTCTTTGTATAAATATCTTAAATTTGGATTACTTTCTGAAAAATTCACACAATTTCGAACATTTTTGTGTCTCATTTAAGGGATTTGGACAAAAGATGACTGAGATATGACCATTTTAAAATGGCATATGGACTCTTAGCATTAATGCACTGTTTTCAACCATGATCAAAATGTATTATGCACAAAAGATTCATTATTATCATGATTATTTCTTCTTTTTCGAGAAGAAACCAGTTTATAAATGGCATTTTTTGTACAATTTCAAATCAATTTGAAGGCAAAAATGCCTGAAATCTTTAACAAAACTTGGTATCTGTTGCAGATCAAAGAAAATAAGGTTATGATAGTTCACGTACAGACTTTCATATTAAATATATATATATGAATTTTCAGACAAAATCTTACAAATCAAACATAATTTGAAGTAATATCAAATAAAAAATACCACTAATCATCCCGCTATCATAGAGCAAACAAGAGTATGTCAATGTTTCCAATGAATATACAAACAATTGTAGCTGGATTGCACATATGGTCAAAGGGCAGATAACTCTCTTTTTTTCTAAAAGAAAAAAAATTTAAAAAATTAATTTAGAAGTATTTTGATGTCAATCTTTTTGTTTTTCCTGTAGAAAAAAAAATATATTTCATTTTTTTATGAAAGACTAATAAGTTAAATATCATTCTAATAATATGACGTCATGGCAACGTTCTGTGATGTAATAATATAATAATTCTGCCATATCTGCAAGTCAGTCAGTCTGCAAAAAGTAAAATGCCTTTGAAAGACAGAAGGAAAGGAAACAGAATAAGGAAAACAAGAAAGAGTTGTTTTAAATGTCAAAATTTACCTTGGAATAAGGACAAATCTTCAACAGAGGACACAGCTCAATTTACAAATGCAAGTAAAAAAACTTTCACTACTGGCAACAACCATATTATGCCAAAGGGGCCAACGTTAAACTTGTATAATGTTATTCAAAATAAGTATACTGGTCCTGCAAATACAGTGGCAACAGAATTACGTCCTAGCAGTCTTCAAAAAAATGGACCTGAAAAAATGATGATAATGAAAACATCATTGTAAACTTTGAAAAGTTAAAAAAAAATTATCTTGTCATGCATGCGGCATCGATGCAGGGATCAGACCAATGTTGAGATAAATATTTCGAAGAGAATGGGTTTGTGTATATCATTTTCTGCTGAATGTTCAGCATGCGACTCCGTGGTGCCAGCTTTCAAAGTTTATGAAGAACTAAGCAGAAAGAGACGAGGACCTGCTCCTGGATCACTTAATGAAGGGTTGACAATGGCAATCCTAAAAACCAAAATGGGAGGCAATGACCTACAGATGGCATTATCTTGTCTGAACATTAAAGTTCCAAGCTTAACTCTCATAAACAATAAAATTAACAGTCAGTGTGACACCATGATTTCAATTAATGAGAAATGAATGACTGAGAATCAACATTTTGTAAAAAAAAGTCTCAGAAAGTTTAGGTGGAGAAAATGAGGTGGAAGTTGAAATTGATACCAGTTACAATAACCGAGGATATGAAGCAGCAACTGCTGCATTCTGTCCAATGATAGAAAAGACTACTGGACTGAACTTACCTACATGTATCGTGATGAGTACTGCTAATAAACTTTGTAATATACTGAACAAATGTGATCATAATTCAAATACCTGTTCCAAAACATATAATACTGATGAGTCTATTTCCTCATGTGAAAGCAAACTAGCTAAAATTAACCTTAAAAAAAATTGAAGATCAAAAAATTTTAAATATCAAAACTCTTACAAGTGATGCAAGTGCTCAAATTAATAAAGTTGTAAGAGAATTTGGACAAAAATCTGGCAAATCCATACGGTACTATCGATGCTTTGTACATTGGATGCGAATCATACAAAAAAAATTTAAAAATATAATTTTTTCAAAATTACCATCAGGTTATGACAGAGACTTTTTTCGACAAAAATTGGCCACATGCATTAGATCGAGAGTAAGGCTAGAATTGGTACGCATTCACAAAAACTGTACTGAGCAAGAATTTGCGTTAAAGCACAGTCAGCAATTCAAAATATTATTTCATGTTTCAGTGGAAATCATTCAAATTGTAAAGAAAAATCTCTAGCTTGCTGTGCTCATTTGGATTCTTACAGTACAACATTTTTACCATATGGAACACATTTAATGCTAGGTAATGAAGACAAACTGAAAATTAAACTGGTGTTAAATAAGTCTTTATCTTTGGATATTTTGCATAAAATATCTGGTCTTTATACCACAAACCAATGTGAGAGCTTGCATCACCGTGTATTTACATATGCTCCAAAATCAGTTCTTTGGAAAAGAAATTTTCATGGTTAATTTCATTCGGCTTGTCACTCCTCTACATTTGGCACTGGCAGATCTCCAATTTTACTCGCGAAATCTCTCGGACTTAACTTTTCTAAATTAACCCCATTCTTTCGGCATATGATTCATAAGGATATTTTGGCCCTCTACCATTCAAAGAAGAAACAGACTCAAAAGTATCGAATGAAACAATTTATGACAAAATGTCGGAAAAGAAATTGCAAAATGTGTAATGTTTCAATGTACACAAATGCCTCAGATTGTATAACTGAAATACATAATTACGGAATAAAACTAAATAAGTGAAAAAAAACTGCAATATTTGTTGTTTTTTGTCTTACCGAAGGCCATGTGAAAAAAATCATTAGATTCTCAGGCCACTTTTCAAATTATTTGATGAGGCAGGGAGGACTTGGCATGACACTAAAGATGATGCCATGCTGATGGAAGTTAAACAAACAATGTATATTTAAATCACCACACCACGTGATAAAGCGTGTTTATGAAAACGTTTCGCTGATTAAGATCGCGATCCTAAAAATTACCGGTAACGGAAACAGACGCGAAAAATTGTCGGGCGGGACGCGGAACTGCCGATTTTTAATTTTATTTTTTGTATGATAAAAAACGACGAATGCGGCGGGTTTTAGGGACACGCGGCAGGGCCTGAGAAGCTAATAATATTTTTTTTTGGCCTAAAAGATACATTTTTTAAAGCCATTATGCCCCTGACATGTCTTTAGAGGTCTACAAGCATTTCGATGGACGTTAACACTTGTCGGCTCCAAAGACAAGTGTTCAATATTTATGCACTTTTTGTTATGACATACGTGAGAAACATGGTGTCAATTATCAATAAATTTACAATTGTTTGCCAAAAAATATTGCAGACGATGCACGGCAAAAGTTTGTTGTCATTTATTTCTAAACTGTAGTTTGATTATCGCATAGCCATCTGAATTTGTACTTCCATACCAGACATGACAACCATTCATTACACTAAAACGGTATAATTTGGAAAGCAAATATTGCTGTTCTTCATCTGTAAATTCAGTTTCATAGATACTAGACATGTCAAAGTATAATAACATTAAAAAATAGTTGAACGTATAAGATCTGAAACAACAACACACAACATACATGTCTGCAAAATACATCTTTAACCACAGAATATATGGAGAAACATAAAAAACCCAATAGATATATTAATTACCATCAGTAGGGCAAAATTATGTTGTGAACTATTTGACGGTACAAAATAAATCATGAACTAGTCAATAACATCAACATAACTGTGAGTCTCAACTCGCACACGACATCCCTTAAGAGTGCACACAACAGTTTTTCTTAGTATATTTCATGACGTCATGAATTGAAGGTACATACTCAAAAGATTGATAGCTGGACAATTGGCTGTATCATATACCCATAGACAACCATATATCAAATAAAACATATATCTTAAAGCTTTCACTGTGTATAATTTTTTTTAAGGAAATCCTTTCAAAATTCTTACCTTAACAGAAAAAAACTGACAAAAAATAGGTCTCCCCCCTCCAAATATCCCAAAAACAGACCAACTTCAGAGCATCCTAGCAAGGATTCCTGCGTAATTTAGAGAACTTAGTATAAGTGAATTCCAATGTACACATCCAACTGGTTTCATCACATGTAGTTTCAGGGTACATTCGCCGGCTTCCAAAATTGCATAAAAATGTTGTGTTTTCACCTACCTTATTTCCAGATGTTTTTAGAGTATTCTCCCATTAATAAAACTGCTATGAAAAAAATTATTTTTTTACATTTCACACATTTTGTCACACTTAAAAATAAAGCCAAGACTCTAATTTAAATAATGAAACCAAAAAACAATCAAGATCAATATCTAGAACTTATAAATAGAGGGAATTCCATACCTATGACGTAATGTATTTTGGAAAAAACCACTGGAATTTTATATGAAACTGTTGTTTGCATTCTTAGAGCATAACTTGATATAAATTAAATGGTAGCTGTACAAGTAAAATGGAGCATCAAGGGTCAAGATCATTGTAAAAGTCCATAGGAACGGATAAAAAGGTCCACGGCAAAGGGTGAATAATTCCCTAGCAACCATATATATTTGAGTCAAGGTCATTGAAAAAGTCCATAGCAACCAATGAAAAAATCCCTAGCAACCATATATATTTGGGTTCAGAATCCTACAAATTACCTATTTAAGTCAAAATGGAAGTCAAGAGTCAATGCCATTGAAAAGGTCCATAGTAACCGATGAGAAAGTCCCTAGCAACCATATCTATTTGGGATCAGGATTCTATATTTTAGCTGTACAGGTCAATATTAAGAAGAAAATTGTGACGGTATACAATTAAATAGCAAAAATAATCATTGATGCAAGATCTACACAAAATATAACAGGTGAGCAATTCAGGCTCTTGAGAACACAGGCGCTTGTCTCAGAAAAAAAAATTACTATATATGCCAAGAGAAAAGAAAAGGTCCCCAACTCGGGCATCACAATTTTACGCGCCTGCTTCAATTTCCAAAGAATTATCCCTTTCACCTTTCGGTCTCGCTCAAAACTTTTGGATCAATAAAAAAATATTAATTTATCAACATAATGATGTATGACACGCCTACCTTACTTGCCAATCAACAGCGCTTTAGCCATATGAAATCGGTCAAAAGTGAATTATTTATCAGTACTACAATAAACTGCAAATTTGAAGACAAGGAGCAAATAAAAAAAATTAAAATAAAGAAAATGAACTGTTTAAAAAATTCCTTTCTTTGTTCTTTTGTCTTGATTAATTAATTGAAAAACAATGGTATGAAGAAGTAATAATAAATCGCTGCTGGTAAATAAATTGATCGAGTTGATGGCGTTCTATTTATAAATTAATACTCTAGTTTCCAAGTTTTAATTTTAGCATACAGAGTTAGCCAATCAGAAAGCAGCAATTCATTTGATCCTCGTCTTCAAATTTGCAATTTATTGTAGTACTGATAAATAATTCACTTTTGACCGATTTCATATGGCTAAAGCACTGTTGATTGGCAAGTAAGGTAGGCGTGTCATACATCATTGTGTTGATAAATTAATATTTTTTTTATTGATCCAAAAGTTTTGAGCGAGACCGAAAGGTGAAAGGGATAATTCTTTGGAAATCGAAGCAGGCGCGTAAAATTGTGATGCCCGAGTTGGGGACCTTTTCTTTTCTCTTGGCATATATAGTAATTTTTTTCTGAGACAAGCGCCTGTGCTTGAGAACCTCTTTTTCTTTTCATTGTCTCACCTATTATAAACAAAAACCAGTGCTATTAAACCCCACTATGATAGCAACATTTACACAGATGACAGCATTTTGTGGTGTGTCAAATTTCTGGATCAAAACAATTTTGGCCTCCATAGACAGTGATATTGTTTGCCTTTAATTACCTAGAAATTCGGCTGTTGTCCCTAGAGAAAGTGTCCCAATTTGTAAAAAAAAAATGGATTACAATTATTCCCAATCGATGATAGTCTCGGTAGTAAATGTATGTGAATATCATGTTTCTATTCGCAATGTTATATTTTGACCTCGTGAAAGTGCTTTTGAGATCCAGACATCACAATCAACGCGATGTTTGTTACAAAGGGTCATGTGAGCTACACAGCTCCTGGGAGCCTCTGATTTCCATTTCTTTCCCCTTTCCAAAAATTTTCCTTCCGATTGAATATCTCAAACAATTTAACTGCAGTAGTAGAAATGTTTTTTCTTGATGTCCAACATTCTAACAGCCAAAAGGAATAGGATGACTCAACGGAACTTAGATGCAACAATGAAAATGTGCTTATTCAAGCATGTTTCTAGTGGATGCGATTGAACATATGTTCAAGGGCATAAAGGACAGGAGAATGGATCTTTATAAATTATGAAAATTAAATTAATGAACTGTTATAGATTTCAATTAATTCGTTATTTGAAATTTCCCAATTTAAAAAAAATGATGCATATTTTCCCAAAAAGAAAGGTGGAGGTAGTTTTGAAAAAGTCAACAAAATCACCGATAGATTCCTTAATAAAACAAATGTTTGCCTGATTATGGTATTTTGGTATATTCTATACTTTCACCCAGAATATCTACAATTCAATGGAGCCCATAGCACCTTGCTTGATTAGGCCATTTTCAATATGCTCTAAAATTCAACTATTCAATTCAGTCAGCGATATCAAATGATTAGACCACATCTTGGGTCAACATTAAGTTCTGAACTTGCAAGCTTTGTGCTATTTAAAAATCACCATCATCATGCATTAAATGATCAGTAATACTCCAACTTGGATGCCCTCAATTTAATCTTTTTTTTCTCGACAGTTGTTGGGTATTTTATGTTCAGAGGCAGCAACTCCCAGAAGAATGAATTTAGAAAGAACCCATACAGTCCAACACTAGCTCGTAAGTATTTTGAAAACAAAAAATTCTTATTGATTAACTGTGAGTTTTAACTGAAAGAAAATTGTATTTTGCTATCAACACTAGCCACCAGAAATGTATTTGCCATATTGATGCAAATGGATGGTCGGATAAAAACATAATTGTAATAAATAGAATGTCTCACCTTGAAATTATAATCCTAAAAATTCATACCAAGCACATCTTTAGTCTTTGTGTCGCCTGCGAAATGCATGATCACTGTCTGTCGTCTTGCGTCTTCACACTTTTCTTCTATCCTCAACTACTCGTAAACCACTCAAAGGAATTTGATGAAACTGTCTCTGTGTGCATTAACATTAATGCATAGGTGTGCAAATATATTTCATTTTTTGAAAATTTTAAATTTTTTTGAGTAAAAAATGACATTTTTGAAAAAAAGGGGGGGGGTCAAAACTTCTATCCTCAACTACTCCATAACTGCTCAAAGGAATTTGATGAAACTTTCTCTGTGCATTAACCTTAATGCACAGCTGTACATATATATTTCATTTTTAGAACACCTACTTCCTGTTTGCCGATACTTTGAATTTTTTAATATGTTGAATCAGCAGTGTTTACATCTATGATTTGGCCGTGGTTTCTACAAATTTCAGTGAAAATACGGACTATAATTTTCATTGCTAAATGTTGGTTTTCTTTTATTAACCAAAAGCATTTTGTATCAAACAGTTAAAAAAAGATTCTCAAATCATGGATTGTTTTATCTGAAATCTCTTGACAGACTTGGAAACCATTCCTACACCATCAGGGAAAAGATTGTTGGTATCTGGTTGGTGGGGACTTTGTAGGAAACCAAATTACCTTGGTGACATCATCATGTCCATAGCTTGGTCATTACCATGTGGTAAGTTCTGTTATTTAGTTAATTAAACTGGTTTATTGACAGGATAGTCAACAATAGATGTGTTCTTTATACATTTTCAAGTAAAGTCAGCTTTATTGGATGACAATAGAAGAAATATAAAATATCAATTCACTGCATTTCAGAGCATCACCTTTAGTAATAAGTTTTGAGAAGAAGTCATTAATTTTGTTCCTCTTTGTAACATGATATTCATTAGAATTATTGAAAGATATATTGATTTATTTCAGCTTTGCTTATTTTTTTTTAAATTATTGTTTTTCACAAGATTTTGAACACCAAAAATTTAATTTCAGGATTCTCAACACCCATTGTATGGTTTTACCCAGTGTACTTCACCATCCTTCTTATTCATCGAGAACGCAGGGATTCAGAAGTGTGCTCAAAGAAATACAAGGCTAGCTGGGATCGCTATTGTGAACTAGTTCCATACAGAATATTTCCAAAGATATATTAATGAACCAGTCATTTTAGAAACTTTGTACCTAGTTCAGATAAAATATTAGTTTCAATCATGCCAAAATTATTTTGTTTTCTATTTTAATATTGAGACTGTTTAGTTAATATTTTAAAGACTGCATCTTAATTAGTTAATTCATATTGAATACAGTATCAATGAGAAACCCTTTTAGTGAAACTTAATGTTGAAGGTATGTTTTTTATTGTGATATTTAAGGATAAATGATTTGTTTTACAGGGACTGAATACATATTTTGATCAAGTTAATTTTTAAAATAGAACTTCCTTTTTAATATATTTTAACCTTTGATGAAATTCTTTATAATTTAGTTGTTTGACTTGCTTCTCTTAGGTATTTATTTTTAAAAAGCTTATAAAATAATAATGATGTTGCAGAAAATACTCCTTGTTGACCTCATTTAGAGTGAATAGCTGATATTTTAAGCTGTGTCCTGAAATCTTGTTACACAGAACAAGCAATGTGTAAATATATACTTGTAGTTAACAAGTGTTTGTTATAGCATAAAGTTAGTGTCTAAAATCAAATTCCTCACATGCTGTGAAAATATAAACCTAATCTTTAGATACATTTGTTTACTTAAAGAAGTTATTTTATTTGCAGAATTTTCAAAGGTACATGCATAAGGCAGCACTTTTTTTCATAAATTTAAACATACTTTCACTATTAGATATTTTTCTTCACTGTTTCATCACAACCCAAGTCAGGGTTTTGTATCTATGTTCGTTCCTACAAACATTCATAATTTATGGTCGGAAGTGAACAATTTTCATTGGTTACTTTTCTAGGTCAAAAGAGAATCCATTTGCATTGTAGGTAGAATTTTCTAGGTCACACACCAGGAGGCATTATGTTCAACCCACAAAATATGAATGTGTGATGTCACGGGTTTTTAGGAACGAACGTGGATACAAAACCCTGACTAAGGAGGATGTCTGTAAATGCTCCCTAGTTGTCATAATGTGTATATTTGTATAGTTTTATATATTTTTATGTATAAAACTTTAAACGTTAAATGTAAATATTGTAAATAATTAATTGTAAATCTTGTACTTATTGTTGTACAGAAGGCAAGAAATTCTTTACTATTTTCTTGAATCTTTAACTGTTTATGCAAATCCAAAAGGGAGAAAGAGAACGAATTCAAATTCTGCCTCCTGAAAATGAGTTCTTTTTTAAAGAGCCTTTTCTTTATAATTGTTATATTTTCAATTTCTACATTTTGTATAGGCTATAAAAAATTACCACAGATATTTTCTCAGTTCCAGAAACATTCACTATACCTGAAAGTATTGAAAATATAGAATAAAATTCTCAATAAAATTGTTTGAAAGAAAGTATTCATTTGGATAACTGATTTTTTGGTATTTTATTTGTGGAGAAATGCAAGTTGGAAAACAGAAAACTGGACCAAACATATTTGTAGATAACTAGTGCTGTACAAATGTCAGTTATTTATAGTCTGAAGTGTTGTTTACAGTAAATTTGTTGTACTTATTCACAAATTAAATAAACCAACTAAAAGTCTGTTTAATGTTTAAATTGAAGGCCATTGATAAAGGTTATTATCCACTGACATAACATGAAGCTGTGATGTGGAAATGCTGATGTCCATCCCTCTGTCACACTTTGTAAGCACCCTCACTTCTACATTTCATAACAGATTTTAATTAAATTTATATGAAAGGTTTACATCCTTAATGGGCATCACCATTCCCTCAGATGAGTTTGAAAAGCAGCACTGATGGATTTATTTTCTTAGAGTTATTGCCCTTGAAAAGTTAAAATATGGTATTATAAAAAAAAAATTGTGTATTTGTATGTGCTCTCACGTCTACATTTCGTAATAGATTTTATTTATATTTATGGCAAAGGTTAGATAAGAAGTTAGGAAATCAGCCCTGGAGGGTTTTTTTATTCCCCTTTAAATAGTAAAAATATGGAAAATTGATTTTGTAAGTACTCTGACATTTACATTGTGCATTAGATTTTAATGCAATTTATGTTAAAGGTTTAGATTAGAATCCTCAGACTCGTTCAAAAATCAGTACCAGGAGTTATTCCCCTTAAATAGTGAAAATAAGAGAAATTGACTTTGTAAACACTCTCATGTCTACATTTCTCAAAAGATTTTAATGAACTTTAAGGTTAATATAAGCATTCTCTCCGACAAGTTCCAAAACAGTCACCGACAGATTGATTTTCATATTCCCTGTTCACCCTATACCATATAATCCTGGTTCGAATGGAATTAATTAATCTGGGTTAGTCTTTAGGTAGTGTGAACGAGGTGGAGTTAATGTGGGGTGAACTCAGGCTAGTTCTAGTTTTGAATGGAAAGGAGTAAATGTGAGGTTGTTACTATGGTGTCGCTCGAAAATCAGCACCAATGGATTTTTAGCTCAGCTGACCCAAAGGGTCATGTGAGCTATTGCCATCACTTTATGTCTATCGTCCGTCCCTAGTTCTGTTCACATTTTGAACTTCTAGAGAACTGTTGAATAGATTGAAATGAAATGTCACAAATATTTCTTACAAGGTGGTGACCAAGTGTTGTTACTTTGGTGCCGATCCATCATCCAACATGGGCGCCAGCGGAGAACTTAGTTTAACAATGCCTCCTATGGGAAATACATACAAAAATCTTCTAGAGAACTGCTGAATAACATAGCATGAATGTTCCCTATGAGGTGCTGATAACTTGTTCATTCGGTGCCAATCCATCATCCAACATGGGTGCCAGTGGAGGACTTAGTTTAACAAAGGACCCTATTCGAAATACATACAAAAGTCTTCTAGAGAACCGCTGAATGGATTAAAACCAAACATAGCATGAATGTTCCAAATTAGGTGCTGACCAAGTGTTGTTACTTTGGTGCAGATCCAAATCCAACATGGCTGCCAGCGGGGGACTTGGTTTAACATAGGACCCTATGGTAAAAACATACAAAAATCTAGAGAGCCACTGAATGGATTGAAACAAACATGGCATTTATGTTCCTTATGAGGTGCTGACCATGTGTTGTTACTTTAGTGCTTATCTGTCATTCAAGATGGCCACCAGCAGGGGACTTGGTTTAACATAGGACCCAATGGGAATTACATACAAACGGCTTCTTTTTGAAAATTACTTTATGGATTGACACGAAATGGCATGGATGTTAAGGATGCTCGCTGGTCATGTTTTGGTCTTTGTCAGATTTTCTGAATCCTCGGGTTTTATCCATTTCTTAAACATGAAATTTTTTGCCCATGAACCCCCACTTTTTCTTCCATAATTCAATTATTTATACCTTAAAATGGTATTTGACAAAATTTTATGAAATCCTTTTTATTTTTTCATATATTTTAGAGAGACAGAAGTTGTCAATGCAAAGACAATGAAAAATCCAGATAAAACCCATTTCCTGCAAATTTTCATGGCCTTATAGCTCTAAAATGAGCACATCAACCTATATTTTTTTCTTGCTTATTTATTTACTATTCATATGTTCTCTCAAAACACCTCCTTCAAATCCTATTTATTTCCTATTAGACCAGCGATCATCCTTAAGGTCATTTGCCAACGAACAAATGGAAATATCAGGTGAGCGATACAGGCTCCTGAGAGCCTCTGGTTTTTAGCTCGCCTGGCTTAAAGCCACGGTGAGCTTTTTCCATCACTTTGTGTCTTCCGTCCGTTAACTTTTTACATTTCAATCTTCTAAAAAAAACACAGAACCAAATGGAATCAAACTTTGCAGCAATGTTCATGGGAAGGTCCTTTACAGAATTTGTAATTTTGGTTCTGATTGAATATTCAACATGGTTTGCAAGTCCCAATAATGTGTTCTGATAGGCTGAAATTTAAAAAATCTTCTTTTCAGAAATCCACAAGACCAAACGAACTACTTTGCAGGAATGTTCCTTAGATGGTCCTTTACCAAATTTGTAATTTGGGTGCCGATTGGAAATTCAAGATGTCTGCCACCGTGGAACATAATTAACATAGGTCCTTATGGGAAATACAAACAACTTCTTCGAAACTGTTTGACAGATTGAATTAATAGTATGTCTGAATGATTGTATGATGGTCCTGTACCAAATTTGTAATTTTGATGCCGATCGGAAATCCAAGATGGCTACCTCTGCAGGACATGGTTAACACAGTACCAAATACTTCAAAAATCTTGTCAGAAACCACAAGACCAAATGAACTTCTACTTTGCGGTAATGGTCCTTAGATGGTCCTCTACCAAATTTGGAATTTTGGTGCCGATTGGAAATTCAAGATGACTGCAACCATGGGACATAGTTAACATGGGACCTTGTGGGAAATACATACAAACAACTTCTTCGAAACTTTGACATATTGAATTGATTATATGCCTGAATGATTGTAGGATTGTCCCTGTACCAAATTGTAAATCCAAGATGGCTACCACTACAGGAAATAGTTAACAGAACCCAATGTTTCAAAAATCTTGCTTTAACAGTCATGTGGATACAAACCGACCTTAGATGTGCCTCTAGTTCTAAGAGTTATTGCCCATAAATAGTGAAAATATTCTTAAAATAACCCCTCAATTTAGGTGGAGTTAATGTGGGGCGAACCTTGTATTTTTTATTCATTTTACTGAAATAAACCGAAGTAACATGTTTCTCAGAAACAATTTTTATTCTACAGAAAAGGGAAATTTAGGTCCGGCGGTAGATTTCCCGTTGATCGAACAACTAGTGAACAATTTTTGCTTCATATAGTTTTTGTCGAGCCTGCGACTTTAGTTGCAGAAAGCTCGACATAGGGATAGTGATCCGGCGGCGGCGGCGTTAACTAACTTATTAAAAGCTTTATATTTTAGAAGGTGGAAGACCTGGATGCTTTATACTTTGTATATAGATGCCTTATGTTACGAAGTTTCCATCTGTCATATGTACATTGTCCTTGACCTCATTTTCATGGTTCAGTGACTACTTGAAAAAAAATAAAGATTTTTTGTAATGTTAATTTCTCTCTTATTATGAGTAATAGGATAACTATATTTGGTATGTGCATACCTTACAAGGTCCTCATCCCCGTCAGACAGTTTTCAATTGACCTCGACCCCATTTCAAGGATCAGTGAACAAGGTTAAGTTTTGGTGGTCAAGTCCATATCTCAGATACTATAAGCAATAGGTCTAGTATATTTGGTGTATGGAAGGATTGTAAGGTGTACATGTCGAACTGTCAGGTGTCATCTGACCTTGACCTCATTTTCATGGTTCACTGGTTATAGTTAAGTTTTTGTGTTTTGGCCTGTTTTTCGAATACTGTATGCAATAGGTCTACTATATTAGGTGTATGGAAGGATTGTAAGTGGTACATGTCCAACTGGCAGGTGTCATCTGATCTTGACCTCATTTTTATGGTTCAGTGGTTATAGTTAAGTTTTTGTGTTTTGGCCTGTTTTTCGAATACTGTATGCAATATGTCTGATAGCATTTACTTTCATTAGAAATACACGACAGGCGAGACATTTTTGTGTGTCCACTCTTGTTGTTTTATTTATGTATATAAATGTTCAATAAATGGAAATGAAAAAGTTTCAACATGAATTATTCATCAGTGACCTATTATTTTAAAAAAAAAACTATATTTGGATAAAACAAAACAGTTTTAAAATGATTTTTTAGCCAAAGTTTCGTTTTCACGCCATTCTTTTGGAGTCTTCATTAATTTGCCTAACGTCCAATCTCGTATCTCATATGATATGCAATCTTGTGACCTGGTTTTCATGCCAAATTCGGTTAAAATTTAAGACCAGGCTCATATCTTTGGTACATATACTACAAAAAATAGCTTTAAATAATGTTGATGCAAATTATCTTCGCTAGCCAAGGATTGCGATACGCTTCTCTCTCTTCAGGGAGCGAAGCGAATCGTTACCCTTGGCTAGCGAAGATGCAGGAGGCAAGGTTACGTCCAAGCTCATATTTTAGGTTGTGTAAGAGATGCAGTGATCTTGTGTATCAAGGAAGAGGCAAGCATATAATAAGAAGTTGGTCACTACGACCTAAATATCATGCTACGTGCTACATTGATGAGTTAAAATTAAGTTTTGTAAGAAACAGTATCTTGTATGCAGATGTATCTGAGGAAAGAGGCAAGCATCCAACAAGAAGTATATCACTGATATCTAAATTTCATACTTAAATAATCAACATGATCAAAGTGCATTACCTCTGTAGTCTATTACCTATGTTCTAATCCTTACTAAAGAAACTGGAGGTGCTTGGTCTTTGCATACATATCTATGGTCAAAACTTCATTGCTGCGAAACATTTCAGATGTTTCTTTTGGTAAAACTAAAACACTACGAAATTTACAGTTCATAGTTTCATTTCGATATAGCTACACCATATATCGGTTCGTTTGGTCTCATGAACAAAGTAAAAAAAGGTTGAATACCGTAGAAATGGTCTTAGTTTGATAATTAATAGTTTGGAATATTCTTATTCGTAAGTGCCAAATTTCTTTTTTTCTGTCTGTTTATGAAGAAATCGACGGAATTATTTCAAGCAAAGTTTACCAAAGACTCAAAGTTTTGATGTTTCCAAGATCTAAAAATTTTGAAGACGTTTAGGTGGCCTATGTGTTGACGGTGTGAAGATCTGATCAATACGAAGAATAAACTGTAGATACGAGAAAGCTATGCATAATCAAGAAAACCGCCCGAGTCACTTTTGACATTAAATACATTTTATATATATAGGAGTGAGGTCTTGATAAGAGATTTAAAAATTATGACTTTGCTCTATTTTAGTAATGGTTAAGAATATTTTTGTTTATTGCTTCGCATCACGGTGCGGAGCTATTAGTTTCAGTAGACATACACGCCATCTTGAAATAATTACTGATCGCTGATTGGTTACTTTATGATGCGGCTGAGATACAGCAACAGCCATTGGTTTAAATGAGATAAAGAATTACAGACTTTACTGGTAAAAAAAACTTTGGCTTAAATCTACAGATAGCTTAGTTTTATCTCAGGAACTACGTAAGAAAAGCGAGAACTCCTGTAAGATAACTAACTTTCTGTCTCATTTAACATACGCGATCCCTTCTAACACCCCCTAAAATAATACTGCTCAAAAAATAAAATAAAATAAATAAAATAAATAAAGAATCCCCTGTTAGGCCAGTAATAACTTTTGTCGCACCCCACATTTTGGCATTAATCCACAGATAGCTTAGTTTTATCTCAGGAACTACGTCAGAAAAGCGAGAACTCCTGTAAGACAACTAACTTTCTGTCTCAACTCAACTATTTAACATAAGCGATCCCTTTTAACACCCCCTAAAATAATACTGCTCTAATAATAAAATAAAATAAATAAAATAAATAAAGAATCCCCTGTCAGGACAGTAATAACTTTTGTCGCATCCCACATTTTGGCATTAATCCACAGATAGCTTAGTCTTATCCCAGGAACTACGTCAGAAAAGCGAGAACTCCTGTAAGACTACTAACTTTCTGTCTCAATTCAACTATTTAACATACGCGATCCCTTTTAACACCCCCTAAAATAATACTGCACAAATAATAAAATAAAATAAATAAAATAAATAAAGAATCCCCTGTCTTTTGTCGCATCCTACATTTTGGCATTAATCCGCAGATAGCTTAGTTTTAACTCAGGAACTACGTAAGAAAAACGAGAACTCCTGTCAGATAACTACCTTTCTGTTACATTCTCAGTATAAACTAAATTAGTATAAAACAAAAAAGGAAAATCATATCCAAAAAGCTGCTAGGTTGCTGACTAGTTAGAACTCCAGATTTGCAAATCACACCATCGACAACAGAACCGAAGATGCCGTTGCCTAGCTGTTCATCATAGACATAGCCGCCAACGACATTTACCCCTCCAGGACTTTGGAATACCGTCTATACCGCCGTTCCTAAATTCAAAATTCCGTTCCACATCAACTCTCATTTGGCTTACAACCCATCAAATTTCGGCTATCACCAGTTTTGAACATATTTAGGCCACTAACACTAAATTCTAAAATTCTAAAAACTGTCTCAAAATTTTTTTTTTTTTTTTTTTTTTTTTTTTTTTTTTTTTTTTTTTTTTTTTTTTTTCCGAGAAATTATACTCTTAACTTACGTTACTTAATACAAAAGAAATCATATTAAATAAACCGTCCGTGCGAGACCTAAATAGGTAGTCAAGGACGTTAAAAACTCCCTCGATCGATCAGACTTTACTCGTTCATGATAAGTCATCAAAAGCCGGAAAATTAACTATGTGTATATCAGTTCCGATCAACTGTCATTACATGTTTTTGTAATATTCATATATTCTGAAATTCATTATTGAAATAATTTATTAATACGTGTATATTTGCTTTGTTAATCTGCAATACACACGGTTTGTTTTGCTTAATCGTATACACTATAATCCTATGTTTACAACAAAAAATGCATGATCTCTACTTTATAACTTCTGCCAATCTAGGCACACCTCCAGAGTCGTGTCTATATGTTGTTTTCGCGCGGAAAATTTTACTGGTCAACAGAGAATTCCAATACTAAATCAACAACCACATGCTCATATATTACCATAAATTAAGATACAGCGAAGCAGTCCACAGCATTTTAGAAAGCTAAAACTTGTGTTGTATTACTTTATGTAATGTTTAATTGCACGGAATTTCATTTTGTTATTTATAAATTGCCTAGTCTTCTAAGCGTTTTAAGTCAATATTTTTAAAATTAAACACAAACATCAACGTCACTGAGCTCGACAATAAACAAATCCACGTGTGAGAACAGAAGAATAATCTCTGATAATGGATAGCAAGAGGACAGTAAGTTCTCAGGTAATTATCTAATTATTGGAAAACGATTTACAAATTATTACATTAACTGCCAAGAATTTGTGGGGATTATATTTTATTTCTTACATGTTTTTATTTATAATAGTGGATTGGGAAACTAAGTTATACCAAGAAATGGTAACCATTCTCCACTTGACGGATGTGGGAGCGGCTCCTGTAGGGGCATAAGTATAACTAAGAATAATTTTATTGAACCAAATCAGAGCTCCACGAGGGCATTCATAGTATTACACCACATATACATACAGACAATATACTTATAGCTACTAAATAAATTCAAATTAATAACAGCAAATATTACATATTTGTCTGAATGGCACACCAGGTCAGGCAGAGTGATTCCCCTTTGCATACTTATCCTAAAGTGAGCCATATGGGCTCATTACAGTTGACACAGTATGTCATCTGTGACAGGTACAAGACAAAACACCCCACTTCAAACTCGCCCCACGCCAACTCGCACCAACTTTTCACCAACACGTCCAAACTTGGAAAATATTAGTTACAAACTTGCTTCAACGTGAAAATCATAGTAACCAACTCGCCCCAACTTATGAAAACAAGAGCTACAAACTCGCTCCAACTGATGAAGATAATAGTTTCATACTCACTACATGTGAATCAGTTACGAACTCCCCCCAACTGGTGATAATAATACTTACAAACTCGCTGCAATTGTGTATGTCAAACTCGCCCTAACTGTAAAATAATTGCCAAACTTGCACCAATTAAATCTTAAAACTGCAGGAAGAAGCAAAGCTGTTGCCATGGCAGAGAAAGATGGTATCCGAGGGCAAGAAATGTGGCAGGATAGTCAACCAGTTGACGGTGGCCAAAGAAGCGTAAGCAAGTCCGCACCAATCAGTTGGTAGCTATGATATCCACAGTTAGAGCGAGTAGGAAATTAAAATTTCATCAGTTGGGGCGAGTTTGTAACCGATACATGTGATATATTCACAGTTGGAGCGACTTTAAAACTATTATTTTAAATGTTGGGGCGAGTTTGTAACTATTATTTTCACAAGTTGGGGCGAGTTGGTGACTATGATGTTCACAGTTGGAGCGAGTTTGTAACTAATATTTTCAAGGTTGGTGCGAGTTTGAAGTGGGGTGAGTTGTCTGGCATTCTCTATGAATGATCCGGCCCCGATCTATAATACTACAACAAAAGGAGATATCAATTCCGAGAGCCAAAATTGCATTTCGTCAGAATTTTTTTCTGTTCTCCATCCGGTCTGTTTTTTTGCTCATTTCTGCAGTAAAATTATTATATTTTAACAAAATTCCTACCTCTTAGCCCTTATGTCCCACCAAACGGTTGTATTTGCTCATTTTAGTCCCATATGTGATGAAATCAGGTTACCCCTGTCTGGAAGTGACAAACATTTGTATAATTTCTGCCAAATTTTACATATCCATTCCAGAGATAATTTGGAACTTACCAGAGTTTGGATATGTTTGTCACTTAAGGATTTTGACAATTTTCAATTTTGTCATTCTGGAGTTTTGGGACTTAGATTGTCCAAAAAACAAGCAATTTTCACAAGTCGCACACTAACTCAAGTACGACCAGACTGATTTTCTTCAAACTTTTAACACATTATTAAAAATGGTGGTCTGAGGGTCTGTATACTTTTAAACGATTTCCAGTTTTGTCATTCCAGAGTTTTGGGACTTAGATTTTCCAAATATAAGCAATTTTTCATGTGTCATGCACTAAGTCCAGTAAGCCTTGACTGATTTTTTCAAACTTCTACACATTCTTACAAATGGTGATCTGAGGGTGAGTATACCATTTGACAATTTTCACTTTTGTCGTTCCAGAGTTATGGAACTTAGTTTGTCCAAATATAAGCAATTTTTCATGTGTTGTGCACTAACTCCAGTAAGCCTTGACTGATTTTTTTCAAACTCTCACACACTTCTTACAAATGGTGGTCTGAAGGTCTGTATACTTTTTGACAATTTTCACTTTAGTCATTCCAGAATTATGGGACTTAGGTTGTCCAAATATAAGCAATTTTTCACATGTTGTGCACTAACTCAAGTACGCCTTGACTGATCTTCTTCAAACTATTATTACAAATGGTGGTCTGAGGGTCTGTATAAATTTTGACGATTTCCACTTTTGTCATTCCAGAGTTATGAGACTTAGATTGTCCAAAAAAAGCAAATTTTCACATGTGGCACACTAACTCCAATATGCCTTCACTGATTTTTTTCAAACTGCTTACACAACGATGATATTTATTTAATTGGTACAGTGTTATAAATTAGATATGTTAAGCTGTTGAAAAAGTAACATGACACTTTTAAATTTGCTAAAAAATCAATAACTTGCAATGTTTTTATTCTCTTGAAAACGCGCCCGGTGAAGAAACAGTGTGCGTGATAAGATCAAGCAAAAAAGGGTCCGTTTATAGACGACATCTTAATAATAAAATAGACATGATAACAATGTTTTTAGTAATGTAAAATATGAATAATGTTCCATAGAATTATGTAAAAATAAATAGTAACTGATGAATGAAAGACATTGATAATTCATTAACAAGCTTTGTGTACTTGTTTATGAGCCTTATAGTCTCTGTGTCTTGAAAAAGTCTTGTCACATATTAGGCAGATGTATCTTGGCTCTCCAGAGTGTACATGCATATGATAATTCAAAGTTGTCAGTTGTGTGAACGACTTTTCACACAAATTGCACGTAAAAGGTTTCTCATTTGTGTGAATCCGACGGTGACTTGTGCAAGACGCATGAAAGGTAAATTTCATGTCACAATAATCACATTTATAAGGTTTTTCGCCCGTATGTACACGAACATGTCGGACTAAGTGATGCTTTTCCGTAAATTCTTTTGGACATTGATCACATTTGTATTTCGGAGTGTTAGTTAACGGAAAATGTACTTTCATGTGTCGTATCAGTTGGTGATGCTGTCCAAATGAACGTCCGCAGATGTCGCACTGTATGACTTTTCCTTTATGGATTGCTGGTTCCCCTGTGTGAACTCGTTGATGCCGTCGAAGATTGCTGCTTTGTGCGAACGATCTGTCGCACATTTCACAAGAGAAAGGTTTATCGCCGGTGTGTGTTCTGATATGATCGTCGAGGTCACGTTTATCTCTAAACTGTTTTTCACATACCGAACAATGAAATTGGAGAGATACAGGTTCACCCGTGTGAGTGCGCCTATGATCAAGTAATCTGTAGCGTTTTCCAAATGTTCTACCACATATTTCGCACTCAAACTTTCTTTTGGAAATTGTTGTCTTGCAATTTTGAACTATTACATTGTTTTCCACTAGGTTAAAGTCAGATAATTCTTTGGGTTTTTGTTCTTCATAATCTGAAAGCTGCTTATTTTCAATTGTACCTTCATTTTTATCAGGAGTTCCGTGGACGTTTGACTGTTCAGTAAATTCGAACTGTTCCCCAGTATGTATCTTTATGTGTCGAATCATTGTAGATTTATTACAAAAACTCTTGAAACAAATATTGCACGTAGCACGCTTTTGACGTCGTGAAGTAGTTTTATGAAGGAAACCGCGTTCTTTGTAATCAAAATGTTCGTCTGATTGTACAACATGCACTATATCCAATGTACTCAAAAGTTCTTGTTTAACTTGGTAGAGAAGTCTCGCGCACACAGGGTTATCTTTTATTTCGTCTTCAATTTCTTCTTCTAGAATTTCATAGTACTCTGGATCTTGTATGATAAAACTGCTATTGTCTTCTATGATAACCATTCTGTATTGTTTCTGTTGGAAAAGTATTTTAGAAATTTAAGAAAAGGCTATATGTATGTTGTCGTCAGGTTTATATTATATAAAGAAAGAAGAAAATGATCGAGATTATTGTTGTTCGGAGTTGTTTTTCATCGTCCTGAGTGATGGGGGAACTCGGCCCGGGTAGTATATAGGCCAGGTAGAGTGAAGCGGGTATTGGCTGGTAGAGGCATGCCCGGTAAAGGCAGGCCGGGATCGGCAGGCTCCAATGATAATTACTGGAACATCTATAACAGTAAAATACCCGAGCTTTATTAAAATAATAAAAACAAGAAATAAGAAAGAAAAACATCGCAAAAAGCAAAAGATGTAACATCTAAAACTGTGAGATAATTATATTCAGATTTAATTGTTATTGAAAATATTTAATGAACATAGTTATGATTCATTTATTATAAAATTTCAAAACTAAATAATTATTATTGAAGTTTAAATTCTTAATACTAAAAACAAATGTACATACCTATAACAGTAAAATACCCAAGCTTAGAAAGCTAGGATTTCTTTCCTATTTATACGGTAGAATTTAGGTCAGACCGAACAATTCTTACATAACGGGTAAGAATGACGCACGTAGAATTAATATTATTAGAATTAGTCAATATTAGTTCAACAGCGGTCATTTTTTGAAGTATATAGTTTAATTTACATGTGGCGACAGCTTGACCATGTTCGACCTGGGGCACTGTGTGTATTCAAAAGCATGTCAACAGTATAGAGCAATTATATCAAATATAGTAAAGTTTAAACGTTCAAATAATATTTTCATTCAAAAACAAGAACAATTTATAATATAACTGATCGTATTGTACACGGAATTTTATGTTACAATATATATTTTCAGCTCACATACCATTGCTTTGTAAGGCACGCCTAGTTATCTCTTCTATGCACAACGATTGATAATGTTAAATTTTCACATTATTCTGGTTTATTTAAACAATTAGGAATTTAATTCGATATAACGTGTTTGTTAAATTATAGTAAATTACACACGAATAGCTGCAAAATCTCTTTCATATGCAATATTTGTTCGGAACAGATTTTGCAGTAATGATTGTGTGTGTCTAAAAAGAGTAATCCATACATTTCACACGGGAACTATTCATCGAATCAGATTCCACAAATTTTGAAACGCAGCGTTTTGTAAAAATTAAACCATATATAGCAATTGTTATGCATTAGAGAGATAAATGGGCGTGTTTTATGTACTGCAGATCAAGTTATTAATATTTCACTTCATTGTAAGGTAAATTACGACTATAAAACATGTAATCTATAACATTTTTAAAGCGCAGTCACATTTGGATTCACAAAACAACTTTGAATCTAAGCCCGTTGATGTTTTATTCAAACAAATGTCATGTTTACTATTTATATATTTCATGATTATTTTCATTCATAATAAAATAAATGATCGCTGAGGTCTCACCTTTTGGTGGGGTGTGTTCGACTCCTATATTAATTTGATAAGATTGCCAATTTTCCTAAGTTTTGTGGGTCGGTGGTTCTCTCCAGGTACTCCGGCTTCCTCTACCTGGACTGGACGCCGCGAAATAGACAAATGTGCTGAAAACGGCGTAAAACCCCAACTAAACAAACAAACATAATAAAATAAGCCGTTAATAGGAAATTTTGTTCATGGGTAAACAACATTTATTATACAGAGTCAGATCTGCTTATAAAAATGCAGAATGGATTTGACATTTCTACCTACATGTATAAAGGCCAAGGCCTCAGAGGATTCCAAGAGAGGAGTGAGAGGACAAAAATCAAATATATATTTATAATGATATACATGTGGTCACATTCAAAAAGTTTTAAGGAAACCAAACTACTTTTAAAATATATAAATAAATGAATTTTAACTTTGTACTCATAGTTTGTATTTGTAATGAATAGTTTAAATACTAAAATTAATGAATATTTTTCTGCATAGTTACGTTGATATTATTTTATTAATGCAAAACACAACCCCATTTATAGGGATATAAACATACAATATACAACATAACACACATAAAATAATGTGATAATAAAGAAGATATATAAACAATTATTTTGGTAATCCCCTCTCATCAGTTCTAATGACCGTTTTATAAAGGATGTAACTTTGGTTTTAGTTCCCTGTAAAGTACCTCGACAATAATCATTGTTATATAGTGTAAGAAAAACTTACCGTTGTATATTACCTCCAATTTTGCATGTGTAGGTGTCATTGTGGTTTTCATCAGTTATATAAAACAAATTTAAGACAGTTAGTGCTCAGTCATTCCATAATTAGATAACTAATTAGCGAATGTCGTTTAATTAAGTCCCAAACACTGTTCACAAGACACCTGCATGTGTGTGTGTTTTTTCTAGCGCAGTGATCAATAATTCACAGCAGAGGTAACACATGGGGTTTGTACAGTAAAATATGACAGATTGATGAGATTTGTACAGATTTCTTTTTAAATTTTAAGTAATAATGAAGGAAAAAAAAACACAGCGAAACAGGCGGAATGGAATGGCTCGTTGGGAATTGTAAATGAAATAACATATGTCAAAAACCGACATGCGTTAAATGCTATCATAAAATTTAATTGGCAAATGTCACATAAACTAGGGATTTCAAATATTACCAATGAATATAAGGAACACATTTTCTAACATATTAACATAAAATATAACACACTAGTACTACATGTATTGTTTGGTGTTTATGCTGTAGATGGATACTCACTAACACGAATACCATAGTTAAATCTTATCATATGAGTTCGAAATGATTTGAATCTGTATATAGTTACAACTCCTATGGTATATTTTTTGTAATTATTGGTTGATCAAGTTTCAAAATAATAATAATAATTTATAAACACACAGACAGACAGACAGAACGCAGACACACACAGACAGACAGAGACAGAACTCAGACACACACAGAGTAGTTTTTCTTTAATTTGTTCCAAAAGCACATTCTTCATGTTCTTGTTTCGGTTTAGCAAAATGAACCTGGAATTTATGCACGCGGATTACCAATAAATCTACCCGTTATTTTATTTTAGATAGAAGAGCTTGAATGTCGTATTGCGGAATATGAAAAAAACTTGGAAGAGATAGAAAAACGCCTTCGTCTGGAAGATATACCAGAAATAAAGAGGTAAACTTACTGCTATTTTTTGTCTATCTTTGGAATGTATATGTATTAAATGAAATGGCTCCCTATGAAAACGAAAACGAAAGGCGGGAATGAGGTTTAGCAATGCTATTTGTAATCCTATTAGGTTATTCTCTTAGCTTTTTGTGCTTACTTTTTTCTGTGCTCCATTCTGTCCATAGTCTGATATTCCATGACGTTCTAGTAATTGACACCGGCGTAGGACGTCAGAACACTCCATATTAGTCAAAGAAAAATTAAATTCTTTAAAGAAAAAGTGGTTTCTTTTATTATTTTAGTCATTAATGATTGTGCTAAAAAATATATAATGGTTATGACCAAAAGTTGTGGGCAAAAATGTGAGGATGAAATTAGGGGTGTATCAAAACCTGACCAAAAGTCACTATGGAAAATATTAAATAAGTTCTCTGGCCAGCCCAGGGAAAATCCAGATATAGATATTTTGTATGAGTATTTCAAAAATTAAATTCTGAAAATTCAGAGATTAATGCAAATAATGATTTTAGTTTAAATATTGATGAAATAAATTCTATCTGTGAAGCAGTATTGAACTCAGAAATTACAGGATCTGAAATTCTAGAGAGTATTAAAACATTGAAAAATAATAAAGCTTCTGGAGATGATAATATTATCAATGACTATCTTAAAGATTCAATACCAGCAGCTGCTATTAGAATTTATTGTAAGATATTTAGTTTTTGATAGTGGTATTATTCCTGAAAGCCGGTTGACTAGTATTATTCTGCCTGTATACAAAAAGAAAGGTGAACCAAAGGACCCTGATAATTTTCGTGCAATTACTCTAGTTAGTTGTATGGAAAAACTTTTTACTTGTATTCTGAACAAGCGCTTAACATTATACTCTACTCAAATTTGCTTATTAAAGGAAAGTCAAACTGGTTTTCGTAAAGGTTATTCGACAACCGATAATGTTTTTTCACTTCATGCATTGATTCTTATATTTTTCTTTTGGGAAGAAAATTTTTTGCTCATTCATAGATTTTAGAAAGGTCTTTGATGGCAGAAATTACAAAAAGTGGTATTAAAGGAAAATGCTTTTATGTTATATTTAACATGTACCAAACTATTAAATCTTGTGTTAAATATCGAAATCAATACTCAGATTTTTTCCCATGTTTGACCGGAGTTCGTCAGGGTGAAAACTGATATCTGTTTTTATTTGCACTCTTTTTAAATGACCTGGAAGATTTTTTGGTCTCCTTAGATGGAATCCCACATGAAATGATTGAAAAAAAATTGAAAATAATATTTCTCTATTTGTTGAAATTTTTATTTTCTTATATTCAGACAATACTGTTATTTTGGCAGAAACAATGGAAGCGCTTCAAAAAAACTTGGACATTTTTGGTACTTATTGCAATTATTGGAAACTCAGTAAACTATTCTAAATCAACAATTGTAATTTTTAGTAAACGAAAAATAAAAAATCCTCCAGTATTTACATTGCAAGGTGAAAATATTGAAGTTGTTGACTTATTTATATCTTGATGTGATTTTTAATTTTAATGGTAGTTTTTCAAATGCTAGAACTAGACTTGCAGCTCAAGCTCGACGGGCTTTATTCTCTGTTTATAGACGAATTCGAAATTTATCCATACCAATTGATATACAATTTAAATTATTTGATTCAGTTGTTGAACCTATTTTACTTTATGGGGCAGAAGTTTGGGGGTTTGAAAATTATACTGAACTAGAGAGAATTCATTTACAATTTTGTAAAAGGATACTGAAATTGAGAAAATTAACACCGAATTTCATGGCATACGGCGAGCTTGGGCGTTATCCACTGTGTATTAATGTTAAATTGAGAATGATTTCATTTTGTAATAGGCAGTGTTTAAAGGAAAATAAATTAAGTAGCCACATAATTCTGGACAATATAAATTTACATGGATTAAATTTGGTAAAAATGTTTTTGATGAAACTGGTTTAAGTTATATATTTGATATGCAAGGATATTTTGCACTTTCATTATATAAGCCACTGATCAGCTACAAGATTCTTTTATTCAAAGGTGGTTCTCAGATATTGAAAATTCATCTCGGGGGGGGGGGGGGTATTCTACCTTTAAGAAAAAATTTGGAATGGAAAGATATTTGTTAAAACTTTCTCCTGGTAATCGTGTTTGGATAGCAAAATGAAGAGCATCAAATTTAAAATTACAAATTGAACTTGGGAGGTGGCACAATGTTCCGAAAGAACGCAGAATATATTTATTTCTTTTGGTTATAAAGTTTTCCTTTTCTTTTATAAAGCTTTTGTTCATTCATACAAAGAAAACGTACTTTTGTCTGTCCAGATTTTGCCGCCGAAAAAGTTCAGCATGCTTTGACCCCTTGAGTCAGTATATAAGGTTTCGCACCAGAGAATTTCAGTTTGTCGAGGTTTTCCACACAACCAGAACACTACGATTTAATTTGAGCGATTTCAGCAAGTTTTAAACATGAGCGAAGAAGGAAACAGCTCATCCGCACATAGGAGTCAGCCACCACCGTCGTCACGCGGGTCTCCTGATTTTTCGCCGGAGGATGCTTTAGCGTTATTCACCCAAAAGCTAGATGACGCTTTACAAAAGCAGAAAGATGACATTTTTTCCGAGATGGAAGTTCGTATTAGGCTCCAGCCAGCCGACACAGTAGTTTCAACTCCAAAGGTGACACCAACTTTCCGTTACGAGGCAAACGCCAAGCAGTTTGATTTTAACTCCGCACGTCTCGAAGAGGTTTCAAAGGTGATCGACTTTATCAGGAGGGGATCTCATGCTTGTGCAGTGGATGCACTAGAGAAATGCAGCACCGCACTTAAAGAGCGCAACAAACTTCTGCGCATCGCAGATAAATACGGTTGGGACGTTGTAGAAGAGTACACCGACGATCCCCTAACGGACGGCAGCGACGATGCTGTAAAGCTTCGACAGGCAGAATATCGGGCAAAAATGAAGAGGAGAGAAAAGCAGAGGCAGAAATACGCACCTTACAGCGCCGGACCAAGTACAGCAGAGAAGCCGAATACGTCTCATCTTTTTCGTGACTCTAGCGCATCATTTGGAAGATCGGCACCTAAACACACAGCCCAGGGTTCAGACAGCAAATCGCCCGGTATCTCGTACACCCCTTCAGAGTACTTCAGCAACGCTTACGGAGGAAAGACCAGCAATTCCGGGAGATGCTATTACTGCAACGACGAAAACCACTGGGCATACAACTGCCCAAGAAGAGCCCGTTCCAGCCCACCAAGACCATTTAGAGACAGCAGATACAGCACAGGAGCCAGGCGATGAAAATGACTATGCAGTTAAGTATAATTTTTCTCACATTTTATCTATTAAGAACGAGTTAAAATCGAACGCGGATTTAAATGAGGTAAATAATTTTGTTGTAGATAATTTAAGATCTCATTTATCGTTTTGGAAAAACACATTACGAGCTAGTAATTTTGTACTGAATGTAATAGAATATGGTTATTTAATGCCCTTTTCTGATTCACCTACCTCAAAAATCATGAAAAACAATAGTTCGGCTATCACACACAAATCCTTCGTAACTTCAGCGATCAACAAATTATTAGACGCAGGAGTGGTTATCGATTGTCAGAATAACCCCCCTTTCGTTATTAATCCTTTGACCGTGTCCGTTAACGCCGACGGCAAAGAAAGGCTCATATTAGATTTACGACATGTAAATAAATTTATAGAAAGAAGAAAATTTAAATTTGAAGGCGTGCCAGAAGCTATTCAGTTTATTTCAAGTCCAGGTTACTGTTTTAAATTCGATCTCAAATCAGCATATCATAATATTGTTATTCACGAGGATCATAGAAAATTTTTAGGCTTTTCTTGGGATTTTCCAGAAGGAACAAGGTATTTTACATTTAAATGTCTTCCATTTGGCTTATCAGTAGCGGCACATATATTTTCAAAAGTGCTCAGACCGTTAGTGAAATATTGGAGATCTTTTGGTTATCGCATGGTACTTTATTTAGATGATGGTTGGGGTTTTGAAAATTCGTACCATTCTTGCAAATCCTTAGCTGACAGAGTTCGAGGGGATTTATCGCTTGCAGGTCTTTTTCTGAACCACGAAAAAAGCATTTGGGAACCTACTCGCAGGTTAACTTGGTTAGGTTTCACCTGGGATCTTTCTGCACTCACTTTGGAAATTCCACAGGAAAAACTTTCGAAATTCCGAGGGATCATTTCAAATACTCTTGATAGCTTGGAAGATTTAACTCCGAGAAAGTTGGCGCGTATTACAGGAAAAATTATCTCCTTCATGCCTAGCTTCGGTAATATTTGCCGTATTATGAGTAGAAATATGCTCATGATTATTGCAACATCTGAGTTTTGGGACCAAAAGATTACTCTTACAAATGCCGCTCTGTCTGAGCTCGAATTCTGGTTTTTTAATTGTCAGTCTTTACCCACCAGGAAATTTTTGGCGCAAAACCGTATTCCTGATAAAATCGTTTATGCTGACGCAAGCAGTTTTGCCTGCGCCGCTTTTACCGTCGAAACAAATTCAAAAATCGTACACAAAATGTGGTCCGACACCGAGGCCAAGCAGAGTTCTACTTTCAGAGAGTTACTCGCAGTCTTAATAACATTAAAATCTTTAAAAAGCGATTTGGCTAATCGAATCGTTAAAATTTATACAGATAATCAAAACGTCGTGAGAATTATCCGAGCAGGGAGCATGAAAAGTGATTTGCATTCTTTGGCAACAAAAATCTTCAGTATTTGCGTTGTAGACGCAATATCATTAGAAGTTGAATGGATACCTCGAGATTACAACCAAGTGGCGGATTTTTACAGTAAGGTTTTTGACTTCGACGACTGGGGAGTCAGTAATATCTATTTTAATTATTTTAATTCAATTTGGGGCCCATACGACATTGACCTGTTCGCAGATGTTAACAACCATAAAATGTCTCGTTTTTTCTCTAAATTTTGGTGTCCTGGCACCCTTGGAGTCGATGCATTCGCGTTTGATTGGGGTTTGTATAACTGTTGGATAGTTCCACCTGTAAATCAAGTGCCGAGAGTAATTCAGCATCTGGCTCTTTGCGAGAGCCACGGTACTCTTGTGGTACCAAAATGGACTTCAAATTGTTTTTGGCCGTTTTTGTGGTCATCGGATAACCGCCGGTTTAACTTTTTTGTTAAAGACGTAGTAGAATATGTTAGGCCATCCAGTTTCTTTGAGGCAGGTTCAGATAAAAATAGCATTTTTGCCGCTCAACCGCTCACTTTTAACGTTCTTGTTTTGAGAATAGATTTTAGACGTTGAGTTCGAGATCAGATTTTAAACCTTGATTTTCAGTATGTACGATAAGTAAGCGCGAGTCTGAGCGATTGAATTAAGTTAGCAGAGGCTCTCCATCATTTTTGAAGGCTTGCATTGTAAGCATTTCTTTTTTATTCATTGTTCACAAGTCCCGTTTGGGCCTATTGCAATATTTAGTCGTTTAGGACGTGCCGAAAGAAAATGTGTTTTCAGTAGAAATTCTACTCATACAGATATATGCATGAAGTTTTATGATTGATTCATGCCCGTTTGGGCACCCTGTTTGTTTAAGGAAGTCCCGTTTGGGCACTCTGTTTTGTCTAGCGAAGTCCCGTTTGGGCATTTTATATTTTATGGCACGAGTCAGTATTGACCCAGGAAGTCCCGTTTGGGCATTTTATATTTTATATTGACTTAATAAGTCCCGTTTGGGCATAACAATTTTAACATCAATTGCGACTGGAGGTTTGCCCCCTTTTTCTTCAGAAACAAGTCCCGTTTGGGCACAGTAATCAATAACACGTATTGTAAGTGGAAAATTGTTCCTTTTTTCCCTTGGAGATAAGTCACGTTTGGGCATATTATTACATATTTTTGAGAACGTCTTTTAATTTTCTGACCTTAAAAATAGTTTTCCGGTGAAACAGTCAGATCTTTATAGTTTTAAATTTTTTTTTTTTTTTTTTTTTTTTTTTTTTTTAAAGAAATGTTCTTTTTTGTAATTTCAGTTACGTTTTAACGCTACACATTGGAATACTCTAAATAAGTTTTCGAATTCAAGTTTAACAAAATTCTCGGATTTTCTTCCTACAATAATCAGAGCGTCTAAAAGCGACAATACTTTGAAACAATACAATTCCAATTTTCAAAGGTTTAAGTCCTGGTGTTCAAGATATAATTTGTCTTTTTTACCTACGACAGTTTGCTCGCTAGCTTTGTACTTGTCTTACTTAATTCAGCGTGGAGTTTCTACTGCGGTTCTTAACGCAACCTTTTACGCAGTCAAATGGGAGCATGACATGAATTTACTTTCTGGAGGAATTTTTGAAGATCAGTTGATCAAAATGATCATGGACGGAGGCATCAAACTTCTGTCTAAACCTGTAAATAGGAAAGAACCCATTACACCGGATATTTTGAAAAAGGTTGTCGCAGAGTACGCAAACCAACACAGTTTAAAAGATTTAAGAATTTGTTGTATAATGTTGCTTAGTTATGCTGGATTCTTACGTTTTGATGAGCTTTCGCATTTACAAGTCCAGCACGTTAAGTTTCTCCCTTCTCACCTTGAAATTACTTTAGATAAAAGTAAAACTGATGTTTACAGACAGGGAAATTTGATTATAGTTGCTAGGACAGACAATGCTACTTGTCCTGTAAATATGTTGGAGAAATATTTTGAAGTTGCAGGTTTTGATGTTGATAAAGACAGAGATGAATTCATTTTTCGTTCACTTAGTTTTTTCAAGTCTTCAAACTCACATAAGTTATGCAAGAGCAATAAACCTATATCGTACACAAGAGCGAGGGAAATTGTTTTGGAAGTTTTAGAACAATTGGGGTTAGATAAGAAAAAGTATGGCTTGCACAGTTTTAGGAGTGGAGGGGCTTCGCAAGCCGCTAGTGAGGATATTCCTGATAGGTTGCTTAAATCGCATGGCAGATGGAAGTCCGAAAGAGCGAAAGATGGATATATTAAGGAAAGTTTAAAGAACAAGCTAGTAGTTTCAAAGAATTTGGGCATTTAATTAATGTAATTATTAATAACGCAATTTTCATCTCTATCAACGCTAGCTTTTAGTTCCCTTTGTTTTTCGTCGAATCTGGTCTCTGTGTGGAGCCATATCCAATATTTTGTCTTGTTTAATTTGTTTACAAAAGAACAGCTTTATGTTCGGATGAGCGAAGCGAAGTAGAACATAAATTTATTTCTTTTGGTTATAAAGTTTTCCTTTTCTTTTATAAAGCTTTTGTTCATTCATACAAAGAAAACGTACTTTTGTCTGTCCAGATTTTGCCGCCGAAAAAGTTCAGCATGCTTTGACCCCTTGAGTCAGTATATAAGGTTTCGCACCAGAGAATTTCAGTTTGTCGAGGTTTTCCACACAACCAGAACACTACGATTTAATTTTTGTACATTAACAATTTGTATTTTTAATTGTAGATTTCCATGAGGTGCAGATCGAGCGGATGAGTTCAAGACATTTTTTATTATTATTAATAAATCTGGTCTCTGTGTGGAGCCATATCCAATATTTTGTCTTGTTTAATTTGTTTACAAAAGAACAGCTTTATGTTCGGATGAGCGAAGCGAAGTAGAACATAAGTAATTTTTGTAATAAGGGTATTGAGGATGAATTTCATATTTTATTCAAATGTGACCATGTTATAATTTCTGGTCTGAGGCAAAAATGTATACGTCAATAATTATGTAAGTATCCAAATCAATATAAAATGGATAATATGCTTTCTTTTACTCATGTTCAGTTGCTCCAAAATGTGGCTATATTTGTATGAACAATTTCAGAATTTTTATGATTTGTAAAATGTCTCTATTACTGCCTGTTCACTTTGCTATGTTGTATTTGTATGTTGTATATATGTCGTCATATTACACCATTGGTGTCTGAGTGTTGTTCAATAAACTTGTCATTAGAACTAAGGAAGGGCGGCTGAAAACCTTTTTCCATATTATTCATTTGTCCGATTCATTTGTGATATGATGTATTTGTTTGTATGGCTATAAATCTTTTGGTTTTATGTTTGCAATAAAGTTTGAATTGAATTCAATGAAATTTAAAACCTATTCTGTTTCACTTCAGTTCCAAGTTCCACGGGGAATATGATATTTCAAGCTTTTGTGTAAAATACTATGAAACTAGCAACGTTTTTATGTGTTTGTTTATTTATTATCAATTTATTTATTAATTTATTATTTTTTTCAGACGAGAACTTACAGAAGAGAAGAAGAGAGTAGAAAAAGATATTGCACTTCAAGGTTTATATCTAATATTCTTAATTAATACCAGCTAAATGCTACCCCAAACTTTCTCAATATCAATTCCATAAAGCCCTAACCCAATTATCCGAAACTGCATTGGGTTAGCCTAGCGCACTCTTTTATGGAACCGGTCTAGGGTCAGCCACATCTGCTTTTAGAAAAGATTATTTCTGTAGATAAGGAACATTGTAAATATCACCAATATTTTATATGCACAGCTAAAGGAATATTTCTTTAGATCTAAAGCAATGATAATAAGATACATGCACCAAAAAACAAATATATACCTCTGTAATAGGTCATATAAACCCATTTAGAAGTCACTTTTGTGACTTTGAAATTTTATTCAATTTGGTAATCCTTTGTTATTAATTTTTTATTTCACATGAGAAAATATTCTTAAATGTTGCTATCTCTCAACAAGATGGTAGTACATGTATTAAAATAATTTTTATTTTCAGATGTCACACTTAACCAACTAAGGAAAGAGAACAGGAAGAATATGTTTTTATCAGTAATGTTTATGGTACTGATATATTTAGTGTATCATTATATATGGGCTCCATAAATAAAAAATATTACAGATTTTTTTTTTATATTTTAAGCAATATTGTAACATATGGGTATTTAAAACATATTATTGGAAACCTGATATAGTGAGGTTTGTCATTATACTTAATTAACAAATATCAAAATTGTATCTGAAACCAGATGATCATGTAGATCACTACTCTCAAGATAATTTTAGGGGTTAGCTAAATTTGTCTAACAAGACTTACTGCCTTGCCCTAAAATAAAATAAAATTGTTGTTCCCTTGTTTGAAGTATTTGTCAAAAGTTTGTTTTGACCCTAGTTTTATGACTATGTCATGGCCTGTTGAAAGTACAATGTATAAGTATTTTTTCATTCCATGATTTCGAAGAAAGTTCGACGATATTGTTATCTATCTGTCCGTCACACTTTCTTGTGACCTTAACTCCTCGTTCGGTTTTAACTTCATGCATTTTATTTTACACAGTATTGTCACCTACCGCATTTATTTGCGCAATTTCTATGCTCTGTTGTCATGCACTATCTGTAGATCAACAATAAGGTTTTAGAATTTTGATTTGTCCATAGGGATCGAATTTTGATGGAATTGTGAATTTAACCTTGATTTTCCGAGTGCCTCCATCTACTTTTTGTTGGATTTCCTTAAAATTTTTTATTTGAATGTAAATTTCCACTCATCAATACCTCGGATGAGTTCAGTAATCAGAAAAAAACTCTAATTAAAGTACTTTTAAGCCCTGTTGCTTGTTTTCATTACATTAATGTTTTTTTTTCAAGTACCGAAAGTATTTTTATGGTTTACTTCTGTTAAACCCGTGATTTATCATATACATCTATATAGGGGAAGGATGGAATACATGTTTAATCCAACCACAAGCCCGGATCCTGCATAATTTATAGAGTTTGTCTCTTTTCTGTGTACTTATTGTTTATGTTTATAATATAAAATACTGTGTTTAGTTAGGATTTAAGTGTATTTTTTGTAGAATTTTTTTAAAGCATTTTTCCTGGACTATTTGGTATTTGTCTTTTGATATGGGTTGATTCTTCCAGTTGAAGCTCACTGGTACCTGTATATCTGTTCCCAGTTTCAGCCATGTGGAATGTCTCGTTGACGTATATCATACATGTATTTTGATTAGAAATATCCTGAGTCAATCCTGTGTGTACTAAAACATATTTTCCGTTTACTACAATAGCGGAATTCGTATTTTATGATAAGTAGCCTATGTGGATGTAAATACTTAAAACTGTGTATAAAACCCCGGTACAAAATATTTCAGGGGGAACAATTCAGTTCCACATAAAGTTTATATTTGTCTAGAAAACCTCAGTTGGTGGAATGCATTTTTGGCATTTTGAAAGTCTCAGTGTGAGAATTATAAGACATTTTTCGAAATTCATTAACCTTGTTGATTCGTCCAGGAAACTATAATTTTTTTTGTGATTCAATGTTTTTTACGATTATATTTTAATACTTTAAATATGATTCTGAATGGGATCGAAAAGATGAAAAAATTCAAAATTTGAAATGACTCATTCAGACCTGTCCTAAAATTTGTGAAAACCATTATTTTAAATATATCTTTTATACTCTTTGTTTATATTTGATGCAACCCGAAGATGTAACACTTATTTAATAAAATCTCATAGGAATAGTTACATGTATTTCCCTTTTACACCGAAAATTCCATAGGAGAAGGGTTTTTATTTTTAATGAAGGCATGATTTCCTAAAAAGCCGGTAAGTTCAATTGTCTTAGTTACGACTATGTCAGCCAACCGATAACATGTTCCGCAGATCTAAAGCATCAAAGTATCAAAACGATAAAAACTAATAAAACAATCCGCTTCAATGATATTTTGGGACCGTTGCAAAAGAAGTTATTTGCTGTGAAAAAGTAATACATTGTATATTAAAGAGGCGAAGACACTACGAGTGAAAATGCAGAAAGATAATCTGTAGAAAAAGTTTCAAACAGTACATATACTGTAAAACTGTTGAATAAAATACGGCAAATAGAAACTCTAAAATTGTGTATGATATTACTGAATTTCGAAACAGTGGGTCAGTTCTTTCCAGTTGTCCACATCTGGAACCTGTTAACATTGAATGTTGCGTGAGGAAACTAATTCTCCATAGAAAAATAAAGTCGGAACTGAAAAAACCAAAGAAGTACCAAAGCATAGAAATACTGCAATATGTTTCCACTGTAATGAAAATGTTGACAGTGGTTTACACACTTTTATATATCTTTGTAGTGCAATCACAATTAAAAGCAAGCCAGACGATATTGTTGCTTCACTGGCAAACCATAACGCTTTGCATAAAATGTCACTGGTGAATTTCGCCGGCAGTAAATTCAATGCCAAAGCAATATGTTGAAGCATGTATACAATAGTTAGCTTTTCTTATAGAACTAAATAGAATCCAATCATATTGGTTTGGAATCTACTTTTGTTTTGTAAACACATAAACACTCATAGTCACTTCGCATAATATTAAGAATTTGAGTACATGGGTTTAGTTTGGAATTCGATATATTTTTGATATGATCATATATCCAGGGAGTATTATATTCATCAAAATACATATAAAGCTTATATAGTACCCCGAAAAGATTGCAGACCTTTAAGAATTTATGCCCGTGTTACACCAATAGACATATCCTAACATCCAACAGCTTAGAAAAATTGACCAAATCAAGCGACAAGTAAATGTAAAAATATTGTTAGTGAATCCAGCCCCCTCCACATCTTATAAATTCTATTTCATTAAATGCGCCTATACATTTTATACAGTGCAGTGGTATGTAGTGCATGAGTGCATGAAATTATAAAAAAGTGATATTGAATAACATTTTATAACTCACTATCAGAAGCCCGTATGTCGGGTTGCTTACGAAACAATTTTTTAACTTCATATTTAAATGTTGTATCAAAGAATGCATAAATAAACGGATTAATAATATGATTAAAGATATAAAAACGATAGAAAAACAAACACACTGCTATAGTTCTTGGTTGTCCAACAAGATTTCTCCAAAAATCTCGGTTGACAGATTCAAGTACCATCAATGTTATTCGAGGAGTGAATGCTATCATGAAAAAAATTGTTATAGCCATAAACATGTATGTGTAACGATGTGTATGAAAGTGTTGCTTCAAAGCCGAAACGTTTTCTTGAAGAAGGTCAACTGATCTTCTTTTGCGACGTTTTGTCGGTTCATTGTCGGCTACACAACTGTCGCAGCTGTCGTTAATTGTTGAAACTGTTATGTCTATGCTGTCCACTGAAGCTCGGTTTTTTAATTCGTCGGTTGTTGATGACGACTTAGCCCGATTTTTCACTATTGGTCGTCTGCGTAAAGTCAATGTTCTTTTAAAGACTATAAATTTCTTGTAAATCTGCTTACCTATAAGCACATACATGACCGTGAATGATATACATCCTGCCATGGCAAATAGAAACTCTAAAATTGTGTATGATATTACTGAATTTCGAAACAGTGGGTCAGTTCTTTCCAGTTGTCCACATCTGGAACCTGTTACATTGAATGTTGCGTGAGGAAACTTTAATTCTCCATAGAAAAATAAAGTCGGAACTGAAAAAACCAAAGAAGTACCAAAGCATAGAAATATTGCAATCTGTTTCCACTGTAATGAAAATGTTGACAGTGGTTTACACACTTTTATATATCTTTGTACTGCAATCACAATTAAAAGGAAGCCAGACGATATTGTTGTTGCTTCACTGACAAACCATAATACTTTGCATAAAATGTCACTGGTGAATTTCGCCGGCAGTAAATTCAATGCCAAAGCATACGACGAACCGATAACACACGCAACTAAATCTATGGCTGCAAGGATTGGGATAAAGTAACGATCATCCTTTTTCTTTGACAACTTAGAACTATACACAAATATAACTAAGATGTTCCCGAACAGTCCAATAATGATGTATAAAGCAAGGATAATATTGTTGGCTAGAAGATGGTTACTTAGTTGGTAATTCCAAGTATCTAGAATATCTTCCTCGTCCATTTTTATGATTTATAGAATAACTACTTTGTTACATTTAAAATCCCGTCTTATTCAGAAGCGTGAGAATATTAATTTGTTACGAGTCAGTATAACAATTATTTCTATCGATGTAATAACCGCACAAAACTAAATTTATTTTCATACTTTGTCATGATACCGCATTTTTACTAAATAATTTAGTGTAGAAATCACATAATCATAATACTTCAGGATATTAACAATCGCCCAAGTACATATGACAAATTTCGTTGTTCATCGGACCCTGACGGTCGGAAATTAAGAGTGTCAAATTAATATGTGTCTTAATTCAACACAATTGAAGACATTTGTTTTATGTGAATTTTTGTAAAATAACCTCCCGCACGAGTATACATTATATGTGACTAACACCTATTAATCAGGGTAAATTTCGTAGGTGTGCATTTAACATCCTATCCAATTAAATTGTACATTTCCAATGTACATACAATGTAAAATAATTTAGAGGTGTATTACAGTTTCAAGATAGAAAATTGATTACAATGTTTGAAACCCATAAATAAATAAAAAAAGAAAAAAGGCAAAAATGTGAGAAAAAAACAGAAACTGGTGTATGATTAGTATCCCTGTCGATGCTTAAAAAACTCTAGTTAAGTCTCCCAAACGAAGTTTGGAGACTTACTGTTTTTGTTGCGTTTCTTATTATTTCTCGCGCCGCCAACTTTGTCCGGGGCCTTTTTGTACTTTATACTTGACCGATTTCAATAAAATTTTGCACAATGATAGTACCCCATGAGATGTTGGTCCTAACCATTTTTCATGTGTGGGGGGGCCCAGGGGCAGTGCCACGCCCCTTCAAATACCTCAAAAATTGATATTTTTTGAATAGGTCAAAAATAGTTTACATTCCTACCCTATAACCATATATATTATTGCTGCTTATGATAAGACGAAGGATTTGGTATTTAAGGGGGGTCTGAGGGGGTCATGCCCCACCCCCTCAAATGACAAAATACTTAATATCTTGAAAACCATTGAGATCCCCACCCTATAACCATATATATTATTACCCCTGATGATTAGACTAAGACTTCAGTACTATAGGGGGGTCTGAGGGGGGTCATGCCCCACCCCCTCAAATGACAAAAGACTTAATATCTTGAAAACCATTGAGATCCCCACCCTATAACCATATATATTATTACTGCTTATGATAAGACGAAGAATTTGGTACCTAAGGGGGTCTGAGGGGGTCATGCCCCGCCCCTTCCAATGACAAAATACTTTATATCTTGAAAACCATTGAGATCTCCACCCTATAACCATATATATTATTACTCCTGATGATTAGACGAAGACTTCGGTACTATAGGGGGGTCTGAGGGGGGTCATGCCCCACCCCCTCAAATGACAAAAGACTTAATATCTTGAAAACCATTGAGATCCCCACCCTATAACCATATATATTACTACTGTTTATGATAAGACGAAGCATTTGGTACCTAAGGGGGTCTGAGGGGGTCATGCCCCGCCCCCCTCAAATGACAAAATACTTAATATCTTGGAAAACCATTGAGATCCCCACCCTATAACCAAATATATTATTACTCCTGATGTATAGACGAAGACTTAAGTACTATAGGGGGGTCTGAGGGGGGTCATGCCCCACCCTCTCAAATGACAAAGGACTTAATATCTTGAAAACCATTGAGATCCCCACCCTATAACCATATATATTATTACTCCTTATGACAAGACGAAGCATTTGGTATCACATGGGGGTCTGAGGGGGTCATGTCCCGCACCCCCTCAAATGACAAAAGACTTAATATCTTGAAAACCATTGAGATCCCCACCCTATAACCAAATATATTATTACTCCTGATGTATAGACGAAGACTTAAGTACTATAGGGGGGTCTGAGGGGGTCATGCCCCACCCCCTCAAATGACAAAGGACTTAATATCTTGAAAACCATTGAGATCCCCACCCTATAACCATATATATTATTACTCCTTATGACAAGACGAAGCATTTGGTATCACATGGGGGTCTGAGGGGGTCATGTCCCGCACCCCCTCAAATGACAAAAGACTTAATATCTTGAAAACCATTGAGATCCCCACCCTATAACCATATATATTATTACTCCTGATGTTTAGACGAAGACTTAAGTACTATAGGGGGGTCTGAGGGGGGTCATGCCCCACCCCCTCAAATGACAAAATACTTAATATCTTGGAAAACCATTGAGATCCCCACCCTATAACCATATATATTATGACAAGACGAAGCATTTGGTACCATTGGGTGATCTGATGGGGATCTTCGTTTGGGAGACTTAGTAACAGTTCACTGTTACAATTATTACTTGTTAATTTTAGTTTTTGTCTCGCATGTGCATACTTTCCGGTGGCATCAAGTTGTGTAAAAGCTTTAAATTTTGGTGGCTCATTGACTTTGTAAAATTTGCATTCAGTTTTCATGATTAGGTCAGTTTCTCGAAAAAAGAAAACCTAGACCAAGGATATTTGGTTCAAAGATGCTTCTTTGAAGGGCCATGTCAGTCTGATATGACACTAAGCCTTGACCTCATTTTCGTCTAAATATCATGATTTGGTCCAATTCTCAGTAACTTTAAGTGATAGCTCAAACATATTTTGTCTCCATGTTCCTTTTAAGACGTAATGTGTCTGACTTATGTCACCTGACCTTGATCTTAGTTTAATGGTCCAGTGATTCGCGTCAAAGTTTTGTGATATGGTCTATTTCTTGGTAACTTTAAGTGAAAGCTCAACTGATAGATCAACTGTATTTGATTTGTCTAGTCCTTGTATGGTAGTCTGATCTATGACCTAATTATACGGTTCAGTGATTCACGTCCAGTTTTTATGACTGTTTCCATTTTTATGTAACTATAAATGATAGTCCAACTGTATTTGGTCTCTAGATTCCTTGCAAGGTGTACATGGATGTCTGGCATATTTCATCTGACCTTGATCTCATTTTCACCGCTAACTGACTTGGACAAAGGTTTTGTGATTTGCTCAGTAACTATACGAAGTAGATCAATGATATTTGCTATAAACATGTTTCATGACCTTGACTTAAATTCTAGGCTTCGCTGACTTAATTATTTCCAGTTTTATGATAAGCTCATTTTCTCAGAAACCATTCACGGTAAGTCAAAAATATTTGGTGTATGTCAGTCCTCACTTTGACTAAACAGTAGGCAGACGAGACATATTTGCGTTTTTGCTCTTGATAGTGTTGCTTACAACATATATAAATATGCAATAAGGCATTACGGCTTCTACCGATATAGTATCTAATATTATCTTAACGCATGTTGTCAGTTTTATATTTTTATGGGGTTTACTTATTTGCCTTTTTTTTTGTCATAAAAGATGGTAAAGAATTTCAATTTAAGGAGAGAAATCAATTAAAATTGCATAAGAGTTTAATTATTATGTATAACGAAGACAAATTATGCATAACATACACTACTGGGGATTTATAGAACCACATAGCGGAAAAGATAACACAAATTAAAATTTCATTTAAGACTGGCTTTTAATTTTCACTGCAATGCATGGTTATTGGGTGTAAAGACTTAAGAGATAAAACCCATTCAAAAGACCAATGTCATGATTAAATAAAGACAAGGTCGCTATATTCATTACAACAGGTTTTGATTGTAAGAATGAAATGTAGGGGTTGTAGCACTTACGTCCAAAGATGAAAAAGCCAAAAAATATGTACTTATTTACAGAAATTTTGGAGATGTCGGTCATAGTTATGTAGACAGGACACTTTTCTAAATTTATTGTAGTTTTATTTACATTTTTTTCTTATAATTGTTTTGTTGCTGGGGAGAAGAGGGTTTTCACATGGCTATTTGCCAAAGTTGTTGCAGATTTCCGAAATTCTGTTTAACCATCTGTCTTTTTATTTGGCCGCTGCACTTTTCACTGATATCAAGAATTTTGAGTGAACTTCAAAAACGAATAGTCCTTGTACAACCAGTTCGATTGTTGATCCCGTACCAGTATCACAAGAGTGTGATTTGAAAAAAAAAGGCCAGTGACCCCTTCTGTTGTAGATTAGCTTCATCATGCATAATAAAACGTATCACAAAATACCGCATAACTTTATTATTGCGAAAGGTGTGACATGGTTGTAATCGCAATAATTTAATTTTTTATATGAATGAAGCGGGATTTTTCTCAATATCGCAAAAATTGAAATAGAATTTTGGTCTAAAATCGCAATAATAAATGCACGCAATAATTTCTGAATTTACAGTATTAGGTTATTTTTTCCCATCCTTTTTGTCCTCTTGACATTTGAATCTACTTCACAGCCACTTGGGTTTATTGTTTCAGATTATCACATTTTTGGCGTCTTGATATCTACCGATGAGGCATCAGAACTGGTATTTCAAGTATGATATACATTTTAGCAAACCTTTTTATTGATTATTTTACAACACGAACATTTTATATATAAAATCTTTGTGTCTCATACGAGGTTATAATGCTAATATTTTGCAGGAACACAGATAATTTACGTTAACAATGCTCACACGGGACAGCTCTGTAGAGAAATGTTTTAGTCTTCATTTTGAATTGTGTGTCAAAGTCGTACTATATACAAACAGATTCAGAAAAGGACTAAAATGATAATTCGACGTAGAACAGGCCAAGAAGATGTTTGAACTCAGTCAATAAACGTCCCTTCCGGTTCGGGCTTTACTTCTACGAAAATAAAGCTTTCAGAAAGCCGACGAAATAATACCCAGCAGACATAAAGTGAAGCAGGAACCATTGTTTTACAGTTTCTCGTACATGTGCATGATTGTAAGAGTTGCATTTTTTCTCTCATATGCACCACAGTTTATAATTCTGTTCCTGTCTCTAGCCAGCGATAACTTTTGGGTGAACAAAAGCAATATTGAATTGATGTTTTTAGCGATATTCCGAGAAATGAATGTTTTGAACAACATTGTTAATCCTTCAATATATGGGTTCCGATTGAAATGTTCAGAACAAACAAACCGCCCATTATAAGAAGAACCGCTACAGTTGCAAAAACAATGAATCCATTCCATTAATTTTATTTCACAAATGTAACCCCTGAAATTGAGGTCATCGTTGTGTATCTCCACTTCTTCGTTGTACGCGTTAAGCGCCAAAGACATAGCAACAGAGGTGACTACTGTCAAACAAAGAGCACTACGCATGTATATTAATGCCATTTGTCTCCCAAATGGACGGCATACTTTCAGATATCTTTGTAACTCTATCACAAACAACAGTATCATAGATGAGAACGCAGTAACCAGCATAATTTACATAGAAGTGTTCCACCATATTTTACAGGATTCAGCTTCCGTGCGAACTCAAATGAACATCGAGAAACACAGGCTAGTAGATCTAACAATGCAAGCAATGGTAAAAAATATCGATCATCAACATTTTGATCCATTTTAAATTTGTATATTATAATTACTATTCCATTTCCTATTACGCCATATGCGATATACAACATAAACAGAACATTGTTTACAATATATATTTTGGCTTGTTCGTTGTTCCATATTTCAGATCTTTGGTTCTCACTTAAATTCATTTTTCTAACACAACGGTTGAAAAATCTGATAGTGTCTTTAAATGTCAATATGTCATAAAGTCCAATAATGGAGGTTGGAAGTTTATATTTGATTTTCTTCGTTACCGATTTTAACCCCCATATACATTGTTCAGTATATACAATTTAAACCGTTTTTTAATAATTGTTGAAGGTCGTCCATGGTTTCATTATTGCATACCTGTATTTTTTATCTTTTTAAAAACAAAATTCGAATAATCTTTTTTGCATCAAATTTAACCAATTGATAGATACTCGGCATTAGTATTTTCAAAATAGATTAAAACACCAACAAATGAATAACGTGACTGTTGCTTTTTGATAATCAGCTGTTTGGTTTTAAAAGATACAAAGATATATTAGTATAGTCATATATATACAGAAGCGGATATAAATGAGTACAACATAGTTTTTGTTAATGCACTATTCGGAACTCCTGGCCGTTTTTGATTGATACAGCATGTACACATGATCCGAACAAGGTGTTGGTGGGGAATACGAACCTGTTCCGCTAGTGATATTGTTTTTCGACAAAGGAGAACTTATGATAAAACCAGCTTTCGCAACAAAAGTTGATTAGACTATAGGAGGTGACATATGCGCTCCTGCTTTTCAAAGTAAGAAAGGAGAACGTAGTCAATTTTCGAATATAGAGTTATCCCGCTTCTCATACGAAATGTTAAAAAATTCCATTAAGTTTAATATATTATTGTACCATAATCCATCGGCACAAATTGGCTGTATAATGGTTCTTCCCTGATAGTTGCTACTGTGTCTCCATGTTCTCAATGTGTTGTATGTTTCATTTCATATAAAACTATTTGCTTCTATGTTTGTGCGCATTCTTTATATACACGTGTATATATATAAAGGAATTTGAATTAAACTTTGACTTTTTCATTCTGCCTCTTTGTCGTTTATTTTTCAAAATATATTTTTGTTCTAATACCAATCTTATTGATTAAATACTTATTGGGAATGATCATATTATTATCATCTAAGTTTGGTGTAAATTGCCACATTAGATTCAGGGATACTTTGTTGCTGATTTTTCTATTTTTAGTAATGGTGGCCTTATTCGTCCAAGATGTGGTCATAATTTTGAAGGTGACCTCACCTAAAGATTATTGCATCAAATTTTGGTCTCAATTGCCCAAATTCCACGTAGTTTCAGGCAAGAAGATTCAGCTGTTTTTCTATTTTAGTAATGGTAGCCATATTCGTAGAACTTCTATTGCATCAGTGATCAATTTCAGTTGTCCCATTAGTTTAAGATGTGAAGATTTTAAAACATGTTGTTTATTTTCCTCTTAATAACCGCAATCATTTTGTCCAAGGTCCGGACAGGATAAAAATTTGAAAGGGGACCATCTAAAGGCTATCCCATTAATTCAAAATTTCATCTTAGTATCCGAGTAGTTTCAGAGGATAGTGGTATGCTTGTCTCTTTCTAAGGTGAACCAAATAATTCCTTCCCTTCCAATAAAAACGTAAAGATTTTTATTTTAGGATTTTGTCGGAATTTAGGTTATATAAATACGATCTAACATAATCCTGATCGAGATTGGTATAAACCATATGACATTCATAGACAGTTTTTACGTTAAAAAATACCGCACATTAGACATGGATAATTTGGTTCTAGTTTCATAAAAACAATAGTTGAAACACAAACAATGAATAGTGAACTTATAAAAATATAGGAAAAAATCAAGTTTTTAACCACTTTTCTTAGAGTGGTAACTAATGCGTAACCTTCTTTCATTATAAAAATAAAGAACTGAATATTAATATAAATAGTATTCTTAGACTCGTAATATTATTCAAATTTTTTTTCAAAAGAAACGCTTATAGATATCAGAAAATGATGTTTATTCAATATTCATTTAACAATAATTGATTGATATCAATCTATCCAAAATGGAGGTATAAGTAAATCATTTTACTAAATGTTCATCCTTCTTCTTAGACAATTTATAAGAAAAGGATAAAACCACCTGAAAACTGTCATTTCGGGCAGCATATTTCAATACTTTTTTGGTCGATATATTTTAAATCATTTCATTTGTTTGATCATAGCCAAATTCATATCGATATCCCGGGGTCCTAATCTAGAAACTTTCACATTAGAGAAGTTTTTAGTATTTCCTTGAAATCGATTTTATTGGCAATTTTACCATAATATATCTATTATGATAAAGAGTCTCCCTCTTGTTCTATAAAAAGAGAAGTCATGCAAACATAACACAGTTTTCCTTCTACATAATGCCAGGGTATCTCAATTCACTTGGCCTAGGATTTCCAGTGGAAGCGATCAAATGTAAATAACCTCAGAGGAATTAGCACTGGTTAAAAATAAATATGAAACTTTTAAGTTTTTATTGGACAATTTTAACATGTTCAAATATTTTTAGCTGAAAGGGGACAACCTAGGACAATGTCATCAAAGTTTGGTCCGAACTGGCCCAAGTGTTGCTAACAGCTCACATGTTTTAGTGTTTCTTTAAATCTTTTAAAGGGTTTTACAACACATTGTTTCTACTGCAATATTGGCGCCTCTTTCCCGAGACATTGCCCTTATCTAGGCTTAACGGACACATGTTCATAGTTTGGTTCCAGAGCTATAGTTTAGCTCTTTGTAAATGTATTTGTGGTGCATAAAATCATATTAAGTTTTCTTTGTTCTGTTGATTTTATTGTAATGTAACGACATCAATATGATTAAGTGAAGGACTTCCTTCACATAATACTTATTATTAGGCAATTATAATGTTCAATAAAGGTAAGTGTTCAAATGTTTATTGTTTATTGTTATAGAAATACATAAATAGTAATCCACTCAGTGCTGCAAATTAATTCCATCCATGCACGGTGAAATGGGAAAAAATGGACAAAATTCAATTTCAATACAATGAACTGACATAAAGTTAGATAATTATAATATTTTAAAATATGGCATATTTTCATATTAAGTCTCATATTAGGCCTAGACGCTCATATAATCCCAAGGGCTAATGGAGGTGTAATATGAAAAAATGCCATATCTATTTATCATATACTAACTTCTACATCAATATATGCAGTTAAAATATTTAATTTGATTTTTACTGCAACAAAACTGACAAGATCGAAAAATTCAAAGTTCAACAAAATATGTCATTTTAGCTTTATATAGATTCTTTAGTTTTCTAACATTCATCAGCAACTATCAGAAAATCGTAGAGAAAATTCATAAGAATTTTCAATCCGAAAGTCTGAATTTCCCCGGGGTAAACCAGAACATAAATTTGCATTATTAAACGAATTTGCCAAAGATTTTATTCCCTTCCAAGTGAATAGTTAATATTTTTTTATTTTTTTGACATTATTACATAATAATTTTAAAAAATGTATATTTGCTTTATTTCTATTGCTCAACACTCCTTGCACGCTAAAGACCCCTTTTCTGTAGTTTTCGAAAAAGAGTAGGCTGATGACCGCTACAAAAGGCTAAATTATCCGACCCTACCCAACCAATCATACTTTTACAGTGGCAGTAAAAATTGGTTCCCCTGTTTGTTACGTCCCATCCCTATTTGAATTGTTTGATCAATTGAACTGGTTCTCCCTAAAAGCAAGTGGTGGTATCGTTTTCGAAAAGTAACTCGAATTATAAAAGCAATTCTAAATTGAAGAACAGAATTTCACCGAAAACCTTGTATTTCGACAAAAATGTTTGGTCATCTAATCATGGCCATACGAATAATATCGTTGAAACTTATAAAATAAAGAAATATATGTACATGTACTTAAAAATACCACTACAGTAATCTAACAACATTTACAAAGTTTTTTAGTTTCTTGTCTAAATTTTTTATCAAAAAAGCCATATACAAATGGATTAACGATGTTATTAATGACATTCATCTCTCTTATAAGTGAGAATATTGTTAGTTCTGTGTTAGTTCTGTGTACCCAGAAATGATTATCACCAATCCCGATGAAAAGAAGTATAAACTGTGGTAAATATGACAGCATAAAGGCTATTGCAATAACCATAAACATATAAGAATAACGATGTGAAGACAACATCTGCTTCCGTTCTCTTTTTTCCTGTTGCTTTGGTGATAATTTTTCATTTTTGTCAATTTTGCTTGTTGATTTCTCTGTCATGTCGGTTGACGATTCATCAACTGATAGAGAGGGGGTCATCTCTTCGGAATTTTCCAATACTCGCGGAGGTATGGCAGTTCTCGACTTCATACTCATAGCCTGTCTTTGTCTTGTTAATTCGAGTTGTTTCTGTCGTTTTCGTTCTAGTTTTAACTGAATATAAATTGTACGTCCAATTAGACTGTTAAATATAATCATACCAAGCATGATAATTAACGCTAAAATTGTAATACATACGACAAAAATAATGAAACCTGCTCCTATATTGCCTTCTAATTTTGCATCACACATATACCCAGTTATGTTCAGTTCTTTATTTTCAATCGGTATTTCTTCGTTCCAAATATTCAGTGGCATAGAGAGCATCACAGATAAAAGCAATGTTAACCCCAAGGCAACTCTCTTCCATTTCAAGGTCATTTGATGTCCAAAAGGTCGACAAACTTTCAAATATCTCTGTAATGATATTGTCAGCAGTAGAAACATAGAGGAAAACGATGTGACGTTGGTTGGAAACCATAAAACTTTACACAGGATACTACCTCTAAAATTTCTAGGCAGTAAATTCATTGCCAGTTCAAATGATGACCTTGTTGTACAGGCTAAAAGATCTACAACGGCAAGGTAAGGAATGAAAAATCGGTCATCTCGTCTGCCTTTCATCTTAGTTGAATACACGATAACTACAGTGACATTTCCAAATATTCCAAGTAGTAAGTAAATCACAAGAAATATGTCATTTACAATGTAGATTTTAGCCACCTCATTATTCCATTCCCAGAGCTTTTCTTCGTCAGACCTATTCATTGTTTACTACAATAATGAATATATTACCATTAACACGAATACCAAATAAACAATAACATTTGATACACTGTTTAATTGAAAATATTTTATTGCGACTAATTTATCTACTTTCCGGAAAGTCAAGTAGGTTTTATCTTCCTATAGACTTCCGGGACAAACCTTGTTATATCATGCCAAATAAAGTTACTGTTCCCCTAAATAAACCCACTTACATGATGTAATTGTTAAATATTTAATTAAAAATGCAGCTTAAAGTGATTTTCCTCAAATTATAACATTATTTTGGTAATAATATTCACTGAAATCATAGTTTATCATATGCAATCCAGTATTTACAAGAAAATGGGCCTCTGTGATATATGTCAGAAAATGGAAGTCATTTTCATGGATTGGTTCAAGTTCTATATTCAATATATGAGAAGAATTCTGTACTGATTTTAACTGTATACCTCTTTTTTATTTGACCTGCCGTTGTCATAGGTACCAAGAGGGTTAGTTGGGTATTTAAACAAATTTGAAAGATCCTTGACACAAAATCCCTACGCCTACATCACATATGTTTAAGGCAAGGAACAATTAATTTATTTTTGTTCTTCCATGTCTGGGTGTTCTTCCGTCCTCGATGATAAATCAAGGATTTTCGTAATTACTCTAGAGAACTCCACTATGTTTTATGTACTATGCAAGAGAATGAATAGCGCATAAATGCCCTAGAGCATAAAATCATATGTTCGTGAAGTTGTTCATTTTTTTGGGGCACAAAAATGTTTTGTTTGTTTAGTTGGGGTTTTACGCCATTTTCAGCACATTTGGCTATTTCGCGGCGGCCAGTTTTTATTGGTGCGGGAAGCCGGAGAGAACCACCGACCTTCGGTAGGAAAATTGGCAATCCTTGTCAATTAAGATCGGAGCCGAACACACCCCGCCACAGGTGAGACTCGAACTCGCAACCTCAGCGTTGACAGGCTAGTGATCATTAGTAGTCATGACGAACTACCTAGACCACTCGGCCACCGAGGCCCCCACAAAAATGTATATTATAGTATTCAGGATATAACTAATTAAAGCCATTGCAAACAACAATTCCAAATAATACCAGTTTTAGCCTATTTTAAGCCATATATACTTATATTTTTCAAATATTTTGTATAAAGAACCTTAATCATAAAACTGAAGTGGCTTTTGTCATATGTGAAAAAAAACACAAATAAGGGTTCCATGAAAGTATTATTCCATCTTAAGTGTGAAGTATATCCATGATCATAAAATATAAATCCATTAACTATTTAAAGTCGCATAGCCATACGATTCTGACATCATGTTCTAATCCTATCAAATTATTGCAGCTGCAATCAACCGTCATTATCATTTATATATAATAAGGAATTTCCCTTCATTCCATTTCTATGCATTCCTTACCATAGCTTAAAAAATATATGTTAATAACAAATAATATTTTTACTAAAAAGCTAGCTGAATAAATCAAATTGACTATACATATAAATAGAGAGAAACAGACTATACATATCATATTTATTTCCAAAAGTCGCAAGAACTACAAATAATAAGTCTGAAAAAAGGATCGCATATCAAACAAAAACAGGTTTGCTTCCGAAAGACTTACCTTCAAATATAGGCCTGTATACTTTATATCATCGCTTAAATAATTCTCACGAACTTACTTTTTCATTAGTTTCTTTTTTGAGATTCTTACATTGACGGAAATACTAGATAAAAGTGTGCACTTTCTAAATAAGACTTGCAAGGGTGAGGGTCCACTTCCGTTTTCGCGACGTATCTTTGAAGTTTTAACACAGTATTCAATTGTATAAAGATAAAAGAAAGTATATAATTTCGAAACAAAGTAGTATATAGTTTCGAAACAAAGTAGCAGTAGTGAAATACATTTTTTTTTCATATATATATATATATAGGGATATATTTTAGGGTAAGTTGACACCTTTAAATCGATTGGACTATCATTCAAAATTGTAGGAATAAGCAGTACTGAAATATTGGCAAAACCAAGGAAAATTTAAACGTATCCAACTTTATAGGCTCAAAAACAACAAGACCCTGCCGTTTATAAATATCAAAATATACGTTACCATTGGTTTGAAAAACAAAAACTAAAGGGATATAATTCTTATAAGTAGATGTCAGATAGATTCTTTATGATAAATGAACCAAAGTTGCGCACAGATAAACGAAAATCTCGGGTGTCTTGTCGATATCTTTTACCACTACTTAGAAAAAACTCCTCACAAGGGAAGATAACTCTATACATGAAAATAATTTAAGACAGTGCCCTTATTTCAGAAGAGCTTTTGTCTGCCCAACACTTTCCGTTTGCGCCACAATTTATCGGATATTTTGTGGAGAAAACGTCCAAAAAGCGACGGAAAATTATCATTACAAATATAATATCGTCTTTTCCCTATACAGGTATTAAGACTACAATATTTTTAAAAATTCAAGGAAATTTATAGAAGTATTAGATCTTTGAATTGATTTATGCATTGTTATTTAATATTTTTGGTAAAGATTGGCTCTAGTGAAACACAAGAGTGTACATCTTTGTAGTTTGGTTATGCAACAGTTATTTTTTTAAACAACGACCAGTCTATATGTTAAAGGCACACAAACTCAAGAAACGTCCATTAAACCTAGCTTGTCATTATAATAAGCTAATTCATCAAGAATATAAATGCAAAATTATTGTAAGATCATTGAATCTACTTTTTGTTGGTATAAATACTGATTCGCGTATATAGATCTGTACATAATTAAGCATTGCACACGAGCTTTCTTGATCAACATAGTATGATACAATTATAGTGAAGGATAGCCTGTGGGGACGGTGATCATATGCGATTGGAGACACCGATTTGAAGCAGCGAAAAAGAGATGTGGCATTGGACAGTAGCTTTTCAATAACTGTGAGAACCATTATTTAAACCTCTTATCATTTTGTCCTTCTTGTTGTATTTCCTGTTTGTTTGTTTGTGTTTTTATTTTTCCCCTGGGCCATAAATATGGTGGAAGGTTTGGAATCGAAAAAGTAACTTCACCACATATTATTTCTCAAGTCAGGAATATTTTGTCAGTGGCATGTAAAGTCTATTCTCAACCTTTAGTTGATGTTTGGATACAGTGTTGATTCCGTTGATTTATCAGTAAACATCGTTATTTTGTCGACGCCATTTAGGGATTGCCTATGTGTTGGATTTCCCACTTATGGTCACAGTAATGACCAAAGTTTGATTGTTTGAAATAAACAGACACTTTGTAGAGGAAACCAACATCAAACGACTATGACCACGTGATTAGTAAAGCCTTTCCTATCTTCTTACCACTACATAACGTACCAATGTTTAAATAAAATACAAATTTCCGTCTTGCAATTATTACACATTACTTAGAGTAATTTTAACATTATACAGCATGTAAAATAACAAAGAATCTCTTTCAAATATGAGGTTGTGTAAATATCTTCAGGAATCAATTTATTTTTAAAATATTTAAAACCCAAAGTATTTATCTATAAGCTAGAGAAAATGTTTATGCAATGATAAGTACTATACTTGTTATTATAGAGATAAAGATACAGGGAAGTTATTTTTAAAGGGTAGTATATAAAGAATCAGTCTATAACTGTGAGAACCATGTCAGACTAAGGTATGAGATTTGAAATATTGAAAACTGCAGAAAGCTAAACGGAGTTCAACGAATGCATCAACCGTCATGTTCTTACGTTATGTAAAAGACTCGAGACCAAGAGAGAACAAATCCGGAGGTAAATAAAATGCAAGGAATGAAATAAGGGGGCAAAGTCTAATTATTAAACGCCATAAGTGACAACTGTTTTTACACCGTTAAAAGCTAAGAAACCACTTAAAACACTGAACATAAACAAAATGCCACTTTAGTTGTTATGGTACGCATGGGGCAATCGTAGCGCTTCCCAGTTGTAAACTCTGCTGGTAGTCAAAATTACTTCTGACATGTAAGTCGGAGTACGATTACATGTGTGACAAGGGTCATATAATATTTAACCAATTTATTAGATTGTAGAGTAGATATGATTCAATAGTTGCTAAAACAGTGATGAGGCTCTATCCAGAAAATCAGACAGTAATCACAATCTCTACAAAAGCATGTAGATGTGATGTACAAACTCTATGGAAATAGGAAATTCACAAGTTCAGAATGTCAAAGTTTAGTGTGGCAATGAGTTTTGATTGCAGCCTACCTTAATGTCTTTGTTTAGTAACTTCATATATCCTACGACGCTGCCCCCCTCCCCCTCCTGAAAAGTAAGATCGTGTAGTGACTTTCGATTACATCTGTTGATTTTTCATTCTTGGATCAAAATATGATTCTTTTCTCCATTTCTGATTTTTCTGCAAAATCGATTATATGAGGATAAACTGAGTAGAAACATTAATTATTTTTAAATATCCCTCCATAAAAACTATGGTGATATCTAGGCGACAAGATTTAATATGGGATATTTTTATACGTCCTTCGTGACAAAAAAAATTCTTGTAAGTTTTCCAAATTTTAAGACGATTCAACAAAAAATGAAGGCGCTCTCCAGGCGTATGCGTGGCCGTTCGTGTCATTGGCGGTATGAACATACCTTATGAAATTTTCAACGCGTTGGTTTTTACTTTGAACGCGTTGGTTTTCACTTTGAACGCGTTGGTTATTACTTTCAACGCGTTGGTTGTAGAAACTAACGCGTTGAGTTTTAATTCATACGGTATGAAAAACCAACCCGTTGGTTTTCAATTCTATACCGCCAATCTCAAGAAAAATCCGGAGGCTGTCCGAATATTTAGATAATACTTTGTAAGAAAGTTTTAGATTGGTTGACAAAAGTGCAAAACTTACGGTATGGAATGAAAAACTTACGGTATAGAATTGAAAACCAATGTGTTGGTTTTTAATACCGTATGAATTACGAATCAACGCGTTAGTTTTTACAACCAACGCATTGAAAATGATAACCAACGCGTTGAAAGTGAAAACCAGCACATTGGAAGAAAAAACCAACGCGTTGAAAATGAAAACCAACGCGTTGAAAGTAAAAACCTACGAGTTGGAAATTTCATACGGTATGTTTATTGAATATTGAATTGCTGAGTTTTACTGTGGATGTGGATGTTAACCGAAGACATCGACAGCAACAAATCGTATAGATGGAATTTGGAAGGAAAAGCACGTTGGAACTTATTGCTCATTAGCAGTCTTCAAAAGTTATTTGTTATGGAAGTGTCCCAAAGTTGATAAATTCTGGACTTTATCATTCTTGTGTCAGTGAGTTCGTTACCGTTTATTTACATTTTTTAAATCGTCACACATCAAAGGCGATTAAAACATCTCACTGTCCGATATATCCTGGGGCATCTAACAGTTTCTACTAAGTTGGACTTTGGACTTTGCCAGTTCAAGCATTGAGTTAAACCTCTGACAATGGATAATTACACCGATCAATTATGCGACAATACCGTTAGTAATCTTACTCAATTACAAAACAGTGATCTCTTGGTCCATAGTCAAGTGTTGTCAGACAGTTTAGACGCATATGAATTCCTTCCTATGTCACAAAACATTGATGAAAATTTTGAAATCACTGCTACTATCCTCCCTATTCAGCCAACTGGAATATACTTCCAAAGAAAACTTTTGTGTGTAACCTGAAGGACGATTGCCGGTATGAACTCTCTCGTAATGATTTTTCCTTTCCAAACGCAACACTTAGAGCCCAAAAAAAGCAACGGTGACACTATTCAGAATAAGCTGTGTCGTGACTGTTACGCCTTAGGAAAGGCTTTGAATGGCAACTTCATAGAAGAGCTTAAAGATGCTTTAAGCATGCCGAAATAGAAACCGGGTTCAAATCTTGACACTTCCGTGAACATTACAACCAATATGCAATTAGATATAAAACCAGGCTCTAATAGAGATACTCTTGCTCGAATTGATAGAGATCTAAACTCACTGAAAGGAGAACATACCCAGGAAGCCGACTCTCTAAACAAACGTATTGAATGCCTGGAGCAGAACAATAAGATTTTACAAGAGAGTAACAACAAACACACCGAACGATTCAGAAACATTCAAAAGCACTTGAATGATACCAAAAACGATTTTAAGGAATGCAAAGATCTAGTAATCTCTTTAAATGGAAACAATAATAATCTTAAAATAAACGGTTTTCAACCTTTGAAGGCTATTCTAGAACAAAATGAGATCTAACTTATAGAAACCTCCAAAAGTTAATCTGAAAGTTCCAATTAAATAGGCGAAATAAAGCATACGGTAGGCAAATTACAAACTGATCTAAAAGCACTTCGAAAAGCAACTAATGAAATAAGGAACATGTTTCAGCCCGAAACAACTTGTATATCAAGCTTAAATGATGACAGGCACTTAGGTATTTCAAATCTGAAAAATAAGATGCGTCCAGCGAACAACAAAATAAAAAAAAAAAACTCGAGGAATGCTGTTCTCTTTCGAAGTAAGAGTAAAATATGCGGAGGTATTAAAACGCAAACCAGACAACGATAAGATCAATACCGTCTCCAGTATTCAGCCCGCACAGCTCAACATTGATGACAAGGTCGAAGAAATAGTTTCTGATCCTACGTTTTGGCCTAATGGTATTTTCATTAAACAGTGGTTACCATGGGAGGTATTCAAGAACGAAATCCACAAGACACCCGATCATGCATATTAATGTCGCTTGCTGGAACTGCCGAGGTGCTAAGTCAAGAGGCCCATTTATCTTGGAATGCTCGCGTCACATTCTGTCTGAACTAGCTACGAGAATGTAATTTTTTTCAATACCAAAGTCAATGGACCTCGGAAAAGTTACAAATTCAAATCTTGACCATCGAAGTGTGCGTTTTTCAAAAATAGTAGAACATTTCGGATTTCACTCCGTGAATCTACAAAAGTTTGCAACTGGTCCAATACATATCTATTAATCATATCAAGGAGTACAGCATTAAGCATTATAAGGACCGGTGCTCATCCATCAATACTCAATCCGCTTACCTGTGGCAAAATTGTGAAACAAATGTGCTACCCAAAAGGCCATCCGAATTAGAACTGATGAATTAGACTTCTAAACATCATCTTACCAAAACAACTCATGTTATCCCGTCTTTTTTAATACAAACATAGGTTATCTAATGCTTTTAGTGGATTTATCTCGGATTTGCTGCGGATTGCTGTAAAGTACGAACTTTCTCACTCTATTGGGCAGTTCATGGATAATCAGTTCTTTCCTTCAAAGCAATCATGGAAAATGATAGTGAATCTCAAATCAAAGAAACTGAGGATAAATTGTGGTTAGATCGAATTAGGACTGATAACGATTTCGCCTTATCTAGCCATATAATTCCATCGACAGCACCGCATGGTTTATTGCTAGACATTTCTCTTAATTCAGCAACAGTTTACTGTTCGTTGATTCAACCACATGACACTTACTTTCTCTGTGAAAAGTGTGCAGTCATTTTATTCTGACCTTGTCATAAATATAGTTACACTCTGTGAAGACACTAAACACTTGAGAGACAAAACGTGGGAACAATTCATCTGTATAGATCTGATCTCTTTCAGTGTCTTTCTTGCTTCACTTACTTTCCATGTAATTCCTATCATGCGACAAAAACAGTTAGACGAGGATAACAAGACATACTTCTCAAAAACTTGTGTGATTTATATTCATACGATGTGCGACTTTTTCCAACCCTCCATCACGCCTTTCAGTTGAGGACTTTCGTTTATTAAAACCTTAATATTTTCCTTTTAATTTGTATAACTCTCTCTTTATTACTTACATTGTAAATTAATGTAAATTAACCATGAATCCTCGGAACGATGGAAATATATATATATATATATATTATATCAGATAAATGTTACTTTATCATGGATTTGGGAACGTTAGCGGGCTGTTAATTAACAGTGAGCATTCATTTGTCGGTACATTTAGGTTGTGATATTTTATATTCTTTGTCTACTGTTCAAGTTATACATTCATGTTCTACATTCATTATATGAAAAGAATTCTGTAATGATTTTTGCTGATTTTTGTTTTTCTAAAATTGTCACACGTGCCAAAAGGGTTGGTTGGGTATTTAAACTAATTTAAAAGCTTAAAAATGAAAATGGATTATTCTTGACACAAAATTCCTACACATACGCGACAAAAGTTTAAGGCAAGGAACAAAGAATTTATTTTCGGTCTTCATCTTAAAATGATGTTCAGTGAAGGTCTTCAATGTGAATAAAAATTTCATACCAAAATTAAAGTTCAAGACGACCCTAACACTGATTAAATTTTTATCTAAAAATTGCGCCTGTCCCTAGTAAAGAGCGTTTGTTTATACTTGAAGGTTATATTTTGGTGTTTATGAATAGTTCTGAGTATTCTTTGAATTTCTCGATTCCTATATTGGCTAAATTAAGGTCAGTCTCAGTATCAAGTTGACTTTGTTATCACGCTGCAATACGAATGCCCAACTGTTATTGGCTAAATTATTTTCTCCGAACGTAATACTTGAGATCATCCTTGATTCTGAGACTTCTGTGTTATAGTAGTCCCAGCTTGATTATATCCCCGCGGTTATCTTTCACCTCGTGAGGATTACTATTATCTTTCAATAGAAATGCCCAACATTTTCAACCGTTACCTTTCTCATCGTCGGAAACCCATGGATGGTCGCGCTTACGCTTTGCTTCCACTTACCAACCGTGGGTCAATTCATTCATTTTTCCTTGTTCTCATGAAATATGAACCATTTTGATTGGTTTCCTTACGGTTCTGTAATTGGAATACAGCCAATCAAGTGACAGTTAAAAGACCACCTTTAGGTCAAGATATATGTCATCGCCGGTACTCAATTCCAGTGTATAAATTTTCGATATAGTTTTCAAACAAAGTAAACAAGTTTTCATACTTTCAACGTGAAAAAATCACTACAAAACAAAAATTCATCAACTGCATTTCGCATGTGGGGACCGTTTTACTTTCCAAAGAACTTTTTAATCTCCAATGTGGTGAATGCCACTATTGTTAAAACCTCCAAAGTGGAGAATTCCATTATTGTTAGCAGCAATTTCAGTGGTCAATTTGATTCATGAATATTCATGAAAACGAGAAAGAATTAATGAATTAACTCACGGTCGGTAAGTGGAAGCAAAGCGTAAGCGCGAAAGCCGTGGGTTTCCGACGATGTACCTTTCTTTGCGATTGTTTTTTTTTCCTCCGATCGCGTTACCTTCCCTTTCGCTATTTTTTCTCCGATATTTCTTCAGTCAGTAAACTGTCTGCAGAGTAAAACCTGTTATCGTTTGTTATTTAATAAATTATGTATTTTGCGAAAAAAACTCATACAACATCAGAATCAGAGAAAAAAACGCAGTAGACGAAAACGAATAAAGGTTCAAGTTAAATAAATCTAAATTGTTTCGGAAAATTTTGAATCATGTTCACGAGCATCAGTGAAAAACTATGTGAACTAAGTTTTTATCCTACACTGAACTTTTGATCTCGTCCCTTACTGTTAAAGCAAATTTTGGTACGGATGGATAAAATTTATACTTCTATAGTGTCTATAAATCTAATCTTTTCACATTATGGATTTTCAACAAGCAAGAAGCGCGGTACCTCCAGATATATGAGGCGCGGAATTAGTCAAAATTATTATTTAAGGAGGTTCTCAATTATTTATGGACCTTCACAATCCCTCAAATATTTCTGGACCTGTAGAATTTGATTTCAGGACCTCCACAATTCGATTTCAGGAGCTCCTCAAATACTTCAGGAACTCCACAGTTTGATTTCAGGACCCCCTCAATTCGATTTCAGGACCCCCTGAAAACAATTATTTATGGAGGTCCTGAAATCGAATATGGAGGTCCAGAAATATTTGAGGAGCTCCTGAAATCGAATTGTGGAGGTCCTGAAATATTTCAGAAGCTCCTGAAATCAAATTGTGGTGGCGGGTCCTGAAATTGAATTGTAGAAGTCCAGAAATATTTGATTGGAGCTCCAGAAATGGAATTGTGGAAGTCCAGAAATTGAAATCTAATTGTGGAGGTCCTGAAATATTTGAGGACCTCTTTAAATATGACTAATTCCGCGCCTCATACAGATAATACTTCCAGGATTTCCGTATATTTCCGTATAATCTGACGACCTTGCAACAACAGGATCTCGCGTGATGAGCATCTATCACGTGCAGTTACGCTCCGCAGAATTCCGTTTAGTTCAATAATAAAACTCACATGGCTGATCCCTGGATAGTCAAAAAACTCCAATTCTGAGATTTAATAACAGCAATAGAAAACTAATCACAACATTTGTTTTTAACAAAAAACACAATATATCATACAAATAAATAGCATGTGTTCACGTGTACAATATGTTACAGAAATTAAATGTTCTGGTTAAAACATTTATAACTGATGACATATGATATACTGTTGTAACCCTAAAAAAGACACAATTGTGGATACATGTAGAGGCGAGGTATGTATATTCAACCCCCCTCATAAGCAAACCTTTGTAATTTTAGAGCTAAGCATCCCCCTGTTTTCTTATGTTTAAGTTCTATACTTTGTTATTTATATTAAAAAAAGGAATTTCCCTTCATTCCATTATCTATGCTTTCCTTATCTAAAAAATCTAAAAAAAATATATTTGTTATTCCAAATAGCACTAGACGTCTCATGACAGTTTAGAAAATTTGCTTACATATAGAGCAATCATGTTCCATTACTAAATAGGATATATATATATATATTTTAAATACTTCAAGAACTACGAATAATTATTGTGAAAAAGGATCACATATTTCAACCACATTTAAAAAGGTTTGCTTCCTAAAGACTTACCTTGAAATATATGCCTATATACTTTATATCGTCGGTTATATAATTCTCATAACCTTACGTTTTCAATAATTCAGTTTTTTTGAGATTCTTACATTGACGGAAATACTAAATAAATGTGTGAACTTTCTAAATCAGAATTACAAGGGTAAGGGTCCACTTCCAGTGTGCGACTTATCTTTGAAGTAGTCGATTGTATAAAGATAGAATAAAGTAGTTAATCAGAAAACAAGGTAGCTGTAGTGAAATTTTTCCATTTATTTCTTGAATATATATGGATTTATTTCAGGGTAATTTTACACTTCTAAATCTATTCTACCAACATTCAAAGTTGTAGAAATTTGCAAAACCAAGAAAATTTTTGACAATTTCAATTTTAAAGGCTCAAAAACGTCAAGACCCCAACCATGACTTTCAATTTTATAAATATCAAAGTATAGGTTGTCATTTGATTGGGTATTGTATAGGGAAATGATTCTAATAAATAGTTGTCACATTGATATTTTATGATAAATCTAAACGGGCACAAATAAACGAAATACTTTAGGTGTTATGTCAATATCTTTTACTATTACTTCGAAAAAAGGACATGAAAATAGTAAGAACCGTACCCTTATTTCAGAAGAGTCTTTGTCTGCCCCATCGTGTGTATATGTTGTGAAAAAAATCCCAAAAAACGACGGAAAATCAATCATCATCACAAATGTAATTTTGTCTTTTCCCCTTAGAGGGAAAGACCCAAAATAAATATTCAAATTCAATAAAATATATAGATAAAATGTTGTGGGAGTATCATATAATTGAATTTATTTTTACATTGATATTTAGGATTTAATGTCAGTAATGTTCAGAGCAAAAACCTATTCAATTTCCTCACGCAAAAAAAAGAAAAGAAATTTGACGCTTAACACACAATTCTGATGGCCACATGTAAATCTTGTTTGGTGTGGTTGTGAAACAGGGTACTTTTTGGAACAACGACCAATTTACAGAATTATATATATATATATATATATATATATATATATATATATATATATATATATATATATATATATATATATATATATATATATTCAGGAAATGTCCATTAAACCATACTGGTTATTCGAATAAGCGAATTCATAAAGAATCTCTACAGAATTACTGAATCATCATATTTCACTATACATATATTTTGGCATTGCCGACGAGCTTGTTTGACCAACATTGTATGATACATTTATTGTGATGGATAGAGTGATGATTTTGCCAACCGTTGTGCCAAATGCCACACATGAGGACGGTGATTATGTGCCACTGGGCACATGGATATGAAGCGGCGATAAAGGGGTACAGACATTGGACATTATTTTTCAATAACTGTGAGAATACATTGTCTAAACATTTTATATTGTTGTTCCTATTCTTGTATTTCTGTGTGTCTATTTGTTTTTTTAATTTTGCTTTTGATCATAGTCAGGAATATTTTGTCAGTGGCATACAAAAGTCTATTTAAAAACCTTTATTAAATGATTGGATGTAGTGTTGTTTCCTTTGATTTATACACTTCGTTATTTTGTGGGGGCCATTTAAGGCTCGCAACATAGTGTTGGTTTTCATACTCGTTGTCAGAGTAATGACCGCAGTTTGATTGCTTGAAATATACTTTGTACAGGAAATCATCATCAAACGACAATGACCATGTGATTAGTAAAGCCTTTCCTATTATCTTACCACTACATACAGTATCAATGTTTAAATAAAAACAAATTTCCGTCTTACAATTATTACACATTACTTACAGTTATTTTAATGATACAGTAGGCAAATAATAATTCACATTTAACTGTACTCTTCCACATATAAGGTTTTGCAAAATATCTTCCGGAATCCAGTTCTGTTTAAAATACTTCAAAACTACAATACATGTATTTATCTACAAGCTAGATAAAAATTTTATGTATTAACAATTACTATCCTAGTTATTACTGATATAAAGAAAGATATAAAAATATAGGGAAGTATCTTCCTAAAAGGTATTATACAAAAAAATAAGTCTACAACTCGTACGTCCCATGTCAAACAAAAAGGTCATCGTCGGAAACCCACGACAGGTCGCGCTTACGCTTCGGTATGCTTCAGTAAGCAGTATATTTGTAATGTATAAACATAATTAGTATCATATCACTTGAATTTTCTTAAGCTATAGATATATAGTAAAATAACTCAGTAAAGAACAAGTAGAGACAATTATGAATAAAACGAGGAAAGGGTAACAAGGTAACTACATAACATAATAAGGTACATGTAGACACGTAACATAACAAGTTTACGTGTCTAACACAATAAGATAACTACATAACATAATAAGGTACATGTAGCCACGTAACATAACAAGTTTACTACATAACACAATAAGGTAACTACATAATATAATAAGGTACATGTAGCCACGTAACATAACAAGGTAACCACATAACATAATAAGGTACATGTAGCCACGTAACATAACAAGGTAACCACATAACATAATAAGGTACATGTAGCCACGTAACATAACAGGGTAACTACATAACATAATAAGGTACATGTAGACACGTAACATAACACGGTAACTACATAACATAATAAGGTACATGTAGCCACGTAACATAACAAGGTAACCACATAACATAATAAGGTACATGTAGCCACGTAACATAACAAGGTAACCACATAACATAATAAGGCACACGTAGCCACGTAACATAACAAGGTAACCACATAACCAAACAAGGTAACTACATAACATACCAAGGTACATGTAAACATGTAGCATAACTTGGTAACTATATAACACAATAAGGTACACGTAGCCACGTAACATAACACGGTAACTACATAACATAATAAGGTACATGTAGACACGAAACATAACACGGTAAATACATAACATAATAAGGTACATGAGCCACGTAACATAACAAGGTAACCACATAACACAATAAGGTAACTACATAACATAATAAGGTACACGTAGCCACGTAGCATAACAGGGTAACTACATAACATAATAAGGTACATGTAGACACGTAACATAACTGGTAACCACATAACACGGTAACTACATAACATAATAAGGTACATGTAGACATGTAATATAACAAAGTAACCACATAACATAATAAGGTACATGTAGCCACGTTACATAACAAGGTAACCATGTAATATAACAAGGTAACTACATAAGATAAGGTACATGTAGCCACGTAACAACACGGTAACTACATAACATAATAAGGTACATATAGCCATGTAACATAATAAGGTTACTACATAACATAATAAGGTACATATAGCCACGTAACATAACAAGGTAACTATTTAACATAATAAGGTACATGTAGCCACGTAACATAACAAGGTAACTACATAACACAATAGGTAACTACTTAATATAATAAGGTACATGTAGCCACGTAACTTAACAAGGTAACTACATAACATAATAAGGTACATATAGACACGTAACATAACAAGGTAACTACATAACATAATAAGGTACATGTAGCCACGTAAGATAACAAGGTAACTACATATCACAATAAGGTACACGTAGCCACGTAACATAACACGATAACTACATAACATAATAAGGTACATGTAGTCACTTAACATAACAGGGTAACTACATAACATAATAAGTTACATGTAGACACGTAATATAACAAAGTAACCACATAACATAATAAGGTACATGTATCCACGTAACATAACAAGGTTACTACAAAACATAAGGTACATGTAGCCACGTAACATAACACGGTAACTACATAACATAATTAGGTACATACAGCCACGTAACATAACAAGGTAACTACATAACATAATAAGGTACATGTAGACACGTAACATAACAAGGTAACTACATATCACAATAAGGTACACATAGCCACGTAACATAACACGGTTACTACATAACATAATAAGGTACATGTAGCCACGTAACATAACACGGTTACTACATAACATAATAAGGTACATGTAGCCACGTAACATAACACGGTAACTACATAACATAATAAGGTACATGTAGCCACGTAACATAACAAGATAACTACTTAACATAATAAGGTACATGTAGCCACGTAACATAACACGGTAACTACATAACATAATAAGGTACATGTAACCTAGTAACATAACAAGATAACTACATAACATAATAAGGTACATGTAGTCACGTAACATAACACGGTAACTACATACCATAAGGCACATGTAGTCACGTAACATAACAAGGTAACCACATAACATAATAAGGTACATGTATCCACGTAACATAACACGGTAACTACATAACATAATAAGGTACATACAGCCACGTAACATAACAAGGTAACTACATAACATAATAAGGTACATGTAGCCACGTAACATAACACGGTAACTACATAACATAATAAGGTACATGTAACCTAGTAACGTAATATAATAAGGTACATGTAGTCACGTAACATAACACGGTAACTACATAACATAAGGCACATGTAGTCACGTAACATAACAAGGTAACTACATAACATAATAAGGTACATGTAGCCACGTAACATAACAAGGTAACAACACTACTGAATATAAATACGAAACTACGTAATTAAAATAAATACCTCCACATATAAGACAGCCATGACGTTCCATTAAAAACCGATGAACTCTAAACGGAGTGCCACGGATGCATTATCAATATATTCTAATTTCATGTCCAAGATCAGGAGATGACAAATACGATACTAAATAAAAATGCAAGGAATCAAATAAGGAGCACAAGTAAAAATAATAATGGTAATATTTGACAATTGACAACTCCATTAAGAGCAAAGAAGAGGACAAATATACCTAAGAAGCACACCAAAAAACGAAATCCAGGCAAACCTGGGAAAACAAATGAACAACAACAAGCACAACAAATAAACACTGAAAACTAAAAAACAATGAACAACACGAACTCCTATAAAAACCAGGAATGAACTCAGGTGCTCCGAAAGGGTAAGCAGTTCCTGTTCTGTATACTATTAGAGAAACCACTTAAACACTGAACATAAACATAATAACACTTATGCATTCGTCACCCGTCGCGTTGTTCAGGTGTAAACTCTTTTCACATAAAATCTTAAGAGTAAAATTGAGCTTTGATTGCAGCATACCCTAGTGTAATTGTTGGCCATCGGAAAAGTAAGATTATGTATTAATTTTCAAGCACACATTTTTTCTGGTTGATTTTTCATTCTTGGATCAAGTAGAAACATCAAATCTAACTTAGATATGCCCCCACAAAAAGTATTACGGTATTCAGGAGACAGGAATTAATATTCTACATTTTTTACAAGTTCTAAAAGCGATAAAAAATGGTTTTCGATTTTACATTTTTATCTGATTTAATTTTTTTAAAGTTTTCATAGGATTCAACAAAAAATGAAGGCGCTATCCTGGCGAACGATATTAATATCTGATAGCTTACAAATTCCTTTAGAATTTTTTTCCTCTAATCTATGTGATCAAATTCAAGAAATTTAACCATGTATTGAATAAACCAAAGAAGAATAAATTTACTGAGTGCTATTTCTCGTGATATTTTTCAGCGTCAATAATTTTAGAACTACATTGTATATAAAGTCAAATCATTGCCAGTTAGAATTTATGCTGGACCACACTGCATGGAGCCATATTGAATTAACACTCATACCTTAAAGCATGTCCTAACTTCAAATAAGCATGGCTTGTTATTGGGATATTTATTGTCATCACTTTGCGTCCGCCATTCCGTCGTCAGATAATTCATCTTCTCTGTAACAGCTGGGCCAATGTGATCCATACTTTGCAAGACTAATTTATAGAACGGTGTCTATAAATAAATTCTCATTTCATTCCAATCGGATGGAGAACATGGGAATCAGAGACAATGTTTTGCGATCTAATTTTTCAACAACCAATCGTCATTACAATGGAAACCAACTGTGTTTCTCTCCTCGCCGATATGTATCTCATATGAGGCGGACTCCATTCAAGGGCTACCACGTGAAAACAAAAAGAAACTAGCCCAATCCTTTAAAACAACAATCCAAAGATACTAACACTAGATATAGCAAATTTATAATATGCTGTACACGACGCATTCCAAGGAGTCACCCTCCACCAGCAGCACCAAAAACAAAACCTATATCAAACAAGAAGTACTCGACCAAAAATAACGAAACAGGAAGCCAAACCCCAGCCAAGGGGACCCACCATGTGCAACACAAGGAACGAACCCCCAGAACCTCTATCATTTTTGAATTTTGCCAAATACTGGCAATTTCTGTAACAAATCAATGAATAATCATGTCAGACAAGTCCGACGACTGGGCCGGCGAACACCCTCGGGGACCCAGGGTCCACCAGCAGAGGCATCATCCCAGGAGCTTCAAAACAACAATCCAAAGATACTAACACTAGATATAGCAAATTTATAATATGCTGTACACGACGCATTCCAAGGAGTCACCCCCCACCAGCAGCACCAAAACCGAAACTTCTGGAAGACCAAAAACAAAACCTATATCAAACAAGAAGTACTCGACCAAAAAAAACGAAACAGGAAGCCAAACCCAAGTCAAGGGGACCCACCATGTGCAACACAAGGAACGAACCCCCAGAACCTCTATCATTTTTGAATTTAGCCAAATACTGGCAATTTCTGTAACAAATCAATGAATAATCATGTCAGACAAGTCCGACGACTGGGCCGGCGAACACCCTCGGGGACCCAGGGTCCACCAGCAGAGGCATCATCCCAGGAGCTTCAAGACAACAATCCAAAGATACTAACACTAGATATAGCAAATTAATAATATGCTGCACACGACGCATTCCACGGAGTCACCCCCCACCAACAGCACCAAAACCGAAACTTTTGGAAGACCAAAAACAAAACCTATATCAAACAAGAATTACTCGACCAAAAATAACGAAACAGGAAGCCAAACCCCAGCCAAGGGGACCCACCATGTGCAACACAAGGAACGAACCCCCAGAACCTCTATCATTTTTGAATTTAGCCAAATACTGGCAATTTCTGTAACAAATCAATGAATAATCATGTCAGACAAGTCCGACGACTGGGCCGGCGAACACCCTTGGGGACCCAGGGTCCACCAGCAGAGGCATCATCCCAGGAGCTTCAAAACAACAATCCAAAGATACTAACACTAGATATAGCAAATTTATAATATGCTGTACACGACGCATTCCAAGGATGACCAAAAACAAAACCTATATCAAACAAGAAGTACTCGACCAAAAATAACGAAACAGGAAGCCAAACCTAATTAAGTGAATAATCATGTCAGACAAGTCCGACGACTGGGGCTTCGAACACCTCGCGGACCCAGGGTCCACCAGCAGAGGCATCATCCCAGGAGCTTCAAAACAACAATCCAAAGATACTAACACTAGATATAGCAAATTTATAATATGCTGTACACGACACATTCCAAGGAGTCAACCCCCACCAGCAGCACCAAACCGATTTAATTTCACGTTACATAGATGACGTGTTGACGTTAAATAACGACAAATTCCAAGACTTTCTACATCTCATCTACCCCAGTGAGCTTGAAATTAAGGATACTACAGATACACCAAAGTCCTCTTCATATCGGATTTGTTTCTTGAAATAGACAATGAGGGACATTTGAAGACAAAACTTTATGACAAACGTGATGACTTCAACTTACCTATTGTTAACTTTCCCTTCTTAAGTAGCAATATACCAGCATCGCCTACACATGGCGTCTACGTTTCTCAGTTTATCCGATTTTCAAGGGTATGCGTGAGTTACCCTGACTTTCGACAAAGAGGATTACTGCTCTCACAAAAGATTCTTAACCATGGTTTTTATCAAGGATAAGTTGATGTCATCATTTAAGAAATTTTACGAATTGATTGACCGTTACAATGTTCCAATATCTAAGATGATGTTGGACCTGTTCCCACTGTCGTAACATTTCATGTGCCTCCACCGATTTGTGACTTCCACCGAATTGACTTTGTTGAACTTCAAGACGGTTGCCGTATACGGAGCAGGGTTCACTCCTGGTTTTTATAGGAGTTCGTGTTGTTCATTTGTCTTCCCGGGTTTGTCTATCCAACGGATTACGTTTTTTCATTTGCTCCCTAGGTATATTTATCCTCTTTGATTCTGATTGGCCAAATTTCTTCTCCTCTGAAAGTATACTGTCAAATCTTTTCAAACTTTATAGGAATGATTACTGGGCGACTCTCGTTTGCATTGATATCCATGGGAAATCACATTCCCATCAAGACCAGTATTAACAAAACCTGGCAGGGATAATGTATGGAAAGTTCTTTATAAAATATCCTCATTTCGTTTGATCATGAAGGGTGTCTATAAAGAGCCCTCCAAGGCAATATTAACCAAACTTGCCAGGAATGGTCCTTCATTTAGTCCAGATCAGCTGGTAAACATAGCTGGCAGATGCAGGTGAGCAATTCAGGTTCTCTTGAGCCTCTTGTTTATATAAGTGGGTGAATAAAAAACTTTCATTATACTTTAAACAAAAATCTAACCATTTTATTGGATAAACAGCATTTGTTAATTTAATATATTTTCTGCAAGGTTTTATGTAATTGGGTACCATTATGATAAGCTCCACCCTCACTTAGCAACGTGTGATAATTTTTGTGATTCGCAGCATTAAGATGTTTAGGGAGTTTCTTGTGAAAAGGGGGGAGTCGGCGGACTTATTAATCACTATTATATTTCCCTTATTCACTTGTTAATCTTTACACTTGTTCATTTTTCTGTTGTTATTTTCTATTAAATATATTTGAAGTTGATCATTTTTTTAATCAAAACATCTAAAATAAATACAAAATGTGAAAAACAACAATTCAATCAACATACAAACCATGAGGCATTCAGTATAAAAAAAAAAAACATACTGCCCGGAGATGTAAGAATAATTCAGTAATGTTAAGTAAGTCATTCCACATAATACATGTCTTAGAACGCTATTTGATCGGAAACATTTATTGATAAAATCTTCATGCCTTTTGTTCATGGCCATAGAGGCTTTTAGAAATTCAGCAGAGTTGGACTTTTCAATTGCATATTGGTCTTTTATTAAAATTTGAATTTGTCAAATCAAACTTTTACTATAAGTTAAAAAATGAAAATTTTAATATATAATATATGAAGTCGTATATAGAAAAAAAACCCTGAAATATGTATATAAATATTTGCTATTGTTACGTCACATAAGAGTAACTGATGACAATCGAAACATCAAATCTATACTGAAGAACTTCAAGTAGCAGAATATTGTCAAATTTGGATGAAATTTAGTGATCCTTTTGTGCTTTGTCGGTTCTAAGAGGGAAGAACTGTACGACACTTTGTATATAGTTATCAGTGTCATATTTAAACGTCTGATTTTAGCAGTGCCCTGCTTTCAAGATTAAAGGTGGAACAAAAAGAAGAATAGGTTGAAAGGCAGATGTTGGAGAAAAGTTCAATCCACCACAAAAGAAAAAAAAATCTTTCCGCCAATTATTTTTTGTCAGCAGGTAAACACAAAGTTGTAAATGTTCCTGCAAATCGAGATTATCTTGAAATTTTACAGGAAACTCACGTGAGTATGTTTTCCTTAATAAGTGTGAAAAAAACTATTGTTTTTTTCTAAATATAAAATTATTAATCAGAATTGTGATATAAGTGCACTATAAAACTATTTATTTGATATATTCATGTAAATTTCACACCACAAATTCAATGTGGAATTCACGTGATGAAAATTTCTTGTGTATACAATATAAAAGGATACATATATACAATATATATCGATATTATAAGCATCCGCCTATTTTAGATGAGGAGGATGCATCCCTGAGATTAAAGCACTATTTAAAAAATGTTTTTCCTCTACGTCACGGATTTAATTGAAAAAACAATTTAATAATACCGTATAAATCTGTTAAAATGTAAAAATTATATCAATAATTAGCAATTGCTGTCGTAGTGGTAATGGAAGGACAAGGGACTTTAATATCGGATAACGAACCATTGAACGAGTGGAATGCAAGTTTATCCAAGTACCTTATTCCAAACGATATTATCTTATCAATGTATCTTATGCTTGGAGTTACTGGAAATATTATAGTCATTTTAGTGTATCTGTTCAAAATGAAAATCAAAAGAGATGACAGATTTTTCATACCCATCCTAGCTGTTACAGATGTAACTGCATGTTTAATTGGTAGTTCTTTCGCTTTAGCGTGGAATATGTTACCAGTCAAGTTCAGTAATGGAACAGCATGCAAGATGATGTGGTTTTTCAGCCAAGCAGCTACAATAACATCCGGTCTACTTTTAATAATCATTGCGGTGCACAGATATCTTAAGGTCTGTAAAATTAAAAAGAACTTTCCAAAAAATATGAAATACCTATCTATTATTGTAACTGTCATTTTTGGTTCTGCATTTTCGATTCCAATATTTTTCTTTTATGGTGAAGTTCAGATCTCAAATCCAAAGACAAATGTTACGGGTTATTGGTGTGGACAAAAGAGAACAGATGTGGGTCATGTGATCATATACGATATTACTGTAGTAACTGTTGCCGTAATTGCGAGTTCCACTTTAGTGATTCTGTATATTTTAATAGGAAGAACAATTTACCAGAAGTTTATGGTGTTTAAAAATTCCGTAAAAGAAGGGAAATATGTTACACCGCGTCGAAGTTCTGATGTGGATCTCCGATCCGTCAGGAAAATAGAAAATAATCAACATTCTAGAGCTTATAGTGTAGATGATCTTATTGAATGCGACACTTACCGGAGAAAAGTCAGAAGAAGTTCAGGTAATATTCTTGAACATGGACGGTTCTTTACAATTGGACAACATTTCAAAACACACAGATATTCTTATATGTTTATGACAATAACAGCTTTATTTATTATTGCATATGCCCCACGAGTATCAATTATGCTTCTCGAGACTCTATACCCTACCTTTTGGGACAGACCTAGTGACGAAATCGCAGGATTACTTTTTCTATACAGAATGTACATTTTGAATCATGCGTTAAATCCGTTCATTTACGCCTTTTTTGACACAAGGTTTCGTAAAGAAGTATCAGACGTGCTTTGTTGTTGCTGTGGTCGTACTAAAACAACGCCAGTTTGACTCAAAAAAAACAGCATTAGGAATAATAAAAACAATTTTGTCTATTTTTACTCACCCAACGTATAGACAAAAAAATGTGAGACATTACAACAAAGATTTATAATCTTATAGGTCAGTTGCCATTCTTTCATTATTTGTAAATAAAATCCAATTGTTCATATATAATGTCCTTCTTTAATGAAGTGAATTTTTAGTTCTGCTTTATTTACACAATGACAAAAAGCACAGAGGCGAGATTAAAAACAAACTTAACCTCAAAATTAACTACCTGCATTTTCTCCAATAATTAAATTGCTTCAATTCAAAATGAAACAATTCTTTGAGTAAAATAATCTCCGGTGTCAAATTCTTTGCACAAAATGCATATATCTTCAAACTATGAGCAATAATTTCAAAAGGATTTAAAATCTAAGTAAGGTTAACTCGACTTGAGAGAGTCGAAACCCTACTTTTCAAAATTAATCAACTGAAAATTACAACACATGTTTCTGAAAGTCGTGTCATTCCAAAGCAATGACCACTGAGGAGATACTATCCTATGCGTGATTAAATTTTACCTGTTCGTTACCTATACACACATAAATCTAATATTCAAGAGAAGATCTGAATTTTCTTTCAAAACTTGAACTCTAAACTGCATAATAACATAATACATTGTATTTCCTTAGTTTTATTGGTACATCGGGAAATGTAAAAAAAAATCATACTGAAATAAAGTATAGCATTCAGTTCCATTCCAATTTCGTATTTGCTACATTGTATAATTTATTTTTAAATGACAGAATATTAGAAATTTAATTTTCTGATAACTACACCACTTGTCTCATATAATAACTTACATCTCTGTTTGATTGATTAAGTTGCACTTATAAGTTGGTTTAATGCTGAAAAACATTAAGTTAAGGATACATTGCTGATTGTCGACATAAATATCGAATACACAGACAGCTTTGACACTTCCAGTTGTTAAGAGAATCTACAAATGTCTTCTTGTATATTCATGACCAGTTGAATATTGAATAAAACATAAATTTCAATTAGTTCTTGCATCTAAAAAGCTTTCTCACCTCTGTTCGAAACAGTTTGTCGAAAAACCCATAGACAAAAGGGTTTATTATATGGTTTACTATAGCCATCTCTCGCACTAAGGAAACATATGCCGTTTCCATATCATACTTGTCAAACAAAAAATTACCTTCTTTTATTTCCCAAAACAAAATGACAAACTGGGGAATATAAGATACGCCAAACCCAATCGTAATAATCATGAACATGTACGAGAATTTGTGTGACAGTTTCAAACACTGCGAGCAGGTTTCTCCAGAATTACAAGAAACAACACTGTTCCCATCTCGATTTATATGTTTTGTTACCTGGAGCACTTTGCGCATCTGAAATTGTCTATATATTGTTCTCGAGATCAGAAAGTAAAAAATTACAAGCCCAATCACAATGATCATAGAAAGCACAGTTGCAAAACTAACGAAAATGTAAAATCCGACTTCCATATTCCCATCAATGTATAAATCACAAGTGACACCGGTAATATTCATTTTTAAGTTAGAAACAGTAATTTCAGAATTGTAAGAATTCAACAAGACAGCCGCTGCTGTTGATAAGGTAAATGTTAGAAGCAACGAAATTCGCTTCCATGTCAGTGTCATTTGTGAACCGAAAGGCCTACATACCTTCAGATAGCGATGAAATGCAATCACTAATAGCAACAGCATTGATGAAAATCCAAAAATATCGATTATCATCCAAATAATTTTACAATAGATCTTCCCGTGGAGTTTTACAGGAAGTAGTTTTCTCACAAGTTCAAAAGTTGACCTTAACACACCTGCGAAAAAGTCCAATACGGCCAACCATGGAATAAAATACCGATCATCCATATTTGTTGTCAATTTAAATGTGTAAATAATTATCACCAATAAATTACCCATGAAACTACTAATGATATAAATAATCAAAAAGATGTCGTTGACTATAAAACGTTCCGCTATCTGGTAGTTCCATTTTGTAAGTTTTTCTTGCTCCATTGGCATCATCAAGTTTTCCAATATATACAGGAATATAGCGCAATTCCCACAAAACAAACTTACAAATCATGTGTCGACTTTACGTCAAGGGAATAGTATGTTGATATTGGAAAGAAGTCCAATACCATCGTAATGTTTTTGAAAGATTAATAGTACATTTTCAACTGATTACTCAGAATACTTGTTAAAGTCATTCTTTTTTTAGACCATTATGATATCTCTTATTACTCGATTTGATTTTGATGATCAAAGTTCTATAACTGTAGAACAGAACATTAAAATTTTGAAAATCGTCAAAATTTAAAAAAAGACGTTTTACTAGTATTGGTGATAAATTTCTTATTAAATTTCACTTAACTAGATAAGGGTATTCCAAAATTATCATAAAAATATAAAATATAATAAAAATCAAAATGTTTTGGTCCATCAATAAGAAAATACTCAAAATTGGAATGGATTTGACCTTCTTCAATTGTCATTTTTATTAAAGTTTCATGACGCTTTGTGGAATTATCATCATTTAATCATATGGAATAAAAACAAATATTGCTGAATTTTTTACAACGTAAGATTTAAATCTAAAATGTTAAATATGAAAATCACCAAAGCCATGTGGAGACAATCCGACAATCCTAATGTATTGTAAAAACCATGAATGCAACCTTGAATTCTGAACCACATTTTTTGAAAATTAAAGTTCCACTACTCTTGAACAAACATTAGCTCATCACAATAAAATGGATCATTATTCCATCAATCCAAATGGTATCTCCAACAAATTAACGGAACAATCTTCTCTCAGTCCTAATTCACTGATGAACTCATGCATAGAAGTCCCAGTCTTATGAAACTGCTGACTTTTTTTTTGGTGACGTTCCAGAGATCATAGATGCTTTTATAAATATCTGACTTGAAGCCCATCTACGTACCTCATAATGTAGGTCAGTGCTAATAAAACGATACACTGTATATATAATGTGAATGGCTGTAATATAAAGACCCTCTTATTCAAATGTAGATAAAAAAAACGTTTACTTTATATTTTACAGGGATAGAAAAAAGTTGTTTCTCACTAATTCTTTACCGACTAGAGCATAATGTTAGTTACAATTGTCAATTACATCAAATGGATTTTAGGAATTAAACATCCCGGGTCCATTTAAAGATAAGACGAATTCATGAAAACAATACCATGGACCCCCCCCAAAAAAAATACTTCAAAGATATAACAAAGGGAATAAAAACATATTGTAAAAGTCCTTTTTATTTTAATCACTTCTAGATATAAAGAAAAAGTAGGTGTACCGGTAGTCCATTTAGCTTCATGTTCACTGCGGTAAATAAGATTCTAGTAGAGCAAAGCGAGCTCTTTAAAGTAAAAGTGTCAAAAAAATAATCTGAAGTACTGTGCCATCAAAAAATTGTCAGCAAAATATAGCGGCAGCCATGCGAAATCTCGTTCAGTCATTTGCCTTCCGGCTTGAATAAAGAGTATCTTGAACAAAATAAATAATTTATGGACTTACATCAAGTTTTTAAAATATAGATTTGTAATCAAAATAATAATAAATATGAAAAAAACACTTGGAATCAAAATCTTACAACATGACAAACATACAAACATGCGTCACGTTTTTTTCGAAGTTTTCACTAAATATCGAATAGAAAACGTATTACCTTTACGCCTCGCTCGATTTCCAGGTTATACACGTTCATATTATCACTTGAAAGTTAGGATTAATAAAAACATGCGACAAAAGGCTGTTTGATGGTAGAGGAATCTCGGTCTATAGATAGGCATACATTTTTATATCTTTTTTTAGTGCAGAATCAATAGTTGATTGAATCACGCAAAACAGATTTTACTTTGTTAAGTGGAAGGTTCATGTATAGGGTAGAGACATCAAGAGTTTTCATGTATATACCATTTTGTATCGATCAGTATTGTGTACTAGTTTTTTCATTAACCAGTTACTTCTTTGAGTTATTTGTTAGTTACAAACGATATTCTAACCAATGTATTTTTCACACCGTCTGTCGTTTTAAGTAAAGTCTTTTATTCGAGTACCGAACTAATTGAATTAAGTCCTTTTGAAACTGATATGATACAGCATATGAATTTTCTACATATGGATCATATGGATCATTTAGAAAAGTCTTTGTTGAATCGGGGCAGGCATATTGTGCTACATACTAAGGCTAGAAAAAGTTTTGTTCGCCGGAAGTAAATAAAGTAAGGTAACTTGCTTCAAATTGTGCTCGCATCATTGGCCACGCCAACAGCATATTATTTTCAAAAGTATTGAAGTTAATGTTTTTTTTTCATATCCAAAGACCACACTGTGTATCCCGATACTGACTCCGAGGAGAGGATTATCGTTTTTCATTTGATTTTATGATAATTATGATGCCAAAGAGTATAGATAATGAAGTCCACACGGAGAAGCTACTCTTCCAAACTCCGTCAGGAAATATTACCATTAACCTCCAAGGAAAAACGATACTAACCATTCCATGGAGCAACATTTTTCCGTGGTTTCAGTATCGGGGTACCCGGTGTAATCAATGGGACATATGTCAGCCGCCAACATTAATATCGGTAAATTTTAGATTGACCATACAATCATGAGACCCAATTGTAATATTCGTTGATCCATTTTTATAATACCGGGTTATCTCTCTTTGAATTCCTTCACAGTTAGGTTTTGCCTGTATAAACCCTGAATAAATTTTCGTTTTTTTAAGTTATAATACAATTTTATCTACAATCCATGAAAAAGTGGAAAAAATTGATAGTGAGATACAACTGTTTTATAATTGTTAAAGTCAGTTATGTTCACTACTTTTAATATTATCGGTCGTTCATATCCATATCTCATGCATATCTGTAACGAATAATTTGAAATATAGACACTATTAGCCTGAAATTACTTACTGCTTTGAAAGGGGAAGTTCTTTGCAAAGTTAAAACCACGAGGTTTTCAGTCGCCCTTTGTCGTCTAAGTATATAGAATATGTTATGGTATGAAGAAGAAGTTGAAGTGTCTGGTGTAGATTAAATTTCGAATTCAAAGGGGATAAATAAGATGCGAGCTTAAATGTTAGGATCTAGTGAAATAAAATCATTTAAAGCACTAATCCTATTTCATTTCCAGATGTATTGATCTCACTGTAAGGTAATATAGTAAGGTTATTTAAATGATATTTGTTATGTTCAATTTGCCTGAGGTTAGTTTTGGTTTTTTTTAATTTAAAATGCAAATGGATAATGAATAACATTGCTAAAAGCAGGTATTGTGTGAAATTGCGCTTCAAACAACCTGATAGAATAATGAAGTTCTTATATGGGTGCACTGGGAATTGGGCATTGAAACTGGCATTGAAATTGCAGTCTTTCAAAACAATAGAAATTTTTATTTTTAGTGGGACATAATAACTGATAAATACTATACGCTGTTACATAATACTTTACTTTGTCGTCAATAGATTAAGCAAGGAATGTAATAATCCGTGGTTGAAATATCTTTTGTTTTGCCCGAAATGTGATATGAATGTTTTAATCTCGATAAGTAACGGCGCATTATCAAATGAAAACAGTAGAAAACTTGCCTGCTCAACATGCTCAGTAATGAGATGCTGGAAAAATGGAACTTACAAATTGCAACCCAGTACATCATAAACGATATATTTCTGAGTATTTACTTGGTTACCGGGTTTTTTGGTAATTTATTAGTGATTGTAATTTACAAATTTTATATGACGGAAAATACGGATGATCGTTATTTTATACCATGGCTGGCTGTGTTTGATTTCTTCGCAGCGACACTTAGATCAGTGTTTGAACTTGTGCGAAAATTACTTCCAGTTATGATTTATGGAACAATATTTTGTAAACTGGTGTGGATGATAATAAACATATTTGCTTTCTCTTCTATGATGTTGTTAGTACTCATAGCAGCTCACAGATATTTGAAAGTTTGTCGACCTTTTGGTAGACAAATGCCGCTTAAGACAAAGAGAATATCTTTAGTTTTTATATTCGTCTTGTCATTCGCTCCATCGTTAGTTCTTAACTTTTACAACATGGAAATTCCCGTGTTTAACGAACAAATGAATATTACAGGTCGAACTTGTGATGTACAAATCAACAGAAACATCGGTACTCCATTTTATGTATTTGCCGGCTTTGTAACCATAATGGCGTTTTCTATAGCAATTAGTTTGTTTATATTTTACATTCTGATTGGAAGAACAATATATATTCAAAATAAAAGGAGAAGAAAAATAATTTCAGCTTCTTGGAATCAAAGTAATCATGTAGAAGTAAATAATGGAGATGAGCTCTCAAAGATGTCCAGGTGTCTCAGGAGATCTCATAGATTTTCTTTCATGCTCATGGCTATTACTATTGGATTCATTGTTTCATATACTCCACAGTTTATTATTTTGTTTTGGGAAATCAAGGAGGACAAGTACTTATTTGATGAGCATAAAATGGAAACGACCTTCATTTCATTTCTGAGAGAACTTGCTATAATTAATCATGTGATTAATCCATTTATTTATGGATTTTTTGATAATGACTTTTGTAAAGGAGTTAAAAAGTTGCTTAAATAGTTGACTCTTGAATATAGTTTATATCCAACGTTGACAGACGTCACCTGACTTCGTGACGTATCAGCCTAACCATTTGCCTGAAAATTGTCTAAACTTTAAAATGATTTCAAGATTAGTCGGTGTAATGTAAAAACATTCCTTTACTTGTTTATCGACAAGATAACAGTTTAGTCCAAATCAATTGAAATTTTGGTGTAAGATTTGTATGAACGCTATGTCTTTGTAAGGTTTCAATAAAATGAGCAACACACTTAACCCAATAACTTAACCCATAATTTCTTTCACTACACACATCGCAGCGCTTAGTCGATGTTATGTTCGTTTTATTGGATCGAGTTTTTCTTAAAATAGTTTAATTTTAGATCTTAGTCCGCCCCATTCATTTGAAAATTGTTCATTTTCCATCAGCTTTGGCTTATTTCAAAAGAGGAATCACCTCCTAACTTATTGAAACAAAGTATACATCGTTCATGTGACCGAATAAAATTTTTAATATTAATAATATATAAATATTGAAAAATGAATTTACTTTTTATTAATTTAAAGTAAAATCCCGAGAGCCAAGTGAGCTATTGCGATCACTTTGCACACGTCGGTCTTCGTAAATTTTAGACTAAAGATCTTCTCCTCTGTAACCACTAGGGACCAAACTTTAGTGGATTTGTCCTCGAGTGGATGCCTCCTTCCAAATTGTATCTAGCATCCCCAACTGCAGACCGACATAGCAGCTGGTACTATTTTCACTAGGCCAATTGGAACCAGACCACGCAGTAATGTTCCTTAGATGGTCATTTTTCAAAACTGTGTTCGATTATCCGGACTATAAACCAAGATGGCCGCATTGACAGCAATGATCTGTATCCTATGACCAAGACTGTCGAATAAGATGGCAACCAATGCCTGCCATACGGGGAAAATTCACTTCATAAAGTCTTTTTCTGTGAAACTTTAAACAAATCAGCATTATGGTAATTATATTTATATGTAGATCATCCGATATACAAAAATGTTCATTGATCCCAATCACCAAGCAAATCAAGCTCGTAGCGCTTAGCCTTAACTTATCATAGGATACATGTTTTTCAATGATAAGAAAAGAGAAATAATTTTCTAAACAAATTCATGTTTTGTTACTCATTTACGGTGAAAATGACGAAAATGTCATTTTTTTCTCACTAATGAGACAGCCCAGTACCTATTTTTACCCATGTGAGATATCCTTGTCTTTCCCGTGGGTGAGATAAGAATTTCACGCTTGTTTTCCCGCAAAATTTTCGCGGTTCCGACAATCGTGATTTTTTACTGTTTGAGCGATATGTAACAAATAGTTTGAGTTTTTATTAGTCTTACCTATTCCATATTGTCGATATCGTTTTATATGTACTCGTCGGTGGCTTGAATTATTCAAAATACATCCAATACAAAAAATGTACATAACGCACTACTTTCATGGGGAGATAACTCTGTTTGTTTACGTCGTCTGCATATAATACGCTGTAGAAGGCACACCACTAAATCCATTCCCATTGACTTTAATAGTAAATAAAAAATTTCGAAAAAATCAAAATGAATTTTCCTACAAGTCCCATGCATATCAACAATTAATTTGATGTCTGTGGAATACAATTTACCTGTTTTTCCATAAGGTTGTTTACCAAATAAGAGAAAGATCAGCTGTTGAAAACTTCCGGTGTCAATACGACAATTTTCTATAAGCAGGAAATGCCTACACAGGGGTGTAAGAATTTCCCTTCCCAATCTGGAGTATGTAAATGTAGCAACAAAAAAACTCACAAAAATTACAGTGCACACTTCAAATTATCACATGTAAAAAACTACAATTAAATCTCCCTTTCAAACATACCAAAAAAAATTTTCAAAAATGTCATAGTCCCATTATGTACAACTTTCCTACTCTGTCAAAATACGTGACTGGCTGATTTACTTGAGTGCCCCCTTAAGTAAACCAAAAATGGTTCCGATATATTGTTTAATATTTTTAATTAAAACAGTAACATCAAACAAACAAAATATGATCCCCAGGATAGAAGTTCTGTCCATATAAGGGGAGATAAATCAATAAAAATGGCAGTACCCATAGGTGGGAAATATGAAAATATCTTTTTAATGCACATAATACGGTCAAAATAGAAACTGCATTTACTACATGTAAAAGATGACAAATCTAAAATAAAAGTTATAATATAAGGTTCACATACACTTAATTACACAAATATATGAAAAGTTAATTCCTAATGCCAAGCTTGGAATATTGTCAATGTTTTAAATCCGGGTAGTAAAATTTGGATGGTTTTTGTCTGGTTTTTCAGCTTTTTAAATATTTTAACAACTTAAATTGAAAGTTCATTTGATGTGTAGAGAGAGTTTATCAAATGCCTCCCCTGATACACTGACCCATAAAGTTAATTAGTTTATCAGCTGTTAGCTATGATGATGTGAAAGTGAGTTGTCAGCACCATTGTAAACAACCAGTCAGATTTAATTACCCATTTAATTTCTTTGATTTTGAAATAAATTATGAGTTTAAGGTACATGATATATAAGCCCATGCTAGTTGGTGCCTGAGGTAAAATTTTTAAAATGTCAAAGAGAGGAAGACCGAAAAAAAGCCAGTAAACTTTCAAACTGGCCACTCATATTACAGTCCCCGAGAGCAGATAAAGACTACAAAAGTTGCAGTTTCCTCAAAACGCTTACAAAAGTCTGTGTTTGATAAGGCTGTTAGACCATGTTCAAATGACAGCTACTACCAGGTGACAGATTCAGAGGGAAATCCTGGAAACATGAGGTTCTTCAGACCATCAGTTGACCATCCACCAGATGAACCTGAAATTGATGAAGAAGATGACATTGATATTCATGGCTATAAAATTCTCCACTGTGGAAAATTGCTTGAAATGTTTAATGACTTTTATACAGAACATTTAGACAACAGTCCAAAATGTAAAATTCAGTTAAGCTTTAATGAAAACTCTACACAAAAATGGGGATTTTCCTGGAGATTAGGACTTAAGTGTGCGGCCTGTAAATTTGAAGGCAAGAAATCTAAAGTTTACATAGAAAGTAGTCAGGAGACCAAAAAGGGACAAAATAGTCCAGTCATACTAAGTTTTAACCTCAAACTAATTGCAACAGAAAATGTTTTAGTTCTAATCTATAGCATTAAGCCCCAAATATACACAGAAAAAAGTCTCCTAAAATCTAACTTGAGGAAAACTCAAAATCAGCATTTTTAATTTCCTATGGAAATTAACATTGGAAAGGGGAGATAACTCCGCAAAAATTAGTCTTTTTTGTCAGTTTTTGGTTGATTTTTTTTAAATTCATGTAAAGTATGATACTTTGATGGGGTTATAAGTTCGTATTTGACTATATTATATAATCTTCTGCTCATGAAATGTACAAAACCGAAGTGTTATGGGTATTTTTATTTTTTTTGCACATTTTTCATTAAAGAAATTGCAAATTTGTGGCTTTATGACCATTTTGAAAAAATAATGTGAAAATTTGGTATTGTTTATACCTGTAAATTATATATATTCAGCATCTACCTTGTTTAAAGAAACGTTAAACCACAAAAAGAAGAATATGTGCTTAATCATTTTTATTAAATTTGAGATTCTTTACCTTGACATGTTGAAAAATTTAATAAATGGTCAACTAATGAATTACGAAATCTAGGTTGTAGCTTGATAAAAGATATGAAAACACCTTTAGAGTTGTTTGTTATACTCTAAAGACGGATAAAATATCAAGAATCAATACATTCTGCTGAATAGAAGCGGTAATGTTATAATTTTGTATCATTTTTTGTTGATATTTCTGCCTTTTTTGCAGAGTTATCTCCCATTTTCAATGCAAATCTCCATAGGAATTTTAAAATCGTGATTTTTCAGTCTTCCTCAAGTTAGATTTTGTTAGACTTTTTTCTGTGTATATCTGGGGTATAATGCTAAAGATTAAAACTTAAAAATCTTCTTTTGCAATTACTTTAAGGTTAGGGTCAAATTTATGCTAGATTGACTGGACTAAAAATATTCAACAGTAAACCTAGGCATCCATGTTGGATTGCAAAGCTCACCACTGGGAATCGAAGGCCTTCGAACAATATTTTTATCAGCCGGAATACAAGTACCCTCATGCAGTCGCATGCATAATGCTGGTATATTGGTTAGTGATGCAACAGAAAAAGTGAATGAAGCAGACATGCAAGACCGCAGAGAATTGCTTACAAAGCTGAATGAAATACGTGGCTTTGAAAAGTCTCATCCTATATCTGTGTCTGGAGATGCCCGTTATAACAACCGTCTTGACAGTGTGGTTGGGAAAACACCATTTCAACCTGCCACTCAGTGTATCTACACACTAACTGAAAACGAGGCACCTGGAAAAGAAATAATTGGTGTTAACATTGACAATATGCTGTGTCCAAGAGGTAAATTACAGAATGCAGTATGTCCTAACCACCGAGGAAGATGCTTTGCCAATCTGAAACGCAATATTGTAATTGGTGATGAAGGCAGGTCAGCAGAAAGATTGGCACGTCAAATTGCTAACGACCCAGTGCCTATAGTAGTTGGACAATTCACATCTGATGGCGACTCTGCAGCAAGTGCTGGATATCAACAAGGACAAAAAGTTCACAGTGATGTTCATTTGGAAAATCTGCGATGCCAAGATATTTATCGGAATCACAAAGAAAAATTGTTAAGAACATTGACTTCAGCAAGTACATGTTTCCCGGTAAGAATAAACAGATACGAGAGAAAATCAGGAAACGTTTCTCGATTGAAGTGGCAAGACGATGCAATGCTGAAGCAAAACTAGCACATGAACATTGTATTGGAAATATTAACCAAATAATACGCAAACTAAGTTACACTATTGACTCTGTTGTACAATGCGTAACCGGTGAATGTGGGAAACTTTGTAGGAGCCATTCATTTGTGTGTTCTGGTGGCAAAAAGGAAGCATGGAAAGCTTAATTTCTACCGTCCGGAACCAGGCTCCATCCTACTGACAGTGATTTAACAAAGTTGCGCGAGTGTGTTCAATTAAGACTTGGTCCTAATGCCTTAATAAAGACACGATTAAATACAAACACTCAAAAAAATGAAAGTGTTAACTGTACATTAATTAGACAAACCCTAAGTTTTCAAACTGGACTGTAACACTTCGTGGCCGAATTCATGGTGCTGTTCACATGCTTAACTGTGGTGTTGATAAATCTGTCAGGAGACGGTGCAATGCTGTAGGTGCTGGTGATGAAAACAGTCAGCTGGTAAAGAAACAACTGAAAAAAAATTCAAAACAGAATTGACTTTCAAAGGGATAGAAAAAACTCAAAGAAATATAAAGACCGTCAAGCATTATTAAGACGTGAAAGATATAACTTGCAGGAGTGCACAGTAATAGACAGTAAAAGGACTTACTCGAAAAACATTTTGGACCCAGAAATGTCAGTTTCACACGATCATTCCAGTTTGTATTCCAAAAAGCCTAAGGTATTCCAAATGAAGAGACGCAAAATTTAAATCAGACAGTCTCGGTATGGAGAATGACTTTTAGTACATCAATTTTCCGAAGAGCAGTTTTGCCGAGAATTATTGACAACTTGTGGTTCAAAACTTAAATGGGAAATATCAACACAGTCTTTTACGTGACATAAATGTGAAACGTGGAAGTCAGATGGTGATAATTTCGTCAAGTGAACATGTAACATGTATCGTAATCTGTGGACATGCATAGGACTGTAACGTGATTTTTCAGGAAATTTTACATCAATTACACCATATCCATGTTTGTCATGTCTTCCAGTATATATAATACAATTTTTATATTCATGATTTCTTGTTTTTGTCATAAGTTTTTCAAACAGTTCATTTTCCAAACCCTCAGACATGGTAAAATCAGGTGTTCCGGAAGAATTTGCCATTTATTCCTGCCTAGTTCAAGAAGATTTTGAAAAAAAATGTGGCCAATATATTCCCTTCTGGTTCCCTAAAGATGATAGATGCAAATGAACCAGCATCCCACACCGTAACTATAGAAACGGCTCTGATAGAGTTTATAGTCATCCCCCCTTAAGAAGGCACACCACTAAATCCATTCCCATTGACTTTAATAGTAAATAAAAAATTTCGAAAAAATCAAAATGAATTTTCCTACAAGTCCCATGCATATCAACAATTAATTTGGTGTCTGTGGAATACAATTTACCTGTTTTTCCATAAGGTTGTTTACCAAATAAGAGAAAGATCAGCTGTTGAAAACTTCCGGTGTCAATACGACAATTTTCTATAAGCAGGAAATGCCTACACAGGGGTGTAAGAATTTCCCTCCCCAATCTGAAGTATGTAAATGTAGCAACAACAAAAACTCACAAAAATTGTAGTGCACACTTCAAATTATCACATGTAAAAAACTATAATTAAATCTTTCTTTCAAACATACCAAAAAAAAAATTCCAAAATGTCATAGTCCCATTATGTACTACTTTCCTTACTACTCTGTCAAAACACGTGACTGGCTGATTTACTGGAGTGCCCCCTGTATGACACACTTGCTTGAGTAAATATTAGTGAGAAAAAGGATCAAAACACCGGTGTTAAAGTGCAAGACGGAAAAATCTCAGAACCCGCGTGAAAAATTTCCATTGGTCTCCAACTCGGCGGAGCCTCGTTGGAGACCAGAAATCTTCCCCTTGGGTGTCTGAGATTTTTCCGTCTTGCACTTTCACCGGTGTTAGATCCTTATAGTCTCTAACTGCATTCCATGCATCTTTAAATGATGGATAATTTCAGGTAAATGCTAACATCTAGACTCTCACTGTTGCTAGCATAAAGCAGTCTAACTTCCTTTTGTATCGAGTAGTTTGGTTTCCACGTCAACGAAAATAGTGAAATTTTCACCAAAAATTGAATGTTTGAAGCGGCTAGCGGTCTTCCCTTTTGTTCTTCAACCATCCACACTCCTCACTCCTCCTCCCATGCATCCCACCCATCTTCCTAACCCCGAAATCAGCTTGATGTTGATGTTAGTTCATATTTGTTGATCTTATTTGCATACATTTGTAAATAAACAAGGTAAAATCATTGAAAAAGCATTGTTCACGGTTGTACGGTTTATGAAATTAGCCCACCCCCCCCCCCCACCCAAAGAGTCATTGTTTATCAGTTGAGGGTTGGGAAAGTTTAGGGGTCACATTTTCCTAGGGGGTAAAAAATTTTCAGGTCATTACAATTAGGGGCGTAAAAAAATCAGAGGAATTACAACATATAACCATTCTTAGATACACTATATTAATTTTAAGGTATCCGGACCATAATACATCATGATCGAAAATTGTATCTCTTTTTGACCATGAATGGCTGAACCAAACAATTTAAAGCTGGAATATTGTATATATATTTTTCTCAAGTTGAAACACACTTTGTTGCTTATATGCAGAGTCTGTAAAAATAAGTTAGTTATATTGGAATTTCCGAAGTTTGCCGATAATTACCGAGGTCATTTCAATTACGTTGTATGGAACATCCGGGAACTTTTGAACAATCACGTGGTCATTTATGGTCCGGATACCTTAAGGTGACGTCAGCCTATTCATTTACCGTGGTTTCTTTTTCTAGAATCAACGCTTCTTTAATCCGTCACTGAAATAAAGTCATCAAATTATATTCAATTGTTCCTTTTGTGTACTTAATGTCAATAAGTTTGAATTGGCTAATTTACTGATTTCTGTTCACAGCTGGTATTAGTTTAAAAACTTACCTTTGATTTTTGCAAATTTTTATTTGCCGTGAGTGGGGTTCGAACTCCCTCCTTCAAGTAAATTATGTGTCATAGTTCAAGAACACATCGACGAAACCTCTCGGCTACCAATCGGATGATATATAAATGTCGTTTTTACATATATCAATATGATACGGTACAATATATACATAAGGCTTTCGCCTTTATATATTTAAAAACGACGTTTGTATAGTATAAGATGGTAGCCGCAAAGTTAGGATGAGTTGAAAGGAACACTTGTAGACATAGTTCGAATCTCTGTTTCGGTGTTCCCTTTTTTTCTAAATCTTTGTGTTATCATTGATGTAACTTAGTAATAAGAAAAGATCTTTATTTTTTTTATTTGATTATTATCGACAATTTCATATAATTCAATAAAAAATTAGAACATTGTTATTTTGATGTTTATGGCAATTTCATCTCTTTCACTGCATTTTTTGACATATTTTTAAAATATAAAAAGTGTAAATCGAGTGGATTTAAACTATTTTTTCTTTCAGTAACATTATGTTTTACTGGAAAATTATTTGGACTATGCTTTATTTTGTCAATAATGGACAAATTTATGAATCATATGCCTTATACTGTAAGTCCATACGGTTTTGTTTTAATTTTAATTTACCATTAAAATCATCAACGTGACTATATATATATATCTAATTGAATAGTAGTATAGAAAATAAGTTAATTTAAACTCACACATAATAGGGCCTAATTAAGAAAGGAAAGGTAATTGGGAAAAGTCGTCACAACAATAGTTTAAGGTCAAGGCGCAGTAATTGAACGCCATCTAGTGTTCATTGGTTTACTGTTTCAAGGGTAACAGCCCCTTGTCATTGTATTACGTCCCCGACTGATAATCTGACGTCGTAGCCATTATGACGTTCACTCTGGAGGAGCAGTGGAGTCGCTCTAAGGTAGAAATAATGGTGTGTTCAGACGTCCAGTTATTACGCAACACAAAACTTTTTCGAAACGTTTCAAAACGCATTGTGCGTTCACACGTCATTGAGAATGTACATTAATAGTTTTTTATTTTGGTTACACAAAATTGATTTTAGGTTCTTTGGATTTTTTTAAGGGTAAATATAGATGCGAGCGAGCAATTTTTTTTTCTAACGGGATGGGTTTTTTTTCAGGCGAATATAAAATTTAAGTGTGACACAGCTTTTTATTTTTAATATGAATTAGGGGCGATTTTTGAGCTCTTATTTTTAAGTGAAGCGGCACAATCCAACGACCTAAAAATCAGTTTGGTTTGTTCTAATTTGTCAGGGATTTTACGGCGAATAGTTTGTCCAAAATAATTACGTGGAGTTACAATTGGTCCACTTGACGCACTGTGATTTATTCTAATATGCCGTTACTGGACTATAAGGATACAGTTGCAATACAAATCATCCATCGACAACATGAAAATCAAACATTGTCATTCAACAAATAATAAATAAAAGGAATAAGTAACGAATAAGGAATAAGGAATAAGTAACGAATAAGGAATAAGGAATAAGTAACGAATAAGGAATAAGGAAAAAGTAACGAATAAGGAATAAGTAACCAACTTGACGACCCTTAAAATCTGCAACTCCTTACAGACAGCAAAAAATAAATAAATAAAATGATCAATGAATAAATAAATAAATAAAAAATTAACAAAAACATAAAATTAAAATTAAAAAAACAACATCAGATGAAAGAAAAAGATTTGTTGTTTGTCCTATAATTATTATCTGCAATACATAAACGTTATCGAACGCTGGACGTCATGACGTTGCCTGAAAAAAATCCCCAAAATTAGTAGCTTGATAGTATCTTCAGCAGCAGATACAACGAAATCAAGCATGGGGACCCCCAAATATTTTTATATCATCAGAAAGCTGGTGGATGAGGCAATATAATTTTAGTTTTTCAAGAAACTGTAGGATTAACATCAATGGTTTTTTATAGACTTTTCGAGCAAAATTGTCGAAAAATTGACGTTTTCCCTATATATCCTATGTTAAAAGTTGATTTCAGAACGCATTTTCAAAGGGTTATAGCAAAAAAATAAGCATGGGTACCCCCATTTTTTATTTCATATTCCAATGTATTTCGACTAGCTTTACATATTGCCAAAAAAATAGAAAACTGTAGGATACTTTCAATTACTTCGCCTTGACCTAAATTAAGTAAGAGATACAATGGATAAGCGTTGATTCTTGAAAAAGAAACCATGAGCTTATCCATTGTATCTCTAATACATAAAACATATGCAGTGCTCCAGATTAGATTTACGCAAAAGACTGAATCCCAAATAAGGTACAATCATAGCATATGTCGCGCGTGGGACATATTAACAACCAAACGAAAATAAGGAGCAAGTGTGGAAAATTAATTTTAAATAGATTGGATCAGGATCATAACAATACTTTTTTGCCTCTGGGATGCTTCCCAAATTTGTGTGTTTTAGTATATGTTGTCTCCCATATCAAAAGGCGTCTCAATAAATCAGTAACGGGGTAATTCTTAAATTTTATTATTCTTCGCCAAACCCATGGGCGTTATTGAAATACAGGAAAAACACTTTGTTGGCAATCAATTGAAAATAAATTAAAACAAATAATTTCCAGAAATTTTCCTCATTACAGCTATATTGTTAGATCCTTTTACACTTCTCCAACCCATCAATCCGAAAAGAGGGAGTTCTAAAGAAAACGGAATAATACATACGATTTATGTTTTTATGTCCTCCCTCTAATTTCTTTGTAGTTCGATTTAAATTTACACATTTAAGCATACCTCTGCAGAAACTTCTAGAATTTTCTTCCCACAAATTCTGAAGGCAATACTTTTGGGGGAAGTAAGTGGGGTAGGGTTTGAGGGAAAATTAATATACAGGAATGTTAAACATGTTAAAATTTGAAAGTTATATATACATGTATATACTCTGATTTATATTAGTAGATTTTAAAGCAGTGCTTTGTCAAGATAACTGAAAAATCGTTATTCTTTGTTCTTTTTTTATTTTTTATATAACGAAAAAGATACTTTATTTTACATTAGGCATCTGTTCGTTCGGGTGTTAGACTTTTGACCTGTAAACTGGCGGGGAGTGTACGATATTGGTATATACCATATGTATACAAAAATTCCGTACATATTAATATGTCTTTCCGTTTCCGTTTCCGTTCCGTATTCCGTTTATGGCGTTTAACAACACCCGCATGGAACTGATTTCTTGATAAAAAACTCCAGAATTCATGACTATTTTTTAGGTTTGAAATAACAATTAGATATGTCTCAAAAGTCAACGAGGATCGAAAATTGGAAACAGACTTTGCATATAATCTGCAACGTCACATTTATTTCTGGTGATGTAATATGCAAAAATCAATGAAATTCACACGAAAATTATCAAATTTCAAACATTATTCCAGTATAAAATTCTTGACAGAAATGGAGATATTTGCATGATACCATATAAATTCAACCCGAAATTTGATTGAGATGTTGAAAAAGTTGCTCGAAATGAACAAAATGCCGAGTCAATATTTGCAATAATTTCATAAATCCTTACTAGAATTTGCTACTCGTCCCGTAATATATAATCTTGAATTAGCCCCCCCCCCCCCCCTTTCCTGAAAAAGTGTATGTTTGTACTAGTAACCATGATCTGTTGTATAGCATATATAAACTACATATAATGAATGATAATGCAGCTTCAAATAGTATTATGGAAAAATCTTTATTTTTTTTCAATGTCTTAATATCAGAATTGATCGAGTATTTTGAGAAAACTTGTGGTTAGAATTTCATAATTTTTTGTCATATAACACAAATATATATGATATTTGTTGTAACAGTTTTTTGTAAGAATTAAACGACAGAATTTTTTTTACAGCAGTGTTTGAAGTATAAATGAGGCAACTGAAAGTGAACGAAATTCCTAACATGTCTGGTACCTTTAACCTTCAATTTGCATAAAAAGAATGAATTTTACCATCATATTTCAGTTTTGATTAAGACTTTATCCCTGTTCTTCAGTTCAAGAATTATAACTATTTTTTATCAAATATATGTGCTATGAGAGGTAGTAATATTCATTAACTTGTGTCATCTCCTGGAATGAAGGGTACCCCTTAAATGCCCATTTTCAATGAACCCTGTGAAGAAAACGCGTGGTTGAATTTCAACAAATTTTTTTCAGGTGGTGTATTGGTACATATATAATGCATGAAGAAAATATGAAAAAAACTAAACGAGTGGGAAATGTTGGCCTAACCCAGGCCTACCCCCTTAATACTTTGAAATTGCAATTGATGTGAAATGTTACTATTTGTTTCGAAACAAAGTTTTTGTTCCTTCATCTTAAGAAAAATAATGATAATGATTCATTTTATTACAGTGTCACGCGCCAGATAAACATATAAACCAAATATAAAACTGACTTTCGGCCATCATTGGCCTATGATATTCTATTAGCACAGTACAAAATACAATAGTAAAATAAATTAATATTCATGTATAATATATATACAGCTATGAAATATATTCAAGATATTTCAAACGATTCAGAATTACCAGCAGAAATAAAATACGTTTCGAAAAATAAGACATTTAATCAAAATTTTATACAATGAGAAACACATTTTGTCATGCTTTTACCATATTTGCATGAATACAAATTTCAGTTTGGTATCAATATATTATTAGGGGTAGACTTTTTAAAGTTCAAAATAATCTTGTGAAATTAATAAAATATGGATCCAATGGCTTGATTACTCTGAAATCCCCATACCCCAGAAGAATATAATAGAACAGGATCAAAATTACTGTCAAACAGTTTCAATTACATGTCAAATGTTAAACCTAATTTTCGAATCTTTTCTAACAATCTAAACAAGGCTTTTCCACCTTGTTCCAATAATTTGGATTTATTGCTTGAAAATGAGCGATAACTAGAATTGGTAACACATAAATAACAACATCATAATAAACTGTTTAGTTTTTTTTTTACTTAAAACAACTAATTTAGTTTTTAGCTCACCTTTCCTAAAAGGAAATGTGAGCTTTTGCCATCACTTGGCGTCCGTCGTCGTCTGTCGTCGTCGTTAACAATTTTTCAAACGTCTTCTCCTCGGAAACTACTAAATGGATTTGGATAAAACTAAGCATGATTGTACCTTAGGGTATCTTGCACAAAGTTTATGCTTCGATTTTTGATCCGTCGAAAAACATGGCCACTGTTACTAAAAATAGAACATAGGGGTCAAACAACAGTTTTCTCTGAAACTACTATTCAAAATCAAATGAAACTTGGTAAGATTGTTTCTTAGGGTATCCTGCAAAAAGTTAATGCTTGGATTTTTGATTGGTCGAAAAACATGTCCGCCATTACTAAAAATAGACACAGGGGTCAAAATGCTGTTTTTTGCTATTTTTTCCTGAATTATAGAAAGAAAATGAAGATGAAAGCAACTTTCAAGGTAAACATGGTATCCCGAGTTGAATGGTGATGATGAAAGTTTGTTTTAGAAGGCCATTTTTAAAATGGCTGCCATTTCCCGCCATTTTTTACACTTGCTCGGATTTCAACAATATTTGGTTTTTAAAGTAAACATGGTATCCTTAGTGAATGGTGATGATGAGATTTTTGGTATGCATCATTTATGGAAGGTCCTTTAGGAAATTTGCGTAAATGAACTGATTTTTGGTATGGATGATCTATGGAAGGTGTTTTACAAAGTTTGCATAACTCATCATGGTCCGTGAAACAAAATGGCCGCCATGAGCATTTACATGTTCTGACTGGTTGAAATGTAAAACTTCTTCTCCTTACAAACCGTAAAGCCAAATGAACTGATTTTTAGCTCACCTGGCTATGGCCAGGGTGAGCTTTTGCCATCACTTTGCGTCCGTCGTCCGTCCGTCGTCCGTCCGTCCGTCGTCCGTCCGTCGTCCGTCCGTCCGTCGTCCGTCCGTCGTTAGCTTTTCATTCAAACATCTTCTCCTCAGAAACCATTTGGCCAATTCCAACCAAACTTTGCATGAGTGGTGTATGGAAGGTCCTCAACAAAGTTTCCTCATTTAGTTCTGATTGGTCAAGAAACATGGCCACCAGAGGCAATTCTTGTTTCTGATTGGCTGATTTTCAAAAATCTTCTCCTCTGAAACCACTGGGCCGATTGGTTTGAAACTTAATAGGAATGATCTATGACATGTCCTCTACAAACGATCCTCAATTTATTTTGATCTGACATAAAACATGGCCGTCGTAGCTAAAAATAGAATATAGGGGTGCATGTGTTGTTTTTGGCTTATAACTTAAAAACCATTACAGATATCAAAAATCTGACATGGTGCAAAATTGATCAGCCTGACAAGATCTACCTACCCTGAAATTTTGAAGGAAATCCCAAAACCCATTTAGGAGTTATTGCCCTTTTTTCGTCAAATTTTCAAAATTTAACATTTTTCGTCATTTATCTCCAAAACTATTTGAGATAGAAGTGAAATGTAAATTTGAAAAATGTTTGCCATGTTGAGGTCTACATACCCTGAAGTTTTAAAGGAAATCCCAAAACCGATTTAGGAGTTGTTGCCCTTTTTTGTCAAATTTTCAAATTTTTTCATTCAAAAATCTTCTCCTCTGAAACCGCTGGGGCGATTGGTTTGAAACTTGATAGGAATGATCTATGACATATCCTCTACAAACGATCCTCAATTTATTTTGATATGACATAAAACATGGCTGTCGTAGCTAAAAAAAGAATATAGGGGTGCATGTGTTGTTTTTGGCTTATAACTTAAAAACCGTTACAGATATCAAAAATCTGACATGGGGTAAAATTGATCAGCATGACAAGATCTACCTACCCTGAAATTTTGAAGGAAATCCCAAAACCCATTTAGGAGTTATTGCCCTTTTTTCGTCAAATTTTCACAATTTAACATTTTTCGTCATTTATCTCCAAAACTATTTGAGATAGAAGTGAAATGTAAATCTGAAAAATATTTGCCATGTTGAGGTCTACCTACCCTGAAATTTTAAAGGAAATCCCAAAACCCATTTCGGAGTTATTGCCCTTTTTTGTCAAATAAATTTTCCCTGAACAATTGAACCAATTGCAACAAACTTGGTCAAATAGTTGATTAATTGTCCAATGAAAACCAGACTCCAGGTGAGCGATACAGGCTCTGGTGAGCCTCTAGTTGATATAGAACATCTGTGGAAGGTCCTTTACAAAATTTGCATAAATTAGCCTGGTCCGTGAAACAATTTGGCTGCCATGAGCATTTACATGTTCTGATTGGTCAAAATTTAAAACTTCTTCTCCTCTGAAACCTTAAAGCCAAATGAACTGATTTTTTGTATGGAGCATCTATGGAAGGTCCTTTAGCAAGTTTGCATAAATCTTCCCGGTCCGTGAAACAAAATGGCCGTCATGAGCATTTACATGTTCTGATTAGTCGAAATTTAAAAGTTCTTCTCCTCTGAAACCGTTAAGTTAAATGAACTGATTTTTGGTATGGAGCATCTATGGAAGGTCCTTTACAAACTTTGCATAAATCTTTCTAGTCCGTGAAACAAAATTGCCACCAGAAACCTTTATATGTTCTGATCGGTCGAAATTTAAAACTTCTCCTCTGAAACCGTTTAGCCAATGAACTTATACTTGGTATGAAGCAATTATAGAAGATCATTTACAAAGTTTCCAGAAATCAGTCTAGTCTGTCAAATCAAAAGTTTGTGACTGCCAGGTGAGCGATACAGGCTCAGCCCACTGAGCCTCTTGTATTTCAAAAACTAAAGTATTTAGAGCAAAACTGACATGGGGTACAAATGTTCATCAGGTCAAGATCTACCTGCTATGAAATTTTCAGACGAATCGGTCAACCTTTTGTTGGGTTATTGCCCCTGAATTGTTTTAATGAAATTTTGCAGTTTTAGGTTATTATCTTGAATATCATTATTATATATGACCAAAATCGTCAATTGACCCCTTATAGGAGTTTTTGCCCTTTAAAGACAATTTTTCACATTTTTTTCGTTATCTTTGTAAATTTTTAAAAAGATTATTTAATGTGAACAGAAAATAATGGTCTGACATTGTCACAGATGTTTAGAGCATTACTTGAAATAAATTAAATGGTAGCTGTAGAAGTAAATGGAGCGTCAAGGGTCAAGGTCATTGAAAAATTCCATAGTAACCCATGAAAAAGTCCGTAGCAACCATATAATTGGGTTAAGGACCTTATAATTTACCTGTACAAGTAAAAAAGAAAGGTCAAGGGTCAAGGTCATTGAAAAAGTCCATAGCAACCCGATGAAGAAGTCCTTAGCAACCATATATAGTTGAGTTCAGGACCCTACAATTTACTTGTTCAAGTCAAAATGGAAGGTGAAGAGTCAACCCGATGAAAAAGTCCCTAGCAACCATATCTATTTGGGTTCAGGATTCTATATTTTAGCTGTACAGGTCAATATTAAGGAGAAAATTGCGACGGTATACATTAAATAGCAACAATAATCATTGATGTAAAATCTACTGGTACACAAAAGGTAACAGGTGGGTGATTCAGGCACCTTGGGAGTCTCTTGTTGATGTATTAACTTGGATTTCCATCTATTACAATATCAAAACATTACGTTCAGTGCTGCTTGCAATTGTGCGGATTCTTCTAAAATCTATACTATTAGTAGAAAATGTAGAATACACGATTTTGCATTGTTATACAATGAATTACTTACAAAATGGCTGTTTATATCTTGAGTTAACCATTTACCACCATAATGCTATTCTCTTGACAGAATCAAAAGCTTTTTTGTAATATTTTAAATTGAATATATATCAATAATGCTGTATTTTTGTCTAAAACCACCTGATTCCTCACAAAGAAGATTCGTTCTTTCCAATTATCGGACCAGAAAATCACCAAAATAGTTGGATATGAATAATCAAATTTAAATATATTTATCTAGATTTTTCACGAATACATCTGTATAAATATTTCACGTGGAAAAACTATACAAATTCGTTCTTCTTTTTACCTCACATACTCAATAGGGCCTTGTTGGCTATGGTTGTTACTTTACCTCCGTCTAGCGTCTGGTCTGCGGTCAATTTTTTTCACATTTTGATCTACCCTGAAAACCTTTAGCCAATTGAAATGAAATTTGATATGAAGCATCTATGGAAGGAAAACTGCATATATCGTTATGGTTGAAAATCACTGAAATTTCCTTTCAAATTCAAAACTCTTCTTTCCACGTGGCTAAATGAACTGAAACTTGGATTGAAGTTACTAGTATTATGAATGAACTCTTTAAAATTTGCATAATTTGTTTTGATCAATTTTTGTTTACTGTATAATTAAGGAATTTCCCCAAAAAAATCTCCGCTGAAACCACATGGTTAATGGAATTGAAAGTTGGCAACTGACTTTGCCACCACAGCCAATTCTAGTTTCTGACTGCTTGAACTTCAAAACTGTCTTCTATGAACTTTTTTTTATCAAATTACCTAAAACTTGATAAGAGGCATCTTGGCAGGGTCTAAATACATTTTGCTTAAATGTATTTTTCCAGTTTGACAATCAATATAGTTATCACTACAAGGTTTGACTATTGATTGGTCGAATTAAAAAAAAATTCTGAATCTGCATAGTCAGCTAAAATGATAATTGATCGTAAATATCCACGAAAGGGTTTGTCAAGAGTGTACACTTAAGAGATGTTAATTCGTCAGAGGAAGTAAAGAAGCTTTTGATGTTTAAATATATCTATACAGTTGTTTTGATGATGCCCTTTCAGATAAGATGTAATCAAGTAGTTATTTACTAGGAAGCTGTTGATAATAATCTTTGTGGAACAAAATTTGTAACATATAATATTTAGGGATTATGACTTTTCTGCCAATATTTAAAATTACGAATCTTTCATTTACGTCAAAATATATATTTTAATTTTCCCACAGAATAAGTTTTTTTCATTTGTACCATTCTACAGGTGACCAGGTAGATATTTAAAAAAAACAATAAATAATGGCGATGATATCAGAACATTAATCAGGTATGATATGTGATAATAGAACCACCAAGAATTATATGGACATTTTTAAGAATTTTCCAGAAAAGTTTGATGTCTATCGATGGATCTAGAATTTTACACGGATTCATATAGGGAATCTAATGTTCTAAAGAAGGGGACAATTTCTTAATGTTGTACCAACACGTCTTGCAAGGCCAGAATAACCACTGAAATTGATGCACAGACAATTGTTTAAATAAATTCAATAAATAATAACTACAGAAAAATAAAATATCTCCATAAAGTACTACAGTTTTTTGCATCAGCATCTTATTTACTTGTAACAAGGCGTAAATGGAAAAAAATATTTTGTGACGTAAATGATAAAACTATTTTTCCCTGAGGCATGAGGCAAATGAAAGAAATAGCGCAAATTCAAAACGCCGAATATCTATTACCACTAAGCCAACACTTCTCCCGGTGTCGTTTTGTTTAGAAAGTCACAGAGAGTATCACCATCGTAGTTACTAATATTTCGATACTATTGTGATACTGTAAATTTACTTTTATAAATTTTGTGAAAACTAAAGATTATCTCCATCATGCAGAGATTTGTCCTTAGATGGTTTTTGCTCTACCTTTTTGGTTAATTTGGCATTTGAATCTTTGGGCTACATAGGGGTTCGGCTTTCAACATTTTAGGCCTTGGTGACAATTGACGTGTCGTAAATCGTAAATCGACAAGATGTGCACAACATGTCCATCAAAATTGGTATAGCAAAAGCCATGATTCATTCGTAGCAGTTGATGTCCCTTCCGGTGTTTTATGGAAACTGACATTTTCACATTTTTGTTTTCAATATCGTTCTGTAGTTTCTTGTGTCTGTATTATTAAGGATTTTCACTTTAAGCATTCGTATTTTGACCAGTGCTACCATTAAAGAACTCATCTTTGATGTTTGTAATATAGCTTAAGGAAAAGAAAAATGTTATTTTTTAAGGAATGTAAAATAAATAGTGAACGTTTTAAGCGTTGACAATTATGACTTTCGACTCTATTCACTAAGACGAGTCACAGTCTCATAAAAGAAATATTTTTGAATTTAATTTAATGGTCATTTAGTTAATATTTGCTGCAACAGCTTTTAAACCGTTCATTGCAATATTAAATGTAATAAATTTAGTTCTCCGCAGTGTTCCTTATTATCGTTAGGTTGCTTATATGTCGCGAGTGGGAGATCTAACTCGAGGGTCATGTCTAGGGTCAAACATTTTACATTCGGAATGACTCTAGACGCTACAAAAACTTCTATGCCAGTTCAGTGCCCTAAGATTTTATAGCCGCTTCGCTGATCGTCTACTGCAAATTTGACTCTAGACATGACCCTCAAGCGGCTGTAGTTAGATCTTATAAACAACCGAACGAAGTGCGGAGAACTAATTTTAATTAGATTGGAGCTTTGGGTACCGATAAAACCGGTTTAACCCCACCACCGTTCAGTGTCTGTACCAAGTCAGACTATCCGGAGTCTCTGTTGTGTTTATGTTTTGTTTTGTGATCTTTAATGAATACCTCATAACAGTCTGTTAACACAAACAAAACTAAAATTTTTGTGTTCCGACGAGGTGGAACAATAAGCTTAGATGAGAGTTGGGTGTATAATGATAAGACTTTAGATATTGTTGATGAGTTCTGTTATTTGGGTGTACTATTACATTATAATTGTAAATTCTTTGTTACACAAAAAACATCGTGCAGATCAAGGAAGGAAAGCTATGTTTAGTTTGAGGAAAAATTATTCATATTTATTTCTAAATACTTTTACTATTAATTATATTATAAAACTTATATCTAAATATCCGTGTTGTACAACTCAGCATATAAAATTTACAATTAGAAATAAAACATAAGCATTACTTATATTTACAGCACAGATCCTTTGCGGCTTTTCTAAATTTCTTATCAAAGAAGCCGTAGGCGAAAGGGTTTACAATGTTATTAATCGTAACCATCTGATCAATAAACTTAAAAATAATTATCTGCTTTTGTGTGCTCTTTATCCAGAATAGGCGGTCATGGACTAAAGAAAACAACAGAAATATCTGAGGAATATAGGATAGGATAAAAGCCCCGCCAATTACCATAAACATGACTGAAAATCTTTTGGAAGACGGTGTCTCCTTTTTTATAGTAGTTGTTTTTGCATCTTGTAAACGATCGCCTGGTTCATTACCATTTTCAGCAGAGCTCCTTTCTTTTGTTACAGTGCAAATTGTAATGTCAGTGGAGTTGACTTCTGAGCACGATGAAACTTTGGAAATGTTTGAGAATTTCACAGAATGTTTACTGACACTGGGATTGTCTTCTGATGGTACGTTGACAATTGCTTTGGATTCCTTGTTTCGCATTTTTGTCGTTTTTAAAACAATAAAGATTTTACGTGCTATGAGCGAGTTTAACACGACGAGTTCTAACATAACTACAACTAAAACAACCGACACAAAACATATGAAGCTTATAAATGAGTTACTGTTTTGGTCTAACTTGATCACATTCGCTCCACATATGTATCCAGTCACATTCAAACGTGTATTCGGAATTTCAAGTTTTTCGTTCCATATGATAAACGGAGCGGAGAAGGCAAATGACAGAACAACTATCACCACAAGACAAATACGTCGCCATTTTATCGTCATTTGAGGCCCAAGTGGTCTGCACACTTTCAGGTATCTTTGGAATGTTATAACACTAAGTAAGTAAATTGAGGCGAAAGTAAAAATATTAACGAGAAACCAAACTGTCTGACATCCAACAATATTTTGGAAGTTAACTGGAAGTAAAGTTTTCCATAGTTCAAAAGGTGCTCGCAAACAGCACGCAAAAAAGTCAGCAAAGGCTAAAATTGGAATGAAATACCTACTTTCACTTTCCTTCCTCAGTTTGGTAATATACACAATTAATACGATCAAGTTTCCGACAAATCCAATAATAAAATAAGTTACCAGAAAAATATCATGCACGATATACTTTTTAGCCTCTTCAGTATTCCAGTTATCTAGAACGCTCTCTGCAGATTTGATGACAGTTCCATTTGTCAAGCTGGAATTGGGTTCCATTATTTACAATGAGTTTTCTTTTTTTCTACACTAGTCTGCGGGCACTGGATGAAAAGTGAGCTGGTCTTCCTAATTTGATATTTAAATACATGTAGGTTAAAGGAAGTACTAGAAAGTCCACTTTAATTACGTTTCCTGGTTTCAAATTTTTAAACTTATTTTTATTTGGCACGAATTCAGTAATCTTTTTAAGCTTACACGACCAACATAAACATGTTGGATATTGTCTGTCGACTGTCAGCCCTTCAGTTCATAAAAATAATTTAAAAAATATTCTGAAATGATGGGAGAGAAGGAACTAGTAACGAGCCTTAGATTGGTGTCTGCTAAACTTATACCCTATGACACATCTCAGCAACTAAAATGCGCATGATGCGTCGGTCCCTGGCTACAGCTATGAAGTTGTGAAGGAGTAGGAAGACATTTATTTTTTTTTTTTTGCAAATTAAATGTCATGTTACTTTTTCAATCCAAGTCCCATACTTCTGGAACGACAAAAGTGAAAATCGTCAAAAAGTATACAGATCCTCAAACCACCATTCGTAAGAATTTTTTAAAGTTTGAAAAAAATCGGTTAAGGCGTACTGGAGTTAGTGCGCTACATGTGAAAAATTGCTTATATTTGGACAATCTAAGTCCAATACCTCTGGAACGACAAAATTGAAAACCATCAAAAAGTATACAGACCCTCAGACCACCATTTGTAATAATGTTTTAAAGTGTGATGAAAATCAGTCAAGGCGTACTCGAGTTACATGTAGTATGCGAGAGACAACGGTATATCATAATACGTCCGTCGTTGATGGGCGTATAAAAAGTACAATAAAAATCATTCTAAACTGTCTCAATGTCAACACTTTCAATTCAGAGTAAATTGTCAAAATTGCAAGATTTGCGATTTAATTATCAGATTTTGTATATGCTTGTAGCGAGGTAAACCAGAATAAAACTCCACGGACGAATAATGTAAGAGTTTGACCATAATGATATTCTGTTGACAGAATAAAAAGCTTTTTTGTAGTATTTTAAATTGAATATATGATCAATAATGCTGTATTTTTGTCTAAAACCAGGCTGATTCCTCACAAAGAAGATTCCTTCTTTCTAGTTATCGGACCAGAAAATCACCAAAATAGTTGGAAATGAATAATCAAATTTAAATATATTTATCTAGATTTTTCACAAATACATCTGTAGAAATATTTTCACGTGGAAAACCTGTACAAATTCGTTCTTCTTTTAACCTCACATACTCAATAGGGACTTGTTGGCTATGGTTGTTACTTTAACTCTGTCTAGCGTCTGGTCTGTGGTAAATTGTTTTTTTACATTTTGATCTACTAGGATGTTCAACTAACGACAGGCGGAGTTTTTTCCGGAAGTTATTTGAAAACTGGGTTAAGAAATCTTTATCATATCGTAAATATCCACGAAAGGGTTTGTCAAGAGTGTACAAGAGATGTTAATTCGTCAGAGGAGGTAAAGAAGCTTTTGATGTTTAAAAATATCAATACAGTTCTTTTGATGATGCCCTTTCAGATAAGATGTAATCAAGTAGTTATTTACTAGGAAGCTGTTGAAAATAATAATAAAGTAACAGCAACCATATCTTTGTGGAACAAAATTTGTAACATATAATATTTAGGGATTATGAATTTTGTGCCAATATTTAAAATAACCAATCTTTCATTTACGTCAAAATATATATTTTAATTTTCCCATAGAATAGTTTTTTTTCATTTGTACCATTCTAAAGGTAGATATTTAAAAAAAAATAATGGCGATTATATCAGAACATTAATCAGGTATGAAAATGTGATAATAGAACCATCAAGAATTATATGGATATTTGTAAGAATTTTCCGGAAAAGATTGATGTGTGTTATCAACCAAAGAAATCGATGGATCTAGAATTTCACACGGATTCTAATGTTCTTAAAAAAAGGGAACAATTTCTTACTGTTGTACCAACAAGTCTTGCAAGGCCAGAATAACCACTGAAATTGATGCACAGACAATTGTTTAAATAAATTCAATAAATAATAACTACAGAAAAATAAAATATCTCCATAAAGTACTACCGTTTGTGCATCAGCATCTTATTTACTTGTAAAAAGGTGTAAATGAAAAAAATATTTTTGACGTAAATGATAAAATTATTTTTTCCCTGAGGTATGAGGCAAAAGAAAAAAATTGCGCAAATTCAAAACGCGGAATATCTATTGCCACTAAGCCAACACTTCTCCTGGTGTCGTTTTGTTTAGAAAGTCACAGAGAGTATCACCATCGTAGTTGCTAATATTTCGATACTATCGTGACATTGATACTGTAAATTTACTTTTATAAATTTTGTGAAAACTAAAGATTATCTCCTTCATGCAGAGATTTGTCCTTGGATGGTTTTTGATCTACCTTTTTGGTTAATTTGGCATTTGAATCTTTGGGCTACATAGGGGTTCGGCTTTCAACATTGTAGGCCATGGTGACAACTGACGTGTCGTAAATCGCAAATCGACAAGATATGCACAACATGTGCATCAAAACTGGTATAGCAAAAGCCATGATTCATTCGTAGCAGTTGATGTCCCTTCCGGTGTTTTATGGAAACTGACATTTTCACATTTTTGTTTTCAATGTCGTTCTGTAGTTTCTTGTGTAATTATTAAGGATTTTCACTTTAAGCATTCGTATTTTGACCAGTGCTACCATTAAAGAACTCATCTTTAATGTTTGTAATATAGCTTAGGAAAATGAAAATGTTATTTTTTAAGGAATGTAAAATAAATAGAGAACGTTTTAAGCGTTGACAATTAAGACTTTTCGACTCTATTCACTAAGACGAGTCACAGTCTCATAAAAGAAATATTTTTAAATTTAATTTAATGGTCATTTAGTTAATATTTGCTGCAACAGCTTTAAACCGTTCATTACGATATTAAATGTAATAAATTTAGTTGATGCACAAGAAGGGAGTGATTAAAGCAGTTAACATTTTTTTTTTTAAAAATCCTTCCTCACCAATTTTAAATGTAATAAACTTTATGGACAAGCGATGAAATTTACAAGTAGTTAACTGTCTCCCCGGCTTCTTTGTTTGCTTTGCGACTCAGTTTATCAACGGTTCACAGGAATACAAATGTGCCCTAACTGTGCATAATTTATTGCTGATCTTTTCCTATATTGTTATGAATCAAAATGTATGGCCAAACTGCATGGATGTCTTACACTAACAGATATACATGATTTCATTATTTGGATGTCACTCTTGCTATTAACAATCATTTTTTTTATAATTACACCAAAGAAATTTTGCAACACGAACACTAACAGTGACTTTTATTTCAAGAATTTATTTCACAAGATACCCTCGTTTTGTTGCGAGGGTTGTTGGTTGTTATTAGGGACCACATGATGTCAAATATACGTCAGTATTTTCCCATTTTCAATCATATTGGATTTTGTCTCATTGACGCTTACCATACTAGTATATCCGTACAATTTAATATTTGCATTTTGTTTCGATGAAAATAATCATTTATGCTACTCCTGCTGTGTGAGCATGGTTCACTGTAAAGACTAATGAATGGTATCAGATGGGTTTCCACTTTGTATCTGGAATTAAAATATATACACCACAATGTCCACCATATAAAGTCACAGGACTACACGAGAACAAATTTCATTGAATAAATACCACAGTTTCTTTCAAAAATTTACTGCATTACTACATGACTTGTTAAATTATACTGAAAACATTTTTGTACATAAATGGCAAATAGTTCACTGGATAATTGGAGTTTTGAGATAGAAATCCTGCGCAAATTTCAACCTGCAGTATTTAATACGATTTTCCGTGTATAAAAACAGTTGTCAGATGGAATCTGGAAACAAAAATGCTATTCTATTATTTATTTTTCAAAAATGTTTTGAATAAAGTTTCATATTCGCGATAATCGATGGTTTAATAATAATAAATCATAATAATAATAATCTATATTATATATGGTATATTGGTCAGCCCTTGGCACCATGATAGTAGGGCAAAATATCTCAAAATAATATACTTCGGGAGCTTTGGCAATATAATTAAAATTAGTTCTCCGCAGTGTTCCTTATTTTCGTTTGGTTGCTGATATGTCGAGGGTGGGAGATCTAACTTGAGGGTCATGTCTAGGGTCAAACATTTTACATCCGGAATGACTCTAGACGCTACAATAACTTCTATGCCAGTTCAGTGCCCTAAGATTTTATAGCCGCATCGCTGAGTCGTCTACTGCAAATTTGACCCTAGACATGACCCTCAAGCGGCTGTAGTTAGATCTTCAGACGCGACATGTAAACAACCGAACGAAGTGCGGAGAATTAATTTTAATTAGATTGGAGCTTTGGGTACCGATAAAACCGGTTTATCCCCACCTGTTCAGTGTCTGTACCAAGTCAGACTATCCAGAGTCTCTGTTGTGTTTATGTTTTGTTTTGTGATCTTTTATGAATACCTCATGACGATATTTACATGTATTCTATATATTTCTACTACTATTTTCCGGATATTTAATTTGCTATATCTCAGAAAGTGTAAAAGCTATATATATCATTTTTTCGATGTTCATGAGCAGTTCCTCATGCTCTGGTTGTATTCAAAATTTCATAAAATTCCGTGAGATTATCCATTTACGTACCTGTCACCTTAATAAATAAGTGGTTTATGGATTTAAACAAGGAATTCTTTATCAAGCCAACAAGTGATTAGTGGTACTCTAGATACGTCTTCAAGATGTAAATTGTATAATTTTTGTGGTTTCTAATGTAGAATTGCAATTTAATTGGCAAAAGAGTATTCCTGTTATGTTTCGCAAATGTATCACTACAATTCGTTCATCTTCTCATAATCTATATGTAGAGACTGGGTGGTATTATGGTGTAAATCGTACAAATAGAAATTGTACCATGTGTCAGTTAAATGTACTAAAAGATGAGTTTCACTTCATTTTAAAGTGTGCTAGATATTTAGATCTACGTAAAGAGTTTATTAAGAAATACTACTGGTCTAGGCCTTCAGCCTTTACATTTGTTCTGTTACTTTCTGTTGAAAACAAAAAGGAGCTTTGTAATTTAGGCAAATATTCAAACAATGTATTTTAAATTAGAAACGATATTGTATGATTGTAATGATCTACTGTTGTGTAACAATTATATCACAACTCATACGTTATTCCAGAGCTTGTGACATATACACTGACTTCCTGGACAGAGCCCGGCTTAATTTTTCTTAGAATTTATACTTGCAACTAACTGATACAATCAAATTTAAATCAAACTGTCAAGTACATATTGTTATTTAACTTCCTTAAAAAAAATCACGGATGCTGATATATATTTGTTTCGCGATGTAAAAACAAAGAAGAACATGCGTAGTACTCACCAATGAACGGCAGATTTTTCCGATAATGATGAAGAACAATAAAGACGTCTTTTAGATATTTTGTTGGTTATATATAATTCATGAATGAAAAAGCATATCATGAGTTCATGACAATTCTTTCCCGGCGAAATCAATATATTTATACCCATATTCCGTTAACTTTCCATAATCACATAAATAAATATTTCAGTACTTGTCATGACATTGATACTCAAAATTTTACTGCTATAAAATTGAAATATTTGGACATATTTAAGGAGCATCTCATTCAAGCATAGCTCTATCCTTAGATAGTTGTTATTCTACTGGTTTCTGGTCAATACTTAAAACGGATAATAGGAAAGGTCCAGAATGACATACCAATGTATGATGAACTTTCATTTGTTCGTATATAAAAAAAATACATCTTTGAAAAATATCTAAAAATGGTAAACTGATATACATCAATGATTGAATTCATCATATCAATTATAAAATCTCTTAATAAATTCATAAGTAAATAAATAAATAAAATTCTTATATTATATTACAGAACAGTAGGGACATTAATACATAAACAAGAAGACGGATAACAAGAGAGGTCAACAATGACACAAGTGCACCGTGGGGTAGTGGTCAGTACATCGGACTACGGAGCCACTGTTCTCTCGTTCCATTCCCGTTCGGGATGAAAATTTCAAGGATCAAATTTGCGACGCCCTATCTACACCATTTGCGAGGAAAGCCTTGATAAAGGGACGTTCGTTGCCAAATGACCTTACGTCAAGAGTTACCGGTCTTGAAGCTATCGTAGCGAACTGTGAAACGCTCATGTTTTAACGATGGTATGATTTCTTTCTGAATCTTGGAAAGGGGAGGGGGCAAGCGACGGCTTTAACAAGGGTGGGGTGTATTCTAGATTTTATGCTACAAAATTTCTGTTTACCATGATTTTTGTTTTCAAATGTGCAGAAAATATCACCAAAGCTTTACCCGTAAGACTCTATTCCCCAAAAACCACAAGGATTGCGGGAAATATCGTCTTTGTAATGACATGATTCAAAAATGGCGATCAGGTGTCGCGTTTAAAAAAAATAAATAAAAAAAACTACAGAAATCAAACGTGACAGGCAAATTTAATCCAAAACTTGTTGGATTTCCGGATACCCATGCATATTTAAGTTTAAATACCCAAATACGCCGTATTCTCAAGGTTCTCAAGTATCTGATATTTTGGGCGAAATTTACGACCCACACAATGCAAAAGAGTATGTTGCTGTTTAGAAACAACTTGTAACAAAAACTGATGTAACCCCTGATCATTGCTATCGTTCAGCGTCGGGTGGTAATTATGCAAAACTTTTGAAAAAGGCCATTTTACCGAATTGATTCTTTTGAAAGGTATCTTGTGGAATATATGAGAAAAAAATGCAGCTAGTAGGTTGACTCTCAGCCATCTTAAATCTGCATATAAATGAAGTGGGCCACTACAGCCTTCATGCCGTTTTGAGCGAATCATGCAATGGTGGGAAGACTGAAGTTACAAAACAGCGTGTCTTCGAATTCTTCGCCAAATAAAGATTTAAGATCATTAATTCAGTCGTAGTTGATTCCATACAGAATTTACAATTTCACATGATATTAAACAAAATTTTACTGATAATAGGTATACAAACGCATACTGTTTAGCTCAATGTGGTCGGGGATTAGCATAAGTTGGTATAACTTTTCCCCAGTCCACTATAAATACACAAGTTTTAACTACCAATGACACAACAATCAATTAACCCCATATCCAATCGCCATACCTTCAGACAAATAATAACATTCCTACATATCACGTCTATAAAAATAAAAAAATAAAAAATACATTTTAAAATTTTCCTTACTGTCAACTATTAAATTTTATAACCTACAAAGTATTTTTTTAGTTTCTTCTCGAAACTTTACATCGAAAAATCCGTAAACGAATGGATTAACAACATTATTTATGACATTCATTTCTCTACTGAAAGCAACCAAAGCTAGTTCTACATTTGTTAAATTTTCAAAGAATTGAGGATTGTCTAAACTTATCGCTAAAATGACAAGACGTGGTGCATACGATAATATAAAAGCTATTCCTATAGCCATAAACATGAACGAGTAACGGTGAGCAAAAGCCATATTTCTACTTTTTTTAACATCATAATTCGAGAGAATAATTGGGCGGTTAGATATTCCTCGTGTCCTCAGATTTGTATTAATTTCAGTTGCATCTTCACTTATTTCTGGCGGAAGATTCATCAGCATAAGAGGAATACACGAGGTATTTCTGTGTGTTTCTTTAAATTTTATTCTTTTATGTTTTGCTTTTATTTGTTGGCATATTTTCCTGGCTATAAGTATGTTGAAAATTGTTAGACCAATAATTATAGTAAGAGAACTCAATGAAGCAATAATTGTATAAATCAAAAATCCAGTTCCATAGTATTTTTCAACATCTATATCACATACATAACCTGTTATGTTACTCTCAAGATTTTGTACTTGTATTTCATTATTGTAGAATATCAGCGGTGTGGAAAATACAACGGCTATACATACAGTAGATATCAAAGCTATCCGCTTCCAAAAAAGGTTCATCTGCTGTCCAAACGGACGACATATCTTCAAATATCTTTGTACAGCTATTACTAACAGCAAAAATATTGATGCAATAGCAAACACATTTGTTGGAAACCATAAGATTTTGCACAGCATACTTCCGCTAAACTTAACAGGGTTTAAATTCATTGCTAATTCCAATGAAGATCGAGATACGCATGCTAAGAAATCTAATTCTGCCAAAAGAGGTATAAAATAACGATCGTCTTTCTTCTTTTTCATTCTAAAACTATAAACGGCAATAACAATAGCATTTCCGGATATTCCTAAAACAAGATAAAGACTGAGAAAAACATCATTTACGATATAATTTTTCACAAGCTCGTTGTTCCAATCCATTAATTTGTCGTATTCTGTTCTGTTCATATTTCCAAAAATGTTTACGTCTATTTAAGGTACCAACAATATTTGTTCACATAATTGTCTTGTCACAATTATTGTACAAACGCACTATTTCGGTGGAAATTGGTTTAAAGTTACTGGAAAATCAATAAGATGTATCAATATTGCAAGTATGATAGAAATAGTAGAATAGCTATGGAAACTCTTGTTTCTATGAATTTGTAAATTTGTCTCCAATGATCTTTATCTAACTTGTATATTAGTTAAGGCAAAAATATCATTATGTTATCTGATTATAGCAGGTTGAAGTGTTATCAGTTATACAACACGCATTTAATCTGAAATGGAAAACAATATAAAAAATAGCATAATGATATCCGAGATAAAAGTAATTTTATATATTATCATTATTATTATTTTGGATAAATCTTGACTTGGATTGAAGACTTACATTTGAAATCCATTTGTCATATGTCCTTGTTTTCCCAGAATAACCCAAATGTCTCCATCAAAAGGCTATCACACAGAGAGATATAGATCGGGGAATTCCACCTGAGGGGTGACATTTTTCTGTCAGACAGGAGGCTTGCCGAGTGTCTGACAATAAAAAAATGTGATCCCGATAGCGGAATTGCCTTATTCTACACCTTCCTGAAGTAAACATTTTGTCAGAGCAAGAATATGACGTAACAGTCAGGAATATAATCCTCTGGAAACAATGTAATCTATATATCTTACACCCGAGAGCTCAGATATTTTTTATCTCAACGTAGGCTCTGGCGAGGTTAGGAAATTGAAATATTGAGCCCAGGGGTGTTAGATAGCCAAGTCTTGCCGACACAAGGGTGACTGACACTTTTTCTCACTTTTAAAACAAGTCTTTTGACTTGTTGCTAAGGACAGATGTTGTGGAGTTTATAAGACAAAATTTAAAGTGCACGTATTTTTGTTTTATTACGTTTAATATTAAGGATCTAGACTCCCCCAGACAGTTTCAAAGTTATTTCCAAGGAGACCGCGTGTGTTTTGTCTCACCCTGGTGTAAGACAAGGAAATCTCACATCGGTAAAAATAGGAACTGCGCGCTTGTCTCAAATATGAGAAAAGCATATTCCGTCCATTTTTAATTCTATTTTATCATCATGTTTTACTCTCAAGTTAATTTTCCAAAGAAAACAAAGAAAGAAAATATCAACGATGGATTTTCATTCACTCTGAGCAACGGTATGAGAAAGATTATTACCCTTCAAATATTTTTTTCCCAAATAATTTTATATAATCCGTATATCTTAAGATCAGAAGCATAATATGATTGGAAAAACAGTTGCATGCAAAAAAAAATTATCCTAACCTTTTACATCCATTATTTGTTTTATCTACAGCTCCGGGAATGTTTTTTATTATATGAGACTAGTGAGATTGGTCATTAAAAGAAGTAATATCATCCAATGCAGTTTTTCATTGATTGTCTTTATTGTTTAGGGACGTTATAATAGTTTCACGCCACGGATACTGAACAGCATAAAACCAAATGTACCAACAAAATCTTAAAAGGGGCTCATTTGTAAATACTTAAAATTAAATTCAAGATAATAAATTCACCCGACTAGAAACCTATAATTTTCGAACTTGGTGGGGCCATGAGATGTAGAGCACATTCAGTTTATAAAAAATGACAATTCTAGACGTCCCAAGGATAAAGCCAATTCATAAGTTAACAAGTAATAATTGTTCTCGCAATCGAAGCACACAAGTCCCCTCCCGTAATGTCTTAATTTTGGCTTCCCAATTGCTTACGCCTAGTGGTGACCTATTTTTGTACAAGATTTCACTTGTATTGAAGCATGTTGGATTAAAAAAATATATTTTTTTAAATATTTGTTTATTTTCGGCTGCGACCATTTTGAAAATGTCTGCCATATTAAAAATTCCAAAGGTGTATGTGTGACCTATTTTTGTGGCAAGTTTCGTTAATCTTAAGCTTGGTTCGTGTTCGAGAAATTATGCGGACTAAGTTAGGACAAGAGGAAGAAGTAGAAGAACTATAATAATAATAATAATAAATCCCCGACACTTCGTGGTTGGGGACTTAATAAGGCCATTTTACGTCTCAAGAATCTTTCACTGATTGACTTAAATTATAAACAAGTGTAAGAATAGTATTAAACAAATCACAAGTGTCAAGTGCATACTGTTATTTCACTCCAGGGATAATATAATTATTAAAAAAAGTAATCACGCATGCTAAAAAAATGAAAATACAGGTTATTCGAATAACAACATCGTAAACGTATACTGGTGATCTCCGCGATACAGTGTGTCCAATACAATGAGAATGGCACGAAGAACGTTTCCTTCTAGTAGACAGGACAAATATCATTTAAGTTTAAATTTTCAGTTTCTAACGGAGGGAAACGTAAACATATATGTATAACGTTTGGGGGTCCTACATGATGGAGGTAATTAGAATATGGAATGAGAATTCCTATTGAGGCAACAAATGAGTTTCCACTCCTAAATTCCCTTATATTTCATATAAAACCACATTTTTTTCAAAGTACTATAATATGAGTGTTATTTTTTCTATTATAATAACATTGTTACAGTTAAGCTTTGAAATATTTAAAGTTTCTTTTTATCATTTTAATTTTTTTCTTTGACTAAGGTTTATATTTTTCAAATGACATGGATTTAAAGAGAAAAATGTACATTATCAGAATTAAAAATGTAGATATGTCATTGCTTAGAAATACAAATTTCATTTAAAAAAGGACAAAAAATGACTTCGGCATAAATTTGTGAAAAAAAAGTACAGGTAATTTCTTACTGGGAACTCATTATGGCCAATGTGTATACATTTATATTATCCAAGAAGGAAGCACACACCTACCTTTTTTACATGATTTTTTTATACAAATGATTAAATGAAAAATTCCACAATATCAAATCATAACAGTAATATTCTCTAATAGGAACAATTTGATTAAAAACATGAAAGATGCCCTACCTTTATATCTTAAAAGAAATAATTAAATGACAAATTTGAATACATCCGGTCATAAAATTGGCCGTTTCTCCCTGATGGTATGATCTTATTATTCTCAGTTTCCACTATACTGAAATTAATCAATAGATGTTTATTCATTTAATGTCAAACCAGATGGATTTCATAGTTTTAGTCTAAAAGTTGATTCATTTGTTTTTCTAAATAGACAATTTAAATTATTGAACATTTATTGCATCACGATTTCAGTTCATGTTATGTCAAGGATTCAAAAGTACAGAACCAATAGTTTAATATTTGGTTAATAAAACATTTTGTATGAAAGAAATGTAAGAGAGAAAAAGAGAGAGCAAAGGGCAGGCATAAACAAACCAATAGGAAATTAACTTACGGATTTTCATGAAATTTTACATGCAGTTAGAATATTCTTCAATAAGGTTGACTTAAAATACTTAAAATGATGGTCTTTTACAGTAGTTTTCATGTAAAAGTACCGAAAATAATTAATAATATCACTTTAAATCGTCAATTTTCAAAAACTAATACCTAGAATTTTCTATAAAAACGATATATTTTGCTACACCAACTTTTTCGTTTCAATGATACTAAATAAACATAGGGTCACCAGATTTGTTTTCGTTGTGGAAATCATTGTCGAGCCTGCGAATTTTGTCGCGGAAAGAGACTATAATAATCAGTGATGTTCTAAAATTTGAGATTGGACAATTCCACCCGAGGTTCACATTTTCCAGTCAGAAACGAGGATTGCCGAGTTTTTGATGATAGAAAATGTGAACCCGATGGTGAAATTGTCCATTCTCACATTTTTTACCATGACTGATTACTTTTCTCAAATTTCTCGGTCGAAGATTTAAAGAAATAAACACAGCCGCCATGACACGAAAATGCGCTCTCTTAAACTAGGCAACCTAGTACAAAATAAATTACATATTTGAAAAGATCTTGTGGATTTTGGTTTTGTTCCAAAGGTATAAAACTTTAAAAATTATCTTTTAGGTTGTGCTTCGGGGATTTTCAAATTAAAGCTATCTGAATGCGACATTCCACTATTACACTGAAAACATAGACAACAGCGAAAGTAGGCGAGACACTGGGTTCCATGGAACCCTTACGAATTTTATTAACTATATGTCCCTTCTGTAAAAACACTAAAAATCTATATTTTTTTCACGACACCGTAACGACGTAACCCTGATTTTGCCTTTTTGACGCTTATTTTCATTCTTCATATAGTAATAAATCTAATACACTAAAAAAACCAATCTGGTGACACCTATACTAAATTTTACATCAATAAAAAGAAAATTTCAATGCCAACGGTATATCATTTTTTTTTAAATTCTAGGATTTTGAGAAATCATAATTTAAATTCTAAATATTTGAATTTTTGCGGCGATCTCTACGTGCATTCTATGTATTTACACATCTGTTTGCAAAACTTGAAACACCATATTTAGGGAAATATTAAAGGGACATACATTATTTTCTTTCTATTAGAATGCTGTTCAACGTATTCTAGTTGCATGCAAGATTTCAATGAAGCTGATATGTCTGTACGAAGTCAGAAAAAGGCCTTTGTCAACGGTTTTCTGTTTTTCTTTGCTTGATAATGTATTTGCAGTGTAATTGTATTTCAGATATGGTATGAGACCTTTCCATGTACACGTCCCGTGTCACTCGATAGCAAACAACAACCATATTCAGATTTGCCAAATATTTTTCAAAAATTCAGCTACTGATAAACTTTATATGAAACAGAAAATAGGTTTTCTTTCTTATTTCTTCGCTTTTTTGGTCTTGAAAATTTTGGAGGAAAATCTGATATTCAATATAAACATCATGAGCATCCTGTTCGTCCAATCACAGAGCAGACTTTTGATAACGCCAATGCTGTAACTTTAAGGTCAAAGTACAAAAATCCAAACTATATAGTTCACATTTTTGATTGGATTCCGTCAAGAATATATAATAATAATAATAATAATAATAACACAAAAACAACTCAAAGGCAACTGTCTCTTTTCTTTTGAAATATAATTAGATAGAAATCAGCCTTAAGCAACATGTAGAGTACATTGAATATGTCTAACTGACAGAAATCTTTTATTTGGAAGTGTGAGCTGAATGAATTAAATACAATATATAGGTAATGTTTTGTCGCTGGGTCATGTTATTATCCTAGTTTTTACTCTTAACTATTTTAATAGAGTTTAGAGAGCAACCTCAATATTTATTTTCACTAAAACCATAACTTTTCTAATTAGAACAGTTCCTGCATTTTTTCACTACTTTTTTCCTGCCTTTTTTCACCCCCCTCCCCCTAAAAATCAAATGGTTGGTCCCTTATTGAACAGATATATCATGTTAAGGAGGGGTATTTGCGAGAGAATGTTAAATTTCGCAAGCCGTAAGGCGAGGGAAATTCATTCTCAAGACTGGTATTTTTCGCAAATACCCCTCAAGAACATGCTATATCTGTTTAATTACACCGAATGTTAACGTACAAAACGCATTGATGATCGTGACATTACAAGCGTCCAGTCGGATAGAGTATTTTTTTGGCAAATACCACGACAGAGAGGGTAAAAAGGGCATATCCTTTTTGCATATACCCCGGCGCTGTTTAAAAATGAACGATATTCATTTGATAAAAGTAAATTGGTGAAAAATACACTGGCTCAACCAATCAAAACCCAGGATTCTTACATAAGGTGTAATTAATGAATCAAATATTCATATGTTCATTGTCGACGAAAATTTTAATTTTTTTGAAGTATTGTCATTGTTTAATTGAAAAGAAATATTGATGAAGTTTGAAATGTTTATAGATTTACAGAGTGGTTTTTATTAAGTTAATATCTTCTGGTAAATATAAGTTCGATTTATATACATATTTTATTATGTAGAAGTTAAAATGTAATGAAAATCAATTTCTAAATATTGTTTACATTTGTTAAATAAAGTTTATTGAACACATATTGAAATAGCACGAAGTAATCATGATGCTACACAATTAAAGAGTAATACCGCGTTAGTATTCGAACGAAAAAGTCGCCAAAAACCCTATGCTTGACATCTGTGTACAGCTAACTTGGTGACAGTGCACAGCTAGACATGGTGCCTAACCTACACGTGAAGTTTGAAATAGATGGGATAAATTTCAGTTTTAGAAAAGTCCAGTTTTTATAACAACGACAACTATACTGAAATTTTAAATACTAAAGTCCACCCCTTGGTGCCCCACCTCAGTAAGTTTCAGGAAGTTTTGAATTAACATCTCCGAGAAAACGGTCCGAAAAGTTCACAAACCAAAGAAGAATTACAGAAGCGTACAAAAAAGTAATTTTGAACTGCTTATATCTCTTTGTTTTGTGCTCATCACCCAGGTTAGTTAGCCGAAACGATGAGCCTTTTATATTATAATTGTAATTTTTTGTTTTTATTATCATTTTAGGTCATGTTTATGCTTAATTTAATTGGCATTAGACCATTCGGGAGCTCACTTACTCTTTGTCATTTGTTTAAGTCTCCCACGAACTTTTGCAGTTACAATGGTATACAGACATCACACAATACAATAATATAATACAAAAACAATAGCAGAAACACACATATTATGTACACTATATACATAAAGAGGGAATGTCCATATAAGTAAGCCAGGAGATCAGACAATAGAGTTAATAAATCGTATAAAAGAGCATAATTTAATTTTGATTTTTTCCAAACAGACATTAGCTCTTTAAATATTAAGGTGTTAGCATTTCTATAATATTTCCTATCTATATAAAGTTTTCTTTGTTGTGACATAAAATTACATTTCAATAATGGAACTACAATTACACAAGTGGCATACTCTGTCTTCACGTGGTACGTTTTTCCAATGTCCAACCTCGATAAGTAATATGATTTATACAACATGATTATACATTGTATCTCTATTATCCAAAATATAAAAATACTTTTCAAACTCAAGATTTTCCTTATACATACGGTAAATTAATGTCTTGGGGCTATTCTCGACATTAGCATGCCAGATCTGTTGATACTGATATTGAAGACAAGTTTTGATTAAGAATTAATTCACGGAAACTCCGGTTTATCATTGTTTTACCACGGGCTAGGCATTTATGCCTTTTATTTTACGCTGAGCGCTAGCAACACAATGAATTTAACTTTCAGAATTTCGTTTTGAAATAATATTATTTTCATCATAATCATCATGATTTTCATTTTTTTGTAAATATTATTCTTATAAAGTTAGGGTCGTGCGATGCTATATATTTGATATATCTTTGTTTGTTCATACCACAAAATTTGTCATCATTTTGTAATTTAACAGATACTTGTAAACAACTAGGATTGAAAGTATGATTAATATTTGTAAATAGATGTGTTTCAGATAAATGACTTTGTTCTCTCGACTGTTAGATTAACCTATTGGGCATTTTTATTTTTTTTTCAAAGAAAAACTAGGTTAATAATAGAAGTAACATAAAGAATGAATTTTTAAACAATTGCTTTAGAGATAAATGATGATTGTGAATTAATGGATAATTTAAATCTCAAGTGTAGCATTTATTTTTCTCTTTAATACGTACAATAAAGAGATATTAATAAAAATAAACGAACATTTCAGGCAATACTATGTCCGTTTGCATAAACACTATTTGAACAGAATTTAGATTAAAATGTGACATTCTCGTGTGAGTACACCTGATTTAGTTCGAGATTCCTCTGAAATCTCGAATTAGCCCAGGTCTATAATGTGTCTTGTAGAAGACATAGTAATATCAATTACCTTATAAATTCCTTAAGGAACATTTAAATTGTTTTGAACCTTTTCCATTACATTGTATGGTCATTAAGAAAGATCGCTGGTCTAATAGGAAATAAATAGGATTTGAAATAGGTGTTTTAGTTTGAGAGAACATATGAATAGTAAACAAATAAGCAAGAAGAAAATATAGGTTCATGTGCTCATTTAAGGGCTATAAGGCCTTGAAAATTTGCAAGAAATGAGTTTTCTCTGGATTTTTTATTGTATTTGCATTGACAACTTCAGTCTCTCAAAGATGTATGAAAAAATAAAAAGGATTTCATAAAATTTTGTCAAATACCATTTTAAGGTATATATGATTGAATTATAAAAGAAAAAGTGGGGGTTCATGAGCAAAAAATTTCATGTTTAAGAAATTGATAAAACGCGAGGATTCCGAAAATCTGACAAAAAAACCCAAAACAAGTCTTTGTCTCTGTTACCTGTTCACTTTATTTATTTATTGATATACTGACATGATATTGTACAACTGGACATAACTACTGGGACCATTCATGGCTTGCAGCATGATGTTGCTTTCCATCATTGTAAGCTCTGGATGTTTGTGTAGTTTAATATACTTGTGATCATGTGCTTTCTTTGTAACTTAACTCCATATTCGTCTTTCCTCACATGTTCATAAGTGAAGCATAAAACGTAACTATCAAATGTACACGGTAAACGGTAAAACGACACTCCCGTTTAAGAATGATGCTGGAATTAATTCACCACCCATTGTACATAGCTCCATTACATTTATCTGGAACGTTTGGTATTTTTCACTCATTGTTAGGTAGAATAAATCATAATTACTGTAAGTCATGTTTGGTTGCATGTGTGAATTTAGATACAAATTGAAAAGTTTGTTCACAAGCTTCAGTGTTTAGAGTATCAAATTCCTGGAGGGTTGAAATTTTGTCTACACCATTTATATATATGATTTTTAAAGTGTATCTTATCAACCACCATAATAAGATTAGCTATAAACTTTCCAGAAAAAGTTTTCTGTCTGCGGTTGACATAACTTTTAAGATGACAAGCATCATCATATGAAACAAGGTATTCTGTTCTAATATCAGTGAATTACTAATTATCCCTGCACTTTCGAAGAAAGTTCGGAGATAAAGCGATTGTCTCCGTCCGTCCGTAAGTCACACTTTCTTGTGACATCAACTTCTCCTTCACATTTGGGTTTAGGAATTTAATTTCTATATAGAAAGGTTGCATACTAGCTGTAGATGCGCAATAAAGATTTAGAATTTTGATTTTCTAAACAAGGGGCCCACAGGAGTTGAACTTTGAATTCAAGCATGTAACCTAAACTCGTCTTTCATTTTTCAATTTTCAAAAAAATGTCATTTTAAGCTTGTGAACTAAGGTTTTTTCATTAGGTTTATTGATTTAATTTCTTTATAGAATGACTGCATACTATTTTTGGATGGGAATAAGGTATTATATTTTTGACTATAGGTAAGTGGCCCAACTACTTACAGGGGGTGCGGGGGTCACTTTCGATTCCAACAATACAGATTTCTAGTTAGCCCGCACTTTCGAAGAAAGTTCGGGGATATAGCGATTGTCTCCGTCCCTCTGGCCGTCCGTCCGTCCGTCATACTTTCTTGTGACATCAACTCGTCCTTCCCTTTTGGGTTTAGGAATTTAATTTCTATATAGAATGGTTGCATAAACCTGTAGATGCGCAATAAGGTTTTAGAATTTTGATTTTTTAAACAAGGGGCCCACAGGGGTTGAACTTCAAAAATTTGGAATTCAAGCTTGTGACCTAAACTTGCGTTTCATTTTTCAATTTATGCATTTTTTTTCTATACAGTATTGTCAGGCACCATATGCATATGTGCAATAAGGTTTTAGAATTTTGATTTTCTCAACAAGGGGCCCACAGGGGTCGAATTTTGAAAAATTATCAATTTAAGCTTGTTACAATTTATGCATTTTATTTCTATACAGTATTGTCAAAAGCTTGTGCCCTAAACTCGTCTTTCATTTTTCAATTTATTCATTTTATTTCTATGTCAAACACCATATGCAGGTGTGCAATAAGGTTTTAGAATTTTATTTTCTAAAATTGGAGTCTATATGGGTCGAAATTTGAAATTTTTAAGTGACCTTAACTTCTCTTTCATTTTGCTTATATATAGTATTGTCCTACACTATATTTAGTTTCACAATAAGGATTTAGAATATCGATTTGACCTGGGGGCTCACACAGGCTAAATTTCAAAAATTGTCGGTCTAAGCTTTTGAACTTGTTTTTTCATTTTTCATTAGGTTTATTGATTTCATTTCTTTATAGAATGACTGCATACTATACCCCTGTGGGCCCCAATTTTTCAAAATCTAAATTCTAAAACCTTATTGCGCATCTAGATACAGTATGTGATAACACTGTATAGAAATTAAATGCACGAAAACAAAAATGAAAGAGGAGTTAGGTAACAAGCATCAATTCCTAATTTTTGAAATTTGACAACTGTGGGCCCCAATTTTTGAAAATCAAAATTCTAAAACCTTATTGCCTATCTACATACTGTATGTGACAATACTGTATATAAATCAAATGCATGAAATCAAAAATGAAAGAAGGTTTAGGTCACCAGCTTAAATTCCAATTTTTTTTTTTTCGAAAATCGACCCATGTGGCCCCCAATTTTTGAAAATCAAAATTCTAAAACCTTACTGCACATCAAGATACAGTTTTTGATAAAACTGTATAGAAATTAAATGCATAAAATGAAAAATAAAAGAGCAGTTTAGGTCACGAGCTTAAATTCCTAATTTTAGAAATTCGACCCCTGTGAGCCTCAATTTTTGAAAATGAAAATTCTAAAACCTTATTGCGCATCTAAATAAAGTATGTGACAATACTGTATAGAAATTAAATGCATGAAGTTAAAAATGAACGATCAGTTTAGGTCACAACAAAGTGTGACGGACGGACAGACGAACAGACGGATGGGGGTGATAACAATATCCCCGAACTTCTTCGAAGTGTGAGTTGGTCACAATGAATACATCCACTCTCATTGTCACATATCAACTTTTTTCCCTTAATATAACCATCAATTATCGATATCGAAACGATATTGTCGATATCGACGTGGTAGGGACGTTGACAGAAGTAATGTAAATCTAAAACTAGAGGTAGGGGCTGTCAGAACGTCAGCTATACCCGCACCTCACATTTATTTGTAAATAACCATTCTTAACATTTTCAGTTTCCATTGCATTACTGCAACAAATAACCTTTCCAGAGACATATCACAACCCACTTTTACTGTAATCTAACTTCTTGGCCTCTTCACCCTTTTTGGCCCTTTAAATCCTCAAAATGCAAAATAAAAGCATGCTTAGCATTATAGTTTGCATCTGTAACAAATAACCTTTTCACAAATATATCACAACCAGCTTTTACTATAATTTAACTATTTGGACCCTTTTAGGAACCTATAGCCCCTTAAGCTGAATTTCACAAATTTCTTCAATTTTTTTTAGATAAAATTTTAGTAATTATGGTCTTTTTCTGTTTTGGCCCTTTTTGGTCCCTCCCATCCCCCTTTAAAAAATTTGGAATTCCAAAACCTTATTGCGCATCTACAGTTGGTAAGCAACAATATTGCAACAATAAAAATGGTTTAAATTCAAAAATGAAATAGAAGTTCGCGTCACAAGGCTCTTTGTATAATTTGGCCCTTGTTTGTCCCTCCAAGACCCTCTTTTAAATAATTGGAATTTCAAACCCTTATTGCGCTTCTACAGTTTGTAAGCAACAATATGGCACAAAAAAAAAAATTGGTAACAATTTAAAAGTGAAGGAGGAGTTTGCGTCACAAGAAAGTGTGACAGACGGGCCGACGACCGCAACGATAATATACCCGAACTTTCATTCATTATTTGTTCGATATCGGAACGATATCGACGATATCGTCGACATAGACGTGGTAGGAAAGACGAAGGGAAGCTTAATTAGAGTAGTTTCAGTAGTCGATATCGGTAGGGTAGGGAAACTAACAGAGTAATGTTAATCTAAAGTAGATTCATTATTATATCTATTAATAAAAATATGTTGCTATGGGTTACAGTAGAACGATGTCGACGATATCGTTACTACATCGTGTCTTGGACATACCTCCAACAATGAGCCAAAAGTACAAACCTTACCGACGACTGATACTTTAGACTTCCATGAGTGTATTAACATATCATAGTTTAAGTATTGTTCAAGAACTGTCATAAATTAACAAGGATATTATAACTTGTTTTGTGGTGCCTAACGTGATTAACCAGTGAAAATTGGAATAGACTGTTTCTACTGATATGAATTACTTTGCAGAATTGAATTATGGTATCCTTTATTGTTCTGTGATAGATCTGGCAAAATGTATTTCAACATTATTGAACATTTGCTGGTTTCTTAATATGACTTTAAATGAGACAAACGAGATTCAGGATTTCTGGTATATCACCCCAATAGAATCCAGCCTGTACGTGGACGGCCAATGGATTTCTCATGTACGGTGCTATTAGTATCTTGTAATACAACCTTTGAAATCGACAGCGATGAACCATTTTTTTTGGCAAATATTTGTGGACACCATTTTGCTTTTTATCTTTAAACGTTTCAGTAATTTTCGAATCCTGTGATTACTTAATATATGGATATCAATACGATTCACCCCCATTTAATTCATTTCTGTATATGATTAGATTGCCTGCTGTATAACCATTGCAGAGCATATAAAGTTAATATATATAACTGAAATAAGTAGTTGTTTAAATAAACTGAAATTATTAAAAGTTATTCCTACCTTTATTTCCTTGAGGAAATGAATACAATGAATATATCCAGTAATCAATGTGTCAGGGTTTCTCATTTCCTACAGGTATAATCATATTATTTCCAGTTTCCACAGATAACTAAAATAAATACTTCCTGCAAATTCAATACGTTTTTTTTAATGTGTACATTTTATATCAAACAACATTGTTCTCAGATTATCAGTCTCAATGTTTAATTGTTCTGAATAGAAAGTTTAAAATTACCGAACACGTATATCAGTTTTCACTGCAATATATTGTATTTATGTTAATTTAAAGTTTGTTGTTGAAATTTGAAAAATTGCGAGCGAGTGTAAAATATATCATTGTCAGAAAATATGTGGAAAAATACAAATGTCATAATGTTGGATAAGGTTTACAACAGGCAGGTTAAATGACAATACATTGTTGCGCAATATATACATATTCCGTAGAATATTATACGTCTCAAAATATTAACAGCTAAAACAATGACCCAAAATGCTGAAGATCAGATTCAAATGAAAACTATCAAAGAGGAGAGCTATAGCATGTACAATAAAAACGTTCTTACATCTGTTTAAAAGGTAAATTGTAGGAATCTGAAAAATATTTTTTGCATTATCCCGGCAAAAACCATTCAAACATATGTATGTATTTTACCTTCATCTTGTAACAAAAATTTCTGTAATTTTTATATCAATACCTTCACGATGTTCTATTTAAGTATAATAATCATTACTTTTAAGAAAATGCAGTAAATTAATCTAAGGGAAATAAATCTTACTAAAGTTCAAGAAAAACTCTTAATATTCTATTCCAAACCAATAATGTTTGCCTTTGGTGTTGACTTATTTTTCCTTTCAAACAGAGGACTTGTCCTGATCGAAATATCATATATCTTTTGAATAGTTTTTGACGAGGAAAATTATACTTGAAATCATGGATTTATTTTACCTTTCAAAAAGATGATTTGTTTTAGTCGAAAATAAAGTCTCCTATGCATGTCACATTTTATGAATTTTTTTTTCTTATTCTTGTTTTGTGTGAATATTTCTGAAATTGTATTTTGATAGAATGTACACAGCAGAATCTCTCAGAATTTCAGAACAGACACGGTAGATTGTCACTATAATAAAACAGAGAGATTAAAATTTCAAAACTACATAAATATTCGCTATTCTCTGAACACATGGCTCAAAGGACTCCCTGCTATGGTGCAGCGAAGTTAATTTCATAAAATAACCACTGCACTTACCAATCATGATGGGACTTTTAGAACAGCAAATGGTTCAGCGAGAAAGGAAAAATAATAATAATAAGCTTAAACAATTTTGTTTGTATCTCATAGGGTTGAAACCATTACAGAAGTAGTTTATTTACAATGATAATGTTTAATTCATTGAAATCATCTAAGTTATTACGAACGCGGGCAAAGGGAAGTAACATGTATAACCTCATGTGACTGATCTACAGAGATGAACTACAAAGTACGGAATGAAAAAGTAATCTCTTTTGTTATAAATATATTTCAGTTTAAGCTGCCTTTTGAAATAGAAAAATAGGGGTCTAAAATGAAAGATAACTGTTTCTTAGAATAAATCGGATTGGCCTAGTTAGAACATATACTCTTCAAAAAAAGAAACGCATAGACAAAATATGTATGATTGAGATTTATTTTTTCTCTGTTTATGTCTATTTTAAGCAAAGGTGTTTTATGAGTGCAAAAAATTTGTTACTACTAATTATGGCGTCATTTCACGAAATTTTCGAAAAATAACGAAATTGACAAAAATTCACCCAAAATATGAAAAAGAAAACTTTATTAATGGCCTTGATTATGTTCACCATAATTCGTAAACTTAAAAAAAACAACGGAAATGAACCAATTTCCATGATAATCTGGACCATTTGCCCTTCAATTGTCCGTTCGAAAAAAAACGAAATCGGTGTTTCTTTCTGGAAACTTTCCAGAAAAAGAAATTTTTAACTTTATACAGCTGGGTGAGTTGTTCCGTATCTACTCTTTTAAATGAGGTTATTGGTTTTGATGTTCCGACGTTTACGTCAGTGAACAGGGCCAAATAACTGTAAAATTGAAAATCTCCTCTCTATATATTTCTCTTTATAATTCTAAAAGAGGACCACCAAAGGACAATTTCTGCCAAATTTGGTTCTAGTTAGCTCAATGGTTTCAGACAAGGAGATTTTACAATTAATTTTCTCATAGGGTCCTATGTTAAACTAAGTTCGGCTGTGGCGGCAATCTTAGTTGGCATTCTATGTCATCAGAAACAATTCTGACAGAGGACCTGGCATTTAAGGACCATTTCTGCCAAGTTTGGTTCCAACTGGCTCTGTAGTTTCAGATAATTTAATGAATTTTCCCATAGGGTCCTATGTTACACTAAGATCCGCTGTGACGGGCATATATGTTGACATTCCGCGTCATTTGACATTATTCTGAAAAAAGACTACCTAAGGACCGTTTGGTTCCATTTGGCTTAGGGGTTTCAGACAAGGAGATTTTTAATGTATTTTCCCATAGGATCCTATGTTAAACTAATTTCTGCTGTGGTGGTCATCTTTGTTGACAGTCCGGGTCATTGGATACAATTCTGAAAGAGGACTACCCAAGAACCCCTTCTGCCAGGTTTGGTCCTGTAGTTCCAAAGATAAAGTTTTTTTAAGAATTCATCCCCTTTTTTCATTTTTAGCAACAGCAGTCATGTCGGTTGGAAGTCGGGCATGCCGGATATAATTTTTGAAGGGGAGTATTCCACCAAAGCTTTATCCAAACTGTCCCAGTGGTTTCGGATGAGAATATCTTTATAGGTCAACATCAATCTTTCAAGGGCAGTAACTATTTTAAGGACTTGACAATATCGGTAATGTTGAATTATTTATAGTTCTTATCGTGCTTAATATTTTTTAAAACACCATTTACGGGCAATAACGCTAGTCTTATTCAGTATGTCACATTTAATATTCGAAAACTAAGGTCGGGAAATGTTAAGAGCAGTGTAAGATTGAGAGTGGACGGTAACGAAAACGCAGAGCAAAAAAACGCACGACTGGTGTAGATATCATTAAAATGAGCATTTTAATATACACTCTTTGATATAAATTTGCCTGCTCAAGATGTGCACATTTCGTCGATTTACGACTCATCAGTTGTGTTCAAGGTCTAAAATGTTGAAAATCAAACCAAAAATCCAAAAAGTTGAAGAGCAAATTGAATAAGCCAAAACAGTATAAGGACAGGGCTGTGCACGCGGGAGGTACTCCTTAGTTTTCACAAATTTTACATTTTAGTAACAGTAAATTTTAATTATCAATTTAGGGCTAGTATCGAAATACTAGCAACTGAGCTAACAGTAACAGAAACACCATACAAAAAGCAACAAAATTTCATTCAAAACAGTTCAGTTCTAATAGAAATGTATACATAATCTAGGTTAATAAAAAAAACTGCAACAAGTTTTAAAGATAGCTTCATACACATCATATAAAAGTAGAACAAACGAGTTTTGAGCGAAGCTGTAATTTGGAAAATGATTATATGATATAGGATTGAAAATCATCTTAGAAGATATATTTCAATATCAATAATACATCAGTTAATGCTGTTTAGAGATTATCCACAAACTTATGCTACTGGTTATTATTTCTATCCTAATTTATTTCATCAGTATAAAATGTTTTTCTGGTGGCTGTTGGAATAACCTCCTGGGAATGTCATACTGTTTTGAAAAACTTGGTTGATTAAAAAGAGAAAAATAAATTAAGAGTTAATTTTGAAAACAATGTCAGTTCAAAAACAGCGCAAGGGATTATATGATGATATTGAATTATTGGTTCATTGTTGCATTTAATCTCAAAATTATTTTTTTATCCTCTTTGGAATTTGTACCAACTAAAAATTAACATATACTTTGATATTAATGTCAGAAAGCTAGCTGAATACGTGAGATAATCCATGCAATATTTTAGTCACAAACAACACCACAACGGAAAATATTTACATATATTATAAGGGCAACGTGATGTGAACAATATATCCATAATTTGTTGAGAAGAAAAAATCGCATCCTTGTTAAAGATCCTAAATACCTAGAACCACACCCATCCATGTTGAAGAACAGCATCAAAATACTAATAAACTAAACCTAATATAGAAACTTACCAGAGAGAAAGAGGTTGAAACGTTTTTAGAACGTATAAGGACGTAACATCAATACTTTATGATTCCTAGCTTGAAAAAAAATGTTGTTTCTGATAATCTACCAGCAGCTTCATATTTGTCACCATAAGAGTTCATTCAACTGTGTGATTTTTATTGACGATTCACTTGGCAACACCAATTACACACTCACTATTATACCAAAAAATGTTACTAGTAATCCCAAATTTAACACCCCGTCTACCTACTGAATACCTAAACTTTATAGCTTCGTATAGACGGAAAAAGGGAATAATATGTATCACTGTTCTGCAAAGTAGTAATTTCCTTTTTAATTTTTTTTCATTCCTTAAGAGCCTTAGATTACCTGTATTAAGAAATGTGAAAACTTACTTAAATTCATTTCAAAGTTTAATTGCTATTGTCATGTCTGGGACAGGCCCAAGAACCGTTTCAACGGAGGTACTGATCAGCCTTTTCATAATATCGGCACTCGGTTGTTGACATCAATATTGTTCTCGTCGATATATCTAAAAATGAGATACATTCTGTTAGATTTCCTGCCTTACTAAATTTGACACCTCAATAGACTCGATCCTCTTTACTGAATTTTCTCACTAGCAATGTAATATGGTGTCAAGCAATTCTTGATATCGCTAATTTTTTTTTTTTTTTTTTTTTTGCTTTCTTTTTTTTTTTTTTTGGTCTATTTCTCTTTCTTTTGTCTCATGTCCAATCTCTGATACATGTGTTTTGAAATTTCTCTTTTTTGTGATTAAAAATTATTCCTACTTTTGATTCGATTAAATGAGACTTTAAAAATTATTATATATGAAATCATAGGGAAGTTAATAGAATAGAATAGAGAATGGAAACGGGGAATGTGTCAAATAGACAACAATCCGACCAAAGAGCAGAAAACAGCTCAAGGCTACCAATGGGTCTTCAACGCAGCGAGAAAATCCCGCACCCAGAGGCGGACTTCAGCTGGTCCCTAATAATAATGTATATAAGTTCAGCAAAATGGAAGGCACACTAAACTCCAAAACATAAAAATGAACCAAAATTTGAAAAAAAAACACACAAGACAGGTTCCTGACTTGGGACAGGCGCAAAAATACGGCGGGGTTAAACATGTTTTGTGAGATCCCAACTCTCCCCCTATACCTCTTGCCAATGTGGAATAAACAAACACACTGCGATACACACAGCGATACACACAGTAATACACACAGTAAAACTCAGTTCAAAAGATGTCCGAGTTCGATTGTAAAAAAGGTAACAGAAGAAACTAGGCAAAATGACAATGATCAATATATATTAACAAAGGACTACTAGCAGTTACTGACATGTCAGCTCCAGGCCTCAATTAAACTGATCGAAAGATTATGTCTATATCATACAGAAAATCAGCCACAATCTCTCCCGTTAGGGGTTCAGTATCATGCCATCATAAATTATACGAGAAGAACATAACCCGTATCATGCCAACAACTGGTTTTAGAATAAATATGTTTATTTCCGATGCAAAGACCCTATGAGTGAATCAATTTTAATTCCAAAAAAATGCCATCTTTAATGACTTGACACAAGTATCGTAACAATATCCCTTGTTGATTAGTCTGTTTAAAGGTTTGATTAGCTTTTCAGGTGAATGACATTTTTGTGCTTTGTATAGATATTACCGTAAAATAAGATGTTTAACAACCTTTCTCAGAAGGAAAATACAAAATCTGTCTTGTTATCCAAAATCTATAGGTAATCCATTCTTCATTTAATGCATTTTAATTTGAATACAAACTCTTATCCGGCAAAGGTGTGAAGATCGGAAAGACTACAAAAAGATAGAAATTCAGATATTGACATTAATTAACACTAGGAATACTGTAAATTATTGACTCCATTTATTACTGCGAATCTTCAACCATCCCCAATAATGTGATTGCTCATCAGTGCAATTTCTGTAAATGTCCAATAGAATAGTACTATAAAAAGTGCGAGGATTTATTATCGCGATCTTCACACTGTCGCATTTTCGCAATAAAAAAAAGATAACATTTATTTCTGAATCTGCAGTATGTAACTATTATGACGCTTTTTGAATAATTGATAAATAATTAAAAATTTACTATGATAACATTTTAAAAACTTTCGAAAGGTCTAGAGTATGTCTTTAGATGGTTTGTTGTATACTTTTAGGGACGTTTTAACATTTATTTAGTGTTAGCTAGTCTTTACAACATCTAGAAAAAAAATAGGACTATTTGACGAAATGCACGCAACCAGTTCAGCTTCGCCGTGATGTGGCCGAAATAATGACAACACTGCGTAAAACATCAATAAATGAATAAAAGGTGAATCGGCGAAACCGAAAGTCAAATTCTATTTTCCTTGACAACAGCTTTGGGAATAAAGAAACCGTTTCAACACCAGGACTCAAACTATTACAGAGTAAACGTCTATAAAAATCCGTAATATTGTCGATGTATGATTCAGTATTGCAATGTAATTCTATCCTCCACAATATTCATAAAATAAACTTAAGCAGTAATCAGCATGGAATTGTAGAAGAATTAAAATTCGATGGCTGGCAGCACAATCTGAATTTCAGTATGTATCACTTTGGTTAATGAATATTAAAGTTGGATTTTATCTAATAATTCTATGGAGATTACGTTGACTTGGTAAAAATAAACAACGCTTAAAAAAGAAATCATATTACGTTTGCGACATTCATTAATAACGACTTTTGACGAGGTAAATCCGCTTAATATCGGCCTACAAGAGATGAAGTCCTAGGTAAATATCACTTTAAAAGGTCTATGTTAAAAGTTATTGACCAAGAACAAAATTATTACGTAATTGTTATTTATTGTTCCAAGTTTTTTTATAAAACATATCAAATGTGTAAAAAGTATTTAATTATTACAATTTCACATTGAGCAATGAGATACGACAAAAAAGTACCCAGAGGCACAGGGTAAATATATTTTGAAAAAAGCCACATAGGACAATTTAAGATGAAAATATAACCATGCCGTGAATATACCTTAAATTTAGGAATACAATATAAATTTCAGCAGCCTTATGACATCCTGTCTTAGCCAAGGAAAAGAAAAAAGGCAAAATTATATTGTCATGCATGAGGTATATGTTCTTACACAAAAAAATCTTCACATGTTTTCATATAAAAATTACAATAATTATTTAAATATCAAGTTCAAAGTTTATACTTGATTTCCCTAAACTATCCTCAGTTTGCCTCTGCTGTTTTTTACAAAACGTACATGTAATATGATATTAGACAATATGAGACTCGGAGGCCTATTTATATTGGTATCAGTTAGTGACACATTTTTTGGAGAAATCTTGATTTTTTACTCAGAAATCATAGATTTTAAGAATTGTCAATATCTTCAGTTTGACTCAGCTTATTTCTACAAAACTTCAATATGTTGTTAAACAGTATAAGACTCTGCAGCCTATTCATTTTGGTATCAATAAATGACATTGTTTTGGAGGAAATTTTATTTTTTTCTCTCCAAAATTACAGATTTTTAGTTTACAGATTTATACCAAACTTAAATATGCTATTAAAATATGAGACTATGATGCCTTTTCATTTTGGTATCATTTAATGACAGTTTGAGGGGAAATTTTGAAATTTTACTGAGAAATCACAGATTTTGGCAATATCTTTAGTTTGACTCAGCTTATTTCTACAAAACTTCAATATGTTGTTAAACAGTATAAGACTCTGCAGCCTATTAATTTTGGTATCAATAAATGACATTGTTTTGGAGGAAATTTTATTTTTTTCTCTCCAAAATTACAGATTTATACCAAACTTAAATATGCTGTTAAAATATTAGACTATGATGCCTTTTCATTTTGGTATCATTTAATGACAGTTTGAGGGGAAATTTTGAAATTTTACTGAGAAATCACAGATTTTGGCAATATCTTTAGTTTGACTCAGCTTATTTCTAAAAAACTTCAATATGTTGTTAAATTAATTTTGGTGTCAAATCAATGACATTGTTTTGGAGGAAAACTTTATTTTTTCCAAAATTACAGATATTTTTTAGTTTACTGTACGAAGCTAGATCTTGGAAAGCATTTTGCTGGAATGATTCAATTCTTAATAAATTATACTATGTGGCCGTTTAAATCCTGCGTGGCACCATTTGATTTCAATGATTTCAATTGCACTTTTGGTTAATATCCTGGAAGACTTTCGGGACTTTAATGTTTGCGAAAAGTACCTAACAAACATATATTAAAGTAATCAACTGGTTAGAATTATTGAATTTTAAATATTTCAATTCCATATTTGGTAAATATCCCGTAAGACTCTCAGACGTTTAATTTGTGGGGAGAGTGCGTAGCAACCATACATTAGCAATCAACTGTAAATACCATGAAAGACTCTCAGACCTTTAATTTTTAGCAACCTATAACAACCACATACAGTTTATTGTAGTGATCAAGTGTGAAATAGCAATTGAATGGAATACTTGAATTTCAAAAATTGCAATTCCATCTTTGGTAAATATCCTGTAAGACCTCTTAGACCTTTTTGGGAAAAGTATAAAAAATTACAAAAATTGTAATTCCTTCTTTTGCACATGTATATTTCCTGAATAGCTATACGATCTCTAATTTCTTTAAGAAGTAGTTTGCAACCATGGTTAAATGCCTTAATAATATTAATACATTTTAAAATTATGTTGAAACTCTTCTTTTACATCTCTGATGCCCATTGCATTTTAAATTTAAATTCGTCTTTGATTTTTTATTGTATGAATAATTATAAGTGTTTTTTAACAATTATGTCATCATTTAAAGATTGACTGTATTTTTTTTTCAATCTATGAAGAAATAACCTCAGTCACATGGTGCACATTAAATAGCGGGTTATTTGAAATTGTGCACCATGTGCATTGAGGTTATTTCGAATAGACTGAAAACAAAATTACTGTCAATCCTTATAATTTAATTCCAACGTCGTTTTGACGTCTAAAACGTCGGGATTCCCTTTAACGACGTCATAGTAGAAAAGAAAATTTAGTCTATGATATGATAGACGAAAAAAAAAATTGACCAATCAAATGCGTTACATCCAATATTAAATTATATTGTAATAATACCAACTTAAGCATTGCATTTATATAAAGAGGTATTTCATTTCTAGGGCCATTTTCAAACAGTCGCATAAATCCTTTCAAAATTTTTAGAGGTATAGCATGGTATATGGTCTCTAAAGGTGTGTTAATAATAACTAACAGATAAGTTACTAAATATTTTTCTGCATAACTGAATATCGCTTTCGGAGACACCTTTATAATAACAAATTTGACAAATAAACGTTTTTAAGACAGTTTTTTTTAACGTGAAGGACACTGAGAGCCAAAACAATTGTGTCATCTTTCATATGACAGAAGAAAGGCTTTGGTTTTGAGTGTCCTTGGCAATATTCTAAAAATTGATAACCAAAATAGCCTATATATACGACCTTCGCGGGTAAAAAACTTAATCTTATTAATGATTAAGAACAATTTTTTTTTGTTAACATGAAAATGCATTGCATACAATCGTTTACGATAAAAAGTAGGTAAATATTTATATATCCTTTATGTGATTTTTACAATTCTAACCTTCAATAAAACTGTTTGTAAATTAATGAGTTTTTGTCAAAAGGTTATAAATTATACAACAATATGGAGAGCGATAGCAATAACAAATAAATCCCATGAAAGATATCCAGCGATGGCAGTCTTCGTTCAATAACTTCTAAGTGTTCTTTTCAGGCGGATTGACTGAAAAAGCTTTTTGTTTATTTTTTAAAAGAAAACTTTCAACCCAAATAAATCTGGATTAAATGTTGAAATAGAAGTTAAGATTGTCACAGAAAGATTTGCATTTCCAATCTGTTAAGTAATCTGATAGAATGACCTCTCGGTTTAACGAGTTCTAGTTTTTAACGTATATACTTTAAATTACATGTGATTTTATAGTCACGTTAAAATGTAAATTTTGGTTAATCGGTATACACGTATCAATTTTGTTAATTGGTTCTCAAAGTATATCTCACTCTGTATTTGTATTATACATATGGTAAATATCTCTTATTGATGTCTTGTGAGACAGAGAAAATGTTGCTGATACCTAAGTTGTCATCGTTTATTACCCACACACTTTTGGAGAAAGTTCGGGGATATTGCGATTTGTCTCTATTCCGTCCGTCCGTCACACTTTCTTGTGACATCAACTCCTCATTCACTTTGGGTTAAGAAATTTAATTTCAATAGTGAATGGTTGCATTCCACCTGTAGATGCGCAATAAGGTTATAGAATTTTGATTTTCTAAAATTGGGACCCACAGGGGTCGAATTTCGAAAAACTGTCAATGTAAGCTCGTGGCCTAAACTCCTCTTTCATTTTACAATTTATGCATTTTATTTCTATACAGTATTGTCATGCACCATATGCAGATGTGCAATAAGGTTTCAGAATTTTGATTTTCTAAAATTGGGGCCCACAGGGGTCCAATTTCTAAAAACTCTCAATTTAAGCTTGTGACCTGAACCCCTTTTTTCATTTTACAATTTATGCATTTTATTTTATACGGTATTGTCATACACTATCTACAGATGCGGAATAAGGTTTAAGAATTTTCTAAAACTGGCACCCACAGGGGTCTAATTTTGAAAAACTATCAATTTAAGCTTGTGACGTAAACTCGTCTCTTGTTTTTCAATTTATGCATTTTATTTCTATACAGTTTAGGCAAAAAAACATATGCAGATGTGCAATAACGTTTTATAATTTTAATTTTCTAAAATTGGGGTCCACAGGGGTCGAAATTTGAAATTTTCAGTTTAATCTTGTGACCTTAACTTCTCTTTCATTTTGCAACTAATTCATTTTGCTTATATATAGTATTGTTCTACACTATATTTAGTTGCATAATACGGATTTAGAATATCGATTTTTAAACCGGGGCTCACTTAGGTCAAATTTCAAAAATTGTCGGTTTAAGCTTGTGAACTAAGGTTTTTTCATTTTTCATTAGGTTTATTGATTTAATTTCTTTATAGAATGACTGCATACCTTTTTTGTATGGGAATAAGGTTTTATAGTTTTTACTATAACTAAGTGGCCCAACTACTTACAGGGGGTGCGGGGATCACTGTCGATTCCGACAGTACATATGTCTAGTTATGTTTACAGTAGGCAATTTTTCTCTGTTGAAACAAAAAATTTACAATTATCATGTATAAAAGGTTAGAAATAGAAATGAAAGGAGAAATTCGATTAAATATGGATAATATACAAATACTTGATGGCTTTTATAGTATGTTTTATACACAAGAGTGTCAGGAGAGATAAGAGGAGGTTTGGGTACCCATAAAACCGGTTTAACCACTGGTCAATGCTGTACCAAGTCAGACTACCCTGTAAATATTTTTATTTTGTTATTTCGGTACATGCACCATAATATGTTGTATTGAAAGACTAAACAGTGGAATAAAACTACAAAACACACAAAAGAAATCACCGAATTTATAGGTCATAATTGAAACTTACTTATTCTTGCTGCATATCCATTTATTTGTATACGCTCCTGGATCTCTATTAATAGTTGATTTTTAGATGATTTTTACTTTACTAGTTTGGTCAATTTCGTCATCAACATTTCGGACATGAGCACACATATTCTTTGATACCATTTCGATAGACAAGATATATTTACAACCCATTATATAATATCTAAATCCTCAAAGTGAATACCTCTGTTATTGTCTCCAAGTCTCCGAGGGTACCACCATTTCGATACTAGCAATAAATTTGTTAAGTTTTTAAGCTAAGGAGTACCTCCCTCGGGTATTGCTTGTTTGACGTTTTTGGCTTTACCTATTTGGTCAGTAAGGCATTTTAAAGTAAAGTGCTCTTCAACTTTTTATTGTTTTTTATTATCACTGGTCTTGGGCATAGTTGAGGATTAGTAATTGAGTGGATATGTTTATCATCAAAATTGGAATCAAAAAATATCTTTCAGAATGTATTTATTGTATGAAAAAAACATAATTGTAAAAATCTGCACGATAACCTTATGTTTACATCAGAGAATTTGCTAGGCAATAAAACAAGATATTTCGATACATTGATTTGTGACATTTTTGGACAAGACATCTAATAAGCGAGCGAAGCTCGCTCTTTATCTCGTTTCACGAAATCTCGTTTCGCCATTTGCTTCCGACGTGATTCCGTGATTCCGTGATTCAGACGCAAGTATCACATTTTCCCGCCATGGTAACCGGACAAATCGGCCCGCGGACCACTCGGCCCAGGATCACTCGGACCGTGTGAAGTAACAACATTGATAATGATGAACTTAATACTTTAAAGTGAGATTGTTACGCCATTACGATGTTTTCACTAAATACCGACAAAACACCTTACGCTTTGCTCACTTCCAGGTCACACGTTTCATATTAGAAAGGGTCTTGATATCGTAAGTCAAATTATGGATAAATAACGATAGTTTTAGCAGGACACGTTTTCCCTTCCGGAGCACCTGATGTCACTTCCGGTTTTTTGTGGGATTTCATTTTGCAAGTGCTTTAGTTTTTGTGCGGTCCTGTTCTGATTCTCTTTGGTTTTCTATATGATATTATTCCTTTGGTCGTTTCTTTGTGTTATGAGATTGTCATGCCTTTGGATTTATATCTTGCGGACTTTTTCCACTGTTTTGTTGCTTTGGTTTTCTTTTGCCGATATTTAAACAAACACATGAAAAATTTATCTAATTATGTAAGCCTTTGGAATGTAAATTCACTGGTTTATTCCATTGTTTTCAAAATTGAACAAAATGGTATTAATATATTGATAATTTTATGTAAACCTTATTATCGATGAGTAAACACCAAAAATCGACAAAAGAAAACTGTAGCGAGAAAACAGTCGGAAAAGTCCGTAATTCGAAATCCAACGAAGACATTGTAATGAAAATAGAGCCAACAAACAAACACCACAATGATACACGTATAACTATAAGAATAAAAAACATATAATAAACTAAACAAAAATAGAACAAGACAGCACAGAAACAAAAGCCCTAGCAATGTGAACTCCCACTAAAAACCGAAAGTGACATTAGGTGTTCCGGAAGGTTAAGCATGTCCTGCTTCGTTCTCGAGGCTCCGTTAACGGCACCAGTCACATTGCCAGTCAGTAAAATCCAGTGAAAAGTCAAGTCCGGTGAGGTGTCAATTCCAGAAGGACGTGAAATCTAACTACAGATATACGCGAGATAGACACTTCGTATCGGCCAATCAATTTGTGATGACGATCGTAAAATGTTTGGAGTGGTGAAATTAACAAAGAGTTAGTCTTAGAAGTAAATATCACATACACGTGAGAACTGTGAGAACTACTGAGAACCAAACTTCGGAGTAGTAAAGTAATAAACACCTTATTTCGATATCAATTCGGCCACACTAAAATGATCTATAGCTTTGGATTTTACCGCTGCGATATTTGGACTATGTAAATTTTAAGAAAAAAAAATTTGCCGCCTCGTTTTGCAATAAAATTCCGAAAATTCGCCCCAAATTATTCATTTTTCAAAAAATTAGAAACAAAAATTGTTTGCCCACTCCTAAAATATGTAAAAGTTTTGATTTTTTACAATATTTTATTTTAAAAAATTTTGCCGCTCGTAAATTTGATCTTCACCCGAAAAAAAATTTTCAAGAAAAAAAATTAAATTAAAATTTCGACCGCTCGCACCTATTTTTGAAATCCAAAAATCCAAAGAAGGAAAAATAAATTTGGTGTGGCCTTGCCAGAAAGAAGAAATCCAGAATTTGTGTTTAATAAATACGATATAGAGAATAGGAAATTATTGTACTAGTTACGTAATAATACTAGGTTTACAATGTAATATGACAAAATGTTATCCCAAAATTAGAAGAATACAATGCACTTACCAAATATACATGTACAATATTATTGTTAGCACTCTGAGCTTAATTGCACACAATAGAAGGTTAGAAACAGAAATATTTGCAATTTATGATAAATAATGAAGTGCACGCTAGAAATCAACTGGCAAAAAATAAGCCATGCCTATGCCAAATTCTGAGGATTTTAATGCAAAAAATTTTAAAGCCACCAACAAGACATATTCACATGTCATATGCGATGGCATATTACCATGGTGCCATATTGTTTCGAGTAAAAACATGCATTAACAATATTAAAGCAATTCTAATGAAGATTATTACATAATTCGGAAACTTTTCAATTTTCAAATGAACAGTTTGAATATTAATGCAGATATATGTTACTGGTAATTTTATGCAGTTACAATTCTCAAAGTAGATATGTAAAAAAATAATAATGAAATATTAATCCATTGAAGGATTCTGACGTAACTTAAATTGCTGGTATAAAAATATAACAAGTTTATGAATAACAAAAACGATTACATTCGGAAAGCTAAATGTGTAGGAATGTGGAACCTTTATATTAGTCCCCTGATATACATGTATATACAACACGCCATAGCTTTATTAGTTTTATATGCATTTTTTATAAAATTGTGTATTGTTTATTTAATAAGCTAGGGCGTATGGTCTATTTTCTAATTGAGTGTATGATTTTATGCAAGTCTCCACTGGTAAATTGTTTACGGTTTAAGAGACATAAACGATTTTAAGTATTTTGTTAAATTTGAAAATTATTTGACCTGGAAGATACATTCTACTTTATCAATCTTTCACACAGTTCAACCTTGTTTAAATGTAGTTTTTTTCACAGTAAATCAATTCGTTACATATAAAAACTACCAACAGGATGATAAACGGCTATCATTAGAATGATCGTTGGAAACTGAAAACTAGTTAAAGTACAAACTGGGTTATAAAATGGCCATTTAATTCTACGCTAGAGTATCGGATATGGTGCTTCGAAATTAATTTCATACCATTTCACAAGTCTCAAAATTATGATCTAGTGCAAAATCATATATATCAAAGATAGCAGGATGGCAAATGATGTAGACAAAAAGTCCAATCAAGCTTAACTGACTCGAGGAGAGAATCAATAATTGAGAGGAACTGCAAGCAAGTTTATAGGAGGAAGTATTCCAAATTTACAACGTTTGTAGACAAATATTACCATAAAAATTAGGGTATGAAATTCTTTGGATATTTTCAGCACGAACTGCATGAAGTTCCAAAACTTTGTAAATATTTTGAGTAATTTACGGCAATTGAATATCGTTTTTGAAGAGAATTTTTTATAAATGATATTAACAGACATAATTTACATGACAACTGTGTTTCATATATTCCAGCTCGAAAGTTCTTTTCAAAATCTTATTTTTCCTGGAAAAATCCGCTATTTTTTAATCAGAAAGAATACCTGAAGCTATTTACTCCACTGACAGATAAAATCTATAGCTAAGGGTATATACAGTTCATCTAGTTTACATATTTCAATACGGAAATTTACCGTGTTGACGTACAGGCCAGGAAGCCTTAAACCGTACAATTGTATGGGTTCCTTATTCATGCAGTGTTATAAAAACTGACACATAACAATTGTAATAGTATTCTCTTCTGATATACTTTTGTATCGGATTTCTTCCCTGTTAAATAAAAATGTCAATAGCCGAGTAGCACTTGGGATTGTAATAAGTTGGCAAAACTTGTTTTTTCATGAAATATCAAAAGTCGGTGAAACATTTATAAAAACTTATTTTCCAGACATTGTGTTATCGATGATTCTGGCTTTTTCTTTGCATTACCCAAATGTTTAAATGACAACTATTTTATAGTATATTTTCAAAGTTACCCTTCATTTTTTACGTTAAATTAAAAAAAAAACATATTTTGACAGAGTGAATATGATTGCAATCCATAAAATGTCGTCAAGATTTGAAACCTACCAAATTTGAATGTTATGAAACGCTAAAATGATTTTATCTTAGACTGAAGCGCATCAAATTGTTACTGGCTGTTCCGACGTTTGGGTAATGTGGTCACTTCAAAGAAATCTCTTCGTGAAATATTTTTACCCTTTTACTAGATGACTATAACTGCTTAAATAAGTTTGTAAACAAATCTTACAACATATTCATTAATGTAAGCTGAGTGGTACAAGCTCTTAGGTGCACTTTTGATTTTGCTATGAGATATTCTATTCATTTACTTTTTTTTCTGAGAGTATCTCGTGATCCGATGGCATGATAAACTTGCTCATAATGCATAAGTACATGTATTAGATGCAAAGTGAACCACCAGTTTCTCTTTTATGGAAGAATAGTTTATCTCAAGAATAAATAAACCATAACTTTAAAAACGTAAGAGCAAAGAAAAACTTTTTACGGCTTCCACGTACCAAGAAAGACAAATTCTATCACTCTAATATAAAATAAGGGATATGGTAGATTAATTCTCGATACAAAATCTTTACATTCGAAAGTTCAAGCAAAAGAGCAACGTTTTCGTTGTTGTTATTCATCCTTTTGTGATAGTGAGGCCTCCAACATAAGACAAATTACCAGAATCAAGTTAACCCCAACCAACGGTTTTTCACTATAATATTAAAGAATATATATTGTGGGTTAGCTCTTTGCACAAAACCTGACACTCTTGTGTATAAAACATAATATAAAAGCCAATACAGTATGATTACCAATAAGCTTGCTAGAACTGCAAAAAATGGTTGGACGATATATAATTTAGATTGCAGGGTCAGATTGTGTTCGTTTTAACTGTTAAACTAGCTCTTGTGCTTGAAAGATTATAGCCAGAACACTTCCATAAATAGTTTAATGCTATATAGTCATGGAGTTCAATAGGAATCAGCAGTATTCATGAGAGACCAGTAATTTTAAGTCTTAAAGTCACTGGCAGAAAGAGCTATTTTTACAGAATTAAATAAAATTTCATATCCGTAGCCCTTACTGTGAGGTACTGCTGTATTTATTAACGATACTACAATAGAAATTAGGACTGGAAGGGTGCTTTTCTTGAAGCTGGGATTTTACCATGAAAAGATGTTAGTAGCTATTATAAATATAAAACTGTTTGAAAGCAAATTGAGAATCCTTTGAAATCTATAACTCTGTAATGGAATTTTGTTTTAGAAATTGTATGCTTTCGCTTGTTAAAATATGAACATAATATCATTGATTGGTGGCTGATTTGTAGTAAAACGGATTTTCCGTCATCACTGTTGGGAGCTCTCCGCCCGCCGTACATCTCTAAAGTTATAATAAATTTTTTTTCGGTTAGAAAATGCGGTTAATACGTTTCTTTTGAGGTTACAAAATGGGTTTTAAATGATGATAGAATCGCTAATGTTCATGCTAAGTTAACCAGTATCTAGCAGTAACGTGATAACGTTTTGCGACTACTTTCAAGCAGAAAAACAGGAAAAAAGACGATGTTCACTATGTTTTGTATCATATTTTAGTCCTACTTGGGATATTTACACTAAAACAACATCGGACTTCGTCTTATCATTATTTGAAACGATTTTTTAAATAATTTTTATAGCATAAATATCTGCTACCAGATGAATATCTCCTACAGTAAAAATATATCATAAATGGAAATATTTGATGCCATTTTATGCCGACAATATATTTGTCGTTTGCAGTTATCACAAAAGCTTTTAAATCTTTGTTTCACAATTATCTACCTCTTCTAAATTCTATACGTTGAACTGCATTGGAAGTAATTGAATTGGAAAGAAAAATCATTAAATTTGAAAATGAAATAGACTCAAAACATCAAAAAAATACAAATACAACACAAAATGTTCTGGTATCTAGATATTCATTACACTGTTGTAATTATTAATTCATATTCCATGAAAATAATTCACGTAGATTTCATTTCGACCGAAGTATTTGCCATTCAATTGACATTTCATTTATTTATTGGCTATTTTGAAATATTCAGTAGACGTTATCTCAAATAAATATAAAACTGAAACTTTATCTGTTGTCATTATTTATGACAGATTTATAAAATATCAACTCAAATGTGCTTTTATGATTACTAATTGACAATAAAAGCATTTGGCATTGATTGATTGTTATCCGAATATCGTAGCATTTTATCATAAAGTACTCTCTTTGTGCAAAGTAATGTTTAACTAATCGAACCAATATTTAGACATAGTTGTTTCTCCAAAGTTTCCGGAAGTCGTTATGAGAAGTTAGTTAACATGCAGTGCAGACAAAAGCTTTCAACACTGCAAAAACTGAAAACTGGATTATTAAAAAATACCGGATATAATCGGTAATACACGTTTTTCACCAACACGAATCAGTTGTGATGTATAAACGATGACATAATTGACACATGGAGACATTTACTTGTTTAATAGCAATAGGAATTTCAAAAGATAACTTTTGTCATCACTTCTATATCCGTGGGTTACATTTCGTGTATCCCGAATATCTTCTTTACATTTTTACATATACATGTAGTTACCCTTCATCTGAAGATGTGCAAATCTTTTCAAACTTTGAATTTTGGTTCCAATAAGAGGTAAAAAATTTCACGGTTTTCTTACAGTAAAAATATACAGATGAAAACATAAACCTGTTAGTCACAATCATTTAACCTGGTACAGACAAATGGAAAATACTGACCCAAACTGGCATGTCAATTAAACTTTATGATTTCGTATTTGGTGAAACCAGTTTCATTTTGTTACTAAGAGGTGTAAAGAGTCAAACTCAAATGTCATTTAAAATCTTATTTTGGGTGAGTAACTGGTTGTTAAATTTTGATTCTGTACATTGGCCTAAACATGAGGTTCCTTAATGTCAGATCCTCATTTCTGTCATGCCGTTTGACCTCATTTGCTTCAGAATATGCGGTTTTTAAGGCAAGGCACTTTAGCTTTTTTGGGGTTTGTGATATTGAATTTCTTACGACTGATTGAATAGATACATGTATAAATTGTGTAGATCAGGTTTAACAAGGAAAAAGACATTGACAGACATCAAATAACCAATAATCATAAATCTACAGACAAAGACAGGAACAACAAGCAACATAAACAAACACAGATGAACAAGAAGAATGCTATGAACACAGATTACTCAGAGAAATAAGCAGTTTCCGTCTCTTTTGTGGCACAGGCTGTGTTGGTTTATAAAGTCATAATCTAAAGGTAGATTGGTAGAAGTTGTTCTGGTGTCGTTTAGACAGAACAGATCATGCATTCGAACATATTCTCTATTTCTGAAACAACTGCACGTGGAGGTTTGAAAGGAAGATATAAACAATTTTAGGACAGAGGAAAAAAATAAGACTATAATCTCTGGGATAAACTAACATATTGAACAACACAATATGAATGGAGGTGTGAGCTTATTTTTGTGTAACAATGAAGTACAAATCACGGTATATTTCGCATGATTATAAGTTACACCGAAAGGGAGTTTGTTGCATGTTAATAAGCCTAAATAGTGCAATTTTATATAGAAACATATGTATGTGTGATTCTTCATTTACCCCTACACAGATTAACAAGAACTTTTGTTTAAATGTTATCCGACGCAGTTTTTCGACACATTTAAAAAACTGCTAAAATTCCCTTATGGAGTAATCAGTGCATTCTTGTATACATATCACCATATGTTTTAGTGTTCAAAATTTAATAGTGTACATACAGTAATTTAATAGGTGCAGGAAACTGCTATTTATCACAAACTCTAGTTTTAATATAGTTATATTGTTATAAGATAAGCTTTTAGTAATATATGAATCTTAATTTTCACCAACTGAACAAAGCGAAGACATTTTTCCGAACATTAAATATAATGACATTTTTGTCCAATCAAAGGACAGATAAATAACAATGCCCATGCTTTTACCAGAGTAAAAAGTCTTTGAGGTCAAACGGCAAAGATCGAAACAACACTGACTGCATCGGAAAAAGACAGAAATTAAATGTATATACTTAGGAGAATTTAGCAATTAAATGATATGTTTATACGGTACATTTTTCATTTTTGGTTAATTTTCGGACATTCGTTGTCTTGAAAAATCGGCTAATACGTTTTTTAGTATTATACATTGTCTAATGGCAACATGATATAAAATAGAATAATCATTAGTTGTTGACAGGTCAAATGGAAAATATCGAAATCATTAATCATCATGACACAATGCATGTTCTCTTAAATCTTATTAACCATTATATTAGCTTTGGAAATGGTATTTGCACGCAGTAATCATGGGTTTTCTACTACAAGTAATCTAAAAACGGTCAATTCTTAAACTCCTTAGTTTTCTGGCATCACTTTCATCCAAGTACTGAATCACTATAGCATTGTTTCATCGGATATTTTTGTAGCGAGATTCACGCAATTAAAACATTTGTTGAAATATGAATCGGTCGAGCCTAATCCCAGATTCTTTGAAGGTCAAAATTTTGTCTTTAATTGTCCTTTGAAGTTAGGGCACATTTATTCAATGAAACTAAGAAATATTTGACTGAAATACTTATAAGGGGACGACCATTTGATATTCGGGGGGGGGGGGGGGGGGGGCAGGAGGATTTTGACAATAAGTAACTCAGCCTTGATAATAACAAAAATGAATGGTTTGTTCTGTGGTAGTTTGAAAATAAATAACCTGACCTACAATGTATTGAAATTAAATAACTCGGCAGGTCTTTTAAACCATTTTATAAATGCATGTTTTAAAGCATGAGATAGCACCAGATTCTACCAAAATTGTCTTTTTTCATATTTTTTTTTCGGGAAAAACTTCCCAAATCTTTTAATAATATATAAACTACACCATATATTAATATTAATGTTTTTGAAATGTCTGAAAATGGGTTTCATTTCACTTGAGGTATATTGTCTCATGAACATTTACCTCATTTTAATAACTTTTCCCATTTTAACCTATATTGTTTTTTGTACGTATGCAATATATGCAGTTTTGAATTCAGAAGATTCACTTCCAGAGGATGATGATTAATTTCGATTAAATGGTACATAATGTATTTCATCTCATCGAATTTATAAGATGTAAGTCATGATAAACTTATTATACTGGTATACCCCAAAGTAAAACCCCCTTTTCATTTAAGGTGACAGGTTCGTAAATGGATAATCTCACGGAATTTTATGAAATTTTGCGTACAACTAGAGAATGAGGAACTGCACATGAACAACGAAAAAATGATATATATAACTTTTACACTTTCTGAGATATAGCAAATTAAATTTCAGGAAAATAGTAGTACAAATATATAGAATACACGTAAATATCGTAAAAAAGTTCAGCAATTTTGACTACAAATTAAAATTTCTCGAAATCCTGTCCTACGAATTTTCTTTAAAAATGATATGTTTTTGCTACTGGAACATCCGTTTTATTAATATAAAATTTATAGGGGGTCACCGAATTCGTTTTTTGAGTATGGATAGTTGAATCTGCTGTACAGCGTGGAAAAAGCGCCGGAAAGGCAAAAATAATCGTGACGTCGTGGCTCTAAATCTTATTTTTCGACGTTTTTAGGTATTGCACAGACACTTGGATGATTTATACTGCAAAAACGAATTCGGTGACTCCCTATAGCTTTCATATCAATAAAACGGAAATTTTAGAGGCAATAACATATCAATTTTAAAGAAAATTCGTAGGACACGTTTTTGAGAAAAAACAATTTAAAGTAAAAATTTTCAATATTTTTTGCGATATTTACGTGCATCCTATACATTTGTACTTCTTTCTACAGAATATTCAATTTGCTACATATCCGAAAGTATAAAAGTTACTGTTATATTTTTTCGATATTCATAAGCAGTTCCACATGCTCTAATTGCTTGCAAAATTTCATAAAAATCTGTGAGATAGCCCATTTACGTACGGGTTACCTTAATATATATATATATAGATTGTTACTTGAATATGTTCAATTCACTTGAAGATTGTTACTTGAATATGTTCAATTCACCTGAAGATTGTAACTTGAATATGTTCAATTCACCTGAAGATTGTTACTTGGATATGTTCAATTCACCTGAAGATTGTTACTTGAATATGTTCAATTTACCTGAAGATTGTTACTTACTGGTACATTTAACTTAAACTTCAGAAATATATATTTGCATTCCATTTTCCTTTCTCCTTTACTTTAAACAGAGCAATACACAATACAACATGAATGTACAAGCATGCATTATAAACATTGCATATTTCTATTTGCACCTATAATTCAGTTTCTTGATTTTGCAGTTATGAACTTGGTGCACAGATTTATGGCAATGGTGACCATTTTTGTGCTAGCATCAAACACAACTACAAATGGTATCTTTATGATGGTCTTAAAGAATACCACAGTGCTGGACAGGGACTGACACTGCAAGGTGGAACAGCCAAAATTCCGAACAGATACAACCTTGACTATGTTATTTATTTAAGAATAAAAACATGAATTTAAAAACTGTGTATTTTCAAATATTATAAATATAATTGTGAAAATAAATAATCAGTCCCTTGTTTTACTGAAAATGAAAAATCATGCTTCAACGGTGCAGAAAATAAATAATCAGTCTTTATTTTCCACAAAAATAAATAACCCATCCAAAACAAATCATCCTCCCCCCCCCCTAAAATATCACATGGTCGTCCCCTAATCTATATTTTATGAATTTTATAATTATTTACTGTTCCAAAAACCTTATTATTTTATTTACTAATTAATCTTTTATAATGAAGGTAAAATAACTTATGTCAATTATATCCGACAAATGCAAGATCTTCATTATATGGGGATAAAGGTTATAAGTCGTAAAATATTGTGGTAGCCTCCTCAAAAGCAATATTCGATATCAGAGGAATCTCGGATAAATGGCACAAATATTTCAATATTTTGTAAACGCTATCTGGTAATTCTGCTCACATAGAGACATTCAGCGAGATACAAGGTGACATAAAAGTATTTTCTGATATCTTTATTTCTCAAAATATATAGAGATTAAAAACTGTTTTATATACCCTTTTTTCAATATAATTTATGACACATTTATACCAAAAATGCAAGACTAATAATTTTACTTATTTGGATTTAGAAACGCTGATATACTGCATATTGTAACAATATATTATTGGAAATGTGTTTTATCACTGATGTAACAATAAAACATTATAACTAAAATTGATTTTTTTAAATTTAAAAATGGGAATGTAAACATTAGCGTTATAAAAAGAAACTGAGATAGCCTGTTAAAACTTCAGACATCTCTCATTCTTTATTTCCTATTTTTATTTACCTGCAGAATAATCTTTTTGTTTCTTTTCGAAAAGCATAATCAAAGAATCCATATATAAAAGGATTAACAATATGATTAACAACGTTCATCTCTCTAACAATTGATAGTACAGTTAGTTGTGTTTGTGTGATTTTTCCAAAGAATTTTGGATCATCTATGGTTATGAACAACAGAATCAGACGTGGGGAATACGAAACAACAAACGCTATACCAATCGCCATAAACATGAACGAGTAACGATGTGAAAAAGACATCCTGGACCGATGTTTTCGATCGCTGTCGCTGCTTGAGTTCGATTGTACTTGATAACTTGTTTGGTTATTCGGTAAACCGTTCCGTACATTTGGTGGAAAACTAGTTTCCATTTCTGATATACTTTCACTTATATCAGGAGCAACATTTAGTAAGGTGGAATGAATACAAGCGCTAATTTTATATTTAACAGCGTTTGTATTATTTTTTCTATTATTCTTTGCACGCAATTGTTTATAGATTGTTCTTCCTATGAAAATGTTAAGAACACTAAGTGCCACCATAAGTCCTAAAGAGCTTGCCGAAGCAAAACCAATATATGCTATAAATCCTTTCCCATAATGGCTTTTAACATCTGTATCACAAACATAACCTGTGACGTTGTTTTCTGGGTTGAACACTTTTATCTCGTCGTTATAAACAATTAGCGGGGATGAAACGGATATAGCCACCACAAAACAAGTTAATAAAGAGACTCTTTTCCAGAAGAGTGTCATTTGCGTACCAAAAGGACGACACACTTTTAAATATCTTTGTAGCGCTATTACTAACAACAGAAAAATGGATGTTATAGCTGTAACATTTGTTGGAAACCAAACAATCTTGCACAATTCGCTTCCTTTGAAATTTACTGGGTTCACATTCATTACCAACTCTAAAGAAGATCGAAAGGCACATGCAAATAAATCAACTGCTGCCAGATAGGGTATAAAATATCGATCATCTTTTTTCTTCTTCATCCGAAAAGAATAAATAAATACGACAATTCCATTTCCGGAAATTCCAAAAAGTAAATAAAAACCAAGAATTATATCGTTTACTACATAATATTGTTGAAGTTCTGTATTCCAGGCCAATAATTTTTCTTCGTTTGTCTTATTCATTCTATCTATGTGAACTTCAAACGCACAACGACAAAATACGACACGAATTCTTCGTATTTAAATATTGACTGGATTTGAAGCCCTGATCTGGTAAGATGAATGTATGGATCTATAAATTATGTCAAGTATCCTTACGAAAGAAGAGAATTGAAACCTTACTTGGCAAGCCCACACCCTTACATCAATCGGAATCCACCAATAAAAGTATCACTTTCAAATAACTCCAGTTTTTGTTCTAAAGTTATATCACAATCGGTAGTATATTTATTCTTTGGTTTCTTTTCTTGATGTAAACAGCAATATTTTATTTCATAAATCCGACTTCTACCCTTTTACTTCCGTGAAACGTGCTATCTGAAAGAAGAAAAGTCGACCTATAATAGTTTCATATCAGCAATATGCTTCATTCTCTAATAATTAATCTGGCTTAACAAAGGCTGATCAATGTTTCGATAAAATTGACCATAGAAATGAATGATCTTCATTGAATTGTGGTAATATTCATATCCATTAGTTTCTCATAAATGACTATATTTGTGAAGAGTAATTAGTGACTACACGAATTACAAAACCCTGATGTATAGGCATGGATACGCATGATCAATATTTTTTGCATTTTGTTCAAAAGTAACAATACATACAGGTATTTCTGTAAGTCATAAAATGCATCTGCCAAGAAAATTAACGAATACAAACAATGCTGATGAAATTTAGGTTTAACTGGAAATCGGTTAACAATTTACAAGTAATAAGGTTAATTCAACAAACTACTGACGAGCAAACACTTATTTGTCGGTTTCCTGGTTATTCAATAAACAGAATTTAATTAATGGCGTAAATTTTGTCTTCCTTTATTGAAATAATGAAATCGATAAAAATTTCGTTATATCATATTGTTTATATACATTTTGAAATATTGGAAATCAGAGAACAATAAATATTATGTAAATTGAAAATTACAGAATCAAATATCTATAAGGGTTGACGTTTTAGCAATAAATAGTTGAAATGAAAAGGGGAAAAAGATATTAATCGAATATTCACCCCATATCTTTCTTTTTGTTTCACCTTATCATCTTTATATGTAAAGACAGTGGCGTAGCTACTCGTGTGTTCCAAGTCATTTCGACATAAAAAAGGATACCCACAAGTCATTTTTCAAGTCACAAGAATAATATCAGACACAACAAAAAAATATATTAAAAATATTGACAATTGTGTAAACTTCGAATGAAATGAGACAAGGTGCATAAGGCTTGTCGACTGGGTAAGCGTGTTGTGATTTTCGTGTATTAGTATGCATGCGATTTAAAACTGTTGGTCGATTGAAGATGGCAAGAGAAGAGGACATCAATTTTGTTGAGACGAATGGCCGGAAGACTTCAAATTTACACTGGCTTCTCACTGCCTATTCAATTGTTCAGTAAAACTGTATGTATGTATGTCCAAATACCATTAAACCCTAAATGTGAGTGTACGACAATTTCCAAAAGTCTTGGTACAGTGAAAATGAGCACAATCTGACCGTCGCGAGTAAACTCAATTTGCAACTATAATTCCACAATTGATGAAGGCAAATACAACATTCTATCAAACATTTAAAAGGAGATTTTTTCTTCTTCTTTTGTTGATATTTCCATTTCTAGTATCGCACGACAGTCACTTGGCCTAAAGTCCGTACCCTTGATAAACTTTTGATAACCACTGATTTTTTTTTTTTTTTTTTTTTTTTCGATTTATCCATTAATTTCATTAGGAAATATTCTAAGATTTTTTCATACTGTAAGTGTGGAAAATATTTGTACAAGTGTTATATTAAACGTGATAGTAAACGTTTGTATTAACATAGCAAAAATTTAATATAACACAAGATCTAGACCACTTCGAGCTATAAAAATGCATGAATTAATGTAAGAATCTTCATAAATTGCAAGCATTCTATAACGACATTATAAAGTTTTAAAACCTTTAATTTGTCACACAACAAGCAATCCCCTATACCTAGAACCTCTCGGATACTAATTACACATATGATTGAGGGAGTGCGTCATTTTAATGAGGGATGTTTTGATGAGTAATGTTTTATATCCAAATAATTCCAATGTTCCCTGGTTAAAATCATTACAGCGAAAATGTTTATACAAGTATAAACTCCTTTTGACATTCCGAGTATGGAATAAAAAGTGCTTTCAAATACAGATAAAATATTTAACATTGACAACTTTCAACTTACATTGCTTTTTAATTAACAGTAATAAAGGTTTGAGTTTAATGATGTATAAAATTTACCTTTCACTTATTTAACTTTATCTTTTGGTCGTTTTGGGAATTTGAGTTTTTTTTTTCTTGTTTTTAGCTTTCAACTTTTCTGGCTTAGAGTACAATTGATGAATCGTAAATTGACAAAATGTACATATATTCTGCATAGAATCTAGTATCACAGAACATATGTATTTATGCAAAATGTGCTTCGCTCAATGCTTTCATATTCTTAAAAAGGGGCTTCGCTAATTATATAAGCGCAGCATGATACGACCGCAACACGTTGTCAGGTAAACAATTAAAGCAAGTGCGACCACACTTTCATGCTTGACCCCAAATTTAGAAATCCAGCTAGGTTGATTTTTTGGTCCCTTTAATCCCCCTATATCTCGAAAACTGTAAAAGATAACAAAAATCTGTTGACATACTACTGAAAACACTAATCAAGAAAAAATAAAAGAAAACTTCTCCATTGAAATCGGATGAAAAACCAAAATTCTATGTTTCTTCCAAAATTGCTAACTTTGACCACTTGTATCTCGGAAACAATAAGAGATAGAAAAAATGTTGATGTTCACTAATGAAAGCTCTCATCAAGGTGAATTAAAAGAAAAAATCCCCATAAGAATTGAATGAAAAATTTTTAAAAATTGCATATCAATCCACATGGCCTTTTTTGGCCTTTTAACCCCTTATATCTCAAAAACCGTAAAACGTAGCAGAAATATGTTGGCATGCTACTGGAAGCACCAATCAAGTTGAATTAAGAGAAAAAAATCCCCATTCAACTCGGATGAAAAATAAAAATTATGTTTCCTGCAAAATTCTTGCCCCTTTAATCCCTTTTAAATCTGCAACGACAAAAGTTACACAAAAATGCTTGGATCGACTTTTATTCTATTTCTTATGACGAACCATTTAAAAAAATCCACAGAATCGGACAGGAAATTTAAAAAGTTTCGAAAATTAAGGTGTGTCCCTCTTTTTGGCCCCTTATATCTCTAAAAGATCAAGAGATATTGAAAATATTGAGAACTTTTTCCATTTTCATCAAGAAACATTGAACACAAAAAATAATAAAAAAGGATAAAAATTCAAAAAGTTACAACAAAATTATCTAAAAACACTTAATGACGCCCAGAAAAAATACTAAAGGGGCTAGATTTCACGAAATCAATCCCAAACCTTATGGGGGGGGGGGCATTGTGGTAAAATATTATAAGGATACGTTAACTAAAACAAAAGTAAATGAGCGGAAACCTAACTTTCTACGGACGCCGAGGCCGGACTTCTATCATACTACAGCTGCAAAAAAATTGCAGTCGTATAAAAACTGAAGTTTCCTAAAAGAAAATTAAACCAAACAATAATATTTAAATAAAAAAGTATTTACGGTATTTTCAGAATTGAATATGAAGTACTTATTGGGTATCAGTCAGTTCTGATCTGTTAATGAAACTAACAAGACATTTCAGCCCACAATAATTTATCCAAGTTGTCAATACTTGTGGAAATTCTAACATTATTCCAGAAGTCTAGAAAATCGATCCTTATTACTGTTCAAATGTTTTCATCAATGTTACAAACTAAATTTAATTACTATTAATCAATTTCAAATGAAATTAAGATCGAATCTTTTCAGAGAAGTATTGCAAAAAAAAGTGTGTAAATAAACTCGATGTCTTAGAAGGATCTAATGTTTAACGCAATAAAAGATTTTATGAATCAACAAAATTTATAACTGGATTGAGAAGGCGAGAAAAAAAATATGATTGCTATAAATTATAAATTCCATTTACAAGAATGTCCAGTTAGTATGCAGAAAGATTCGTGTTTGAGATAGAACAGATTTTTTTCTTAGCATCGTGTTAGATTTGTCATCTATTTGCTTTCCACCTAAGTCTGTCTACTATGAATGTTTTACCACTAATAGAATTCTAAAAAGTAATTTACACGCCACTTAATAAACTTGGTTCCGTCTTCAGAACTGAAATATTTACCTGACTTACAGTAATACTGTATCTTCACTTTGGTCACATACCTGTTTGGTTATAATGACAAAAAAGATTGAGTTGACAAATGCGTTTATCATCTGTCTGAAGAATATTATATATGTTTAACTTCTATTATAATATAAATTTAGTATTTTATGCAATGTGCACAAATTTCAACAGTCGTATAGTTAATTAATAACTGCATGGCATTTAGCTGCCACATTTCTATTAATAAACGGATAGCAGGAAAGGCCAATTTTCAATATATATCAATCAACTAAAACTATCTAGGGGACATACCTTCAGACAAGAAATAATATAAAAAACCCACGAAACACAAACATAGAAATAACAGCCCATTGAGTGTCACGATAGTTAGAAGATACTGTCACTGATCAGTAATGGGTTTAAACCGGTTTTATTGCTCCCCAAAAGTTGTCTACTTTCATTTTGCCATACAAAATTCGACAATCTTTCCTTAACGGAATAAAATTGCAGAATAGTTACAGAACACTTGAGGTTAAAGGTTTCTACGACAGAAAATTGATTATGGGTGTGAAAAACAAGCGTCGTTTATCAATTTCATCGGTTTTATATATAAAGCATGCTCTGACGCACATTGACTACAGTTAGTACAAAAAGAATGTTTGGCGTCAGAGAAATCTCAAACTACTGTAGTCTTTGTTGGTTTAAACCTTTGCCGATATCATCGTTATTTGATTGTCAGGTACAATGATATTTTTGTAAGAATTCATTTCTTACTGACAGCTCAACAGATTTGACACTTCACATGCATTTTGCAGCTACAAGACGTGTTTACCCATCCAGTGCCCCTGGGTATATGCTGTGTGATTGCTTTGTTATACAATTGTATATGTAAAGTTATGCCTTTCACCAACCAAGGTAATTTTTCTGGCGTATAAATATCAGTCAACTTCCTTTAATTCAGAAATACATTTTGTTGCTGATAGTATATAGAGATTAAATAATTTTATTTATTTATCAACTTTTAAACGTTTTCGATGAGTAACTGACTTGTCATTTGTTTCGCCAAAAGTACTGTATATAGGAAACGCTGAAGGTAAATTGGGTTAAAAAATACTTTAAAAGTGAAAAAAATACGACTACATTTCATACAAGATTAAGAATTATCTAAATTTATAGAGGAATACTGTAAAGAGATACAAGATTATATGGACGAACCTTCTTTCTTCTGTCTAATATCTTAAGATAAACTCGATTTATGTGAGACTAAACATAAACACAAATTACAGCCTTGTCAAGTGGGGGGATGCGTTTTGTTCTAGCGAGTGTATACAGTTGTACTGAATCTTATGAGGATTACTTGTCGTATAGAATTTTGATAAATTTCTTTGACAGATGAATTGAATAACTTACTAAGGCTGACAATAACTGTATTAATCTGTAAATATATTTGACCCAAACGATCATTCCATCATTATACTTTTGCCAACGTCGAAACCCAATTACTATAATTTGCTTTTTGTTTATAGAAATGAAAAAATCTGGTTTCTGGTGATGGAATTTGAATCTCTAATTAATGATTTATGATTATGTTTCCACATGTACATAGTATATTTTTACTGGCTTTATGTGGGATTTTTTTTTCAGGAATTAATCTACAATATCCCATTTTAAACTCACCTGGCGCAAAGGTCTAAGAGCCATTAGAGTATTGTTATCTCTTTGCGTCTGTTGTACGTCCGTCTGTCGTTAGACAATTCATCATCTCCTCTGAAACTGCTGGGCCAATTTGAAGCAAACTTTATGGAACGGTGTCTGTAAAACTTTTCATTTCATACTGATCAGATGAAAAACATGGCCGCCAGAGGCAATTCTTGATTCTGAATGGACAAATATTCAAATGTCTTCTTCTTTAAAACTATAATGCAAAATCTTTTCGAACTTTGCAGGAATGATTAATGGGAGAATATCTACGAAGATTCCTCATCTAATGTAGATTTGGTGGCATTCATGGCGGCATACAAGTTTGCATTAAAGCCTTTTGCAAATCACAATGTCATCATCTCCTCTGAAACTGAAAGGCTAGTAATAAACAAAGTTGACAGGAATAAGGTATGGAAGGTCCTTATTTTATTTGAATGAAAAACATGGCCACTTCATGCAATTCTTGATTCTGAATGGACAAAGTTTTAAATTCTCCTATAAAACTACAATGCCATCTCTTCAAACTTAATAAGAATGGTAATTGGGAGACCCTCTATGACATACAAGACGCCTACGGTGGAACACAAAATTGCATTGAAGCCTATGAGAAATCAGTTTCGCTTAAACTACAAAGCAAATTTGTAAGGAATAGTGTATGGAATGTACATTATAAAAATTTCTCATTTTGTTCTGATAGGATAAACGTTAATATATAAATAAAATGAAATATGTATTATATTATTAGTTTCATTATCTAGGTGAGTGATTCAGGCTCGCTTGATTAATTAATTTTGATATACTATATATACAATTATTAGAAATACTGAAACATGGCATATTATTGTCTGAGGAAAAAGTCTTAATGGTCAGTGGAAAGGCATAAATCTTTTTATATCCAACATTGTTGGACCCTGATGATAATTATATGATCTTTAAATTCAGAAGATGGAAAATGTGAGATAAAATCTCTTAAAATTAATTTTATGAAATAAAAAAAAGATTACATTGTTTAATTCTTCTGTTAAATGTTTTTTTCATGAATAAATAAAACATTTAGTGTAGTTAGCCTTTCCCTTGTTGAAAACACGTGTATGAATATATAAAACATGTGATGTTGCTTATTTTTTTTATTGAGGTAAACAAAAACTGTAATACAATTTTGTCCATTGCTAGATTTTCCGAAAATATTACATCGGAATATTATATTTTATCAGTATCTTCAAATTTTATAGGGTGTTGACCAAGAAAAGCAGTATTTCGATGTCACTTTTTTATTTTAGTTTATTTTTTTTTTTTTTTTTTTTTTTTGTAAATCCTGGATATACTTTTGATATAAATAAAAACCTCCTCTTAGTTATTAATTTACATTTCTAACTAAATAAATCGCAAGTTTCCTGGTGTTCTTTTATATTTTCATTATAGACATGCAAATTTTGGATTAATCCATAAAAGTCTCATAAATTACGCAATATTTGACTTGTCTTTGAAAAACAGCTCAATATTCTGCTTTAAATTTGCTTTCCTATTCCAATGTAAATACCACAACACTTGCTGTACGTATTATTCTGATAGTTTTATTTGAATTGTATGGAAAACTTCATTATTAACGACACCTAAAATGACCTAGGTAATTTTGTACTTCTATTTTCCAACTTAAATGTTGTGTTATTGACCCAATATTCTTGTTCAAATGTCTAAACAAATGTAATTATTTAAATGAAAAATGACATTATTCTATTGTGGAATTTCCCAATTGCTTCTAACACCTACTAAAGAAGAAAAACATACCTCAATTGCCATGAAACACGAAAATAACTTAGCACCTTTTCCCTACAGCAACATTAAATACAATTTTCTCATGAGATGACCACATGGGCAACGCGGGTGATCTCGTGTTAACAATTTAATCGATGTATATTTGGTATATATATAAACAAAATCATGCACAAAAATAACGTTTGATATAAACCGTAACACAGCTTCTGGGGTAGCCATGTTTCGAATCAAAGGATGTCATGGTGATACGTAAATAATGAGATTAATCGCATCTTAATTTAAGCAACAACTCTTATAAAACTTTTCGAGCTACGTAAAGTTTATATCTCTTAGTATCCAATGTTTTCAGTTGGTATATATACATATTCCATTATTTCAGGACTTTTTGTCATACCAATTCCATTTTTTCATTGTAATTACAACACGCTGTTAATGTGTCGATCTTTAAAAATAAAATCAAATACGTTCTTATCCATTCCACTTTCTAATTTGCAATATCATCATCCGGTGAAAATATGTAAAATGGAATCTTAAACCAATATAACCATCTGTTGTATTAAAATGGCTGAAATGTGATTTTGGGAAAAAATATGATGAATTATCCATCAAATTGAAGCGATGCTATCTATTATTCTGTCATATTGTACTTCGCTAAATGAACTATTCTCCAACTTTGTCATTCTAACAGTCGGTTAGCATGCGTTCCCTTTTACCAATGATTTATAGTTTATTGATTGTTAGCTTCTTTAGGACGAGAAGAATTTAATAGTCGATGTTGATAGAGATGACAGTAATACTCGCATTTCCTGTTGTGTCTTTACCACATGCAGCTGAAAAATCGAAACTAAACAGTTGCAGTACCATGCCTGAAATAACACCCTAATACTTAATTTTGACATCCGAACTGAAGTCAAAATTTCGAAAGTTTATTGCCCATCAACCAATTGAATATTATTATTCTGATACATAATTAAAATCTTAATCCTAAAAATGTAAGAGTTCTAGGGCATGTCTAAATAAAATTAAGACTTTTTCCATTTTTGGACCCTTAAAAAGTCAGAGTTTCTAAACTTTATTTCTCATCTACGTACTATAAACAACATTTTATTAAAACTAAAATAAAATGGCAAACACAAGAGTGTCTATGGATATGTCAAATTTGGCGGAAATTATACAAATGTTTGTCACTACCGGACAGAGATAATATGATTTCATCAGAAATGGGACTAAAATGAGCCAATACAACCGTTTAGAGAGAAATAAGGGCTAAAATGTAGGCATATGTTAAAGTATAATCATTTTACTACAGAAATGAACAAAAGAGCAACAGAAAAAAAATTCTGACGATTTGAAATTTGGCGCTCTCGGAATTGATATTTGTCTTTTATGGTAGTATTATAGATCGGGGCCGGGGATCAGTTACTGATGACATACTGTGTCAATTGTAACGATCCAAGTGATGGGTCGCTCTTTTTCGTGTAAATATTTTGGAAATAGTCTTTCAGCTATCTTCGTTGCCTTCTTGGTGTTTTATGCGTCTTTATCTGTCAAAATACTTTGAAGGACATCGTCCGACAACGATACAAATCTGGGTTTTTTGGGCACCGAGTCCTGTACGTCTGCTTCTATTTATGACATTTGCTGTTGTGAGCAAATGCGATGAATAAAATAATTTTTTTTCGTTGATCGATAAAAATAGAGCATTCCTTTTATTATAGAATTAGAATTTCCTGATTTCAAAATAGTAACACATGAAATTTAACGCCAGTGAATATTACATCTCAACCGATGAATACGTCTTTTTATTCAAAAAGTGACTTTTAGTTAAAATCTATAATTTACTTATATAAAATAATGTGCATTATATCTAAAGGGGTTAGAATACTAAGTTTCAGGAATGCTTAACATATCTTTCTGCAGAGTTGCGACATTCAAACTTCTCTACTAATCAATGTCAAAATAGATTTTTTTTTTATTTTATTTAATTATTATCATTATTTCGCAACATTCGCATTATTCGTACCATTTCATTAGTTCATCATCATAGTTATTGCGCTGCGCATCAGCGCAGTGCTAAGTTGTATTTGGTTTGTTCTGATGGGTTGATTGGCCTCTAGTTTCCATCTGGTTGGCTATTGTCATTGCTGTTTACAATCTCATTTGAAAAAAAAGTCATATGGACAATAACTCGGTTGTTTGGAGACGAAATGACTTTCGGAATTTCGGATTTCAGATTATTGATAACATTCTCAGACACAAATACAATTGTGTAACATGAGGTCAGCTTAAGTACAATAACATATTTAAGAGCAAACAATGACAGAATAAGTAAAATATATAAATTAGTTACGGTGCTATCTATATAATATTATAATCATGACATCTTAGGATACTATAATAAAGATGAATTCTAGTTTAAAGAAGAGATGCAGCCTTTCTAATATAAACAGACAATTTTTTGTATACTTTTACATTACAAATAGGCAGTAGTTAGTTATTTGCTCCGATATCCGTCACTGTCACACAAACAATAAATGTCCTGTTATAAACTGTTATTTATAATCGATATAGATACCATTCATGCAAGTTACTTTAATAAGAGAAGAAACAAAAGGGTTTACCTTGGAAAATGGAAGTAAAATTAGCAGGAATGTTTCGAACGTCATCACAAATCGTTATAAAAAGTTCATATAAATCTGGTTGAAATCGTACCTATAATACTCCTACCGGTAATTATTTGAGATTATCTATAGAAAGTTAACAAGGAAAAATTATAATGCAAGAAAAAGAACAGTTTTTCAGATATCCATATGAAAATGTAATGAATGGATTGTGCATCAATGGTGTATATGTCCCATTTTGTAAATTATAAATTTCAAAATGTATCTACAAATTAGATGTTATAGATACATTTTGAAATTTATAATTTACACAATTTGAAATATAACATATACACTAATGATACAACACAAAGTTAGATTTTTTTAAACTAGTTTTCCTCCAAAAAATAATAATTTTAGCATTGGAAATAAGAAAAGACGAATAGACTTTTCTTGTGAGGTACGAAATGATCTGGCTTGTTACATGATTATGTTTCATGAATATTCTAGAGTTGCGGGTGTTTCTACTCCCACTTTTATCAGAGCAGAATAAGTGCAAAAAAACAACTAAAAGCGACAGTCGCCGTATTAGTTATAACTGAATCCTGTGGAAAGCCATTTGAAAAATGAAGATTTATGTAAGTCTGTACTGTCTTCATCTAGTACACAGAAATAATAGACATGACATTTAGTTCGAAATCAAAACATGTTTACAAGCATCAGGTTGAACTTAAATCAAAAATTTTTCTCTCGATTCATATTTCAAATAATTCCAGATCCACGACATTTCAGTAATGACACTTATTTCTACTGTGGATGAACATATGGGTTTAAATAAATATCTTATTTCTTAATTACGTAGAAATCTTTGTATTAATGGGAAATGAGGTAAAAAAAAATCTTCGAAGTCAATCAGTGATGGATGTAAAATGACCATAATTGATTTAGAGACCTTTCATTTGGGATTAAATACTGTTGCACTAGTTCATAGTTACAAGAAAGTACAAATATAGAATCTGTAGAATTTTCTATTAATGATTTATATTATATACGTATTGTAGATTGCTTTCCTGAGGTAATCAACACAAACGTACTGTTCTAGCATTTTAAAGCTTAAAAAAAATATTTCTAAATCTCAATGAATATTAGTATAAAGAAATGAAAACATTTTTCCCTTGGTTTTCCTGTCTGCATTTTTATGATTATTGATAAACACTTAACATTTTTTCTCTCACACAGCTTTTTAAACCCTTCAGATGGCAGCACACTTTGCAACAGTCTTCTCAAGGTCATTTTTATTTCAGAATTGTATCAATTGACCCCATCTGCGCATGTCAACCGAACTTAATTGTTATGGCCTATAGACTGTATGGAAATAGTGATTAAGGTCAAACTGTAAGTCTAATTTCTAATTCTTTCTATATCTGTTAAGTGATACAGGCTCTTTGAAGCCGATCTACTGGTTTTTTCCGTAGTAATGCTTGCATGAGTTATATTCCGAAATTTTTCAGAAAGGGGTTGTCGATGATAAATTTAAAAGATTGTCACAATTTAAACACAAAGCTTAAGTGAATAATCATTGAAAAGGGAAGCTTCACTTAATTGAAGGGTATATGTCCTAGAGAAGCAAAACACTCTATTAAACAAGTTTCTGAAATATGCAAAAGACATTTATCAAAACAGCTATCATATGAGAGTGTTAGAATAGATGGGGAGAGGGGTTACCAACAAACCGGTTTAACCCCACCACTGGTTAGTGTCTACATGAAGTCAGACTATTTTGACTCTATGTTGTGCTTATGTTTTTTTTATGTTAATTTTTATCAGGGAATCTGTGTGTTGGGTGGCGTTGATTGTGTAGTATATCGTTGTTGACCTTTCCTGGTATCCGTTTTGTTGTTTATTTTAATTCATGGAACTTATTTCTCTGCTTTTTTAAATCCCTCATTTCTATTTCTTTTGCACTTAAAGGTATTGAAAACTAATGAGGTTGGTTCTTAGACTTATTTTCCAGGGGGGGGGGGGGGGTACTTTTTAGCCATTTTTTATTGAATCAGATCAATAACATTCTGTCTATTGTTTCAGCTTTCAACATTTTAGGCCTTAAGTATTGCTGAGGAAAACATGGTTTGTTAAAATGTACATATGTAATCCACTTAAACTGAATAATAGTTATTCAGTTCTTTTAAGATTTTACCTGTTTTAATAACATTAATTCTGGTTCTAAATACCTTGAGGAGCATGCGTACTTCTGGAAAAACCTTCATCAAAAACCCAGAAAATAACCATAAAAACTTTGTGAGCAATACAACCAAATAGTTTCCAAAATCCAGGTAAAGTCAACTTTTCCGAGGGAGTTACTTTTATAAGAATTTCAAAATTTATCAACTGAAAATATCTACGCAAGTATCTTAAGGTGGTACCCAACACTACAGGGAGATAACTCTTAAAAATCTCTAGAGCGTTTTAATTAAATTTAATAAGTAAAGAGAACTTAAGCTTCTCTATGATCAAAATTGATGTTTGCCAAACTGCTATATATTCAATGAAATTATTCCCATGAAGTCTGAAAATCTATTTACTAAAAAAAATCAACATTTATGTCAACAGGTCAAAGTAAATATTTCCTAAAAATTTTATGAAAATTAAACAAGCCAAATTTATTTTAGTCAAGGTGTTGGGTACCACCTTAAAAGCATATGTCTTAGCTGAAAAATGAATACCAAGGCGAATGATACTCTCGGGGTACTAAAAGTCCACTAACAGTGCTATCATTTTAGTGGTAGTAATTTAAATTCATATACGAATCTAGTTATTTTGGCATTCTTTTTTAATCTAAATATTTTACTTAATAGATTTTGAAAAGGATAGGACCTAAATGGGCTCTTCATGATATACTGTGCATCTACGGTTAATTTAATATAAAATTAATTCAGACATCTAACTTGTAACGTAGATGCAATGCGTATTACTGGATTAATTTTCGTCAAGTAATCTTGTGACAAAAACTTTGGAAAGCTTAAAATCACCAAAGCATTCTGGGAAATACATGATAAATTAGTGAAATAATAAATGAAATAATAAAAAGAAAAGAAAATAATAAATAAACTCACATCATCCATAAGAGCTGCGAAAGTCCTGCATAGTTCTGTTGTATCCCTGATCTGGTGGATTGTATGAGAAGTTTAAATAAGAAATGTCCAATTACAACGCCCTGTTGGTTGGTTTATATGTGATCTGAATGACAGTTTGATGGAATTACTCTCAAGGGAGAATACTGTAATAAGCTATATGTTTGAAGTCTAAAAAAGGACGCAGTTTTTATCCGCCTACAACAGTTTACTGGAAAATCTTGCTGGAAAATTGTAATTTACTATAATGCAATCATTTTTTCTGTCTTTATAGCATTACTTAGTCTCATCATTATAAGGGACAAATTAAAGTAATGTAGAAACAATTTTCTAAACTCTACTCAAACAATCAATTTTGTTTACTTTATTTCTTGAAAAAAAAATAATCTGATATTTTTAATATAACAGATCTGACAAATGAGTTTTCAAGAGGGGAAAAAGGGAGGTCATGAATTTCGTGCCAATAAGACCTTCATGCAACGAAAACAATATTATCGTTAATTATTTGTCTTATAGACTTTGAATACCCGTTTCAAATCATTCAGTTGAAATAACAACGTAAATTTAAACATCAAACATAAATCTTAATACAGATTCCAAAATATTACCCGGACCAACTTGTAAGGTTTGAATTGGGGACGGATTCAATAAAAATGGATAGTACCCAACTTGCATCACAAATACCCCAAGATCTTCACAAGAACAAAGTGATGTAAACATTCACTTTATGTACGTGGTCAAACAATGGTGTATACCTGTTAAACCCAAAATACATCTAAGGACCAAGCTTGAATTATAAGACCGAAAGCAAAGTTAACATATCAACAATTTAATACTGTACATTATCAATTCTTGTGATTACCTAAGCGACTTAAGATCACACCTGCACTGACATCCATGTGAGGATATCCCTTAAATTTCATAACCTTGGATTATAAAAAAAAAATGTAGTAACGTAAACGAAAAATGGTCTTAAGTAGATTAATATCTAGATGTCCGTAAATTTTACAAGTCATCACTTACTGTTCAACCGTTACAATGTCCCAGTTTGACATTTTTTCCTCTCATAATGCATCATTGTCCGATTTAATGAGTGGTAAAGGATCCTAAACTACCTGGGCCTATATTCCATAAAATCATATGCATGAATTTTTGACAAAATTTCTTTTTGATCAGTACGTTTTATCTACCTTTTGCTTTAAGTGATATTTGTTTTCAAATATTTAAAATATTAGACGATATTTGGAGATGTACAGTTTTGTTGCAAACTTCGTATAGATTACTTTAGATTTAACTGCGCTGCAAAGATGCCAGGTCTCAATATATAACCATAATTAAATAAAACAACCTTACTTAAATTAAAATATGTATTTACGAATGTTTATGCGTGAATGGCAGAGATTACACACTGGGGAAATCTTGTTTATTCTGGTTAGTTTGCTGATAAATCTAAATTGTTTTATGGTGATTGTTTGAATGTATTTTGATCTTGTTCACACTAAGTAATTATTGTCATTAGTCAGCATTCATCATTTTAAATGTTATTTTATGTAAACACTGAAATATGTAAATTTGGGAAATATTTCGGTTTTTTTTTTTGTCTTGTTCGAATACCCTGCCGTTAATGTCTTCCTGCAAATAAATTATCAGGACATTTTACGATGTCATCATAACACTTTAACTCTTGTCAATAAACAGATTGTTCAAAACACATGCACGCAGCTTCTACTCAAAACTAATTAACTTTTCAACAAAAGAGATTGATGAAGCCAGCACAAACAATCTCCGAAATAATCGTTCTTTAACACCTTTAAAAATACTTTTCCAACTCTTGACTATATTGACAACGTGTTCGGTTAAAATGTTTTTTCTGTTCCATTGTATCTCAATGCTGGTTATTCAGCCATCTTTCTCAAATTTCTCTTCTTGAAAAGGTCAAATAAAAATAGATTTAGGCAATTGGAAACAACAGCATCCCCGCTATGGTGTATCTCCATGGACAACTTTCAAAATCATATTTGCGAACCAATTTTTGAAAATCAAAATTCTAAAACCTTATTGCGCATCTACAAACAGTGTATGACAATACTGTATAGAAATAAAATGCATAAGATGAAAAATGAAAGAGTTGTTTAGGTCACAACCTTAAATTTAAAACTTCCTAATTCGACCATTGTGGGACCAAAGTTTTAAAAAAGAGTATGACAACAGTATATAGAAATAAAATGCATAAAGTGACCCTGTGTGCCCAATTTTTGAAATCAAATTTCTTTAATCTTATTGCGCATCTAAATATGGTTTATGACAATAGCATATAAAATGAAAAATGAAAGAAGAGTTTAGGTCACAAGCTTAAATTCACAATTTTCTAAGTTCGACTCCTGTGGGTCCCAACTTCTGAAAATCAAAATTATAAAACCTTATTGCGCATTCCTATGCCGTGTGTGATAATACTGTATAGAAATTAAATGCATGAAGTTAAAAATGAACGAGGAGTTTAAATCACAAGAAGGACAGACGGAGATATAACAATTTCACCGAACTTTCTTTAATTTCACTTTTCGTTATATAGATGACATGGTGTCGTTAAATAACGACAAATTCCAAGACTTTCTACATCTTATCTACCCCAGTGAGCTTGAAATTAAGAATACTAAAGATACACCAAAGTCCGCTTCATATTTGGATTTGTTTCTTGAAATAGACTATTAGGGACATTTGAAGACAAAACTTTATGACAAACATGATGACTTCAACTTTCATATTGTTTACTTTCCCTTCTTGAGTAGCAATATACCAGCACCGCCTGCATATGGCGTCTACGTTTCTCAGCTTATCCGATTTTCAAGGGCTTGCGTGAGTTACCCTGACTTTCGAAAAAGAGGATTACTGCTGTCACAAAAGCTTCTTAACGAGGGTTTTATCAAGGATAAGTTGATGTCATCACGTAGGAAATTTTACGGTCATCATCACGCATTGATTGACCATTGCAGTGTTCCAATATCTGAGATGATGTTGGACCTGTTCCCACTGTCGTAACCTTTTATATGCCTCAACCGATTTGTGCCTTCCACCGGATTGACTTTGTTGAACTTCGCGACGGGTGTCGGATACGGAGCAGGAACTGCTTACTCTTCCGGATCACCTGTGTTTACTCCTGGTTTTTATAGGAGTTCGTGTTGTTCATTGTTTTATGGTTTTCTGTGTTGTGTTTGTGGCTGTTCATTCGTCTTCCCGGGTTTGTCTGTCCACTGGATTACGTTTTTTTATTGCTCCTTAGGTATATTTGTCCTGTTTCTTCGAAGGTGCGGGAATACTGACATCCCTAGAGGTACCGTTGTCTTATCATTCATGTGCAGAGCTTTAACGTAAATTATTTTACTTTAACTTAAAATAACAGAAAAAAGATCCACCTTATCATCTTATTTTAGGTTGGTACAGTAGTTATCAGCTATAGTTTCAAACAGGCTCCAGCAGATTTATTCGTTAAGCTTTATTTCTTGAATCACTCACAGTTCCTTTTAATTTATTTTGGAATTTAAAAATAATTTGCTCAAACCTCTCCCTTCTTCATAGACTATACCAAGATTCTACCAGTTTCTATATATTTTTGTCCTATTCATTACGTGTTTAATCGTTGGGATAAAAAAAATAATATATTTAACAGCTTCCGGGTGATTAAATTTCTGCATGGGAATTCCCGCCGTTTTTTACGTTTTTTTTTGGAAAGATAAACTAGAGGAGTTCCGAATGGCGTTCAGGTAAACAAAATGCGTAGCAACGGCATTTTCTTGAGGTTTTTGTTGAAAATCATTGGAGAAACAGATTCTCCTTCAATTTACTCGTGAGTTATAGAATTTCTCCACCCTCGATAGTTAATTTTAGATTTTAACACGCTCGCTATAAAGCTCGCGTGTTGAAAATCAAAAATTTACCTATCTCGGACAGAGAAATTCCATAACTCACCCGTACCTGAAGGAGAATCTATATTTTTAACCCCTTCATTTATATTAATACTTTTGATGTTGGTGAAAAGTGACGTAATTTTTCAATGAAAGGTCTTGTACCATCTAAAACATACTTGCCAAATAAACACAGATTTTGATTTGAAGTACTTGCTACATTGAAGATATACAAGCAATAAAAATAGCATACGAAACATGACCTATTATATATGTATAATTCATATTAATCCTGACGGCATCACATGAAATTTTATATCACCATCAATAAATTTAAAATCCAACACGACTTTGAATTTTTTTTTTTTTTTTTTTTTTTTGCGGATTTAAGGAACTTGAATGTTCCAAAATGGAGTTATGTGTACCTATATGAGGTGAATTTCACACTAAGAATGGGGTTGAACAGCGTATTACAGAGATGTTTTGCTATAATTTGTTTGTTTTATTACTTCCGACAATGTAGGCGTAAGCGCCAAAAAATTGATAAAACCACTTAGAAGCTCTCTATTAGATCAAATCTCCAGTATAAATAATTACACGCACGAATAAACCGATCGACCGAAAATACATAATGCGATATACTGAATTAGTCTGCAGCTTAATGTAGTCTGCAGCTTAATGAACAAGATGTGTACATTTTGTCAATTTATGACTCATCATTGTGCTCAAGCCTAAAATGTCGAAAAACCAAAACAATACTCCAAAACGTTCAAGAGCAAGTTCAAAAAGGCCAAAAAAAGACTAATAGGGAAAAAGCAAAACCATCTACGGACAAGAATGTGCACGAAGGAGATACATCTTACTATTAAAAAAATTAACATCTCTGTTATTGTAAATTAAAACTATCAATTTGGGGTTAGTATCGAAATACTAGAAACCGATCTGGGCATACCCTTGGGTACTTGGAGTCCACCTGATATTTCTTATTGATTTACAATAATTCGTTTTCATTTTTGATGGACTGACGTGTTTCGAGACAAACCTCGTTCACATGTGGGATGCATCGCATATCATGCCACTGAGAAAAGATTTGTTTCTGACATTTCCATAGAGACTAATGATTACAATTCCTAAATAATAAATCATTACGATTCTCATCTTTCATGACGTAATTGTTTATCAATGAATACTTAAATAATTTTCTGTTGAAATAGTATATGTACCATGAAATTATGGATTGACAAAAATAGCTGTCAGTGTCTTTAAATATCTAAATATATATAGATTATATTATATTATATGATGTTCCATGCACTTAGTTGAAAGTTTCCAAATGAAGAGACCTTCCTTTTTAGTATAAAATATATTGCACAGATTTTTACATCATCTTTTTTTAAAGTTAGATCTGTTTTTTTTTTTTTTTTGGTTTTTTTTAAATATACATGTACTTAAAATGGTTTAACCCCAAAACACATGAATAACATGTATTAAATGTTGAAGAGGACTACGTGTAAACTGTGAGTTATTTATTTACGAATTACAGATTTTGGAAATCGCTGATACTTAATTCCTGACAGGATGTACGTCATGGTGTTACAGTCTGAGAGTATCAAAAAACGAATACATATTATATCGGTTGAACATAAATTAATATTTTCTGATATTAATGTCATGGGCCTCTGTACAATTCGGTCCTTTTCAGTGTTACATACTTTTATTTGACACATACCTGAATTTATTGACCACGAATTTTCCATCAGAATTCAAAATCGTCCAATACCTTTTAATATTACACGTAGCTGTAACCTTGGACCATCTGCATGAGTACATTTCAGTGTATAAAACTAGTAAATCTGATGATTCTCATGATGATTAGCGGTAAACCTTTTTCCCACTTACATAATTTCATTTTCTAATAGGAAAACTGTAAATGGTTTGCCTCCATGGGATGGTGCTTCGTGTTTTATATGTTTTTGTGATGAATCTTAGAATGCAGGCAGAAATGCTGTAATTGAAATTATCATTTTACTAAAATATTTCAAAGCTAAATTAAGAACCACTTCTCTCTCTTGTGTATTTGTTAGCTGGGTCTGTTTTTCTTTTTCTTTTCTCCTTCTGTACATGTGTTTGGTTTAAATTAAAATAACCCAATATATTATTGTTTATTTGTTTGTTTAGTTGGGGTTTTACGCCGTTTTCAGCACATTTGGCTATTTCGCGGCGGCCAATTTTTATTGGTGAAAGCTGGAGTACCCGGAGAGAACCACCAACCTTCGGTTGGAAATTGGCAATCCTTGTGACAGGTGAGATTTGACCTCGCAACCTCAGTGTTGACAGGCTAGTCATGACGAACTACCTAGACCGCTCGGCCACCGAGCCGCCCCCCCCCCCTTCCCCCAATATATTAAATGTTGTTTCATACTCATGTACATAAAATTTGTTTTAAGCCTCGAATATGACTAGTCCTGATTAGAGGTTAAACAGCAACCATTTCCTATTACCAAACCTAAAATTATATCATGCCTTTAAATATTTTGTTAATTAACTTAATAAATCGTACCAAATATATATTAGCTACATATTGCTGAAAATTTGTGTGGCTGAATGTCTGAAAATTAAATATACTGTGTAATTGAATATATATGATTCCATTAGGTTCAGTTTTCAGTTCTAACTTGTTCTTATCAATCCTAATCTTCAAAACACTCGATGAAAGCACTATTACGACGAGTGTCTGAAAATACTTCACTGAAATAAAGTCACCATAATTGGAAATATTTACAATTGACATGAGTATGTTGAGTACGGATATGATGATCATCAATTCTACAGATTGGCGTATGTTCTACATAAGATCCGTAAAAGAATACCGAAGCGATAAAACGATGGAAAAAGTCCGTTAGATCGAAATCCAAAGGCAAAACAAACGCGTGAGAATGGAACATAACAAACAAATGCCAAAAGGATACATGTACAACTAAAAGAATATATAAAACATATAATAAGAACAAGACAGCACAGAAACTAAACCACTAACAATGTGAACTAGCACTAAACATCGGGTGTGACATCACATGCTCCCGTTAACGGTACCCGTCACATTGCGAGTGGAGTTTCAAATATGTCGAGGAGTCAATTACAGATTCTAGTATGACCTGCTTCAAACACTTTAGTCTACATCCGTGGTAAAATATGGATATTTTTATTCCAACGCCACAGACGTCAGACAGCTTGTTATCCCCGTACTTCGAATGAAGTTCGGGGATGTTTGTAATCGGTCCGTGTGTCCGTTTGTCCGTCTGTCCGTCCGTTAGATAATCTTGTCTCCAGAACTCCTCGTTCATTTTTAACTTCATGCATTTAATTTCTATACAGTATTGTCACAAACTATATGTAGATTCGCAATAAGGTTTTCGAATTTTGATTTTTTAAAATTGGGACCCACATGGGTCTAATTTCGAAAATTGGAATTTAAGCTTGTGACCTAAACTCCTCATTCATTTTTCATGTCATGCATTTAATTTCTGTACAATATTGCTACATACTATATGTAGATGTACAATAAGATTTTAGAATTTTTATTTTCAAAAACAGGGGCCCACCGGGGTCGAATTTCGAAAACTGGAAATTTAAACTAAACTGCTTCTTAATTTTCATTTTATGCTTTTAATTTTTATATTGTCACATACCGTATGTATATGCGCAATAAGGTTTTAGAATTTTGATTTCGACTACTTGAGACCCACATGGTTTTATTTCGGAAATAGTAATTTTAAGCTTGTGCCTTAAACTCGTGTTTCATTTTTCATTTAGATTTAGCAAATTTATTTGTATATAATATTGTTCTTTATTTTCTGTAGATGTTTGAAATGGTTTTTAATTTTGAAAATCTATTAAGGGATCAAATTTTGGGACCGAAAATGGTGAAATTACTAATTTTGCCTTGTCTCTGGAAATACGCATTCATTTTTTGTTTCAGTGGTTTTAATTGTTTATAATATTGTTCTTCACTATGTGTAGATGTGAAATAAGGTTTTCAATTTTGAAATTTGATTCAGGGTTCCAATTTTCAACTGAAATTGTGAAATTGGTAATTTTTCACTGTTAATGTTTTTTTACTTGTGCAGTGCGGGGATGGACATCGTTTCTGATGGCACCAATTTCTAGTTTGGCTATGTCATAGTTATAGATTTCACAATGAGTGAGAATTAGATATCGATTTATATCAAATCGAGTTGTTTAATTTAGATATAATAATAAACGAGCCTTTGGCGAGTTTTTTATTAAGTCCAAATTAAATAACGAGAGTTGATATCCATCGGTATCTAATTTTTAAGAGTTGTTCAACCTATTTCTCTTATGATTCTTCAGGAATATATTTGTTTGTTTGTGATTCGGCGTCCGACCCGCGGGAAATCTTAACGTTCATTTTTGTGTGACGTCAAATGTTGCTATGCAACGGTAGCTTTCAACAATGACTGCGCAGATATCAACCAATCAGAAAACAGCGATGTTTGGCTCAAGGTCAATCAAATAAAAGAATTTATCTTACCACTTGCATGTACCATATGATGGGGAATTAGTTATGACAAATAATTCATCGCGTGAGAAAAAGATAAGAACGCGACATCATAAGAGAATAAAGTTTCCCACAAGCTGTAACGACGTTAGAATATAACTTGTGATGTGTAATGGCGTCTTCTTGTCTGATTACCTATGTTTCAGCGTTTCAAAACTTCATAGAAACAGTCCTATTAGAATAGAAATACTTTACGGTGGCATGAAAATATCATAACTTTACAACGGGTAGGCCCTTTATGTAGCAACATTTTCTCATTTAAAACATTGTATTCTACCCTAAACAAGGTGCCCTAAACTCAAATTTTTGGTCAGTTTATTTCTATCTCTGAGAATAAACAGTCTAGACAATTTTTAAATGGCATGGTAATATACTTTGAAAAAACGAATATTTTTACAATATTCAGAAAAAGTGACCCTATCTATAATACTAAATTTACGAATTAGCCGAATAGGCGGCAAAATGCGTGGTTTAAAATAAACGATGTATGGTTCAGATTATAAAGGTTATTATCGGATATGACAATCTGCATTTATAAATTTAAACTGCAGTTTTATTTATGTGCAAATGGAATTTTTATGCACTTTTCCGATATGAATTCTCCCAACATATCCTTTAGAAGGTTCTCGAATGCACCATTTTAACACATTGATTTAAATAAATAAGTATGCGCATATTTTAAATGTCTTTCTGTTTGAAATTACGGAAAAAGAATAAAACAAATTTAAAACATTCTCCTTCGAGTGGGATGTTTCCGCTTCATGGATTGTTTTTCTACAATAACCAATTTCTCCTAACTGTAAAGGTTATGAACTTTGAAGATTATGAAGAAGTAAGGTAAAGTTCAGAGGAATTCCTAACTGTTTTTTGGATTGCTCGGATGTTTACCTTGCACAAAGTGATAAAACCAACCATTAACTATTTTCACATTATTTGTTATTTGACCTGTCTAAATATATCTCTACCATACAATTCTCTGTAAGCCCTAGATAAAAATATTTTTAACAAATGGTCATCTTTATCATTAACGGCGAAATTTATCTCGGACGTCTTTGATAAATATAAACGTGGACAGCACACGCAGCCACACACTAAAAATGCTTTTATCGTCTGATTATTGGATATATTTGAGAATTAAGCCTCACTTGCCCTGCCCATGATGGCAATGGAACAATTGGAACAATTATTTTCTAAAAATTTGCTCTACCAAACTCACGGCATCTTTTGAAAAATTCATCCGCCACTAAGGAAATGTTTACTTTCATATTTATTCTGAAGGAAAAAGGTAATGCACTATGAAATGTGTATTAAATGAACTTTTCATCAAGTTCCAGTTCAGAATTAATTTTAACAATAAAAATATTGACAATTTATGTGGATGTGTTTTCGTCATAGATTTTGACTTTGATGGAACCTTAAGGTCCATTTTGGTAATTCTACATGGCATACAGTCTACTTCATCAGGGGATCCATCAACTTAGTAACATAACAATGTCTATCTGATTCACTGGTTCGACTATGGTTCGTCCTATTTCAAAATGAGCAAAAATCAAAAGAGGAAATGTCTAAACTATTTATTGCTGAATCAAAAAGATTCAAACAGATTTACTGAATCGTTTTCCAAATTGTAGTTAACTTGAAATAACTCAAATATATATTTTAAAATTCAAATACCTATTGAATTCCATATCTTTATTTAGGCTGAGCAGCTTGGTTGAAGTGAAAACTAAATATTGGGTCATTAAATTTGGCCTCTGACCTTAGGGACGACATCAAAAGTTCAATGTAGGAAAAAAACTTAATTCACATAGTTTTTTTCACTCCCCCCCCCCCCCTCTTAACTTAGTTTGGGGAAAATTAATTGACCAACTTGGGCATATGCTTTGAGAGTATACTTTTTGTATCATGGTTCCTGCTTTTACTCAGCAATGTATGTTTGTTCTGTATATTGACTTGGACATCACTTTTTAAAAATATTGGCAAAAAGTGATGTGTATTTTTAGTATGCATCAAAAAAGGCACTGTTAAATCACGATCGATAAATCGTTTAAACGACGTAGATACTATGATTGATTTCGCCCCAACACTTTCGGTCAAACGTTTGCTTTTCCGGTACGATTTGATGGCTTTTATTTGCTTTTAAAGTCCAAACATATGTTAGGGCCGACTTTGAATCCGAAATTTTCAATCTATAAATCGATGTCGGATAACAAAACTTGCAGCGATTTTTACCCCCCCCCCCCCAAACTATGTGAATTAAGTTTTTTATCCTACATTGAATCTTTGATGTCGTCCCTTAATCTGTTGCAAACCTAAATACGAAGTTTGGTTAAAATTGATTAAAAAAAAGTACAGTCTATTAATTTAAATGATTCTAAATAAAATAACTAAAAGCAGGAAAGAATGTCCCATTTTTTAAGTTTCTTAAGACAATATTACAATTTTTACATCCCCTTTCTCATTTCTCATAATCTTTCCCTAAATTGTACGCATAAATTGCCTCGTCATCTTGGTATTTGACATTATACCAGTCTGTAAATCCAGGAACAACCGAAATTACATGTCCATAAATTTAATACCATCACTAAATAAATGTTAAATTTTCTTTCCAACAAATGAAGTTACATAAGGTTGGTTTCCTTCTGTAGTAAGTTCCTTTAAAGTGTCTTTAATCAAAGTGAGAACATTTTTCTTCATCTAGAGATAACTTGTCATATTTACCTCTTTCATTTTTCCTTGAAAAATTGAAAATCTTTTTATCTGAATGTTCCTGCTTCAAAACAGTTTTTCGAAATTTCAATTGAGCTTTCCTGTGTTCGTTTTCAGGAATTCTACATAGGCCCTCATCAAGTTGAAGTAAACTTTGCCAAAGTCCATAATAACATACATTGTTAGTTATATTCTCTGCATCTCGAAGCCTATTTCTTTCTTTTTTCTCAAGTTCTTCCAGCCTTTTTTAGCTCAACTGGACTAAGGCCATGTGAGCTTTTGTCATCACTTGGCGTCCGTCGTCCGTTAACTTTTCACTTTTTTTTTCTGGTCAATGGTCAATGGGCATATTTTCCATGGCCAAATTCGCGGGAGGAAGAAGGCATATTGAAGGATATGACATTCATCGAATTTGTTCCTGTCGTATTAGCAATCGCAATGTGGGGGGGAGGGGACCATCTTCAAAACCAAAAAATCATATTGAACATCGATAACATGGCATTAGTCAATATTTTAAATTCACAGACATCCAAATCGTAGCGGGTAATGGCCCTGATGCGACCTTTTATTTTCTACACTTTAAGAAATAATGTAATTTTTAAAGCAAAACATATTTTAGTAAATCCAATTCTATCGCTGATGCTATCTCTCGACAACAGTGGGACAGATTCAGGAATTTGGCACCACGGGCACAACTGAATACACAGGAAATACCAGTTTCTTTTCGCCAGATGATTTGCAAAATGAAGTTGGTCGTCTTGTAAATGGATCCATGTCATTAAACATAATAAAAACGTATGACACTGGACTCGCAGATTTTGCAAAATTCTTACAAATACAGGGCCTCAATGAAAAATGGCCACCAAAGCTTGAAACAGTAGTCCATTCCTTATCATATTTATCCTTTAAATCATTATCAGCAAATACTGCTAGATCATATATATCGGCTAGAAGCTACAAATGCAAAGTTTCAGGTTTCCCGGACTTCGCACAAAATTTCATAATCCCAAAAATGTTGGAGGAATGAAAAGATTAAAAACAAGAACAGACACAAGACTTCCTATAACTCCAGCTTTATTAGAAAAGATTGTTTCTGTATTGCCGGTTATCTGTTTCAATACATACGAGCAAAAACTGTTTAAGGCGGCATTTACTTTAGCATTTAGGGGGTTGTTACGCGTAGGGGAGATAACGCATTCAAAAGGAAAAGATGTTACAGATATATTATCAAAAACGGATGTTCTTTTAAAACAGGATTGTAATATGTTAATAGTTAAATTGCGTTTCTCTAAAACGGATCAAGTAGGAAAAGGGATACTCTTGAAATTCCCAGTTATGAGCATTTATGAATACTTGTCCGTGCGATCCTCTGCAGACTGTCCATTCTTCTGTCATTTTAGTGGTGCTCCATTAAACGGGTACCAATTTTCTGCTATGCTCTCAAAGTCGCTTAAACATGTTGGTGTCGATCCTAATAGGTTTAAGGCTCATTCATTCAAAATAGGTGGAGCAACCGCTTTATCAATGTCAGGTTTCAGTATTGATGAAATAAAAAAGGTGGGACGTTGGAAATCGTCCTCTTACAAGTCTTATATTAGAACCCCTTCAATTATTTTGCCTGCAAACCCATATCTGAGCAAATAATTCATTCTTATCAGATAAAGGTTTATTTTCAGTAAGGATCTTTGGATCGTCTATTATAACACATGCATGGATACAACCAAGAAACAGACCGGGCGGTAGCAATCTATCTCTGCAGAAGCATGGAATTAGACTGTGGTGGCAGGGATACTCGGGCTTAAGGATGGGCCAAGTCCTTAACAGAATGCAGACACTAATAAAATTAGAAGATCCCCCTCAGTTTATAGTGATTCACTGTGAGGGTAATGATTTAGGTGCATATTCTGTAGGGTATCTTCTCTATCAGCTGAAATCGGTACTGCAAAATTTGCATAAAATGTTTCCAAAAACAAAACCTATCTGGTCGCAAATATTGACCAGAAAAAAATTGGAGATACTTCCAAAACAAAAAAGCTATGGAACGATCTCGGACTCGAATGAACAGTACCGCAGCTACAGAAACTATTAAACTGGGCGGGGCATATATAAAATATCCAGACATTAAATGTGCTTCTGTGGAATTATGGGCTGACGGCGGAGTACACTTATCTACTTTAGGAAACGAAATATTTCTTAATACGATTCAACGGGCTCTAGAGAGTTTTATCGAGTCAAGTACAGTAGTTTATCCATATTAGGCTTGGTCAGTATTAATGTTTGGTCCGGCTTTTAAATTTAATGTTCATTTGGCTTCGATTAGCCAAGAACTTTTTTGCACATCTTATATAACATTAGGTTGTTGAGACGGTGTTATTTGGTTGACACGGTCAGCAGATTCGAATTTAAAGAATTATATCCATTGACTATCATTAGACTTCTATTGGACAGAATGGTATGAGAGACGAGACAGTTTCTTCAGAAAATTCTTTGAGAGTACCCTTTGAAAACTGAAGCAGCTGATGAGCTCATTAGCTATATTTGTTAAGTTTGACTTATTCGTTCAACGCAGTAATAAATGAAAAGTACGTAACCGATATCAATTGGTAGACACAAAGTTCATTTGTAAGATTTCCATGTAGACGGATGAGGACAATCCTACTGTCCAAGTTGTTCCAAGATAAAAGCATTTATTGGGTATGGTTAGTAAATTCATGACTTTACATCATACATTAACGAAATATCACCTAGGTTCAGGATTAAATTAAATGATGAAACATTTAAATGTTAAGGTAAATATTATATATAAAAATGTTTTTAACTCAACCATCGTCAAAATTTAGGTGAAGGTATTGAAAGTTTTGAGTACTTAAGGGACAGGTAACGTTTATTCTTTGAAAAGCACTCAGAAGCTTTTGTCATGACATAACATGAAGTTTCGTATATCAACATTTTGAATGTTTTGTTACCGAAATATAAATATAATATATCACAATATGAATTCCTTATATATAGTATTAAAATTTCGTTTTAAAATTCTCCAGGTTACCCGCGAAAGAATAAAAAATCCCATTTTTTATTGCAACCATCAACATGCATTTTATTTATGTTGAGCTTAGTATAATATACATAAAGAAGCATCTTTTACCTTATAGAGTTTACATTCATCAGTGAATAATCAACAAAATGAATAACAGGAAAGGTCAGCAATGACAAACCAATCAATCAAAGCCACCCAACAGACAGAATCCGAGACAAAAAATAACCTTAAAAGAGCACAAAACACAAATATAAACACAAAAGAGAGTAAAGATAGTCGGACTTTGTACAGCGGACACTGAACAGTAATGGGTTAAACCGGTTTTTTTGGGGGGGAAGCACCCAAACCTCCCTCTTATCTATCCTAACACACAGGTGTATAAAGCATAATATAAAAGCCAATATAGTATGATTACAAAATGTACCAACAAGGTGACGGCTTGCTAGAACTGAAAAAAAAATGGTTGAATATAATTCAGATAGCAGAGTCAGAATGTTTTCGTTTTAACCGAAAAACAACTTACGACTCTCATAGCTACTGATCGGATAATTATCCTCTATTAAACGAAAAAGTCAGAAATAACACTTCCATAAATGGTTTAATGCCATCTCATTATAGAGTTCAAAAGAAATCGGCAGTAAAGACTTTATCGGTGGTTCGGTGTTTGGTACTAAAAGCCCTCTTTCATATACATGAATGTATATAGATGAGGCCTACTCGAAAGCAATATAATTCTGGATGCATGAATTAAAGGAAATTAGATCCAGAAAGAGTGAATGGACAAATTGACTGGCCCCCTAAATCAATGCTAGGGGGACTTGGTCTTGCTGTAGTGTGAGAGCTTTTAGACCCTAAGGCGATTTACAAGATGTTGAGTAACAAAAAAGCACTGTTGCATTTTGAATTATATTCTGGTATCACAAGAGTTACTTCCTCATTTACATGAACAACACATCAATTTTTACCTTATTCTATAATGCAGATTTTTTTTATGCAATGTTACTTGTGAGACTGAGCTGTATAATTCCTGTTTTTTGTTGCAGTTTTCTCCTTATAAAAAGGACAAATATACCTAAGGAGCAATCAAAAAAACGTAATCGATTGGACAGACAAACCCAGGAAGACAAATGAACAACCACAAGCACAACAAATAAAACACAGAAAACTAAAAAACAATGAACAACACGAACTCCTGATAAGCTGAGAAACGTAGATGCCATATGCAGGCGATGCTGGTATATTGCTACTCAAGAAGGGAAAATTAACAATAGGAAAGTTGAAGTCATCACGTTTGTCATAAAGTTTTGTCTTCAAGTGTCCCTCATAGTTTTCTTCAAGTGTCCCTCATAGTCTATTTCAAGAAACAAATCCAAATATGAAGCGGACTTTGATGTAACTGTAGTATCCTTAATTTCAAGCTCACTGGGCTAGATAAGATGTACAAAGTCTTGGAATTTGTCGTTATTTAAAGACAACACGTCAACTATATAACGAAGAGTGAAATTAAAAGATCGGGCTAGTTTCGTTTTGTTATCACGTAGTAATCCTTGAATGAAGTCCGCTTCATATAGGTACAGAAACAGATCGGCGAGGAGAGGAGCAAATTTAGTTCCCATTGGAATGTCGATAGTTTGTTGAAAAATTAGAACGCCAAATTCAACGAATATGATGTCTATGAGAAAATCTAACATGTTTGTAATTTCATCTTCAGAATACTTTTTGTCAGAATCAGAGTGGTTCTTCACGAAATAAGCCTTTTCTCTACCTAGAACTAGGAATTTATACCTGCGTGTGCCATTTGTCTTGAAAAACATTGATGAACTAGTTGTTTTAAGCGATCTTTTAATTGAGAATGTTGTATGGTAGTTAGAGTGTAGAGAATTCGAATGTTTTTATGCTGTTGCATGTAGCCAAAGATTTTGATTTTAGATATTGTAGTCATTTTTTTTAGTTTTTAAAAATCCACATCTGATTGACGCCACTGGTGGAATATGATGTTTCACAGTAATTCTTAAGGCCCTCTTTAATACATATTAATGATAATGTTAAAATCTTTGAAAGAGGTTTTGTAAAGCAATTAGCTGACCGAGCAATGTATCCTTGTTTAAATGGATTCCTATGTAGTTTAGGAATCCAATAAAGAGCAGGAAGGTCCATTTCTTAACCCTTTGTAGAAAGGCCAAAGGAATGAAGAACAGTCTTGTGGTTATCAAGGACTTCCTGCTTAGTGAGTGTGGTCGGTGTATAAGTTGAATTACCGGCATTGTTATCTATTCCCAATTCGTTTCTAAGACACTCAAAATAATAGTTCTTGCAGGCAAAAACGATGTTATTGGGGGCTTTGTCAGCTGGGACAACTACATATTTGTCATAGAGCCGAGTCAAGTTTTCAACAACCTTAGGGTCTTTAAAAATGGGTTTAGCTTTAGTGCTCATAGACCCTTGAAGGTTTTTAATTCGGATTTGTATCATTGACCAAATAGCCTTCACCCACTACGAAAGTGTGTCGGAAGGTTTCTGTTCCTTTGAAGTTCATTTTCTGGCATAGTACCCAACAGAATCCATTAGTAATTTGAAATTATATTTCCAATTAATTGGCTGAGGTTCTTGGTATTTGGGCCTTTAGCTAGCTTATTTTTTAGCTTATGATTATCAACTTGATTGAGATCCCCAGTGATAACATGACCCACAGGACTATAATTGAATGGAGCAGTCAGGAGGTTTAGACTTGAGATCATCGGAATTAAGGTCCCGCAATGCTCGGTTGTAATTGAAAATATTGGTTGCAATGGGTTTTGTATAAAAATAAGAAATAAGTGAACAGTTTGGTCTTTGAAATATAAATATATATTAATACACACACTTTTGGCAATGTGTGTGTATAAATTATGTGGCCTATAACTTCAGTAAATGCACACCTATCTCTAATTCCTTTGCCCAGTTATCTTGATTGTGCCCAGTGGTTAACTTAGTGTTTATCTGGGGTTTTTTTGCCGGCCAAACTGATGGCAGTTTTTTTTTACGAAACATTTGTCTTTTAGTTTATTATGATTTATTGATAAAATCTCAAGTTTAAAAGAAAAATAGAGTACATGGGGCGGTCAGTAAAAAAAACCAAGAGTACATCTTCATAAATTCTATGATACCAATTTTGATGCACAAGATGTGTAAATTTTGTTGGTTTGTCCTCAAGGCCAATATTGAAAACTAAAACAATAGTCCAAAGATTTGAACAGTAAATTAAAAAATGCCAAAATGACTAAAAGGATAAAGCCAAGGCCATCTAAGCTATGTACGATGAAGATGCTCCTTAATTTTCATAATATTTTCGTAACAGTAAAAGTGGACATTAAGAACCTTCTTGGTCTTACTATGCCTCTGCTGGTGGACCCTAGGTCCCCGAGGGTATTCGCCAACCCAGTCGTCAGACTTGTCTGACATGACTATTCATTGATTTGTTACAGAAATTACCAGTATTTAGCAAAATTCAAAAATAATAGAAATACTAAGGGTTCATTCCTTGTATTGCACATGGTAGATCTCCTTAGCTGAAATTTGGCTTCCTATTTCGGTGTTTTTGGTTGAGTACTTCTTATTTAATATAAGTTTGGTTTTTGGTCTTCCAAATGTTTCGGTTTTAATGCTGCGGATGAGAGGTAACTCCATGAAATGCGTCATATACAGCATAGTATAAATTTACTATATCTAATATTAGTATCTTTGGATTGTTACTTTGAAACTCCTGGGATGATGCCTCTGCTGGTGGACCCTAGGTCCCCAATGGGTATTCGCCAACCCAGTCGTCAGACTTGTCTGACATGATTATTCATTGATTTGTTACAGAAATTACCAGTATTTAGCAAAATTCAAAAATAATAGAAATACTAAAGGTTCATTCCTTGTATTGCACATGGTAGATCTCCTTAGCTGAAATTTGGCTTCCTATTTCGGTATTTTTGGTTGAGTACTTCTTATTTAATATAAGTTTGGTTTTTGGTCTTCCAAATGTTTCGGTTTTAATGCTGCTGATGAGAGGTAACTCCATGAAATGCGTCGTATACAGCATAGTATATATTTACTATATCTAATATTAGTATCTTGGGATTGTTATTTTAAGGTTTTGGAGTTTCCCGATGCAAAATTTGGACATTTCCATTTTCACATGAACATAAGATCTGCTGGAGTTCACATAGCGAATTGTTATCTCATCACACTTTGAGGTATCCCCAAATGTATATGAAGAATGGCAAAAAAGAAAAGAGGGAGACATTTTTTTGTGTCAACAACAGATTTTAATCTAAAGCATAGTTTGTTAATTGGTTAAATCAATGGTAAAAAATCGATTGTTTGACCAGTAAGTTAGGTTTGGCAGAAGTGTTAGTAAGTAAGTCATGCAACACATTTCGTAATATGAATTACGATTTTTGAATCAGATATTTTTTCTAACAATTGCAAATAACAATAACACTTTAGATTTTTGGAATAAATCTCATAAATTCATGTTTTCACAAATATGATACCAATCCTTTCAACTAGTACACTTCCATTATGATCATTCGTCCTTAAGTGAAAATGAAAACTCCAATGTTTAAAGATAAATAATAAACTCACTTAGTATTTACCCTTGTCAATGTGACAAGTCTTATCTAATGGAATTCTAATGACCAATATATTTGATAAAATGCATGCGTGACACAAAATGTATTCGTTTGATGAAGGCTCTTCTCTATGCTATAAAAGTGCCAGTGACATTTACATTAAGGCTATCATGAAAAGTGTACTTTAAGTTCACAAATCAGGGATTTTTTTCTATCGGTGACGTGTATGTATCTCGTCTGCATCTGAAATTTTACATTCCCATAACACTTAGTCCATGCCACACCTAGTGTACTACCATTGCATTTCAAACCCTTACTAGGACACTTGGTAAATGGAAAAATTTTATTTCATTCTTTGGCAATTTTGGGTAATCTAAATAATTGTAAAAACTTATTTCTTCTTAACCGATTTGACTTCCTTTTTGAAGTTATTTTGAAGTATTCAGTATGATCGGATTCCCTGTAAAAAGCATCGATAAAAAAAATTAATTCTACCCCAAACGCATTAGATATTCCTTGATATCTTTCTTATATTTTTTTATTTCCATTTTCTTTTTATACCGGAAAAGTTTTATCATATGCATATTTGCGAAAAAAGTTTATATCCTTTGAAATTAACACCTCGCCGGACTTTCAGTCATTTCACTGGATTTTACTCACAGGCAATGTGACGGGTGCCTTTAACGGATATGTTTACTCTTCCAGAGCACCTCATGTCACTACCGGTTTTTAGTGGTAGTTCACATTGGTAGTGCTTTAGTTTCTGTGCTGCCTTATTCTAATTCAGTTAAGTATATGTTCTTTTATTCTTTTTAATTACACATGCAATGTGTGGCATTTGATCGTTTGGTTTTACGGACTTTTCCAATAGTTTCGGTAAGTCATCTCTGTATGGAGGCAAAATTAACAAATATTGAATGTGTTTATAGATCAAACCTATTGCAACAATATATATTAAAAGTAATCTAGATTTGTAGAAAAGGGACAAACATTTTTGCAATCACGAAAATGTGGAGAGTTGGTACCTTGATAATTTAGCTACCTGAAGCGTCTAAGAATTAGCGTTCTCTTCTTTAATCATCTATAGAAGGGGTATTTTACGTGCAATCATCGTTGGATTTTCCAGGCAAACACGACCCGGTATTCTTTTTATATCCTGGTACCCCCCCCCCCCAAAGACTTAGTAAGTTTTCTATGAGGGTTTGGATTGAGTTTATAGAACAGAATAATATAATGGCCTAAAAAAAACAGAGAAATATGATGCTCTGTAAAAAATACTGATTACAGAAAATAATAACTTTAAGAATAAAACTAATTGCTAAAAAATCTTGTTTTTTTTCCATATAATTTTTGCACAACCTTTTCAAAGGCGACACATGTCACTTGCACCTCATACGTCAATAAACCTATATTTTAACTCATTGGATCTGAGCAATCTTGAATTTCTTACCTAAAAATAATTCAACGTCATAAATCTTTACACAAGATGACCAATGGATGTCTATTTGAGATTTCATAATATTTACGCCTTATCCGTAGTTTCTCGTATGATAAGCATGTTTTTCACTGAATAGATAAAAATGCTAAAAAATTAACAGAATATACGTACAGTGTCAAAATCAAATTATTTAATAGTCCATTGTCAAACATACAAAAACATACAAAAGCATGAATCAAGACATATCGGAAAAAATACTACTAGGTAAAATATGAAACACAGGTAAATAAACGACATCACATCATTCGTCCAAAATACAACACAAAAACATAAACACAACAGTCTGACCTGGCACAGACACTTAAATAGTGCATTATGTGGTTTCATTCCTGAAGATCAGACGATTAAGCTACATGAAATATAATTGATCATTTATAATTGTTAAGTTAACAGAATACAGTCAAACCCGCATTTCTATATAGCAAATCACTGTCTATAAAGGAAACTGTGGAAATGTCACCGTTATGAACTAAATTTGTAAAATTAACCTCTGTATGAAAGGCACCTGCTCATAAAGGCCACATTTATTTGTTCCCATTGGTGTCTTTTATACACAGGTTTGACTGTATATCGACGGCTTTAGTAATGCTACCGATAGTGCAATGTCATCGATTCCTCAATTGCAATTTATTAGGAAATCCATTATATGAGTAAATAACGGTTACATCGTTAACCAACGCATTTAGTTAATCCTATTTGTAGGAACTTAAAACTTTGAGTTTATTAAGCTGATCAATGTCAATAAAAATTGATCGTTACAACAAATAACCATTTAGGACAATGATAACAGTAACTTGGCTAATCCTAGAACGATATTGTAAAATTAAAATGTTACCTTTCAAAATTAGACACATAATGATTCCTTAATTATCATTCCTTCAGTGGTTGTTGATTCGGCTCTGACTTGATTTTTAGATAATTGTGTTGAAATTAGATAATTTGGAATTGTTCATTTACAACAGACACCAAATTAAAAAATATATAACCACATCCAAAGTATCCCTAATATATTTCACAGTTGGTTTGCTGCTCTCGTGTATGCGATATTTCCAATGACTTTCTCAGCAAAGCGAAATTCTAATTTCAGTTGTCATGACTCAAAACAATTGATCATGAATTGGTATATCTGAGTCTATATATCTTCAGTTAGATTTATGAGCTTTCAAATTTGAGGTTTTGAGCTATTTTCCATGAAGTCGGAGTACCATCGGAATTAACCGTATTATATCCATTATAAAAATTTCTCCCTATCTCCCCTCGTGTTCTTAAATGGGAAAAATCAAGCACAATAGGAAACGTTTGGCCTCAGTTTTCTAAGATAATGTTCGCATATCGATTCATTTGGTTTAGTAATTCCGATGAAAACAATCAAAAGTGAATAACCATTTGGGAAAATGACACTTGTTAAAAAGACCAGACAATTTTAACTGCATCACTAGTGGTTTACACAGCGTCAATTATATTAAGCTTGTAGCTTATTTCATAAACTTTCTCAAATAAAAGTACGAATGATACACAGTTAACATTAAAATAAAATCAAGAAATAAAATATGAAATTTGTCAATTAATAATATGTTATCTTGCCACAAGTTCTTGTACCCACTAATTTCGTTCAAATTGCGAAACTACTAATACAATTTCATAAAGTTTCTTTTCAATAGCGCATTCTGATGCGACAAAAATTAGAATAAATATGATATATTTTTCTTGCTGTTATGTGTAAGAGGGGAGACAATGCTTGCGTTGTACTACAATTGTCGTTTCGTCCCTTCCTGCATACTTAAAACACAGCCTAGAATCATGATTCGAGCAAAGTCTATTAGGACTATTCTAATTTAATGCAATGTTGCAGTGGAATGGTTATGCGATTAAAATAGATCCTCATATTGATAGATGTCTGATCTTCAGTTTTTGCTCTCGAATACATTCCACTGACAGGTACGTTAAAATTAGGATGCTCGTTTTGTAAGCTCTGTATGTTTGTTTAGTTATATACTTGTAATGTTTTTTTTCGGGGGGGTTTCTTTGTAACTTCACTCCGCAAAATGTTTAGGACCACTTAACATGGGCATGGGCATGCGTGAGTTACCCTGACTTTCGACAAAGAGGATTACTGTTGTCACAAAAACTTCTTAACCAGGGTTTTATCAGGGATAAGTTGATGTCATCACTTAGGAAATTTTACGGTTGTCATCACGAATTGATTGACCATTACAGTGTTCCAATATCTAAGATGATTTTGGACCTGTTCCCACTGTCGTAACCTTTCATGTGCCTCCACCGATTTGTGACTACCCCCGGATTGCCTTTGTTGAACTTCACGACGGGTGCCGTATACGGAACTGCTTACCCTTCCGGAGCACCTGGGTTCACTCCTGGTTTTTATAGGAGTTCGTGTTGTTCATTGTTTTTTAGTTTTCTGTGTTTATTTGTTGTGCTTGTGGCTGTTCATTTGTCTTCCCGGGTTTGTCTGTCCATTAGATTACGTTTTTTTTATTGCTACTTAGGTATATTTGTCCTTTTTGAAAGGGCAACTATTTTCATTAATAACTGGAATATTATAAGACTGAAGTAACACCTTTATCAACATGAAAATGCACATAAGAATAGTTGAGAGGTTGCTTAACAATGGTGTGTTGATCAATAAAGGTAAAAATTGTACTTTAAATTTATGGTACTTTACTTTTTTCTTGATTAAATATTGAAAGTGTAATGACACAAACAAATAGCAAGCTCATGCAAAAGAAAAAAATGAAAAGCTACTTTATACACACAACACTATATCCGTTTTTCCTCATATTATATACTCCGCCAAATTTTTAGGACCAGTTTTGAAAGGGCAACTATTTTCATTAATAACTGGAATATTATAAGACTGAAGTAACACCAGGTCTCTGTTTGCCAGCTTTATTGAGAATGTTTAAAAAAAAAGTGTTTTAAGGTGTACTTTCATACCATTCACACACACTCTCAAAATACGATTACGCTTAGTGTATTAATGTATTAAAAAAATAAAAGATTAAAATTATTAGTACATTTGAAAGTTAATCAGAGCACGTTATATTTTTCTTGATGTATGTATTAATGTACTTTCGGTGTGTGTCCTTATAAAAACAGGACTGAAAGATTTTTGTTATTGTCGTAATAACTAGAGGCTCTCAAGAGCCTGTATTGCTCACCTGGATTTAACTTTTTACCTTGAGCAGGACTAAACATTTAAGTGTTGCAGTCAACTTGGCTGGTTTTTCTATAGGGTTCTATGTTAAACTAAGTTCGGCTGTGACAGCCATCTTGGTTGACAGTCCAATGGACACATTTCTAAAAAAGAACCATCTGAGGACCATTACTGCTAAGTCTTGTTCCCACTGGCTAAGTGGTTTCAGACAAGATGATTTTTAAATCAATTTTCCCATAGGGTTCTATATGAACGTTCGGCTGTGGCGGTCATCTTAGTTGACAATCCAGGTGATTGAACATATTTCTGAAAGAGGACCATCTAAGGACCATTGCTGCAAAGTCTAGTTCCAAGTGGTAAAGTGGTTTCAGACAAGAAGATGTTTCAATTAATTTTCCCATAGGGCCCTATGTTAAACTAGGTTCGGCTTTGGTGGCCATCTTGGTTAACAGTCCATATCATCGGATATAATCCTAAAAGGGAACCTTCTAAGGACCAATATTGCTAAGTTTGGTTACAATTGGCCTTGTAGTTTCATAGATTTTTTAAATTCATCCCCCCTTTTTCTATTTTTAGTAACAGCAGCCATGTCTATTGGAAGTCGAGGATGCCAGATATAGTTTGGGGAGGGGCCCACCCAAGGACCATTCCACCAAAATTTGGTCCCAATCGGCCCAGTGGTTTCAGAGGAGAAGATCTTTAAAGGAAAGTTTACGCTCGAAGCTGTCTTTAAAGGGTAAAAACTCCTATAAGGGGTCAATCAATGATTTTGGTCATTTAACTTATTTGTAGATCTTACTTTGTTGAACATTTTAGATGTTTACAGTTTGTCTTTATAATAATATTCAAGATAATAAGCTAAAACTGCAAAATTTCCTTAAAATTAACAATTCAGGGGCAATAACCCAACAAAGGGTTGGCCGATTCGTCTGAAGATTTCATGGCAGGTAAATCTTGATCTGATGAACATTTTTACCCCATATCAGTTTTGCTCTAAATGCTTTAGTTTTTGAGATATAAGACAAAAACTGCAGTTTACCCCTATGTTCTATTTTTAGCCATGTCGGCATGTTGGTAGGTAGGCGGGGTCATCGGACATATTTTTTAAACTAGATACCCTAATGATGCTTGTGGCCAAGTTTGGTTTCATTTGGCCCAGTAGTTTCAGGGGAGAAGATTTTTGTAAAAGTTAACGGACGACGACGGACAACGGACGCCGCCTGATGAAAATAGCTCACTTGACCCTTCGGGTTAGGTGAGCTAATAAAAAAGCACTTTCTTCGAAAATAAAATTTTCAATTTTCAACAAATTAATATGGACAGTTCCTAGAACATTTTATAATACAAAGGAAGATATTTGCGCAGTTAACCATAAATAGTTGCATCTGTTCCTGTTGCGATGAACGTGTGGACAACTTTCCAGTATGAACATATCGTCAAAATTTTAACGGAAAGGTCCTGCACATACTTCATCTGTTGATCCGGTGTATTGGCTTTTAATGTGATCTGTTTTAATGATATTTTTATATCTTGTTTTCATTGAAATACTTTCATTAAATAATAATGTAATAAGTTTTTAATTGGCAAAAATAAATTATTTTCTTAGAAAATCAGAAAAGGGCTTGAAGCAGGTATATTCTATAATTTATAGATATTAGTTTTGAAATATTTGTTCCGTTTCATTTTTTCTTTTATTCTTTGGAAAATAAGATCAATATTTTGAACATCTATAACTTTCAAATAGGTATACTACTTTCAGTTGTAATTTCTTCCCTTCCTCCACACTTACAAAAGCAAATTAAATTGGTTGATTTTTTTTTAAACACGGTCTTAATAAGCTCCCGAAGGAGCTATCATGGTAGAAGTGTCGATTTGGCTACTGTACTTAGAATATGTTTTTATTCAATCGGAAGTTGAAACCAACTTCCGGTCTTGCGCTAAGATACGAATGTGGGTCCGTTCGCCCCAATGTACGTATTTTCGCCCCTGGATCCGTTCAAAGCCTTTGTTAAGATATTTTGTTAAATAATTTTTCAGGGGAAATATGGATACACATTTCCGGATATACCCTTCTTAAAAAACCGAGGGACCTCATCAGGTAACACCTGCCTCATATTAGCGAGCGCTATAGGAGCATATGCATTATCTACATATGGGTCATTTAGAAAAGCCTTTGTTTAATGGAGGCCGCCATATTGTCCTACATACTAAGGCTAGAAAAAGTTTCGTTCGCCGGAAATGAAACTAACCTTAAGTAAGGAAATAACTTGCTTCAAATTATAATTTTAGAATCAGAATCGTGATTTCTGAAAAGGGCTATTGCTGTGCTCGCATCATTGGCCACGCCAACACCATATTATAGTGATATGAGCAAAATGCTACAGTTTCCAATGTAATACTGTAGTTCAGCGATTAAACGGTGAAAGAGTTTGTATGAAAATAGATGCTGTCCGATCTTTATATGAGTTTAATGTTTTTGCTCTCGAATACATTCCATCGACGGGGGTTTAAAATAAATAGTACTTTAATATTAAGATAGTTATTAAATACTCAAAAAAAATGAAGGACCTATTTTGAAAATGCAATATACTCTCACCAATAATTTAAATATTACCAGACTGGATTAACAGCTTGACCAACATTAAAATGGCTATATAAGAATAGTTTGGTTTTTTTTTAAACTACAAAGAATAGGGGTACAAGGAATGATAACACCAAAAATTGTTCTTTAACATTAAGTACTTTTGTTTTTTTCTTGATTCTATATTGAATTTGTAATAATAATGCCAAAAAAATGAAAGGCTACTTCATACACACGCCACTAAGCTGTGAGTTAACTGTGTTTGTCTGCTGAATTAAGAATGGTAAAAACTGGATGTTCTTTAAAAATGTACTTTTATAACAAATACACTCAAAGCACTTAAGCAAGTACATTTTAAAGTACCTGTGAAAATTCAGAGTATCTTGTAATTTACTTGAAATGTATATTAATGCATTTTACAGGACTTCCGATGTTTATCATTATGATAGCAGGAAAATATTTTTGTTGTTGTAATAATGAATGAGAAGAGCTTTCATCGAAAATCAAAATTTTCAGTTTTCAACAAACTCTTATGGATAGTTCCTAGAATATTTCATAATACAAAGGAAGATATAGGATGTAGGAGTTGAATCTTTGTGTATTCCGATGTTATTTTCGTGACGAACGTGCGAACAACTTCCGTTATATAAAAAATAAATGCAATTTCAACCTTATAACGGAAAAGGCTTGCACATTGATTAAAGAGGTACTTTCTTTGTTGATTAGTCTTATGATATTCATTTTATTGGCGTTAAAGCTGATCTGCCTTATTTTTATATCTTATTTATATTTTTTCTCTCTGAAACACTTTAAGGCTTAGTGTCAGGCGACGACCTTTTAAAGGTTCTCAAAAGAGATACATTAAATTATAGAAAAAAAATTTTAATGGCAAAAATAAGTGATCTTGAAAGGGACTTGACGCAAGTATTTTCTAGAATTTTTTGATAAGTTTTGAAATGTTTATTCCCTTTTATTTTTGTTTTATTATTTGGAAAATAAGATCATATTTTTGAACTCCTATAACTTCCATGTAGGTATGAAAAAAAAGTCATGTTTTCTTGTGTACAATATATATATATATATATATATATATATATATATATATATATATATATATATATATATATATATATATATATATATATTTGTGGCTATATTAGTTTGTAATTTGATGATACCTACGTATCTATGTAAGAGGTTAGATAACAATTCAATATGACTTTTCAGTTATCCGGTTTCTTCCCTTCCTCCATAGTGACAAAAGCAACTTGGGTGGTTTTTTTTTAAAGATTGCCTTAGTATTGTGATATAAACGAAGAGCTACACTTTCAATTAGGACTATTCTAATTAATGTAATGTTGCAGTTGAACGGTTATGCGATGAAAATAGATCCTTATATTTATAGATCTTTAGATGAGTTAAATGTTACTTGTTTTTTAGTTATTAAATACTCAACAAAAATTTTAATGACCATTTTTGAAAAGGGAACTGTTTTCATCAATAACTAAAACATTGCAAGATTGAAGTCAGTAATACCTTGACCAACAATAATAGTTTTAAGGTTGTTTCAAAATTTGATCAATAAAGATAGGAGCAATGATAACACCAAAACTTTTACATTAAATTTGTGGTACTTTACTTTTTTCTGGATTATACATTGAAATTGTATTGTAACATAATGCTAAAAGAAAAAAGTGAAAAGCTTCTTCATAACCTTAACACTAAGTTCTTTGTTTGTTAGTTTATTTGAGAATGTCAAAAAATGGACGTTCTTTAAAGCGTAATTTCATAAAACGTACACTCACTCAAAATATGATTACGTTTAGTTTGTTAAATAAGTAGAATTTAAAGTACATTTAAAAATTAAAAATTGAATCTTATAGCAATTCAAGTTAACGCTAGGTGCAGCACTAGGCGGAAACATCGACTGTAAACATTGTACATATATCTGGTACCAAATCGTCTATAGATAGGTGACTAATATTTTTTAATCCAGTTTTAAAATAAATTCCGGAAAAACAGCTCCGCCTGGCGTTAGGTGGAGTTGCTACATCTTATAAATTACTTATTATCCTTAAAATAACAGGAAAAGTTTTTAGTTGCTGTTGTTATAATGGAGAAACATTTCTTCGAAAATTAAAATTTTCAGTTTTCAACAAATTCGTATGGCCGTTCCTAGAATATTTCATTATACAAACCTAAATATTAACGTGCGAACAACTTTCCGGTATGACAAAATAGTAAAATAATCGTCAACATTACAACGGAAAAGGCCTGCACATCGATTAAACAGGTACTTCCTCTGTCTTTCGATGTTCAGCTTATTGGCGTTTGACATGATTTGTCTTGCTCATGATTTATATGTTATTTTTCGTGGAGTGACTTTCATTAACGTGACGACCTTTGATACATTATGTACACCCTGAGGAGCCAAACATTTCTCGAATTTTTTTTTTCTTAACCTGATTTTTTTGGTTTATATGACTGTAAGAAAGTCATTTATGAAGAAAAAAATCATATGGTGGTGCACTTCTTTTTTTTTTTTTGCTACGGTCATTTTAAAGTACCCCATTTTTGATGATTTTCCCATTTTTCATCAATTTTTACTTATTTTTGGGCTATTATCATGAAAAAAATCACAGTTCCACAATTAAAACTATTTTCTTACTTTTCCTAAAGATGAAATGGACCAATCTAAATAAATCAAACTTTAAAAAAACTATAGGTAAGTGTTAATATAAGAAAGTTTTATAAAATTTTGTTGTTTTTTTGTGTCAAAATGACGATGCAGCCAATTTAGTAAATTTGAAATTTTTGTTCCATTTCAGTTTTCTTTTATTATTTAGAAAATAAACTTCTATGACTTAATTACTGGGGTATAAGAAAAAAAAATCATGTGAATAAAACGTGACAACAGGATATCACTGGTCCTGTATTAGCCACAATAAAAAGTCATATTGTCTTATGTACAATCTATTATATTGTTTGTTGTAGTGTAACCTGTGTTTATATGTCAGAAGGGAGATAATACTTGCTTTACACTATACAATACTACTTTTCAGTTGTTTCTTCCCTTCCTCTGCTGACAACTTAGGTATTTTTTTAAACGTGGCCACAGTAGACATAGCAAAGAGTTTAGAATCACGTCCGCCACCGGAAAAAAAATCAGCCATTGGTAAACGTCACTTGTGCGCGTTTGTGACATTGGGGTTCAGATAAAAAGTATATTTGAGAAGTATCATCTCTTCATCTTCACGAATATTCGAAACAAACGTAACATTAGGATCATTCTGATTTAATGTAATGTTGCAGTTGAAGGGTTATGCCATAAAAATAGATGTTTCTGATGTTGATATGAGTTTATTGTTTTTGGCTCTCGAACACATTTCATCGACAATTGGGTTACGTTAACAATAAGATAGTCATTCAGTACTCAACAAAAATGTTAAGGACCCCTTTTGAAAAGAATTTTCATAAATAACTGAAATATTACAAGATTGAAATATCACCTTGACCACATGAAAATGCATATAAGAGCTAACACATCTGTTTGTCAGTTTGTTTAAGAATGGTAAAATATGGATGTTCTTGAAAGTTTACTTTAAAAACACACACACACACATATATTCACTCAAAACACTATTTACGTTTTGTATCTTCATTAGAAAAGTTTAAAATTAATACTTTATTGTAATCTATATTACTAAATAAAGTGACCCGAATTTGTGTGTCGCTTTTTCTTCTTTCGAGTAAAATCCATGAATATGCTTTTATGACATGAATGATCAACCACAGAGTAGTTTGTCATCGCTAAGTTTAAAGATCTGTTTTGGGGAAAACGGCAAAAGCCAGTTCGGATTTACAGTCCTCCCCGTCGCCTGACTCTGAAATTTATTTCTGGTCGTCATTTCCGACTGTCAATCATTTCAACGGGTACATGTCAAAATACTATATTTTGTGACACTGTTGTTTTGCACTTCCAATTTCCATTTAGATAAACCATTCTAAGGTTTAAACTGTAATTCGGGCCCAGTCTGTCCTATATGAGTTCTCACAAACCAATTTTTCCTTTCGATCATCGTCATTCTTCTTAACAACTACTACAACATCATTGAAAATGTACCAACAGCAATAATTTTATATGCTGTAGTGATCATGGGCTAAAACCAGTTTTGGCTTTTAAGAACCATTCCCTTAATTAAGGCCCATGTAGAAATAAATATACACACGAATACTATTCAAAATTATTTTACACATATTAGCCGAAACAATGCGGTAATTGGACCAAATACAACTTGTGTTTTTTTTCTAGTTTACTTGAAATATTGATCAATGTATTTTATAGGACTTCCGGTGTTTACACTTATAACATCAGAAAAAGAATTTTGTTGTTATTCTTATAGTGAAATAATTTCTTCGAAAAACAAACATTTCGTTTTTCACTAAATTTAGACAATTCATAGAATATTTCATAATACAAAGGAAGACCCATAAAGGAGTTGCATCAGTTCGTGTTTCGATCTTTTTTTTTAGATTAACGTTTGCACAACTTTTCGGTATGATTATGACGATAAATGCTAGCACGTTTATTAAAAGGGTACTTCCTCTGTTGATTCGTCTTATGATATTCAGTTCACTGGCGTTTGAGCTACTTTCCCTTTATTTTTCTTTACATTATAACACTACCATTAAGGCGACCGATTTTAAATTGAAATTTATTTTAATAAGTGGCAATAACAGGATATTTTTTTTGCCCTTTATTAGCCAGAATAAAACGTTACATTGTCTTAAATATTTGAAGAAAAAACATTTTTACATAATTAAAAAATTAATGAAGCTTCAAGAAGAGAAATAGCAGTAAAGAAAACATTCCTAGTTTCCTTCAGCCAGTTTTCACATCTTTCGATTGTCCCAGGACTCTGGCTTTACATCCTGGAAAACATTGATGAACGTTTTATTATATTTCCCTACGCTTATAACCCGTTATAGTAAAATTTGAATGATTAAAATCAACATTTGAACACCTAGATGAAAATACTGCAAAACGGATATTTAAAACTTTTAACTAGCAGGAGAAATACACACAAAAACGTAAAGTGTGCGCAATATTAACAACTTGTTCCAATCTAGTGGGAGTCCTTTTCATTTAGACAAGGACTATACAAAATAATTAACCGGTTAAATCGCCAGTAACCATTGACGAGTATTCCAAGTTTTCTGCCTAATGTTAGGGTTTCTTGTAGTTTCCTGAGCAATTAAGGTGTAGTACACAAGATGTATAGAGCAATGACTGACTGTTGTATTTTCAATTTTGTAAATTAAAAATTTTAAATTCAGGGGATAGTCGGCTCTAAGTATTTCAGTTTCAATACGGTCATCCATTTGAGGGTTAATTTAAAACCCGAATGAAAACTGAAATATTTTCATCTCTTCTTAATTTTTACGTTATGCGGGTATTAAAGGGTCCAGTACATTTTAACAGTGCGGAAACATTATCGTACTTTATAAGTCAAGGTTAACGTAACCTTCCTACAATAAGTAACTCCTTCATGACCGCAAAATAAAAGGACTGTAACTAGATGGCTAATAAACAGGTCATTATCATAATCTGGAGGCTGAAAATGTTAATTTATGTTAATGTTTACCGGTAATATGAATGCGTAAACAATAATTTTTACGTCTGCATATATTTATCCGACCGCCTTTACTAGGTTTTATGCAAATAAAATATTTTATTTAATTACTATACAACTAATTGTACCGCCTAGAAATTGACTCAAAATTCCTTTAAAAGAACATAATTATCCTCGATTTTAATTTGCATGTGTGTTAAAAAAGATCTAGCTAAAAAATTATGCAAGATTCAATATTTTGAATCTATATAAGTATATACTGAAAAAATTCAATATTTTGAATCTATATAAGTATATACTGAAAAAAAATCAATATTTTGTATATACTGAAAAAAATCAATATTTTGAATATGTAAGTGTATATGTAATAACAAGCTGTAGTTATACAAACTTTTCAATTTTAAACAAAAGCTGAAGAGTGATATATGATATAGCCAAATTAATAGGCTATACTATAATTAATAACACTTATTGTAATACGTCAGGTAAGACAAGTAGAACGGATGTGATGTCTTTACTTCCACGCCTGTAAAAGGAAGTTAGTTCATACTTATCCAGGAAAAAGATATGTCCTTGTATGTTCGAGGTTATAGATGAACTTCTTCTGCTAGTGTATCACCTTTAAATTATATTATTGTTCACAAAATTTAGTAAAATACTGAGTCCACAAGAAATTTTTACTAAATATGAAATACAGATATTTTAATACATTCACATTTTTCTTGATCAGATAATAGATGATTTATTCACTTGTATTTCTGGTCCGATTAATAATACATCTCAAACTTTAGCCAAATCATTAGATTTTAATCTTTAGTTATATATAGCTTACATCCCTCCTGGCAAAATAATTTCTAATTGTCAGTTTATCAAGTTTAATCTTTCAAAATCTCCACCGTAAAAATAGTGAATTAAACATTGACATCTGTGTCATGTTAAACGGAGAATGTTTTCTATGTCCCTTTAAATTTATATTAAATGTATAAATAACGGTATGGTATGGAAACATATTATTCTAAATAATTCGAGAAGAAACATTTTGTGTCAACAATTTGGCCTTGCAAAGGCTATTTACGTATCCTTGTTTATTTCAATGAAAGAAATAAACAACTGCAGGTAGATGGTAAAGATAAACTGATTCAATTCTTCTTTTCAATAAAAGAATTTTTTACCTGTATAGTGACACCTGCAGATATTAAAAGAAAGCAACTTATTTCAGATCGCTACAGTGCAAATTATTTCAGTTAATGAAACTTCAGTAAGAAATAAATATGTATCTCTTTAAATTCTGAATTTCCTCACGACCTTGTAAGTGTGCCTAATCAAGTTTACCTCTTGTCTCCGCTTTGTTTTACATGTTTACATTCGTTATAGGATAGTGTTTGTTTCGGATCTTAAGTGATCTTTGACGAAATTCTTACACTAAAGTTTAAAGGTCCGTTTTCAATCTATATAATGAGATATTTGTTTCATTGACCACAACTATCATTTTCATACTTGCGACGTATATTTACATTTGACGATGTGACGAACATTTTAGTCTTATATACGGTAACGGGGAGGGCGTATGCCCCCCGCTCCCATTTTTGATCGCCAAAAAAATATTTTTTTATCGATATACATGTATATGATTTTTTAGCTCCGCTCGCCGTTACATTTTTATATTCTTAATTTTAAAAAATCCTGGATCCGCCCCTGGATATAAATCAGTATATTTACTTCTCAGTGAAATCTACTTTGTTAGTGTTATCCAAGGATTCTATATGTGACTGTTGTAGCGGCTTTTTTTATGAAGAAAAGTTATACTCCGAGATAACTTCAAATCAGTTTTTAATCTATTAATTAAACAAAGGTCAGTTTTTGGCTATTTCTTATATTTGTCATCATTTATCTAGTAGCTAAGCTTTGCTATTAAATGTTTCAACATTAAACATAAAGAAAAGTGATATGCGTACTTTTTTCACATTTTCTCCTAAATGTCAAATTTTAAACAGCTGTTTTTGAAAAGCGATCAGCTGATTGCCGCGGGTGTGTACTATGGTATTGTATATGAACCAATGAAATTTAACCAAGGTTCATTTATGGGCATACATAAAAATTAATTCAGCGTAGTTAAGTTTCAAAGGGAAATTTAAACTTGTCAGCGTTTTCGTACAAAGAAAGGTGTGCAGTATGAATCACTACCCGTCGACGAACCTCAACGTGGTTAACCTCGTGGCCGGCTTCTCGGTATAAAAGCATGTGGTTTTCAATGAACAGCTGATCCGGCCAAGAACTTGCTGGTCCAACGCGAAAGTACATCTCGCAAAAGTAAATTTAAAAATTAAGTTTAAAAGAAGGGAATTACCATACCATAAGGTAAGCTTAATTCATATATTATTAAAAAATTCTTTACTTTTTAATACAAATTGTAAGACCCCTAAGATCATACTTATGATTTAGGGATTTCATTTGTGACCATGGTTTCGCGTCTTCAGTTGAAATAAAGGCTTACCGTTCGGTGTGAAAAATAATTCCTTTTTACTTCCAAGGGGTATTTTAAGGATAACGTGAGATTCAGTGTGTTGTGAACCACCCATGCTTCGTAATGGGAGTTATAACCAGCATTAAACCTACACCAACAATTTTATTCTTTGTTCGTATTGAAGTTTAAACAATTAGCAAATAACTTGAAAATTTTTATGGCTTTTTACGTCAAATTATAGATGAATACATTGACCTAACATTACACTTCATTGTTTTAAAAGGTCAAACTTTATTTTAAACCAAATCAAATTCCTTTTGGAGATAAACTAGACAATATTCAAATGCAAAATGCACAGATTTGAGGATTTTCCAAGATCAAACTTTATATATTTTGTATTGTACTTAATACGTATATTTTCATGATATAATATGATAATACAATATTTTTTTCAGAATGGAACTACAGAAAGTTATACTTAGTTGTTGTTTTATATCCATCTTAATCGCTGATGTGATAGTTGCTTCCCCTTTAAGAAGATCACGTGACTTAGCTGAAATTGAGCGCTTGGAATACGCTTTAGAAGAAGGTAGGTGATATGACAGTAATTTTTAAGGGAAATGGGTTTTTTTATGTAATTTTGTACACACATGTATATCGTACCAGTCAAATTGTCTCAATATTGCTCAATGCTGAAAGTTTAATGGCTGAAACTGTAACTCGCAATTAGAGCCTACAAGGAGCCTGTATTGCCCGCTCATTTGAATTGTATATGCCATTGGAATATTGATAGATCATTATAAAAGAGAAACACCTATGGTCTTTTAACTAAACAGACTAAAAAACTAAAAGTCCTGCGGTCATCCTTGATTTCCAATCAGTACCAAAGTAACAACAATCGGATTGTACCTTGCAATGCCATACACGACAGGCTTTAAAGTGCCATAGCTCAAATAGTTTCAGAGACGTTGAACCAATCGAAAAAGTCATTCTGGGACCTATCAGCCATGTTTGTTGGCAAAATGGTACCAATATAACAAAAAATATTCGGCTTCTCATAATAATCAGCGGAAAAGCCATTTTTACCTTTCAAACATGTACGCTACAAAAGTAAAAAAAAAGTATTACTTCCACCCAGTTTAGTATTAATATATTTAATACTTAAGAAGAATTTCCCGTTTTCCAATGTAATGTTCGTTCGTGAAAAGATTCAAATCATGGGTCAAGTAGATTCAAAGAAGATCTTGGAAATTTAACCAATCAGAAAATCCTATTAGCTACCCTGGTAGTCTCCATAGGAATCAAATCCACCATGTTTGATATCAATCCATTTAATTGTTCTTTAGAAGAAAAAGAATTTATACATTTTCCAAAGGGTCCAATGTTAAATAGGTTGGACACTGACGGCTATCGTTGATTTCCAATTGGCAACAATTTGAATGTTACAATACATGTTAAGGACCTTTACAGAAACAAATCTGTAAAGTTTGGGCTCAATCATGTAAATCGTTCTTGAGAAGATTTTCAACGTTCGACCAAACCGATAAGAGTTGGTTTCTGGCGGCCATGTTTCTTGACAAACCGGCACCAAGGTAGAACTCTCCGAAATTATATTAAATACTATTCACCCGTTCTCAAGCAGAAATGTGAAAAACGTATGATTGACTAGCGACGGACGACATGTGATGGCAATAGTTCACACTGGCCTTTGGTCAGGATAGCTAAAGATATTTTCGAGCAGATTTAGGCCTGTATGTCAATATGTCCATAAAAGTTAAACCAAAAGCAAAACTAACACAGTCTATGAGTCAAGTTCATCCATCGATGAACCAGCAACTGAAGTACAAAATTAGATCCTGCGTAACTTTTGATTTTAAGACTGTCTGTTTGGTCTCTTGCCCAGGTTTGAATGAAATCTATTTTAAAGTTGATATGTTTTCATACAGTCTTTGAAAATTATGTTTCATGTATTTTTTATTACATATTCCAGGATTAGCCGTGTACAGGGAAGAAAAAAGAATGCGACGACGACGACATCGTCGAAGAACAAACAGATTTATCGAAGCAATGCGCATGTGTATTAATTATCGTCATTATCCACGAGAGAGAATGCCTGGTCATTGTAGGGATCACTTTTACAGAACAGAAGGCCGTCGGCGTAACGACAACAACCCCACAATTGTTATCATTGAGAAATAACCCGCAGTAGATGTGAATTTCTATCATGAATCCATCAACGAAGTTGGAAAAATCCACCAAGAACCTTACATAGATGATAAGATCTTTTAAACCTGAAAGACATCGAATATTTTTTAAGTCTTCCAAAAGTGTTCTGTACATTAGAGAAATACTTGCGTGAGTGTATTCTGTTTGAAGTAATTTATTATTTTACATGATGTTGCATTAGATGAGTGTAAATCGGTATTTGCGTGACAGTGGACTATGTGACTTTGGAGAGAGGAGTCTGGCTTTTTTAAAGGCAGAAATCATTGCTTTGTTTTTAAGCTGATAAAATTCAGATTCCTTTACAATATGTGTTGATGGTGCAGAGTAACGCGATATGACATTGTATTCTGTCTCCTAGTTGCATTTTTACATCAAAAACTTGTGCAATATTTTATTTCTTAGAATAATTATAAAAGATAGCTACAGTGTACTTGTACTTGTAATTTCTGCAATATTTGCAGTGATAAAATGGCAAAGTTTTATAGAGATGATCGATATTTGATATATGTTATTTATTTTTTCAATATAAACCCAAAAAACCAAATGTTTTGCGTTGATGTTTATTAAATTTACAATAATAAATATTTCCATACACCAAAATGAGAAATATTTGCACAAGGGAAAGATCATTTGATTTTTTACATGAGACCAGGAAGAAAAATTCCAGGCTCCAAGATTTGGAGGAAAAAACTGGATTTAAAAAATCAAAGTTCCAGAAATAATTTACGATCCACGATCACTGCTATTGCCACCACTACCATCTCAATAAATATCGTTGTTACTCTTTAACTAAATATTATTTGGCTCAATTGCAGATGCGTTATTCATCGTCGCTCTGTAACTCTAATGATGTTTGATACATACCGGTAGCACTCCTTCCATTTGAATCGCTTTTGGCGACATTTAAGTTACCTTGTTAGAGAGATGACTGATTTGTTCGTGAAGACGATGCTGTATAGTTGCTGTTCTTGTTCCTTAGTTTAATTTCTGACAAGTCAAGTCTTGGAAAATCATCTAAAGTAGCAGTTAACACTTGTATAACAATACAATCTAGACTATATCTAGAGATATACAACTTGAAGTGTCATATATCATAAATTCTTGAACAAGCAGTCTTAAGCCTTATTGTAAGACAAATAGAGTCAGATCTTTTCGATTTAAGCCCCATTATGTATTTCTGAGATTTCTTTTATTCTATTTTTTTTTTTTTTTTTTTTGTTGTTTCATATAGCAGGTCAATATTGAAACGGTTTAGAAAATCTTCAGATTTAATTTAAAGCGCTGTGGACCGATTGAAATGTTATTAATATACTCTGTAAAAGTATAAAGCATGTTTTCAATATTTGGCTATTTAAATGTTCACCTACTTCATGGTAGGAAAGGTCTTTTTCTCTTTTATGCGCAGAAGATTTTAAACATGCATGTTTTCTCCCACCTGGACGTGATTAAGATATATAATTTTCTTTTATATTACCAAGTGTTGCGTGAAAGAAAAAATAGATTTGTTCTAAATAAATCTAATTCCAAAAGCCATATAAAAATTTAACATTTTCAAGGACGACATCTGGGTTATATATATATTAATTTGAGTGAAATTGAGTATTTAGTTCATGCAGTTACAAAACTGTATCTCATGTAGAAATACAAGAATTGTATTTAATTTTACCTTTATAGAACTTCAGATACAAAATAGTTGAATTGAGAAATAAAAAGAAACTTCTTAGATCAATTAATATTATCGCAGAGAATATCATAAATGTATAACCATAGTATTTAATGCACATGACAAACTAGAGAGATAGGTGCTCGAGAAGGATAAATCTTCATAGATGGGAATCTATAGTCTTAAACGAAATGCTGGTAAATGGGATCTTGGGGAGGGTCGTAAAATTTCTGGAATGGTGTTAAAGGCTGACGCTGACGAAGAAGTTTATGTAACAAATTGGGAAGACCATATACATAACAAAACTGCAAGCAATACGGAGACAAATCAACAGAGGAAGTTGTGTTACAACATAGAAGGGAAGAGTAAATGAATCGTTTGTTAAAGTTTCTTTCATATCAATTTTCCATTGAGGTCTGTATTAAGGGACCAACCATTTGATATTAAGGGAGGGGGCTAGGATCAAACGTTTGATCCTATTTTTTTTTCGTCGAAATTTTGGTCCTTAATCTTTTTTTCGGCGGTTTTTGGCCTGAATTTTTATTTTCATTTAAACCCTAAAATTTCCTGATTGAAACACGCAGGTCCTATATTTTTTTCACACTTAAAGTGATCCTGTCTTTTTCTTTTGCCAAAATCCTGGTCCTGCCTTTTTATTTCAAATTTGATCCTAGAGAGTATTGACATGTTAAAGTGTAAACTATTTTCCTGTATAGTCACGTAAAGATTAATATCGTAAGTTGTAAATACCATTGATTCGTCTTGTTTATCGTGAAAAGTTTATACTGAAAAGTAAGTCATTATATCTTCATATTAGAAATATGAATAAAATAAATATACGCAGAACAAATTAGAACGTGTATGACTTTAGTCTGACATTCTTCGTATGTTGACCGTTGATCTAGGTGGTCCGTCATATTTGTTTGAGAAAACAAGTCAGTTATCACGTAAGCTCTAAATCACGATGAAATTGCGTGATCAACAAAATAAAGATGGAACTCAGTTTGATTTATTTGACATATCGAATAGGAATGTAAAGAATTTTCACAAAATACCCCTTTTTGGAAAATAAACTATACCGTCTTCGTGAAAATTGTAGTAAATAAGTTTTGAAATTCTGTTAAATGTGGGGTTTCAACTCACCAAGGCAAAGCTGACCTTTCCTGGATTTTGCCTAAACTTTTTGACTCGTCTATTTTTATTGCTCGCAATGTAGCCGATATGTTTTTTCCTTCCAATGCTTTGGAAGCCGATATGTTTTTTCCTTCCAATGTTCTGGTAGCCGATATGTTTTTTCCTTCCAATTTTTTGGTAGCCGATATGTTTTTTCCTTCCAATTTTTTGGTAGCCGAAATGTTTTTTTCCTTCCAATGTTCTGGTAGCCGTTATTCTTTGTTTTTCCAAGGTTTTGGTAGTCGTTATGTTTTTTTTTTCCAATGTTTTGGTGGTTTTACGTTTTGTCTTTCCAAGGCTTTGGTAGGCGTTATGTTTTAAAATACTTTTAAATTATAAACAACTGCTTTTAATAACCACGTGGTCAAACTGATATATAATGTATAGATTTGTGATGAATAGGCCCTTGTAAATATGCCAGGCAATACATTTTATCTTTTATTTGTATGTGCTGTACATATGTTAATTAAATTAAATTTAAATTAAACTGTAAACTCCGTCTGGAGGTGCTCCTACTTACAGGAGGCTAACACATAGAAGAAGAAGTTTTTTGGTAGTCGTAATGTTTTATTGGTAGGCGATGTGTTTATATCTTTACAATTTTTGTAGTCGTTATGTTTTATTTCTTCAGTGTTTTGGTAGGCGATATGTTTATCTCTTTACAATTTTTAGTGCCTTTTATGTTTTGTCTTACAAATGTTTTGGTAGTCGTTATATTTTTTTCTATCCATTTTTTGGAAGACGTTATGTTATTTTCTTTCCAATGTTTTGGTAGGCGTTATGTTTTCTCTTTCCAATATTTTGTTGGCCGTTATGGTTTTTTCTTTCCAATGTTTTGGAATGTCGTTTTTTTCCCAATTTTTTGGTGGGCGTTATGTTATTTTCTTTCTAATGTTTTGGTAGGCGTTATGTTTTAATCTTTCGGTGTTTTGGTACGCGTTATATTTTTCTCTTTCCAATGTTTTGGTAGTCGTTATATATTTTCTTTCCAATGTTTTTGTAGGCGTTATCTTTTTTTCTTTCCAATATTTTAGTAGGCGTTGTGTTTTTTCTTTCCAATGTTTTGTAGTCTTTGTGTTTTATTCTTTCAGTGTTTTGGTAGGCGATATGTTTATCTCTTTCCAATGTTTTGGTAGTTGTTATGTTTTTTTCGTTCTAATCAAGGATTTAAATACTACTATTTAAATCCTGGTTCTAATGTTTTGATATTCGTTATGTTTTTTATTTTCAATGCTTTAGTAGCCGTTATATTTTGTCTTTCCAAGGTTTTGGTCACGAGCGTGCCTGATGAAGGTCAATCAAGAAATTCTACAAAAAGCCTTATGACCTCAGAGGAATTTCGGATTAACTTGAAGATGAAAGGCACAACCCAATATTCCATTTTATTATACAGCTATAATTTCCATCCAATGAGAAACGTTCATTCAAAACACGTGACAACGAAATATTTCTCCGTATTTTACAACCGCAAACCATCTTTTTCCGTATAGAACAAGCGGAAGCCATGTTTATTTGTACTGTAAAACCCGAAGTTATATTTTTTCCATTATTGTACGTTTGAGAAATAGCTCGTGCTTTTTTTTTCGTTTGCTAACCTATATGAAATAAGAATAAATTTAATATTTCTTAAAAAAATAAATGATTAAATTTAATTTTATTGAGGTGCATAAACTAAAATTTTGAAAAATATACAAATATTTCAAAACTTTTTTTTTTAAACAGATCAAAAAGTGTTGGTAACGTTTTTTGTGTTGTTATTATATTTACTTTACAACTAAAATCTGTCGCCTCTTTATTGAACAAAATCGAACAAACAATTTTCCATACCAGCGCGTACACATTTGACTGAGAATTGTGGATTTTTTTCTATTCGAATTCAAGATAGTTAAAGTGGAACTAAAACGCTTATAGCAAGTTATTTTCATTTTATAGTACTAAATAAACGTATAAAAACGCCAAAAACCCGATGAAATTTGGTCAAGTAATAACGGAGAAAATAGCGAGTGAAGTTGGATTATTTTTACCTGTGGGAAATCCAATCAGCGCTATTTCCGGAAACAGGGTTTCCTCGCTGAGTGACCCCGATTGACCGGAAATGACGTACAGTGCGGGCTACTCTTGAACTTCTTTACATTGACCAGAAGGAATATATTATGGATGAAGACAGCAATGCTAGTGATTTATAATATACTCTCTTAAAAAAGAAACGCAACATACAGAAAATAGGAAATTTACTTCATATATTATTTTCATAATTTATGATATAAATAATTTACACAGGAATGCAAAAATTGGCACACTTCTTGTTCATGAGTTCTTTTACCTTGGAATATCACAGTTTGTCACATATTGTCAATAAATCACTCATAAATTGTCAATATCTGGTATGTCCACCATTTGCTTGTAACACAGCCCCGACTCTTCTTGGCATAGATTGAATTAAACGCTGAGTTCGAACACGCGGTATCCTTTGCCACTCAAACTGAAGTGCCTGCTGTAATTGTTGCAGATTTTGCGGTGGTGGTTGTCGTTGGCGCACGCGCCGATCCACTTCATCCCACAAATGTTCAATTGGATTAAGATCGGGTGATCGTGACGGCCAACGGATCACATTGACATTCTGTTGTTCTAAAAAGTCTACTGTTACACGTGCTGTATGTGGTCGGGCATTATCGTGCTGAAAAATTTCTCTCCGAATGTCAATTACGGGCAATAAATGAGGTCGTAAAATTTCGTCTCTATACCTAACAGCGTTCAGATTGCCTTGGATATGTATCAGCTGTGTGTTTCTGGCATAAGAAATAGCGGCCCACATCATAACACTGCTTCCGCCAAAATTGTCTCTCTCCACAACACAGTTTTGCGCAAAACGTTCGTTTCGGCGCCTATACACACGTATGCGACCATCTCGCTTTTCCAGTTGAAAACGTGACTCATCGCTGAACCATACTCTTCTCCAGTTCTGTAAATTCCATGCACGAACTGTAGTACACCATCTAACCCTCGCTCGGCGGTGTTGGCGTCTCAGTGTTGCTCCAAAGTAAGGTCTTCTTGCCCTCAATCCATGAGAACGTAACCGATTGCGTACTGTCTGTGCTGATATACGGCGCAACCCAGGGACGTTTACAGCTGTTTCTGTTGCAGCAATAGTCCTATTCCGCAGATGGAAAAGTCTGATGTAACGATCTTGCGCCCTGGTTGTAACACGCGGGCGCCCTGAACGTGGCCGATCTGTCGTAGTACCAAGCTGCAGGTAGCGTCCCCAAAGGCGTGAAATTGTGCTACGATGAACATTGTACGTTACAGCAACAGCATTCTGTGATTCTCCGGCCTCTAGTCGTCCGATAGTGATATTCCGGGTAGCAGCGTATAACCTTGGCATAGCGTCACCTCATCAGAATTTTATTTTACGAATGCATTCATGAAAAGAAATACCGGGTTTTTATACCGACTGACTGAGCTAAAAAATAACCCATGATTTGCACGTGAAAGTCGACCCAGTTTTTGGCAATGCGTAAATCGTAGGGTGTCCCAGATTGCGACCAAAGTCGTTTACGGGTGGATGAATTTAAATGATTGTACCTGGAAACTTTTTATGAAGGTGTAATTATGATCATGTGTACATATATTTTGATATTTATTGGTTATTTGTCCGGAAAAATAATATTTCAAAAAGATAATCTGATGTTGCGTTTCTTTTTTGAGAGAGTATAGTATAGCCAATAAATTTCAATAAATGCCCCCATATACATATATATAACAAGAATGAAAGTGAAAGATATTTTGAAAGGTGTGTATAACATAAATACAAATGGAAGACCATCTTTTAGGAATAAAAAACAAACACTATTTTTTTAAACAAGCAAATATAAGACACAATATTAATTGATAGTTTTAAAACAGATGTTTTACAAATAGTGATATAAGTTACTGAATAGTAATATAGACTTTGATGTAGAATTGTAATGCGTTTTTTTATTATTGAATTGACAGATTCATAAAATTTCAGAATTATCTTATAAAAATATAATAAATTTCTTAGTTTAATCAGAGACATATATGTACAGAGGGATAAGTAATTTCTTACAATCCTTGTTGTAATAATAAAAATATGTAGAGAATCATTGGAGAAACTGCACTGTACACCTAAAACTTTAATAAAAGATTTTGGTGGATTTTAATAAAAAAAAATTATTCAACTTTAAAATAATTCCCACATTTGTAGAGTTATAATTTGGTTAATATTGGTTATGGGACTTTATGCTCTTTGTGTAATTTGAATTATAATACCAGTCAAAACTGGTTTTCATAACACCTTTCTAATGACTTTGTTACCGGTATATTGATTTACTCCACAGGTGGTAGGTGCATGGCCAAGTTGTTATTTACCTGATTGGAGGGATTAAAACTTTTGTTTGATCTTTATTACTAGATAACAGGATGTTAATTAATAGGTGCTAAAACTTTAACTGTTTTAATTACCAGGATTAAAGGTGATAAATATCCATCCACATGTTTACTAATTTGTTTTATATCACGAACTAGTTTTAATTTTCACAGGTGTTTAATACTATTTAGGGGGAAATTAAAATTTCTTGCACGATTGGAAGTGTCATATATATATTTTTTTATAAATAATGAATAAATAAATACATATTCTTTTAATAAATAATTAGACATTCAAACTTTGGTTTAGCTTTACATTGCTAATGAAATAGAATGTCTTTAAAAAAAATCTACATTTTTACCCAAATTATTTTCTGCATTATCAGGATTATGATCATGAACATGTTATATAAGGCCAAATAAAAAAATACATGTGTTTAGGGTAACACACTGAAAAAAGTTAGGTAGGGTAGGTAGGGAAATTTTTTTTTACATTAATTTTTTTAGTTAGGTTGTATACTGGAGTCACCTTGACTTTAACAGTGCTTGTTGAAGAAAGGTTATAAAAAATTTAGGGTAGGCACTAAAAATTAGGTAGGGTCGGGTTACCCTAAACACAACTATATTTTTTTTAGGCCTAAATAGAGAGGTAGTTATATCATGGAAGTACATGTATTGTTCTATATTGTATTATTTTATCATAGTCAGCAGTCTCTTAATATTTGAAATTATTATGGTTACAAATGTATAGCTTTTATGCTCATAGAAAGAGAAAAAAATTCAGAGGGACATGGGAACAGAATAACTTTTTATGGAGCTACACATTTGGCTATAATAGCCTCTTATTGTACTACAACTTATGTTAGCTTGTTGGCTACATCTTTTCAAAGTCATGCCTGTCAAGGCTCTGCATTTGATATAAGCGGCCTTACATGTACCTTCTACTTACTCCATTAATAATATTTTTAAATAGCCCTATGTTCAGGATGTTGGTAACTGTGGTGGTTTGAAAAGAAGGGGTGTAAATCAAACACAATAACTCTAAAAATACCCTTAAATATACCCTATGTATGATGTAAAGGTACAATATAGTTATACATAAAAAATTTTGATTCAACAGGAGAGGCTGCATAGGCTTAATGTAGGCTTATTCTCACAATGACATTATAATAATGCATTCATTTTCAAACATGTGCATATATACACATAAATTTGATGTATATATAAAGACATATGCATGGTATATAAAAACAAATAAGATCAGACATGTTAGAATTATTTTTTCAAAAGTATTTTGGTGCAGACCGTCACTATACCATGTATACTGGTCATGCTAGTTGCCCATTTTTCACACAAGTAGAAATATATAAAATTATATATATTAAAATAGTAAGTTAAAGTCCTCTTATACATATATGAACAAATTTAGGCAAAATATAAATCACAACCCTCCATCCAAGACACAATGTAATAAAAGTGAGCAAACATAGGTTAAGTCTTTATTCAAATAAACTTTTATAATTCTATTATGGCACCAAATGCACATCAGCTGTTTAGCGCAAAGAATTATGACGCTTTATATTATTTCTGAAGTCTCTAGGTATTCAAACTCGTGATAGTAATGCCAAGTCAAACTTATTCATATACATTGCTAAGTCTCTGGTGGATTTGCATACATTGTATAATATCACAACTATTTTTTATAAATTTAATATACTTTATATGTATTATAAGTCATAGTGTACAACAGATGCAATGGACATGCGTTTAAGTAATGTGCTTATTTATTGAAAATAAATTGGAAAAGCGTGTTGAGTATGTCCCGTTTTTGCAGAGTTGCTGCATCCCACAACTGCACAATTCCTTCCCATTGTTGAATTGTAGATTTAAATTAAGTACAATGTTTCATCAAACAAGTGTCGGTGAATATATAAGAAGCACTGTCAATCGATAGTTGTCACCGATAACGTATAAACAATCAACTGAATCTGCTTTCACTTTGCAAATGACCTGTACCTATTTATGTACAAGATCTGAACCGCACAGTACGTCACTTCCGGCGACTAGTAATATTCGAGTTTTTTAACAAATCGTTCAGGTGTGCAAATGACGATCGGCCAGTATTTTGCTAATATCTCGAAAACTAAGTTACCGAATTTCATCGGGTTTTTTGCGTTTTTATACGTTTTTTTAGTACTATAAAATGAAAATAACTTTCTATAAGCGTTTTAGTTCCACTTTAAATCTGCTGAATACAGATACCAATGATTTATTTTAGTGAATACTTTTTTCTTTAATAATCAACCGAATAATTAACATTTTCCGGTTTAGCTGTATAATAAATAGGTTTTTTTATACAGTGTGGTGTACAATACGGAAAATATTGTATTCCATAAACAACAAAATGGATAACATGAGAGGTCAACAATGGCATATCAATCATATCAACGCTACTCAACAGACAGAACCAAGGACAAAAAGATAACAAAAGAGCACAAAACACAAATGTTCAAATACCGGTTTTCAGTGCAATAAAGACTCGTGTACAATATCTTTCCGCATTGTAAACTAAACTACACTGTATAATAACCTATTAGTACTTGGCCTTTCAAATGTATTCAGATGTTAAATCAATTTGTCTTATGTAGCAATTAACGAAAACTGATCTTTTCATATGTCAGTGACAAACGTCGAAATTTTTCCATTGAAAGCATATAAAGTAGCATCCTTACTTATGAAGTAGAAATGTGAAGCAGTAGTAAAAATACAGGCATCGCAAAAAATATTTAAAAAAATATTGTTTTTCATTTTCCGATAAATGAACTAAATGCCATCTCTTGAGAACTTAATTACCGCATGAATACATAAGAAAACGTCTAATCAACAATTTTTATTTTAGAATTCATTTTCTACCAACACTGGAGAGTTCTTATGATTCTATCTAGAGAATAATGCAGTATTAAGTATACGACGCCCAATGATGAAGCATTGAAATATACAAATAATTACAGTACACCGAAAATGATTCAAGTGTGTACATGTATTAGTCCAGCGGCGATTTACTGAAATGACTGAAGAGTTTAATGCACCAACCGAATACACACCTGAATTTTATATCATTAGAAAGAACGTGAAATGATCGAGTTTCCAAAATAAGCGGTCATGGGTCAAAACCAATATTTTCCTTTTTTTATCAAATGAATGAATGATCTCAGTATGAATATAGTTGCAATTCGTAAATATAAACCAACGTGCAAACATCTTATATGTTCAGGTATTTCACACCCCATCTTTTATGGTAATATTCTATACAAAGCACAAAAATTTCTTCATTCACCTGAAAAGCTAACCAAACCATTAAACAGACTTCTCCACAAAGGATAAAGTTACGATACTGTTGTCAAGTCGTTAAAGATGGAATTTTTTGGAATATTGATTCACTCATAGGGTCGTTGCATCGAAAATAAACACATTTATTCTAAAACTAGTTGTTTGCATGATACGGGTTATGTTCTTTTCATATAATTTATGATGGCATGATACTAAACCTCTAACTGGATGGATTGTGGCTGATTTTCTATATGATAAAGACATAATCTTTCGATCAATTTAATTGAGGTCTGGAGCTGGTATGTCAGTAACTGCTAGTAGTCCTTTGTTAATATATATTGATCATTGACATTTTGCTTAGTTTCTTCTGTTACCCTTTTTAACATCGGACTCGGACATCTTTTGAACTGAGATTTACTGTGTTTATCGCTGTATGTTTGTTTATTTGACATTGGCCAGAGGTATAGGGGGGTTGAGATCTCACAAACTATGTTTAACCCTGTCGCAATTTTGCGCCTGTCCAAGGTCAGGAACCTCTAGCTGCGTTGAAAAAGACCCATTGGTATCCTTGAGCTATTTTCTGCTCTTTGGTCGGGTTGTTGTCTCTTTGATACATTCCCCCTTTCCATTCTCTATTCTATATGCAAACTTTAAACAAATCAGTCGGAAAATAATTTAAAAAAAGGAAATTAGCTAAGCATTTTTAAACTATATTTCCCATATTCCTACAACTATTTGGCCAGTTTTGACGATTTTTGTTGTAACTGTCCTTAATTGGATTTATTTTTGTCCCCGACGTAACGCGGAGCGGAAATGATGATGTCCGCCCTTCCGCTATAGTTTGTAAGCGCTCTCACGTCTACATTTCTCTACAGATTTTAATTAAATTTATATCAAAGGTTTATATCAGCATTCCCTTTGACGAGTTCGAAAAGCAGAACTCTATTTTCTTAGAGTTATGGTCCTTGAATAGTTAGAATATGGTAACATTTTATTTGTGAGCGCTCTCACGTCTACATTTTATTTAAATTTATGCAAAAGGTTTAGCTTAGAAATCAGCACCCAGGGATTATTTTTCTAAGACTTATTCCCCTTTAAATAGTAAAAATATGGGAAATTGACTGTAAGAACTCTCATGTCTACATTTGTCAAAAGATTTTAAATGAATTTAAGTCTAAGGTTAATATAAGCAAGTTCCAAAATCGTCACCAACAGATTTTCTAAGAATTATTCTCCTTGGAAAATTAAAAGTAATGAAAATACACTTTTCAACACTTTATTTTCTACATATCTCTACAGGTTTTAATTCAATTCAATTCAATTATTTATTGATCATATAATCCAAAATAGGATTATCAATCAAATACAATATAAAACAACAAACATCAATTATATGATTTGAACTGTGTAACCATATATGAAAGTAATCGGAAAAACTTCCTTCCCCCCCCCCCGTAATGACGGAATGAGTCAAGATATATATAGAGGGGGGTTCAAATGCAAGTCTTACCAAGTAATCTATTATGAAATAACAATCGCTTGGTTCAATTGGATTTCAAAAATAAAAATTCCATATTTGGTAAATATCCTGGAAGACTCTCAGACCTTTAAATTTTTGAAAAAGTACCTAGCCACCATATATTAGATAGATCAGGTGTAAAACAGCAATTACTTTGAATAATTGAATTTCTAACACTGCAATTCCATCTTTGGTAAATATGCCTGAAGACTAAGACCTCCACATTTTTGGAAAAGTACCTAGCAATAACATAGTAAAGGAGTCAGGTGTTAAACAGCAATTGCTTGGAATAATTGAATTTCAAACATTGCAATTCCATCTTTGGTAAATATTCTGGAAGACTCCCAGACCTCCAATTTTTTTAATTCTTTTTTAAAGAACCTAGGAACCATATATTATATTAGTCAGGTGTGAAACAACAATTGCTTGGAATAATTGGGTTTCAAACAAGGCAATTCCATCTTTGGTAAATATTTTGGACGACTCTCAGAACTTCAATTTATGAGAAAATTACAAAGCAACCATAAAATTAAGTATTTAAGTATGAAACAACAATTGATTGGAATAATTGAATTGCAAACATTGAGATTCCATCTTTGTTAAATATCCTGGATATTTAGCATTAAAAATACATATTAAATATCGTAACTGGGGGTCAATGGCAAAATTAAAAATAAAATAGTAAAAAAAATATTGTTTTTCAATTTTAAACCTTCTACGAATTATAACATGCAAAAGAATATGCCATTTTTCAAATATAAGATTTTATTGCATTTTACTGAGTGCAATAACATGTGTTATGGACCACTCAACAGCAATATTGCCCAAGGCCAAAGGTTGCGGGCAATATTGCTTTAAGTCGTTCATTAAAGATGATATTGCACGATAGTAAAGTGCTTTAATCGTTTTATTACATTTCACTTTTAAGAGCAGGATTTGGAAATGAACTGTTTCCAAAAATTGTTCACTATGCAATATCACTTTTACTGTGCAATATCACAAAATATGAACTAGTTTTAAACACACTGTTTCTATATAGATCTAAAAGTACGAAATGTAATAAAATGAATGATAGCATGCTTATAAATATAATACAAAATACAAGATAACATCGAAATGAATCTTCTAGAAAATTTCAACAAAAAATAAAATACTCTAAGTCAAATTAAGAAAGATTATTTAACATAAAAACTATTGAAAAACATATCTTGTTATGTCGTTATGCTATTCAGACAAAAATATAAGCCCGTTAGTTATTTATTTCATGAAAAGGTATCACAAATGCAGCATAGCTGGTTACATTTTATGGCATCATGGTATAAAGACAGCATACACCATCATTGGTGTTATTTTGATAAACATTAAAGTAATAGGAAAGTGTCTTGAGTGGTATTTTACCAGTCTGATGGTATGAATCTAGTATTTCTATCTGATGATAATATGGCATTACAGTAAGTAGGCCTAGGGGGTGACAGATGTCTGCAGTTATGACTGATTATATCCAAACAACCGTCCGGCATGTTTTCGGTAGTTCCTAAACGCCTATAAAGGTTTTGACATCTTCGAAAACAACGTCGTAACCTTAAAATCCTTGCATTTGTACTTCTTGTATGTCTACTGTGATTATTAATCACACAATCTATGGTCCAGTATCCTAGGATATCAGTTCTCTGTGTCCCAGACACATCTACAAAAGCTGTAGATTAAAAAAATCAATAGTGAAAAATTATAGTATCATATATATTTTTTTTGTGTGTAATATGATTGAATATCTACCCAGGGTATAATTTCCTAATACCGTATAACGTGGTAAACTGATTTCAGTTTTCAAATAAATTCCCCATTCAACATTATGACGTGTAAACATGTTTTGTGGCGTCAAAAATTCAGCAATATAATTATTGCTTGCTGAAACTACTGATGTTTTTCTTGCAGTGTGCGCATGTTAAATAATGAGAGTACACCTACTTTCAGCCTTCGGCCCTCACGCTAATATGCTCAGAATGATGCGGTTTAATATGAAAAATGCAATATTATTATCTAACAGAATCATTTAACGTATTCACGTATTATTAGTACATGCCATATTTTTTCATTATTTCGGAAATTCTTTACTGACTAAAACGTTCAGGTTAATTATAAGTTCAGGGTGTCTAGTCTCAAAATCTGATCAACGGCTAAGTTGTTCTGTTAGATATGGTTATTGATGTATTCAGAAAAGTCTATCCTGAAAGTTGTTCGATTCAAATTCGTTTTTTATGTAAATTAATTCAAAAATAGCGACACCAAACACACAAAAAATGGGTAAACGAATGAAAATTCCCTTTTATTGTCAATGAAATTTCTCTGATGTTGGTTTATAGTGACCAAAAGTGCTATATCGTGTTTGTTGACTGACGATTGATGAAATAAATTTGTTTCCTGGCGCGCTTTTAGTTTCGTAAAATAATTCTATAAAGAAATAAAAAAAAAAGTTATTTAATGGCCTCGTGCAATAGAACACATGGTTCCTGGTACCTCGGACCAAATATTTTGTTCTATCGCCTTGTTACCCATAAATTAACGGGAAAATAACCTATTACGGTGTCCAACTCTTCAGAAATCTTAATATATATCGGGAATAAACCATTAATTTTTTGTATCATGTTTAATTTTTAATATTATAATATCAATTTTTTAACTCAAATTTCAAGTTTCCATTTCCTCCTAAGTACGTCTTGTCAGCAAGTTTTCTGAGAAACAATCTTACGTAACAGACACTGAGTAGCTGGATTGATTTTCCCAGACATAACTGACTAACTAAATCCTTAAATATTGTACTTCTGAGACATAAGCTTGTCTTCATTATTTTTTGTTTTGTTTTTGGTCCATTTGAAATGATAAATGTATTGGTGTTCAGATTTTAATAATAGTTTCATTTTGTTTTTATATCTTGTAACTTAAAACAACCAACTATTCAAGCACAAATATTATTTATTTAATGATTCCTTTAAAAATGAAATAAAAGAAAATTTCAATATCATCCAAAGAAATTTGAAATGATTATGATCATAAAAGTAAAAATTCATAATAACAGGACGAATAATAACAAAGTTATGGGAAAAAATTCATATCGAATAGAGTGGAAACGGGGAGTGTGTCAAAGAGACGACAACCCGACCAATAAGAAAAAAAACAGTCTAAGGCAACTAATGGGTCTTCAACGCAGAGAAAAAATCCCGCACCCAGAGACGGGCCTCAGCTGGCCAATAAACAATAAAATGCATACTAGTTCAGCGAAATGTACGCCACACTCAACTCCAAAACTTACAAATGAACCAAAATTTATAAAATAAAAAAAAATAAATATATTTAAAAAAAAAACACAAGACTATCGAAGGCTAGAGGTTCCTGGCTTGGGGCAGGCGCAAAAATGCGGCGGTGTTAAACATGTTTTGTTAGATCTCAATCCTCCACCTATACCTCTAGCCAATGTCGAATAAACAAACAATGATACGCACAGTAAAACTCAATTCAAAAGAAATCCGAGTCCGATGTTAAAAAAGGTAACAGAAGAAACTAAGCAAAATGACAATGAACAATATAATCTAGCAGTTACTGACAAGCCAGCTCCAGACATAAATTAAACTGATTGAAAGATTATGTCTTTATCATATAGAAAATCAGCCACAATCCCTCCCGTTAGGGGTATAGTGACATGGCACCATAAATTATACGAGAAGAACATAACCCGCGTACTCATTATTAGATTTTAAATAAAAACTATAACAGTTTTCCAGGCGTTTTGGCCATGCGACCTTTTTAATACATATGTTTTTATAAATAAATTTAAGTATTTACATGTATTATATTAGAAAATTTTGAAATGAAAACTCGTTAATGACGGCTGTTTGTACTTTTCACTAAAAAAAACATTTTATCATCAATACAAAACTTTTCAAGTTTTTTCTTACCATTAATTGTAGAAAATTCCGCTAATCTTGTTGCAAAATGTATAAACAGAAATAACACTGTCGGTAGTTTATGTATGTCCATCACGACTTTTTTCTTAAATTATAGGAAGCAATTTAAATTTTTTTAAACGTTTTACTTTGGAAATTTTATCTTAATTATAAAACATCCATAACATCCGCTTTTGAAAGTCCTTCAGAACATCTTCTTACGTCAATGTAACTAAAGATTTTGTTTTAAAGGTCGTTTCCATAAATAAACATCGCTATTTATATGATTTGGTACTTCAAGGTGCTTCCAAGTGTTTTCTAGTTTTATGAATTCAAAGTCCAGATTCATCACCGAAATTTCACTTCAATCATAACGATTAAAGTGTACAAGTGTGTGCAATCATGCGAAACTATGGTACATTGTTGTATTATTTCATTTCTTATGTTAGACCATGGTTTTCTTTACAACTTATGCAAAAATTTATACAAAAACCCCCAATTAAAGACACCAATTAAAGACACAGAGATCTTTTATGTGTTACAAGTAAGAAACTGGATATATATGTTTTGTAACATAAATACCAATTGTTTCTTTCATAAATCACTTAACTTTTGAGAGGGTCGTAAGTCATGGTACAATATACATATTGTAATATTATTCCATCGTTCTATAAAGATGTGAAAATTTCAATGTATTTTTCAAAGGAGGTGGGAGGAGCAAAACCATGGAATACTGACATGCAAAATCTGATGTTTTTCCAGGGACAAAGCTCAGCCTTCTAATTTAAATATTTGTGATCCTTTGTTTCCTAGAACATGGTAATACAATGTTCTATGAACCATACAAATCAGTGCAATAAAAGTCCTTTCATACCAAATAAACACATATGATCCAAATTATATACAATTTCTTGAAGACTACACACCCGGGATTTTAAAAAATAATCTCAATATTAAAATAAGCATTAAACATTATCAAATTACTTTATTACTGGAAGAAATACAGAAAAAAACTCCAATGGAAACTAGTTGAATTTTCTTGTTCATTCCTCCCAATTATTTGTATACTAAACTGTTCATCTTTGGCAATTTCTCTTGAATGTAATCAAATGGGTCATTGTATTTTAAAAGAAACAAAGAAAAATCGTCCAACTAATACAAATTACTGGAGCCAAAAATCCGTCGATTTTGTATCCATTTCAAGCAACTCGGGGACTGGAGCATCATTCCTTAATCTAGATAACCCCCAATCGTTGAAAACTGTCATTGACCATTTTGTGGTTTTCTTTTTTTGGCAGTTTTTTTTTTTTTTTTGGTTCTTTTGTGAGGTTTTGTGAGGTAATCAAATTTTCAATGTCTTCCTGTGACACAGGAATTAAAAATTCGCATTAAGTGAAGAGTCGTCTTTTTCCTTAAATATCAAATGTTCCTGGATTAAGTTAAGTATCATGGGAACGACGTCACTCTATCAGTTTGAATATTCATATAATCCCGCCTATAAATTATGAATTTTTACTTTTTGTTCTCAATAATATTGTCAAATTATGAATTGTGACTTTTTGTCCTAAATAATATGTCAAAATGACAAATAATGAAATGTGACTTTTGTTTCTTTGACTTTTTGTCCTGTGTCTTTTTGTCCGTAACTTTTTGTCTGTGACTTTTCGTCCTATGACTTTCTGTCCTACATTCATGTCGTTAATGTTCTGAATGTCCTTGAATGTCTGGATGACAGTAAAGATGTTGGGATGTGGATGTTGAACTTTTCTTTTGAGTTTTCCGTGCCAGGCTTCCAAGTGGTTGGTGGTCCTCGGTCCGTGCTGAAGGGTTCCATACAGTCTTGTCGCTGCCAATCAACTGGGTCACCACATAATTGGCGAAGGACTGGAATGTGATTGGGTTTACTGGGGAGTACTTCATGTCGTCAAGTGCTTGAAATTCAAATTCTGAACCCTCTTCTATAATTTTTATAATGATTTTAATTGATTTTTAAAGCAAGATTGAATATATTTTTAAATATAAATTTAAAGATTTTGATAATGTTATTTTTTCTCTCGTTTTCAAAAAATGGAAATCTACATAAACCGTTTCAATCAATGTGTGACACTATAATAAAATAAAATTTTATTTATTTATTACTAAATACTTTACCAACAGACCTAAACTTGAATAAAAATATAGAAACCTTCAAAAGAAAGTATACAGATTACTTAAAGCTCCGTGAAGCTTTCTAAATTTGTTAAATTATAGTCACAGTATTGGAAGGCGAGATATTGTATTGTTTCAATGTTTAGATAGATAGATACTTTATTTCCAAATTAGGGCCCCAGGAGGGCATATTACAGAACACATATAATTTTATACATTCACAATCATTGACAAATGGAAGACAACTCCCTCCTACAACACAGAACTTATATAGTTTTCAACACAATTAAATATGTACCAATATGCATGAACATCACTTATAAAAGCAAATAAAATGATTTACAGAACCTGCTCACGGTACACACACACCAAGGTGAGTAATATTACCAGTAAACACATAAATTTTGCAGTATACATGTATAAATATATATATATATATATTGCCAATGGCATAACAGTGACAAAACTGCATCAAGCACCAAGAGTCAATGCTATAATGACCAGGTCATACTTGTACTTCATGCAGGAATGGCATATGTCATATCAATGGACAAAGTTTTTTATGTACTACAATTTTAGGGTGTAGTATTAAAGGATTACAAGGTTTTAATTTGCACACATATCGAAACATTCCAAAATTGCAAAAAACACCAAGAGACTATGCTTAAAGGATAAAATCCTACCTGTATTTTACATTAAATGTAACAATTTTATTGATTATATATATGTATATATGTATATAGGTGGTCCTCATAGTGTGGATCTTTGTAGAAATTGGATCAATGTTAGATTCATTTATTGTTTGTTTTTTATTAATTTATATTTTAATTGAGGGCCTCAGGGAAGATTAGTATTTTAATACTAACTGTGTTACTCTCTTTAAATAAAGAAATTACTTACTTACTCGAACAAGTTAATTCGTACGTATATTTAAGCAAGTTGTTAACTTTCAGCGGGAAATTCATGGCCGTAATTTACCGATTGTTCTGGATGAGGAGGTATCTCGGACGACTATCTACAAGATAAAAATCCCTTGATTCTGAGACATTCTAATGCTTACTTGACCTTTCAACTAAAAATGATTTGTTTAAACAAATAATAATGAAAATAAAGCAAAATGATATGTTATTCATTAAACCAAAGCCAACTGGTTGTCTTCAGTATTTTTAGTTGATACGTTAACGAAGACAAATTTCTTGATAAATAAGGCATGTGGTGCATGATTTGTATAAATAGTCTTAATTCCAGTGAGCACCAAGAATTAGCTTAATTTATTATAAAGCCAACAAGCAAATACCATGTTAATTATCAAACATAGTTAACGATTTTTTGTTGTTTTGCTTTTTTAAATTGTTTTCTTTCTTTATAGCGCACCAAAAAGGCGGCGTCTTTAGAACTGACTGTATTCAAGACATTCTTATTTGACTTTATCAAGCTATAATTCTGTTGGTTTTCTATTCTTGTCTTGATTGATTGATTGTTTGATTGTTGATTGATTATTTGATTGATGTTCTGAAGTTGCCTCCTCCTCAACATTGCAATTTACGACCTTGAAAATTTCTACAAACACAGAAATGTTTAGCATCTCAAGGAGCTAAAGCGATGTCTTCTCTGATATACTCACTCAAGCAGATTTACGTGACTCCTAAACAACAATGTTTTCTGTTTCACATCATGGTCGGATCTGTACCCAGTCATGCTTTTTCACCGAGCTAAAGATGTTGAACGTGCTAAAAGTTCACCTACAAGTTTTTTTTAGTTGTAATATTGTAAATGATAAGCCTGCTTTAGTATATGATGTTTATAATTTATTATATGAAGATGCTATAATTCCAAAGTCAACTTGTTAATTGACCTTTGTTTGAACTGTGTATGGATTTCACATGGTGTTAATAGCACAATATCATTTGATTATATTTATTTATATTATCGGATTTACCTAGTCGAGATATATAAATTATCTAATTGTAAAGGCCAAGCTTTGGTGAGGACTTTGAATATCGATAATTTAATTATGAAGATTTGATAAATCTGATAATCCTCGAGTAACGATGTAAGAATCTGTTTCTCTAATGATTATTAAATAATTTAATTTTTTTATCCTAATTCACCTTTGGATGCCCCTTTGGATACCTATCGTATTGGTAGTGAGCCTTCTTCCAATGTTACGTCATACGCTTGCTCTACTATGGGGTTATCGATCGAATCCGGGAAATCCGAAGTCGTTCTGATGGGTTTATGACCTTTTGTTTTAACTATTCATCGACTGAGATCATCGGCAACCACACGTTGATTATTTTTTTTTTATAAACAATGGGTTCTGAAAGTGTTAACATGGTTAAATTGAAAAAAGAATTGGGAAAATTTAGATATTATTCGAGAGACTCATATATGCACTTGTTGTTATATGGGTGTCACTCAAGATGAATATATTTTGTTTTGATATGTCCTACATATAGGTCGGTGAGGCTAACTTTTCACCAAAATATATATGTTCTTGGTCAAATGGACATAAATTGAACTTCTTATTACATACTACCTGTAAATCCCTCACTGTTGGCAGACCACGAAAAGGACAGGTTTGTCTATCGAATGGTAAATTACTGTAACACATGTTAAAATTGCTTTTTTCTTTTTATATATCAGTGATCTGTGTAAATCTTTAATTTTCTTGGACATTAGTTGCGTATTTTATAATCATGTCCAAATTTCAAATATCAAAACCTCAATCATGAATGCGACAATAAGCGACGTCTTCATACCAAAAGCGTATGGAAAGTTCATGAAAAAAACCAACGTTATCCTCAGTTAAATTTATTTACTTATTCAATAAATGCAAAGCATACATCAATAAGTCATATAAACAAATAAGCAATCAATCAAGAACAATAAGTAAAACTGATTAATTGATGTAATATAAACTATGCAGCAGCAGGGTGGACTCTCCTCAGTATTAAAGACTTTCCAATGAATGGAGCTGTAAGTTGCATAATTGAGGGGGTGGAAAGGGTATTGGGAGACAGGGAGAAAGGGGGCGGGAGAAAGGAGAGAGGGGCGGGAGAAGGGAGAGAAAGGAGGGAGAACTATCAAAGGGAGACGAACTTTAATGTAGAAAAAAAATAGAGGTAAAAAAAAACGAAAAAAACTGGATATTAAATTTTCTAATAAATTGACAAATCTTTGAAAAAAGGCAACATTTATATTTCCCAAACCATTTTTGCTATTTCCGATCATTTCTAGAAATCATCCTTTCAAAACGGAATTATCTCTCCGTTACGTTTTCCTTTTTAAAATGCCCCCATCATTTCCGGTTTGCCTTCACATGTGGGTATCTGTTTCCTCTAAGTATTTGACGATCTTCTACAAATTTAAAAAGAAGGGATGCTGACAATGTCAGAGAGATACACTCCCTCCTCTAAACAATATTACATGTACTTAACGCGTTTTCCAGGTCACCTTAAAATATTTACGTTATCCACTTGACCATACAAAGTAAGGTGTTCTCGAGGACAGGGAAAAATAGAGATGACACAATAAAAAACTATGTCTAATTTCATGATCCCCATACATGACCATACATATCAAAAATGAGTTTCTTGACATTTGGGCATGCACAATGCACCATTGACAACATTCCAACATTGTGTATTAATTTGCGTACGAGTCGGAGGCAGGCCTTGTTCGTAAAATCAGTATATGCTTTAATAAAGACCTATGCCACCTATATATGGTCATATATTAATTCAAATTTGTATTAAAATCGATTGATCTAAAAAAAAGACGGTTGTTAAGGTGGGAGACGGAAGTAGAGGGGCGGGAGAAAGGAGAAAGGTACCCCCATTTCCACCCCCTCATAATTTGGTATAAAGAAAGAAGTGTTTGTATTTTGTTTTGTTTTGTTTTTTATCAAAACTTCGAGGTGAAAGGGTTAAGGACCCATGCAAGAGGGCACATTTTTTAAACTAGATACCCCAATGATGCTTGTGGCCATGTTTGATTCCATTTGGCCTAGTAGTTTCAGAGAAGATTTTTGTAAAAGTTAACGGACGACGACGGACGCCAAGTGATGAGAAAAGCTCACTTGACCCTTTGGGTCAGCTGAGCTAAAAAGGTGTTGACTCTTTGAAACCCAGAGCAAGAATAAAAATAAAAAGGTGTTGACTCTTTGAAACCCAGAGCAAGAATTAAAATAAAAAGGTGTTGACTCTTTGAAACCCCATGCATAGCAAGAATAAAAATAAAAAGATGTTGACTCTTTGAAACCCAGAAAGACTTGCTCTGGATTTCAAAGAGTCAACACCTTTTTATTTTTATTTTTTACACGCTCGTGATGTCTTCATCCATATTGTTGACGGTATTGTCACGCACTGTATATAGATGCGCAATGAGGTTCTAGAATTTTTATTTTCCAAAAATGGGGCCTTTAGGGGTAGAATTTCAAAAATTGGGAATTATAAGCTGGTGACGGAAAATTTGTTTTCGTTTTTCATTTTATACATGTTATTTCTATTCAATATTGTCATACACTGTATGCAGATGTGCAATAAGGTTTAAGAATTTTTACTTTTCCAAATTTGGGCCTGTATTCAATGATATGATTGTGAAAAGGATGCACAGGGATACAACATTTGGAGAGTGCGGGAATAGCTGTCGTTTCCGTCGTTTCCGTCGTTTCCGACTGCCTAAATCTAGTTTTCCATTTGTACACTTTTCCTACAAAAGATTCTTTGGCATATGATATCTACATTTCAGAGTTCCGTCGGTTCTTTCATGTCTGTGATATCTATACCAAAACAACAGAGCAAATTGCTGTTTCATAAACTTTTTGGTCAATGATAATTTCTTTTTTTTTAAATATCATTACTCTGGTGTCATCCTGTTTGTCCCAATTATACCTATGTGCATTTTGTCAATTAAAATTTCTCTACAACATTTAATTTTATCGTAATTTGTCTTCCCACTTTTTGAGGATTGTGTACTAATACGACACATTCTTGAAATATATCTGTATATTGTCAATACCTAATTCAGATTCAACAAAAATTTTTGTTCACAATGAGCGCTGGATTAACATTTTCCATGTAAATGACCCAAAATTTATACACTGAAATAAACTCAAACAAATAAACACTTTAATAAATAAAAATTATATTTACGACAATAAATTAAGATTTATACTCATTTCAATGACACTTCCTATTCACGTAAAATACAATTTCACATTTATGCTACCAAGAAGTGAATATGAAGGTATTCCCTCACAGTGAACATTAATTTGTATTCTATAAATATAAAAATTAAAGACTGTCATTAAATACGCCAACTCACTAAATAAAGTTCAATATACGTCGTCAGAACATACGTATTTTATCTGAACAAATATAATTATGTTCTCTGAAATAAAATTAATGTCCACGAAGCATTTTGAAGAAGGAAACTATAAAACCAAATTGAAATGAAATATTGCACGTAATAATTACAATCAAACAATTAATTACAATTTCACTGATCCATACATAATTTAAAGTTTCGACAATCAAAAAAAACAAAAACAAAAACAAAAAACAAAAAACTGCCGTTTACACGATCATAGTTTTCCATCCAAGACTACATAAACCTGCATCAAACTTTTGGGAGACGTTGGCGGATTTTGAAAGTACAAATGTAAACACGAGCACATGATACATATATACGACAGGAAACAGAAAACCAACAAATCCCACTAAAAAGTCAATATGGAGAATGATCTAATTTATTTAGTTGAGGTAAGCATGGTAAGAGAAGTTTAGAGTGCAAAGGCAAACGATGTACCATAATACGGACAGGAGAAAAAACACATAAATAAATACGTTCATCGAATTCCACATACTTTGAATAATGCTTATATGTGGTTGCCTAGCCGATCATGGAAAATATCAAGTGCTTAGAAAGTTAAGAGCCGGTAGTCTTAAGGCTTAAAATTGCATACCCATTGTGCAATCAAATAAACTGATGTTTTATATATTAAAGTATTGATGAATATATATCTGAAAACATTACATAAAATTATATTCAACTTCAGGTTACGAATTCAGGATTGACTTTTAGCTGGTATATTTAGTTTTTAAATGGATCAGCGTCATCTTTCTATGGCATTTTAGAAAAGTACGAATGAAATATATGACTTTTGGTTGAAAATGAATTTTTTTTTTTTAATTGGCACAATTGCAATACGCTTGAAAAATATGTTAGTAATGCTTTCACGGTCATAAAAATTGTTACATTAAATACAATTTTACCTCTTGAAATATATAATATTTGCAATGATATTCGAATGTAACAAAACAAAATTACAAATACATCATCTTCGCGAGTTCTCTCACAATGTACCATAACAAATTGACACACAATCCACTTGTGTTTGAAGTTTCATCATACACCGGATGGACACAACATTTAAGATTCAAACAAAGTTCATGACAGTCCTAATATCAAACATCACCAGATGTTATGTAGTTTGTACATTTTGTCTTCTCTATTCATTTGTGGCGTCAATTACTTGCGTATCGCCAGACTGTGATCCTCTGAAAAATGTCTCGCAAAAGGCCGGCCATTCTCCTCGCAAGCGTGCTCTCTTGCACTGAAAGCTTAGAACTGCATATCGGTTATGTGGATGTGTCCGTCGTCGTCGAACAAATGGCCCACCATCTTCCTCTAATTCTTGGTCTGAATGTCTTCGGCTCCGTCTAAGATTATATTTCATCGTCCGTACATCTTGTAAAATTGTAACAACTGAAAGAAAAAAATAGACGGATGATTTTCCATAAATATATTTTGATGGGATCTGTCTTACAGAGGATATTATTTTTATTTTTATGTATTAAAACAAGCAGATCTATGTATATATTGTCTCACAACCATTTCTTGTATTTATTGGGGTCGTGGGACGTAAGTGCAGACAATTTTGTGCGAGCTCTCTCTATTCCGGAATCTGTGACAAAGGTTCGTCATAGCACTGCTGATATACATGTACAAAAGAGGGTTGTTTTTGGTTGAGACCGGAATTTATTAATGTTACAAAATTGTGACATTTCTTTTCTATCCTATGGTCATGCAAACAGTATTAAAACCATTTGTTTGTTGGAAAAATGACCTACTACATTTAATTTACCAGGAACACTTAATCTTAAGGCGGATATTATAAATATATGAGGGAAGAGTTATGGTGGATCCACGCAAAATTCTTATACATGAACGTGACAAATAGTTGCATGCAAAATTTCATAAAAATCTATAAATAGTCCATTCATGTACTGCTTATTTGTTCTATTTATTTAACAAGGGCTATATACTCTGAATTATGCTTATATTTGATTGCCTGGCCGATATGGAAAATACCAAGTGCTTAGAAAGTTAAGAGCTGGTAGTGTTTAGTATTTAATTTTATACCCAATCTGCAATCAAATAAAAATAAAATGTATTACAAAATACCTAAATAAACTGATGTTTTATATTAGAACATTTATATGCAAAATGAGAATAAGCGATATTTTTTTAGAAAGAGGGAGATATAAAAACATTGAAATAAATAAACGTTTTTGCAGTTCATGTCAGTCCAAAGTAGATGATGAATATCATTTCTTTTTAAAATGTTCAAAAAAGACAATGTTATGAGAACATTTATTTCAGAATTTTAAACAATATTGTGAAGATTTTCAAAAACTGAATGATAACAAAAAAATTAATATTCTTTTAACAGACCAAGATCTGGTGCTCTAAGTTGATCCCTTCATTAAAAAGTCTTGGTTACTGAGAAAGCGAACTTAGAAGCTGCATAAGATGATTATGTCTGTTTCAGTTTGTCTGTTTATTAGTCCCCTACCGGCAAAGCCGAAGGGAACTTTAGGTTTGCAGTTCGTGCGTCCGTGCGTCTGTCCTTTTGTTCATCCGTCAGTCCGGCAAATCAGTTTTCCGCACTTTTTTCAGTTCCTCTTGAAGATATTGACCTGATATTTGGTATATAGTTTTATCATGACCAGTTACAGATCAAGTTTGAATTTCGTACCGTTCAAATAATTTTTTTGCAGAGTTATGGTTTGCGGACTTAGAAAATTCACGCAAATAATCAGTTTTCCGCACTTTTTTTTGTCATTCTTGAAGAGATTGACTTGATATTTGGTATATAGTTTTACCATGACAAGTTACAGATCAAGTTTGAATTTCGTTCCGTTCAAATGATATTTTTTGCAGAGTTATGGTTCGCGGACTTAGAAAATTCATGCAAATAACCAGTTTTCCACACTTTGTCACTACGTCTTCGTCCGATTCAAATACTTAAGGAGATTCTGCGTGTTTTCTCATAGCTCAAGCCGGTAGAGGACATTGTATTGCCCAGCAATACTTTCAGAATGCTTGTTATGTAACCTTTTTCTTTTTTTCAGTATTATTTGTACAAAATGTTTTTATGTTTCAAAGCCTTCAAATTATCTTTGGTATAACTGCTTTCGTTTAATAATAATAATCAAAGTACTGATGAATACATATCTAAAACATTACATAAAATTATATTCAATTTCAGGTTACGAATTCAGGATTGATCTTCATCGCTGACGCTCCTGACTAGAATTGTGTACCATGTGTAATCATGCAAGACATACAGGTTTTTCTGATTGGATTATTCTTTATCATAAATAATAGATATAAATTTTGTATTTCTAAGAGAAAAGGTCACAGATCAGGACAATTATTATCTTCCCATTACATTTTGCGCATAAAAAATTGACTAAATTGTATTTAACTCACTGTTTATAAATATTATGTTAAATACTCACTATTATCAAGTTCAGATTCTACCTCATTTTCTAAACGCTCCAAATCTTGTAATTCTACAACTGGTTTGGTTCTTACAAACGTTCGGATTAGAATAATAAATAAAAATGTGTACAGAGTGATCTTCTGAACGTCCATTTTAACCTGTAAATGAAATGACACTAGTTAACAAAAATAGTTTATTAGAAGGCTATTTTTATAATAATTTCCTGATTTTTTGATAAATTTACAATTAGTCAGAAACAAGGGTTTGTCATCACACGTTTCCTGGCGTCTATCGATACTGTCCACTAATGATCAACAAAATACAACATTGGCCATCAATATAAAGTGTTGTTACTTGTATTTTAAGTGTTTTTTTAATTGATGTCAAAAGGGTTTAATTACCAAAAAAAACTGCGTACGTGCTATCTACACCATACAACAGTGATTCAAAAGATTTACCCTTTTGTCCTCACTTGCAGTTTCTTTAATACAAAAATTTGGTATAAATATATATGACTGCACATCAAACTGTTATTGCATTAAAAAAATAACCGTGATAGATTTTACAAAATACAATTGCAACATTAAAAAATTCTATGAAAGAATTAAAATAAGTCATATAATATTTTCAAAAATTAAAAAAAAAATTCTTATCATTTACTTTACCAAAAATAAATTAGCCTTTTCTTCAAATACTTACAAGTTGCAGTTAGTCCTTTATATCAAACAAATTTCTTTTAATGAATTCCAAGTATGATCATTTAAACTTCTCCAAATATTATTTGTACGCCTCGGTGTTCATATTGAACAGCAATACATATAAAGATTTACTCATCTGAATATATTTTTAACGAATTGTACAAAATCATATCATTTAACTTTTGAAGAATTTAATCCCCTTATGTAAATTACTTTTTCTTGGGAATTGGACGAATAGTAAGGCATGTCGGTACAGCTTTTAAAGACGCGTGTATAGTATATGGGTATATGTTGGTAAAAAAAATCACAGATGTATTACGCAGACATATTTTTGCAGAAAGGTTTAAAATAAGAAATATTTTATAAAAAGATACGCAATGGATAATAAATACTCTTTGAGTCTTCTGTATATACATATTGTCTGCGGGTATTCCTTTGTTTTTACTATTTTGTTTTATTCTCGCACAACTGCATTCTTTACATGCTATTTGGTATCGTTAGTGATTGTCATTAGTCATTTTGTTTTCCAAAAGTTCAAATAATTATTATCTTCGAGTTTTTTTCTACTGACACTTAATAATATTTTGTGTTTTTTTTCAAAATAGTTACCTTTTCATATGCAGTTTGATACCATAATAGGTTATAACTGATTGTCGTTTGTTGGGGGACGTAAGATCCATGTGTCTTTATTGATGTGATCTTGTATATGTATTTGACACAAGTATTTATGATCCGGTATTTTATTTTATACTGACATTTTTTACATTTTTTTTTTGTTTGTTTGATAAGTTTGAACCTATTCATATTTGATACTTTATTGGCAAAAATTTGTTGTGTGGAGAATGAATCCGCCATATATTATGATAGTGATTTTTCTGACTGATCGAACATGCTGTAAATTGTGAATTGGTACTTTTCTGTGATGTTTCAAATAAAAATTATCACCAAATGACAACTCTACAGTACTGGAAAGACAAGCATTCGAAATATAACAGGTAAAGCAACGTTACTTTATCCTAATTAAACTGAAATAATTGATACCAATCAAAACATAATTTTTGTATTTATTTGGAAAAAGCTTTAAGCATTTTTTTAGCCAAACTTTCTAAGATATATGTACGCCAGATTATATATTTCTATACAGTATATTGCCATGCATTTTATGCAGCTGCAAATGAAGCTTTCGAATAAGTGAACTGAGTTTTTCCAAAATTGCAACCCAGGTTGTTCAGATTCCCACATATTGTTTAAACAGATTAATAACACGATATAAACGAAATTTTTCGATAATCTTTTGAATTTTGATGATCAAAACAAAACTTTGGAGCCCATAGATGTCGAATTACCACAGTGTAAATTTAAAAGGGTTATAATTCAAGACGGTGAGAAATGAGTGCTATTATATACAATATATTTCCCATCCCCTTATACATTTAGTAAGATATCTTACAAAGTTATAAGATACAAGTACACCATGCAAGATAAACTGCGTATATATTAAAAATTGTCTTCCAAAATAACAAATACAACAGTATTTCTAAACGCCACAAATTTTAAATCTGATTGGTCCTTTAAGTAAAGTCAAGAAATACCAAAGGCATATTCGAAGGAGGGGAAAATCGAAACAACTGACAAACTCCGGTGAACAACGAAGACAAGGCCAAAACAATACATGCATTACAATTAAAAGCTAAAAACATATGAACAACATGGATCCCACCAAGGAAGGGATAACATCAATGGAACAGGTCCATTTTCATTTGGGAAACGGTTTTTTCACACCTGTCAACCAAGTCATGATGAAGTCCATAATTAGGAGTAACATACCCCTGTCAGCATTTTTTCTGTCTGGAGCCGGGAGGATCAGTCCAGAAAGTCAATGTATGTCACAAGCGCTGGAATAACGTATGAGTTGTGAAATAACGACTTCAAGAAACAGTAATAAAAGTGTTGTATTATATGGGTAAGTTTCTCATAGGAATTAGACCTACATGCGTCTTCATCTTATTATAAGATATCACATTGAGTTATCGTAAGTTATACTCTCGTTTGGTGAATAAATATAAATATGGCATGCCTTAGTTAAACTAAACTCATTTTTCAGAGGTAAAATTTTTCTAAATACGATTATTTAAAATATCCAACATTATGCAATTTCAATTTATTTAAAAAAATGTTACCCTCCTTTTTCCTTTATTGAAGCATCGAACAAATTTTCTTACCTTTTTTTTTAACTAAATCCCTAATAAATTGGCAACATTAGGTGACACTCCTCGATGAAATGTGATAATAGCACAATATGCATTCATATAAATATTATAATCTTTAAAATGGTGACCTTCATTTACAAGCAGACTTCATTGGTAACTTTGGAACTAATATGTCAATTGATCCATGATTAGGTGACAACAATCATACTTCATGTAAAACAATTATTTCTCAAATGGCACTACTGTTGGTGATATTATCAGTTAGTTATAAATATTTAAAGTCAGTAGTTAATGTGATAACTTTATGCCGACAATATTGTTCAACAATATGTTACAAAGATTGAACATGGAGGTTTGTTAATCAGCTGCGCGTATTAAAATATGCTCCTAGTAGATCATGTAATGACGTATGGAAAAATGACAGCTAGTATCTCCCATTGAATTGAAAGGGAGCTGCATTAATACAAAAAACAACAATTTTTCGAAAGTTAGACTGGCCAAGTCCTATTGGCTGATATTTTTAATTAACGATTCTTGTTTTCCTTACAAACAAGTTCTACTGAATATTTATATGCATATATATTTTACACTTAAGCAAACTCATTGTATGCTGTTTATCACCTATAACTAATTTTACCTATTTAACAGGTTGTTCACACGTTCGTTGTTTACCGTATATTCTTGTTTACTTCATACACAAATTATGTTATTTTTGTAAAGGACCTAAGGGTACCTTTAATAACTAAGTTTCAGTACTTATATTCTAGATTATTCCAAAATAAAAGAATTTCCTTAAAATACGTGTATCCGAATACAGTTAAATTTAATTTGATGGTCAACAGGGTATAATTACAGACTCAAAATCAGAGCCTGTGTGGTTAATCTGTCTCTATAACATTTAAGTTTATTTGGCTGAACGGGGTGAACTTTTTAATAATCAACTTACCCGATCTGGAATAGCCTATGACGACTATTTTAGTTGATAGACCGTAAACAGGAAAATATATGCAAGATATGTACCATATTAAAAAACAATTCATTTGACCAAGTTTTTTTTTAAATTTCGACAAATGCATGGTTACTGGCTTTCGTGGTAATTTTGGTCCTTAAAACAACAATGATTACAAATTAAGCTTTTCTTTTTAATAATGCATCCGTGTTTTGAATTCAAAACCTGGAGTGTCAATATACTCAAACTGTCATTGTATTGTGAACTTTTACACAGTCCGTATACGGATAAACATATATATATACTAGACATTGAACCCGCGCGAGCGCGGGAAAATAAGCATTTTTTTTTTTGGTGGCCATATTGACTTTAAAAAGTTATTACGGCCATGTCATTCATGGAACAGGAACTCAGTATGGATGTTGTGGCTGGCTTCCTATAAATTTTCCTGTTAAGTAGGTGGTATCAACTGATAGTTTCATGTCTATATATACTGTAGTATTCCAGCAATGGCTGTTAATGCAAACTTTAACCAAAGTCAATGAAGCGTGAAATTTAGGTCAACGTGACCCAATTGTCATATGGCTGTTCGTTACTACTGAAGATGTATCCACTGATGAAGTAGACTGTGTGCCACTTAGAATTACCAAAATGAACCTTAAGGTTCCCTCAAAGTCAAAATCTATGACGAAAACACAACCACATAAATTGTCAATATTTTTATTGTTAAAATTAATTCTGAACTGGAACTTGATGAAAAGCTTTCATTAAATACACATTTCATAATGCATTACCTTTTTCCTTCAGAATAAATATGAAAATGAAATTGTAGATGTAAACATTTCCTTAGAGACGGATGAATTTTTCAAAAGATGCCGTGAGTAAGGTAGAGCATATTTTTGGAAAATAATTGTTCCAATTGTTTCATTGTCGTCATGGACAGGGCAAGCGAGGATTAATTTCACAAATATATCCAATAATCAGACGATAAAAGCATTTTTAGTGTGTGGCTGCGTGTGCTGTCCACGTTTATAAAGATGTCCGAGATAAATTTCGTCATTAATGCTAAAGATGACCATTTGTTAAAAATATTTTTATCTAGGGAATTGTATGGTAGAGATATATATATTTAGACAGGTCACATGACAAATAATGTAAAAATAGATAATGGTTGGTATTATCACTTTGTGCAAGGTAAACATCCGAGCAATCCAAAAAACAACTAAGTTAGGAATTTCTCTGAACTTTACCTTACTTCTTCATAATCTTCAAAGTTCATAACCTTTACAGTTAGGAGAAATTGCGTTATTGTAGAAAAACAATCCTGAATACATGAAGCGGAAACATCCCACTCGAAGGAGAATTTTTTTAATTTGTTTTATTCTTCTTCCGTAATTTCAAACAAAAATAATATTACATTTAAAATATGTGCATACTTGTTTATTTAAATCAATGTGTTAAACGTATGCATTCGAGAACCTTCGTAGGGATATGTTGGGAGAATTTATATCGGATAAGTGGATACAAATTCCATTTGCACATAAACAAAACTACAGTTTAAATCTATAAATGCAGATTGTCAAATCCGATAATAACCTTTATAATCTGAACCATACATCGTTTATTTTGAACCACGCGTTTTGCCGCCTATTCGGCTAATTCGTAAATTTAGTATTATAGATATGAATAATTTATACATGAATGGGTACTTTCCTTCAAAGTTAACTCCCTCGGTGTTCTTGTGGTAACGTACTCGCCTCGAGTGCGGAAGTCCTCTGGTTTGACCCAAGGCTGAGTCAAACTAAAGATTTTAAAACTGGAATTCGTTGTTTCTCCGATGCAATTAGGAGCAAGAGCAAAGACTGGTCGGGTCGAAGTCAGAATAATGTATCCGGGTAGGGTGACATGTCTTTGGGCTTTTACCTCGTCGGTTAGCAGGTAAAAATCCGGCTCGGTGTGTCGTTCTATTACAAAGCAGGATTCATATTCATATCACATCAATATGTTCTCGTCCTGATATGCTTGTGATAATTGACACTGGACGTTAAGCAATAAAACATCCACCCATAATTCAAATTCTTTTTATCTTTGTCTCATTTGAACTTGCAAATTCTTTCCATAATTTAGAAATCAGCATTAAAGTGACGGGTTAAAATTTACTGAAGTAAAATTGCAAAAAAATCTTTGAAATTCATTTGAAATATTGTTTCCTTCAAAAGGTTTCTCTTTTCCTTTTTTGTCAAAGTGGAATTCAAAAATGACATCACAACATTTTTGATGATTGATGAATGACATAAATTGTGTAAATGATATCATAAAATTTTTAATCATACCAATATTGACATAGATCTTAATGAAATTTATTTAGGGAATACTTAATTCTTACGCTGCAACAGCTTTTTAGTGATTTACAGCACTTTCAGTTCCTTCATTAAATGAAACCTTAAAGCATACCATCTCTTGTCCAATTAGCGCTATCGAATATAAATGAGAGGATATGGTGGATTTATCTTGACATAAAATCCCGACATATACGTGACATGGTTCAGCAAAGGAACACCTCTTTTTTTTAGGCTTGTCGTTATCTTGTAGTCGCACTGCTCCGTAAATACGGAAATGAACTTAAAAAATAACCATATTTCTGATGACAGGACATGAATGGAGTCAAAAACTCAATAAATAAAAATTATATGCCCTAATTATCCCGCCCACTTATAATTTTTTAAAGTAATTTACAATCTAGAACAGTTACTCCAATTACAAAGAGTACGTTTTCGGTAATTTATACAGCTGATCGTGATCATAAAAATATTTTTGCATATCATTACTGTCAATGAAGTCAAAATCATTCATAAAAAATAAGTCAAGGTTAAAAATTGATAAAATTACTGTCAAGTTAACTAAGATCATTCTCATTATGGGGCGCTGAATTGGTCACAATTATTAAATTTAAGGATGTCCAAATTTAGGACCTACTGAAATATATAAAGATCTATATAAAAAAATGGCCCTGATATAGTTCAGGAGATATTTGTATATATTTGATGTATTTTAAAAGGAATTTTCTTGAAGAAATAATCATAAATCTGGATTGTGTTTACCAAAAACCAAATCCTAACCAATTCCACGCTGTTCTACTTAAGATTTTAAAGCCAAATATTATGATAATCAAAAGTTGTATTCCAACTTTTCTGAATCCCTTGGAAGACTCATAAATCATCTTTTTCAGAAAGGTACCAACAACGATATATTTCTTGAATATAAATAGAATTAGTAGTACAGTGTCTACTTTGGTAAGTTTCTTTGAAGATTTATTTTCATGATTTTTTTTTACATTTTCAAAACAAATGAAACATCTAAAAAGTGATATTACATTTGTATATATTATAAGCATACGGTGTATTGGAGGAGTAGAATGCTTGACATGTACATGCAGTCTTATATTCTTAAAGTTGTGAGTTTTTGTTCTTGGGCTAGTTTCTCATATATGCATCATTTTGTCCTTTTCGGATTCTTCTCAACTCATTGCTACCAAGTAACGGTGTCAGCTTTAAATGTGACTTTGGATTTGATTATGTAATAATTGGAAGTTTAAAAGGTAATCAAATTTCTAGGGGTTCGTAAAGTTGGCCAGAGGCTTCAATATCACCTAGTATATGATTTTTAATAAATTAAATTTAAAAGTTCCACATTGTGATAATTTACATAATTCAGTAGTCAAACCCTGTATTTATATTTTTACAACTTACAAAGAGCAACCTGCTCATAGGCTTCTTAATAATGTTAATCAATCAGATCGAACTTAAAAAAAATATTGATATATTCATATTCAATGGAAATCAGATTGTATTAAATAACCATTAAAATATTTTGATAAAGTCAATTATAAATATCCCTAATCGGTATAGTTCACAAACTAAGCTATAAGCAACGAGACCTTGGTTCCAATGAAGAATCATTATAAAATTCCAACCTTCATTGGCATTTCATTTCCTTTACCTGCATGCTGCACTCACGTGTCATCTATTTATTATATTAGTATGTGTGTTTTGTCCTTGATCTCAAGTTCATGAGAATATATTAAAGGGTAAAGGCTTTTTAAAAAGCGGTTACCAAATAACCACCCGAAAGATGGTCATTACCCTAAACTGACAATAGATTTCTTTTAATATTCATAAAAAAAAATATTGTTCTTTGTAAACTTGTTAATATGGAAGAACAATCTTTTGTTATAAATAAATTGACCAATCAAAAGCCTTTTGGATTTGTTCATTTTGGATTATTTAATCTTTAACAGCATAAAGAATAAATGAAGATGTCTTAAGTGTAACATTCGGTCAACCATAGTTTACGTTTGTAAGGTGAATATCCCTCACTTTCACTTCAAGTCAGAGAATTTTTACCAGCAAAGTTGTATTTTCTTTCCTCTTTTTTCCACAGACAGAATTAGCTTTTCATATTTTTTTTTTCGTTACATGAATTTTTTTAATGTGATTACGAATAACCAATGTTCTTTCAAACTAGTTGTTTAAAAAATATATAACATATTTACCGCATGGATGTATGTAGTCCCTTGAAATATAATTGTGACAAAACAAAATCTTGTATTTTTGTCACATGTATATCCATTTTCTTGAAATTTTGTATTTACTTGCTCACAGTCAAGTCAACGTTAACATAATACACATTAACATCGGGTGATGCAATAACATGTATGGCATGAATGGATAGCATGTGGGTATTTATATATATTAGCTATGAAGGATAGTCTTTCATTGGTTTATACTAAAGCCATCGTAGTTTTAAAGCTTCTACTGTGGCACGCCGTACTTATACTTACAACGTTTAAAATATCTTATGCAAAAGCATTATATCGGATAAGGTATGACAGTATTGTGTGTACAAGATAGATAGAAAGATAGACATTATAAAAGTGTACTAGATAGATATATATAACTTAAAGATATAAAGATTCTAATGAATACAAATAACGAATGGTCTATGCAGCTGCACATTAGATATTCCATACCAATTTTGTTGCAAAAGAGGTGCACATTTCGTCGATTTACCACTCATCAGTAATTCCTAAGACCTAAAATGTTCAAAGCCGAACTAATAACCCGAAACGCTGAAGAAGCAATTAAAAAATATCAAAGAGATCAAAACTAATCAGGACAGGGTTATTAAAAATTTAAAGTGTCAATTTAATGATAAAATTTACTATAACTAAGCTGGTGATACCCTCCGGGAGCTGGAATCAACTAGCAGGGATAGCGACTCAGTGGTAATAAATATTTATTTCTTTGTACCAATTTGTGATTAGTTCTACTCTTGGTCTGCATACACAGTAATATAGATTTTAGCGTTAGTGAACAATTCTTTGGCCATCATCACGAAAATCTGATATACAAATATCCAATTCATCATTTAACTTAAAACGAGTACACCATGTTTATTCGATTCTAATAAAAACTAAAATACAATACTTGTCATTAAAAAAAAACTGACAGACGAAAATTGAAAACCATAAGAAAGGACCTAAAAAATTTAAAACCTTAATAAACATTAAATACAACAAGCATTCTGAAAATATTGCTGAGTAATACAATGCCCTACCGGCTAGAGCTATATTTTGACAAATTCCTATTTCCAAGGGAAAAAACCCACAATAATTATCCGATCAGTGTGAAACTGTAACTTATCATTATAAGCTCGCATACCAAAAATTAAGATAATTTGGTATAATGGTGTGCAAAAAGGTCAGGAGAACTAATTTTTTATTTCCAAGGGCAATAACTCTCACAAAATTATCCAATCAGCTTAAAACTCAATCTTGATATGTAGCTCACATACCAAAAATGATACAGTATGTATAACCAGGTGGTTAAACAGTTTCTGGAAAAAGTCAGGAAAACTGCAGTGACTGACGGACGGACGGATGGAATGGAAACCTGTAGCCCCTTCGGCGTTGGCCGTAGGGGACTAATAAGTCGGCACTAATAGCTAAAGAAATGAAGAAGAAAACATACAAAAAACATAGTGGCGTTTTGGAATACTTTATATATCCTTTATTTGCATAAAATACACCCATATGGGTCAAAGCAAAACAATACAATAACACCTCAATATATATACATCACAATAGACATTAACACTAAGAACATGAATACAACAAACAGCTTACAATAAAAAAAAATCGTTATAATTATAATATGAACTCTGACCAATGTGGACCCTATTTTCGTAGTGCTAATGACTGCTTTATAAAGTCGCAAACATAAGGTAAAAATTCTAATTTAGGGTTTAAAATTTGACTAATATGTTCCAATTTGTTATTAAAATCTATATTCAAATTAAGTTGAAAATGTTGGAACATAGTTTTTCTTTGCTTTTTATTTAATGTTACAAATTAAGAAAAAATGATACTCATCCTCAATTTCTTTACACACAGTACATAGCCGGTTTTCCCTTAAAATATTTTTGTATCTTCCTACTTCTATATTTAAAGAATGGTCACTGACTCTGAATTTAGTTAAAATTTGTCTATTTTTGAAACTGGATTCTTTTATTAAATATTTTTCCAATCCAAAATCAGATTTTATCTGTTTATATAAATATAATTTTGAATCGCTTGTAAGACTTGATAATTTCAACATTAGTTGATTTTTATATTTATCCTCTACCAGTTTTCTTGTTTTACATTTTAAATTATATTTAATTTTATGAAAAGGTTTATCAAACTTTTCGTATTCTTAATGTCAAGATCAAATTCTTCAAATATTTTCAAGGCATGAGTATACCATGTGTACATGCCTTCATCGTTTAATTTTTTGTTAACATAATATGCTTCTTTCAGCAAGGGGTTAGTTTTGTCGGAATTAATTCTACTGAAATACAATATAACTTGAATTTTTATGAAACTTTCAATCGGTAGTCTACCTAATTCAGTTTTGGAAGAAATATTACATGCTGTCTTTTTTAACCCCAAAATTGATTTGCAGTATCTGTTATGTATTTTTTCATAAAATGTTTCCTTTCGGTACATGTTAATTTCAAAGAAGAACAGCTGTAAATAACACTCGAATTTTTTTTTTTAAATATTAATTTTTCTACAAATGTCCTATATGAATTGAATATATTCTTGGAGATAGCGTATTTTATAGATTTTCCATTTTGTAAATTAAAAAAAATCAAAGTGTATCTATAACGGACTAATACATTTTGAAATTTCTAATTTACAGATTGGGAAATATCAAAATACCCCGACTGTGGGTACAAGCTTAACGCAATTTGGATCAGGAAACGAAAAAATTATAGACAACAAATCAATATACCACTTATATAGACAACAAATTAATATCAAACGCACAATAAAAAAAAACAGATTACAGTATAGTTTTCTATAAAAATAAGACACAAAAAACAAAAAAATGTGGGTCCCCTCATATTTTTGGGATATGGTTTGGGTCCCCTAAAGTAAAGTAAGGCCAAATATCAAATGCGATTACAATCAATTATCTGAATACGAAAACTATTCAAAATTCATTACCAGCGTCGTCAAAGATAGAAACAATCTAATGCACTTGTAGGCACGTCTACGAAATTCGGATACTTTTCAGACTTTCACCCAGTTTAAGTACATAGAATTATGCAACTGAAAGATACTCAATGAAAAGGCTAACGACATGGCCTTGAATTATTATACCAATAGTTAAAATTCGTTAGAGTGATTTTAAATTGATTTAAGTACTTGAACTCATTGGTTTTTCAAATTTTAATCCAACCTAATCTGTTATTAACTTTTTCATAAGTTTCAATGTACAATATATAAACCGTTTGGCATTTAACTTGAAAACTAACACAAAAGATGTTTACAGATTTCACAAATATTAGGCATTAGAATGTGGTGTTTCGTGATTATTATTTTTTTGGAATAATAAGTTAACACGTCAGTACGGTCAATCAAATGGAAAGTCACATTTTTGAGAGGATGAAGTATGGATCGTCGCTTCAACTGAAGTAAAATTCCTAAAAGGTACTCACCTGCATGGCAGTTATATGATCATTTGACTTTTTAACGCCTGAATTCATTCTGATTAAAGAATTGTTTCTATCAGTTCTATACCTCAAATGATTCTAAGACCACACTAAATTGATCTTTAGTTGTGTGGATTTCCCCGCTCAGATTTTTAGACATGTAAATTTTAAGAAAAACATTTTGCCGCTTCATTTGGCAAAAGTGCTGAAAATTCGCCTAAAATTCTTCATTTTTCAAGAAATTAAAAATAAAAAATGCTATTCGTCCGTCCTAAAATTGTGCAAAAATTGGGCTTTTTTCCCAATTTTTAGAAGGTTTTAGTTAAATAAATTGTGCCGCTCGTAAATTTGATCTTCGCCCGAAAAAAAAATACATTAAAATATTGCTCGCGCTCACCTATTTTTGCCATTCGACAATCCAAAGAACTAAAAATCAATTTGATGTGGCCTAAACATGAATCGTTCATTTATTCACAAATATCGAACGAATTCGAAGTGAAATTTTAAAAAAAAATCCCAAAATGATAGAAAAAGTATCACTGAAACAGCCAAATTGTTGTTACTTTAAGATAAACTAGAAATTGTGTCTGTAAGACACGGATGCCCAGCCTAAAATATAGGTCATCATGAATGAATGCTCAGTACTATCTAAGGTACATCCACTGATAAAGTTTCGTTGATACACTATGCTTAGTTCCAAAGAAATGAACCTAAACACAAAACTTAACCAGTCGCTCAAGCATAAAATGTAGGTCATAATGACCAAATTATTGTATGACTGATCAGTACTATCCAAGGCACATCCACTGATGAAGTTTCGTTGATATACTCTGCTTAGTTCCAAAGAAATGAACCTAAACGTAAAACTTAACCCGGATCGCTCAAGCATCAAAATGTAGGTCATAATGACCCAATTATTGTATGACTGCTCAGTACTACACAAGTCACATCAACTGATGAAGTTTCACTGATACACTATGCTTAGTTCCAAAAGAAATGAACCTAAATGCAAAAGTTAACCAGAGTCGCTGAAGCATATAATGTAGGTCATAATGACCCAATTATTGTATGACTGCTAAGTACTAGCCAAGGCACATCCACTGATGAAGTTTCATTGATACACTATCCTTAGTTCCAAAGAAATGAACCTAAATGCAAAACTTAACCAGAGTCGCTCAAGCATACAATGTAGGTCATAGGGACCCAAATGTTGCCGAACTGCATTGTACTATACAAGAGGACTGTAGTGGTGAAATATCATTGATATATTACTATAGGTTTCTGAGAAATGAACCTAAACGCTAAACCAAAGTTACTGAAGTATGAAATGTAGGTCATAGCGACCCAAGTGTTGCTGAACTGTGTTGTACCATACAAGAGAACTGTAGTGGTAAAATATCATTGATATATTACTATAGGTTTCTGAGAAATGGAGCTAAATGCAAAACTTAACCGAATCGGGACGTAAGTACAAGGGTAAATTGTGGCGGGCATAAAAAAATCATTTCTGTGCTTCTGAACTTTTAGGAACAAGTGAAGCGGGCACTTCAATGGATATTAACCTACGAAGAAAGTCTTATTTTGGATTTACTAATAACAGATGAAATTGGTTGGGTTCAATTAAATGTCTGAAAAATTTTTCTGATTATCCACAGAACGACATATATTATATACTTTTCACGGTAAGTAATATTGTATAATGAAACAAAAGTAGAGTTTCCTATGAGCTTGATTCGCTCACCTAATATCGGGTTAATCTAATACTATGACAAATGACTGTACCCACAACCTCTGCATGCTTACTACAGGGTCCAGTTGTTCAAAAGTTAACTACAATTTCCAGTTTCAAATTTTCGCTTCTTTGGTTATGCCTAAGGACTGAAAATTTTCTGATGGGTTAATCCTATGACTTTGTGTGTCTATGCTAAATTTTGTACAGTAATACTACTTAACAAATGAAATAATGGAAAGTGAAAAAAAGTGATTAACTTTTGAACAACTAGGCCCTGGTATTGTTTTAAGATAAGATCTGTAAGTAAGATTTTTTCATAGTTTCCTCCATTTATAAAATATTTTATTACACGAACAGCCATGACCTATTACAAATCTAAACCTGAACTTTTATTTCATTCTATATGTAGTATAGTATTACACTTAAAGTTACATGTTTATGAATCCTTTGACAAAAGAGGTGTATGATTTAGAATAAATTAATTTTAAAGAGTAATAGGACCCAATATGACGTAATCAAATTATTTTTTTCGTACTTTAAACTTGACCTCGTATTTGAACAATTGTCCTTGAAGTTTGCCACTCGTCTTTTCAATCAGTACAATTAAACCAAGAAAACTTATGCTAAGTGAATATATATGATATACAGAAGAAAAAATGGAAAAGAAAATGAATTGATGTAGATAATTATGATCTAACTTTGAATACAAACAATTTTTATATACAGCTAGTGAACCTATTTGTATTATTGAAAGAAAATAAAAGATTTTGACTTAAAACTAGAGAGATATCCTTATTAAAAAATATCAGTAATAAGTGTTACTGTAAGTTCAAGAATAGGTAACTGTCCTTATTTCTGGAAAGTTTTCTGGAATACCAATTATGAAATAAAGGATGGTCATCTTACTCCTTCACAATTACTGTCATTTGGATCGTTATAATACTTGTCAATGTCTAACTTTACCTTTTGTAACAGTTTAGATATTACTTATGTAATGAAAAAAATTGGCATTTCCTGAAGCAGTTCTTAAGAATTTTTCTATATACTATTCAGTACTATAGGGGCGGTGCCTTCAAAAGAAGTTGAACGGCGCATATTTCGAACTGCATGCTATTCTTGTGTTCCTCCTTAGCCGGGCTCCTTAGTTGGGCAAGATTGTAATATACAAAATGGTAGCAATCTACTTTTACAGTTTGTTACAGTTACTTTAAAAAAATTTGAAACCCTGCATGGAAATGTATTGTTTAATCCAATAAAATTGTATGTTTTTATAATGGCACAGTTTTCTGACCATTTTGTTTTTCGCATGCTTAGTGTCTTTAATTGTCCCCAGGGATTTGATGCTGTTTGATGACTTTTGTGGGGAATCTATTTTCCAAATAATATCAGGAACACCTGATATATATCCCCACTTCAATGGCTGACTGGACCTATGTAATGTTGTTAAAGTACTAGTAATTCATAAGTACTGTCATGTGCATCATTATATTGGTCAACTTGTTACTTAACACTTATAATATTTTTCTCAGTTATTAATTGCAATATTATTTGAGTTTTCATCATTGGCCCTTAACATATTTGTTCAGTATAAAATGCCAAGTCCATAAGGAGAATGTATCTAGTACTCTCAATGAAAATTATCATAAGTAATCAACATCTTAATAGTGAAACAAAGTGATGGTACGATGAGTAAATTTTTAGTTCTTTTATTTAATTGTTGTATCAATAAGAAAAATAATGAAAAAAGAAAAATGTACCTGTTATTACTAGTTGATATGGCAATACGTTTTATAGTGGGATGATGTGTCAGTAATGCATTTTCCATTTACTTTCATTTTGTAATAAACAAAACTTTGTACACCATTGTTTACACCTTTTATTAATGAATTATCCTTCCTTAATAAAACAATGCATACAGTTTATATATATATATATATATATATATATATATATATATATATATTATTTGCTGTTCACATTTTACAAAGGGTTAAAATTTCTTCAAATTAATCATATTTGTAAAAAGAACTGAATGTTTTATTTCAACTTTGAGCACATGCTAAAATAAAAAAGAAAAGAAAAAACAGCTCAAAACAATGAGGAATAATGAGGAATAATGATAGTTAAGCTTGATTAAGATAAAACAAAATATCTGTCTCCTGTGTGCTAGATTTTAAATTAAAATGTTTATCTTTTATTATTTTGGACGTTTATTTATTTTTTATTTTATTCTGCTTCACAGATTCTTCAGTATAAATTTGTTTATGATATGTGTACTGTGTGTCCAATGTATTTCATAAACTAATTTCTATATGAAACAGCCAATAATTTTCTAAACTTTTACACATTCCAATCAAGGATTAGGCATATCCTGTAAGTCAACATGGTTCAAACTGTTGGAAGTAAAACTTGCATTTGTTCAAACATGTAATAAAAACATATTTTACACTAAAATCAAAGAATTGTACTTCGAAAATCTGAGGCATCATAGCAAGGGAAAGGTAATAATTAGTTTTGACAAAAGGTACAGTTAATATTTGTACTGATATATTATATAAATTATTAAGACTTTCCAATAAAAACAACTTTAAGGCATACTTGGGACACACAGCAGTTGATTTTGTTTAAGGTGAATACAAACGATATTTAAGATGGAAAAAACAGTAATTAAAGCACTGTTCATTTTCTGTATTTATTATGTTCCTGTACTACCTGGTTTGATTGGTTTTGGGGACTTTATAACACTTTCAGTAGATTTGGCTATATCATGGTGGCCATTTTTTATTGGTGGAGGAATCCTGAGTGCCCAGATCTACGGTAGGAAAACTTGCAATCATTGTCAAGTTAGATCGGAGTGGCGAGCTTGGTTTGAACTCATAAACTCAGTGTTGAAAGGTTATCAATCATCAGAAATTACAATGAACTACCTATACCACATGGCCAACATGGCCCCTCCAGTTATACCTGAACTAATTTCTCTTGTACAATAACTCCACATCCATCTTTTATCTTACAGTGATGACAATAATTAAGCAAAAAAGGATCATTTGCAACTGCTGCTTAACAACCACAAAAGTATAAAAATCTTAGAATAAACTCTTGTGATAAAGTCCCACTATTCTTAAAAGTGAAACCCTCTTCTGGAATCTCTGGTACCTATGTAGGAGTAAGTTTTTCCCCTTTCAGTCATTTTCTTTGACATAAGATTTTACAACTTTAACTAACTGAGCTATATCTGGGGAAAATATCTGACAACACCCTCCGATCCATCTGACTCCTAAATCAATCCATTCCTTAACCATTTCTGGCTCAAGGGGAGACGACTCTTTTCTACCATACCATCTACAATACAAAAGTCAGTCACTGCATGTTATATTTTTTGTGTTTTCTGCATGGCTAATTTTAAATTTGATTGTCCGCCAAGAGCTTAAACTAATGCTGCTTATTGTTTGCTTTTTCAAAGCTTAATCATAATTTTTTTCTCAAACTTCTACTATCTTGGTGAAATATACTAAACAAGAAAAGTTTAGGATCATGTTTTTCCATTTCCTATTACAAATGCACTAAGTTTTACATCACAGTTTTATCTTACAAAATCCTACACTTGCCAATCAGACAGGGAACATCATGTCTAAAGTTTTCTGTGATTATCAGGTTATACACTTGAAAAAAGCCAATGGAAGCAGTCCTTGAGAAACACAAATTTCTGAAATTCGAATTTTTACCCCCAAAATTTACTCAATATGAAAAAAATTAAAATTTAGTGATAAATCGATGTGAAGAAGTCTTTTCCTCCATAATTTGTGTGTTTTGATGTTTCAAACAATGGAGTACAGTCACTGTGTTGAATTTGTGAACCATATCTTTGCAGTTTTGAAAATGACCGATAAAAAATGATAATTTTGGTATGGGAAAAAATGGGTACCCTAACTTTAATGTCTCCTTCTTTGACATTTTTCACAAAATCATTTGGAATCAAAGAGTTCAGAGAGAGAAAAGGCAAATCGCTGAAAATGTCAAAATGACAAATTTTGAAAAATTGATTTTTGCAGAAAATGTTCCAAATGGTACCGGTATACACGGTTCAAAATTTCTTGTTGATCGAATCAGTTGTCATGCCCATGCCTCGAGTTGAAAATATAAATACAGTATTTTAAACGGACATGATCCTTAACTTTTATTGCCAGTATATTAAAATATCTTCAGCATGCACATACACATGATGTATAGATTTAAAAAAGATATTCATTATGTACAAGAAATCTCAGTTCACACAATTAAAACATATCACTGAAGATAATGACAATGTTTTATTCTGCAAAAACAAAATTGACTGAATTTTAAAAGAAATCTGAACTTGAAAATGCACAATCTATTCCTAACAAAATGAATAACATGAAAAGTCAAACCCGGAGTTACTTGAATGACTTACCCTTTTTCTACATTCCAATCTTCACCACTATTTGGTTTGATTAATATAGGCTTGTTGACCTCTAGCTGAGCAATACTTCTCAATAAAGGGGAGATAAATCTTGGATGAGTGCAGTTAATGCCAACAGCAACTACATTATCCAAGGATACAACTGCTTTTACTGCATCAAAAAAAGTTTCTCCGTGGCCAGTATGAACTTCATCCTATTTTAACAGATGTATAATTCAAGTCAAACTCTTACAAAATGATTCTTCACACCGTGAAATTTCTAGAAAAAAATTCAAAATATCTTCATGTGCCTTGTGAATATATATATATATATTTGTTACGTTTTTTGACATACATTGTGAGAAAGTTATACAAATCATGACAGTATTTGTTACATTTTTTTTTGTCAGATAATGATTGTTATTTGTTGATTGATCTTGCTGCTTTGTCCTTCAGTAACACAGATGTAGCTTGATTAATAATATTTAGAAAAAGAATTTAGCTCAAATCTGAAGGTGCAAGATTTACTATCTGTAATGAAAGGCTTACTGTGATCTCAAGATTAAGAACAGCAATAAAAGCTCTGTACCTTTGGTTACATTTTTGTTACATATATGTATGGATTTTTTGTTAGGGGTTAATCCTCCACATATTTTCATTTATATTAATTTAGAAATTTCAAATTGATAAATTAAACTAGAAGTTATAATTGATAATATGCCTGAAAGTGGATATTTCAAAAACAAATTACCCAATGAAGATTTACAAACATTAAGTTATCGTTTCACTTGAATGAGCAATTTTTGACATTGACATTTTGTTAATATGATTATTCTGTTATAATTTACTACACAATTCATACTTTACATGTGTATGACACCCAAGCCTTTTCAGCGGGAAATTCATCTCTTAATAATTCCAACACAGCAAGGGCTTCAACAAGAGATGGAATGGTTTCTATGGCAACATAATCTGGTTTGGCTTCCATTATAGCTTTCAATCTTGGTCCATGACAATTTTTTAGATCCTGAAAATAATGAAGACATTATATAACAATTCAACCACTTTTAATGAAAGATAATAAAATTGTAAAATAGAATTATTTGTCTATTTTATCCAGGACACTATTTAAATTTCTCTTTACCTTAATATATTGAGACAAAATTTTTGTTACTTGATGAATGGGAGATAACCCAATTATTACCACACAATTTATTCTGCAATGAATATCCAATTTAATATGTATGCAGTTGACTTCATCATCTAAAAATTAAATAAATGGGTAAAAATCATTTTAGATATAGGAACTTGGAGATATCAGTAGTAGATATAGTTCAACATGTGAACAATTTATTTAAGCTTTCAGGATTTTTGAGATAATAAAAGAATCAATCCCATCTATTTTAAACAATAAAGCATATTTTTAGTTACCTATTATAAACTTTTTTATTCCATTTTTTCATTAAACAATGTTGAAAATAATTCTTTTATAATATTTAGCATGACATGATGTAAAAAAGTAAAAAAACCAATATGTCAGGGATTGGCTATTTATTTGATACCTTGAACACCTAGGATGCATTCCATCTTCTGGTACATTGTGCTATCTGTAACTTTTCATTCTTGGAAAGCTTTGCCTATTTTGTTTCCAATCAGTATCAGAAAGTATTCAAAGTAAAATGTCAAGAAGACAAAATTAAATCTTTGAATTGAACAGGTAAAAAATGGACAAATGCTCTTCAATGACAAGGAAATCCTAAAACATCTGTTTATAAAGGGGCATTACTCTAGAATGGTAAATGACTCACTGCCCAAGTTCGAACTCTGTGTGTTGTGGCTCTTAGCATTGTGTATGAGTTTCATAAAATTTGGATGAGGTAAACGTAAGTTAGAGTGCGGAAACAAAAAATAATTTACAATTTTGAAAGACATAAGGGGGCACAACTCTAGAACGGTAACCGATTCACTGCCAAAATTCAAATTTTGTCTGCGTGTTGTTCTTAGCATTGTGTATGGGTTTAATAAAATTGGAAGAGGCAAACTAAAGTTAGATTTCGGAAACCAAAATTGGACGGACAGAAGGATGGACAGTCAAGGGTAACACTTAATGCCCCTTTTGCCTAGCAGCGGGGGCATAAGAAATAACAGTGGTATTCATGATAATATCACCTGTGGTGTCATTCTGTCAATATAACTTCCTGTATATTCTGATCCATCATGTAATATTGCACCATAAGCCCCAACTGATCCTGCCACTTCAGCAAGATAACCTTAAAAGAAAATTACAGTGGAAACAAGAATTTTAAACAGATCATACTGAGATCAATTTCTGTTAGATTTTATATGATCTTATAGTATAAATTCTTTTTTGTTGTATAATTGATGATATGCCAGTCATAAAAACTTGTCTTATCATCTCACAAATTTATTCATATGAACTAAAATGTTTCTTACAGTGTTGACAGGTCATAGTTGATATAAAGAAATACAAATGTTTGTTTGTTTGTTTAGTTGGGGTTTTACGGCGTTTTCAGCACATTTGGCTATTTCGCGGCAGCCAGTTTTTATTGGTGGAGGAACCCGGAGTACCCGGAGAGAACCACCGACCTTCGGTAGGAAAATTGGCAATCCTTGTCAATTAAGATCGGAGTCGAACACACCCCGCCACAGGTGATATTCGAACTCACAACCTCAGCGTTGACAGGCTAGTGATCATTAGCAGTCAAGACGAACTACCTAGACCACTCGGCCACCGAGGCCCCAAATACAAATGTATCTGGACAACTAAAAGAGACAGTCTGAGTACACTTTAACTGCAAATATTATTAGTCGCTCTACTATCAGCAATTTTGACTGAAATACTATCATGTCTTAAATGTACTTTAGTTGTGTGAGCTGAAATGACTCTAAAACCATGTTGACAGGCATGGTGCCATTAGTATCTATATACAGAGAACTACCTGGCCAGCTCAGCAATCAAGTAAGTCATGTGTGACATTCTGAATACATCTGGCAAATATTATTAGTGTCCTTACTAGCACAAATTGGGACTGAAATATACTTAAGTATAGTTCTTTCAGCTGAAATATATCTAACACAGTGTCAAGAAGCAAGATGTCAGTAGTACCCAGTAAACTCAGCAAACAAGGTCCCTGAAGGTATGAAAGTATATCTGCACCTTATTGGGACTGTTATCAATGCCCCCTACCAGCAATGATTGAAACTGAAATCATTTACCCTTGTAAAAACTGTATTATGTAACTTTTAATTTTACCTGTGACTTCACAAGATTCTCTAGCTGCTTGTTGAGCAAGTTCCACACTCTTCCTTATCAAACTGTATGCCTGTTCTTCTGTTACTCCAGCATGTTTTACAAATCCTTCTATTGAAGCTTGATATGAACCTGTCAATATAATCTGTGAACCCGCTTCTATAAAACTGCAAAAAATAAATTAATATACTTATTCTCAGCCTATTTCTTGCAAACTATCAAAATATGACTTTCACTAATACATATATTTATATAATAAATGTTGTGTTTAACATTGATGTTTAATACTGACTATGCCAAAATAGTGGCCATGGTCTATGTTAATCATAACATTACCGGTAATATGATTATTATACTGACTGATCTCTATTTTCACTAATGTTAATATTATTCTTGACAGGAACTAAGCTCTGCCTTCTCACATGAAATGTCTACTAATTGATGTCAAAATCAATAATTTTGAGCTGGGACTATTATAATTAGTTATATCAGTCCCAGTTTTGAGTAATAGGATGCATACTATTTTTGCATATAACTTTTAAAGCTATATACATGTAGTTCTTCAGAAATCTATGTGAAATTAGAGAACTCTTATTACTATACAGGCACTTTCTAACAGGAAGTATTATAATAGACACTATAAAAATAGTCAATGGTAGGTTTGTTCAGAACTAGGATGAGATTTTGATTTTTTAAGGATATATTAGGGTTGAGATTCAGATATTTTTTCTTTAAAATGGTGAATTTTTATGGACAGAAAAGATTAGACCTTCAAAAAAATAGGGTCAATAGATTAATTTATTTACTGACTACAATTGTCATGATGCTGCTTTTTCTGGTACATTTTGTAAATACACCTTGAAGTACAATTTCATTTTCTAAATGCAAGCTGTTTCTGATCAATTGAATTGCTGCAATCCACAATTTTAATGTATTTTTTTAGTGCTAAAAAAATAGGGTTAGCACTATAAAACTGAATTTAAATTGGAAGAGTATTTAAAGATAGAGAAGGAATTTTAAAATTAGACAATTATTAAGTAAGCTAGATTAAATGATCACTGTTTGATGATAGAAGTAGGAAGATACAGAAATATGCCTTGTCCATCACATGTTCTGTCTGTAATCATGTTATTGAGGATGAATATCATTTTTTCTTCACATGCAGGCTGAACAAGGATGCTAAAAACCAGTTTATCAATGAAGTAAACTAAAACAGAATTTACAAGAATTATCTTCCTCTGAAAAAATTTAATTTATTCTATCTCATATTTCTAATCTTTTACCATACTTAGGTTAAACCTTTGTTAAACAATCATTAGCACTGAGATAGTAAGGTCCATGTTGGTCAAGGTTCTATACCATTTAGTTTGTACTATACATATGTACATGCATATGTTTTATATTTTAGTTTTAATTCATTTGTATTGCTTAATCCTTATGGGTATATATGCAATTTGAATAAACAATAAACAATATACAGTAAGTAAAGGTTTGGTCAGGTTAATGGAAGAATTTGTTTAGGCCTTAGTCTTAGTGGAAGAAATAGCATGTATAAATAAATATCCAAATGATAATTAGAAAAGGGATATATTACTTATGTAGCAACAAAAAAATGTTAGTATTCCCTGATTTTCACCATATGACATGTAATAACATTTCACTGTGTTTGAGGTGTTTACTCATGTCATAACAACACGATATTCTACCATCAGACATAACTACTCATGAATTACTCTGGGACCATTCAGGGCTTTTGGTATGGTGTGGTTTTCAACTACTGAAGACCATGTTATGATCTCTGGATGTTAGTTTGGTTATATACTTGTGATTTTGTGCTTTCTTTCTAACTTCACTCCATGTCTGTTTTTCCTCACAACGTATATTATGATAGTCCCCAATTTCAATATAGCCAACACATATTAATAAATAACTGATGTAGTCTATAATTTTTTTTTTATATTCTTTATTTGAAATCTGTAAATTTATTAGTTGAAAAACATCTAGTACCCGTACCTTATCCCAGCCTCATTAACCTTAGTGGCATAATGATAAATATCAATATGTAGATCTGTTAGTAATTGTTAGTTCATTTTCCATTATCAATAAAAATCTTGAAAAATACTTTCCTAAGAGCATATAATATGATAGAATTTTCAAAGGAAAAGGATGAGAAGAAATCAATCTGATGTTTTCGACTGTAATTAAACTCTTTGAGACAAACCTACCAATATTCAACAATTTTTTTTTATTAAATATACCGTAATACGAGTATTTATTTTGTATTGTTTAAGACACAGAAAAATGGAGTTTGTGGCTTCTCCTTTACAACTGTTAGAAATTTCACTGAAAAGGAAATTCTTTTTACTAAAAGTAGGCTAACACCATTAACTAAAAGACAAGAGTCTATCTCTTCAATAAATAAAAGTCCATAGTTTTTGAATCCTTCTGTCTTGTTTTTAGTGTTTTTATAGGTAAACAATTATTATGTTTTTGAGAAGCACTGATATACGGTATGCATAACAAATAATAATTTATTTCATATACAGTACAAGATTTATATATTACTGTTTGTCCCACATAAACTGCCCCTAGCACCATAAAAGTTGAGAATATTCTTAAGCGTGAGAATATTCTTAAATATCGGAATACTCAAATGTGATTGGCTGAGAATGGGAATTTGAGTAAGATTTTCTTTGCTCAGCAAAAATAGTTCTTTATGGCGCCCAGGCCTGATCTCTTCAAGTAAATACTCCATTATGATTCTGAACATTTCAAATAATAATTAGATATAACTTAGAAGTCAACAAGGATCAAACTTTTGGAGAAAAAAAACTTGCACATGTTCAGCAATTTCACATTGGTCTGTAATGAAGTCATTTTTTATACAAATGAATGAATCGCACACAATTTACTCTTTGAAATATTTGAAGTATTTCATCATTTTTACTCTCATTTCAAAGAAAAATTTGACATATTCCCAAAAAAACCGGCGGCTTGAAATTGAAAAAAAAAACAGTAATAGATATAGGTACATGTATTTTAAATTGCCTCATCAATATTTAGTAGTCTTAATTTCCCATACTTTTTATGACACTGTATAAATGCATCAGGATTTGTATACAGCAATCTGGCAGACCATAATGCATCTTTCTGAAATTAAAATCAATATTTCATAAATGACATAAAAAAGAATCATACAAGTAATCTCTTTCACACAAGTTACCTATTACAATCAGAGAGTAGTTCTTGCAAGAAACAATTTTTGCTACCTCATCTGATTCACCCTTAAGAATTTTGATATAGATATAAGATCATATGGTACAGTGTGTTTTTGTTAGATTTCAGATGAAAGTCTGTTGATTACCTGTATTGTAGCATTTCAAAATGACAAAATAATGAAAAACGATTGCTGGATTGTCTATCTGTACCATTGTTATGATGTGTAAAAAATGAGAAGATATTGCAGAAATCAACAGAATATGTGTATACAACAATTTTGGTCCAAGTCTGAAACCCTGGATATAGTTTATTAAGGGGACCATTTAACTTGTATTTAATAGGTCTAAAGTGGCTCAGTGGTTTCAAAGAAATTTTTGTTTTCATTTTGCTGCTCTATTTAATTTTCTTGATTTTTAAATAAATTTCCCTTCAACAGATATGCATTAAATTATTATGCCATGTATCAGAATTATTTAGTACACACCAACAAACTTATTCACGTTTCCTGTGACATTAAAAAATTGGGCTTCCTGGGTGATTTGGGTTCTTTTAATTCTTCAAGTTTCTGTGAACTATCAAACAAGCTGATGATTATTACATTGAGTGTGTTGATTCATATCAGGATTTCAGAGTGAAATCAAATCTAGTAATTCAGCCAGTGAAATCCAGTCAAATTTCACTCTAGGAAGTTACATAACAATACCCTTTGCCAACGACGTAAGTGAGAGTGTAGAGAACAGAGTGTAGTCGTAAGCTGTTCTCTAAAGCTGTCACCTGATGGAGACTGTATAATTGAGACAGGTAAGCTATTCCACTGCGGTATTGTAGATGGGGAAAAATGAGTATCTGTAAGTATTTTTGGTTGTGAGTATTTGAATTAAAGTGGATGATGTTTTCTAGTCCTTGATTCTGTATGAATTAGTATGGTATCTGATGGTATGGTAACAAGATAATGAATGATATTATACATAATGAGTTTTGTGTAAAGTCTGCTGATTTTAAGCGGTAGCCAGTTTATTGTGTTTAGCATGTTAGATAAACTACTCATATTGTGGTATTTATTTCATACATATCGAGCAGCTCGATTCTGGTCCATTTCAATCTTTGATATTTATTCAGACATGTGTGGGTCCAATATTGAGCATGAGTAATCAAGTTTAGGGCTTACAAGTGCTTGGTATGCATGACTTTTGGTATGTTGGTTTGATGTTTTCAAATTTCGTTTAAGAAAACCAAGAGTTTTGTTGGTTCTTGATGTTATTTCGTTGATATTTGTATCCTATTTTAAATTAGATTGTAGAGTTATGCCAAGGTATTTAGCAGATGAGACGAATTCTAATGTGTGGTTGTGGTGAATGTAGTTTTGTTTAAATGGATGCTTTTTATGTGAAATAGATAAGACTGTGAATTTGTTAGGATCAAAAACAACCAAGTAGTCCTTTTCCCACTTGGCTGCTGCATCAAGATCATATTGAAGTTTGATGCAATCACTTTGGGACCTGATTGGTCTAAATATAGTAAACAGCAAACGAAAAGTCACATTTTTCAAAATGTTGTATAAATATCAGAATATAAACAAATAAAATATATTTATTTAAAAAATATGTGTTGATTTATATACAACTTCAACATTAATTATACCTAAATGGATTTTCCGCATGAATGATTTTTGTCGGGCATGGGACAACACTCAAATCCCCCACCTTTCGTGGCCTTTTCAATGAAAAAACTGAAAACGAAAGCCTCATGATTTTCGGGCATTGAAATGAGTATAAAAGGCTTGAAAATTTTTTTGATTGGCAGTTATGTAAGCGTAATTTCATTCCGCCGTGTATTTATTCCGGGTAACTGTTTTTCACTAGGGAATATTGGATGTAAATAGTGTGAAAACGTCGATATTGATTTCGTTGTTTTGTTTACATTAGATCGGTTTGTTGTTTACTTTCTTTTCATACTTCATTGACCTCGCAATATATATTTTAATGAATTTAATATTTTGGTACTTTTTGTACATAGGATAAAACTCTCTAGTGTATATTTCACTGAGTAAGGACTCTCTTTTGTTAGTTACAAACAATACATGTATTGTGATTTTAGCTGATTTGAATAGTCTCCCTTTATTTGGTCTTGATAAAAAAAATTTCTGAATAAGATGTTTAAAATAAGTTGAAACCTTTAATACAAATAAAAATATAAATGAGCATTAGTTATCTAACTGTAAACCTTTTTTATTTTAAAATGCGTTCAGTATGTTATTAAAATTTGTAATTTATTTTATTTTTTAATATCTTTTCTTTAAATTCACATGGGAAACATATTATAATTTAAATTGAACTCACTTTACTGAATAGTAAATTTATTGTTTTAATACATAGATACTTTATTGAAAATAGGATGAAATTACCTAGTAAATTCTTGTTGCATTTTGAACTATGGGTGGTTATTTACATGTCGCTGTGTATTTTATAAATGTGATTTGTGTGGATTAGCATTATCTCCCTTTAATAGGTTCGGATTCATTTTTCTTAATAAGATGTTATTTATCAGTTTGATTTGGTTTAAAACAAACTAAAATATTAAGAAGCTTTGATTATCTAAGTGTTAAAATATTTAAATTTTGATATGCAATCACTATTTATGAATATTCCATTGTTCAATATATTTGAAATACCTTATTTTTGATTTCACCTGATAAACATTGATAAAGTTATAACAATTAAATCAGGAGATGTTGCGGTGGAGAGAATACCAGTCTTTCTTATGTTCCCTATACGTTCAATGTAGAAATGTTTTTTTAAATTGTCAAATGTGAGACAGATTATTTTTTTCAATACAAGTGCAGACCAGAAATATTTTTTTTTACCAAAATCAGGGTCAGGATATTTTTTCTAAAAAAACTCACCCCCTCAGTTATTTAAAATGAGTACTTAAACACTTCATCATTGTCTGGATCTAAAGCACTAGTGTAATCATTCCTGGTTACAAATCACTAGTGTAATCATTCCTGGTTCCAAATCACTAGTGTAATCATTCCGGGTACAAAAGCACCAGTGTAATCATTCCTGGATAAAAAACACTAGTTTATTTTGTCCATTTATCACATAAATCATTTATACAAGTTTCAGTATATTCAAATACCCCCAAAAAATACCAAGCCCCATTTTTTATATAGTTCCCCTTAAAAAAAACCCTCTTTAGAATGTTAGGATGTGTGATGGATATTTTACACTGGATCCGGAGAAAAAAACCTAGGGATATTTTGTTGGTGGATAAAAAACACCAGAGGTTTTCATCCGCCGGATAAAGTACACTGGCGGAATCAAACCACTGTTACATAAGCAGTTTTGAAAGCAAAGCTGAATGCCATGTTTGAGTCTATATGACCCATGGCACAAAAGCAGAGCACTGTTTTTGTGTTCTTTAGGGTTGGTGTTACAGATCCTTTTTTTATCAACGTAAGGTCCACTTTACTTAGTTGATACTTGACATATTAATTTGGACCTGCCATAGCTAAAATTCATAGATATTCCCGTAGCTTTTTTACATCACAAAGAAAAAGTTAATCCCTTTTGGGATTCTGTGTCCGGAGATATTCTTCTGACTTGGCCGCCCACTAAAAGGGATTAAGAAAAAGTATGACGTCACAATTAAAAAAGCAATTGTTCTACGACGTCATTAGGTCAAGTGAAGCTGAAAATTGGGGTTAATAACCTCAATAAATTTGTTTCCTATCCTAACTAACTCCATCGATGTTCCGCCATCTAGTATTTTTATTGTCGACCAGATATTCTCCAACGACGACGTCATTCTGCTACTTTCGCTTTCCTACGTCAAGGGAAATAACACTGCTTACTTTCACTTTCTACGGTAAAGTTCAATTCAATTCAATTCAATATTTTATTGGAAAGAGCACAATAGTACAGACACACTGAACAATTACATTTTCTACAAATAAAATTGTTAATTAATAAACAGTTATTAATACTTTTCCAAAAAATGTAGACCATCTGATCATGTTATTGATAAATATATTAGTAAAAAGGGGGGGGGGGGGGTAAACTATTTGCCTGTTCTGTAGATTTTAAACAGGCTTTTGATAAAGTGATTCATGAGGGTATCAGATATAAGCTATTAACAAACAATATTACTGGAAAGTTTTATATTATCATTAAAGATGTATAATAAAAGTGACCTCTGTGTTAAAATTGATGAAATGACCCCATGTTTTAAATCATTTATAGGGGTTAGACAAGGTGATGTTTTAAGAGCAAATATTTTCAAAATATTTATTAATGATCTACCTGACAAGTTTTTATCATGTCCTGATCCAGTAAATATTAATAACCGTAGAGTAGATTGTCTTATGTATGCTGATGATGTAGTATTTTTTTCAGAAACACAGGAAGGCTTGCAAACGAGAATTAATATGTTACATGAATATTGTTTAGATTGGTTTTTTGACGTTAATCTAAAAAAGACAAAAATTATAATTTTTAACAAACCAGGAAAATTTTTAAAATGCTGTTTACATTTTGCAAAATTATACAGATATCTTGGAATCACATTTACATCTAGTGGTATATTCAAGCAGTGTAAAGATGAATTATACAACAAATTTTTAGAAGCATGTTTTAAGCTACAGAGATGCTTGTCATCGTTTAACCCTAGTATTGCCACATTTTTACATCTTTATGACCATACAATTAAACCCATACTACTATATGGCAGTGAAATATGGGGAATGTTTCGTACTGATTCAGCTTACTTAAGAATAAAGATGATCTCCAGATACTATCAAAAGCCTTTATGAAATCTACAAAACACACATATAGTTTCTTTTTACATTTGTAACATTTCCCGCGTTTTTTTTTTTTTTTTTTTTTTTTTTTTTTTGACTGTTAGTGAAATGATTTAAGTTTTAGCCAAATATAATAAGAGTAAAACAGATTTATAATTTGCTAATTTAAAAACTTGGCTGGGAGGAATATAAGTGGCCTGGCAAATTATTTTTTATCCCGTAAACGTAAATACTGAGGAGAGGAAGAATAATAAGTTCATTATGCTGGTATAACATGTTTTCCAATCCACTATTAAAAAATAATGAAAGATTGAATTAAAATAAAAGTAATGAGTAGAATTGCCAACCAACTGCAGTACTGATTAATATGCCAGATTTATATAGTTTACAAAATGACCGGGAAGTATAATTTTGAAGTTGAATTCGCTATTTACTCAAAACACTGCACAAAACATTTTCTGCAAAAATGATACGTTACTGTGTGCAAAAATGTCTATATTCAATTTACATTTATTGAACTTTGGTAAAATGTCAATGAAATAGTTTTTGCTGACAAAGAGGGTGATATCTGCACTTGCAGAGTGCACTAACATACAGCTAGGCATGCATGGTTTAAATTTCTATCGATTAAATTTATGGGTTGGTTGGAATATTCTTATTCTTATACTGATATGCAAATGGGTTTTATGTTTAAAATTGAATTGGTCCTACATGTAATTTTAGAGGTTGTGTAGCATTATTTTCAAATCCCCAGCTATACACCACTGCACCCAATTTTAAAATTACCATCCAATCCTCCGTGCAAGAAATATTTTTCCATGCACAATATTCCGTCTATACAATAATGTGATGTAATAATGTATCATCCTCATCCAGAAAACGTCTGTACATGATCTGGCTTCTCGATTCTTATATTTACTTCAACATACACTATATTCCAGTAAGTAAACGTCCTTTGACTACACTAGCATTATGTAAATAACATGCGTGAGGAATCCATAAAATCATACTTCTTACCAATTTAAGTACCTCCTAAACTAAAAATAATTTACACATTCTTTCGGAAAAGAAAATTCTGTGAGTAAGAAATTTTTCCGGGGGTCTGGATGGGGGAGGGGGTCTGAAATTCTGTATTGATCTAATTTTTGTCCCATTTTTTCTGTAGTCAGTTAAAGTGTGCTTATTCTGTAAATCTTTTGAGGTTGATATTTCTTAGGTCAGAAATTCGAAATTGCAAAGATAAAAGGGGTTAAAACAAAGGTTTGTTATAGAGAGCAGAAAAAGGGCACAAAGATATTGACCCACTACTTTTCATTGAAAAATTTTATATTGAAAAAGTCCATTTATATTCTGTGTACTAAAGAAAATCTCCTCAAATATAGCAGAATTAGGACGACCACCTTTGGAAAAATTTATATTTACACAAACCATAACCTATCTAGCAAGACTCTATAGTGAAAACCGTGATAAATCCTCTCTTAAATGAAGCTTTTAATCTAAGTAAGGAATTACATTCCCAAAATATATATTCATGGTATACATACGCTGAAGATTTTCTCCCAGAGAATACTAAATGCAAATTAGAAAACGTTAATAATACAAATGTTAAAAAATTAAATTAGAAGTCAAGACTTCTTTTTCTGAAAGTTATATACTTTATATGAAGCAAAAATTCATAATCTATAAGAAAATAACAAATTATTTTTATATAAACAATTAAAAAGACTTTAAACAAGAATACTTTTTATCTTCAGAAAATTTTGAATATCGAAAACTTATCACGAAGTATAGATCTAGTGATCATAATTTAGAAATTGAAAAGGGCAGATATTATAAAATCCCAAGAGAGCAATGTTTGTGTAAAATATGTGAAACGATAGAAGATGAAAAACATTTCATATTAAATTGTAAATTAAATGAAGCATTATGACAAATAACTTTTCAAAGTTTTCGGCCAAAAATTCGAATTTAACTTGTCTTTATTTTGAACCCAGCGTCCTCTCAGCAAGTAAAAAACACGGGTTCCTTTTTAAAACAGTCTTTGAAACTGAGGTGAGGGTACTAGTCACTGTTTGCTTGTTGTTTGAAGGTTTTGTAATCTTCAGTATAGTGTATATTTTGTTAATCTGTTTTTGTCACAAACTTTATGTTTAATGACAATAAAGTAATTTGAGTTTGTTAATGTTACATAATTTGCTATTTGCAAAGGACATGAATGAGTTTAAAATAATTTAATGCAATCTATATAAAATAATAGATATAACAGCAATTTTCTTTATTCTGATAGCTGATGTTTTCGTTAATCAGCATCTTTGCCTCATAAAAAATGTCTGAAAAGTCTATTCAGAAATTTTTTATGCCATTCTCTAAGTAAACTCTATAATCCTTTAGACAATTATATTTATATACATAATCTCAAGAGAATATGTATATATACATATAACGGTCTAAAGGATAAAGATTAGAGAATAATAATATATGTTATAAACTATAAAGAATGATTTAAGAATAGATACAGAATTCAGGGGTGGATGCTGTTGACAGTAAAAAACAATTGTACGAAATAATTTTTTGTTGTAAAATTTGTTATCGCATATACCATATAACTTTAAACAAGCTTTTTAAAAGCCGGACAGACCCTACTTGCCGTGAGCTGGCAATTTTGAAATTTTTACTTTAATAAAAGATATGGGTTCTCATGAACATTTGTTGAAAGGTTTTCAGTTTATTTTAAAATATAACGTCTATGAAGGTGATTTAATTAAAACAAAAAACGTCTACACTAGACATATATATATGTTGCTGATAAATTTAAATAATTGAAATATCACTCAGAATACATCATGTTCTGAAGTTTTTCCTAAACGTGACATTACATGATTCACATTCTTTTTTAAGAAACTGAAATAGACTTTGTTTACAGGTGTTCGTTATTTGATCTTATTTTGCGGGTGATTGGGTTTGTTAGTTCGTACTCCTCTAGATTTGTCAATTCTAGACATTGATTAAACCCGGTTGTTTACAAACACAAACTGGTCTCATGTTTCCACGAGGAAGACAAATAATGACTCTTTAATGTTCAATTCAAAATAATTACACTGATAAAGTAACTGAGAATTGGAGAAGGTGAAGTAAGTCTTTATTGCACATTACATCCTAAACTAAAGGCTAAAGAAAATTTATATACAGAGCCTGAGACTACTATAGTAGTCTCAGACAGAGCACAGGCGTTTGTTTTATACAAATAACAGCCCCATACACTGACTGAGTCAAAAGTCACAGGACCTACATTATTGTAGCTATATGTACGAGGCTGTTATTTGTATAAAACAAACGCCTATGATACAGAGTCAGAAAGTAAAATAAAAAAAATGGGGGGGGGGGGGGGGGCAATTTATAGATCAAAGATAAAAATAAAAGAGTTTACAACATTTGACACTTGCCTTGCTAATGCATGAGACATTTATTTTAAATGAGGCATGTAATAATAGATTTCATACCTATGAAGAATTTTAATTTTTTGTAATAATGCATATTTTCACATGTAAGGCAGGTTTATTAACCTTTTCTATTTGTTTTGTGTAAACACCCCAGTCTTTTAAGAATTCATGTGGCAAAGGACATTTCAGTGTATTGGGAGGGCATTTCAGCATTAACTAGAGATTGTGTGTCTACACATCAAATTCCCATCTATTATTTCTGATGAGAAATCGTTTTGAGAATTTATCAAATATACAAAAGTTTCATTATACATACATTAACTTTACTCCATTTAAAATAATGAATCCACAGTACTAAATTCTGTTTCTGACGTAAGGACCCAAACACTAAGCACATTTCATGAAAATAACCATGTACCACTTTCATTGATTAACTTTGTCATATATCTATTTATAAAAATGTTTCTGCTAAAATATCCATTGATATCAGATTCAGTTCAATTAAAATTTCTGTCTGACAGCAGGAGACACAGAAGTTGTTTATTGCAGTGCTGAACAGTATGGATTGGGCTGTTTTGTAACATATTCATATGGATAATAGTAGTGTTAGTTAGAAATTAGTCAAGAAATAAATGTTTAATTGCAAAGTGGTAAAATTTCAATTATGTTAAGTTTGGAGATTTACAGAACACACGAAAACTGATTTTAATATAAACAGTTTTTTGTTTCTAAATTTAAATCATTTTCTTTAAATTTTAAAACAGTAGAAAAGCTAATAGGCCAAATGCTTCATTTTTTCCAAACAATTGATTGATTTGAGTAATTGGATGGGATAACAGAATGAGCAATTTCAAATTCACTCCAATACAAGACATAAGAAGTGAAAGAATTGTACATGATGTTAACATTTTTCCATAAAACATAAAGCTTATTTAGAGTCAGACAAAATGTGATATTTGGCTTTCAATCAAATTTTCAAAAACATTCTTCATATAATTTATGGTTTTTGGAATTTTTTTCTCATGTCCAATTTCAGAAACCAAAATGACAAACATTTTGTGAAAAATCTGTTGTCACCCCTCCCACCAGACCCCTTTTTAGGGGTCAGACAGGACAAAAATTTACTTGTAAAGTTTAATTTGCAAATGAATGTTGTAAGGTGCATTGAACATAAAAAGGAATGAAATTTATTTTGTGTTCAGTATTGTTAGACCATTGTATTGTTACCTTTTCTGTACTTTCAGAAATCTATATCTGACAAAGCTGGAATGGAACTTGATAAATCAGTGCTAGAAAAATTGTCAGCTCAACAAAGACAGAAAATATGTAGACAGTTACGACAAAAACAAGTTGAAAATTATTTAAAGTTTGTAAGAGAGGAAAAAGAAAGAGGTGGAGGTTCTGTTAAAAGGCCTTGTAGGCCAAACAAGAAAAATACAAGACCAAATTTTGAAAAAAATCTATTATTACAGGATGCTGTTGAAAACTTTGATGACAAAGAAGGTAATTCCTTTCATACATGTCGTACTGAAAAACACACATTATCAGTTTTTAATTATTAAAGAAAATTTTTCCAAGTGTAAATTTGTACCATACATTTTATACTTCTCTGAAATTATTTTGGTATAGAAGGACTCTAAATATTAAACCTTTCTTTTAAAATTGACATATTTTGTATTTTTCAGTCACAAGATCATCACAGATGTGGCTGATATTGGAACATGATTGAATATACTCTTTTAAAATTTACATACTTTATACATTTCAGTTACAAGAACACTACAGCATGGTTGTAATCACAATTTTACAACAGGCAATGGTACATCACTATTACATAAGGTTTGTACACTAACATTTTTTTATTAGTTGAAAGAAAATGATGTTTATGTAATTTAAACAACAGCTCATCGTGTGTATTACTGTTCAGTATTTTTCAGTTTTGATGGTAGGGAGGGATAATGTAGCCATCTGATTTCATGTAGTTTTTTAGAATATAAAAAGGATTACCTTTTGATGTATTCTTATTGGAAATACAGAATCTAACACCGTAGAAAGGGAAAGATTGAGAAATCTCAGACATCCGAGGGTAAGAATTTAAATGTGTAATGATGAGGCTTGCTGGGTCAGAGACAATTGAAAACTTTCCCAGGGTTCCGAGATCTCTTCATCACACTTTCACTGGCTTTTGGTTCTTTTTTATTGAAAGTACTAATGATCACTTGCCTGTTAAGATAGATTATACATAATACACTGAGCATCTTTTTTGGGCTTCTTGCAAATTTTTATGATATATATATTTTCAACAAGCAAATAGTATTTGATATAAGTAAAAATTATATCTTAAGTGTATTTAGATTAAAAAAAGTGACAAAAATGCATCAATGGAAAAATTACAAAATTTTATTCTCAAAAGACCCCTTTTCAGGGGAGATAATTAACAGAAAAATTTTTCTGATGAAATGTAAAGGAAATTTTAGTTTTTTGGAAATAGCAAGAAAAAATGAACGGTGACCCCATTTTTTAGCTCACCTGGCCAAAGGCCATGTGAGCTTTTGTCATCACTTGGCGTCCGTCTGTTAACTTTTCACATTTTAATCTTCTCCTCTGAAACCACTGGTCCAAATAGAATTAAACGTGGCAGGAAGCATCTATGTAAGGTCCTTTATAAAGTTTGCTCATTTCGTCTCGATATTGGACAACAAACATGGCCACCATGGGCAATTGTTGTTTCTAATTTGCTGAATTTTCAAAAATCTTCTCTGAAACTGCTTGGCCAAATGGAACAAAACTTGACAGGAAGCATATATGGGGGGTCCTTTATAAAGTTTCCTCATTTTGTTCCAATCGGACTACAAATATGGCCGTAATGGGCAGTTCTTGTTTCTGATTGGCTGATATAAGAAAAATCTTCTCCTCTGAAATCACTTGGCCAAATGGAACAAAACATGACAGGAAGCATCTTTGGGAGGTTGTTTACAAAGTTTTCTCATTTCGTCCTTATCGGGTAACAAACATGGCCGCTATGGAAAATTCTTGTTTCTCACTGGTTGATTAAATAAAAAAAGATTTCTGTGGAACTCCAGGGCCAAATGGAACGAAACTTGACAGAAAGCATCTATGGGAGGTTCTTTACAAAGTTTCCTCATTTTGTCCTGATTGGACTAAAATTATGGCCGCCATGGAGTAGTTCTTGTTTCTTATTGGCCGATATAAAAAAATCATCTTTGAAATTTCTGGGCAAAATGGAACGAAACTTGACAAGAAGCATCTATGGGAGGGTCTTTACAAAGTTTCCTCATTTTCGTTGTGATCGGGTAACAAACATGGCCGCCATGGAAAATTCTCATTGATTGATTTATATAAAAAAAATTCTGTGGAACTGCTTGGCCAAATGGAATGAAATAATAAGAAGCATCTGTCAGAGCTTTTTACAAAGTTTTCTCATTTTGTCCAGATCATGCGACAAACATGGCCACCATGGGCAATTCTTGTGTCTGCCAGGTGAGTGATACAGGCTCAGCCCTATGAGCATCTAGTTCTTTTAAGAATTTGAAAACATGTCAGATAAGTGTTCTTTCAAAACTTTATAAAAAATGCCAGTTTTATTATTGTACAAGAAATTTGTATTTTCCCAATATAATCTATATCAGATTTACCAACATTAAGACCCAATTATCCCAAAATCAAAAACGGTTACATACGTGTTTAAATTGAAATTTCAAAGTACATCCATCCAACATCCTGCCTGGAAAAAATAATGAAAATCTATCTGCCAAAAATATTAACACATGCACCGAGTTGTCTGATGAGTTGGGTTTAATTCAGATCTTGATTAAGGGTCTTGGTGGCCGAGTGGTCTAGGTAGTTCGTCATGACCACTAGCCTGTCAACACTGAGGTTGTGAGTTTGAATCTCACCTGTGGCGGGGTGTGTTAGACTCCGATCTAAAATTGACAAGGATTACCAGTTTTCCTACCGAAGGTCATGGTTCTCACTGAGTACTCCGTCTTCCTCCACCAATAAATACTTGCCGCCGCGAAATAACCAAATGTGCTGAAAACAGCATAAAACCCCAACTAAACAAACAGATCTTGATTAACAAAGATTAGTATTTTGGTGGCCAGTGTTTATATAGTTTATGAATTAATAATAACTTAGCCTAGTGTTTTTGGTTTTTATAGTGTGCAGCAGAGGACAATGCACCTACAGCAAGTATCCTTATTAGCCACGGAGCTGAAGTGAATATACAAGATGATGATTGGTGGACACCACTTCATACTGCTTGTTCCTGTGATTCAGTGGACATGGTTAATTTGTTACTAAATGTGAGTTAGATATTCCGTTGTTGATGTTCATTGAGTATATTTCGTAAACTGACATTTCAGTTGAGAATCCTTTTATTCACATTGAGGTTCGAAGTTATTAAACCTGTAATATTAACATCCCAATTTATACTAAAAGGATTTCTACAGGTTTTTTTGCTCTTTTAATTCATACCATGATGGATCAAAGGCTATTCTCAACACTGTAAAAAAAATACAAAAAAAATAATTTCAGAATGGTGCTGATGTGAGTTTAGTAGATGTTGATGGTTTCTTTGCTGCTAGCCATTGTCAGGATGGATCAGAGACACAACAGATAATGAACAGATACATGGAAAGTCATGGTAAGTTATACAGTATTATTACTGTCACTCATATAACATGTTCATGGAAACTGATGGTAAGTTATACAGTATCCTATAAAATGTTTTTTAAACAACTTAAAACTCTTAATTTTCTTCTAAAATCATTTTTTATTCAATTAAGAATATTGTCTTTCAGTAATAAATACATATGACATGCATTTCGTTATGATTATACTGAAAACTTGGATATTACCTTTCATTAATGTCATTAGATTTTTTGTATTACTTAATCTACTTTGTAATGCCTTAGGTTATTTTATCACCTTGATTTTACAACTGTCAAATTACGGTGTTAAAAGCTTATTTATTACAGTTTATTGTAGGATAACAAAATCTCAATTGTTATAATTCCTTTATTATGTAATACTGTGTACTTTGATGTATTATCTGTATTTTCTGTGATATTGTCTGTTAAAATAACCAGATGCCAAAAAGTCCAACCATTGATCCACGCAAACTGAACTTACACATAGGTACTTTACATTTAAGATGTCAAGCTTGACAGTTTTTCAAACTTCCACATTGTGATGTGTATATGTCACAGTCTGTCATCTATATGTATCTTTGCTTCATATTTTATATTCTTAATTAAATAAACCTCATTACCAAAGGCTAACACATTTATTGAGGGTTTATCGAGTAAAGAAGTTAATTTTCAATTTCAGACGGTTTACAGGATTTAAAAGTTTGCAATTGTATTCTGCTTATCTAATTATATAAACTTGATGCTTTGGGTGTGTTTAAAATATTCTGCAAATGTAAAAATAATTACCAAATAAACCTTTGCATGATAATTTATTCTTCCATATTTTGGCCCATTTGAAGACCTTATAGGTTAGTTAATTTTTATTCTGACACATTCAGTTCATGGTTTTGAAAAAAAAAAGAAAAATGTTAAATCTAAATCCGTGTTATTGTATCTCCCAGTTAGTGTAGTGGGGGGGGGGGGGGGGGGGGGGGGGGGTCCCACTTAGTGTAGTGGGGAGGGGGATATATAGTGATGAGGGTGTCTGTTCATCCATCCGTCTGTCCACACCTCTTACCTGCAACAAGTGATTTTTTTTGATTTCCCATAGACGAACATGGACTTTTTTATATTATTGCGACCATAGCGTGAGAAATACATTTGTGAGTTTTTCTCACAGTACTTCTAGTTTTATGTATAGTTATATGAATAAGAACTTTTCTTTCAATGCTGTTTGTATTGTATTTGTTCCATTAGCTGCATAACCTAAGCAATTTTGGGTTTCTTATAAAGTAGGGTTTCAACCCCTGAAGGCAAAGTTGACTTGTTTAACACCATTTGATTCAATTCTTAACAATATATTCTAATGATTATCTTTGTTTATCCAAAGTTGTAGTAACTCCTCTTGGAACATTAAAAAATTTCAAGGTTGACTTCGAAAGTGCTCTTGCGTCAAAACTTTTAATAAAATTTATGTCAAAGATTTATATCAGAAATGTCTTGGAGGAGTTTAATTATTTCAGTAATTTTGCAACTTTATGTCTTGTTATTTATGTTATTTTATATTATTGGTGGGGGACATTGAGTACTGTTGAATTTTGGATCAATGAAGAATATGAATTATGACAATTAAAATTAAGTATGTTGACTTTTTGAATTTAACAAAGATATCAGTTTCTCATTTTATGATAATCACCTATAGAACATTATTAAAAATTGTGCATTTCTCTTTTGTTCTGTAATCTTTTTCAATTACATGTTTGTTAATTGTTTGAATAATTTTATAAAGTAAAACTTTTTAAAGCAGTTTCAAAACTTTTGTAATTATTTTATTGAAGTAGTAACAGTCTAGGATAAACAGTCAAGACATGATCCTGAAATTACCTAAAACCTAGTAAAAGACTCTTACCTTCCACTCATATTACACATATTCAAAATAAATTCAATGTTTTATCATATCTTTTTTAATGAATATGATATTATAATATTTGTTTTATATTAGTAAATAATTGTTACTTTTGCATGTGTGCAGAAAGGGACCAAAAAAAAAATAGCAGTGTACTTAGTAAGGAAAAAAAATTAGTGTGTTAGTAAAAAAAACTTTAAAGTTTCTGTCACAGACTGGTTTTTCACCAATTACTCACTTTAATCACCAACCTATTCATATTCACATTGATAATTAATAGATCATTAATAGGTTACTTACTTAGATTTTATTTTATAAAAAAATATTTAAAAGTTTAACTGGAAATTTTCTCTTTTAAAGCATTTCCTTCCTGGTGCAAGTCATGTTTTTAGATACAATTGATATTTGGTTATATAAAGGAGTGTTATACATAACCTTACAGCAGGAAAGTCCAGTTATGCAAGTTCATGTGCTTTATATTAAGTACATATGTATCAATAACATGAGTATGAAATCAGAAATATAGGATAAAATAGTCATGATATAAATCAAGGTTGTTATCACAGTATTTTTACATCTTTAAAATTTCCCTTTTAACAGAATTTTGTAATATAATATTTGACAACCTGTATATTTGAATAAATTATTTAACAGGAATAGATTCTGATAGGAAAAAAGAAATTCAGTTATCAAGACCACGTCAAATGTACAAAGACATTCAAGTACATTTAAATAATGGAGGTAGTCCAAATAAGGTGGATGAAAATGGAGTTTCATATGTAAGTATAGCAATTCTTTGAGAAAAATATTAAGTAGTGGTATTATTGATTAAAATGTCTACAGAACTTATAAAAATCCTTTCTTATAGTTAGTGCATAAAATTTTACTGAGGCCTGTACACAGAAGCATGCAAAGCCATTTTTATACCAGAAAAAATGAACATTGAAGCCCTGTTCACACTGGGTAACCATATAAAAGGCTGTGATCACACTGCTGAATATTGTGGTTTCACGTATTTCAAGTGTGAATGCATTTACTTTTTATTTTTATACAACTCTGAGAGTGCATTAAATGTCGATCAAGTTGTGCCATACCTTATCAGCCTGAGCTACATTGCCTGTGCTTGATGTCATATAAGTCTCTTTTGTAAAAAAAATAATGCCATCATTTAAATGCTGTTCAGCTACTCAGATTGTTTTGTACACACTCAAACTCACAAATTATCTACCGGTATATGTAAATATGCGTGTCTGCCAATGATAGATTATTTCCTATAGTAGACAATGTTTAGGAGTATTAATCTTGGCTTAAATCCGGCTCCCCCACCCCCAATTCCAAAACAAAAACTATACCTCCCTCCTGCAAATAATTGAAAAAATATTTCATTGGTTCTTACAAACCTGTTAGTTGTGACGTGTCTACCTTTAAAAAATGTGTACAAGGGGTTGGATAGATAGTTACCTCAGTATATTGTAACAACCTACTTGTTTAATACCACTTCGTTGGTCTTGAAGTTGCTTACTGGTCTCGTTGGTCAAATGTCATGGTTTAACCTCAGCAAAGTCAAACCAACGACCATGAAATTGGTATTTGCTGCTTCTCTGTTCAGAATGCAGTATTTAGAAATAAGAGCAAAGACTATTGGGGTACCAAACAGGTGCATATTCATATCACAACAACAGAATCTCATCCTGATATGCAGGTCATAATTGCCATTGGACATTAATCAATCAATTTTTCATAGATATGATTCATTAGGTTTGAAGCACAAGTCCTGAGGAAATGAATTATTATTTTGCTGATATATTGTCATCTGCATGCATCTTCACAACTGCTTTAGGATAATCTAAGTTTGTAACAACTTGGCTAATTTTTTTCACAGAAGAGCCTGTTTTTTTAATTTCATTTATTTGAACTATTTTTATTCAGACCAAAAAAATTGTGATTGTTTTTCAGATACACATAGCTTGTGCTAATGGATACAAAAGAGTGTTAAAATTACTGATAAAAAATGGAGCAGATTTAAACATTATAGACAAAACATACTGTACCCCTCTTCATGTTGCTGCCAAATTTAATCAGGTCAGTAATACTGTATATTTGTTATCATCCAGAAATTGAAAGAACTTCTTATGATCATTAGCATATTAAATCTGAGGTCTGAATTTTGAACCAAGATTGTGGGTTGGTTTGTTAAATCCAGTCTATGAGCTGATTGCCAGTTCGTCTAGGTAGTTCATTGTACTTACTAATAATCACAAGCCTGTGAAATCCAGCTTAAACTGAGGAGTGTTCAACTTGTCTTAATTGACAAGGATTGCCATTTATCCTGCTACAATAGAATAACCAAAGTGAGATTGAAATCTGCATAAATTTGCATTATGTTCAAAGCTACGAAATGTATGATTTGCCCAAGGAATGAGAAAATAGGAAATTATATAGCTGATAGAAATGAATGGTTTTACTCAATGTTATATAAGTTATTTAAAACTTTTTTATGCAGATGGATACAATAAAAACATTAGTTAAATACAAGGCTAATATTAATGCTGTTGACATTGAGGGAAACAAACCTTCAGCAGTAGCAGCAAGTAATGAAATTAGAGCTCTCCTGTTAAAGAGGGAGAGAAAGGCAACAAGAGATTCAGTATTATCAGAATTAGATGTAAATGATGAGGATGATGATGAAGATGACACAGATGGCCTTCAAGGAGGGGAGATTATTAGAATTAATAGTAAAACCGTGTAAGTAAAGTCAACTCCACTTAATTGGATATCTGTATATAATTTAATATTGGATGCAATGTGTCATTTCATTGGTCAAATTTTTTTCATCTATCATATCAGAGACTAATGGATTCTAATTGGCTTTTATTTTTTTTTTAGCAAATCTGAAGTTCAAATGTTAAATTTGTAAAATTTGTAATTATAGTATACATTTATTTCTCTCATTCTTTCTAATCAAATTATGGCATGACATTGCAGAAAACCAAGACACTCTAGCGTAGCAAAGTTTGACAGCCTCATTGAAGGAAAACGCCATATGTCAATAAATGATAGTGATGGGAAAAATGATATGGGTTATGAACAGATTGATCTGAGAAGGAACATTGCTGACGAACCAGATTTAGAGGAATCAAATGTGACAAATGAGGACGATAATGAAGAAGAGATTTATATATCCAAAATCTGGAGAACTGCAGACACAACACAGGTATAGACAAATAGGTAGAGATGTGAGATAATATTGTTGAAATAATGAATGACTTTGACTATTGCTGTTACTACTAAACATTTATAAAGCTTAATAGTATGAATTTGGAGAACCATCTGTTTCAATTTTACACTTAGAAATGAGAAATAGGATATCAGCTATAGAAAGATTTAATTACTGAGTACTGTTTCTTGTTTAATATTGAATATTAAATCTTAAATTATCAACAGTAGAGGTTGAAATTTTGTGGACATGCTTGCTAGCACAGGACTTTTCAGTACTGAAAATCATTAGCCATGAATTTGTAGGGTTAGAAAATTTACTAACCCTGAGAACAGGCTGGTTGATAAAATTGGCTTAAAGTTCAATTTGTAGAGACTAAAAGACAATTGATACAGTGATGTGATCTTTTGTAGGCCCACTATCAACAATTACTTCTGGTTGACAAGGAAATATATATTATCATGGAATATTTTCTTTTTCAGATAAAACTCCCAGAAGTAAAAGAAACAGATAATTTAAAAGATTTAAGTGACATTTCCGAGGATAGAATATTGTTACACATTCAGAAAAGGTTTACAGATGGTCAAATATATGTAAGTATATTGTACATTTGTATTGTGATATTTATTGGAATCAAACTATGAACCTTATTATCTGATATAATAAGTCAGGCCATTCTTTAAAAATTGTTAATTTAACGTTTCTCACTTTTTTCCATATGTAAGTATGGAATCCTGTATTAATTGTAAATTTTGACACCAGTTTTAAAAAAAAGAATTCTAAGGATGGGGCAGTGTCCCAATAATCATGTGTGATATGTGTTCATGATATTCTGTCATTTTATTTGTGTTAACGCTTTTATAAATTTAAATAATTTTTTAGACGAAGATAGGTGATGTCTTACTTGCTGTGAATCCATTCAAAGATCTACCCATTTATGCAAAACAGGTAATGATGTTTTATTTCTTTTTTATATATAAATAAAAATTTCTCTTAAATCATCAATCTCAAATTAGGATAAAGTTGAATTGAAATCATTTAAACCAAAATGTATAACATATTTTGTGTTTTGAACATTTTCAAATTATTGATATAACATTTTCTTTGTCTTGGAATTTTTAATTATTTTAAATCACACTGAAATTTGATCAATCAGGAATCTATTTCAGTGTACATATTATCAAACATTTAGTGAAAAAAAAAGGGAACAATGAAATATTTTAAACTGGATTTTTGAACAATAAAAGCTGGTTATTAATTAGCAGATGTACTGTGGCTGACATCTCCAAACAGTGGTGATAGAAAATCTGGTTTGGTAACAGACAACTTCATGTTTATCAGTTGAATCAAAATTACATTGTTGTAGTTTTTATATGCCCGTTTTTAAAGACGGGATGTATTATGGTATACCATTGTCTGTCCGTCATCAACACTTCGGACAACAACTCAAAAACTCTTTCACCAATTTTTCTGCAACTTTGGTGAATAGTTTATATCTATTGACTTAAGCTCCCTTTTGATTTTTATAAATTTGAGATTTTACATTTTGGAGTTATGGGACTTTATTCACAAAAATGGGGGGATTTTCCAGTTTTCAGACAATAACTTAAAAACACTTTGAGCAATTTTCATGAAACTTTGGTGACTTATTTATATCTATTGACTTAAGCTGCCTTTTGTTTTTTATAAATTTATGATATGACATTTGGGAGTTATGGAACTTCATTTGCTGAAAAATAGTAAAAAAACTGTAAATTTTTCACACTTTGGACGGTTATGGAACTTTGTTCATTAAAAAAGGGAGAATTTTTCATATTTCACTCTGTATTTTAAGAACGCATTGTCCGATTTACTTCAAACTTTACACAGTTGTTTGTTGTGATAGTCTAAAGGTCTTTATACTTTTTTTTGAAATTTCTATTTTCTGTTCCAGAGTGGATTTGACTTATTCATCAAAAATAAGGAACAAAATCAAAGGGTCTATATTTTCATTGGTGAAATTTAATTTTCTGGACGACGGGCATATCATGCACTCATGGTGCAGCTGTTTATTGTTACATAGCCTACTGCTTTACAACTTTATTGTATAAGCTTAAGTAATTTGAACTACTTTTATAGTCTCTTCACTGAAATTTTAATTTTCCAGATTTTCTAGCTCGTTTACAAGAACTCTCAGTGTGTTAGATATTATTCCATGCTATATAACCAATTTACACTTATTCAAAGATTCATTATTTATCTTAACTCAGACTGGACTCACCTGCGACGAAAAGTCGTGAAAGGCGAGATTATAATAACCAGTCATGGTCTATGATGTGAGATTGGACAATTCCACCCGAGGGTTCACATTTTCCAGTCAGAAATGAGGCTTGCCGAGTTTCTGATGATAGAAAATGTGAACCAGAGGGTTGAATTGTCCAATCTCACATTTTTGACCATGACTGATTATTTTTCTCACATTTCTCTGCTGACAATTAAAGGAAATAAACATGGCCGCCATGACACAAAAATGTGTTCTCTTAAACTAGGCAACCTAGAGCAAAATATATATATTCGAAAAGTTCGTATGCGTTTTGGTGTCGTACCAAAGGTACAAAACTTTAAAAAGATATCTTTTAGGTTGCCTTCAGGGGTTTTCAAATTGAAGCAATGTTAATTTTTACGTTGTCGTACCGATTGTGCGAAGTTGTGTGTTTTCTGACGTTAGAGCATTGTGAGGTGACATTTTAAACATTGTTACATCAAGGTAGGTCATGTGATATGAGATGCATGAATCTTACACAGTGTCTCACACGGAATATAACAGTCCCAAACACATAGAAATGTGAGAAAAAGGTATTACTTTCTTCGCCGGCAGCATAAACTTTTTAAAAAACTTAATAACTTTAAGGTTTTAATACCTACATTAAGATCTTTGTTCCACAGATACATTATGCTATATATAAATATTTTTATCTGAGGTCCATTTTAAGCATTTATAATACCTAGACCTATCATATTATATCTATAGATACTTCTTGTTGCATATATGCCAGTCTGACAGCTGTTACCAAACTTTGGCCTAAATTTCATGCTTCAGTTATTTGCATTGCATTTTTATGATTAAGTGCATTTCTCATAAACTGTAATATGTAGACCTGTCGTATTTGGTCTATAAGATAGTTCTTATTAGATATATGACATTCTAAGATCTGACACCTCTCCTTGACCTGAATTTCATGCTGGAGTGACTTGCCATTTTTTTTTGTGATTAAGTATATTTGTCAGAAATTGTACCAACTATATTCACAGCATTTGGTCAATGGAAGTTCTTAGTGACTATATACTAATCTGACACATGAACTTTGACCTCTTCATGCTTGAATGATTTGTGTCACATTTTTATGATTTTTGGCTTGAGTGACATGCATCAGTTTTAAGACAAATATCAGCTGACCATAACTATATCTTTTAATGCATTTTTCTTGTAGTTACAATGTCGGGTATCAGAAAATCTTTATTCTGTGTCCATGTGCATACTCAGACAAGACGTTAAGTGTGTTCAGTCTCACATTTTTGACCATGACTGATTATTTTTCTCACATTTCTCTGCTGACAATTAAAGGAAATAAACATGGCCGCCATGACACAAAAATGTGTTCTCTTAAACTAGGCAACCTAGAGCAAAATATATATATTCGAAAATCCCAGTTTAATAACTTTGATATAAATATATTTAGGTGTCAACTCAATACCATGATGCAGGGAATCAGACCATTCTGCCACCTCATGTTTTCAGCATAGCAGAGGATGCCTACAGTTCTATGATAAAGGAGAAAACATCTCAATGTTGTGTTATCAGTGGGGAAAGTGGAGCAGGAAAAACAGAGACATGTAAACTATTGGTACAACATTTATCTAGAGTCACAGGAAGTGAGGAGGCTAATTTGAACAACAAAATTAATCAAGTGAGATTTTTAAACTTCTTGTGTTGGGTCTTAGATACTCATTAAATGCATATAATTGAGATAAGTGAGAAGAAAGTATAAGTTTATGTTTTGTCTCAGAATAAGTTAATGTGCAATTGCATTTAAGAATGCTTTTCTTTTACAATGACTGGACATCAGAGCCTCTGTTTTTTAATTAAGTCACTGATAAAATAGGGTTTCAAACATGCCTCAACTACAGACACTCAATGATTCCTGTGTATATTGCAAGAAAAACAGCAAACAACAAACACTGCCAGCAAATAAATCTGATATATTGCTTATAAAAAATATTGTTTAATGTAAAATTGGTTTGATTAGACTGATTGAGGCTCACCACTGATGCAAATGGACTCTTATTTTTTTTAAAAGGTGAATCCATTGATAGAAGCCTTTGGTAATGCACAGACATTGATTAATGATAATTCTAGTAGATTTGCTAAATTCATAGAATTGATGTTTAGTCAGCGTGGCCAATTGGTAGGAGGTATGTTCTTATATTTATAAATTCATTGGATCCTGTTTGTTTATAATTTACTTGGTTGATTCATGACCTTTTTACATTCATTTTTCAGGCATAAATGGATAAACATAAAAAAAATTAGCACAGTTGTATTTTTTTTCATTGTTTGAAGTGAATATTTCTTTTCTCTTCATAATTACATATTGAAATTCTTACAGGAAGTTCTATAATTTTGTTTTATTTTATTCATTAATGAATTTAATTTTACTTATATTTTTAGCAAAATTGACAGAATATTTATTAGAGAAATCTCGTGTAGTGTACCAGAATGAAGGAGAGAGAAATTTCCATGTGTTTTATTGGATGTTTTGTGGGTTGACACCAGAAGAATTCAATCTCTTTCACCTCAAGTCTATAAATGCACATAGGTATATTTTACAATTTGGTATATGTACTGGCACTCATTATAGATTTTTGTATTCATATTTAAAAAAAAGTTACATTCTTAATGTATTTTTCATGAGATTTAGTGTCTTAAGCATGATTAGAAATTTATTAAATGGTAAATTCCCAATACTATATGTTAAATATATCTCCTCATAAGAATCATTTAAAAATGTCACTAAAAATGGTACACCTCTCCCTCTTCTCTTCCAAAAATAAAAAATGCAAAACTTTTATCTAAAAAATGAATTTAGTATGCCTCATAAGTAATCCTCAAACATATAATCATGATGAAATCCAGTGATGAAGAAAAAATATCTTTCCAATGAAAAAATCTGGTTTTATTGTAATGTCTCATTTTTCGATGCCTTAATTTAAAAAACAACTTTGAAAATGCAAAGTAAGATAATCATTATTTTTCAACAATTGAAAAATTATCAAAGTTACAATTATTGTTAATTACCAGCTGGTGACAGTCTGTAATTTTAACTTTTTTCCTTAAGGTGGTACCTAACACTACAGGGAGATAACTCTGTAAAATCAGCTAAACGTTTTAATAACGTTGTGTTGTTAATGGAATATTAAGCTTTTCAATGATCAATATTAGTGTTTGTCAAACTGCTATACAATCAGTGTAATTTTTCCGATGAATTGGTTGGTTCAAATGTTTTGAAATTTTAAAATTTTTGTCAATGGGTCAAAGTAAATACTTTGTCAAAATTTTATGAAAATTAAACGAGCCAAATTAATTTTAGTGAAAGTGTTGGGTACCACCTTAAGTTTATTACTTTTTTTTTGGTAATGTTCCGCAGGCAGGTAGCTCCAAACAAGGGAATCCTCATTTGCTGATAATCTGACATGTTATATTGTGTTATATTTTAATGTACAATTTGTTATACCATACAAGGAAAACTCAGACACTTGAATTCAAACAATTCAAACACCAAGGGTGTATTCACAGAAATTTTATTCTATAGAATTTAGATTATACATTTTAGCTGATTTCTTTGGTGTTTTGGAAAACAAAATTCTACTATATATTTTTTTGAATTTTAGATATGTTAGGAGCAGAATAGATCTGCCTCAGTCACAGGTTCAGGAAAACAAAGAAAAATTCTGGGACTTGAAAAAATGTCTTGGATTTATAGGCTTCTCAACTGATGTAAGTTAAGATGGATAGATAAAGATATATATCTGGATTAAAATTACTCAAACATATATTCATACCACCATTGTACTCATGAAACATCCACATACATGTATTTTAAGTTGATTACATGTTGTTTGTCTCAAGTTAGTCAAAACTAGTTTGAAATCAGTGATGTAAGTTTTATCTATCTATAGTTTCATTTATATCGGTAAGAGATTCCTTATTTCATAGTGTGGTCTGTTCTTTAACACGCCATTGATATTACAAATAGAGGTATGTAAGGGTTGACTGTAATTTTTTTGGTCTATGAAGAATTGACTGCAGTAACATGGTGCGCACTGGAAAACTTGCATAGTATGCACCATGTACATTGAGGTTATTTCAATAAACAAATTACAGTCTATTCAGAAGATTAACATTTAATATTAAATTATTTATTTATAAAAGGAAAAGTGTAATAGAGATAATTACATTTTATTTGAAGGGCCATTTTATTTACATTTTTCCATATATTTGTTTAATAAAAGGGCTGACATAAAAATGAAATTGAATAATTTCTGAACTAAAAACTAAAAAATTCACTATAAATACAGTTCACTTGGGAAACAGCAAAATGCTCTATTCAGTATGCTGCAGATACTTTTAAAATAGTAAGATTATAATCAGCATAGATGTATTTATAATTGTTTTTATTGATTGCAGGACATCCAGAATCTTTTACTGACATTGGCTGCTGTAATTCACATTGGTGACATAACATTTTGTCCCCATACTAACACAGAGGCTGCTGTTATTGTCAATGAAGATAAAATTGAAGAAGGTAGGTTCTGTATATTCATAAATTTTTTTCTCTTAGAGACATGACATTTTATTTTGTATTTATATGTAGATAATACAGCCTCATGTTTATATGATATCTGTGGTTCATTTATATGTATTAATAGTGTTGGGAATCGGCATAAAAACAATAATCGATTAATTGAAATAATCGAAAAGCATAACTGATTCGATTATCGATTATGATCTTAATTGTAAAATGCAACTAAAGTTATCACCAGATTGATATAAAATCATGTTTTAATTGTCTCTTTGACCAGAATCTGTATTGTATAACTAGGCACTATTTCAATACATTGGATGAAATAATGTGCTTTTATTTTTAAGCCTTTTCTGGACATGATTTGACTCTCTTATTACTGAACCAAATACCAAAATTTCTGCATTTTGTTTAAAAAGTCTGTTGTGACCGATTATTGATTTTGAAAAAAAAAATCGATTAATGCCAGGAAAAAAAATTGATAATCGGAACATTCCTATGTATTAATTTCCAAGTTTTACTGAAACTAAGTTGTTTTAGGGATACTGAATTTTGTGATTTTCTAGTAATAGGGCATTATGAAACATTCTTGTATCATATATTTAAATTGTTCATTCTGCTTCATCTACAAAAATCGCGAAAATTGGTATCCATCAGCAAAATATAACAGTTCCACATGTCTGATATAAATTTCAATTTATATGTTGTCTTTACAAACCTTGTTTTTGCTTGTAAATTTAACATTTCATTTTTAACAACTTTATATTTCACAGCCATTTCAATTTATATGTTGTCTTTACAAACCTTGTTTTTCCTTGTAAATTTAACATTTCATTTTTAACAACTTTCTCTATATTTCACAGTATCAAACATGTTGGATGTATCACCAGAAGAACTTAGTTCAGCTCTCGTAGCAGAATATACTACAACAAGAGGTATGGAACTATGTTTTACTATGGTTTTTTATGATGTTTAAAAATTTTTTTTATTTGTAACAAAAAAATTAAGCTTGCATGATTTGTTTGTTCATATTGGTCTATGTGATTTGTTTTTTTGTTTTGTTTTCTAAATAACATTAATAAGTAATAGCATGATACCTTGTCATCTAATAGAAAAGGGTTTTATTTTATAAAAATAATTGTTCAATTTCAAAATTATGAAAATTTAACAAAACCATTGGGAGTTTTCATTTTTCATTCACATATTAATTAATATTTACTACTTAGAAAAGTATAAAAAGTAGGATAAAAAGTAAATGAAAATAAAGTTTTAATATACACCATATAATTATGCCGTGCTGTATTGGTTAGTGCATCGGACTACGAAGCCAGAGGTCCCTGGTTGGATTTCCGTTCGGGATGAAAATTTCAGGGATCAAATTTGCAATGCTCTATCGACACCATTTGTGAGGATGGTCTCAATAAACGATGCTTGTCCATCGGATGGAGAGGAAAAATGGCTGTCCCCTGTTAAGGGAGAGCAACACCCTTAGCACGCTAAAGACTCCTCTGTAAAAGTAAAAAAAGAGTAGGCAGCGCCGCCTCTACAGAGGCCCCTCTTGCACCCGCCATGTGGAGAGGGATTAGTATAAGTTGGCATAACTTGTTTCCCAATCCACTATAAATAAATAAGTTTAAACTAATTATGATGATTCTCTAGGGAAGTTGTTGAACAGTACAGCTATTTACTTTATAGCTTATGCCAGACTGTCTAACTTTTGTAGTTAGTATTGTGTTCTTTTTAGCTTTTTTCGTTTAACAGTGGAAAAGTATCATTGTTGTGTATTTGTAAATAAATTTAACACATTGTAACATAATTTATTGAGAACTTTATATGGAATTTTCTGCTTTATTTTCTTTTGCATTGTTCTGATGCATATACATCAAATTGGATTGTAGTGGAGTGTTGAATCTGAGCTGAAATAATGCTGTTAACTGGATGTGTTTTATGTTTGTTGTCATAATCAGTAAGTGTTTTGAAAAACATCATAAGATGTTTCAGGATTGTTATTTGGGACCAACTGTATTTTGTGAAAAATGATTAGGTAATAAATAAATAGATCCTCAAAATTTTGATGTTTTATTTCCTAAATATGTACTATAGATTCAGGCTTGTTTTTTCCTAAATAAAATAATTCAGGAGTAACACGTGTATCAGTTTTGATTCAACCACTGTCTCCTTGGGTGTATTGTAAAAACTGCCTATATGCATTCTGGGATTTGGAATTAATGTGTTTTGCATGTTTGCATGTTGATACTTGCATGATTCTAGGTGAACAGATAAAAAAGGAACGTACTGTACAACAAGCATCCGAATGTCGTGATGCCTTAGCGAAGGCTATATATAGCAGACTGTTCAGTTGGATTGTTAACGGTATAAATCAGCTGGTTGAACCAACATATCACAGGTATTGGTGCTTTGGCTTTTATTGTTTTTTGTTGTTGCTTATGAAGGAAAAGGTATTATATCATTATTTTTAATTAAAAGTGTGTTGCTTATATTATCTTGATAGACCCTGTCATGATAAATAACATACCAAATCTGTATGAATAAACATTTTTTTAGAAACATCAGCTGTCTTGAATGAAATTGAGTGCAGCAGTAGCCTTTTCTAGATACTCATTTCCGGTATCACGATTCTGACTCTAAAATTATAATTTGAAGCAATTTATTTCCCTGATTTTACTTACTTCCCTTTCCTGCGAACGAAGCTTTTTCTAGCCTTAGTATGTAGCACAATATGGCCATGTTCACTTTAACAAATAAACAAATGGATTCACTTCAGATTGCATAAAGGCTGCCACCATTAAACAAAGACTTTTCTAAATGACCCATATCTAGAAAATTCATATGCTCCTATAGCCCTCGCTATAAATTGAAGTTTCCAGTGAAAGGTAGAAGTAGCAACTTTTGTCAGTTTTATTTCATATTTATAAAAGTGTGATTAGAATTCTTGAAAGCTTTAATAATAACAGTTGAATTGTGTGCCATAATTCTTCTTTTTATACCCCACGCAACGAGTTGCGGAGGGTATAATGTTTTTGACCCTTCCGTCCGTCCGTCAGTCCTGTTTCTTGTCATCGCAACTCCTCTCAAACCACAGAACAGAATTTCACGAAACCTTTTTAGATAATAAGGACATACTATGTAGTTGTGCATATCGACAGGAAATTGCGATTCAATTTTTTTCTAGGAGTTATGCCCCTTTGAACTTATTTACTTTAATGTACTACTGCAACATTTTGTCATCGCAACTCCTCTCAAACCACACAACAGAATTTCATGAAACCTTTTCAGATAATAAGGACATACTACGTAGATGTGCATATCGACAGGAAATTGCGATTCAATTTTTTTTCTAGGAGTTACGCCCCTTTGAACTTATTTACTTTAATGTACTACTGCAACAGTTTGTCATCGCAACTCCTCTTAAACCACATAACAGAATTTCATGAAACCTTTTCAGATAATAAGGACATACTACGTAGATGTGCATATCGACAGGAAATTGTGATTTAATTTTTTTTCTAGGAGTTACGCCCCTTTGAACTTATTTACTTTAATGTACTACTGCAACATTTTGTCATCGCAACTCCTCTCAAACCACACCACAGAATTTCATGAAACCTTTTCAGATAATAAGGACATACTACGTAGATGTGCATATCGACAGGAAATTGCGTTTCAATTTTTTTTCTAGGAGTTACGCCCCTTTGAACTTATTTACTTTAATGTACTACTGCAACATTTTGTCATCGCAACTCCTCTCAAACCACACCACAGAATTTCATGAAACCTTTTCAGATAATAAGGACATACTACGTAGATGTGCATATCGACAGGAAATTGTGATTTAATTTTTTTTCTAGGAGTTACGCCCCTTTGAACTTATTTACTTTAATGTACTACTGCAACATTTTGTCATCGCAACTCCTCTCAAACCACACCACAGAATTTCATGAAACCTTTTCAGATAATAAGGACATACTACGTAGATGTGCATATCGACAGGAAATTGCGATTCAATTTTTTTTCTAGGAGTTATGCCCCTTTGAACTTATTTACTTTAATGTACTACTGCAACATTTTGTCATCGCAACTCCTCTCAAACCACACAACAGAATTTCATGAAACCTTTTCAGATAATAAGGACATACTACGTAGATGTGCATATCGACAGGAAATTACGATTCAATTTTTTTCTAGGAGTTACGCCTCTTTGAAATTATTTACTTTAATGTACTACTCCAACACTGTGTCATCGCAACTCCTCTCAAACCACACAACAAAATTTCATGAAACCTTTTCAGATAATAAGGACATACTACGTAGATGTGCATATCGACAGGAAATTGCGATTCAATTTTTTTTCTAGGAGTTACGCCCCTTTGAACTTATTTACTTTAATGTACTACTGCAACAGTTTGTCATCGCAACTCCTCTCAAACCACACAACAGAATTTCATGAAACCTTTTCAGATAATAAGGACATACTACGTAGATGTGCATATCGACAGGAAATTACGATTCATTTTTTTTCTAGGAGTTACACCCCTTTGAACGTATTTGCCTCACTATACTATTACTGTTGACTCCTCTTGCTTGGAATTTAAATTTCCCAACATGCTGCCATTCAAATTAGGATAAATATGCGAAGGTAAGCATTTGATTGTGTTCAATTTACTTGTGAAGTGAGATTTTGTTTCTCCAGTGACAATATGAAGACGTGGGGTATGTGAGCGTGCTCACAAAGGTTCTTTAATTTTCTCACAAATAGATTTGTAATTGAGTAATAATGCCCTTTTGCATTCCATTCAATGGTAAAAGTTTGATATTTAAAATGATCATGACGATGTGTGAATAAGTAACTCCTTTCATAGGCACTTGTACATTTCTAAATATTAGTCTTTGAATATGCATTTTTCTAAACAAGATGTATTTGAGATAATGAAATTAAAAAATTTGAAATAGATGATACTACATATGCAGTTTGTACTCCAGAAAATTAAATAAAATACAAAAATACTTTATTTATAAAATAACTCCAGATTTTATTCTCAGTAAAAGATTAATGTATTTAAAAAGTGTTGATTTTAAAAGGAATACTACATTCTTTTCAGCATTGAACAGACACATGTTGGTATTTTGGATATCTTTGGTTTTGAAAATTTTAAAGTGAATAGTTTTGAGCAGGTAAATCATTATAAGAATAGTTTAGTCTCAGAAATCTTCTGTATCAGTCTTAATATATTCATCATTCATGAAGGTGATTCATTTGTTGGTTTTTTATTTTGCTCATTGTCCATTGTCATCAGAAAACTTTTGTTCTATTATTATCCAGGTTTTCCAATGGAAAAACTCAGGTACATGTAATGCATTTGATCATGTATTATGGGTGGGCAGGAAGTTGAGCAAGGGGGTTGGTTCCAAATTATCTTTGCCTTGTATGGTAGATGGATTGGCAGTTGACCAAATGGGTGGTTCCAAATTAGCTTGACCTTGTATGGTTGATGGATTGGCAGTTGACCAAATGGGTGGTTCCAAATTATCTTGGCCTTGTATGGTAGATGGATTGGCAGTTGACCAAATGGGTGGTTCCAAATTATCTTGGCCTTGTATGGTAGATGGATTGGCAGTTGACCAAATGGGTGGTTCCAAATTGTCTTGTTAATATTTTTGCCATGTATGGTGAATTGTGATGGGGAGTTAATTGACAAAGCAGGTGGTTCCAAATTATCTTGGCCATTTATTCAGTGTACCAAATGGGTGTTTCTAAATTATCTTGTTAATAGTTTGGCCATGTATGGTGGATCGTGGGTGGGCAAGGAGTTGACAAAGCAGGTGGTTCCAAATTATCTTGGCCATGGAGGGTCGGTTGGTGTTTGGATGGGTGGTTGCATGTGATTCCAAAAAATCTTGTTATGAGTTTGGCCATGTGCAGCTGGTGGATGGTTGGTTTCAAATATTGATGAGGAAAACTGGTTTACTATCAGTTTGAAAGCTCATTTCGGGTCAAAATTGTTCTGGTAATCCTTATGTGGTCCAGTTTGAAATATTTATCTTATGTCTTAAGTTTAAGCTGGGAATAAGTTCAAATGTTAATTTTTGCAAAATAAAATATTTGATTAAGTGTAAGTGATTCCTGTCAAAAAACAATCTTCAATTATGAACAAAAATAAATAAAAATACAAGTTTCTAGGCCATTTTTTTTTTGGCAACTTTATGAAGCTTGAAAATATCATAATAGGTTAGTTTTGGTGTTTTTCAGATCTGCATCAATTTGGCAAATGAACAAATGCAGAACTTTACGAATGAACATTTGTTTTACAAAGAACAACAAGACTGTATGCTAGAAGGTGTTCCATTGGTTGATTTGAATTACAAAAATAACCAGCCTATTTTGGATACTTTTTTGGAGGTAAATATTTTACTGGTATAATCAGTTTGGAGTTAATTCTTGGTAATAAGAATGTGTTATTAGTGATTTCTTATAATACTAAAAAATATTATTATATTATGGGAGATTTGTTAATTACTTATTTCAGGTTTTACTTGCATGTTGTATTTTGGGCAAGTTCTCTGCATGTATAGGTTCTTTTGAAAATGGTAAGTTAGTTGCCATAATTTCAGTTAATTTTAAAAATCAGGAATTCATTATTCACTTCGTTGCCTGAAAATTGTTATAATTTCAATTTAGAAAAATAACTTTAACATTATATTATACTAAAGCCTGGAATGAATCTGATTTCTTCTCAGAAACATACAGGAGTATTTGCCATACTTGATGAAGAAAGCAGATTTCCCAAAGCAACAGACAAGTCCTTAGCAACAAAACTTCATAATGGACCAGGTATTGTTTTATTCAGTTCAGACTCCATTGAACTATATAATGTTTGAATGGTATTTCTCAATATGAATTTAAAGTAGAAAGAGTTAAGTAGAATCACATTGGTAATGTAAATAAAACATCTCCTATAAACATATTACGTTTGCAAGTTAAAGTTGAAAAAGAACACCCAGAATTGATATTCTTTGGTAATATGTACTTTTTTGTCATTTTATTGTCATTTCATTAAACTCCTAAAGATTCAGAAATTTAGTATGCTTTTGATAAAAATTTAAATGTAAATAAACCCTCCCTTAAAATATATATGATGAAAGTCTAAGTAATATTCCACTCTATTAGTATGTCAAATCCCGATTAAGATGTATTTTTGCTTTACTAATTATTTTCAGGAAAGAAATTCACTGCTGTATACAAGACTCCAAGAGATGGTGGACCAACATTTACGGTTGTCCATTTTGCTGGTGCTGTGTCGTATAATTTACTGGGAACATTGGATAAAAATAGAGACACACTTCCAAATGCTATTATGTATACTATGAAAAGTAAGAATTTTTCAATAGAGAAAAAAAAATTTAGTGTTTTATTTAATTTGTAATATTTAAACCATAATATTAATTGTCAGAATTAATTACACTCTTGCATTTTGAACATTAAACATTTTTAGATGGTACTTCAGTCCATATAATGTATTTGGAGTGACCATTTGGTGTATATATAGCCACTTTGCCTTCAGTGTAATGAATTATATCTTAAAAATTTTATATATCTGTTTATCTTTGTTTGCTGCAATGGGTGGAAGTAAGATTTATAATATATAATAATTTATAATGTAGGATGTGAATTTCTGATGAATCACACAGAAATAAGTTACCATGCAAGAACAGTCATTCTTTAAAACACAGTATAAGTAATAATATAGAACGTAATTGCCCTCAGGTTGTCCTTTTGTTGCCTTTTTTTAAATGTTTAAAGTTTTACTCTTTGTATAACAGGTATTGTTGCATTAACATTAGTTCATCTATCATTTTGTAATCATATATTACAGCTAGCAATAGTCTATTGATAAAGGATTTGTTCCAGTCCAAGATAACAAGAACTGGATCCTTAGCTCCCAGTGCCAGACAACAGAGATCCAGACGAACAACAACTAAATCTCCGTTTGAATTCTTCAAGAAACTCAGAGCTGGAAAACCTGATAAAGTAAATGTATATTTTATGATAGTGCTTTATATGATAGAGAGTTTTTTTTTTTTTTAATTTTAAAGTGAAAAAAATTTATACCTGCTAATCTGATTTATTAAAAGTTTTTCAGTCAAATCTTAAAAAAGGTGGACTTGGAGATAAAAAAATCACTAAAATCATTGCCTGTATAAGATTGACTTACAATATATCATACAGATATTTTATAAACAGTATCATCACTCCAGAATGCAAGTACAATTTTTTCAGAAATTGTTTTTAGTTGTGCAGAATTTTTCATCATACAAACCTATTGAAACAAACTGCATTTTCTGTTTTTGCTTGTATTGTTTTAATTCTTGATTATTAATGTCAGCACTCTTTCTCTTGTTTTTACTTCATATTGTTTTTATCTCATCTTAATTTCAGACAAAACAGTCAGTTAAACCTATGACAGCGTCAGAAAGAAAAGGACCAGCCACAATGGCATATCATTTCAGGGTAATTTTATAATTGTCAGCTTGCTCTTCAGAACTTCAGTCTGATAAATGCTTTCTTTTTAGAAGGCATATGTTTTTTTTAGTATATAGATTAAGGGAAAGATTGGCAGTGACATACAAAGATGAAAAAAAAATGGTTTCCACTGGCAAACACCATTTAATTTGTTGCCAAAAAATGGCCATGAAAAATTCACTAAGTTCATACATCTTTTTGAGGTCTTTTATTTCGTCATGGCTTTTAACAGTTCTGTCACCTGTCAGTTTATATTTTTATCCTATTATCAGCATAACCTTATACAAATTTGACAAAAAATTGTTAATCAGCTGATTGTTGAAGGTACACATTTCTGACAGCTATTGGCAATAAACTAGTCTATAAAAAAGATGTTAGTTCTATGTTTTAACAAAAGATTATGGCTGAATGCAAAACAGTGATGAAGCAAAATCCAGTGCCTCTTATTGTGTCGCCTGCATATCGCAGAAGCGACATATAGGGATCACTATGCATCATTGTCGGCGTCACAAAATAATTTCTGTTACATTTTTCTCTGGAACCACACTAGCCAGCTTCCTGATATTTGGCATAGAGCATCAGTATGGAGAACGGTATCACATAAGGCAGTATTGAATCTGTCGCATGTCCACTTCCTGTTTGATGGAATATAGAATATTTTAAAGATAGAAAAATTTCTGTCACATTTTTCTCAGGAATCACACAGGTTAGCATCCTGATATTTGGCACAGAGTATCTGTATGGAGAACTGTATTGTGTAAGGCAGTTTGAAATCTGCCACAAGTCCACTTCATGTTTGTCTTACTTAGAATAATTTTGAGATGGAAAAATTTCTGTCACATTTTTCTCAGGAACCACAAAGGTTAGCTTTCTGTTATTTGGCACAGAGCATCAGTATGGAGAACTGTATCATGTAAGGCAGTTTCGAATTTGGATACTTTTTCATCATGATGATTGTTGTAATGATGAAGAAAATAAGTATTCAGGCGACACGTCTTCCCTGAAAGACTAACCACTAAGTTTCAAATTAATTTTTATTGAAATCATTAATTGATAATTGTTTTAGTGGTCCAGTTTTAAACACATTATTCTACATTCAGAAATCCCTTCCAAAATATAGAAAGTATAAAAATAAACTTGAGCTGGAAGAAACCTTGCGATAATGTATATGGGTAGTTTTTTTTCTTTGGTAAAATTTTTTAAAATGATGTAAAAAACAATTTAAAACTATTCTGTGTCTGATAAATATTATTACTTTTAGTGCAAACATTCTTGGTACATGTTTATTTATTCACCCATTAACTCTAAAGATTGTTCTGTCATTGATTTAAAAAAAAAATCATTTTGTCTTTCAGTGTTCATTATCAGAACTGATGGTTAAGGTACAATCCACAACTCCACACATAATAAGATGTCTGAAACCAAACACAACCAAATCACCAATGACATTTGTATCAGAATATATACTAGCACAGTTGAGATACACTGGTATAACAGAGACAATTAAGATCAGAAAATTTGGATATCCTTGTAGAATGACATTCCATGAGTTTGTTAATAGGTAAGTTCAGATTTGTTCATAGAATAACATTCCATGAGTTTGTTAATAGGTAAGTTCAGATTTGTTCATAGAATAGCATTCCATGAGTTTGTTAATAGGTAAGTTCAGATTTGTTCATAGAATAACATACCATGAGTTTGTTAATAGGTAAGTTCAGATTTGTTCATAGAATAACATTCCATGAGTTTGTTAATAGGTAAGTTCAGATTTGTTCATAGAATAACATTCCATGAGTTTGTTAATAGGTAAGTTCAGATTTGTTCATAGAATAACTTTCCATGAGTTTGTTAATAGGTAAGTTCAGATTTGTTCATAGAATAACATTCCATGAGTTTGTTAATAGGTAAGTTCAGATTTGTTCATAGAATAACATTCCATGAGTTTGTTAATAGGAAAGTTCAGATTTGTTCATAGAATAGCATTCCATGAGTTTGTTAATAGGTAAGTTCAGATTTGTTCATAGAATAACATACCATGAGTTTGTTAATAGGCAAGTTCAGATTTGTTCATAGAATAACATACCATGAGTTTGTTAATAGGCAAGTTCAGATTTGTTCAAAGAATAACATTCCATGAGTTTGTTAATAGGCAAGTTCAGATTTGTTCATAGAATAACATTCCATGAGTTTGTTAATAGGTAAGTTCAGATTTGTTCATAGAATAACATACCATGAGATTGTTAATAGGTAAGTTCAGATTTGTTCATAGAATAACATTCCATGAGTTTGTTAATAGGTAAGTTCAGATTTGTTCATAGAATAACTTTCCATGAGTTTGTTAATAGGTAAGTTCAGATTTGTTCATAGAATAACATTCCATGAGTTTGTTAATAGGTAAGTTCAGATTTGTTCATAGAATAACTTTCCATGAGTTTGTTAATAGGTAAGTTCAGATTTGTTCATAGAATAACATTCCATGAGTTTGTTAATAGGTAAGTTCAGATTTGTTCATAGAATAACATTCCATGAGTTTGTTAATAGGAAAGTTCAGATTTGTTCATAGAATAGCATTCCATGAGTTTGTTAATAGGTAAGTTCAGATTTGTTCATAGAATAACATACCATGAGTTTGTTAATAGGCAAGTTCAGATTTGTTCATAGAATAACATACCATGAGTTTGTTAATAGGCAAGTTCAGATTTGTTCATAGAATAACATTCCATGAGTTTGTTAATAGGCAATTTCAGATTTGTTCATAGAATAACATTCCATGAGTTTGTTAATAGGTAAGTTCAGATTTGTTCATAGAATAACATACCATGAGATTGTTAATAGGTAAGTTCAGATTTGTTCATAGAATAACATTCCATGAGTTTGTTAATAGGTAAGTTCAGATTTGTTCATAGAATAACATACCATGAGTTTGTTAATAGGTAAGTTCAGATTTGTTCATAGAATAACATACCATGAGTTTGTTAATAGGTAAGTTCAGATTTGTTCATAGAATAGCATACCATGAGTTTGTTGATAGGTAAGTTCAAATTTGTTCATAGAATAACATCCCATGAGTTTGTTAATAGGTAAGTTCAGATTTGTTCATAGAATAACATTCCATGAACTATCAGTAGGTTAGCTTTGACAGTGCCATAGAATTCTATTTGACTTGGACAGTGCCATTGAAGTATATTCCATGAATTACCAGAAGGTTAGCGTGGACAGTGCTATAGAATTCTATTCCCTGAATTATTGGTAGGTTGGTTTGGACAGTGCCGTAGAATTCTATTCTTTGAATTATTAGTAGTATGTTTTGGACAGTGCCATAGAATTCTATTCCATGAATTGGGTTGGCTTAAAAAGTGCCATACAATTCTATTCCATAAGCTAGACATTAGGGTTGGTACCATGTTATTTACTATTTTCATAAGCTGTTAATTTGTACATGAATCAAGTTTAATACATAAATATTATTTTATGTCAATAAAGAACAAAGAAGGTGATCCATCAAATTTTTTTTTTTTTTTTTGCCGAAGAAAGGAAGAGTATTGTATCTCCCCATCACCTGTATTGTTTTTTATAAAGTATGGCAGATAGATCTGTTTTACTATCATCTTTGCGCCATTTACTATAAATGTAATCTTCGGTGGTGTGATATTTACTACTGACTTGATGCATATTTTTAGATATAAACCATTGGTGTTTTGTTGTTTACCAACCCACAGTATGATTCCTGATATAGATAAATGTAGAGAAATATTTAGATACTGTTTACATAACCAAACTGATGGATTTATGGTAAGATTGTGATTGGAATTACTAGTTAGCATATTACTACCTGATTTCAAAATTGGACTTTATAATAAATTCTAGTAGATCATTAGAAAATTTATCTAACTCAGGAATAACCTTGTCTTAAGATAATTTTGTGCAGCTATGTTTTCAGACACAATTTTTTTCTGTTTTAAAATGGATGTCCACTTTTTGCATTTGTCCTTTATGGTTTCTTTATTAAACATAGCAATATGGCTTCTGGTACAGCATTTCTGTTTTTTTCTTGGCTGGGAAAATCACCTCTGTGTTTTAAGATAATTTTATGCTTTTCCTTTTTTGGTAATTTTTATATTTTCATTGATTTTAATTGTACAATATTTGCTGTCAGTTTTGCAGCTATTTTCATGCTTAAGTAAAATGAAGGGATTTATTTTTGGCACTGAAGCAAGTATTGAGGATTTAGAGTTGTTTTTTCCAGATTGGCAAAACCAAAGTATTTCTAACAGAAAAAATTCTTCATGAAATTGATGGTGCAAACAAAGAAATACTGAAAAAGATTGTTACCTCTCAGTCAGGTAATTATAATCTCTCTAACAATTACATGTATTGTTTTTGTATTTTACTATCATCATAATTTTAGGGCTTCATTTTTAGCTCACCTGGCCCAAAGGTTGTCGTACATCATTGTCTATCATCATCATAAACTTTCCTTTAAAGATCTTCTCCTCTGAAATCTCTGAGCCAATTGAAACTTAATTTGGCAGTAATGGTCCTTAGGTTGTCCTCTTTCAGAATCATAACCGATGACGCATTCTGTCATCTGAGATGGCCGCTATATGCAAACTTAGTTTAACGACCCTATGAGAAAATTCACATAAAGATCTTCTTGTCTGAAACTTCTTAGCCAATTGGAACACAAACCTGGTAGTAATGGTCCTAAGGGGGTCCTCTCTCAGAATTTTATCCAAGATGACTGCCACAGATGAACTTGGTTTAACATAGGACCCTATGGGAAAATTCACTTTAAGATTTTCTTGTCTGAAACAACTAAGCTAACTGAAACAAAATTTGGCAGCAGGTCCTCTTTCAGAAATTTATCTGATGACCTGGATGACCTGGACCTCCATCCAAGATGGCCTCCAGGGGCAAATTTATTTTAACAAAGAACCCAATGGGAAAATACACTTGAACCTTTTTTTTGTCTGAATTAAGCCACTGAGCCAACTGGAACAAGACTTTGCAGCAACCAGATTGCTGCAACAGGTCAACATAGGATTCTTAAATTCACTTAAAGATCTTTCAGAGACAACTGAGCCAATTGCAATCGAACTTGCTAGAAAGTGTCAAGTGTTTTTTTTCTGCAGTGATGCTGCAGCAAAATAAGCAAAGTTATGAAGCGTAAGTATGTTAATTCTATGACTTTTTAGGTCATATCTTGTCTCATTAGACGTATAGAGTTTCATTGTAAGCTTCGACGAGTGACATGTTAATGTTTCATAAAGATACAAAAAATGGAAATTTTGTTAATAAAACATTGTTTTGAATAAAACAATTCGTTTAATTGTGTTTTATTCCTGTAAAATACTTAATAGAATGCAGTTTATTCAGGTGTGTTAGCTATTTTGGTTTATCAACTTACCAATTTTTAATGGAAACAAAAATTTTTTAACTTATCAAAAATTAGGAGTAAACGAATAAAATTGTAATGGCATCAATTGTTGATAAAAAGTGGAGTTATTCCGTTGAAATTGTGAATATTACTAGCTCTGGATGTGAGAACAAAACACATAACAAAAAACAATTGTAAATTATACCACCACTCTACAGAGTCCGTCCGTCTGTCCATCCGTTCAAACTGAAATTTTTCGTCACACTTATATCAGCTTCTGTGCAACAGAATGTTTTGATATTTGGCCTGTAGCTTTATGACCTATTTTCAGGTCTGTCAAGGAACCACTTCCTGTTTGCCAATACTAACCAATTTTACAATAGCTTATGTTTACATGAAATTTTTCGTCAAACTTTTCAAGTCCCAATTTTCAAAATTAAAAAAGACAAAATGACAAATTCGATCAAGAAATTTCTGAACTGTACTGTGAAAAAAGTATGCTATATTTTATTTCAGATCTTTAATTTGTGAATGAAGTACTTAGTAACCATATACATGTATCATTGAAATCATCATTGGAACAGCAATTGCTTTGAACCATTTAATTTAACTTAGTTTATTTTTTGGAAGATGTTTGGACATTTACTTTTTGGAAATGTCCTAAGCAGCATTACAGCAGTGATATCAACTTGGAACAATAGGATTATTTAAATTTTTGTACATTTCTTGGAAGACTTTCAGACTTTTAACTTTTGGTAAAATTGCCTAGCACTATATGTTAAATATCAAAGTCATTCATGCAATTTCAATTAATACAAATAACTGTTGCCATGGTGAAATGCATTGAATTTTTTTTGCTCTTTGGCTTTTGCAGCTTTGATGCTAAGTGCATAAATTTATTTAACAGACTCCTTTTTCACATTCAAATATTAATTAGCCTGAGGTTAAGAATTGTTAAAACTTGAATAATTTTGATAAATCATATCCAGGAAAACTGAAATATTAAATCATATTATTCTTTAAATATTTTTAAATGATAGCAGCCAATGAAGAATTTATTCATGATCTTATCAGCATCACTGCAGATGAGCACTGAGATGCAAAGTGCAATATTTTTCTAAGGCATCGAGTCTAACAAAGGATGTTGACCCATGTCACCAGTAGAAGAATAAAAAATCATGTGCACAAGAAAATGTAGTTTGATAGCTGGATGAGAATCGTTTAATATTTGTTTGTGACAAATTATGTTTCTGGTATGTGTTTACATGTCAAATTAACATGTCACTATTCAAATAAGTGAGCAAGACATCACTGATATTTGATTTGGAAGAATTGTTTAGATGGTAAATACAAATTCAGTACCTAACCAAAGAAACAGGGACACTTGTAGACTTAAACTTATTTCTCCACATGTATTTTTAGCTCCCCTGGCCTATAGGCCATGTAAGCTTATGTCATCACTTTGTTGTCTGTAAACTTTTCACATTTTGATCTTCTCCTCTGAAACTACTTGGCGGATTGTAATTAAACTAAGCAGGAATGATGCATGGAAGGACCTCTACAAATGATCCACCCCTTTGGTCCGGTTGGATGAACAACATGGCCACCAGAGGCCATCCTTGATTATTATTGACCAATTTTTAAAAATTATCTCCTCCGAAACTACATTATGAAATGCATTATGAAATTCAGGATTGATGACACAAACACCCTATACAAAGGATCCACTTTTGGTTGAGATTCATCTGCTCACCGTGAAAACCAAATGGGAAATGAATTTTTTGTCATTTGTTCATGATGTGATGGGCAGATTGTAACCAAAGTTGGCAGGAATGATGTATGGAAGGACTTCTACAAACTCTCTACCTTTGGTTTTGGTTGAATGAACAACAGGACCACCAAGAGCCATTTTTGATTGGCCAATTTTTCTCCTCTGAAACTTTTTTATGAAATGTTTTGGAACTTTGCAGGATATGACAGCAATGTCCTCTACAAACCATCCACTGTTGGTTGCCTAAACTTTCCATGGAAACCTTATGAGAAATATTTTTTCTTGTCATTTGCTCAGGATGATATATGGAATGATCTACCTTTAAGGTCAAAGGTCAAACATCCATATCGCTTTGACATATTGAGTTTCTTTAACAGCCTATTAGGTACAACAGAAGTTATATTTTCATATGGGCTAATATAAGCCAGGGGAGCCTCTAGTTCATCTTAGGGTTTCCACAAATCTAATTTATCTTGAATTTTATCCTTACCTAAGTGTATATGTAAGCATAACAACAAAACCTACAAGAATGAATTTCATCTTTTAATAATCTACTTTCTAAAAATTAAAATAACAAATTGGCCCACTAGTCTCAATTTTAATTAAACTTTGGATAAGAATCAAGGAACTATATTTTCCTGGCCTACATGTTTACAATGGAGCTATATCTGTATTTCCTTAAGTTTTCATGTTATAGGTCTTATTTTACATCATGTTTTCTTAATTTTGTATTTATAATACTAATTTAAAGTATCAAATCGATTAAATTACAGGTGATCTAATAAGTTTTCAAATAAGATATTTTTGTTGCAAAAATGTATTGAATTAAAAAACCTTAATAAACCATCAAGGATATTTATCTTTAAAAAGGGTTCAAAACTCAGAGAAATGTGTCATTTATACAAGGAAGCTCCTTGAAACATCTTATAGACACAAATAATAATAAATTTTGAAAAGTGATTGATAGAATCAGTAAAGGTTTCCTGAAAGTACTGTCAAAGTGGTTTATGAGGAAGAAAATGGGAGAGTGTTTACAGAAAGCAAATAATTTGAAGTGGAAAAAAATTGTACATTTCCTTTGTTATTGTATCAGCTATAAGAAGACGTATAGCTCTCCAAAGCTACAAAGAGAAGAAAGCGATTGCAGAAATAGTAAGAAAGCAAGAAGAGGAAAAAGCTCAAGACAGGGACATTGAGTAAGTACTCTGAATATTAATGCTAAAGGCTGAATGGTTTTAGTTAAACGATTCATAAATACAATTTTATCACATTATGAGCAGTTACGATTTAACAAAAATTTTCATATTTTTGTGTTTTTTTTTTGTTTTTGTTTTTGTGTCTTTTTTTAGAAATAGAGTGAAGGAAGGAATATCATACATTTGTATTTCTATTATTTTATTAAGTTCGTTAGAAAAAATTGCTTAACACTTGTTCCTTTTGCAATTACAGTGCTACAAAAGAGATAATTGAATCATTAGAAAATTTAGAAGATATGATTGACAGTAGTTTGTATACTGATGCTATTAGTACCAGACCATATTTAGGTAAGTCAGGATTTTTTATATTGTAATAACATGTAAAATATTGAAAAAAAATATTAGACCTGTTGTTTTGTGTTTATAGACCAATTTCTTGTTTCTTTCAAATTTTCATTTTCAGATTATAGCCATTCCAAATTCACAATAATCAGTGACAGTTTGTGCCAATTGACCCAAGTCGAAATATTTTATTTATAAAAATAAATAGAAAATTGGTCTATTGGTTTTACATTATTCCACTTACGCCAGTACACCATTTTAATGCAACTGGGAATGTTGGTGTTTAAAACAAAAATTCCCTGCTAAAATGCATATACAAAGTTCCTAACCAGAGACTTGGTAAGTAGAAGCCAAAGCCATATTTCAAAAAATTAGACAAAATTTTTAAATTATAACATAGAAGGTGTGAACTTTTTTTTTTCTTTGATAGAGACAAGATATAGAAAACGTGTCCACTTCGTTATGTGTTTTGAAAACCAATACTAGAACCCCTATTTAAGTCCATTGTTTTGCATTATTAAAATTTAAACATTGTTATTTTGAAGCTTTAGGTAGATTTAAAATGGAAAAGTCCATCAGTATTTTATATAAGTTCTGACCCAGTTGTCAACAAAAGTCTCTTCTGTTCTTATTTTTTCTTGTTGGAACCACTCAAAGGGAAAATAATGTGATGATATTGTCAAGTGTAATTTGATCTCATTGAAATATTGCATGGACAGTTCAGTTTGTACGGTGCTTCTTATGAAGAAATAATGGCTTTCCATTGGTGTCTTAAAGCTCTCGTATGTGTCATATATTTGTTCTGATTATGTGTCAACCTTGCATCATGTAGTTTGTTTTTATTTAACATTATGAAATTCATTTTGATGTTTAAATTTTTATCATTAATTTGAGATGTAACAAGCAATTTCATTGGTTGGGCAACCTGTATTATACTGTATAACTTGTTTGTGGTATAATGTATTATGATGCCACCAACATATCACTGCATAAACTGCTATAAATCAGATTATGTCTTGAGTTAATCAACTTTGATTGTATGGTTATAATAACATGTGATTAGCATGTGACAATTACAAAATGATCAGGTTTCAGATTGTATTCAGTTATATTTGAGATTTGAATATTTACCAGGAATCTGAAAGATGTAAGTAATTTTTGGGGTAAGATTTCAAAATTATATGAGAAATTATGAGAAAATGGTGAACTTTTGTCACCTGTATATTATGTGGACGTTTGTCAAAATTTGTTTCTCCATATGTTAAGAATAAAGGGTTTTTATTTTTATACAAACATTATATGTCCTGGTAAAGAAAAAAGGCAAATGGCAGGTCTGATAGAATTTTGGTGACACAAAGTCCCAAGTGACCGACAAATACAGGTTAGATAGAGGGTGGTTTGAATTCAAAAGAATACAGATTTCTGTAAAGAAACATAGTCCAAGATACAACTGTTCCAAGGCTGTATTGTAACAGAGATGCAGTATCCCTATATAGAATTATTCTGCCAAACTTAAATAATAACTTAATCATATTCTTTTGTGGTATTTTCTTACTTTTGTAACTCAAAAATAAGTGTCTTTTGATGATATATGGTTTGAATGATTATTTTACTTAAAAGGTGGGAGAAATATATACTAATCTGAATAAATTAGAATAAAAGAGGAGTGGAGTGAATTTAAAGATTTAATGTGATACATCAAGTCTACTGGTGATGAAAAAATTCATAGATTTATACTGATTGAAATGGAGGGCAACACTTTTACTGTCATTCTAGTTATTGGGAAACCATTAAGGTTTCTTGTATGCAGTTAACATGGTTAACTGTGATGTTACATTGTTGTGAAATTAGGAAGATAACTAGTGAAAGTCTACAATTTTATGTCTTCTGACATTTTGAAAGATGGCAATAATTTTAAAAACTCATAAATATATCATTTTTGGGGGCATTATTTGTGTATAGATTTATATATAATGCTATAAATCATTTTAGTCCAGGAAAAGTAATTCAGGACATAATATTATATGCTTATGCTTGTGTTGTTGTTTTCCTAGTGATATTTTAAGAAAAGGCATCTTAAAGTGGTACTTGACACTTGACAATAGTTGTTCTTGTTTCAAAAGTCAATTGTTAACAATATGTTTTATTTTTCAATTTTGAAATTTACAAAAAGTGAATATAATATTAAAAAATGAAAAAAACTAACTACATGGCAATTTTTGATAGGGCTACTTTATATGGGAAGAAAAATAATGATTTTCCGTCTTGAAAGTGATGCCATGCTGTACACAAATATGCCATGACATAAACTATTGATTTATGGTCTTATGATCAATCCAGTTGGATGCATAAGACTAACATTTGTATGGAATTTTAAGCTATTTGAAGAATAATCTTTTCAGACATGTCTGAAGATGTATATAATCTATGGCTTTTCATGGCATTGTTAAAAACTTCTCAACAGTGCCTGTGTTTTGGTTTAAGGTTGGCATTTGATGCACTTCCCATTTCTTCTTATTTTCATGTTTTTTAACATATTTGATGTATAGTGTGTTTACATTAGCATAGTGCACAGATAAATGAGAAATAATAAAGTGAATATATAAATCGTGTAGAAGTATAGTATATCTGTTGGTATATTATAGTAACATTACAAGTATAAGTATGATTAGGAAATTGTCACTTGTAAATTTACAACTTAAAATTGTGACTCATCAAAACAATCTTCAGACATTACTTATATGTTACAGTCTGTAGACACAAATGTGAACAGACTGTGAATGCAATTTGCCTGCTTATTCACACAAAAGTTTTGACATCATATACTAGATTTGATTGTAAAAGAGTGGAAATATTTGACTACTCCGTCCATGTATCTAACTTCTTTGAATTGGTTTACATTTTATTTGCTTGGAAATTGAACACTATTGGTAGTGTTTTTACCTTTCTTTATCAATTTTTGCATTTGTGGCCTTTTATTGTCAATCCATAAACTCCCCATGTGGAGGTGGAAGTTGGATTTCGAACAGGATAACTTAATACGTTTTAATCATTGAAACCACAAGGTTTCTTTGAATGAAACATTTCAGCAGAATAATATTGCAATACCCTGCCTATTTTTACTTGACAAACACAAAATAATTTTGGAAAATTTTCTTCTTGGTAGTATTGTGGAGCCCCAGTGGCTGAGTGGTGCAGTTTTGATCGCTAACACAACACTGAGGTTCTGAGTTTAAACCAAACTCATGGCAAAGTGTATTAGACTCTGATCTTAAATGATAAAGATTACCGATTTTCTTGCCAAAATTGTTGGTACTCCTGCTTCCTCCACCAATAAAAATATAGCTGAGTGGGGTGAAAGTGACATAAAATAACAAAAAAGCATACTTATAGTCTTGTAAGGTTTTCATTTTCAGATTCATCAAACGTAAGTGCATGTTGACTTTTAGGATGATTTTCATTCATTTTGACTTAATTTTTGTTATGCTTTGTTCACACATTAATGAATATAATTTGAAGATAATAAAGATTAATAGCAAATAATTATAATAAATAACAATAGTTTAAAGGATATTATACTGAAGTTCTTATCAGTAGTTAAACATATAATTCAATCTTCTATTTTCTGGAATTAAAGTTATAATCACAATACCTTCTTTTTAGTATATTTTATTTATTTTAAGCATTAGATTAATAATAATTTTATCAAATCCTTTCTGCAATATTTACATCATAAAATGGCGAATAGGAAAAACTTTAATAATTTTTTTTATTGAAAAATTGATATATAATTTGTAGATACAAAATAAAAGAGTATTCATTCATTGTAGAAAATTAATTGTATTGTGAAATTCAATACAGACCTAAAAAAATGCAGATTTTGAGATCATAAAAAATATGTTATTTGTGCAACTTTGGTTGAGGAGCAACAATCATAATGATTTAAACAGTGTATTCCATACTTTAGAATTCCCCCATATATATCATATTTTTGAAAAATAAGAATAAAATCTTATTGAATTTTTCTAAAATTTTATCTGTTAAATAATCTAATTATTCATATTAAAATTAAAATGTATAAAGCCTTAACATAGTGACTTAAAGATCTTATTCTTTTATAACACAACATAAAAACCAGAACTCTTAAGGAGCATGAACAAACACTGAATTAAAAAAAAAATATTTAGGAAGAATTCCATTTGGAGTATACCTGCACACAGATGAACGTGCTTAATTATTTCATTAAAAAATATCAGAAAGCAATTCATTCATATAAACCTTATCATTGAAATGTTGTAATTTATTTTAAAGCACTGTATATCAGGATATTTTTAATAGTAAGTTTCTGGAATAAAATTTGCTCTTTGTAAAACTGCCAAAACATTAGAATAGATACTGTTAGTATTTTTAGAGTTATCTCCCATTACTGTAGAATTGTTGGAATTAACTCACCATCTGTCACTCCAGACTAAACAATGAACTGTCAGAACTTGTTAATTAACACAAAGATAACAATCCTCCAACTAAGAGATCGAAAGTTGGTATTAAAAATTTGATGAAAGATGTTAAGCTGCATCTCAATTTGTGAAAAAAATAAGACTAACATCAATTAAGTCAATGGTATGTTGTTTGTAATCTGTATATGGACTTACATTTTTGGACTTAAAGGATATTTTGGTTGGAAGTATAACCCCCCTGTCTAATGACCTTTTCAAATGAAATCAACAAAGGTCTCCTTTTTAATTCGATATGTTTAATTCGCATTTAAAGTAGCATCTATTTTGATATATTTGTAACTTTTATTAACATTTATTTTTGAAGGTGAAGTTTATTATAATTTTTTGTAATTTAGTTAGCTGGTTCATATTTTTAAGACTGGCTGCCGCAAAACAGCCAAATGAGATGAAAACGGCTTAAAATCCCTAACTAAAAAAAAACAAACAAACATATTTTTAAGAATTTGTATTTATTGAGAATACCAAAATAACCATCCTTAGTTTTTTCTTGTCTGACTTTTAAGGATAAAAAAAATAATGGAACAGATTTTATTTTGATGCACTGTTTTATCGAATCATACTAGTAATGACAATACTTTATTTGTTTTCTTTAACTCTTAGAAATTATTTTTATTTATAATAAGTGTTATATTAATATTACACTGACACAATGTTTAGCTGTTGTTTTGAAAACTAAAATATAATCTTCCTGAAATATATTTCAACAGCTGAATACTGTATTAATGGAAAGAACAGAAATATTGTATGAGCTAATATTTTATGAATATTGAATACAGCTGTCATCATGCAGATGTGTACACCACTTTCAGAATTTATAAAAAAAAAAATTTCATAAATAATGTATTTCTCCAAATAATGATTATTGTATGATATGCTTGGTTGCTCATTTACACAACCCCAATGGGAAATCAATAAAAATATTGTTACAGTATGAATCTTATCAAATCCTTTGTGCAATATTGGCAGACCAGAATAAATTTAATTATTATAAAAGTGATATATTATTTGTAGATAAAAAATAAAAACCTATTCATACAATGTAAGAATTAATTGTATTATTAAATAATTAGATTACTTGTGGAAAAATGCAGTGCTTTAAATAATTTCAGGCAGATCATTGAAAGATCAATATGCCATTAAGATTAACTGTTTCACACAAAGCAGTTCTGCATCCTTCCATTACATTTAAAGATGTTTTTATCACCACTCTCTGCAATTTACAACTTTTATTGATTGCACATCTCTAGTGCATTTCCTGCATGCAATTACATCGAACAACCCATCTGCTGCTGAAGCAGACAGTCAAACCTGTCAACCCTTGTTGACAAGTGGAATAACCCAGTGTGTATCATTTTAGCACATGGGATAAAATTTAATACTGTGGAATACTTAAAAAAATAAATAATAATAGTTATTCCAATATGGATATATATGAAACAGAAGCATGCTAATATTACAGATTTGTCACCAGTGTCATTGATGTCAAGGTAGGGGTCATCATTTTTCTTTGTTATTCTTTTGGATATTGATTATTTAGTCCATTAAATGACAGAAAGTGATATCAGCATTTTATTTTGAATGCCTTTGTCATCCAACTCTAATTGTTGGTAAACATTCATAATATTTAGTCATGATTGATTCAAGCTTAAGACATCTGATGAGTTAAGTGACAGTACTGTATAGATTTGTAGGATAGGATACTAAAACTACTGGAATTATAAGAATGCATTGGAAGGGTAAATGTTTTCTTTATCCAATTACTTCTTATATTGATCTTGTAAGGATAATAATCAGTTCCGTTTAAATGGTTGTAATTTTTTCCCCAAAGCTAATGATTTACACTCATGAAGAATAAAATTTACCGGTTTCTTCTTATTGATCTTTTAAGGAGAATATTGGTTCTGTTTAAGTGGTTGTGATTTTTTTTTTCTCTTTTTTATGAAGCTACTGAAAGTAAAAAACAAAAAACGACTAATATGAATCAACTATCAAGCTTTTTTCCAACCTTTAACAACAATATTTGTGACCACTGACCTAAGAGGAGAGTGTCACTTTTGCTGTAAATTAGTATATATGGTACAAATGTGAAACTGTTGTATTTAAATATATTTATCCCAGTAAATTATTCAAAACTAAGGGCATCAGTAAGCACAATTTTCCATTCATGTGATACTTCAATCTTTATATCCTTATATAATTAGCAAAGTGGGGGATATATAGTGATTTTGGGATTCCGTTCTTCTTTCCGTCTATCAGTCTGCAATTATTTGCTGCAACTACTCATACACCAGTGAATGGATTTCCGTGAAACTTTCATGGAATGTTCAGTGTACATTGCCATTGTGTACCACCTATTTTATTTTTCATCAGAATTATTTATGGGGTTTTCCACAGATAAACATGGTCATTTCTTCATAAGGCATGCTCCGTCAGCAACTCCTCCTAAACCAGGGAATGGATTTCTGTGAAACTTGCAGGGAATCTTCAGTGTACATTGCCAATTTGTGCACCACCTATTTTGTTTTTTTATCAAAATGATTTTTGGGGTTTACATAGACAAACAAGGACTTATACATTTCTTAATATTAGGGAATGTTTACAGTACTTCTAGTTAGAAGCGGGAACCACCCTTTTTAAGCAAAAACATTGAAAGTTGCTCATAAAATTTCACAAATTCTCAAATTTTCTCTGTTAATTTTTAAAATCTCAACATCTACCATTTTGGATTGATTCATATATGCACATATGACTGTCTTTTTCAATTTCATTAGAAATAAATAACAGGTCCATATATAAAGTCATTTGTCGATATCATTCTACAAGATCCATATATAAAGTCCTTTGTCAATATCATTCTACCAGGTCCATATATAAAGTCCTTTGTCGATATGATTCTACCAGATCCATATATAAAGTCCTTTGTCGATATCATTCTACCAGATCCATATATAAAGTCCTTTGTCGATATCATTCTACCAGATCCATATATAAAGTCCTTTGTCGATACATTCTACCAGATCCATATATAAAGTCCTTTGTCAATATCATTCTACCAGGTCCATATATAAAGTCCTTTGTCGATACACTCTACCAGATCCATATATAAAGTCCTTTGTCGATATCATTCTACCAGATCCATATATAAAGTCCTTTGTCAGTATCATTCTACCAGGTCCATATATAAAGTCCTTTGTCGATACATTCTACCAGATCCATATATAAAGTCCTTTGTCGATATCATTCTACCAGATCCATATATAAAGTCCTTTGTCGATACATTCTACCAGATCCATATATAAAGTCCTTTGTCAATATCATTCTACCAGGTCCATATATAAAGTCCTTTGTCGATACATTCTACCAGGTCCATATATAAAGTCCTTTGTCAATATCATTCTACCAGATCCATATATAAAGTCCTTTGTCGATATCATTCTACCAGGTCCATATATAAAGTCCTTTGTCGATATCATTCTACCAGGTCCATATATAAAGTCCTTTGTCGATATCATTCTACCAGGTCCATATATAAAGTCCTTTGTCAATATCATTCTACCAGGTCCATATATAAAGTCCTTTGTCGATACATTCTACCAGATCCATATATAAAGTCCTTTGTCGATATCATTCTACCAGATCCATATATAAAGTCCTTTGTCGATACATTCTACCAGATCCATATATAAAGTCCTTTGTCAATATCATTCTACCAGATCCATATATAAAGTCCTTTGTCGATATCATTCTACCAGGTCCATATATAAAGTCCTTTGTCAATATCATTCTACCAGATCCATATATAAAGTCCTTTGTCAATATCATTCTACCAGATCCTTATATAAAGTCCTTTGTCGATATCATTCTACCAGATCCATATATAAAGTCCTTTGTCGATACATTCTACCAGATCCATATATAAAGTCCTTTGTCGATATCATTCTACCAGGTCCATATATAAAGTCCTTTGTCGATACATTCTACCAGATCCATATATAAAGTCCTTTGTCAATATCATTCTACCAGGTCCATATATAAAGTCCTTTGTCGATATCATTCTACCAGATCCATATATAAAGTCATTTGTCGATATCATTCTACCAGATCCATATATAAAGTCCTTTGTCGATATCATTCTACCAGATCCATATATAAAGTCCTTTGTCGATACATTCTACCAGATCCATATATAAAATCCTTTGTCGATATCATTCTACCAGATCCATATATAAAGTCCTTTGTCAATATCATTCTACCAGGTCCATATATAAAGTCCTTTGTCGATACATTCTACCAGATCCATATATAAAGTCCTTTGCCGATATCATTCTACCAGATCCATATATAAAGTCCTTTGTCAATATCATTCTACCAGGTCCATATATAAAGTCCTTTGTCGATACATTCTACCAGATCCATATATAAAGTCCTTTGTCCATATCGATATCATTCTACCAGGTCCATATATAAAGTCCTTTGTCAATATCATTCTACCAGATCCATATATAAAGTCCTTTGTCAATATCATTCTACCAGATCCTTATATAAAGTCCTTTGTCGATATCATTCTACCAGATCCATATATAAAGTCCTTTGTCGATACATTCTACCAGATCCATATATAAAGTCCTTTGTCAATATCATTCTACCAGGTCCATATATAAAGTCCTTTGTCGATATCATTCTACCAGATCCATATATAAAGTCATTTGTCGATATCATTCTACCAGATCCATATATAAAGTCCTTTGTCGATATCATTCTACCAGATCCATATATAAAGTCCTTTGTCGATACATTCTACCAGATCCATATATAAAATCCTTTGTCGATATCATTCTACCAGATCCATATATAAAGTCCTTTGTCAATATCATTCTACCAGGTCCATATATAAAGTCCTTTGTCGATACATTCTACCAGATCCATATATAAAGTCCTTTGCCGATATCATTCTACCAGATCCATATATAAAGTCCTTTGTCAATATCATTCTACCAGGTCCATATATAAAGTCCTTTGTCGATACATTCTACCAGATCCATATATAAAGTCCTTTGTCAATATCATTCTACCAGGTCCATATATAAAGTCCTTTGTCGATATCATTCTACCAGATCCATATATAAAGTCCTTTGTCGATACATTCTACCAGATCCATATATAAAGTCCTTTGTCGATATCATTCTACCAGATCCATATATAAAGTCCTTTGTCAATATCATTCTACCAGGTCCATATATAAAGTCCTTTGTCGATACATTCTACCAGATCCATATATAAAGTCCTTTGTCAATATCATTCTACCAGGTCCATATATAAAGTCCTTTGTCGATATCATTCTACCAGATCCATATATAAAGTCCTTTGTCGATACATTCTACCAGATCCATATATAAAGTCCTTTGTCGATATCATTCTACCAGATCCATATATAAAGTCCTTTGTCAATATCATTCTACCAGATCCATATATAAAGTCCTTTGTCGATACATTCTACCAGATCCATATATAAAGTCCTTTGTCGATACATTCTACCAGATCCATATATAAAGTCCTTTGTCGATATCATTCTACCAGATCCATATATAAAGTCCTTTGTCAATATCATTCTACCAAGTCCATATATAAAGTCCTTTGTCGATATCATTCTACCAGATCCATATATAAAGTCCTTTGTCGATACATTCTACCAGATCCATATATAAAGTCCTTTGTCGATATCATTCTACCAGATCCATATATAAAGTCCTTTGTCAATATCATTCTACCAGATCCATATATAAAGTCCTTTGTCGATACATTCTACCAGATCCATATATAAAGTCCTTTGTCGATATCATTCTACCAGATCCATATATAAAGTCCTTTGTCGATACATTCTACCAGATCCATATATAAAGTCCTTTGTCGATATCATTCTACCAGATCCATATATAAAGTCCTTTGTCGATATCATTCTACCAGATCCATATATAAAGTCCTTTGTCGATATCATTCTACCAGATCCATATATAAAGTCCTTTGTCGATACATTCTACCAGATCCATATATAAAGTCCTTTGTCGATACATTCTACCAGATCCATATATAAAGTCCTTTGTCGATATCATTCTACCAGGTCCATATATAAAGTCCTTTGCCGATACATTCTACCAGATCCATATATAAAGTCCTTTGTCGATATCATTCTACCAGGTCCATATATAAAGTCCTTTGTCAATATCATTCTACCAGGTCCATATATAAAGTCCTTTGTCGATATCATTCTACCAGGTCCATATATAAAGTCCTTTGTCGATATCATTCTACCAGATCCATATATAAAGTCCTTTGTCGATATCATTCTACCAGATCCATATATAAAGTCCTTTGTCGATACATTCTACCAGATCCATATATAAAGTCCTTTGTCGATACATTCTACCAGATCCATATATAAAGTCCTTTGTCGATATCATTCTACCAGGTCCATATATAAAGTCCTTTGTCGATACATTCTACCAGATCCATATATAAAGTCCTTTGTCGATATCATTCTACCAGGTCCATATATAAAGTCCTTTGTCAATATCATTCTACCAGGTCCATATATAAAGTCCTTTGTCGATATCATTCTACCAGGTCCATATATAAAGTCCTTTGTCGATATCATTCTACCAGATCCATATATAAAGTCCTTTGTCGATATCATTCTACCAGGTCCATATATAAAGTCCTTTGTCGATACATTCTACCAGATCCATATATAAAGTCCTTTGTCGATATCATTCTACCAGGTCTATATATAATGTATTGACCGAATTAAAAGTCCTTTATTGTTATATTATATATGCACTGTCTGTATTCAATCAAGAAACCGTCCTCAGCACTTTCAAACCAAAATATGTGAAATTTCCATTTTGATAATTCTTAATCTTAGTAAAACAGGTAGACAATAGAACATAAAGTTGAACAGATTTAATCAAAGAAAATTGAAAAAAATCAACATTTTGACAATATTGAGAAATTTTACAAACAGATCTGGATCTAATTTTAGTAATATGGGGTCTATATGCTTTTACAAGAGGTCAATACATGAAATATCCTGGTAATCATGTAACCAAACTAACCAATGAGAAACAGGAAAAATGGGCCCATTTATATGATATAATCTGTTATAATATTGATGAGTAACATCAAAATGACTACATTACCTGAATTGTTTTATGCACAAAGTGCTCAAGATTAAACTGATGCAATATGCTGAACATGTCCATGGTGATATGACTTACGTAACAGTATATTACTGTTTTTACAAAGAAATAGAATAACATGGTATGTGTAAAATCACTACCACATTATGATGTTAAAAAGGATTATGCTCAAATTTGAACTGTCAGAAGCTGAAACTTCAGACAATATAAGAATTTACATGTTTGACTTTTTGTGATTTACTAAAGGGTGTCATAAACTTAAGTGAACAGAAATTTGTATATGTTATATCAATCTGAGCCAAATACTTCCTTCAGAGAGATAAAACTGACAATGTTACACTGTTCTGTCATAAAATTAAGATTTTAATTCTTGACAACAGCGTAAATTACAAGTTCACTACATGAATCATCCTACCGTACTTAATATCGTTCCAATAAAATGTACAATATATGTACAACTTCCATGTTTCTAAGCCAGTTTTGGCATTTTTACAGAAATCATAATTTTGTAAGTATTATATGTAAGTTTGTTCTAAAATGGTTGGTCAAAATTTCAAACTGCAAACATTTTTGTCTTATTTTATTTGCAAAAATTTGAAGTTTATATATTACATCACATATTTGACATAAATTTCAAATTACATTGCCACATGTTACTTGATATATGGATTAGACATGAATTAAATTCTTAGTGGATATATCTAAACGTAAAAGACAAATTTATAATTTCAATTTATTAATGAATTATTCAACATAAGCTGGGGTTAATCATAGAAAATCACATCATCAAACATTATGAAGTGAAAATATTTGCTTTGATGTTAGAATTTTGCAGGAAAATGCATTCATTGGAAATTTGTCTGTTGAAAACAAAACTTTATATTTTACAGGTCCACTACCAGATCCACCTGAATATGATGAAGAAATGAATAGCCAAGTACAGTACAGAGGTCTGCCAGCTCCACCTATGGAGACATTAGTGTTTGATGATGGAATGCCTCCTCCGTGTCCTAGAGAAATGTATTCCCAAGCAGGGGTATACGATGTTATCCCTGGTGATCAAGTAATTATAATCTAAATTTTTTGGTGGATATGATATATATTTACAGAAGAAGTACCTTGCAAACATTGAATGTTTTAGGTAACATTAGAATGACAAATGACAGTGAAGGGTAACTAATGCTGCAGGAATTAGATCATAATCCAAGAATTAAAAAATAAATTCAAACCTCATTGAAACTAAAAATGATTTTTTAATGTTTAGCAAAATGGCTTATTCAGTGGTTCTTTGAATATGAAGCTTCAATGTTTTTTTTTTTAATTTCCTGATTTATAAACAGAATTTCTTTCCCATACAAAAAACCAGGTGAAGGAAATGTTTTTTTTTATGTTAAAGTGCCCTTTTATCATGCATATTGAGGATGCTGTATAATAAAACTAACAGATGTTTTTAAATTTCATGAAATAACCATCATAACAAAAAGTTTTTTTTTTAATAGTTTAGTGAGCAGAGGTAACAGGTCTGCTCTGATGTAATCAAATGTTTCATCAAGTTAAAAAAAAAGTCCCTGAAAATGTTGTTATGATGATGTCACAATAGTTACATAACATTTAATTTACAAAATTGAAAATAAAATAGTCCTAATTTCTGGCATTAAATGAAATTTGCCTTGTGTTATATTCATATTTTTGATATGCAGTATCTAAAATAATGAAACAAGAGGAAAATCAAACTATGTATAGATAAACTCTAGATAAATTGTTTGGCCTTTTAAGGAAACCCAAGAAACCTCTTTTTAGCTCACCTGGCCAAAGGCCATGTGAGGTTTTGCCATCACTTTTCGTCCGTCGTCCGTCGCGCCGTCCGTCCGTCCGTCGTAAACTTTTCATTCAAACATCTTCTCCTCAGAAACCATTTGGCCAATTCCAACCAAACTTTGCATGAGTGGTGTATGGAAGGTCTTCAACAAAGTTTCCTCATTTAGTTCTGATTGGTCAAGAAACATGGCCACCAGAGGCAATTCTTGTTCCTGATTGGCTGATTTTCAAAAATCTTCTCCTCTGAAACGGCTGGGCAGATTGGATCGAGGCTTCATAGGAATGATATATGACATGTCCTTCACAAACGATCCTCATTTTATATTGATCCGATGGAAAACATGGCCACTGTTGCTAAAAATAGAACATAGGCGTAAATTGCTGTTTTTTGCTTATAACTCAAAAACCGTTACAGATATCGAAAATCTGACATGGGGTAAAATTGATCAGCATGACAAGATCTACCTACCCTGAAATTTTGAAGGAAATTCCAAAACCCATTTAGGAGTTATTGCCCTTTTTTCGTCAAATTTTCAAATTTTAACATTTTTTGTCATTTATCTCCAAAACTATTTGAGATAGAAGTGAAATTTAAATTTGAAAAATGTTTGCCATGTTGAGATCCACCTACCCAGAAATTTTAAAGGAAATCCCAAAACCCATTTAGGAGTTGTTGCCCTTTTTTTGTCAAATTTTCAAAATTTTTTCATTCAAAAATCTTCTCCTCTGAAACGGCTTGGCAGATTGGATCGAGGCTTCATAGGAATGATATATGACATGTCCTTCACAAACGATCCTCATTTTATATTGATCCGATGAAAAACATGGCCACTGTTGCTAAAAATAGAACATAGGTGTAAATTGCTGTTTTTTGCTTATAACTCAAAAACCGTTACAGATATCGAAAATCTGACATGGGGTAAAATTGATCAGCATGACAAGATCTACCTACCCTGAAATTTTGAAGGAAATTCCAAAACCCATTTAGGAGTTATTGCCCTTTTTTCGTCAAATTTTCAAATTTTAACATTTTTTGTCATTTATCTCCAAAACTATTTGAGATAGAAGTGAAATTTAAATTTGAAAAATGTTTGCCATGTTGAGATCCACCTACCCAGAAATTTTAAAGGAAATCCCAAAACCCATTTAGGAGTTGTTGCCCTTTTTTTGTCAAATTTTCAAAATTTTTTCATTCAAAAATCTTCTCCTCTGAAACGGCTTGGCAGATTGGATCGAGGCTTCATAGGAATGATATATGACATGTCCTTCACAAACGATCCTCATTTTATATTGATCCGATGAAAAACATGGCCACTGTTGCTAAAAATAGAACATAGGCGTAAATTGCTGTTTTTTGCTTATAACTCAAAAACCGTTACAGATATCGAAAATCTGACATGGGGTAAAATTGATCAGCCTGACAAGATCTACCTACCCTGAAATTTTGAAGGAAATTCCAAAACCCATTTAGGAGTTATTGCCCTTTTTTCGTCAAATTTTCAAATTTTAACATTTTTTGTCATTTATCTCCAAAACTATTTGAGATAGAAGTGAAATTTTTTAATTTGAAAAATGTTTGCCATGTTGAGATCCACCTGTCCTGAAATTTTAAAGGAAATCCCAAAACCCATTTAGGAGTTGTTGCCCTTTTTTTGTCAAATTTTCAAAATTTTTTCATTCAAAAATCTTCTCCTCTGAAACGGCTTGGCTGATTGGATCGAGGCTTCATAGGAATGATATATGACATGTCCTTCACAAACGATCCTCATTTTATATTGATCCGATGAAAAACATGGCCACTGTTGCTAAAAATAGAACATAGGCGTAAATTGCTGTTTTTTGCTTATAACTCAAAAACTGTTACAGATATCGAAAATCTGACATGGGGTAAAATTGATCAGCATGACAAGATCTACCTACCCTGAAATTTTGAAGGAAATTCCAAAACCCATTTAGGAGTTATTGCCCTTTTTTCGTCAAATTTTCAAATTTTAACATTTTTTGTCATTTATCTCCAAAACTATTTGAGATAGAAGTGAAATGTAAATTTGAAAAATGTTTGCCATGTTGAGATCCACCTACCCTGAAATTTTAAAGGAAATCCCAAAACCCATTTAGGAGTTGTTGCCCTTTTTTGTCAAATTTTCAAAATTTTTTCATTCAAAAATCTTCTCCTCTGAAACGGCTTGGCAGATTGGATCGAGGCTTAATAGGAATGATCTATGACATGTCCTCTACAAACGATCCTCAATTTATTTTGATCTGACATAAAACATGGCTGTGGTAGCTAAAAATAGAATATAGGGGTGCATGTGTTGTTTTTTGCTTATAACTTAAAAACCGTTACAGATATCAAAAATCTGACATGGGGTAAAAATTGATCAGCATGACAAGATCTACCTAACCTGAAATTTTGAAAGAAATGCTAAAACCCATTTAGGAGTTATTGCCTTTTTTTTGTCAAATTTTGAAAATTTAACATTTTTCGTCATTTATCCCCAAAACTATTTGAGATAGAAGTGATATGTAAATTTGAAAAATGTTTGCCATGTTGAGATCTACATACCCTGAAATTTTAAAGGAAATCCCAAACCCATTTAGTAGTTATTGCCCTTTTTTTGTCAAATTTTCAAAATTTTAACATTTTTGCATTTATCTCCAAAAGTATTTGAGATAGAAGTGAAATGTAAATTGAAAAATGTTTGCCATGTTGAGATCTACCTACCCTGAAATTTTGAAGGGAATCCCAAATTCTATTTAGGAGTTATTGGTTTGTGTAATTTGAGGTCGGGTTCTGTTACATTTATTTAAGGTTCACCCTTATTCCTGGTCAATTTTATCAACTTCCTTCCAGGACTACCACCATCAGGGAACATATTTTAACATTAAACCTTATGAAAAATAAATCTTCAACAAATTTTCCCTGAACAATTGAACCAATTGCAACAAACTTGGTCAAATAGTTGATTAATTGTCCAATGAAAACCAGACTCCAGGTGAGCGATACAGGCTCTGGTGAGCCTCTTGTTAGGTAGAACTTCTAAGACTTAATGACATAGTTCTACCACCTGTTTGTAAATTTAAGTCCTTCATTGTAGGAAGATTAACGCTCTCAATTTGTTTTACTTTCCTTAAGATTTGCAGTATTTAGTTGTCAATTTCTTTGTGCAAGAGGCCTCATTGTCAAAGTAATCAAATTAGTTAATTGAACTACTAAAGATCACTGGCATGTCCCTATTGAGGTTGTGAGTTCTATTGCTGTTTGACCCCTTCTGACATTAAATGAGAAAGATTGTGAGTTTTCCTGCAGAAGTTTATTGGTTCTTTTGGTGTAGGCTGGCTTCCACTGTGAATTAAAATGACAACCTCATATAGTCAATAGTGTTTATAGGAAAAGCCGATTAAACAAACAAGCATAGAATTTCTTAAATAATTGAGTCCTTAAAGTTTTGAAATTTTGCCAGACAAACATAAATACCAATGAATTATTATATAGATGAAATTTTTTTAACCTTTAAATTTTTAGCATCAACAGAAGAGACAAAAAAAGCCAGCTACACCACAGAGAAGTCCCAGTACAAGACTTAGTAGTCAGGTAAGAAAAGAAAAATCCTAGTACAAGAATATTAGTAGTCAGGTGAGAAGAGAAAAATCCTAGTACAAGAATTAGTAGTCAGGTAAGAAAAGAAAAATCCCAGTACAAGAATATTAGCAGTTAGCTAAGAAGAGAAAAATCCTAGTACAAGAATTAGTAGTCAGGTAAGAAGAGAAAAATCCTAGTACAAGAATTAGTTGTCATGTAAGAAGAGAAAAATCGTAGTACAAGAATATTAGTAATCTGGTATGAAGAGAAAATCCTAGTACAAGACTTACTCAGGTAAGAAGAGAAAAGTCCTAGTACAAGAATTAGCAGTCACATAAGAAGAGAAAAATCCCAGTACAAGAATCAGTAGTCAGGTAAGAAGAGAAAAATCCTAGTGCAAGAATATGAGTAGTCAGGTAAGAAGAGAAAAATCCTAGTATAAGAATATTAGTAGTCAGGTAAGAAGAGAAAAATCCTAGTACAAGACTTAGTACTCAGGTAAGAAGAGTAAAATCCTAGTACAAGTCCAAGCATCATACACCACAAACAAGTCCCAGTACAAACATGATTGCATGCAAGTGTTATGTATACACAGAGATTTCCCTGTACAAGACACAAGGTAAAAGACTGAGAAGTCTGGTAGGTGTTATTTATCACAGAGAAATCCTAGTACAAGACTGGGTAGTCAATTATGTATCATACACTACACAGAAATACTAGTTCAAGATTTAGTAACACAGTTAAACTATCGAGCTGTAGCAAACCTTTACTGTTGAAAAATTATTTAAGCAGATTGTTTCAAATGTATTTCATGCACATGTACAAATATCATGATTTTATCATCATAATTAGCGTGTTATTACCGTAAATATAAAACCATTGGCCTGATATATTACTGTGTTGATGACAAGCTTCTGTAGATTGCCAGATTAATTTCGTTGTGAACTTGATTATATTGGTAAAGTTTTTTTAGATTTCAGACCCAATCAGGAGTTGAAAACTCTCATTTGAAGTACATTGGTATTTTGCATATTTTATTTTGCAGTCATCTCATGATGAAGTGTTCATGGGTCATCATCCACATTCTCCACGACAGCAGACGGCATTACAGTCACCAAGACAATCAGGCCATCACACTCCACAAAGTAATATATCTCATCAACAACATATTCTGTGTCAACAACCTTCATCACCAAAGATGCAACAGAAACATAGATCACAACCTGATCCCAGCCAATCAAAACCGTTCTCTTATTTTGGAAGTGCTGCTCCTGTTCCTCCACAGCACAGACATTCAGAAGGCCAAATACATTATACAAATGATATGTCACCAAATGGTTCAAACTATGAACAAATAAATCAAATGGGTCAGTACCAAAATGGACATAGTGCAATTAGAAATAGAACCCAATCTGGATATGAATACATGCATCCTCCTAATTATGGAGAACCACAAATGGGAGGTATGAATTACCCACCCAGTAGTCCAGTTTTACAACGACAGTCTTCGTTAACAAGAAAGTCCTCGTTATCTCCGGTGATGTCAAGAAGAAATGAATCTCCCAAAGCTGTTAATCAGAGAACACCTGGGCAACGTGGGCCACCATCTTTCCCTGCACCCACAGCACCAGGTCATAATGTCAGACCAGCCTCTCCCCCACTTCCTCCTCCCCCTGGAGGATATAATCAACCTCCTCCACCACCACCGATAGAAAAAATACCTGGACATCAATCTGTGTCTTCATTTGAACTGGGAAAAAAGAAAAGACAATCTGCTGAAGCTGAAGCAAATCGTTATCAGATAAGTGATTCTCATTTACCACAAGACAGGTATAGTGGTCGACAGCCATCAGTAGATGCTTATAATGCTGTTCAAACACAACAGCATGGTTATTATACAGGGTTAGCACAACAACATGATCCATATTTTACTTCTCCACAACATCAACAACCGTATGGTGCTGGACTACCACAACATCAACAACCGTATGGTGCTGGATTACCACAACATCAACAACCGTATGGTGCTGGATTACCACAACAACAACAACCATATGTTGCTGGATCACCATACCCACAACAGCATTATACTCCAACACAACAGTCTTCCCATGTTTCAGTTCAGCCGACAGCTGGAGGTCTTTCAGAACAGCTAAACAAAGTCAAATTGAAAAATGCTAGGGCAAGTAGTGAAGGAGTTACTAATGAAGATCGGAGGGCAAGTGAATTAGCTGCTGAACTTGGAAAAGTCAAACTTAAGGCTGTCAAACAGAAAGGTAAGAAAAGAGAATTTATTTACTTATGAAATTAAACGATAATGCCATTTTTGTCATTTGTGTCAAGGTAGAAAATACCACACTACAAGACAAACATTATATTGGTATAAAAAATACCTATATTAAAAAGGCAACCAGGAATTTTTTTATATACCGTGGATTCTATAAATAAATAAAACACAGTACTAGTCTAAGATAAAAGACAACTACAAAGTACAGGGTACAGTCATTATAAAACAAGGTTTTGTAAAATAATTTTATGAAGTTCCAAGCTGTGGTAAAAATAAAATGAAAACTGCAGTGAGGTTAAATTTACTCTGACTTAAAATATAAAGAGATAAAGTAACAGAATGCTATGTCGTTCTCAAATTATACTGAAAACCAGGTCAGATTAATTACAAGATCAGTATATCATTTCCTACTAAAGTATAGGCAATTGGATCAGTTATAATATTTCAAAAAGTATTGCATACCATATTACCTTTAGTTTAGTGAAAAAAATGATCATATGTAAGGCTTTGCTAAATTTATCACAAGGAAGTGAACTCTTAACATGCATAAAATTGTTTAAAATAGTTGAGTCTACCAAGGATTACTTGCAAAGTCAAATGAAAATAATTTTGCTTTATAATTTCTATTTAAAAAGAAATCTCTTTAGTTTCGGTAATAGTTTTTCAGTCATGAATGTTTTAAGTGACTGATCAACACATTGATCAGGAATGAATATATCTTTGAGTGCATCTTGAATTATAATTTAAGCACTATTAAATTTTTAGTCCAGTAATGCAAACATCATTGAAAGATACTCCTTAAGGAGATAGTCTAATATCTGATTTATACCATGATACTATGTGAAGTGCAAATCATTTAGAAATGGGGTCTTTCAGGATTTAATCTTTTGAGATTATAAAGTACAATAAATGCTGGATATACTGGTTACATTGAATGGCCTCATGGTATAAAAAGCTTTTATACTGCGACTGCTGTGAGTGAAGTCAGAATGTGTTGTCAGTAAAATTTTTGTTAAAAACATTCACTGATTTTATGTATAGAAATGAAGGAGACAATAATAATGAAAAGAAATCCCAAAAGTACAAAAAAAGATGTCTTTCAAAGGAAATATGTTCTTACACTGCAAGACCAGCTCTTTATTTCATGACTGAGAAGAAAATTCAGCAAATACTACAAAATACAATTAAAAAACATAATTCCACTGACAAACACTCCTGATGTAAAACAGGTACTTAACAATGGACAACTCAGTCCAACTGAGGTACTTGCAGGTAAAAATTTACAGTTAAATATTTTTCAAACATTTTATAAGAGGCATATCTTTTTCAGAAAATGTGTCTTCCAGTCCAGATAAACCACAAGAATCTGTGGGTGTCATTATGCCAAAATTGAAATCTACCGGTGCTAAACCTTGGGAAAAAGGTCAGATATATACTTTGTACATGTATAAAGTTGGTTTATAAGTGTTTTACATTAGAATAAGGTAGTCTAGAATATGTATCAAGACTTGAATAAAACTGTGAATCATTTTTTAAAAACTTGAGCACAACTTATGAATCCTTAATCGACAAAATATACACATCTAGTGTTGTAAAATTGGTATCATAGAATTAATTATTACCACCAGTTCGGTTACTAGCCTGAAATTGATACTATAAATTTATTCTTATGATTTTCAACATTTTAGACCCTGAGGACAACTGATGTAAATCCTCAAGATGTGCACATCTTGTGCAGCAAAATTGGTATCATAGATTTTATTAACATAAGTAGAAGTAATATGTGAATTCTTTTATTTAAATTTATTGATTCCAGGATACTAAAAATTATTGAATAATGGAAAATATGGTTAGCCTAGCTAAATCCAGTAAAACAACAAAAATTGGCATCTTTCAAAATAGAATGAAAATACAGTACACAACAATAAAAAATGGACAACAGGCATTTAATGAATATTTTTGTTTCAATTTCTTGTAATCTCATCATAATGTTAATGATAACAAAAATTATCTTTTTGTAGAAACCTCTCCTGAACAGCAAGCCAGACAGGAAGAGAATTTTGAGGAACCATTTGATGAAGACTATTTCCCACCTCCACCACCTGACTTGACAGAGTTACCTCCACCTGAACCAGTTAATGCAGCTCAGAAAGCTCCAGTTACTGCTAAAAAGAAAGGTTAGATCAAATTAATCAGTTTTGATATAAGCTGTTCCAATAATGAATTGTTGTAGCTGTAGAAAATTTGAAATATTTATATTTGTAGGGGCCAAACAGTTTTGATGGTAATTAGGAATCCCCATTTGTCTGTCTGCCTGTTTGTCTCCCAATGGATTTCAAAATATAGTATCACAAAGAAAGAATACCAAATGCAGATGTGTTTGAGCAAAATAATTTCTGTGCAACATCATGGGGGCAAGGGATATGATTTTGTATGATTGTGAACAATCTTCATAATTTTGTACCTTTGATTACCATCAACATATACTCTTCTGTCATTACAGTATTGTAGTGTTAGAATTTTATGTTTCCATATCTAAGTTAATAGGTTATAATTGGTAGAATGGTAACTTTCAGCTTTTAAAAGAAATGAATGTTTTTGTTATACCACTATCAAAATAAAGAGACCATTTATAATTCACTTGTTAAAGTGCAATTCTACAAAAATGTGACAAAGTTTCTTACATGCAAGGTTGATGTTGCAGATTTGAGGCTTTCAGATGAGTTTTAGCTGTTCAAATTATCTTAGTTTCTTTATAAGATTGTGATTATTGGAAGCAAAATATTTTACTGTGAACTTCAGGTTGAGGCCAAATCTAATATGATATATCGTCAAACAGGACCTTGTATATCCACTTTTAGATGCATTTTGGCATTTTTGAATTTGCTCTTCAACTCTTTGGATTGTTGTTTTGGTTTTCTACATTTTAGGCCTTGAGCACAACTTATGAGTTGTAAATTGATGAAATGTGCACATCTTGTGCATCAAAATTGGTATCAAAGAATTTTCCATGTCTAGGTATTTTAATGATTTGACCATGGAAGTAGTACAAAAGCATTAAAAATATATATTCATAAAGTTTAGATAACCTCCCTTAGACCATGGGATTTTCTATGGATTTATGGTGGTGTTAGTGCTCCCAATATTTGTGTAGAAAATGGTTAGAGATATGGGTTATCCATGGTGTTCAAGCTACCAGAGTTTCATTAACCAAAGTTCCACTGTACTTGAAAAATTGTGTTATATGAACAGTCATACTTACATTTGTTAATGGATTTTTATATAATTTTTCTTGAAGAATTTTATAACTTAGAGAAGTTAAAAATCGAGTGATGTTGGATTATTTGTTATTTTATTTTTTCAGGTTTTTTGTTTTTGTTTTTTGTTTTGGTCTTTTTGTTCGGTTTTGTTTTGGAGTTGTGGCCTTCAGATTATTTTTTATGATTGCTAATAATGAATAGTTGATTATATTATTTCTCAATTTTTATTCAACCACATATATCAGAGTTTAGCTTTTCATGCATGCTGAGTATAGTATAGTTCTACTTTATTAACGTAACTTGTGCAATAGATTTTATATTTAGTAGGATCATGATGTGTAGTACTTACATATTATTACATGACTATACAGTCAATTCTCGTTTTGTCGAATCCATTGGGACCTAGAAATCTAGTTCAATTTAAGCAAAAATTTGAGATATCAGGAGTAAATCTGTATAGTTACTGCTGTTCAGGGTCCAAACATATAATTCAAGTTACCCAGAATTTCGACTTAAATGTGTTCGAGATTATAAGGATCTAACACCGGTGAAAGTGCAAGACGGAAAAATCTCTGACACCCAAGGGAAAGATTTCTGGTCTCCAACGAGGCTGCGCCGAGTTGGAGACCAATGGAAATAAATTCTTATCTCACCCACGGGAAAGACAAGGATATCTCACATGGGGAAAAATAGGTACTGGGCTGTCTTATTAGTGAGAAAACAAGAGTCAATTGTATTTTTTTTATTTTCTGATTTTCTGAAATGTCTAAAAGGTCTAAAGTACTTATGATAATAACTGAGAAGTATCTAAATTTAGTGCAAGAATTCTGATTGCTCAGTTATGGGATTGAAATAGACCATAGCCGGTCATGCTGAATGCAATATTGACCGATTTACTCTTAAAATATAAAGTGAAAGTACAAGTTTCTGATTGATGTAATAAAATAATTACTGACTATGTAATAGGTCGCTGTCAGGATTGATCAACCCTTGAAAATGTATATTCACCTCACTTAAAGGCTCGGTGAATATTACATTTTCTTGGGTTCATAAATCCTGATAGCATCCTATTACAAAGTCAGTAATTGTATAGTAGTTACTTATGAAGAGAGTATTATCATGTTGTGGTGAGGGTATTATAAATATTGAAGTCAATACTACTGTCCCAAGGACAGTAAATTAATCTTGATAATGCACATTCTATATAAGTTCTCTTTTCCATGAGAAATTTCAGGTGCTATAAACTTTTTAGCTCATTATATCAAGATAATCATGTACCAAACTAGGAATTCCTATGACCAACAAGGCCTTCACTACTAAAGTAACACTCTATTGATATTGAGCCCAAGTCATCTTACTGAAAACTTCGATATGCATATTAATTATTTTTTTGTAGAATCAACTCCTCTCAACCTTTTGGTCCAATATCTTTCATGTATTATCATGATGATTAATGCTGTTAATAATCTGTAGTTAACTATAATATCATTTGTTGGGATCCTTTCAACACAAGAAATTTTTTTCTTTTTAAAGTTTTAGTTGATTGTTTATTATTGGTCTTGAAGATTGGTTTCTGAGAGACCATGTTATAGTGAGAATTAATCAAATAGTCAGTTAATGAATCAGTACTTTTTATAGTAACAGCCGATTCATCCCCAGTTTAAAATATCTGTGGATTATAATGTTTGGGGTAAATCATTCAGTTGTTATGTGAAAAACCTGAAATATGAAAGAGGTGTAAGCAGGGTATTATTATATCAGAGGAACACTTGTCACACATATTTCGAACTTCTGTTAAGAGGAAAAAATTCTGAAAATACTACAAGAATGATCCATCATTAAAATTATACAACAGTACGGTGATTATATATGCTGCCTATGACATTAATTGGCTGACACATTTGCATGAATGTGACAGTTTATTGTAAGTCTTCTATTAAGATTTTAAATTAAAAACTAAGCATGTAATAGTGGGGTATATACTACTAAAAGCAAGTGAACAGAGCTTTAATTGCTGTTCTTCATGTTCAGTCACTAGTTGAAGTCTGCCCCTGGTAATACTATACTTGCCATTTACACACACTACAAGTGAAAGTATGTCCAGTGATGCCTTCAGAAATTCAGCGTGGTAGCCTTCACTTCTGATAAATTTTTAGTTCTTGTTTGATCTACTACACATATTGAACCAGACTTCAAGTTGTTAGTTGTAACTGAATAAATATTATGTCGGATATACTCTTCATATCTTAACTTCTTATTGGCTGAAGCATTTTGAACCACTTATATTGAAGATCAAAGGAACATTTCAGAGTCATTGTTTCCTGACAAAATTAAGTTTTATTATGTTGACACCTTTTATTATGTTTACTTAATATAAAGGTTAAAAATCCGTTTTTCTTGTCTATGCTGACTACAATTAAAAAATCTATTTTTCGACAAAATTCAGATGAAAATTAGGTTGACAAAAAAATTAGAGACATTTTAACACTTCCCATTAAGGATGAAACCACAATAAAACTGAATAATTGCCATAATTTTATTTACAGCTAAATTCATATCATTATAACAGTTTTTAGTGAAGAAAAAAAATTTGCCAGTCCATATACATCCATTTTGTCTTGAGTTTATATAACTCAATAGATTTTAAGTCTTTTCACAAAGATTTCCATTTTAAAATTTCAGTTTCTGAAACTCTCCTGTAACAAAAACCTTTTGGTATTTGAGGAAGGTGCCAATAAAATGTGGTTAACATCAAATAACGATCAATTGTTTTATGATGTAGAAAACTATTGCAGCGAAATATTTATACCTTAGATTATATCATATTATCCATGATGATCTCATAAAATAGCTGTTGGTAGCCATGATAATCTGTCTTTTCAAACAGATAGAAACAATAAGAGTTTTCAAATGGTAATGATAAAAACTGTGATTAAAAGGAGTGGAAGTAACTTATCTATTGCTATACATCACTCCCTCTATATGATGTATGTAATTCATGTAATGCCTTAATTAATGAAGGAGGGGTGTAAAAAAGGGATACATTATATAAAATTTAATTAAGTTCATATTTACATAAAAAAAGTTCCAAAGAACCTCATAAATAACTTTGTATATGATAAGAAAATAGCTGTGAGATATAATAAGGAGAACCAGATGTGTCTTGTTTAATACTGATTTGTTGATAGAGTTTACCCTGTGGTGTGCCTCACTCTCACTTGCAACTTTGGATTGCAGCAACAGACAAGATCACTGTGTTGAGTGTTTTCTACTTCCTCCAGACTTATTTGGAAACTTTCACTTATTTTCAAGTTTTTAATTAATTTGATTGAATTTTAATCATTTGATTGGTGAGAAATTATCAACAAATATTTAGGAGTTATAAAGTTTTATAAGCAGGTAAGATGATTTAATGATGATTATTCCTGGTAACATGTAAGTGCAGAAAGATGGCAGTATGTTGTTTCATGTTTTGTTTGTTTCATTACTGATGGATGAAATTATCTTGGTTAATACTATACTGCCAAAAATAACATCAGTTTCCATATACCATGTTCTATTTTGTAAAAATTATAATAATGAAATTGTTAGTATTTTCTAGTGCATGTTTTTGTGGTCGTAATTATGTACCTCAATTAAACTGCATCATCTTCATTGATAGCTTCTTTCAAACTTTTCCTTTAATATTAATTTTATTCCAAGCCATTTCATCTATTAACCAGATTGTAAATTTGAACCCCCCCCCCCCCATAATTTATGACCCTTCCACTAAGTATCATTTAAATTGTGCTTGGATGACTTTTGGTCTGAATTTGTATTGTGATGAATTAAACATTTAAAATTTGCAGTCAGTTTCTTTTTAATAAATTAAAGTCCTTTGAGGTAAAAATGTCTTCAAAGTCATACTTATCCAGGCTTTCCTTTTGTTGTTCCCTCAGATTATGAAGTTAGCTATGATTTTAGACCAATACTGATATATTAAAGATCAATCATCTGTTTTCTTGTGATCAACATACCCTTATTACAACTAATCCTTGGACTTGGAAAAATAAGAATTTTGTCATTCTGACCTTCCATTAATCTGAAAATTATAAGTTGTAGAGGTTGCATTTTCCTCCATGTAGTATTTGTATAAACCTGACATATGTATTTTTTTTTATTGTTTCACTTACTCTGTTAGACACAGTACAAAACCTGAAACGCAGTGCATATTTATTAAGTCAGCAAATTATAGAAAAGAAAAAGAATCAATGTCAATACCTATCATATTTCATTTAGAAACCTTTATCTATGTACCTCATTCACAGCCAGAGAAAAAGATACTATATAATGTTTCCATGGTAATTAGGATTATCTATTTTCTCAGTGAATTAATGATCGGGTACTACAGGTATATCTGATATCCCGGCTGATATCATTCTTTGAATTTTTCAATCACAAGATTTGTTGGAATTTCAGGTGAGAATTGTTTTAGTTAATATTTTCAAATTATATCATACAGTTTATATCCAAAATTTGTTTATACACTTGTGAAAGTAATGTATCTTGTTTTATTAGTACATTTGTTGTAAGTGTTTGTAGGAGGACATTGATAGATGCCACACCCTGTTTTTGGTTTTCGATCATGCAATTGTATTGTACAATGAATATTTTCGTCATGTTGTTGCAGAAGAAACTTGGCAATCCACCAATGAATCTAGCTATAAAGAGAAATATTTCGGTAATTGCAAAAATACTTGTTTTATAATATGTATCTTAGTCAGGTATTTCAAATCTAAAAGTAATGAAGAAAAATGTAATTTTCTTATTTTATTTGATATTTGATAAGAGATTTCAACTTTAGATAAATAATATCAATATAAATATTAATTCAAATTACTTAACTGTCTTTTAGACAAACACATAAATATTTACTGGCAGCTGATTTCTTTTTTGTCAAAATAATTACTGAGGGGTTTTTATTAAGCAAAAAGACCCCTTTATATCAATATTTAGATTGGAAAAAGTTATCTGTATATAAATATTAATATCTAGTAGGAGACTTGTGGAATATATAAAGGGGTTGATTTGCCAGCTATTTCTATCCAGTTACACAGGACATATTGATTTAAGTAATTAAATTGTAATAAAGTTATTTCAGATAAATAAAATGTTAATAAAATTATTTCAGATTAATCGTAAGAGTTTTACAAAACTTTAATATTTAAAAATTAATATATTTATTACCCTGAAACCCCTCATTTCTCCCCATTTTGTGGAAACTATGGGGGATCACATTGCTGATAAACTGGTGAATGAGAATCTTATCTAAAAACATGGTTCATTAATTGGTGCTAATATAGATAATGTTCCTACAACAGCTGATTGGTTTTGCCTGGTTCTGTGTTTATTGATATAGCATGACTTATAGATATATTAATTGGACAAGCACCTGTTCAATAAAAACAAAGTTTTTCACACACAAAAATGGTATAAAAATGTATTCCTTTGACCATTCTAAATAATGTTCATTCAGATTTTAGGGTTCCATGACTGTCAATATAGGATTAGGTAGTATGAATTTTTTATTGCAAGAAATATAGGAATTTAGTTTTATTGTTATAGAAGCTTTTCCCAAAGTATTTTTCTTGTGTAGTTTATATAAAAAATTTCAAAAAATAATAAAATTTGAATAGAAAATAATGAGTGGCCCTTTATTAAGAAATTAAAACTGTTTCAGTTAGGCCACAAAAGATTGATTTTTAATTCTTTGGATTTTTAATGGAAAAAATAGGTTCGAGCGAACTAAGCTTTAACTTGAATTTTTTTTCAGGCAAAGATTAAATTTACATGTGGAACAATTATTTTTAACTAAAATATTGCAAAAAATGGAAAAAATTTTTTTTTAGGATGGATGAATTATTGTTTATCGTCCAGTGGCAACCATTAGTTGCATATCAGGACGAGAACATGTTGATATATGAATTTTATCCCTGCTTTGTACTAGACCGACATGCTGAACCCAAGTTTTGACGTGCTAGCTCACGAGGTAACTCTCCCCAGATATATCAACCCACTCGGACATATTATACTGACTCTGAGCTGACCAGTCCTTTCTAGTATTAATGTCTTTGGTAAGACCAGTCCAGGGATTGAACCCACGACCTTCCACACTCGAGGCGAGCACACTACCGAGGCAGTTCCAAATTTTAGGAGCGGACTGAAAGTTTTTATTTTTGATTTCTTGAAAAATGAAGAATTTGGTGCAAATTTTCAGCATTTTGGGAAAATGAAGCGGCAAAAAATGTTTTTCTTAAAATTTACGAAGTACGAAAATCAGAGCGGCGAAATCATTTAGCTATGTGTTCTCTCTGTAAAAAACACTAACAGCTACATTTTACAGTGCAAAGTCATCGCGACATTATGCTTATTTTAGATTTGGATACTTCTTTTCACTTTGCATAAAATAATCAATTTAAAAGTATTCAAAAAAGGAAGCTGTATATAAAACAGGAATTTCAATAGCAATAATATATCATTTTATCCTTCTATGTCTTTAGCTAACCAATATAGCCTTAGATTCTAAATATTATTTTACTTTTTGGAGGTCTGTTATTGTCGATGTGCATTCTTTATATTTGCAGATCTATTTTGCAAAACTTAATACACCGTATATCAGAAAGTTTTAGTGTGACATAAATTATTTTTTTGTTCTTTGCATGCAGTTCATGCTCTAGTTCCATGCAAAGTTTTATAAAAATCTGATATCTATGAAATATTCATTTAAAAAATAATACATATTCCCAGGTAATTAGAAATAAAAAATATGTTGTTGGCTTTCAAATATATTTAATGCATGTGTACAGAAATCTTGATTTTATCATCATATTATTAGCCTGCTATTACCCTAAATATAAAACCATTGGCCTGTTATATTACTGTGTTGATAGCAAGGTTCTGTAGATTGCCAGATGACCTTTGATTTACTATTATTGGCTCATTGTGAATAAATATTTTTTCATTCACTCACTTAGGATAAATGGAAAGTTTTAAGCAAGATGCTGGGTTTTTTTGCCTCTGTAGTAAACTTGTGCTTAGTATATTATGGAAGTATTTACATAAATTTCACAAAATGAACATTTTCTTTTAATTTTATTGAATATTTTTAATGGAATCCTGTTAGTGCATGGAATCACATTGCCTTAGATATATTTGACTCTGCTTACCAAATAAAAATTGGGAAATATTTGTACTTGTTTTAAAGGGTGTCAACCTTCATGACCCCACTGTTAGGCATGTGTGTCCTTTGATTTTTGACATACCCTGTTCATGGTATTTCTGTACTGTTTGTAGTGGTATGTATGTACTGTAATGATTGAGGTTATTACTGTCAGTCTGATTCTGTAATTACATTCTATACACACTTCTTTCTCTACTGCCTGTCTTCTTGTATTTTCATTCCAAATAAATTTGTGTTTCTTCATCAGTTTGTGGTCCAATGACCTGGTAAGTAATGTCACCTAAATATTTCTGATAAGGTCCTAATTCTTTGCCAACGCTAGTCATGTGATTTGTTGTTGAAATTTATTCTGACAATTAATTAATGTTGATGTCTGTAATATAACTATTTTGCAGTAGTTTTCAAAACTACTTGAGGAAAAAACAATTTGATTTTGTCCATTGTTTATTCTCATAGTCATGTGTCTTCTCCCATAATAAAAAAACATGACCTTTTGTGTAGCTGTTGCCCTTTATGAATTTTAAAATAGAGTTGCAGTACACTATCATATAAATACAACATCTCAAACTTGCATATTTGTTAGTAAAAGGCTGAGTTGGGTGGATGGAGAAACAAGTGTTTTTATTGTATATGATATTGAAAAAATATTAAGTTATATTGCATGATAGCAGTAATATATTTTAGTCATTCTGCTTTTATATTTTTAGGTAGTGGTGAACCAAGTCTTTCAAAAATGGCAGATTTTGAAATAGATCTGAATGATATAGGTAAGTCCTAGAGATAAAAATAGTTTTAACAAAATATGTATAATATATTTAATATATATGTATAATATATTTAGTATATAGTATATATTCAATGGATTTTCAAGTTTGAACCTTACCTTAACACAAAAAAGACAGTTGACAGAATAGTACTCACAAAATTTAGAATAAGTAATCACTGTCTTAGGATAGAGACTGGAAGGCATGAACGAAAGAAAAATTCTATAAATAAACCCGAAATATTACCCTGATGTGAACGACTCTGTCAACTCTGTAATTTAAAAACCAAGTGGAGGATGAGATACATTTTTTACTATAATGTCCCCACTATGAACAAAGGAGACAAATATTATTAAAACACAAATATAGCCTGTATCCCAATATAAAGTATCTCAGTAAAACCAACTTTTTTATATGGGTGATGATAAATGAAGACCCATCATTTCTATCAATGTTTTGTGATTTTATTAAAGATAGTTTTGCAGAAAGAAAAACAGCAATCCTGAACTGATCCTCTACTTGGTCATATTCATTATATTGTTTGAGTTATCTCTCTTTGGTTGTTACTTTGTCATACTCTCTCTTCCATTACATGTCTTACGGTAAGTGTTATCCAATCATTTTAATCAGAATGTAAGGAGTGAAAAAGTTTTATTTGTGCGGAAGTGTGTGTGTAAGGATAAAAATTTGTTACGCCCGAAAGGGCCCTGTGATTAGGAAAATAAAGAATTTGATTTATAGTATATTAAAAGTGTTTAATATAATGTAATAGTTGATTCATACACAGAAATGCTGGATTGCATAATAAATAAAAACTAACAAATTAGTATTTGACCTTTACTGACAAGAACAATTAGGTGTCATCTGTCTAATGACCTTTACGCTCTTGTCAGTAAGGTGTCATCTGTCTAATGACCTGTACTGACAAGAGCAGTAAGGTGTTATCTGTCTAAAAATTATAAACATTCAAACTCTGATCAGTTTTGTAAATCTGAGTATTAAGGTTAGGATTCTTATTAGAACATTGAAACTTCATTCTTTTTTACAGAAATCCTAACAAATCTTTAAAATTTGATAAAAAAATTTGTTAAATTGTATCTGGATTGAGGGTCTTGTAGACTTAAGATTCACGTGTATGAGAGAACTTCTGAATTATAGTCTTTTGATATTCAGTTTATTCTATACAATTAACATGTAGTCTTTGATGGTTCAACCTTATGAATTTAGATATTTGATATGATATCCTCTGACACGCCTCTTAAAATTATTAAGGCTTGATCTATTTGAATGAATTGGATTAAAATGGCTTAAATTTTATTTCTCAGTGATGCCAACCAATGTAACAACGGTAAAGAGAAATAACTATCTTAAATGTATATTTTTATAGTCATTTTCATGGAACTGAAAAAAAGGGTTTCTGTGAAGGTCTATGGTATCATAGATAAACTTTATTTATTATACTTCAGTGTCTTTTTCCTATAGTAAATCAAGTGTAATATTTCAACTGATTCATCCAAATGTCCTTGTTTGTTCTATTCACCGGTCATCAGGTTTATGTACTGTTCATCGGGGGAACAGTACTGTATTCATATTTCACAGGGTTTTTTCCCTTAATCTCATTGGCTATTTAAATGTCGGGTGTCCTCAGGGTTTGCCATTGAACAACGTTAAAATCCGAAACAACGTATTTATCTCTGAAACTCTGAATGTACAAATATAAGGTCTATTGAATGGATATTAATGAAACTTCCAAATTTTGAAACTCTGAATGCACAAATATAAGTTTTATTGAATGGGTTTTAATGAATCTTTTTTGTTTGGTTTTTAGTTATTCAGTATAATAAAATATTTGTTGACTGGTCATTTGGGGAACAGTACATTTATTGCCCCTCGGTACAAACTATTACCCTCTGCATTGCCTCATGTAATAGTTTGTACCTCAGGGTAATAAATTGACTGTTCCCCTCATGACCAGTCTTTTAATGTATATTGTACAATTATATATGCTTTTCATGACATAATTTGTTCATTACCATTTACTTTCTGATGTGTCCAATTACTGGGATCCTCTGATAGTAATTTCAGGAAGAGTTGTAAATAAACCTTCACTTTAATTGATACTGATAACATTAAAATGAGGATGAGTAAGATGAATTACATCTTAAGTAAAACCTGCTAATTCTGAAAAACCACAGATGTTTAAGAAAATTAAAGATGAAATTCTTCAGTGTGTTTAACTCTATATTTCCCAAAATAAATTTGACAAGACAAGTGGTGTACATCTGTTGCTGTTGCTGAATGAGGGAAAATTTTTGAGTGCTCACAGAAATATGTTGGTCTTAAAGCACATCATATTGACTGGATACTTTCTGGTCTCTGCCAGTGGTTACTTTGTGTGATATTGAAATTCATAATAGCAATTCTTTGTTAGGGGCTTTGGTGGTCGAGTGGTCTAGGTAGTTTGTCATTACTACTAATGATCACTAGAGTTTCCACACTGAGGTTGTGAGTTTGAATCTCACCTGTGGTGGGGTGTGTTCGACTCCAATCTTAATGACAAGGATTGCCAATTTTCCTACCCAAGGTCGGTGGTTCTCTTGGGATACTCCGGCTTCCTTCACCAATAAAAACTGGCCGCTGTGAAATAGCCAAATGTCCTGAAAACGTCGTAAAACCCCAACTAAACTTAAAAAACAATTCTTTGTTTTAATGACAAAGATCACTAGCCTATGGGCATTTGAGATTTTTTTAAACCAGGTTTATGGATTTAAGGTTTAATCTTTATTGACAAGATTTTAGTCTGTAAAGTTGGTCCTCCAACAACAAAACATTCTTCCACCAGTAGAACTGGTCCATGTGATATGTCAAAAATTTTAATTCTAATAAACTTCACAGTTTTCAGTATGTATCAAAGTTGAAGTCCAAAAGTTCTTATAGATTGTCCTAACATTTTAACATATTATTACCTATGTTTTCAGCACTTTAAAAAAATGTCAATATAATTTTCCAATGATAAAAAAATTTGATTTGTCAATGATGGACAGAAAACTCTCTATTCTCCATCATCTTCCTGATATTTTAGTTATCTGATAGTTAAAGGTAAATATAGACAAGTGAAAAGACAACCTGGAAAATATCCAAACTTTCATCTTCTAGAACATTCCAGGAATATTACTATTTTAACATACAAGCAATGATAATACTACCAGATAATTACTCCTCCATGTTTATAACAGTATGAGAAATCAGTGAGGCATAAGACAGATTTGTACAGTGTTTCCATACTACCAAATAATTACTCCATGTTTATAACAGTATGAGAAACACAGAATTATACAATGTTTCCATACTACCAAATATTTACTCCATGTTTATAACAGTATGAGAAACACAGATTTGTACAGTGTTTCCATACTACCAAATAATTACTCCATGTTTATAACAGTATGAGAAACACAGAATTATACAATGTTTCCATACTACCAAATATTTACTCCATGTTTATAACAGTATGAGAAACACAGATTTGTACAGTGTTTCCATACTACCAAATAATTACTCCATGTTTATAACAGTATGAGAAACAAAGAATTATACAATGTTTCCATACTACCAAATATTTACTCCATGTTTATAACCGTATGAGAAACACAGATTTGTACAGTGTTTCCATACTACCAAATAATTACTCCATGTTTATAACAGTATGAGAAACACAGAATTATACAATGTTTCCATACTACCAAATATTTACTCCATGTTTATAACAGTATGAGAAACACAGATTTGTACAGTGTTTCCATACTACCAAATAATTACTCCATGTTTATAACAGTATTAGAAACACAGATTTATACAATGTTTCCATACTACCAAATAATTACTCCATGTTTATAACAGTATGAGAAACACAGATTTATACAATGTTTCCATAATATAAAATATTTATTCTTTGGTCAAAATACTATTACAAACACAGAATGTTACAATGGTACAATTGTTATTACAATACAGAAGTTTTATGATATTAATGTTTGGATTCTTAACAAAACAGATATCAATCTACATGGTAACATATGATATTCTCCCTTGCTATCATCCAATCTTAATTAACACTTTGGAAACAAACAGTGTAATGTTTAGTAGGTTCTATGAAAAAATACTTGCTGATTGCATAATAATTACTGATTGCCTGCAGACTGAACAGTATATATACCAATATTGTTTTATGTATTTCCATTGAAAGTCATTCCAAGATGCATTTTTTGGAAACTAATCAATGGTAAAAAAAAATAGTTGGGGTTTTGATTTTTATATAGAAAAAAACATACTGAGGTATTATAATATAAAATATATATAAAAGTAAATCTATAACGTATAATAGTACTGACATCTTTACCATGTTTACTTTAAGTTTATTATTATTTACCCTGAATGAGCTGGGATGTAAAATAGTTATCGCATTCGGACTTGGTGTGTCCCTATAAGATCACCCGTTGGGATGATCTTGTACAGACACACCATTTCATCGGGGGGATAACTATTACAGAACATCTTAACTTCAGGTAGTTCTGCATTACTGTTAGTGGTCCATAGTCATTTTGAGGTGGTGAGGTGTTCAGCTGTGATTTTATTTGAAAAAAAAATAATTTAATCCATTCAACAAATTAGCATATTTTATTATCATTGACACCCTTCTGTCTCAAAAACAATATATGGCATTGTTTTTACATGGACACTGGTAAAATTCAATTTATTTGAAAGAATATTATGTGAATTAAAGTTTTCAACAAATTATTTTGACATTACTACAAGAAGAATCAGTGAGGCATAAGATTTATTTGGACAAAGAAAGAACTATGTCATACAAATTAGTTAAAGACTGTTAAAAAATAAAATGTCAGTACCTGTATAATTGTAAGATGTGCAGTTTGGTAGGAGTAACTTCTGTATTTTTTCTAATGATACAATATGAATGTCTTAAATTTAATAAATAAAACTTAGTTCAAAGGGACATAACTCTGACATTTTTTTTTACATATTATATTACATAGATATCTTCCAGTATTTCAGCTTTGTACGTCTTTCAAAACAATACTACTATAATATTTTTCAATTTTTTTTGTCAGATTACAACCAAATTCCAGGTTATGTTCCAATAACAGCGGCAGTACCAAACTGGAAGAGAGATATGATTGAAAAGAAGAACCAAGAAAAAGTCGAAGAATATATTGTAAGATTTTTTTGTATAAAAATTACACAGAGTTCACTTCCTTGGCAGTAATTATGCAATTTAACATTAGTTTGAAAACTGAACTTTTAGTAACATTGCAATAACTTGGCCACGACTGAAAATGAATGGTAGTTGATTTATAAGATTGATGTATCTTTAAAGTAGGTAAAATTTTACATTGTACATGTATTACATTTACTGAAAGCATTTTTATGTCCCTTCCAAAGGGTATTGATTTTTTTTCTGAAGGGGGTTTGTCAAGAAATTGATTTCCTTGTAGTTTTCAGTGATTATTTGTTGTGCTTATGGTTGTTCATTTGTCTTCCAGGGTTTGTCTGTCCAATGGATTACGTTTTTTTTATTTGCTCCTAAGGTATATTTGTGATCTTAAGTAACCTTCGACAAAACCCTTTGAACTTTCCGTTATACAAAGTTTTTTTTTTATCTTAGTCACTGGCACTTGATTTCAGCTTATTTTCACTGTAATTAAGTTTTGTCATTTCAGTTTTATGTCCCTTGATACTGCAAACAAAAATAACAAAACTTGAAATTTGGTCATTTATTTGAAAATGTTTGAACAAAATCATTGAAATTTGGCAGAGACATGTTTACATCAGTACATGTTTTGTACATGTTGAATTTGGCCAATTTAAAAATTACCACTGAAGTCTCACGTCTCATTATTTAATATTCAGTGGTAACAGTAATAATTCTTAGTACTGAATTTACTGGACTATAAGTCTATGTGGACTATAGGTCTAATTGATACTTTCTCCATAGACTTATAATGGTAAAATGGTCATTTTAAAGTAAAAAAAGTCTAGACCTATAGGCAGGAAAATACGGTACAAATGTATTAGTAATCCTACCTAAATGTTGGGTCATATGATCTCCAGATCATCTCACTGTAGTTTTGAAATCAATTTAAGATAAAATGTTTTCATAACTTATGATATAGTTTGTTGAAGACATTGAAATGAGCTATCCAGACAATTATTCACCATGTGATTATTCAAAATGTCCCAGATGTTCCATCCCCATAATGGCAAAGACTTTGTTAATTGTAGGCAAACTTCTGTATTTCTAGCTTATTTTTACTGATGCCACATGCAATCTACGAATTATGTTTCAACTTGGGGAAGGTGTATCTACACAATTTAAACTTTGGGTTGAATTTATGTTAGATAAAAAATAAATATGAATTACATTCATTATTATTTATGGTCCTGATACCATATATTTTATCTGCAATATAGGTAGGAGACTATATTTTATCTACACTTTGTAATTGTGAGTTACATTGTGAATTTCAGACCATCCATCATTCATTCATTCATTTGGCAGTTTCATAAAAATTTGCAATCCTATAAATGTATTTCCTGATCATTACAGGAATACCTTAAAAGAAAACAGGTGAGTCTGGCATACCTGGTGTTCAAAATAAGTTACTGTTCAAGTAAGACTTCCAGATTGAATTCATTGAATTGTCTTTTAAAAGAATAGTGATTGGAAAGATTTCTTATCAGAATATTTTACTGCTTATATAACTTTACATTTCTATAAAAATTACTTGCTATGTAAAATCAATAGTACTTAGTTCAGTCAGAAATGAATAAAAGAATTAAATTTAGCTTTTTTATAGGAGAGAGGGGATTCTTACTTATTAAGAGCACTAGCTGCCATTGCATAATACAAAGTGCTATTAAAATTATATGACACTGAGTTTACTAACCATGTTTTTGTGATGCTGTTTGGTTTTGTTTCAGTTAAATGCTTTTATGTTTTCAGATATGTTGTCAGTTTGGATTTCAGAATGCAATGTATTTATAGTTGCAGGATGATATTAGGATTTATATGAAAATTATATTGAAGCAATATTACAATTATGTTGAAAAAGCTTTGTTACAGATGAATACAGTCCCAGCATGCCTTCTTCAAGCTTCTTTGAACTTCTTGTAATTTTTTTTTCAAACAAAACACATATTTGCTTTAAGATTTCATTTGCAAATTTGTAATTAACTTTTTAATCATTTTTAAGAATATCTTAAATTTTAGTTACAACTGAAACGACAGAAAGAAGAACAAGAAAAATGGAAGAATGTTCCTGAATGGAAACGGAAAATACTGATGGAAAAAGCTGCACTGAAAGCCGAAGAGGACGATGCCATGGATGCAGTATGTACATGTGGGATAACACTAGGTGGAACAACTGGTTTAATAGTTGTTAATATTTTTACAAACTCACCCAGGTGCTAGTTTTCTGTTTATAAATTGGCTTTCCTGTCCATTGGTCCAGCTGGTGTATGTTGACATTGCAATACACAACAACAAATTTTTATATAAACATAGCTTACAATATGAATGTTTTAAAAATCAAGACTTTTGTGTTACTTGAACATCTTGTGTTGTGTGCATGAACAAGTAGCTATTTTTATTTATTTTCTTTGGAGGGGAGGGAATATATAGCAATCACCCTGACCGTCTGTCCATTAATCTTGTAAACTCCTTAACTGTCTGATGGAATTTAATGAAAATTCACACAAAGGTATTACACCTTTGAAGATGTGTGAAGGAAAATAAGTTGACTCATCATATGGTATTGACCTAGTAAGCCCAAATCCTAGTGAACAGTTTAATGGAATTCAATGAAACTTAACACATATATGATGATTTGGATGAAGAAAAGTAAAGTCTAGTCCAAATAATTGGTATTAAGCATTTATTTGAATGATCATGTAAGTGCATCTCCTCCTAACTTGTCAGATTGTATTAATCCTAATACAAAAGTAGTTCACCATATGAAGGTGTGCATGAAGTAAATTAATGCCTGTCTGACATCTTGAAGGAGAGATAATTTGACCTAAGTGTTCATTTGATTTGTTTGTTTGTTTGTTTGTTTGTTTAGTTGGGGTTTTATGCCGTTTTCAGCACATTTGGCTATTTCGCGGCGGCCAGTTTTTATTGGTGGAGGAAGCAAGAGTGCCCTGAGAGAACCACTGGCATTCGGTAGGAAAAGTGGCAATCCTTGTCAATTAAGATCAGAGTCGAACACACCCCGCCCCAGGTAAGATTGGAACTCACGACCTCAGTGTTGACAGGCTAGTGATCATTAGTAGTCATGACAAACTACCTAGACCACTCGGCCACCAATGCCGCCATTTGATCCTTATTAGTGCAACTCTTCTTACAGCATCTGATAGATTTAAAATAAAAATCATACAAAGTTAGATATGCATGAATTAACATAATTCCAGCTTTATATTTTGGAGCAGGGGTATTTTACTTGCTCGTAGTCCTAGTATGTTGTTTGTCCCAATTGTTCTATTTTATTATCTACTAATATAATTACAGTAAATAAATTCAGCTTTTCTGTTAAATCATTTACTCAATTTACCTGGTAAAATATATTGAAAAGTTAATGCAATGTTTTTATTATTGAGCAAAATGCAACCAGATGGATATGACAATATTAATTAAAACTCGCACTTTTACTTTTTCAAGTAATATCTATGACCAAAATTACATTAATCACATTAATTAATATCAATATTGTCTGTTACCAAAGTTTTACAATATGAAGTGCACAGAAAAAGTTCTGAATTTACAGTAGTAACAAGCTATCACATAGTATTATAAAGTTCAAAGGGTGGATTGAGGTTGAGCACATTTGCAATGCTTAACAGTATTGTCATAACATTCTTTATAGAAATTGTCAAACAGGGTTTGCAGTGATTTTGACATTTTTGATTGTATTGCATGACTTTGTTTTGCATGAAACTAACATGGCCAATCACGTTGTTTTGCAGGCAAAGAAACAAAAGGAGAAAAAAGTAAGGCTATTCATTATTACAGATATTCTACATTACATCTAAATAAACATTTCCTGTGAAGGAAAAGAAAATGTGAAAAAAAACACAAATGTAAATTACTTCTTTATCTAAAAACATATGATAGATAGTGAGAGCAATTATTGTTATCTTATGCCATATCAAGGTAACAGTGAAGTTGATATTAAGTAAAACTGAGGAAAGTTAAATCAGATAGATTTTAGTAGTTTACATTAGATAAACTGTTTGTTGAAAGCAACCAATACCTATTTGAAATGGAATGGAGTTCATTGGATTAAATCTGCAAAATTTCAGATTTAAAAAAGAAAGATATTTTGATCATAGAAAACAGTTAAGTGGAAACAAAAGTGAAAAATAAAACAACATCTGTAAAATAAAATCTGAAGTTGAACCATGTGCATATCTTGTTTTAGATTAATGGTTGTCATTTTATTCACAACTCCCTGCATTAGTGTTTCGTAAATCTTTTTCATTTGTATCAACAGTCCTCCATATATTGTTCCAAATTTGATTATTACAGAGATCATAAAAATTGATTGAAAATCAACTGTTTTGCTGGCATTTTTGATACAATTTTGTCTAACAATCACCACGTCAAAAACTAGTGTGTGAGCTATTTTGCATGTTTTGTGTTCTGATTTGATTGTTGTAGAAATTTGAAACACCAGATCAGGTTAGGTTGAAGCCTGTTAAACCTAAATCAGACCCAACAGAACCACCCATATCAGATCCTATGGAGACAGTGGTGCCACTGCAGGAAATCAAACATAATATTCCAGTTTGTGGAAACGACAATTCTGAAGTATGGAAGACCAATCATAACAAAAATATTACACCAGTGATTCCCAATATGAACAATTTACCACCACCACCACCACCAGCTGTTGTAAACAAACCAAAGAAGAAAATTCCTGACCCTGAACCCGATCTCCCTCCTCCACCACCCCCTGCTGAACAGGATGAGACTGTAAGACATACTGTTATATTAGTATAAAAACAAGGTTGGAGATCAGTTTTTATCTCCCTTGTACCCAGATGAGATAATCGTGTTTTTTTTTCTTCTCCACCACTCCCTAATTAAATGGATTTACTGTATTAAATGGTTATCGTTATGTTCCCAATTATTCCAAAGCAAAATTAGTTATTTAAGAAAAAATTAAATCGGCATTTTGTGGGTAACAGTCTTTGAAAAATTAATTTTAAGGATTTTTAAAAAATTTTGAAAATTTTGGTTTGATTTGTTTGTACAGTCGAAGTTTGGTAGCTCAGACCAGAGATGCCTCGAAAGGTTTTGAAAGTCCTGTAAATTTTCCATTTGTTTTCATGTTAAAGAAATCTAGGTTTTCCTAACACCGATTCTCGAAAATTCAAACAAAAACTTGGTCAAATCAATGATAGAATTGTGTATTTTGCCATTGAAAATCAAACTCAATAATCAAAAGAACAAGCATGTTACTTATTACTTACAGGTGTGTTAAAAGTAGATTAGTATGACAGGTAAATGTTTACAGTTCCAAGTTATAAAGATGTCATAATTATTGTTATTTAGGGATTAACATGTTTAATTTTAATTAATAAATATTTCATGGTAACAACTAGTTGCACCAACTTGTTTACGGTAAGGGACTGGAAATTTTTGTACTTGAACAAACTTCACTAACTCAAAACAGATTTCGAAGGTCCCTTTGAGTTTGAGCCATCAAAGTTTTATTGTACTTTTTTATATGTGCATGGCTTTTTTTCCGGCATTTGCCGGATTTCCGGATTTTTTACCATTTTAGTCTTTATATATTCCTGTATAAAAATATTGGATTCTTCACGATTTCCGGCTTTTGGCAACTTCTGTACTTTCACCCATGCAAGTGAAGTTTTAACTGTTTCAAACCAGATTATATTGTATTACCTGTTCAAAAATTGAAAACAATGGATAAATATTTTTGGAGTACAAATGATCTTTAGTTACCTTGTGTTGTGCTTCTCTTCCCTGTAAACCTTACAACTTTGAGTCCTATTTTACATTATATGACCATTCAAAAATTGTCCTGTTGATACTAATAGATGAACACAAATGTTGTTTGCTGGATTGCACTAATGTATTTTGTTGGAATGAATTTTTCACGATACTAACAATGATGTAATTAGTAAATGTAAAATGAACTTCCAGTTTTAGCCATGGTAGAATCTCACCTCAAACCATGTGCATCCATTTTGTCTGTTTAAACATTGTTTCAACTGATCTCTTTTACCCCCTTTTAAAAACACACACTTCTGGCAATATCAACCATGTTTTTGCTTGCAATGATCAAGATCAAAGCATACCAACAAACCATTGGCTGTTTTAAATTATTTCACCCAATTTCCTTTTCCAGATAAATTTTCTCACGAAACATTGGAATAATTTTATCCTTTCTGTTTTAGTCACAACTTGAAGAAATTAGAAGGAGAGAAGAAAAAAGAAGACAGATGGAAGTTCAGATTGAAGAAGAAGATTCAGGTGATCTGCCGGCATGGAAGAAAGAAATAATGATGAAACGTGGAGGGGTACCTAAAAACTGGGGGGATGAACGAGAGGAAATAAATGAAACTGAATAGGTTAATTTTTTTAAATGTGAATTTTTCATTTTAATTTTGGCCAGTGTTTTAAAGTTTTAAAAAATCGGTTAAATTTTGTATTTAATGGATAATTAGTAGATCTAAGTGGTAGATCTTGAAGGAAAAAAAAATCAGATATATGTCATTATTCATTATCTAAACAAAAGCATCACTAAAATGAAAATTTCACATTTTGTCAAAGGTATGAAAGTATGAGATATGACTGTGAGGACTACATGTAATTAATTATGTAAAATTCCAAGGTTTCATAAACTTACATTAATCAGATAAAAAGTTGTTAATATCTTTTGTAACGTTGTCAAAAATGTTTATTTTTGTGCAATATATATGTTTATATATGTAAATTTGTTAAAAAATTACTTAAATATATGAGGGTGGAGAAAAATTAACTTTTATAAAAAGATATTCACTTAACTTTCACTGTAACAATAAAAAGAAAAAGTTAGATGGAGCCCAAAAGTTATCAAGTTATATCCATCTGAATTTTTCATTAAAATTTTATTTTATGCTCGAATATTGAAAAATTGAATATGTAAATGTTCTATGGTTAAGACAGACAGGTTATTTATGCAGTACACTGTATTTAATATAATCATGTGAAAATTTCAAGCACATTCTCAGAATAAACTTTTACACTTAATGACATGACAAAAATTTTAGGAAATTGAAGTCTAATTTTGAATATATTGATAAGGACATATTAATTTAAATAGTATTATCACGTGAGAAATTGATGCAAGTTCCCCTAATGATTGAGCTAGAAGATATTGTGTAGCACTACTAACATTTGTTTTATAAATGATTAATGGTATAGAGAAGAAAAATATGTATTTATATTGGCTATTCAATAGTTAAAGATTTGGCTTCTGCAGCAACTGGCTTTTTATGTATTGTAGACATAATTTTTTGTAAGAAGGCTGTTTAAAACTGCCATGAAAATAAAATTATTCAAAGAAAATTCAATTTATTTGCTAACTTGTTAAACCTGAGGGATTTTTCTCAAAAAGAAATTTATGGTTTTAATATTATTTTACCCTTGCAAATGTAAAATTCTATTTCAAAATTCACTAGAGAAGAAATATTTCTGGAAAATGAACAATTTTTATAGCTGAATTTATTTTCTGTATAATAATCCAAATATCCTTCTGTTTACAGGCCAAAAAGGTCGAAAACCATCCTTAAAGAAAAAATAAGTATAAACAAAAGTACGGCATATGTGATTTTGAGTGACATTTTAATTTGGGTGATAATATAAATGTGTGATAACATACATATTAAATTGTTAATTTTAGTTATTTGAATTTCATGCTTTAAATATATATCTCAGCTAAAGTTTTGAGAGTGTTAGATAAAATAAAATTAATTTTATTTTCATGAATTTTGCTCCAAGTTGCAAAAACAGCATGAACTTCTGATGCATTTTTGCTATGCATTTCATTTTTATCATGTTTGCATGATTTCTTTATAAATACATTAAGGGGATATACGATACAGTTACGGTTGTCAAGTAAAAGTTGGACATTATAATGGTTCACGTAACAATATAGCTGAGAAAATTTTAATTCCGTGAATTTGACGCCACAATTAAATAATGTCATAAATTGCGGGAAAATCGAGAAAAGTAAAAAAGCGGCCCAATATTATGAGATTTCAAGCCATAGCCCAGAAAAATGCATGGCAACCCCCCTTTTTTATTTCTGTTTCAGGTTTGACTGCAGCTGTAAAAAAATTAAGAAAAATCAATTCAAGAAATATTATTTTTTTTCTGGAAAACATCGTAAATCTGTAGTTTTTTCAATTTTTTGGCGTGATAACATTGATTTTTCCAATATCCTCTATATTATTTCTTGCATAACTATCAATTTTCTATATCTAAATATAAAGTTTAGAACCTACTGATCATTCAGGGAAAAGAATTGTTAAATTATCTTCACAAATCTCATTTTTATCCCAATGCAAAATTCCTTTAAAAAAATCTGTAAAATTCCTATTTGTCCCCAAAATCACAGTAAAAGAATGCATTAAATCTACGTAATTACATCGGCAATGTATGTTTTTTTTTTATTTCATTTTTGGAAAGAGCATACCAAAATTAACAAAAAATGAAGAAAAAATCAATTCAAGATCTAAACTTAACTGTATCATATCCCCTTAAATAGTTGAAATCAAAGTACCGATATTTTTAGCCTATTATTGTACTAAGCACTTTATACTAAGGAGTAATCTCAAATATGATGGATAACTTTATATATGTATTTAATAAAATTTTATTCTTTTTTTATGAAGCTTTAATATTTTTATTTTCAAGGTATTTGCATCTCGTTGCAGGATTTAAAGTTGGGAGGAGAGCTTTAACAAAATATAAAATGGCATTGTATGCTTAATGATTGTACATAATAATAATAAATCTATATATTTTAATGAAAAATTATATAAATAATTGCATTACAGGACTATTTATGCATTGCCAACAAATGTCTTTGTTTCAGGTTAATTATTCCTTGTTCTAAATCTTAAGCTATTAGGCTTATTAAGTTGTTTCATTGAATGTGCACAGACTGGTTATTTCTTTTAAAATTTTTAGATTATTACATGAATTTATTTTTGTAATTTGCAGGTTATTAGTATTATTTCAAATTCTTTGAAACAAATAAGAAGTGCTGTTGCTGTCAACTGTGTGGTGAGAACTATAGTGTTTGTATTCAATCTTTAGTCAGATAAAAAAAAACATATGACACTTTAACTTGATAGATAGGTCAGGACTAGTTTCATAAAAACATTTTCTTCAAACCCAAATAGTATTTCCTAAAATATACTGGTAAAGCAATTTCATTGGTTAATATATGAGTCTTGGATAATTCAAGGAAGTCCTCAAATTTTGATTGGGATATTGAACAGACAATCAGGTTTATGTGAGTCTTGGATAATTCAAAGAAGTCCTCAAATTTTGATTGAGATATTGAACAGACAATCAGGTTTACAATTTTCAGATTATCAAAACAAAATTTCAGAAATTTTGTTTTAATGCTTTTAATTGAAATAAACCAAAATTTTCTGACACTTCCAAATTATTTAAGTTGAGATTAACTTGACCGGCTGTTGAGTGTCAGTAATTTAACACTATTCCCTAAATAATTTAATTCAGTTTTTTCCCCATTAATTATTTCCTGAATCAATTTATATATCTGAAACTTGAAAACATTTGAAATAAGTACAAATTTTTTAGCACATTTATAGTCATATTATTTTATATGGAAGGTAGATTGATATTTTCAGAACATCTATTACTGTGTTATCTTTGATGAAAAAACGTGAATCGTTTCACAAAATTAAACAATATTTACAATATAATTTCTTCTTATTTAACATTTAAAAGTGTTTCAGTCATTCTTTGAACCAGATGACAGGAACATAGTTATTTCAATAAACAGCTTCAATGCAAATGCAATCAGGATTATAATCTCATTGCTTTGTACATATTCAGTCACACATTACAGTCTTGTGTTGTTTTTTTTTTTTTTTTTTTTGTCAACAACTATGGTGGGTGGTTTTAAGTAAGTCACCTTTGCTTTTTTTGACATTAGAACAGTAATTTTCAGGAACCAAAACTAATCAGTTCAATAAGGCAAAATTAAGTAAAAACTACATGCATGAACTGTTTTTTTCTTTTTATAATCACTGCACATTGACAAGATGCATCCATTGATACTGTTAAAGTCAATTGAATTATAAGTATAAACTATAACCGTTATTTTTGTTAGAATTACAGCACATGGATGAGATGTATCTTTTGAAATTTAAAAAATTCTGCCAAAAATTTTCAGCCAATTGAAATTAGATATTGTGCAATTACATTTTGTCGAAGCACAAATTTTTAATGTATTTTTTAAAACCATATACATTTTTATTTACTGAATTTTATTCATTTTCAAATGAATGTGATATTTATTTTTATGTTTCCTTGTGCAATATGAATTATTTATATGTAGAATCAATCTATAGTACTGTGAAACCTATCAAACAATTTCGTTTTCTAGTGATAAATTTTACCCTTTATACAATTTTTATTTAGTTCAGTTCTATAAAAATATTATTGAATGAACTGGGAAATGTTATGAAGACGAACATTCTCCAGGGTATATATTATCTTAGTAAGATAGGTTTCACAACTCTAGTTAATAAAATATTGAAATTATTTATGCTGACTTTTAACAGTAAAATTTTCAGAAATAATTCAAGTAATAAAACAGATATTGTGAGACTTTAAACCTACTCAAATTACAAAATATGAAAAAGTCATCTCTTATTATCCGGAACAGATATTAATTATGTTCAGTATATGGACCCGTTGTAGTAATAGGTGAACCAGTATAATTCTGATAACTGAAATGTTCAGTTGAATTGAATTAAGGATGCTCGCTGGTCATATTTTGGTCTTTTTGTCAGATTGTCGGAATCCTCGGGTTTTATCCATTTCTTAAACATGAAATGTTTTGCCCATGAACCCCCACTTTTTCTTTTCTAATTAAATCATATATACCTTAAAATGGTATTTGACAAAATTTAATGAAATCCTTTTTATTTTTTCATACCTTTGTGAGAGACTGAGTTGTCAATGCAAAGACAATGAAAAATCCAGAGAAAACCCATTTCCTGTAAATTTTCAAGGCCTTATAGCTCTAAAATGAGCACATGAACCTATATTTTAACTTGCTTATTTGTTTACTATTCATATGTTCTCTCAAACTAAAAACCTATTTCAAATCCTATTTATTTCCTATTAGACCAGCGATCATCCTTAACTTGTAAAAGAGATCTTTTTCTGAAAATTATGTACATTATTTATGATCTTGTCATACATGTGATAAATCCAAAGTTCTCAAGGGTAAGATTTTAGAAATCAGTAGGAAATGTCAGACAGTTTGAGAAATGTTTAGGTGAGATTTCATAATTTTGCCAAATATTTAAGGATTTAAGGGGTAAAAAAAAGAATGAGCATCTTCCCTGAAATGGAGATGTCACATGTTTGTTAATGTGTTCGGAATTTAGTATACAAATGATTAAGGAGTAGCCTAAAACCAGAAAATACTCATTTAGTTAGACAAAGAATCTGATAGTTTTTGTCATCATTTTGTTAGTTATCTATGTTGTACTTGACAAATCTCATTTGTAATTTTGTAAGCTATTTAAGGAACATAATGTATGTGTTAATGTATCATTATGCAGGTCTTGATAAAGCCTTGATTAAAACAATAAACATTTCCAGATCAAAGTTGTATTCCTTGATAAAACCTGAAATTTTGTACTTAATAGTTTTTCAATCGAGCAGATGTTGAAAGTCATTTATGTATTAGTGTCATCATAAGCTTTCAATCACTCAGTTTGTCAAAATGTTCTGTTTGAGCCAAATATGTGTTGTTTTGGAATGCTTTGAACTTATAAAGATTCTTACATTAGTTCATGCATTTTATAACTGATTATTAAGCTGTTAATTTTAAAATTGGATGATGGGTATACCAGTACACATTTTATATAACAATGTCAGATTGTGCTCGTTTTCACTGTAAAGGCATTTGGTTATTGTCACAGTATTAAAATAAGCTCTAAGAAATGCATCCCATTTAGTGTTGGTTGGTATCTGGAAATTGAAATACGAAGTATAATGGAAATTAAGAGCCATTTTAACAGAATTACTTAGAATTAAAGTCATTTTGGATGGATGGATGGATCGATGAACTATTGTTTAATGTCCAGTGGCAACCAGGTGCATATCAGGACGAGAACATGTTAACATGATAATGAATATGATCCCTGCTTTGTACTAGACCCACCCGCTTAGCCGGATTTTTAATGTGCTGGCTCACGAGGTAAATGTCCACAGGAAGACATATCACCCCACTCGGACACATTATACTGACTCCGAGCCGACCAGTCGATCTTTGCGCTTACTCCTATTTTAATGTCTTTGGTTTGACCCGACTGCGGATCCAACCCACGACCTTCTGCACTCAAGGCGAACACGAGACCACCGAGGCGGCATATTTTGTAATATGAACGGACCTTTAACTCCAGCCATACTAGAGTTACATGTAGGATTCAGTCACCCAGACTTTACTCTGAAAGAGGATCCACAGCTTAAGGACCATTCATTCACAGTTTGCTTCTATCTTGCCCAGTAGTTATAGAATAGTTTATATTTTTAGTAACAATGGCCGTCCATATAAGTCTGAGGTCAAAACCATGTGCCTGGTCACATTCTGATCTGAATTCACATGATTTTCACTAATTTTACTCCATTTTTAGCTCACCTGACGCAAAGAGTCAAGTGAGCTATTCTCATCACTTGGCGTCCGTCGTCGTCTGTTAACTTTTACATGCATCATTAGGGTAACTAGTTTAAAAAATATGTCCGATGACCCCGCCTGCCAACCAACATGGCCGACATGGTTAAAAATAGAAGATAGGGTTAAACTGCAGTTTTGTCTTGTATCTTAAAAACTAAAGCATTTAGAGCAAAACTCACATGGGTGTAAAAATGTTCATTGAGTCAAGATCTACTTGCCATGAAATTTTCAGACGAATCAGTCAACCCTTTATTGGGTTATTGCCTCTGAATTGTTAATTTTAAGGAAATTTGGCAGTTTTATGTTATCATGAATATTATTATAGATAAAGACAAACTGTTAACAGCAAAAATGTTAAACAAAGTGGATCTACAAATAAGTTAATATGACCAAAATCATTGATGGACCACTTATAGGAGTTTTTGCCCTTTATAGACAGTGTCCGGGGTAAACTTTCCTTTATAGATCTTCTAAGAAACCACTGGGCCAATTTGGACCAAACTTTGGTGGAATGGCCCTTGGGTGACCCCCTTTCAAATGTATGTCCGGCATCGCCGACTTCCAACCAACATGGCTGCTGTTACTAAAAATTAAAAAGGGGGGGGGGATAAATTCCAACAATCTTTTATGAAACTGCCAGGCCAATTGGAACCAAACATGGCAGTAATGGTCCTTAGGGACGAGATCAAAAGTTCAATGTAGGATAAATATGGGCATATGCTTTGAGAGTATACTTTTTGTATCACGGGTCCTTTTTTTCCTCAACAATGTATGTTTGTTCTGTATATTGACTTGGACATCACTTGAATCCGTATATTTTAATCCGAAAATCGATGTCGGATAAGAAAACTTGTAGCGATTTTTACCCCCACTCCCAAACTATTTGAATTAAGTTTTTTATCCTACATTTAACATTTGTTCTGGTCCCTTAGGAGGTTTTCTTTCAGAAGTTTGTCCGATGACCTGGACTGTCAACCAAGATGGCTGCCACAACCAAACTTAATTTAATATAAGGCCCTATGTGAAAATTCATTGAAAAATCTTCCTGTCTGAAACAACTTGGCCAATCGAAACCAGACTAGGCAGCAATGGTCCTTAGATGGTCCTCTTTCAGAATATGTCAGATTTCATAGACTCTGAACCAAGATGTTCGCCACAGCCGAACTTGGTTTCACATAGGACCCTATGGGAAATTCACTCAAAAATGTTCTTTTCTGAAACCACTAAGCCAATTAGAACTAGACTTGGTAGCAATGGTCCTTATATGGTGCTCTTTCAGAAATGTGTCCGATCACCCGGACTGTCAACCAAGCCGATGGCCACCACAGCCGCATTTAACTTAACATAAGGCTCTATGGGAAAATTCATTAAAAAATCGTCTGAAAGCGCTTAGCCAGTTGGAACAAGACTTACCAGTAATGGTCCTTAGATGATTCTCTTTTAGAATTATGTCCATTGACCTGGGCTGTCCCTAAACATAGAACCTTATAGAAAATGTTTTAGTCCTGCTCAAGGTGAAAAGTTAAATCCAGGTGAGCGATACAGACCGTTGAGAGCCTCTAGTTGTATCTGATATCACAATCTTTTAGAAGACTGTTTGTATTCTTTTTCATGTCAAAATACATTAACTTCTTGGCATGTTCTAAACTGGATTTGTGGCCGTATTTGGAAAATTGCATAAATTTTAACCCAGGCGTACGCCACAAACTTTTTACAAAATAAATTAAAATTGAAATTTCGGTTTGTTAGGTTTGGAACGTACCGTGAAACACTTATTCATGTGATTCGTGGCACACCATTTTTCGTGGATTTCGTGGACAACACAATGCACGAATTTAAAAACCCAACGAAAGACATATTTTCGATCGTTTTATCAAGAGGAAATAAAAAAGCTCGAGAATACAATATCATCGTTTGATTTTTAGTAAATGTATCTCAAACGGAGGAGTATGAATAACAATGTTGACAGGGAAGAATGATTTTATGTTGCTACAGGAAGATAAAGTACTGCAAATAAACAAATGCTCTAAATGATGTAAACGATTTCGTAGTAAAGTATTTATAAAGTTTCAATAATTTATTAATCTAGTTTTAAAATAAGTAATTTCTTTTGTTGTGTTTTAAGTCCGGTAGCAAACATTGATCTAACAGCACTTTATTTTGAACAAATAACCACATATCGTTGATTGCAAGTGTTGGATTTATTTAACATTCGATTTTAAAAACATCAATTATAACTGGCCTCATTTGATTTTTTTTTTTAAACCACGAAATTAAGGACAAACGAATTTGTCTTTTTGCCTCAATCTACGAATATTGATGTCAACGAAAATAGCTGAATTCGCAGTATTACAAATGCCACTTAGAATTTATCGAGTATAATGTTTTGGGGTTGCTTTGCGGAAACTTTTCCATATTTGTACGCCAAGACTTCCGCTCTTGTCTGCTTAAAAGTAACAATACGTTATTTGATATGTAAGAAAGACTCGTGATAAATTAATGCTGTTACTCCACCAAGAAAAAATTAGAAGGCAAACATTTATAACTGACAATGCCTCCGTTACTGTATAGACTCTCTTAAGAGTATTCCAAGGCACAGTATTAGGACCAATCCTATCAGACAGCGCAATGACTGCCGATTCCGTAGAGGTCTTCAAGAAAGCCCTACGGACCTGCATAATTCGATTTAAAGCCCCTGGATATACATATTTCTTTTGGGGATCCCGAAATATTTGATGATCTCATTAAATACAATAATTTTAACCAATTCCGCGTCTCATAGAAATATATTTAGTTTTAAGTTTCTCATTAAGAAGTGTCATTTTCCCCCATATACTCTAATTTCAGTTGTTGGTCCTTGCAGGGTGTAGCCAAGGGTAATATTTGGGTTTTTTCAGAGGGTAAGATGTAAAAGTGACTGGGGAAAATAACTGGTTCCAAGTCTGGACAGCTTGGCAAAATTGTGAAGAGAACTGCCAAAAACCATTTCATTTAAGTTTGATTTAAACCAGAGAAAGTTTTAAAATCTATTTTTATTTTCCGTATTTATTAAGGGTTGCCACACTGATCCTTTTTGAAGGATATTAACTATTATTATACCTTACAGTATAATTAAATAAATCTTTTGGCTAATAAATGATCACATGACATAGAATAATTCAGATATTTCATTATAATCGGTGGTGCCGGGGGATTACCTCGACAAAGTTCATTTGTCCGAGCAATAACCCTATTATTTCCCGCAGGTGAATAACCCATCTATTTGTTCGGTATAATAAAACAGTTACGGCCCTATGAGTCGGGAGATATCCAAAATGGTCAACCCTGCTGAAGGGTTGACCATTTTTGATAAGCCCGAGGGAAATAACCCTTCAGCAGGGTTGACCATTTTGGATATCTCCCTCCTCAGAGGGCCGTAATTGTATATTATTACGGACCATAAAATCGCTAACAGAATAAGTAAAGTTCATCTGTGCGAAGAAATGTAGTTGCATAGCAGGAAGAGTATCGTTTAAAATGGTAATGTTTGTGGCAAATTATTTTTCTGCTATATGTTGTAGTGTCAAAATTTTACAATAAGATATATAATATTATTTTAGTATTCAAACAAGTGAGTGAGACATCGTTGGTATTCGATGCGGACATAATATTTAAGGGTTATAACTTGATAGAGGGGAATATTTATAACAAAGCACTCCTCTTATATTTGTTTTCTGTTTCGAAAAACACAGACGTCTAAGGTAAAAATAGATTCACTTCGAACAGACTAAATTTATTTGCCTCCATTTTTTTAAACCGAAATACTTATCGACTTAAATTTATTTCTACGCGTGTATTTTATTACTTAACATAGAAATATACAAAGAAAATGTGTAAGAACAATATTTCTTCTCGATTTACTCGCTGATACTGCATATGCAATATTGTTTGTATATCATCAGAAACTTCCATACACTATCCCTATTTCCATAGAAACTTTGATTTTATGTGCCAATGTAACTGCCATGTATGCCACTTGATCAACACCAAATGAAGAATCTTTGTAGAGGGTCTACTAATCATCATTCTTATAAAGTTTGAAAATATTTTTCACCGTAGAAGAATTCGAATAATTGACCAATTAGAATCAAGAATTGCTTCTGGAGACATGTTTTATATCCAATCCAACTAAAATGAAGAGGTTTTATACAGGACCTTCCATACATTATCCCAGCCAAGTTTGGTAATTTCTGGCATTGCAGTTTCAGAGCAGATGATGATATTGTGATTTCCTATAGGCTTCAATGCAAACCTAACGCCACTGCAAATGAGGAATCTTTGTAGAGGGTGTCCCGATCATTAAGTTTCAAAAAAAAACTGACGTCGTAGTTTTCAATTTTTAAGAAGAGAAGAAATTTGAGCAATTAGAATCAAGAATTGCCGCCACTGATTGTTGTTTTTCATCTCGAATTGGAATAAAAGGAGGACTTTTATAAACACCCCTCCATAAATTATAACTGCAAAGTTGGTTTCAGAGATGATTAATTGTCCAATGACGATGCAAGCCATGGCAATATCTCACATGGCCCTTCGGGCGAGGCCAGCTAATAAAACTGGGAAGAAAAATATAACTAAAGTTTTGGAAGTCAATATTTACACGTGATTAGGGTTGGAATGGTAATTAAATCTCGTTGGTGCGAATCAAAACTAGATCGCAAATCAGAAAGTTTTTAAACCAGGGAATCCGTGGCTGTATGGTCCGCAGTATAAAAAACTAGAGGCTCTCAAGAGCCTGTATCGCTCATCTGGATTTAACTTTTCACCTTGAGCAGAACTAAAAATTGAAGTGTTGCAGTCAGTTTGGCTGGCTTTTCTAAAGGGTTCTATGTTAAATTAAGTTCGGCTGTGGCGGCCATATTGGTTTGACAATCCGGTTGATCGGACTTATTTCTGAAAGAGGACCATGTAAGGACCAATGCTGCCAACCTTAGTTTCAATTGGCTCGGTAGTTTCAGACGAACAGATTTTTGAGTGAATTTCCTATAGGGTCCAATGTTAAACTAAGTTCGGCTGTGGCGGCCATCTTGGTTCACATTCCGAAAAATCTGACACATGTCTGAAAGAGGACCTCCTAATGACCATTGCTGCCAAGTCTGGTTCCAATTGGACAAGTGGTTTCAGTCTAGAAGATTTTTCAATGAATTTTCCCATAGTGCCCTATGTTAAACTAGGTTCGGCTGTGGTGGCCATTTTGGTTAACAGTCCGGATCATCGGACACAATTTAAAAGAAAACCATTTTTACCAAGTCTGGTTCCAATTGGTCAAGTGGTTTCAGACAAGAAGATTTTTCAATGAATTTTTCCACAGGGCCCAATATTAAACTAAGTTCTGCTGTGGAGGCCATCTTGGTTAACATTCCAGGTCATCGGACATACTTCTGAAAGAGAACCTGCTAAGGACCATTACTTCTAAGTTTGGTTCAAATTGGCCTTGTAGTTTCATAGATTTTTGAAATTCACACCCCCTTTCTATTTTTAGTAACAGTAGCAATATCAGTAGGAAGTCGGGGATGCCGAACATTATTTTAGAAGGGGTCACCCAAGGACCATTCCACCAAAGTTTGGTCCCAAATGGCCCAGTGGTTTCAGAGTAGAAGATCTGTAAAGGAAAGTTTACTCCAGACACCGTCTTTAAAGGGCAAAAACTTCTATAAGGGTCCTCAATTATTTGGTCATTTTGACTTATTTGTAGATCTTACTTTGTTGAACATTTTTTATGTTTGCAGTTTGTCTTTATCTATAATATTATTCAAGATAATTAATAGTACTTAAAACTGCAAAATTTCCTTAAAATTAACAATTCAGGGGCAATAACCCAACAAAGGATTGACCGATTCGTCTGAAAATTTCATAGCAGGTAGATCTTGACCTCAGTTTTGCTCTAAATGCTTTAGTTTTTGTGATATAAGACAAAAACCGCAGTTTACCCCTATGTTCTATTTTTAGCCATGTTGATTGGCAGGCGGGGTCATCGGACACATTTTTTAAACTAGATACCCTAATGATGCTTGTGGCCAGGTTTGGTTCCATTTGGCCCAGTAGTTTCAGAGGAGAAGATTTATGTAAAAGTTAACAGACGACGACAGATGACGAGAATAACTCAATTGACCCTTCGGGTCAGGTGAACTAAAAAGGGCCATAAGAGCTACGATTCTGAACACACAAGGTACTAGTAGAATATTGTTAACAGATGGAACTCCCACATACCTTCCTTAAATGACACCAGTGTCCTATCACAGTACACCTTTCATCAGTTAATCAGCAACGTCGGCTTACAAATAACAAGGCCAAAAACTTTAGGATGGATAGATGAATTATTGTTTAACGTCCAGTGGCAACCAGGTGCATATCAGGACCAGAATATGTTATGAAAATGAATACGATCCCTGCTTTGTACTAGACCAACACACTGAGCCGGATTTTTAATGTGCTAGCTCACGAAGTAACTGCCCGCTGGAAGACATATCACTCCACTCTGACACATTATACTGACCCCAAGCCGACCTTTGCTCTTACTCCTAGATGCCGTGTGCTTGGCGGAGAAGCAGCAAATACCAATTTTAATGTCTTTTGTTTGACCCGGCCGGGGATCAAATCTGCGCTCTCAGCAATCGAGGCGAGCACGCTACCACGAGACCACCCAGATGATTCAAAAACTGTAGTTTAAATTTACATTCACCATGCCCAAATAAACAATTCATCTCCGGCTCACCAATTTTTAATGCCTGGAAAAATTGTAAATAGGGAGTATGTGTAGTGATCTTAATATTGGAGAAAACATGCTGCATCATTCTCTTTGGACATCTCATTACTATCCTTCAAACGCTCAAGTCCGACAACTTTACAAATACAGATTGTCCTTTCAGACATTTCAACTTTGGAATTCCTACTCCAAAGAAATTAGTCTCAAAGTACAATACATTGGAAATTTGAATATTTTTCTCAAAGGTGGGTACGACACCCAATAATCAGCGTTATGATTCCTGCAACCTCTGTTCATAGCATACACCAATTATTTAATCTTCTAGGAATTTTCAAAATGTCATTTAATACCGGACCACAATTTGCACAGGCATACCGAATGTCATATAATGAACCTTGCCCACAACACATGAATGAAAGAGTAAATATGTCCATTGAACGAGTCAGACTCAATTCTCTTTCAACTTTTTAAAACAGCAAAGGCAGAAAGATGATTCAATTTAATTCTAAATTTTGAACTGAAAATTTCAGTTAAATGACAAACATGAAACTAAAGGCTCGGGGATTCAGTCTGCTAATCAAGGGCCTTAAAACCATTACTGTAAATTCAGAAATTATTGCGTGCATTTATTATTGCGATTTTGTCTTTTTAGACCAAAATGGGATTTTAATTTTAGCAGTTTTGAGAAAAATCCTGCTTCATTCATATAAAAAATTCCAAAATGCGAGTTTAATTTATTGTGATTACAACCCTGTTGTATTTTTCGCAATAATAAAAACATCGCAATGATTTCCAAATTTCCAAGGCTACATGGTTGGTAATGGGGATCAATGGACATGTATTTTTACATTAGATCACCTTCATGTAAATACCATTGCTGCCAAGATTTCTTTAAACGATGTTTCACAAAAGAATTTTTTCCATTTTGGTTGAGAGTCTGAGCCAGTGAACACAATTCTGCTTTCAGACAAAATTTTAAAATGAATTTCCAAAAGGATCCAATGTAAAAACTAGGTTTCACGGGTTTGGCTAATGGCTGTGGTGGCCATTTGGTCAACAGTCTGGGTCATTGGACAATTCTGAAAGACCAAATTTGGTTCCATCTGGCCATGTAGTTTGAGATATTTTAAACATTTATCAATTTTTGAGTAAGAATAGCCATGTGGGTTTGAAGTCAGGGATGCATAAAATAATTTTTCAAGGGGGCAATGTAAGGACCATTTCGTCAAAATTTGGTACCAAGTGGTCAATTGGTTTCAGAGGAGAGAATATCAAAATTAAATTTTACTGACGACAAAAGCCAAGTAATGACCATATCTCGCATGGACCTTTGATCAAGGTTAGCTAAAAAGGACGTATGATAAATAAAGGGCCAACCAGCGTAATAAACGAGTCATAAATTAACTTTAATGTATAGTGTACTTTATTATTTCAGTAAAGAAATGATTAATAGTATATGATATACAATGTGCATATGTATTTGTTCGTCACTTGTATGCTTGACTTTCATCCTCCAATAAGTTAACATAAATATGAAAGATTATGATGTGAAAGTTGAGCTCAATATGTTATTTGTGTTGATCAAGCAAATTCAAACATTTACCCAAATGTCTACTGATACTCCACAAATTAAACTTGAAAATAGCTTTGAGAGTGGGAACTGTTAAATTTTCTTAAACATTTGAAAATAAAGAAAACAATCATATTAAAATCTCATAACAAATGAAAAGATAAAATCTCTTTAAACAGTTACCATAAATTGGGATATTTTGGTATACATGAAGGATTAATTTGACAAATTTTGATGAAAACGTGGTTGTTATCTTCTGGTGTGTTAAAATTTGAAACCACCTCACACCTTTGTGAATTTCCACTTATACATAAACTAGCAGTTTGCAAAGTTCTAAGTTATGTTAGGCCATTTATTTTTATTTAGTTGGTTTACGGATCCGTTTATTGCCCATTTGAAGAAAAAAAATAAAATCGAAAATTTTGGTTTTTTATTACCGCCGACCCTCTGAAATCAGTCATCCCAAAAATAAAAATAAATTAAAATCGTTTTGCATCAAAATTTCATAAAAGATGATGTTCCAATACGTATTGCAAACATGATCCAAAAAAAAAAAAAATCTATTTATAGCCGTTAGTTGATGCCAATTTCCGAAACAAGTTTTATGAAACGAATTTCCTATTACAATCCATGCGGTTTTTAAGTTCGTTTTGTATGAATATCTTGATTCCGTAAGATATCGAATCCACTCATTTTATCTTGTCGTAGTTGACGAGTCGAATCCCTTAAAAAAGGGAATGGTCTACTGAACATCACCTTTCAAGATACGTGTTGTGATATTTGGGTTTGAAATCATTTGCAACCTTTGTATATATGGCAATACAACCAAGATTGTTCAAAAGTACACGACTTGCCCTCTTTTTTTTTCTTTTTTTCCCCGACCGACCGACCCTATTTTTAAAAAAAAAAATCCGTAAACCAATTAATTAAAAATAAAAGGCCTTAGTAATTAAAAGCATTTACCATTTACTTTTGGAGTTTTTCCATGATTTTTTTTTGTTCAACATTGGAATTTTTATGGTAGTTGTCAAAATAGACCAAAATATGACTATAACCAAAATATCTCAATTTACAGTATATCCTGTATTTATAATGTTAGCACTAAAAGACAAGAAAAAAAGAAAACAGCACTGAAAAATATACAGTGAAATAATTCTGAACAAATTCATCAACAAATGCACCAAATCAATATGAAAATTTGCCAAATAAATTATGCTGGCCTTCATACATATTTTGTATATTCTCTCATTAGGCAAACACTACCTCAGAGACCAGACCAAAATACTGTACATAATAATATAAAGCTTCTGGAATGCTTCTTTACCAAACTCTTAAGGACTAAGCTCAGGTTTTGTATAAAATGTTTCTTCATGGGTAATTATAACACGTCATTATTTTCCATTAAAATGTTATTGCACCACAAAAACCAGTAACAAGTGAGTCTTTCTGTGATGAGATGTCTGAAAAAGAACAAATATATGTACAAGTGATATTTGTATAGAAAGTGAACAAATTTTGTACCAGATATACTGGTTGTCTATGTCAAATTGGATTTTGGTCATTGCACAAAGATGAAAATAATTTAAGTAGGGGGTGTTGTTCATTCAATACCCATAAATTTCTTACAACAGAATTGTAGTTATAATAATACCCGAAATATGTGAACTTTCAAAAAAAAAATAAAAATGCATGAATAAAAGCTGAAATTGGCTTAAAAGTACATGTGGGTCAGGTGAGCTAAAAATGTAGGTGGCATTTTTAAACAGGAAGCATATGTGCCCAAGGTACATGTACATTACCCATTATTGCAAACATTTTACGAGTCATGGATGGGCCGATAGGTAAACCCCATACATAATTACATTTCTATCCCCTCCTCACAATACCCTTTGACCAATATTGTAAATTTCTCGCTAAGTCGATCAAGTAACTGAGTAAACTCCTTACATTCATGTACATGCAGATCGTGATGTGAAAATTTAATACTGTGATCAGTAAAATTAAATTGTCGAACAAATTATGAGCTGCTAGAGCAGGTTATCATACATTGTAGGTAATTTGATTAATATTAATGATATTTTTAAACAAAATTTAGAGTCTGGTGGTTAACATTTGGCACAACCATTTATTAGGAGTTAAATTACAATAGCAATTACATCCAGTAAGAACTTTTTTAGCTATGAATCCTTCCTTGTAGTTACATAATTCACTTATTTGTAACTGGATAAAAATAAATTACTATCATTTATACTGGAGGAAAAAACACAGCTAAATTGAACTTGAGACAAATGGCACCAAGTTTGTTCTCCATCTTGGAAAATTCCTGGAAGATCTTCAACAATGAGCATGAAGTTCACATCAAGATCAAGATGGGTATTTTGTCATTTTCATTTCAACAGGGCAATGGAAAACAATTATTTGAACATGTTCTTGTTTTTCATGTACAATGTATTTAAAATTTCAAGTAGTCTTAAAATTTAAAATACTCACTCTTAAATTAAATTAGACCAAGATTATTGACCTGCATCTTTCAAACTTTGTTGTACAAATGCATTTTGTTTAGAACAATTTCCTGGTTGAACATTCGAGGTTGTGTAAACAGAAACTATATATACTGAAAAAAAAAACAACTTATAAGCAAATTTTACTACATACATGTACATTGTACACACTGTACTTGAACACATAATATTCATACCAAATTTGACTGATACAAGTTCAATCAGGAAAATAAATCCTTTTCAATATACTTATTCCACACAACATCAGTAAATGTCACCAGTCTAACTGGTCTAGTAAAATACTGTTTTCTCTTATTTTCTTCTATGGTTTAATATGGTGCACGTGCATGCCAATGTAATAAACTATATAACAGAGCAACTTTTCTATCAGTAAAATGGCTTTTCGTCTTTGCCTTGTTTTTTTAAATTTATGTTCTATTTTTACAAAAGTAGGAGAGTTCAAAGTAAACAAAATTCTCTTTGAAATTTAAACTGTTACAAGAGATGTGTGAGAGAGTACAGGAACTTGACTAAAACTTGAAACAGTTTTTATGGGATGCATATACATCTTTTGGGATCTGGATAATTACAAAACTAAACCATAAAAAAATATTTCACACAGGTTTTCTCTTCATTTTTTTAAATATTTACATGGCTTTAGTTTCAAATGTAAAAACAAGAGTGGACACATTGAAATGTCTTGCCTGTTTTAGTGTTCATAATTGAATTGATGTTGAAAGTAAAAAAAAAAAACCAAGTTGATATAAGCTTTACATTAAATTAACATTTTAATGCGGAATGAACATGAAGTCAAGGTGACATAAACCCTATCAGACAAACATGTAGACCGTAAATCATTCCTTACACCAAATTTAGTTAACCTATTGCTTGAAGTATCTTAGAAACAAACCTCATCGAGAAAAATGAACTTTGACCAATGAAACATAAAATGAGGTCAAGGTAAGATGACCTCTGCCAAACTGACATATACACATAGCTTTCATTCCATGCAGAAAATATTAATAACTTATCACTTATCTGCCAGTTGGAAATGTGAACCTTATGATCATTCCATTTAGCAAATATAGAAGACCTATTGGTGAACCTGTGCACAAGGAAAAATTTTAAGGGATTGCGGGAACAATAATATTTGTCAATTCCTTGAGATGAACCTGAAAGAACCCCCCCCCCCAAAAAATAAAATCTTCAATCTTTGATCAAAATATTGTAAAAAGTCATATTTTCATATTATTATGTTGCTATGCTATACATAGTTTCATATGTATAAAAATGTGATTCTGCTGTGCAAACAAAATTTCAAAAGTTCTTCAATCTGCACATATTCAGCCAATTAGCCTTTATTAAGGGACTGGAGTGAACTGTATTCCATGCATGAGTGACTATTTTAACATTTTCACACCTTCAAATGTTTTTGTTAATCACTGCTTAGTAATGATCCTTTAAAAGTTCTTATTATTTATTATCATTATTAATGTTATTTACAGATTTTTATAAATAATAAGACTGTCTGACGGACATTTAAATGTTGCAAGGAACCTATATACCAGATATAGTTATCCTATTACTCATAATAAGTGAGAAATTCACACGACAAAACTATACATTTTTTTCAAGCAGTCGCTGAACCATGAAAATGAGGTCAAGGACAATGGACATATGACAGACATAAAGTTCATAACATTAGGTATCTGCACACATGGTATGAAGCATCCAGGTTTTCTACCTGTTGAAATATAAAGCTTTACACAAACAGTTTACACCGCCGCCATCAAGTAATACCTATGTATCACTCTGCGACTTTCATTCTGCAGGCGACACAAAAACTGGAGGGGCCAGATTAAGATATGGTGAAATTGACATGTTCATGTATTTTGAAAAGGTTTCTGAGTGTTGCTGAATGGTTAGTGCAAGATTTTAAAATCAAACTCTACTTTTGTAGAGTTATGTTTTACCTGATTTTCATTTTTTATTATCCACATGTCTATTTTAAAATTATGATTCTTTATATCTTTAGGACATCAATGATCGTTCCTTATTGTTTTGTCTTCTCTTAACCCATCTAAACACTCAAGTATTTTCAGTTTGACATTGTATAACTAGACAAAGGGAGGCAAGTCAAATTTAGAACTCAAATGAATTTATTTTATCCCTTTGCAAGATACATGTATGGAGCTGATCTGATTTAGCAACTCTTGCTAAAAATGATTTTCGCTTCCAACTTTGCAGTATTGTTGATGTTTTTTTTATATGTATGTAATTCCCACCAAAACAAACTGACTGCTCATTCAATCCATGCTTCATAAAAAAATTCTCTAAAATCTGGTGAACTAATGTTTGATCCCCTACAACCTCAAAACCTCTGGCTAAGAAAAACAGTTACATGTAACTCAGCAACACTGATAATTTGGAATTTAATATGTGGACAGAAGAAAAAAACATAAAAAGGGTCCCTATAAGTTTTGGACCCCCCCCTTCATTTTGAAATTCTTACCAAGCTATTTTAGTGTATCATTTCATACATTTAAGAATTTGTTATCTCTCCTTTTCTTTGTAATACATGGAACTTACAATTTAGTGAATATCTGAAAATTGATAAAAAATTTTAATATGAAGTTGCTAAAAGTATATTATGTTGTTTTATCAATGATTCTATGACAACTTCACTTATGAAAAATATTTCACAAACACATGCTTATACTGCAGCAACCCATCATCCCTGACCCTGACCTGTTAACTATTTTATCAGACCTACAATGTAGTCCAATAAACTGATTCTTACAATTTGCGGTCTTTGAAACAGTAAATCCAGCATCACTTCCACATTTAGCATAAACACATCCGTCCACCTCACGTAAAATCATGAATTTAAAAGATTTAGGACCACTATCTGTTGGAATGGTTGCTGTTATAGAACCACATGCACCTACTCCACTGGAAATGATTTTATCTATACTCTGGAAAAATGGAACCCCTGGCTGCAAAATACAATATGTACATACTAAATCAATAATATAAATATATTAGCAAAATGAATTTCTAATTTGGTAAAACTGATTAAATTATCGAACTTCTATTTTGTCAAGCTCCTGGTGTTTTCTATGATTTTTTTGCATGACAAGACCAGTCTGCACCATTAGCCACTAGTCTGATGCCCCCGACCAGTAAATATTGATTCGGATTATTGAAAAATTACAAATTTTTATCTAGGCACATAGGGACAAATGTTTATAGTTAGTTTTCTGACTAGCAGATGAAAAAGTTTTTGGCACAGACTGCAAGACCAACTGCAGTTGATAATCACCCCAAACCTCCATTGAAAATAGGCCGGACCATATTTCTATGGGAATGTTTTTTTATTACAAGTTTGTTTCAACCCTGATAAAATATTTTTAATTTAAATAACATGAAAGTTGCCAACCATCCAATTGTCCTCACAGTACAAGGAGTAACATACTACATTCGTTATTTGTATTTCTGAATACAAGTCATTTACATGTAGGCACCTGGTCATTTTGGGACTGGTTAAATCCGCAATGTGTCAGGGTGAAAGATTTTTTTACCCATCTTATTAGGTACATGTCAATTTGGAAATTGCTGTCAAAACATGTAATTATTAGATAAACAGCAGTCATTAACAACCAATGATGCAAAACAAACATATTATCTATTACTTACAAATGTATGTGCATCTACCACATAGTGAACACCTTCAACTTATTGAAGTTTAGACACAGGAGGAGCATTGCGTAGATTAATAAATTTTTAATAAAATCAGAAACCAAAATATGAAAATAAAAAAAAAACAAGAAACTGAGATTGGCTACTGGAGAACTCTGCTTATAACAAACTCGGCACATCTATATTTATATACTGAAACAAAACTATTTAATCCGGCCTACTCTTACACTGTTATCATGTTTACTTTTCTTTCTTTTCTCTACACATTTATGAATATAATTTGTAAACCTTTTACAGTAACTATTAAAAGAAGACTAATTGCCTAAATTGGTGCTTAAAACAATCTTTAGTGATTAAGACTTTTATGTATATTGTGTATAGGCTGAATTATTTGCTAATATAAAGACAAGTGTCGACGGTGTAAACTTTTTTGGTGTTGATTAATGAAGATCAAAGAATTGATTACAGAAATTGAAACAAACTTCCTGATCTAAAGTGATCAAACCGGAACAGTTACTGAAGCCTTGTTGACTTGGTATTCACAACACTAAACTGAAAACACCTTCATAATAAAATGTTCTAAATTTAAATTTTGAGTAAGTTTAAAAACATGAAGATTTCCCTTGATATTATAACAAGTTATGTTCTTTGCCATGCAAATTTTGTGATGATCTTAAACAGACACACCAAGTCCGAGTGGAATAACTATATTACATCTAAGCTCATTCAGTCACACCCTGCATACAGACTTACAGTTCTGCAAACCGCAGATAAATCTGGCCGGATAAATCTTGCTTATCCATTACAAACTGATATGAAATCCGCTGATATATTGGATCTGTGGATTCTATGTGTTCTAATGGTAAACAGGGATATTTCTTACCGTGGACAAGAAACAAATGGTGGAGCCAGATTTATCCGCGGTTTGCAGAACTGTATATAGGGTGTGGTAAATAACAATAAACTTCAAGTAAAGATGTCAGTACTATACTTTATCCCTATATAAGTAACTGATAATGTAAACGTCGTGTTCTGTTCATAAAAAGTAGTTTTCTTTCCAATAAGTGACAAACATGCCATAAATTACAGTACACATTACTCATCGGTCAAAACTTACATGAAAATTAGCCGGTTCAGATGCATATATCTGGTACTGCGTACTTGCTGGTCCAAATATACCACAAGCATTTCCACACGGAGACTGCTTAGAATCCGCTAACAAATATTTTACCCAGTCTGACCAGCCTGCCATTATGATTCTGTTGAAAGCCTGTTTCTTCACGCGAGTTTTTCTACTCGTGCAAGAGGAAAGACGATATCAATACGCCAAGAGGAAGTGATTTCACAAATATTAAAAAATTATGAGAAGGCTTATTTTAATGTATTATTGAAATAATCTCCTTATGGTTTAGTATTAATATTGAAAATGAATAATAAATTTAACTATATTAATAGGATTTTGTTTTCAATATCAGCAAACTACTTTTTTGCGGAATATTCAAATAGCGGTTATCCGTTATTGGCGAGAGTAAAAACCGGATACAGTAGCGGATGCCCAACGATAGTGAGACTTATTAGTGTCATACTCTGATGTTTATATTTCAAAGTATAGAGCTAAGATTAGAGTTCAAAAATCAGGAAAGGAAGTTGATTGTAGTAATTTCATGGATAAAAATCCAATAGAAAAATTACATTTGAGTTTTTGCAAATTAATATTGAGTATCAGAAAGAATGCCTCTAATTTAATTGTAGACTGGAAATAGGGAGACATCCCATAGAGCATTTTATAAAAATCCAAGTTTAATATTCCTGAATAGATTTACAGATATTAATCTTAACCCCTTATTGTTAGAAGCTTATGAGCTAACAAAAGAATTAGACTCTAAAGGAGTTATACTTGGTATACTTACGCTAAAGAAATTTCGAAGGAAAATGATTTAGATCTGCCTTTGGAGTCTAATTGAAAAAAAAAGAAATATATCAAGCCCCTTGTAAAAAGGAAAGTTAATGTATATTATGAAAACATTTTTAGAAATAGAATTGAAGGCACAGATGATAAAAGTAAACTCTTCCTATGTAAACACTTGAAAATGAATAATGGTGGCGAATTTTATTTAAATTCACCAAATTTCATAATCCGAAAATATACAACCAAGCTTAGAATAAGTGATCATAATCTAAAAATAGAAAAAAGGTAGACATTATAACATACCTAGAAACAACAGATTATGTTCAGTCTGTAATATTTTAGACGATGAATATCATTTTCTACTAGACTGTAAAATAAATGAAGAGTTGGAGAGATGTATATTTGCATAATATACTTATAGATTATCCAGATTTTTATAATATTACAAGGATAGATAAATTAATATATATTCTTAATCCATCAACATCATCTCAAGTAAATAGTGTAGGTCTCTTCAAAAAGTCATTAGAACTGAGGACAGGAGACTCTTAAAATGTTTGCTTAAAGTATTACTTTTTATGACAATAAAGTATTTGATTTGATTTGTTAATGATTTTGAAAACTTTAAGCTTATAACTAATATGCCATGTGAATTCAATAATTTGAATGTTGCAGAAGCAGAAAATTGTATGTATAAATTGTTCAGAATGGAAAACCACAATTTTTTTAAATTATTTATTGTCTTATTAATATTATAATATTCTGTGATTTTAAACAATCACATATATATGTACTCCCTTCAGGGTTCTCGCTAAGGCGCGTACATGCGTCCTGGACGCGCTAAAATTGGACTGGACGCGTCATCCTTCAAACTCATGCGTCCCTGGGACGCATGTAGATCTAATCAGCTGCGTCTGAAGACCGTTATTTTCATTAAAAATCTCGAGCCGCCATTTTTTTGTTTTCTTGGAGATCAAAGGGGGGAAGGGAAAGAAACGACAAAAAGTAAGCTAAAAAATGGCGGCAATCGGAATTCTCGTGATTTTTCATTGGTCACAGTGTTTATTACAACTGGTAACAATATGTAGACCTCATTTAAAAATAAATTTAGCGGATTTTGACTTATCTATGCACAAATGGAAATTTTGTCAATATTGATTATTAAGGTGTTCAAACAATGTCAATTGGAGGATTTTAAGAGTATGTTTGAGAAAAAATAATAGTAAAGATTATAGATAAATAAATATTACAAAATAAAATGGCAATAATAAATAAGTTGTGTCAAAAGGTGCAAAGATTTTTGCTCATATCTGTAACAGAAATTTTGTTTCCAAGTTCGGAACACCACTGCATAAGTCCAATTTTTTTTTATTTTATTTTTTTTTTTTGAAATCTCATTTGTTAATACCAACTATTGGAATTTCAGATTAAAAGCTTTGTGCCCTGAAAGTTTCAGATGAACAGAAAGACAGAGTGGTTTCTAGATATACTTATATATGTGCCAGTCCTACCTTAGGCTGTGACAGGAAGGCCATGACTGCAAACACCAGTATACCCTTACAGAAATGGATAGCATATCAAGGAAGCCAAATAAGCATAAAAATTTCACTGATAAAATTGGGAGTTGGGCCACTTTCTCTATATTTGTTTCACTTTATAGCTGTTGATATAATTTTTTTTATATTTACTAACTTCTATGGAAAGGGATGGTATTTTAAGTATTTGAATAAGAACAAACTTAATTTGATGCTTTATCATTAATAAATCCAGTTTTCTATGTGTAAAAGTCAAATAGTGTCTGGTCTGGTCAATTTTCAAGCATTTTGTACCATTTGTTGTAATATATAGTGATGAATGAATGTTTGAACCAAAACCATGTTATATTCTCATAAAAAGGTGATACATGTATTCCCTTCCAGCAAACATAATTGGTTTTACTTCTGAGAGTTATTCATATTGAACAAATGTCCTTAAAACTTAACCAGAGGCTCCCAACAGCCTGTATCGCTCACCTGATAATGCATTGCCTATTACATATAGCGACCAATTTCCACAGGGTTAAATGTTCAGCTGTGGTGACCATCTTGGTTGATAGTTGGGTCAACGGACATAATTCAGAATGAGGACCATCTAAGGACCATTGCTGCCAATTTTGGTTCCAATTGGTCAAACCTCTCAGTAATTTCAGACAAGAAGATTTTTTAATGAATTTTCCATAGGGTCCAATGTTAAACTATGTTCGGCTGTGGTGGCCATCTCGGTTGTCAGTCCAGGTCATCTGACATAATTCTGAGAGAGGACAATCTAAGGACCATTGTTGCCAAGTCTTGTTCTTAATTGGCTTAGCTGTTTCAGACAAGAAGATTATTTAATGAATTTTCCCGTAGGGTGCCATGTAAAACTTGGTCGATTGTTGAAAATGGACCAAGTAATGAACAAAAATCAGGGGGAAATGTTCTTATGTATACTTCTTCACTGGCAAGCATTAAATATGAACTCAGATACAAGGCAAAACAGAAAAAATGTCATATGGGACAAACTAAGATCCAAATATCTAAATTACAACCAAATATTAAAGAAATCTACATCATAAAACTAGAGGCTCTCAAGAGCCTGTATTGCATTTGGATTTAACTTTCAACCTTGAACAGGACTCAAAATTGCAGTCAATTTGGCTGGTTTTTCTATAGGTTCTATGTTAAACTAAGTTCGGTTGTGGCAGCCATCTTAGTTGACAGTCCAGGTCAATGGACACATTTTTAAAGTGAACCATCTAAGGACCATTATTGCTAAGCCTTGTTCCAACTGGCTAAGTGGTTTCAGACAAGATTTTAAAATGAATTTTCCCATAGGATCCTATATGAAACTAAGTTCGGCCGTGGCGGCCATACTGGTTGACAATCCGGGTCATCGGACACAATTCTGAAAGAGGACCATTTAAGGACCAATGCTGCCAACTTTAGTTTCAACTGGCTCAGTAGTTTCAGGCGAAAAATTTTTGAGTGAATTTCCCATAGGGTCCTTTGTTAAACTAAGTGTGGCTATATCTTGGTTCACAGTCCACGAAATCCAACATATTTCTGAAAGAGGACCATCTAAGGACCATTGCTGCAAAGTCTGGTTCCAATTGGTCAAGTGGTTTCAGACATGAATATTTTTCAAAGAATTTTGCCATAAGGCCCTATGTTAAACTAAGTTCGACTGTGGCGGCCATCTTGGTTACAGTCAGGGTTATCGGACATAATCCTAAAAGAGAACCTCCTAAGGACCAATACTGCCAAGTTTGGTTACAATTGGCCTTGTAGTTTCATAGAAGATTTTTGAAATTCATCACCCCTTTTTCTATTTTTGTAACAGCAGCTATGTTGGTTGGAAGTCTGGGATGCCGGACATAGTTTGGGAAGTGGGCCACCCAAGGACCATTCCACCAAAGTTTGGTACCAATTGACCAAGTGGTTTCATAGGAGAAGATCTTTAAAGGAAAGTTTAAGGGGTCAATCGATGATATTGATCATGTTGACTTATTTGTAGATCTTACTTTGTTGAACAGTTTGTCTTTATCTATAATAATACTTGAGATAATAACCTAAAACAGCAAAATTCCTTTAAATTAACAATTCAGGGGCAATAACCCAGCAAAGGGTTGACTGATTCATCTGAAAATTTCATGGCAGAAAGAGCTTGACATGATGAACATTTTTAGCCCGTGTCAGTTTTACTCTGAATGCTTTAGTTTTTGAGATACATGTATAAGACAAAAACTGCAGCCCCATGTTCTATTTTTTGCCATGTCGGCCATGTTTGTTGGCAGGCAGAGTCGTCGGACATATTTTTTAAACTAGATACCCTAATGATGCTTGTGGGCAAGTTTGGTTCTATTTAGCCCAGTAGTTTCAAAGAAGAAGATTTTTGTAAAATTTAACAGATGATGGACACCAAGTGATGACAATAGCTCACTTGACCTTTTGGGTCAGGTGAGCTAAAAACCTAGACCCAGTTGTTCAAAAGTTAACCACTATTTTCAATTTCCTATATTTCCTTTGTTAAGCAATAGTTCTATACATATTTTTGCCTTGACACAATAAGTCATAACATTTACACAGTTGCAAGTTTTCAGTCCTTCTGGTATAAGTAAATAGCGAAAAAATGAAATTGAAAAAATTGGATGCTACAAGATCACATTTTTTTTAAATATAACCCTGAAAATGAACTTTACTTCCTTGTTGATGCAATAATGTATGTTAACTTTCTGTGATACAAAACATTACTGTAATTCTCTATGAATATCAATTCAGAATGTAAAAAATTATGATATAAATAATTAACTTATTTATATATATATAAATTGAACACTGCTGACAACAATACCACATCACATTACAGTAACAAAGATAAAGTCAGATCAAGATAAAATTATTATTAATCATAGTTATTTTCCTTGTGGGGGGTACAATGGTGTAAAATGAAGCCAAATCCTGATGTTCTTTTTCAACAAAATTAAACATAAATCAAACTGTTTTATTTATCCCAATGCGAGGTCTCAGACTGGTATGTAACCACCAAGCACTATCTATAGACCAAAACGTGAAACAAGTCAGTCAAGCATGAAATAGAGGTCAAAAGTAAGGTGTCAGATGTTAAATTGGTATATACTAAGAACTTCTATCAACCAAATACTGTGGGTCTAGTTACAAATGTAGTACAGTTGCTGAGAAATAGACTAAATCATGAAAATGTATATTAAGTCACTCAATTATGAAATTCAGGTCAAGTTCAGCTGACAAGTGTTGGACTGGCATGTACCCATTGACCAGATATGGTTGGCTTAGGTACTAAAGTTGCTAAGAAATGGACTTAATTGCGAAAATGTGACACAGGTCACTCACCCATGAAATTGAGGTCAAGGTCAAAAGGCAGGTACCCACTAAGAACTATCTATTGACCAAATATGGTGGGTCTAGGTATTAAAGTTGCTGAGAAATGGACCTAATCTCGAAAATGACAGTAACTCAAGCATGAAATTGAAGTCAAAGTCCAGAAACAGGTGTCAGACTGGCATGTACCCACCAAGAACTATCAATCAACCAAACACAGTGGGTCTAGGTATTACAGTTGCTGAAAAATTGACTTAATCAAGAAACTATGATGACAGTCACTCAACCATGAAATTGAGGTCAAGGTCAAAAGGCAGGGGTCAGACTTACATGTATCCACCAAGAACTATCTATTGACCAAATATGGTGGGTCTAGGTATTAAAGTTGCTGAGAAATGGACCTAATCTCGAAAATGACAGTAACTCAAGCATGAAATTGAAGTCAAAGTCCAGAAACAGGTGTCAGACTGGCATGTACCCACCAAGAACTATCAATAAACCAAACACAGTGGGTCTAGGTATTACAGTTGCTGAAAAATTGACTTAATCAAGAAACTATGATGACAGTCACTCAACCATGAAATTGAGGTCAAGGTCAAAAGGCAGGGGTCAGACTTACATGTATCCACCAAGAACTATCTATTGACCAATTATGGTGGGTCTATGTATTCTAGTTGCTGAGAAATGGACTTAACCACGAAAATGGGACAAAGTCACTCAAGCATTGTGTCAGACTGGCATGCACCCACTAAGAACTATCTATAGACCAAATATGGTTGGCCTAGGTATTACAGTTACTGAGGAATGGATTTAAACATGAAACTTGGATGCAGATTTTACATTTATGTTTATGAAGTCAGTGAACCATAAAAATGTATTTAAATATTACTTTAAATTCTACATTGACACTGTTCATACTATCAACTGTGATGGTAACAATCAACTGCTGACTGTCCAATGTAAATGTGGATGACACATTTTCCAACTACCAGAGTATAAGAACTATAAGATAGTTTAATGACACATTTATTATTTAATAAACAGTACATTGTTAACTAATAAATATACACTGTACAACAAATAACTAGTAAAATTTTATGTCCTTTCCATATGGATAAAAACAGATCTAAACAACTTGATTGGGTCTACTTCTGGTGTCCTACATAATATGCTGGTACCTATTCAGCTGCCAGGCTTTTTCTTTTTACCATAAAATTCCCTTTGTACCAGAAAATTCTCATTGGACTCGAAGGTTATAATCATTCTGAAAATTTAGGATAAATAATACTGGGAACTTGCCAATATATATATACAGTAGAATCTCGGTGGCTCAAACTAGGGTCGCTCGAATACCATGGATTTCTCAACCCTTTCTGAAAGTCCGGTAATTTTTTCCATTATGTCTATGTAAATTTATTCTCGGTATTTCGAACACCAATTTCTCGAAATCTCTAACTAATTTTCAGGTCCGTACAACAGTATTATAATGTAATTTACTCTCAGTAACTGAAACACCATTTTTAATTGGTGTACATGACAAGAAAAACCTGAGGTCAGAACACTGATTGACAAGAAGGCGATTAATTGTCAATTACATGTCATTGATAATCCACTTGATTTTTATCGGTGATTTTTTTTTATTATTTCCACATCAAGATTTGATGAGTGGATGTTTTTTTATAATGATCGGATAAATAAATGGATGTAAATTAAAGTTTAAATTTATTGCTTGTTAGTTAATGAAAATTTTCCGGACTTCAATGGCTCGAACTACCGATGCCTCGAACTATATTTAGACCCCTTTGAGTTCGAAAAATCAAGATTCTACTCTGTATATATATATATATATTACTGATATTGCAATCTTAATTTATATTTCAGATAAGTTTAAAACAATATGTTAAACTGCATAGTTTTTTACATTGATAAGTTTGTAAAATTATCATAAAGATCTGTATCTGAACTTATTTATATATGAAAATATAGGAGTCATCTTTTTATTAATATCATTTTTTCACATATCATGTTCCTTCGTCTTGTTTGTAATGTCTGTATTCAGGTTTTAGTTCCCACATATTTCTGTGAGGTGCCTTCATGTTGTAGATACAAATCTCTTTTAAAATTTCCTTCAGATAGGTCTGAAACAGAAACAAAACCTTGTTATGTAACCTTATCATAATTATTATATTTTAGAATGTACATATCTACCGGTATACATAGTCTATTATTGCTGTATAAGTCTCCTCTTATGACAATACTGATATGAAATTGACTGTATCCAGTAATTAACAAATAAAAACTATAACTGAAAGACTGGTTTACAGCCTGCATTAACAGTGTTTAAGAAGAAATACTGTTGAAACCTGTGTTTACACCCAGATCTCAGTACATGTAATCCTTTGGCCCACAATCACCTAACAATTTTAGGCAGACTTTGATTTCAGTAGCTCCTACTGTTTTCTATTGCTCCCAGTCTTCTATTACATTATGCGGAAATGTTTTACTACTGAAATGCGTTAATAGACACCTGAACATCTAAATAATGTAGCTAATGTTATTATTGCTATTAAACTACCTTAAGTTTGAATTAATGTTTTAGAAAATTTTTGTGCTATTTTCATATATTGACAATTTGATTTTTTTTTCATTTTTTTTCTGTTTTGATATTATATACCAGAACATGCACCTTGAAAAAAAGCAATTAGACCATATTTCTGATTCATAGTAATCCATTTTATATGGAGATATATTTTTGGGAGTTAAGCAAGCATTAGAACAAAAGTTAGTCACAATGAACTATATTTTATACTTCAATGACTTGGTTAAGTTTAATATCCCAAGCTTATACTTCACTGACTGCTCTAAAATTGCACAGATGATGGACCAGGCAAAATAGGGCACCATGTCCAAAATTTTTTTGGCAATTGATTTGATTATGTTAATATCTTGGTAGTTTTGAATAGTACAATGCTCAACAAAGTGGATCCATGTTTCAATACATTGAATAATATTCAGCAAATAATTTATTTTATATTTCCCCATCACAACAACTTTTTTATTGCGCTTGTTAAAACATGGAGAGTAGTTTTTTTTATGTTTTCCTACACTACAAAAGGTTCTATATTAACCTTGATCATTCCTTTTTTGTCTATTATAGAGATAGTCTTGTAATGTGATTCATAGTTTATCATCAAAGGTTACATCTGAACATAAAATTTCTTGAGTTTCAGTTTTACCTTGGAAGAGTAGAATTTCAAATACTAAAAATCTGACGGGATCTTCTTCTTTATTAGTGGTTATTATGTTTAATATACCAATAAGTGTGCCTTTGCAGAATAGTATAATGGATTTACCTCTGATAGCATTAGTCTGATAGAAGTATATACAATTTATACCGTGATACTTGGCAACTTGCAAATGGTAGCATTTAATAATTTAGAAAGGTGGTTTTAAGTAATTTCATTATGATAAATAGGATATCTGATTACATTTTAACAATGATATCATTCTTTATTACAATGAAGTGGTGTTCATTGAACTTGAATATATATTAGGTATTGAGTAAAAACATCCTCATTTAAAAACCCGATTTCAAAATAATTCTCTGAATGTCAGACTTGAAATAATAAGGTGAATACCTTTTATGTATTTCTTCAATACTAGTAAATGAATGTATACTAAGAAACCAAATTACTTCCTCATTTTTTTTTACTATTTCAAAATAAAGAAACTACCAGTGTTAATAATGGTACAATCTTCATCTCCCTTTTTCAATGAAGAAAATTAAAACAATAAACAACCATGACTTAATCCATACTGATTACTATCCACCCAGTAAACAATAAAATAAATGTCAAAGATATATAGTATGAAAATTTTTCAAAAAATGCTAAAATACTCTAAAAGCAGCTTACAGAGTTCTAACAAAAGATGCAGAATGAAACACACATAATGCATAATGCTTGTATTTAATGTTGTCAAAAATATTCATTTTGGAGATTTTTAAATCATGAGTAAATATTTTCACCTTTGTATACTCAATATCTAAACCTGGGAAAGAGGCAAAATTTAATATCCTTCAATTTATGCAATACTTTCAACAATGATAAATTATAGTATTTCATCATTATATACAGCACCTTTGATAAATGTACAAGTGATTCCTCAAAGATTCAAGCAGTATTTTTTTTCTGAAATATTCATTTTCCATGATTTTTTCACGAAAAAGTCCATTTTCTATTTTATAGCAAAATAACATTGTTTGAAATACTAACTTTCTAGTGTAACCAGAATTACAAAGTGATTTTGAAAATATGAACTTTTAAATATATAAACAAAGAATAATTCCAAAATTTTGAAATATAAGGCAATTTTAGGACAAATTTTATGCTCTCCCCCTTCCACAACAATATATAAATTGGTTTGTATTTGCTCTGTTAAAACAACACATTTAAAAACTTTGCCTTCATATTTTCTTTCTCACAAGGTGTAATTCTTGCATAAATCTCTTAAACATTTTATCCTATTAAACACAATTTATATAAATTACAAGATAGCATATTTTCACCTGACCTTTTAAGACAGGTAATTGGAGGTAATCAATGTAAAATTAAACCCATAAATAAGACTACAGACAGTTTTGTTGTAGTAGGTGGTATTGTGTACATATAACAATTATATGTTGTAAAGACAAGGTAAATTAATCCAAAAACTTTAATAACAATCAGTGCATTCTGGTATAAGGTATTATTCATCCTATATCTTTATTATTTAAAGCACAGTTATACCCAAAAAGGGTTGAAGGCATACAAACATAAATATATAAATATTATAAAGTTGACTAACAGGCTGAAATATTTCAGAAAACAACTGGCCTACCATACACATAGTCTATTAGATTTTGATACAACATATATTACTGGCATTAGAGGTCATTTTGATCTTGACCTGTTTCTGTTGTTACTAATGTATTAGAGTATAAACACCACCATTGTAATTCATCTTCAATCTAAAAAATTCTATACATTCTTTCAACAGTTTTTGTATCTAAATAATAATTTTAACCTAAGAAAAATTGTGAAGGAATTTGTAGCTCTGAATAGTAATAAATTCTCCAACTCATTCCTCATTAAAAATAGCTTAAGTCTTACACTGAACCAGGACAGATACAAAAAGTGAACTATTTAAATGAAAAACTCTGGTTTTATTACAGGTAACAAAAGTATTTTACTTAACATATGCTTAAGTCAGGTAAAAATAACTTGACATCAGTAACATCTGGACCAGGATAAAAATCCCATAAAATTGTAAATCTTTGTTGATTTTATTATTGTATACATGTGATCCTGCATATATAACAACACAGGAAATTAAAAATAATACTGAATATTGCTTGAAATGCAACTTTCAGAAATACTATTAAAAAATCATAGTTCTTAGAACTAATTCTTCAAGGTTATCCAGTGATAAAGAAATATTTTGAATATTAGTAACAATCCTTTTAACAGACCAGATGTTCCTGAAACATGCTATAAAGCCTATCTGTGCTGATAAGTCTACTGATTTAATTATAATTGACATTGGGTACATATCATCAGCTGTGGTCAGAATCCTAGATCAGTTTCATTTGTAGATATTTACTGATAAACTGATAGTAATATTGACAAGTATGATTAATTCTGATAGCCAGAAACAGTAGTCCACTGATTGATATAGATATACAAATAAAACAAAACATTGTTATGATTTGAGTTGAAGTTAAATATACACAGTAATTTTTTTCTCGGTGATATCAAGACTAACTAGATGCTCTCAAGAGCCGGTATAGCTCACCTGGATTTAACTTTTCTTCTTGAGCAGAATTAAAAATTTAAGTGTTGCAGTCAATTTGGCTGGTTTTTCTATAGGGTTCTATGTTAAACTAAGTTTCCTTGTTGACAGTCTAGTCAATGCACACATTTCTAAAAGAGAACCATCTAAGGACCATTACCTCTAAGTCTTGTTCCAACTGGCAAAGTGGTTTCAGACAAGAAGATATTTAAATGAATTTTCCTGTAGGGTCCTATATCAAACCAAATTTGGCTGTGGCGACCATCTTGGTTGACAATCCGGGTGATCAGACACAACTCTGAAAGAGGACCATCTAAGGACCAAGGCTGCCAACTTCAGTCCCAATTGGCTAAGTAGTTTCAAACGAGAAGATTTTTGAGTGAATTTCCCATAGGGTCCCATGTTAAACTAAGTTCGACTGTGGTGGCCATCTTGGATCACAGTCCACAAAAGCGCACGTTTCTGAAAGAGGACATCTTAAGGACCATTGCTACCAATTCTGGTCCCAATTGGTCAAGTTGTTTCAGACAAGTAGATATTTCAATGAATTTTCCATTAGGGCCCTATGTTAAACTAAGTTTGGTTGTGGCAGCCATCTTGGTCAACAGTCTGGGTCATCGAACATTATTCTGAAAGAGGACCATCTAAGGACCATTGTTGCCAAGTCTGGTTCCAATTAGCCTTGTAGTTTTATAGAAGAAGATTTTTGAAATTCATCCTCCTTTCTTTTTATTTTTAGTAACAGCAGTCGGGGATGCCGGGCATATTTTTAAAAGGGGGCCACCCAAGGACCATTCCAAATTGGCCAAGTGGTTTCAGAGAAGAAGATCTGTAAAGGAAAGTTTACCCCGGATGCCGTCTTTAAAGGGCAAAAACTCCTATAAGTGGCCCATCAATGATTTTGGTCATATTGACTTATTTGTAGATCTTACTTTGTTGAACATTTTTGCTGTTAACAGTTTGTCCTTATTTATAATAATATTCAAGATAATAACCTAAAACTGCAAAATAACTGCAATACCCCAACAAAAGATTGACCAATTGATCTGAAAAATTCATGGCAGGTAGATCTTGACCTGATGAACATTTTTACCCCATATCAGTTTTGCTCTAAATGCTTTAGTTTTGAGATATAAGACAAAACCTGTTGTTTAACCCTATGTTCTATTTTTAGCCAGGTTGTTTGGCAGAGGGGAGTCATCGGACATTTTTTTTAAACTAGATACCCTAATGATAATGGTGGTCAGTTTGTGACCCATAAGCTATACCGCCAAACAGCAATTTAGAATTTGGATTTATCAATTTGGAGAAGAAAAAAAATATATCTAGTGTTACAAATGGTATTGATGTGACTAGGTGATTGACCAAATTAGGTCCCCCAATTCAGCCTCCAGTCCAGGTAAAGGTTCTGCCCAAGATGGTGATCTGAACCATTTATTGGGCCATCCAGGAACATTCCCTATTACTGACACGGGTCGCCGCATACGGCAAATGTGGACCCTCTTTAGGGGCCTCTTACGCCAAGCTGAGGAGCTGTGGGTTTATTCTATTTGTGTCCCTGTGACCCACACGAGGGGCCTTCAAATGAGAATATAGCAAAATGCATAAGAGGAGTTTAGGTCACAAGCTTAAATTTGACCCCTGTGGATACCAAATTTTGAAAATCAAAATTCTAAAACCTTTTTGTGCATCTACATACTGTGTGTGCCAATACTGTAAAAATAAAATGCACGAAGTTAAAAATGAATAAAGATTTTTGGTTGCAAGAAAGAATTACAGATGGACAGATGGAGGCAGTAACAATATCCATGAACTTTGAAGATTCCTGGATAATAATCAAAGACAACAAAAAATCATTTAAATATTTATGCGTGTGCTGATAGTTTAGAAATCTGATTGCTGTAAAATAAAGGATCACTAATCCTCACTCCACTTTGTATTTAAACAATTTACATAACATTATTTAATGTGTAGACAGGCAATAGACCAGAATATTTTGCCCAAGGTACTGGGAACAGCTTAGAGTTCTATTGCCCAAACCAGGGGAAAATTTTGGGATAGAGAAATAAGAATAAAGTAATTAAATTGTATTTTTCAAAACAGTTAACAATATACAGTTATTTAAAACTTCAAAAGGTGCAATAGAACGTCATTCTATTGCCTGATAGGCGTAACTGACCAATTATAAAGTGGGTCAAAAGGTCGTGGGCAATAGAACGCTACATTGGGAAATGGCACGTCATACTATTGCCATATAGACAAATTGAAAGTGAAATATGGTTAAAACTAAAATATCCCCAATAGAAAGGATATTAATATACTATTAGGTAATAATACATAATGAATCATGGAGTATGAGCATTATAACCGTATACGGAAAATGATCAACTTGTGTGATATATAGACGACAAGAGTTTCCATAATAATGAAACAGGTTCTTCCAGCTTAAATTTAATAAAAGGAAATAATGTCATCAATATTTCCTGTGTTATCACTTTTTCATGTCCTGTTTTAACTTCCTTTACACAGTTTTCTATTTCCTATTTTGGTATTAGTAAAAGTATTGGTAATACTAATGCTCTTAACAGAATAAAATGCCTGATGTAAAATATTGTCCCCTTTATGATTATTTATGTTTTAATTTGAGGTCATAAATCTTTTTTCACTTTCAATTTGTCTTTTGTGTAGTATATGAATACAATTAAAATTTCTCTGTTGTTTTGGTAACCCTATATATACTATTACATACCTTTTACAAAAAATCTGACATTTAATGTAAGAGTGACAAATTTGTCATTTATTTGTGAAATACATTATTACATTATTATGTGATAATAACTGATTCAGTGTATAATTATATACAACAGGAAATGATTTCAATTAATTACATGCATGTTTTCTATATAAATTACTAAATGTTTAAAAACTGCATAATTTTCAAGCACAACAATTGGTTAATTTAGATGAACTTAAATTCCTTGATTAAACTACATATCAATAACAAAAAAAAAATCTTGAATTTTATCCAGAATTGGTGACATTGCATTATTCCGGTTATGACAAAGCCCTATGTATATATTTAAAACAACACATATTAACCTAATGTCTGTTCTGTTTTAAGATCACAAGCTTATATTCAAATATACATATGGTAATTAAAAAATGTCATTCACAAACTGTATTTTATCTGTAGTTATAAGAAGGCACACCATTTAATCGAGCCCCCATTTACTTCAATGTTAAATTCATCATTTTCAAAAATTTGGGAAAAATATAAAATTAGTTTTCCCAAGTCAGGCAATATGTTGACACGTTTTTCAAATAAAAATTGTACTTAAATATTACATTGCTTACCAAATAAGAAATTTTTTTCGTTTCAAATTTCCCGGTGAAAATTTGCCCCATCACTTCAAACTGAATACTGAAAATTACAGGTGCATTAATATGTCCAGTTCTTGAAACTTTTAAGGGTTATTGACATGACGTAAAGTGTATTTTGTAGGGTATTCATTCCTTTCCAGAATAAATTCACTTGTTTATGCTTTAGATTATGGCATTAGTTGTGACAGCTTGACGCTGAAACCCATAGGAATTATACTGAACTACTTTTCTACTCTGTTGAAATTGCTCCAGCTATTAACTGAAGTGCCCCCCTAAAAATGTCAAAATTTTTAACGTTCACAACCCATATTGTATCTGAAGATCTGTGCAAGCAGTGAAAGTGCTAGTACATGTAGATAAATGTGAAATTTGAAGAAACCGTTTTATTCTCTTTATTAAACTTTTCTTATATGTGACCAGCATATGGATTTTATTTAACTTTTCCTTATATAAATATATATATTTTTTCTTATAATTTCAAAGTTTTAAAGTCCATACCCCTGGCTTGGGAACCATCTGCAGATGTCATTTTTACAACAGGGGTAAAAAGTGGAAATGATACTTCCGCAGCCATTTGACTACGCATGATAAAGGAACCGTAATGGACAAATACAGACTCCCAAAAAAATCTCAATTGCCACAGTATTTTCTGAAAATATTTGCAAATATTTTTTTTATGATCATTAGTCACAAAGGCCATATTGGTCTAAGCTATTGACCATTTGACAAAATTTAAACAGGGGACCATTTTTAAATGACCAATCCACTGAACCCAAATTTTGAAATGGGACCATCGAAAGACCACACCACTAATGTTTGATCTATTGAATTGCCTAATAATTTCAGAAGCCAAAATTTTTAGTTATTTCTGTTTGGTTGATGTTTCTAGTTAGTAACAGTGGTCATATTCATCCAAGATTTGGACTCTTAGACTCTTTTGAAAGGGAAGTGCCTAAGCACCATTCCAAAAAAGTTAAGCATCAGTAGGCCCAGCAGTTTCGGGGGGAGGGGACCCTTTAAAGTATTCTTTTCCTATTTTTCTATTTCTATTAACAGTTGCCAAATGAATCCAAGGTTACAATTTGTACCACCTAAGCACCATTCCACAAAATTTAGGCATCAATTGGCTAGCAGCTTTTTTTATCTGGACCCCTGTACAAATTATTTTGCACTCAACTTTTATCACCATGCAACTGCATGGGCCTTCAGTTTCAAATCTCTGTGAACATATCCTTTTGTTCATTCGTCTTGTCACTAACAAAAAAAGCAAAGGATGTAAGTTGAGTATTCGATTAACAAGCATTACCCTAGCTATCATATTTTAAAGTGGCTATTCCAAGTCTGAAGCCTTTTTCAGTGGTCAATTGTTTTTTGCTGATATTTATGTAGTTTTGGAGTATCTATAGTGATTCTGTATTTTGTGATTTCAGTTGTTCAGATATTTATGTTGGACACACGCCTTTTTGTTCTTTCTATTTCATGGCTGTTTAGAATCTAAGTTCTTAATTTTCATTTCTATATTTGACCTAATTATGTACTTTGCATATTTACCGGGTATAATTTATCATAAACAACAAAAAATCTCATCACAATGTTTCTAAAGGAATGTATATCTTTTCAAAATAACTATATTTCATCTGAAATATATAATTTTGGTTAAAAAAAAACAAATGACAAAAAAAATTAAATATTTTTAATTAAACCAACTAAATTTTAAATTTTTATATTATGTAGCTTACTGTAACTGATCAAACAAGAAAGTGACACTGAGAATAATACTTATACCATCATATGATATTTCTGAACTACATGTAATATGTCAAATAGCAAAACATCTTGACCTCTGTAAGTATGGTGGTGTAATAAATACTGTGTTTATATCCATGTACTACAAGTATGTTATAGTACAAACACTACAGACTGTTAAAAAAGTTATCCATGTACAGGTTAAGTCTTAAAATTAAATGTGACATAGATGACTATTTTATTCCTAAAATAACATACACAATAATTACATAAATTTTCATACTAGGACATAAATTCAACATTTATGAAAAAACTAGAGGCTCAAGTTGTGAGCCTGCATTGCTCAACTGGCATGCTTTTCAACATGTCATACACTGAATATAAATAAATATTTTACATTTCCTCCAAAATTTCTAATTTGACCCCTTATTTCTTGGAAACAATAAAGACTCAAAATATTTGCAGTTTTTTAAAATAATTTTACTAAGCATTCTTTAATACAAAACAATTTGTTCTTAGTATAACTTTAATTTTTTTACTACAATTACATGAAAAGCTATATTTTAATTGCAAAGTCCACAATGAACCTTCAAATATCAAAATGTTAAAAATTACAGGTAAATGTACTTAAATCTTCAAACAATACCAATCAGAAAATGAAATTTAAATGGCAATGTTGACAATAGCAATATTTCCAACGGTAACTAGGAAGTCAAACAACATTGGAAAAATGGTTTCCTCCCAGCCATTGACAAGTTAAATCAGGAAAAGACGAACAAAAAAACCTGTCAGTTATGTGTAAATGATTCCGAATTAAAAAGGAAGTGTTTGGATTGTGCACTAATGATATGCCAGATGTCGTTATAAAGTCCATCCAAAGTTTCCATCAGCCAAGGACCATACCCTTATAGACATCAGTGATATCAATAAATACCACTAGAGGCTCCCAGTAGCCTGCATCGCTCAATGGATATCATTCAAGGACTTACAGAAGAATAAATTGTTTGACTATGTCCATCTTGGCTACCAGTCTGGAACATTACTGTCAAGTTGGCTCACTGGTTTTTGCCAAATTGGGTTCCTAATTGCTCATTGTTTCAGACAAGAAGATTTTTTAGTGATATTCCCATAAGGTCCTATCTTAAACTATGGTTGTCATCTTGGAATGCTGGCAGAGTCATCTGATACATTTCTCAAAAAGGGCCATCAAAGGAGCAATGCTGCCAAGTTGGATCCCAATTTGATCATTGGTTTCAGACAAGAAAAAATTTTTATGTGAATTTTTGGACAGGCTTTTTTGTTGAAATTTGTTCGACTGTGGTTCCCATCTAAGAAGACAGGTGAAGTCATCAGACATATTTTTGAAAAGGCATTACCTGAGGACTATTGATGCCAAGTTTGGTTCCAAATAGTATGGTGGTTTCAGATAAGAACATCTTTAAGAGAATTTCCATCTTGGTTCTATGTTAAACTAAGTTTTCCTGTGGCGAACATCTTGGATGGCGGTCCAGGTCATCAGATATAATTCTGAAATAAGGGCATGACTACCTAAGGACCACTACTGGCTGAGTGGTTTCAGACAAGAACAGTAAATTTCCCATATGTTTCTATGTTAAACAAAGTTCTCTTGTGGTGGCCATCTTGGATGGAAGTCTGAAAGAGGAAACCTAAGGACCATTGATGCAAAAATTTAAAGAAGATATTTAAGTGAATTTCTCAAAACTAATTTCAGATGTGGTGGCCATCTTGGCTGGCAGTCCAGGTTAAAGATATATATTTCTGATAAAGGACCATCTAAAGACCATTGCTGCAAATTTTGGTTTCAATTGGCTCGGTTGTTTCAGATAAGAAGATTTTACAGTGAATTTTCCCATTAGTTCCAATGTTAAACTATGTTCAGCTCTAGTGGCCATCTTGGATGGTGGGCAGTGTCATCTGATATATATTTCTGAAAGAGGACAATCAAAGGACCAGTCATGCTGCCAATTTTTGTTTCAATTGGTCCAGTGATTTCAGAAATGAAGACTTTTAAGTGAATTTTCCAATAAGTGAATTTTCGAATATGGTCATATCTATAATACTAAATTTACGAATTAGCCGAATAGGCGGCAAAACGCGTGGTTCAAAATAAACGATGTATGGTTCAGATTATAAAGGTTATTATCGGATTTGACAATCTGCATTTATAAATTTCAACTGCAGTTTTGTTTATGTGCAAATGGAATTTGTATGCACTTTTCGTATATTAATTCTCCCAACATATCCCTTAGAAGCTTCTCGAATGCATCATTTTAACACATTGATTTAAATAAACAAGTATGCACATATTTTAAATGTATTTCTGTTTGAAATTATGGAAGAAGAATAAAACTAATTAAAAACATTCTCCTTCGAATGGGATGTTTCCGCTTCATGTATTCAGGATTGTTTTTCTACAATAACGCAATTTCTCCTAACTGTAAAGGCTATGAACTTTCAAGATTATATGAAGAAGTAAGGTAAAGTTCAGAGGAATTCCTAACTTAGTTGTTTTTTTTGGATTGCACGGATGTTTACATTGCACAAAGTGATTAAACCAACAATTATCTATTTTTACATTATTTGTCATGTGACCTGTCTAAATATATCTCTATCATACAATTCCATGTAAGCCCTAGATAAAACTATTTTTAACAAATGGTCATCTTTATCATTAATGACGAAATTTATCTCGGACATCTTTGATGAATATAAACGTGGACAGCACACGCATCCACACACTAAAAATGCTTTTATCGTCTGATTATTGGATATATTTGTGAAATTAAGCATCGCATGCCCTGCCCATGATGACAATGGAACAATTGGAACAATTATTTTCCAAACATATGCTCTACCTAACTCATGGCATCTTTTGAAAAATTCATCCGTCACTAAGGAAATGGTTACATCTACAATTTCATTTTCATATTTATTCTGAAGGAAAAATGTAATGCATTATGAAATGTGTATTTAATGAAAGCTTTTCATCAAGTTCCAGTTCAGAATTAATTGTAACAATAAAAATATTGAAAATTTATGTGGTTGTGTTTTCGTCATAGATTTTGAATTTGATGGAACCTTAATGTCCATTTTGGTAATTCTACGTGGCATACAGTCTACTTCATCAGTGGATACATCTTCAGTAGTAACGAACAGCCATATGACAATCGGGTCATGTTGACCTACATTTCACGCTTCATTGACTTTGGTGAAAGTTTGCATTAACATCCATTTCTGGAATACTACAGCATATATAGACATGAAACTATCAGTTGATACCACCTACTTGACAGGAAAGTTTATGGAAAGCCTGCTACAACATCCATATTGAGTCACTGTTCCATAAATGACATGGCCGCAACAACTTTTTATAGTCAACATGGCCACCACAAAAAAAAAAAATGCTCATTTTCCTGCGCTCGCGCGGGTTCAATGTCTTGTGTTACACTATGTTTGGCTCTGGAGGCCCTCTTGGATGGTGGGTGGGGTCATCATATATATGTGTAAAAGAGGACTATCTAAGAACCATTGCTGCCAAGTTTTGTTTCAATTGGCCCAGTTGTTTCAGAGGAGATATTTTAAGGAAAGTTTACGACGAATGGAAAGTGATGGCAATAGTGTTTTACTAAAAACTCAATTGTATGGGACATGCTGATTAAAACTTCTGTCTCTTCTGTAAGCCATGTGACCTTCTGTATTGCAAAAAGTCATAACTTAGAGGCTCACCTAAGCCTGTATCGCTCACCTAGCTTCTATTAGCCCATTTGAAAATGTAAGCTCTGTTGTATAAAAAAGGCTGTTGAAGAAATACAAAATGTCAAAGTGACCTTGACATTTGACCTGAAAAAAGGTGGATCATTTGCATATGTCCTTCCATATGAGATTACTGCCAACATCGGATGCAATCTGCCCATTACTTCCAGAGAAAATTACAAAAAAGTCATTTCTCATATGGTTTCTATGGAAACTTAAGGCAACAGCAGCCGTCAAGTAGGGGTTAAATCTGAAACAGTGGATCGTTTGCAGAGGGCATTTTTCATCAATCCTGTAAAGTTTTAAAACATTTCATAATGTAGATTTTTTAACACTGACCAATCAAAATCAAAGATGATCTCTGGTGGCCATGTTGTTCATCCAAAATTACTTTTCCAGATTTTTTGAAAATGTAAGCTCTTTTGTATTCTATTAAAGAAACGCAAAATGTCAAAGTGACCTTGATATTTGACCTTTGACCTAAATAAAGGAGGATCATATGCATCTGTCCTGCCAACTTTGGTTACAGTCTGCCCATTAGTTCTTGAGCAAATGACATAAATGTCCTTTCCCATGTTTTTTTGGAAAAATGATTCTCAATCAAAAGTGGACCATTTGTAGAGGGTTTTGTTGTCATCAATCCTGCAAAAGTTCAAAAGATTTCATAATGTAGTTTCAGAGAAGATTTTTGAAAATTTGCCGATCAAAATCAAAGATGACCTCTAGAGGCCACATTGTTAATCCAACCAGAACCAATGGTGGAAAGTTTGTAGCGGTCCTTCCATACACCATTCCTCCCAACTTTGGTTACAATCTGCCAATAAGTTCCTTAGCAAGTGGCAAAAAAGTCATTTCCCATATGGTTTCCATGGAAATTTGAGTCTGGTGAGCAGATAAATGGATCATGTTGTAGAGGGTATTGCTGTCATCAATCCTGCAAAGTTCATTTCACAAAATGGCTTCAGAGGAAGAAATTTTGAAAATTGGTCAATCAAAGTCAAAAATGGCCTCTGGTGACCATGTTAATTCATCCAACTGGAACCAATGGTTGATTGTTTGTAGAGGTCCTTTCATACATCTAGTTTGGTTACAATCTGCCAGGTAATTTCAGAGGAGATCAAAATGTGAAAAGTTTACAGAGGAAGGATGACAGATGGACGGCAGATGCAAAGTGATGACATTAAGCTCACATGGCCTATAGGCCAGGTTAAGCAAAAACATGATGTAGTTGGGATCATTGAAGCATACCAGACCAAAGTGGAGAAGATAAAAAGAGACCAGGAACGAATGAGCCAAGAGACATTGTCAAAATGCCATAATGAAATTCAGAAAATAAAATACATAGAAGATTTTGCTTACTCGAAAACTTAACAAGATATTCCAGATTATCAGAAAGTTTGACAAATGCAATGAATACATGCATCAATGACCTTGACCAGAAATGGCAGAAAATTTAAAAAGCTGTTGATGAAGAAGAAAAGAATTTGATCATGGGAAAAGAAAGATTACTTCAACAAAATGATTAGGTAAATGATATATTGAACTCAAACAATGTACAAAGAGTATTTTCTGCTGATTCTATAGAACAAATATAAAACCAGTCAACACAACCTTTAGTCATGTACCCAAGTTTCTCCCTGGTGATTTCAGAATTATTACCACCATACTTGGAAAACTACAAGAAGGTACTACACACTACAACGCATATATCAAAGTGATACTAGAGTTCAACAAAGATATATTGGGATTGGTACTAATAGATCATTGTGGATAAGAGATGGTAGATTACAAATTGTACAGAAGGTGATACCAGTAGGAGATACACTGACAATCCAGTCAGTGTTAAGAATTTGTGTCTATGATATAATCGTCACTCAATCTGGTAATCCACTACTCTGTGTGGCTGGTTCATCTATCATCTGTCATTAATGTTATACCCACCCTCAGATACAGAGGAAACAAGCCTTCTGAAAGTATTGCTGGGCAATACAATGTTCCCTACTGGCTTGAGTTGTGAAAAAACATGCAAAATCTCCTTAAGTATGTGAATCGCACGAAGATGTAGAGACAGTGTGGAAAAATGATTATTTGAGTGAATTTTCTAAGTCCGCCAATTCTGCAAAAAAAAATCATTCGAATGGAACGAAATTCAAACTTGATCTGTAACTTGTCATGGTAAAACTATAAACCAAATATTAAATCAGTATCTTCAAGCATGACAAAAAAGTGCGGAAAACTGATTATTTACGTGAATATTCTAAGTCCATGTACCATAACTCTGCAAAATAATCATCCAAACAGAACAAGATTCAAACTTGATCTGTAACTTGTCACTGTCAATGTATAATCCAAATATCAAATCATTATCTTCAAGCATGACGAAAAAAAGTGTGGAAAACTGATTATCTGCATGAATTTTCTAAGTCCGTGAACAATAATTCTGCAAATAGTCATCAGACTGGAACAAAATTCAAATTTGATCTGTAACTTGTCATGGTAAAACTATAAACCAAATATCAAATCAATATCTTCAAGCATGACAAAAAAAAGTGTGGAAAACTGATTATTTTTGTGAATTTTCTAAGTCCAAGGACCATAACTCTTAAAAAAAGCATAAGACAGGAACAAAATGTAAAATTTTATATGTAACTGGTCATGATAAAACTATAATCCAAATATCAAATCAATAACTTTAAGCACAACTGAAAAAAGTGCAGAAAACGGATTTCCCGGTCTGACAGATGGACAGACGCACAGACAGACGGAGTGCAAACCTAAAGTCCCCTTCGACTCCCCTTACAATTTACTACACTTACAACCACTACCTATAAAAGTGACACATGACAATAATGCTATAATAGGAACTAGAGATTAAGAATCAAGCTTCCCTGCAATATGAACCAAACAAGTTATAGTACTGAATCAGGGCAACAGGAAAAGGTCTTCCAGTATAACAATAAAAACAAACTTTTATTTACTGTTCCTTATTGTGTAACCAGGACTAGTAAACAATATTTGGGTTCTCTATAAGTTATCTCATGATGTAGGGAGGATTGTTATTCTGCACAATACCTATACTGGTCATCCATATGTAAACACTAATGGCAAGCCATTTACACCATCTTATGATCAAGCATTTTAACAACATCATCAGACAACTTTGTACCATACACTTCACATACTGTCCATTAATGGTGAGTTCATTGCATACTACAACACTGAGAAGTTAAGGATAAATGTACCACTCTGTCATTCAGTCATACAGGACAGTTAAGTATTGGATTGTGGTACATATGACAACTGTGGACATAAGGCTAAAATATACAAAGTAGACAACTGTGAATGGTGATTTGTAGACATTTATAAAACAAATAGAGTACATGTTATCCATATATTATTATCAGAAACTAAATATCACAAATTTCCTGTTTCTTGTACAAATATCTATGGTATTAGGATTCCTTGGACATTGTATAGTGTAACTGTATAATATATTAATTGTTTGATGTCTTCATTTGTATACTAGTAACAGATTAAGTGATGCAACTTAAAAATTTGATCACCATATGATAAATTAATGAAACAAACATTCTTCGATATAAATTTTGATGCACTGTTTGTACACATTTTAACAATTTGTGTTTCATCATTAGTGCTCAAGGCTAAAAATGTGAAAATCTGACAAATAAACGAAAATGATTAAGAGTGTATTTTCATCAGTGATGTCAATAAATAAGTAGACCCCTTCCTACCTAATCTAATTTCTACAACAAATTAGCTGCATTTTGTTCATATTTTGTGCAAAAACATTTCTTTTGCACTAGAAGTATGCACAAAATATAAAAAAAGTTAACAATATTGGTCAAATACAATTTTTAATTTATATTACAAAAGGCTTCATACAACTATACATATATAAACAGTACATCAGCCCTTTGTTAATGTAGTTAAGTAAACAAACACCCTTAAAAGTAATTTAGTGACACTATCACAAGGAAGTATTTTAAGATGGGAAGAAGATTAAATTCTCATATAATGAGGATCTTTACTGGGGAATTTCCTCTTTACAGGATATATATTACATGTAATGCAAAATCATGTTCTTCAAAGGGAAATTTACTGCAAATATTGAATACACATTGCATATAAATAATTTTGTACATTGGGAATTATTAAGTTCTTGGTTGAATTGAAAAACTTGTTATTGTAGCCATCACCATCTAAAAATCAAAGTTCAATTTAGCATAGTGGTTTTGTACAAGAAGACTTTTATCGGAATTTTCCAGTATGGTCCTATATTAAATTTAACAGCCATCTAAATTGGTAGCAGCACATTGTACATATAAATATGGATACTGGACCATTGCTGTCAAGTTTTGTTCATATTTGTTCACCTGTTTCAGAAGATAGATAAGCGGTAGTAACAGCAAATGATTAAAGCTAATCTTAGGTTATTAATACCAGAAATCTACGATTACAAAGTTCGCCTCGTTCCCCCACTAATTTTTAAGTATGGCTGTGTAGCTCCCTGAGATGCACCCTTACAGCAAGTAATATAATTGTAGGCCGCTTGGAATCAAGAAAACTGAACTCGGACGTAAAACTTAACCTAAGTCAATGAAGCACGATAATTAGGTCATAGTGACCTAATTTTGGTGGGAGGCTGTGTTACTTCCTGGGATGCACCCTGACACCAAGTACATTGTAGTATGATTGTAGGTACCTTGGTATCAGAGGACTGAATTCGGACGTAAAACTTAACCTAGGTCAATGAAGCACAAAGTGACCTACTTTTTGTGGGAGGCTGTTTTACTCTGCGAGATGCATCCTCACACCAAGTAATATGATTGTAGGTCACTTTGTATGTTAAAACTGATTTTTGACATAAAACTTAAAAGCCAGTCAACCGTGTAATAAGGGTCATGTGACCTTCATCTTATATCACATGGTCAGTCTCTTCAACATGCACCTATACACAAAATTACATTGTATATGATCCTAGGTCAACTAGTAACTTAGAACTGGCTGTGGATGCGAACGTGGACGCCGGGGGTACTCCATTAGTCCCCCTCAACTTTGTTGAGGCAAACTAGAAATCATGTTATAATGATGTACTTCTTCAGAACTGTGTAAACTTAAACCTAACTCAAATTAAAAAGTTACACAGTGTAGTATATACTGGTACATGTAATCAGGAAGCAAATTCATTACTATAGGTACAATTATTATAAGTTTTATGTCTCCTAAATTTAAAACTTGTCTTAATATGAGGATATCCTAGTTATATAATATCAATGTTTCTTTTTATTTTTAATTTTCTTATACCTGGAATATTAAGAGTTTTATAAATATATATAGATTTTTCTTTGGTCAGTTTTGATAAATATGTCCTGGTTTATGAAAATCTGCTTACAATGCATACTTTTACTTTATATTTAGTTTTATTGATTTGGGTTAAGGAAGATTTTTCTAAGATTGAATTTTGACTTCCAAGTAATTCTCATCCTTTTTATTCCTAGAAAAATGATTAAATATATTTCATGACTTTTGAAATATTATGATATATTTTTTTCATGTCCACAATAAAGCTTATTTGTTGGTAGCAGTATATGCACTTACGTATAGATATATGTGTGTATAATTTTTTACTAGCCAAGAAAAAAACTCAAAACTCTTTCCACAAACAAACATATTGTAATAAAAGAGAATGGAAAAAGTTTAAGATTAAAGAACATTTGATAATTATTTACCCAACAGGGAGTTTTCGTCTAACACCAGTCAAATTAAATGATTCACATGATGACCCTCTTTAAGTCATTAATGACAATAATTTGCCTGTATTTATGAACATAAATCAATCTATATCATTGAATAAGTATCATTGTCTTAAATTACTCATGAAAATTTAAATATACCAGGCCTTAAAGTGGTTTTAGGTCCAAAAATAGAGCTTTATATAGGGTCGAATTTCTTGAAAAATAGGATGTAATAGGGCAAATTTAATAATTTATAGGGAAATAATAGGGATATTAATCTCTACTTCACCCCTTTTCTACTTAAAATACTATATGAATTACATAACTATTTGTGTGATAATTATAAAGAGGCTTACCAATAACATCATACAATGTATACACACTTTAATCAAGTCTTGAAGATGGCTGCACTACAGTATACCACTGAGGAAAACCAAGACAGCTTTGATATTACTTCATCAACCAAGATTGGGGAAGCTAACTGTTTTAATTTTCGACTAATTAATTTTAATTAATAGGGCTAATAAAGGGTAAAGGGCCATTTTATGCCAAAATATGGGGATTATAGGGCATTTTCAAAAAGATAGGGATTTTATAGGAAATATAGCGCCGCTTGAAGGCCTGCTATACAAATAAAATTGGCTTTGATGTATCTTCTAGGCTATCCTTTAATTCAGGAAACTAGTCTGATAGATGCACAGAAACAAATCATCGTTAGTATGACAGACAGTTCACAAGGAAATTCTGTTAATATGGTTAAATCTGATAAAATTAGTCAAGAAATACAGACAATGCAGAACAAAATGAGAACAAAAATACCAGTGATTATAAAAGTGAAATAATATCTGGGCTGGTTTAAACAAATGTCAGATATTGTTTGTTGATATTTAAAATTTTAAGAGTCAATTTAATCATCTAAATGTAAAGTTCTTTAGTTGTCAGAAATTCAGCTGAAGTTAATACATATTTTAATACAGGTAGAGGAAGATACATCAAATATGACCACACATCAAATACTTCTTATATCCGAGGAAGTAGGTGTGCCACAGGTATAAAATCATTACCTACCTTATAACTCATCACAGTCATGCTTCACATCATTTATGAAATAGTTGTGGCCTATAGTTGATGAGAATTTTGCAACCAAAAATTACCATAGTCCATATGGTAATAAATTGCTTCGCTGAGCGCAGCTGGATACAACCGCAGAGCTCCAAACCTGAACAATTGGGGCAAAAATGGACACAATATTCGCACTTGATACAGGTCTGAATTTGGATTGTAATTAAATATTTGACACATAATAGGTTTCTGACACAGAATAACTGAAATCAAAGAACTTAGAATTGGTCATATGATTTGAATTTATATTCAATTTTTTGCTTCTTGTGCAATACAATATGCTGTGGAGAATTGCCCCTCCCCCCCAAAAAAAATTTACCCCTTTTTTAGCTTTTGTGCAATACACTATGAAGTTGCACATTGACCCCCCCTCCCAAAAAAAAAACCAAAAAACAATAAAATTTATTGTAACCCCCCCCTTTTTTTGCTAAAAAAAATTTGAAATTTTCTTTTTAATTTATGAAATATGAAATGAGAAAAAAATTGCCCCCCTTCCCAATTTCTCATTTACCCCCCCCTAAATTTTGTTTTCAAATCCCTCCCCCCTATTCCTTTATACTTTGCAACCATAACAGCCCATTTAAATACACCATAAACGTATTAAAATAGAAAATGACATCATAGTCATGGATGGCAAATTTTAAATATACATAATTTAAAAGCAGTTTAGATGAGATAAACAAAAAAGCTTCATCAGCACATTTTATATTGGCAAATTTCCAATGAAGTTCATTAAACTAAAGTTATTGGCAAATTTCCAATGGAATTTGTTAATAATAAAGTTTTGATAACAGGGCACACATATCAATTTCTTGCTATTGCGCAATATTGTGCAATTGAAGATTTCTTGCTATTGCGCAATACTGTGCAATTGAAAATTTCTTGAAATATTTGACACATAATAGGTTTCTGACACAGAATAACTGAAATCAAAGAACTTAGAATTGGTCATATGATTTGAATTTATATTCAATTTTTTGCTTCTTGTGCAATACAATATGCTGTGGAGAATTGCCCCCCATCCACCCCCCCCCCCCCCCCCCCCCCCCCGAAAAAAAAAAATTTACCCCTTTCTTAGCTTTTGTGCAATACACTATGAAGTTGCACATTGACCCCTCCTCCCAAAAAAAAAAAAAAAAAAAAAACAATAAAATTTATTGTAAACCCCCCCCTTTTTTTGCTAAAAAAAATTTGAAATTTTCTTTTTAATTTATGAAATATGAAATGAGAAAAAAATTGCCCCCCTTCCCAATTTCTCATTTACCCCCCCTAAATTTTGTTTTCAAATCCCTCCCCCCCATTTCTTTATACTTTGCAACCATAACAGCCCATTTAAATACACCATAAATGTATTAAAATAGAAAATGACATCATAGTCATGGATGGCAAATTTTAAATATACATAATTTAAAAGCAGTTTAGATGAGATAAACAAAAAAGCTTCATCAGCACATTTTATATTGGCAAATTTCCAATGAAGTTCATTAAACTAAAGTTATTGGCAAATTTCCAATGGAATTTGTTAATAATAAAGTTTTGATAACAGGGCACACATATCAATTTCTTGCTATTGCGCAATATTGTGCAATTGAAGATTTCTTGCTATTGCGCAATACTGTGCAATTAAAATTTCTTGAAATATTTGACACATAATAGGTTTCTGACACAGAATAACTGAAATCAAAGAACTTAGAATTGGTCATATGATTTGAATTTATATTCAATTTTTTGCTTCTTGTGCAATACAATATGCTGTGGGGAATTGCCCCCCTCCCCCGAAAAAAAAAAAATTTACCCCTTTCTTAGCTTTTGTGCAATACACTATGAAGTTGCACATTGACCCCTCCTCCCAAAAAAAACAAAAAAAAAACAATAAAATTTATTGTAACCCCCCCCCCCCCCCCACCCTTTTTTTGCTGAAAAAAATTTGAAATTTTCTTTTTAATTTATGAAATATGAAATGAGAAAAAAATTGCCCCCTCCCCAATTTCTCATTTACCCTCCCCCATAATTTTGTTTTCAAATCCACCCCCCCCCCCCCCATTTCTTTATACTTTGCAACCATAACAGCCCATTTAAATACACCATAAACGTATTAAAATAGAAAATGACATCATAGTCATGGATCAAACAAAGTTTAATTTTGGACCCTGATTTGGACCAACTTTAAAACTGGGCCCATAATAAAAAAACTAAGTACATGTTTAGATTCAGCATATCAAAGAACCCCAAGAATTCAATTTTTGTTAAAATCAAACTAAGTTTATTTTTGGACCCTTTGGACCTTAATGTAGACCAATTTGAAAACGGGACCAAAAATTAAGAATCTAAATACACGGTTAGATTCGGAATATCACAGAACCCCAATAGTTCAATTTTCGATAAAATCAAACAAAGTTTAATTTTGGACCCTTTTGGCCCCTAATTCCTAAACTGTTGGGACCAAAACTCCCAAAATCAATCCCAACCTTCCTTTTCTGGTCATAAACCTTGTGTTTAAATTTCATAGATTTCTATTTACTTATACTAAAGTTATTGTGCAAAAACCAAGAAAAATGCTTATTTGGGCCCTTTTTTAGCCCCTAATTCCTAAACTGTTGGGACCAAAACTCCCAAAAACAATCCCAACCTTCCTTTTGTGGTCATAAACCTTGTGTTAAAATTTCATAGATTTCTATTTACTTATACTAGAGTTATTGCGCAAAAACCAAGAAAAATGCTTGTTGGGCCCTTTTTCGGAACCTAATTCTTAAACTGTTGGGACCAAAACTCCCAAAATCAATCCCAACCTTCCTTTTGTGGTCATAAACCTTGCGTTTAAATTTCATAGATTTCTATTAACTTATACTAAAGTTATAGTGCGAAAACCAAATGTCTTCAGATGACGACGCCAACGTCATACCAATATACGACCGCAAAAATTTTGCGGTCGTATAAAAATTTAAGCTGATTTCATTAAACAGGAAGTAGATGTGCCACAGGTACAAATTGGTACCTTACAACTCACCATGGTCATGTTTCACACCAACTTTGAATTATTCTGGCATTTAGCTGCTGAGAATTTTGCGACCAAAAGTTTCTACAGTCGATAATGTGAAAAATTTATTTTGGAGTAGTTTAAAAGGAAGTAAATGTGCCACAGGCACAAATCATTACTTATCTTACCACTCATCATGGCCATACTTCACACCAACTTTGAATTAGTTATGGCCTGAAGTTGCTGAGAATTTTTTTACCAAATATTTCTATAGGCTGTGATGAAAAATACATGGCGGCATCAGTAGACAGGCAGCAGATGTGCCACAGGTACAAAACTGGTACTCACTTTATAACTCATCATGGTCATGCTTCACACGAACTTTGGTTTAAATATCAAATGTTAGGTTACATTTTGGTTCATGTTATATTTTATTTTGATTTGACTTGTAAAACAGACATTTTTTTGCTTTTGCTTTTAAATATTACCCAAAGAAAAATGCTTTGAAACTTCTATGTAAATTCTGAAAATTGAATTTCCATTAAAATATTGATTTTATGAGTTAATTCCTACGAAAGAAATAAAAACTTAAACAAACAGAAAATATTTCCCTGTTTACATGAAAATAATTTATAACTTTAAGAATACATTTCCCCCTTTAATAAAACAATGAAATAAACCCAGTTATATCTTTGTTTGTAGAGACACTTGAGTTTTATCCTATTCCCCTACTTATATCTCAGCTTGCTAGGATCTTCAGTATATCTTGTTATCACAGCTCTTTGATACCATCAGAATTATAAATTATGGATTTCTAAATATGTCAATAAATTTTATATGACCCTAGAAGATTGATATTGTTACAGATGGGGTATACTGTATCACTAAGTTATCATACATCATTTCATTTAAATGACCTGATCACAAGCATTATTCTTTAACCTTTCCCTTATAGTGCAACATGTAGACAGGTGAATGCTGTTAACAATATTCTATGCTTTTGTTCTTCAAAAATTAATGTAATGATTAATCACAATAACTTAATGTAGGTTAACCACACTCCCCCACACTTCTAGAATTATTAAGAGAAATCTGCATTTTTGAGGATTTTCATAAACTTGACTTTAATGAGCTTAAGGTTGAATGCATTTTCCCCTGAATGATCTTTTAAATCCTCCTGTATGCTGCTTTGACTGTTATATTTAGTAATTTACTTTCAAGCAATGATATATTATAACCCATTGTGAATTTTTTTACCCTTTTTCCTTTTGCCTCCTTACAATATTCCATACAAGAAGACATGAAAAGGCTGTAGTATCACATTTTAAATATACAACCAGCAACTTTGCCGATATATTATAAGTATTATTATTTTGACCCTTTTTCTTGGCCCCAGAGCCAAATATCAGTAACCTTGTAAGTTTTTTCTGATTAAAGCCAACAATGATAAATCAAATTAAGACATAACAAAACCTGATGTACAGGAGCTAACGTTATAACAATTTTAACAAATTCCCTATTCTGCACCTTTGGCATTTGACTTGCTTTTGGAACAGAAGTACATGTATGTAAGCCATTAAAAACTGGCTCAACATAAATCACTCTTAAAACATTCAAGTATTTCAACATTAATTTCTAAAATTAACAAAAATATTACAATTAACTTTAACAGTTTGCTTTTTTCATCTTCACAAAATTTTCTATAGAAAATATGACTTAAAATAATCTTCAAAAGAAAAACGAATAATTTAAATGTTTTAAAATACCTGTATTTAATAAAATGATTTAAAAATAAAATAAATTTTACTAGAAAATGTACTTTCATTTAAAAGTACATGGAATCAAAAGAAAAAGAACAAATATTGAAGGGCTTTGTCAGTATTTTTGGCAAGCTACAACATTGATAAATTATGATGTAGGGGAGATAACTACAGAATTTCAATTTGGATCATTTTAATAATGAAAACAATTTTCAGAAAATTTAATTACCACTAAATATTTTAAATCACTTCTGAAGACATTTCACTCTTATAATATTCTATATTTATCTGTTGCTGATGGGGGTTCAGCACAGCAAAAAGGAGTAAAGTATTTATCATCTAATAACAATAAATGAAAATTTCCATTTTATTTCTGGCCCTCTTTTTTAAAAGGCACAAAAAACTCCAAGAACACATTGCACACCTTTCAGAGCATGCAAATGAAAATCAAAGCATAGATATGCAGATTATGCGCTAATAAATAATACTTGTTTGTCCTAAACGACATTTGCAACAATGCAAGACAATAACAATGATGATGATTAGAATTTATCATTAGAGTATCACTAGATCTAAATGAGATTTAATAAATACAGCTACCAGCTGTCAAACCAAATACAATTGACCCATCAGGTGTACATGTAGATACAACTAAGACAAAAAAAACTGACACCAGTTCCTGGATTACAAAAATGGGATCCAGGTCAGAAAACACATACCTAATAATGAATGAGTAAACCAATGCCACAGAAAAGTTTCCTGTAAACTTGTGCATGTATTATTGCTAGTCTTTGACATCCAACACAAACATGCATTAATAATTAATCTAATTCTAGTGCATGCCTAACAAAACACCTTACAAGTGAAAATTTAAATGTAAGGTTTAATTACTATAATGTTAATATAACTGGATTTTTCAATTTCTGAAAGTTGATGGTGACTTTTATCAGATTGTCTTTATTGTATGGCATTGATAACCTTCCAGTTATCCGACTTGTTGTTTATTGCGTGGGCGCATTAGCGACCCACGCACATATTTATTAGTTATGTTAGGCCGGATGCTATGGAGAATGCGGAATTGTGGGAAAGTACCTCAAAGAAGGGAAATTTAATTTTGGGAAAGTACCTCAAAGGGGGAAATTAGTGCACATCAACTTATCAGGGACGTTAAATGCAAATAAAATGTAATATTCGCAAGCATAAAAATAGAAGTAGAAAAACATAACTCCACAATTATTTACATAAACGTTTGTGTGTACACCATTCTTATCAAAACAGTCATTATTTTCACCGTCTGACCTAACATTTTACATCTATCAATATTATTTACACCCATGAAAAAAAATTTCAGCATCTGACCTAGATATAAGATATTTATGTTACTGTTTACACATTTCATCGCAAGGTAAACCTGTTAGCTGAGGGGTTCTGTGCGGGATATTTATATTGCAACTACATGTTTGATTTTAATTAGAGGAAATTATTTTTAGATAACATACAATATTGTTTACCGCTATAATTATATTTCACAAGAATGATCTTTCGGCTTTTTATTTTGAACGGAAACGAAGATGATTGCATTTAATTTTATGCAAATGTTACGCTATTTCACTGAAGCTTTGGGCTATGGGGTCCTAACAAAAATGTCGGCGGTCACGGTGACTGCTTCCTCATGAATATCTAAACGGGAGATAATTTTCATGAACCACATATCAGACTGCTTGGATGATGAACTTTCGGCAAAATTGTACTCGCTGGTTTCGACCATTCCATCCAACATGGCTGGCATCAGCAGACATAGTTTTTGACATAAGTCACTATTGGTAAAATGTTTAAAGTCTTTCAACTCTGAAACCAATGAGCCAATTTAAATATTGCATGGATGGTCCGTAGGTAGTTGACTTTCAAAAATCATTTCCGGTGACCCTGATCTCCATCCAAGATTGCAACCATTTTTACATAGAACGTTATGGTAAAAAAATTCAAATGTTTTTCTACTTTGAAACCAGTACGCTAATCTAAACAAACATGGATGGTCCTTGTGTAATGAACTTTAAAAATTATGCTGCTTATACAGAATTCCATAAAAGATGACCGCCATCAGCAGATATAGTTATAACATGGGACCTTATTGGAAAATGTTCAAAATTTTTCTCCTCTGAAACTAGTAAGTGAGGTTGAATCAAACAGGGCACGAATGGTCCTTAGGTTAATATCTTTTGAAATTGTATCCTGTGACCCAACCTGCATCCAAGATGGCCATCATCCACAGAAAATTCATCATGCAGTGGGCTTAAGTCAGGTAAGAGACACAGGTTAACTTCAGCCTCTAGTTTTTTTCTATAATATGAATTTTCTAAAGCATAAAATAAATACTACATAGCTTACACAAATCATTACCGCTTCTGCTATAACTATACTAAATTGCGCCCACCATTGCTTTTTGGAAAAAAAGCAACTTGTTTATCATCATGTGCAGTAATTGAGAAATTGATTTTGACAATAATTTTGCAAGTCTAAAGACTATGAACACTAGAATACTGACAATGTCAGAAAGGGCCTCGCCAGCTTGTGTGATTGAACTCATGGGAATCAAAAACACTTCAAAATCTAAAAAAATCCAAAAAGTGTTTTCCAATTTTCCTTAAATTCAAAAGGGACCTTTCTTTGATCATGTCCAACACTGTGTATAAAATTTATGAAAATCTGTGAAGGCAATCTTAAGTTATCATACAACATAGTGTTAATTCTTAACATATGCATTTTTTCATATAAAAACTAAGGTTTTCCCCAAAAGGTTTTTATCAATTTTCCTGAAAATTAATAGAAACCTTCCTCTGATCATATCTAAAACTGTGTATAAAATTTATGAAAATTTTTGAAGCCAATCTTAAGTTATCATACGACATAGTGTTAATTCTCAAAATATGCATTTTTTCATATAAAGACTAAGTTTTTCCCCAAACAGTGTTTTCCTATTTTCCTATAAATCAAAAGGGACATTCCTCTGATCATGTTCAACACTGTGTATAAAATTTATGAAAATCTGTGAAGGCAATCTTAAGTTATCATACAACCTAGTGTTAATTCTCAACATATGCATTTTTTCATATAAAAACTAAGTTTTCCCCCAAAATTGTTGTCTGATTTTCCTCAAAACTGAAAGGGACCTTTCTTTGGTCAAGTCCAATATTGTGTATAAAAATCATAAAAATCCATGAAGGCAATCTTTAGTTATAGTACAACAAAGGAAATGCTGATGGTCTGACGGATGGACAGACAAGACAGATTACTTGAGGCGGCCGCCATGTCCCATGTCCCTAATAAGGTCAAGGACAAATGATATGCAGCTGCAAACAGCATGGTGTTTTAACTATAGTAGATGTAGATACTACATATTTTTTGACATATAGTGCAGAGATATAAAACTTTCAAAAAGTCAAAGTCACTGAAATAGTCAGAGAAGTAATACCTATGTCTGGTCTTACTGGCATTTGTCACTCAATTCATATTCTGAATATACTTACAATAGGCTGGTTTGTAACTCTGACTAAATCTTTCACATTATAATATTGATGTTTCTCAAATGCTGCAAATAATTTTTCCATTACACTTTCCTTTGAATCTCTCAAACGTTTTCCTTCATTCTTCATCTTCTGATTATGTTCAATCTGTATGTAAAAAAAACTTAAATCACTTAACTCATGTATATAAATCACAGAGAAAAGAAAAATTATCTATAACTTATCAATTTTAATTTGAAAGTTTAATACCTTTTACCGTATAAGCTTTTACTTTCAAATCTTTTTTGCTACATAATGGAGATTGGCAAAGGAAGCTGGAGTAATCAGACAGAATCATCTTGACATGACAACTGTCAACCCTTGTTATAGGTAATTAAGATAATATTTACATAATAGTTACTTGTGCAAAGGCAATTATCATAAAATATAGACAGGGCAAGGAACAGTAGTATTGACTGAAAAACCGATAATGCCTAGGCTACAAGCCTATGTTTCTTGATAATGCCCTCTGAATAAGTAAATATGTCTATTCTGAGAATATACTGAAAATAATTTTTAGACTTTTGTCTTTTATTCAAGAAATGTTCAATGTAAACTCTGAATATTGCTTAGTTATATACTTCTGACTTTGTGCTTGAATAAATCTGTTCACTTGTGCAGTCATTTTCACATGGTACTGACAGGTACAAGTATTACCATTGAATAATGAATGACACATGATCACCTATTACCAAATACGGATATAGATATTATCTGATAGGAAATAATATACAATTATGGCCCTCTTCGGAGGGGGGCATTCAGAATTGTCAACTTGTGAAGGGTTGTCTTCCAGAGAGCTTCTTGGTGACACACAAATTAAAACAAAATATCATTTTACCGAGTTTCTTGGTGACACAAAAATTTTAACAAAAAATCATTTTGTCGTACCGCTTCCCTGACATGGACATGCGGAAAATGAAAGCAAGCAAACAGACAACTTCCAGTTTGTGTTTTCCATCATGTGACCAGAGGGAATGGGGATGTCGAGGGAAAACAGAGATGTCAGGGGAGACAATACTATTGTCGGCATCGAGTGGTGATTTTTCGGGGTTGTCGGAGGGAACATCCCAATTTTAAATGTCACGTGATCAATTATCTATCCAATTAGATACTGTTTTACATAGTAAGGTTAAATAATATAATATATCTAAAGCACATTATGAATTGGACCCTTAATTTAAACAAAACAAGAATAATGTGATGTGATAATCACAAAGGGCCCCGCTACATATATATTGTTGTAGAGAAAAGAAAAATATTTCAAGTGACAGTGGCATTGTCAATATACAACTTCCACACAAACTTGGTTAAAATGGATAAAAACTGTAGAATCTAGAGCACTAACAAGCAGTTGATAGGCAAATACTACGTCGCATAAAAATTATTCAAGAGCCCTCTCAAACTTGATCAAGGTATCATCAATATACATCTTCCATATTAATTTGGTTAAAGTCCGTTCAGAAATGTAGAATTGAGAGCACTAACAAGAAGTTGATAGCAAAAAAATAAGTCAAGGGCAGTAGCTCCAACAGAAATTATCTGATAGCACTCTTTTTCGAACTTGATAAAGGTATTGCCCATATACACATTCCATATAAATCTAGTTGAAATCTGTTGAGAAATGTAGAACTGGAAGCGCTAACACTAACAACAATTGTTGACGGACAGACGGATAGACAGACATACAGACAAACAGATGAACCCAGTAAAAACTAAAGGGTCCCGTAACTCAGAAGCGGGGCCCTAATAAGTGCCAATTCCTTTCACTGATTTTAAGCTATAAGTAGGATTTATGCATATTTGTTCACTGTAAGCACTTGGGAGTTTACCACCGTTTACAGATTCTACTTCACTGATTTTTGACACAACATAATTCAGAAAAAAAATACCATTGGCCATTTTTTAATTTCCATAGACGCAAGTAACTATCCTTCAATCCCCTCGAATTCATACAAGAACTTGCAATGCTTCTATACGTCATATATTTCAGATGGACAACATACTTACATTACAGGCATGATCACTGACTGGTTTATATGCATTCACAACTGTAGAGATCTGAATAACTTCACGTTTAGGTTTGTTCTGTGTTTCAACTTGTAGTCTGTAAACAAATCAATATGTTATTTTAAAACGCAGGAAAAAGAACATTTGAGATATAAATTTGGGGACCAAGGCATAACTAGAGAAAATTGGTAATGTGAAAATAAGTAGATAAATGATTCAAAATCTTATGTTTCAATTTCTATCCTTCTATTGTCATCCATCATTTGTGAATTGTTCTGAATACGAAAAAGTTTCCACTAACACGACAGATCCTATTTTTTGTGCCTCTCTTGAACATTTTTTTTCCAGTAAGCAATATAAAGGCAGAATATCTTGCCTATTGAAATTAGTTTAAATTCCAAGAGAGAAAAATTTTTTATGCAACTACTGACCAAAATTTTTTTATCATATATGTGGAAACAGTAATGTAGTTTTTATTCTTAGACTAAGGATTGTTCTCTTTTTAAATATGTGATTATCTCTCTTAAAATAAAATAATACAACAGACAAATAGATAGCCAAAAAACAAAACAATTTAACAGCTGCACCAGCCAACATGCTATGACAATAGGCCAGCCACAATAAAACATGATTTAAAAAGTCACTATAATACAAAGAAACATAGAAATCAGAATTGAAACCAAAAGTAACATGTCTTTCATTAACACACATCAAACATGGGAAACCTATAAATAAGACTTTCAAAATCGAATAAAAGAGCTGATGTTCAGTTTATAATTCAAGACAGGAAGTTACACATTCTTCACGAATAAAATTCTTTAACTATAGGATAACAATAGTTAAAATCATAAAAATTAAACAAATGATTTGTTGATGCCAGACTTGAGTTATCACATGAAACATGGGAAATTTCGTATTTTTCCTGAACAAAATTTTGTATTTTTAGGAGTCAGTTAAAATTGCCAAAATCAAAAAAAAGCTTTCTACTATTTACCCAAAAAATTTTGAATAATCTGGTATAAGCAAGGTTGAGTTCTTGTATGAAATGTGGAGAGATGGAAGGTTGTACAAAGGCATACCAATATATCTCATCTTTGACAGACATAAAAAAAACAATCTTTATTTTCTTAATTTCATGAAATTTGACAAAAATAAACAGCAAGGTTAAAAATTCATATTTCAACAAGCATTCTGAAAGTATTGCTGGACAATACAATGACCCCTACCAGCTTGAGCTATGAGAAAACAGGCAAAATCTCCTTAAGTATGGAGTGGTGACAAAGTGCAGAAAACTGATTATTTTTCTAAGTCCACGAACCATAACTCTGCAAAACAATCATTCAAACAGAACAAAATTCAAACTTGATCTGTAACTTGGTACAACTATAAACCAAATATCAAATCAATATCTTCAAGCATCACAAAAAAAGTGTGGAAAACTGATTTGCCAGACTGACGGATGGAAAGATGGACGGAGTGCAAACTATAGTCCCCATCGGCTTTGCCGGTAGGGGACTAATAAATCAAATGTTATTTAAAATTATTTTTCTGTCATAATCAGTTTCACTTTATGCTAAGTATTTAATTTGGCATACCCGAAATGTAAAGATACATGCATGTAAGGTCTGAGGGTGAAAGTGTGAAAATATCAAAATTTTTACTCATGATAATGTTATATTGGTGCTTCCCTTCATTTAAAAAAAAATTTGAGTTCAGAATATTCTTACTTGAGAAAAACCCTTCAGCTGTTATCGATTTTTTGTCTATATATGTGATATTCTATATGCAATACCTTTTGAGTTTGAGGTAGTTTTTGTCTGCTATAGGTCGACATTCTGCTCTCTGTATAACTTTACCGTCTATACTCAGTTTATCTACTAAATAATCCGGCATGGCACCAGTATCTGTGGAGGAAGATATATCATATAAGGTTGGAAAGTTCAAAGAAAAATTCATGTCATATTTTAAAGCAAATTTATTAAAAATATCATCTAAAACGAGTCTGCTTTTTGTAGCTAATACCTTATTACTTTTGTAAACTGGAAAAATTAAAAATGATTTAATACACATGGGATGTAAATAAGATCCCCATATTTGTACATGTAAGTTGTCTCCCAATTACAGTTATCTGTTCTTTCGAGGTGTCTTTATTAGATATCAATGGAGAATTTTTCATTTTTCTGCTAAATATTTTTTCTTTTCTAACAATATCCTCCAGATACACTAATGATGTCCTGGGATATTTTCCCAAATTTTTTTGATGTCTGATGAAGGCCTTTCCTAATTCAATATTTTTAGAAAAAATTAAAATAATTTTTGCCTTTATGTTAAATACAAGAAACCTTCTGTAAGGAAATATAACTCATGTATATGGTATACAACTCCAATACCTGATTTTATATTTGGTGGAGTTTGTGAAAACACCACTAAATTTTGATTTCCGAGTCCTGTAAGAACCATTTTATGCTCTTTTGGACATTGTGTATCTCCACTCTTCACCAGTCTATCATTTAATGAGAATAAAACTTCTGGCTTCTGCCCAGGAAATCTGTAATATAAACAGCAAAATTATTTCATAAAACCATTATTTATCAATTTAAATTTATTCAACTTAAAATTTAATGTTAACCTAGATGGTACTGCTAACACAGTAGTCATGTCAATTTGCATATTAAAAGTTTGTACAAAGTATAGAAAGGAAGGAAAAAACAAGAGGCTCCCAGGAGCCTGTATCGCTCACCTGGACTATGTCCATCTCGACTGGCAGCCTGGAACATTGCTGTCAAGTTCTAACTGGCTCACTGTTTTCAAACAAAAAGATCTTTCAGTGATTTTTCCCTTTAGGTCCTATGTTAAACTATGTTCCGCTCTGGCAGTCATCTTCAATGGCAGACAGAGTCATTGGATACAATTCTGAAAGAGGACCACCTAAGGAGATCTTTAAGTTACTTTCCCATAGGGTCCTATGTTAAACTATGTTCTGCTCTTGTGGCCATTTAGGATGGCAGGCAGGACAACGGATATAATTCTGAAAGATGACCACCTAAGAACCATTGCTGCCAAATTTTGTTCCAATTGGTCAAGTGGTTTCAGAGATCTTTTAATTAAACGACAATGGAGTATATGGTTTGTCCAAATAATCCTCTTACAGTTTTCAAACTAGACATTTTTTATTTTTACTGGATATTTACACAGATATTGAAGACTTGTATATTATCAGGATTTTATTCAATTTTTTTACAAGATAATAGGTAATAACCTAATATTTATTCGTTTGCTTACACTTGTCAAGTTTTAGGTATTACGATAGAGGGTACTTAATTGGACTATATATAAGATATTTATAAAAATTTTGCATGCAACTAGAGTATATTGAAATGCATCTGAATATCAAAAAGAATAATGTATTCCACTCTAATACTTCCCGAAATAAAGTGTTTCAAGTTTTGGCAAACAGATGTGTAAATACATAGCATGCACGTCAATATTGCTAAAAAAAATCAAATATGTAGACATTAAATTATGATTTCTCAAAACCCTGTCCCTTAGGCCTAGAACTTTTGTAAAAATGATTTATTATTGCCAGTGAAATTCTCTTTTTATTGATGTCAATTTTATTAATTTAGGGGTCACCAGATTAGTTTTTTCAGTATATCAAATTTATTACTATATGTAGAGTGATAACAAGCATCAAAAAGCCAAAATAAGCGTAACGTTGTCATGATGAAAATGTAGATTTTTTGTCTTTTTACAGACAGAACATATAGTTGAATGATTTCCACAGCGAAAACAAAGCTGTTGACCCTATTTTTATTTTAGTATAAAAGAAATGAAAAAGTTGACAGCAATAACATACATTTATCACTTTTTTAGATATATGTAATTCTAGGGATTTGTTTCTGAAAAATGACAATTTAAAGTGCAATTATCAACTTTTTTCAGCAGTTTTTAAAAACTTGATTTTTAAAAATTCAAATCAACCTTATTGAAGAAATATAAAAGCTAAACATAAATTTTTCGATATTTAGATACAGCTTCAAATATTCAGGCTGAATATAAAAATTCATAAAAATCTGTAAATTAGCAGATTTCAGTACCTCCTACATGTATGTTTATCCACTGTACAAAATAGGACCGCATAAATGGCAAAAAAAAATTTGCAGGTGCATCATATGTTTTGCAGACACAGCAAATGTGTGAGTTGTACATCCAGAGTTTCTCAAATCAGGATAAAAAAAGGGAGGAGGCAGGACAATTTTGATGGTGGGGGCATACTTTTATGTAGTTTCTTTTAATTCATCTTAAAGTTTTAAATCAAAGTTATTAAAAAAACCCTTACTGAACCCCATCCTACCACCCCTCCAAAAAAAACACAAGGGGATGGCAGTCAAAGATTCCAGATTACAAAACTAAATGAGCAGAAACAAATCAAATACGTTTATTGGAAAATCAACATTAAACATTGATGTCTTCCACACAGTGTATAGATATCACTTCAATACAACATGACACATATATATATGCAAAAAACATTGGAATAATATCTGAACAGAGCAATCATATCAAGCATATTAACATGATTAAGACAGTTACAGGCATTTTCAATAAATTTATAAATATGTATGTTGTCATTCCTGTTTGTTGGATTCAAAATATGGTTAAAGATAGCAGAGGCCTTTCCATTTATTGAAAGTTCTAAAGGGTCTGTTTTTAAATTATGAAATAAATTAGATCTTAGATCTGAAAATTTGGTACAACATAAAATAAAATGCTGTTCATCTTCTAATGTTTTACATTTGTCGCAGTCTTAAGTGTCTAGGAATTTTGAGACGGGTGTACCTTCCTCTTTGTACTGAAAGTGTATGAGCACTAATTCTCAATTTTGTTAAATTTTTTACAATACACTTTGGAATGACGAATTCAAGATATTTTTGTAAAGAAAAATCAGTGTAACAGTTTCCAAAAGTTTAACTTTGAGTCTGAATTATCACCCAAACAGTGCTATAATTGTCTATATAGGCACTAAAGATAACAGGCTCATGCCATAGTATTTGTGGTAGTATAAAAATACCATTTGTGCATTCAGATGAAATGATACGCACAAAATACAATGAACTTCAAGCAATCTCTGTGTAATGTTATTGGCACCTTATATTTACTTTATAATGGAACTGGTAACCTCAATGAATGAAATAATTTCAATTTCCACAATAATACAATTACTTTGATCTTGTAATTTTTAGCTTCCCAACTTCTCCTCCATCCGACTGATTCCATTTCTCTGACAAATACTTTGGTACCTGAAAAAAATCATAAATCTCTATCAGAAATTTCAGATTTTAAGTCTTTTTTAATTTTATATTTATCATTCAATGAAATTTTCATTTCCTGATAATTTGTGAATGTATGCTTCTTTATCCACTCTTTTATACTTTACCTTAACAACCAAGTGTTCTAGGTGCACCACTGGTCAGAACACTATAATTAATATTAACATTGAGTAAATACCTTCAGTAACTCAGACAGACATACATGTACTAATTACAAAGGTGTCCCATAAGACAAAGTCCCTGATCTCTTAACAATTTGTAAGCCAGTTGTACAATCTGTATGTGCAAAATCAGTAACCACATTACAACTCATCAGGTTCATGTCTTAGACAAGACTGTATATAAGTTTTATAAATTAGTAATTGTACTGAGAATTATTTGCCAAGAATTCTTCCAACAAAATGCATAATAACACATTGTACATAAGGTATTTATGAAATTGGAATATGGCATTATTAAACGAGAAGCGGCTGTGCCACTCGTATAAAATCAGTACCCAACTTATAAATCATCACAGCTATGTTTCACAACTACTTTGAACCAACTCCAGCTTATACTTGCTTAGGATTTGTAAAAGGAGGACAGATTGACAAATAGCTTACTCCCAACTCCTTCCAGGTTGGAGTATAATGAAATATGAAAAACTGGATATTTGCTTTATTTTTCAATGGAGCAAAACCTGACTTAATTTTAGTTAGTCACTCTTTATAATATAGTGACCCCTATTTCATCCTGAGGAACCATATTAACAATGTTTGCCAACTCAAGCTTGAAGTTTGTATGAGTGTAGCCTACAGTCAATGGTCCGACATAACATAAGAGAACCCAAATTTCACTGTGTACCCAAAATGCGACCACTACATTTACATTCATTCTATTATAGTCTTTGAATAGAAAAGAAATATTAATCTTTAAAAAAAGTGCCATTATATTCCACCTTTAAAGGCATTTTAACTGAGTAAAAATAAAAGATTTCTGTTTGCTCATTATTACACATTACAGATAAAATCTTTAAAACTTTTCTTACTGAAAGTTGCATTACAATGTCAGTGGTGATGTTCAGTGGCATAAATAGTTTTCAATGACATTTTTGATGGCCTAGAAATTAATTTTCAAAAATTGTAATGGATGACTTAATATAAGCATTTTTTTCAATGTTTAAAATTTGACAAATTATGATGCCATTTCAATTACCCTTGGATGCTATTATAAATAATACAGAAACTGGTTGCGATTTAAGTCCCCTTTTCAATGAAACTGGCTTAACCCCGCAGCCACTCTTCACCTTTGTGTTACGGTAAAACTCCTCAGAGACGAAGCCAGTTATCAGTTATAAGCTCATTTCTTACCAGAGAACAGCTACTAAGCTAGTACGGTCAAAGCTGATGGACCTTGTTATGTTAATTAATACAGTGTACTTTCAAATGACTGGAAACAACTGGAAATAATTTTTTGAACTGTCTATGATATGCTTTGTCTTTACAAACTGTGTAGTAAATGATAATACTAAAACTGTTAAGCATTTAACAAAATTTTCAACACAGAATTGTCAACAGTTTCATCGTTTATTTTGTCAATGCAAAAAAACAGGATAAAGAAGTTTAAATTAGAAAAAAATTTTGACACATTTTTTATTTTTTGCAATTAAATTTTCATTGTCATAAATTTTCATGGAAATTGTGTTTGATTAGTTGTATCTAAGACTACTATAACACATGACGTTGCATGCCTATTAAAAACATCTTTACTGAAAAGTCTGTACACAAATAAAAAAATTTAAAATGTTGGTAATTCTCTTTTTCATGGTGCTAATTTCACCAAAATTGCTGGAGAAATGATTTCACAATAATTTTCTTTTAAATTTGTACAATACACAGGTACCTGTGTCGGGCCCCTCATAGTCCCCCCCCCCTCATTAGCATAAATATCTGTTTTCTTATTTTTACCATTTATTTGTATCATAAGGATACATTTTTGTACTAATATTTACTCATAATGCACATGATTACTATCAATGTGCCATTCAAAGGGAAGGTTGTCAACTTCTTTCTAAGGAATAGGGGCACAGGTCAGGGTAAAGTGTTTTAAAATGTTATAAAATAAAACTTACCGGTTGAAACAACAACTTCTCACTGTCTACTGATGATAATTCTTCAAGAATATTTACATCTCACACTAATTTAATCCAATTTAAACACAATAAGATTGATTTTTTCGCTGGCAATGTTGCTGTTTTTTTGTCAATACGACTTTGATCGACGGAAGTGGTATTCAGCACAAGAAGGATAACTCCACCTGATTTTACATTTTTCCTTAATTCTATTTAAGATCTATAAATTGACAGCGAGAAGTTGTTGTTTCAACCGGTAAGTGTTATTTTATAACATTTTAAAACACTTTTCCCTGACCTGTGCCCCAATTCCTTAAAATGAAGTTGGCAACCTTCAATTTCACTATATAGTCGAATGGCACATTGATAAGCGAGCAAAGCTCGCTCTTAAGTGTATCAAATTTCGGATATATATGTATATACATGATAAGGGCCAAGTATTCTACAATTTAAAAAGTTTCGGCAAGATGGCAGCCCCATCCATCGTAACTCCTCTGCCCATTTTACAGTAGGGGACGTGAAAATGTCCGAGACGTTACGATTGGTAAAATCGGAAATTATCACTAGGCGCACGTCCCATGAAATCATTAGTTCATTCGTCCCTTTATTTCTTGGACCCATTTTTGTATTTACGTCTGATTTACTTTGTCAACCTAATTCGATAAATATAAATACCAAAAATTAAAAGAAGGCACAAGCTTCACTCGCTCCTCAGGTCGCACCTGTCTCATATTAGTAAACATGTGTATTATGAGTAAATATATGGTATATTCCAATCAGTTTTTTGATGAAAAACCATATATGTTAGCGCACATCAAGTACAATGTAATGATACAATACAATACAATAATAAAACAATGATACATTACATAAACTGTGTATAATATATAGGGCATAATGATTTAATTATGCATTACGTATGTTATTTGCTTCTGTTAAGTACTAGCATATTTGTTTTGTTTTCAGAGTATCTTTAGGGTTAAGGATCTCTCTGATAAAATCATCTTCATTAGTAATGTTTTGGAATAATTCATTGGAACTGTATCTTGAATTTTGGTACAAATGTATTTTGCACAATGTAAAATAAAATGTTTTTCAGTTTCAACTTCAGAGACTGATGAACAAAATTTACAAAAGCGTTGGTCGTGGGTAGTACCATTGTATCGACCTGTCTCTATATTGAGTGAGAGCTACTTCAGATTTTTGTAGGAATGGATCTATGTTTTTTTGAAAGAGGAAATTCTAAGTAGCATTGTAATTTAAAAGTGTTAAGAATGTTGCTGAAAAAATGCAACTTGCCTGTTTTATTTATTCTGATGTTTTCAAGTTCTTTGAGTGTTTTATTTTCCCAAAAACTGAGTAATTTATACTTAAAATCTTGGTTTGAAGCATTCAAAGATAATAATCCAATTTTTTGTTTGATGGAGTTTAAAGTTTTGTTCAGAGATTTATTTAATCTTTTATCTTCTATAAAAGCTCCTTTTATCAGAGAGCTCCTGGGATCATTTTCAGATTTGATTTTCTTAAGCCTGTTATTATAATATTTGAACATTAATATCATTGATGTAAAACATGCAGGGTATGTACCCAGTTCAGTCTAGGTTCATATTAAAATCTGTAAGCCAGATTTCTGATCCACTTGTTATAATAGGTAGAATTATATAATTGTATAACTTTATCCACGTTTTGGCTGAAAATTGGTCTGATTGTGAAATTTTGGATTTTAACAAGTAGAAAGCTTTTCTGGCTCTATCGGCAAGATTTTTACTTGCATGTTTCAGTAGATCTGTGTTTTTAAATACTACCCCTAAGTACAGTATGGTCTGTGTGATACTGTGATTTTCCACTTTCCACAACTGGACACCACTCAAATTCCACAACTTCCTGTCCAGTAAAAATAGTGGTGTCCACTCAAAATTTGAGTGGACATTTGTGGAAAGTCAGTAATTGCATACCATATATACATGTAAACTGTTTCTACAAAATATATATGAAATGAGAAATATTCACAATTAAATAATCATACTTTATTATTTCATATATTTTTTTTTCATTTCTTATTGCTTAGCAAATATTTAAGAGTTAAAACTACTGACTGTCCACAAATGTCCACTCAAATTTTGAGTGGTGTCCACTAATTTTAGTGGACACCACTCAAGATTTGAGTGGACTCCACCCTGCAAAATGCAGGGAAAATCACAGTTCCACCCTGACTGTACTGTATTTGTATTTGTCTGTAATTTCAATAATGTTGTATTTAAAGTAGAATCCAAATGTATTATTTGGTATTACTTTCTTACAAAAAATAATTACTTTTGTTTTGCTTGGATTAATGTCTAACTTCCAATCAATGCAAAAGTTCTCTAAAGCATTTAAACAGTGTTGGAGACCAGTGGATGACTGAAATATTAGAACTAGGTCATCAGCATATAGTAAATGATTAACTTCAATGTTATTAAGACAGACTGTGTCCGTTAGTTTTTTATCTAGATAATCTGCAAAATCATCAATTAAAATATTGAAGAGTGTATGTTATCCCCTTGTTTTACCCCCAGAATTCGCTGTAAATGGTTCACTGTAAAAGCTAGAACTTTTATATGAATATCGAGTGTTAAAGTACATGTTTTATGATTTTGTAAAAGTTTCCCACAAATCCTTTGTCCAAAATTTTGTATAGAAGTGCTTGTCTCCAGACACTGTCAAATGCCTTCTTAAAATCAACAAAGCTAAGATATTAGTATCCTTATGATACAAATAAATGGAAAAAATAGAAAACAGATATTTATGCTAATGAGGGGAGAGGATATGAGAGACCCAAGACAGGGTCATGTCCTCAAGCACATATATCCCTTATGCAACTCTTACTGAGTCTTAGAAATTAAATGATAACACTTCTTCACAAGTACACATCAATTGTAACCTTGTAACCAACTGTTACCAAAGCTAGGTAAAGCAGTCGGACCGCCAAGTCAATAATGGCGTCGTTTTTATTTACAGAGTCACGTGACTTTTCATTTGAAAATGGGTAATTTTTAGTAACGTCGTTCACCTGCCGGTTTTTTTGGCCATACATGACGTATGGTTTCAGTTGGGTCTAGGGGATGGTATTAAACGGTTTCTGAGAATATTTTCTTTTCATATTACTTAAAAATAGATATTTTTAGCGTGCTTTTCATACAAAATTTTACAATCAAAGTTGGCAATGATGCCGACGATTTCGTCACCTTTGGTCAGAAAAAGGACAATTTCTTCATAGTCAGTTCTCGGGACGGGGATTTTTAAATCGGAAAAGGTGTGCTGTTACTTTTCTGACGAACAGTTCAAATATTTCTCCGCAAAACCGAGTGAAACGCAATTCAAGCGAGCTTTTTCTGTGAAAATTACGTGATAAAGGGGATAATCAGCGTTGACGTTGTCAATAAAATGTAAACAAAGAAGGTATGGCGGTAACGATCGATAAAAAAAGGAAATATAAATAAGTTTCACACTTGGTTGTCAAATGATATAATAAATATGTGTCAATAAACATTAAACAAACCATATTTAAGAATAAATAATGTACCAGGGGAAAAGGGGGGGTGATCAGGCAGGTGCTTCCACTTACTTCTATCATTTTCTTGTGGAGGGATTCAGGATCTTTCTGTTGAATGGTAGAATGTGCACAAATGAATTTAAAATTATTTTCCATATAAATTAACAACTAAAAGCCTGGGGAGTAGCTGAAGTACTGCTATAGGTCTATTTGAGTAATGACAAATGTTGGTTTTTTTTCAAAAACAGTACTGAAGAATTTTTTCTCACTTTAATTTTCAAAACTAGAGGCTCTCAAGAGCCTGTATCGCTCACCTAAACTTAACTTTTCACCTTGAGCAGACCTAAAAATTTAAGTGTTGCAGTCAATTTGGCTGGTTTTTCTATAGGATTCTGTGTTAAACTAATTTCAGCTGTGGCAGTCATCTTGGTTTAGTCCAGGTCAACGGATACATTTCTAAAAGAGAACCATCTAAGGACCATTTCTGCTAAGTCTTGTTCCAACTGGCTAAGCGGTTTCAGACAAGAAGATTTTTAACTGAATTTTCCTATAGGGTCCAATATTTAACAAAGTTCGGTGTGGCAGCCATCTTGGTTGACAATCCAGGTGATCGGACATATTTCTGAAAGAGGATCTCCTAAGGACCAATGCTGCCAAGTCTGGCTCCAATATGTCAAGTGGTTTCAGACAAGAAGATTTTTCAATGAATTTTTCCATAGGGCCCTATGTTAAACTAAGTTCGGGTGTAGCGGCCATCTTGGTTGACAGTCTGGGTCATCACATAAAAATTCTGAAAGAGGACCATCCAAGGACCCATTGCTACCAAGTCTAATTCTAATTGACTTAGTGGTTTCAGACGAGAAAATTTTTGAGTGAATTTCCCATAGGGACCTATGTTAAACTAAGTTCTGCTGTGGCGGCCATCTTGGTTTACAGTCCACGAAATCAGACACATTTCTGAAAAAGGACCTCCTAAGGACCAATGCCACCAAGTCCTGCTCCAATATGTCAAGTGGTTTCAGACAAGAAGATTTTTCAATGAATTTTCCTATAGGGCCCTATGTTAAACTAAGTTCAGCTGTGGCGGCCATCTTGGTTCACAGTCCGGGTCATCAGACACACCTCTCTAAGAGGACCATCTAAGGACCATTGCTGCCAAGTCTGGTTCCAATTTGTCAAGTGGTTTAAGGCAAGAATATTTTTCAATGAATTTTCCCATAGGGCCCTATGTTAAACTAAGTGCGGCTGTGGCGGCCATCTTGGTTAACAGTCCGGGTCATTGGACATATTTCTGAAAGAGAACCTCCTAAGAACCATTACTGCCAACTTTGGTTCCAACTGGCCTTGTAGTTTCATATAAGAAGATTTTTTAAATTCACCCCCCCCCCCTTTTTTTTTCTATTTTTAGTAACAGCAGCCATGGAAGTCGGGGATGCCAGACATAATTTTGGAAGGGGGCCACATAAGGACCATTCCACCAAAATCTGGTCTCAATTGGCCAAGTGGTTTGAGAGGAAAAGATCTTTAAAGCAAAGTTTACGCTAGATGCCGTCTTTAAAGGGCAAAAACTCCTATAAGGGGTCAATCAACAATTTTGGTCATGTTGACTTATTTGTAGATCTTACTTTGTTGAACATTTTTGCTGCTTAAAATGTGCCTTTATCTATAATAATATTCAAGATAATAACCTAAAACTGCAAAATTTCCTTAAAATTAACAATTCAGGGGCAATAACCCAACAAAGGGTTGACCGATTCGTCTGAAAATTTCATGACAGGTAGATCTTGACCTGATGAACATTTTTACCCCATGTCAGTTTTGCTCTAATTGCTTTAGTTTTTGAGATATAAGACAAAAACTGCAGTTTACCCCTATGTTCTATTTTTAGCCATGTCGGCCATGTTGGTTGACAGGCGGGGTCATCGGACACATTTTTTAAACTAGATACCCTAATGATGCTTGTGGTCAAGTTTGGTTCAATTTGGCCCAGTAGTTTCAGAGGAGAAGATTTTTGTAAAAGTTAACGGACGACGGACGACGGACGACGGACGACGACGGACGACGGACGCCAAGTGATGAGAAAAGCTCACTTGACCCTTTGGGTCAGGTGAGCTAAAAAAATTACTTGCTCCAATTTTTATTTAAATGGTTTGTGCATTTTGCAATGTGGAAGCTATTAAATAATGGATTTTTGTCTTTATCAGGACCTAAATTGTGAGTTTTGGGTTAAAAAGTAACAAATTACCAAAAAAAAGCATTGGAAAAAAAAGAAAATTTTATTAAAATTAAAATTACCTTTATCCATTACTCAACTGTGAAAAACTAAGGATCTGACATGGACAGATTTATTTTTGCCAGCAAATCACATGAATCATGCATATTCTTTTCAACAAAAGGAAATTTTACATTTGTACATTAAGTTATGCCTTCTCAATCTTGTTTTTCATGAATTAATATTTATTGTATTGATTAAGAATAATTATTATTGCTTTTTTGTGTATTTGACCTATTTCACCTCCTGTAGTGCCAAAATTGGTAAAACAAAAATATACATGTGATTTTATAGACCAATTTCTCATGCTTATTATTGAAATTTGCTGACTTTCCATGTAAAAAAGTAAAAATCTGGACATGAACATGAATTAAAAATCATTAAATAATAATAAAAATAAAATCCTTTATATAAGAAAAACTGTAATATGGAAGATACTGGATTTTGAAATTAAAGGCAAAGCACAAAAATTAGAAATTTTCAACAGAATTTAAGTTAATAGGTCTATTAACATGATTAATGCTCTATACATGTACATAGCATGGTGAAATTCAGGTGAATGTAATGAATATTCTTTGAATAAGAAAACACAACCAAAATATAATAAAACTATTACTTGATTGAATCATATAGACTATTCTAACTAAATAGTCCAGATGACACCAGAGGGTAGAAAAATTTAAATCATAAAGGAACCTTACTTACAAGTGGTTATAAAATTTGAGATTGTAGATATTACAAGATTACTCTTTTGACAAAAAATTAAGAAATTATACACATAGAGACATATGAAAATCATACAATATTTTCCATCCAAAGTAAAACAAATACACATAAAATATATATTTTGATATACAATTTATTTACTAATAGTTTTCCTGTACATTGCCAATGATAATAAATAAAACTGGTGGCTCATAGGTTGAGTATTTATGCCTAATTTCACAATATTGTAAAGACTAAAAGTGTTCTAATACTATTTATTCAAATATTGTCAGTGAATCTGTTTTTTCTTTAATTTTTAATCTTATTTTTTTTAAAAATCATCTCATCATGGATTTTTTTTTCTGTCCATAATATAACCTATTAGATGAACCTGAGTAAAATTTTTAAAAAAACGTGTATAATCAACCAAAAAAATGGGAAGGGGACTTTCCAGGTGACTGATCTTTGAAAATAGACACTCCTCTACAATTTTATGCAGAAAATTGAATATCCAACGTAAAAAAATACTTCAAACGTGTCATTTTGTGAAAACAAGAAAAAACACACTTCATTTCTTTGCATATTTTGATACCCCTGGATATTGCGTAAGAACTATGTAATGGAGTCTCGGGACAGCCTTTTTAACTTGCAAATGAAAGACCTGATACTATATGAATTTGCAAAACAAAACATTATAGGCTCCTCCCAGTGAAACGGTAAACGAGCGAGATCAGTTCATTGGCTAAAAAGTGGCAACGTGTGTCGCCGGCCATTTTGAGGTGCACAAAAATACTCACTTTTGATGTCTCATACGTTCATAATTTTCAGTGTCAGGTGAATCCAATAGGCCAGGGTGTTAGCGAAATAATTTTTACACATATTTCCATCCATGTTATTTGAAAGTCAAAAACTAGCACAACGATATTTACACATTTCACACACGTCATGTCAATCAAAAATTCGAGGCGGGACTAAAAGCACCATCTATTGTAAAAAATTCTGAAATTATCTCCACCTGTTTCTCTGTAAATAGAATGCACTAGCGTAACGGTCAAAATGGCACTTGGCGGTCCGACTGAAGGTTACAAATGCTAATACTTGGTTCTGTGCACACATTTTTGGACATATCTACTCAAGCACCTTTGGTACAAATTATAGATTTTTTTCAATGGTAAATATTTATCGATATTCTTTTTCATTCATAAAGTCAAAGAGGAAAATTGAAATAATCAGACAGTATCTACCTTAACCAACCAAACACCTCTACCAGCCGCATTCAGATCTACATCATGAGGTGCATGTGCCTTTTCAAATTCAGGTGGAATAGACATCTCAAAATTGGGTTCTTCTTCAGGTGTAAAAGTGAAAGTATGGAATAAAAGATAGATTATATTCACCGCGAAATAGGTTGAGAATTACTTTGTACATCAAATGTCTGAATATTATATTTATTAAGATTATGATACCCATAAAACGGAAGTTATATACGATATGGACGCTTTGTGATAATAACTTAAAAAATTTAGTTGAATCGAATCTTTCCTTTAGGTAGTAGAAACTTCCGGTGATAGAAATTGGCGGGAATCAACTTTCATTTTGTACCATTCATTTTCATTGTTCACAGTCAAACGGGGGCGCCTGATAAGAATTTCAATAAGTAAGAAAGAAAATAGGTGAGGAATCAATGTAGTTATTCCTAATCTGAAGACATGTTTTATTTGAAAGAATTCTTGATCTTATGACATTTTTTCTAGAATTTTTTACCTGTACCAGCCGGAGAGCAAATCCCATAACATAATGGCTGCGTTTTTGTAAACAAGGTCACGTGAGTTTCAGTTTGAAAATGGACCAATTTCGACGATGGCAATGACGTAACGAAAACCCCGCCGTAAAACGCTTCTTGTGTTGTGCCTACATTAACGATGCATTTATTTTGTTAAAAGTATTTAACCTTTCGAGCTTTCTGTGTTAATGACTGAAAAAAATTATATATATATGGAGTAACTTTTTAAAAATCTCAGTCAAAGTTGAAAAGATCGACGACGGAAGTGAAAGTAATTGAAAAGTAACAAGATTTGGAACATATTTTCCCTTCACTACAACATTCTTCAATACTTTCTTGAAAGAATTCTAAATATTTTAACAACTGTTATTGTTCTGAACAAAATTTTGTCAATTCGTTCGTTGACAAATTTACTCATTCAAAGGGAATCACACCCGCTCCATTACGAGTAATGGGACCGCTTTGTAGCTCGGCTGAGTCAAAAGTTGTCACAGGAGCTACATTATTGTAGCTACGTCGAGTTGAGAATGTCAGCAAATAATGAATGGCTAATCTTGATCGTTTTACCAGTTGTCCTTTGTAAAAATTTAACCTTATTACATGCAAAACATAGTTTATTTGTTTATAAATGTTATTTAGACAAAACAAATCACACATTCGGTCTTCTGCAGTCTTCCAGATGAGACAAAATTTGATTTTTATTTTTGTTGATTTTTTTGGGTTGGGTGGGGGGGGGGGGAATGAGATTGGATGACATCCAGTAACAATGATATGACTTGGATTAAGGTAGAAAAGTATATTACTCAGCTGAAATTGTTTTTGGTACATTTTTAAGTCATTACTCAATTTACACAAAATACATCAAGTGGAAATTGTACTGTACATTTCATATTTTTACAAACCGCCTCGGTGGTCTTGTGGTAGCGTGCTTGCCCCGAGTGCGGAAGGTCTCGGGTTCGATCCCCGGCCGGGTCAAACCAAAGACATTAAAATTGGTATTTGCTGCTTCTCCGCCATGCACGCGGCATCTAAGAGTAAGAGCAAAGACTGGTCGGCTCGGAGTCGGTATAATGTGTCCGAGTGAGGTGATATGTCTTCCTGCGGACAATTACCTCGTGAGCTAGCACATTAAAAATCCGATTGAGCGTGTTGGTCTAGTACAAAGCAGGGATCATATTCATTATCATATCAACATGTTCTCGTCCTGATATGCACCTGGTTGCCACTGGACGTTAAACAATAATCATCCATCCATCCATATTTTTACAGAATGAATATAATCAATGCAAGACGCTATTTGTTTCACATATATTTATTCACATAAAATTAAATTTTCCTTGTACTGAATCATGAGGAGAACTTGTGTCAATTTTCTATTGTAATTATTAACATTACTAAGCCAAATAAGAGATCATGAGACAATTCAACACATTGAACCCCAAAATAGTTTTATTTCTTATATTTAAATGAATTGAAGAATATTTAACTGTACCTATATTAATTGTTACGACTTAAATCGGTTAAATTCTTAAAATGCATACTGATCCCTTAAATTTTTGTTTATTCTATTTGAGGAAAAAAGGCTAGTATTGAAAAAAGTGAAGAAAAGTTTTGCATGCCTCTCACATTCCCTCCGAAAAAGGGTCAAAGACAATAGGCCAGTTGCAATTAATGCGTAGATGGGGTTTACATACATGTACATTTCCATAAACGTTCTGCAAATTTTCAAAGATCTGGTTTTAAAGTTGTACAGGGCATTTATCATGTTTATACTACACCAAATTGATGTTTGGATTTTGCTGCTCCATTTTTTGGACTGAAAATTTATTTATTCAAGAAATTAAAAAAATATAATTATTCCCCCTCTTATAAAATTTTGTAAATTTGGGTGTTTTAGTTTAAAAAAAAAAATGTGCACCATACTTAAAAATGATCGCCGCTCGAAAAATGCCAGTTCTCTAGAAAAAAAATTTTTCACTCACTCGCACCTATTTTTGCCATGCAAGAATCCAAAGAACTAACAATCAATTTGGTGAAGCCTTAATACATAAATTTTATACATATAAAAAATGATTTTCCAGAACATGGAAAATCTGGAAAAAAAATCTTAAAATCATACTACTTCAAGCATTTCATTATATCCATTAACCTTAACTGGAGGAGTTGATTAATGTTATATATCTTCAAAATAATTGGGATTGGCATGATTTTCAAAATTTTTTCTCCTGGCTTTATGGCGAAAACAACAAACAATTTTATGCAGGGTATGAACAAACAAAACAAGAAGCAAATTATTACATGTACAAATACTCACACATTGTCAAAAAAAAAAAAAACATGCAGAAACTGATGAAAAAAAATTATTTCAAGGGCTATCTCTCTGTAATTATCTTTTTAATGGGCTTTAGTATGAGCATCATAAGATATTTGGTCAACGAAGCAACATTATGACATCATTTTAACATCACAAATGCTTGAAATTAAGCTGAATTAATTAATTTTTCTAACATCTGATATATTTTACCAATTTCATGCTAATTTAGAATTCATTCCAAAATTTGTTCATATTTTTAGTCCAACATCTCTGATATATCCAAAGCATTTTCAGGCTGATCAGGCAATTATTGTGTACCCATTTCTAACATAGTTTCAGGGTTTTATGGAATCACTCTGCATCTAATTCACACATTCAAGGAGCCTTTGGTTTTTTATCACAGCTCAAGTGGGTGGGGGACATTATATTGCTCGGTATTACTCTCAGAATGCTTTTTTTAAATAAAGTAGTTCATTTTAAAGTATGTGCTTGTACAATTGACAAATTATAAACACAAATTCATAGTTATTAAGTCCAAATATATGTTGTGTCATACAGTAATTTCAGTTGAATTTTGTTAAAAGTGTTAAAGATTAAAAAAAAAAAAAATTAACAGTATCTCAAACATCTTGGGATTCAGGCACTGAAAAATGATATCAATTTAATTATCATGATCATTCTGAAGCCATCTGGTGATACTTACATTGTTATAATACATGTAACAGAGTGAAATTATCATTTGATCTGAACCTGGCAAGAGTTAAGTGTGTTCAAATTCAAACTAAAGCAAGCCTGAAAGAATTTGATATCCACACATTTGATCTGCATCAGCATCACACAATCTTGCACTATGAAGATAGTGCATGCCTTTCTCAGATGTTAGAACTAGACCCTGAACATGCTTCATCTGGTAAATCATCTTGGCCCATTTCCCTTAATATCTTCTGCTCACATTTCCTAAATATGCAGTCTGTATTATCATATGAATATTTTTCTTAGCGTATATGTAAAACTCTGATGAATTGTTTGTATCAGATGGATGTACCTGTCCAGCGTGCCATATTTTCCATACAAATGCATGGTCCACACCTTTATGTAGAATTTTTCTTGCAAGGCATTTTCCCAGGATGGGTACTCTGAAAATTTTCCTGTATGCAGGCTCGTAAAACTATTTTTTTTGTGTTCAATTTTCTGAATTTTGCTTTTTTGGGGGGTTCTGAGAAATTCAAATTATTTTTGGGGCGTCCAGAAATAATGTGATATTTTTTGGGTGTTAAAATTTTATGAAGAATTATACCGAGTTGAAGTACAATATTATATTATATATAATAATAGATTGCAGAAAATATCATTTAAGAAGATTAAAAATAATTACTCGATTTATATTCCGTGGTCATTGTCATGAGAATTTTATTATATTGTTATTTTTATTAGATATTTTAGAACTGATTTATAACAAAAAAATGCAATGTTAATAAAGGTTTTTACACAAAAGCTCGATTTGCTGGTAGGTGGATTAGGTAAAATTTTCTTGCCGCACACCACCATCTTGAATTGATGCTTCTGGGAATTATCTGCCCTTGTCACCATGTTTTTATTTTGAGGGTTTTGACGGTCAGATCGAGGATTTGCTTTCCGGCTGGTACTGAATAGGCTGTTCAACTAACGTCAGGCGGAGCTCTTTTTCCGGAAGTTATTTAAAAACTGGGTTAAAAATATTTATCACCTATCTATAGACGATTTGGGCACCAGATATAATGTTTACAATCGATATTTCCACCCAGTGATGGACCTATAGCTAGCGTTAACTGAAGATCTTATACTGAACACAGGAGCTCGTTACAATTGACACAGTATGTCATCTGTGACTGATCGGGCCCTGATCTATAATACCACAACAGATCGGGGCCCGATCAGTCACAGATGACATAATTGTAACGAGCCTCTGTGATACAATGCTTCTAAACACCTAAAGGTGCGAAAAAGCATGCATACACATGTATTTCATTATTTATTTTCATGACTAATATTATTACCGAACAAAAATTTTGATAATATAAGTATTAGTGTATAAATTGAATTGTCCTAAGATGGTGGTCAATCAATTGAACAGTCAAGTGTAAAAGATCTCGGTTTCACATGCGAATTATTGATTATGTGTTTGTTTACTGTTGAAACACATGCTGTGTTTATTAGCCTGATGTAAACTGTTCAATTATCATAGATAATTATATAAGACTAAAAAATGATGTTTCTTAGTCATAATTTTAAAATGTTTTCACTTAAGTGCCAGATTATTTTTCAAAAAAGATTGAAGAATTCTGTTGCCAGGAATATCGCCAACTATAAAATTCTGTCGCCAGATTGAATAAAAAAATCGCATTTTGGGACATTGGCTAAGCCCAGAGGGGCCCCTGAAATTCCGAAGTAGCTGATTGATATGCAGATAGAAAATGAGTTTAAAACAACATTTGTTTCGAAAAATATTTATTTTCATGATGAATTATTATAATTGATGATTTTTTTTCAGCATTTGAAAATGCAAGCGTTTTTAACAGGGAAATCTGGTATAACCAAGACAAAAGAGAAACCAGCCCCAAAAGAATCATCCAAGGACAAAAGTAAACATGTTCCCTGGGTTGAAAAATAGTAAGTTCTAATGGTAACAGGTTATTCATAAATCTAGATTTTGTAAATGAAAATTTGGGCAAAAAATATTGATTTTGTCAGAGAAAAAAAGACTACCTTTTCACCTAACTTGATTTAAGATCTGTGACTGGAAACAGAGGTGTTTACTATTACTGAATTTCTGTAATAGTCCCAGATTTTAGATTCAAAATACGGATTACAGATTAACCTCCGGAAATTACACTGTACGGTTTTATACCAATATTTTTTTTAATTCTCAGTTGTGTAAATGCTTTTTAATTGCACTTGATTTTCCAGTTATGAAAAGCATTTTAAAGACATTGATGATGAATACTCTGATTGTTAGACTTAACACAATATAAGATGCTTTGATGGTGGGTCATCATGTTTCTCTATGGTAGTTTTCATGCTGAAATTTGAGATTACTGACAAAGGGCCCAAATTACTGACAAACATTTTTAACATTACTTTAAACATCAGAAAGGGTTAAACACCTCTGTGGAAACAATACATTTTAAAAAAATTTTCTGATCAAATAGCAACATTTAAATATAGTTTCTTATTATTTTTAATCAGATTCCTAAGAAAAAAATCGGGATTTTAGTTTGGCATCTGCAGGCATCTCCAGACTGTAGTAAACGAAAATCTGATTTTCTGTTAATCGAAGACCTTGTTCAACAATTTTTTCAATTGAAACCTGAAATTGTGTTCATGCTTTCATAAACATTTGTCAGCATATTCAGGTTTTTACCTGCCTCTCCAATGGGGAAAGCAGGTCTAGTAACTGCTTGACTCTGTCAGTCCAAAAGACCTTGTGTAGGAAACTTTTGGCAATGTTTTCTTGGCTTCTACTTTGTCTGTAGCTTCATAATGCTGAGTTGTAGCATGTAAGCAATTTTTGAATCTGTCGTATAGCCACATCCTGTTTGCCGATCAATAAATTGCATGCTGCAGCGCAGGTCCAGACCCGGTTTTGGTCTTGTTAAGCTATTAACTTATTATATTTTATACTCTGTATTTCAGTAGGCCTAAATGTGTAGATGATGTAGCTTATCAAGATGAAGTTGTTGCAGTTTTAAAGAAGTCACTACAGAAAGCAGACGTAAGTTTTGTACTTTCATCAAACAAAGTTTTACAGATGAACTAAATTTTAATATAAGATAGCATAAACATCATTGCAAAAAATGTAATATTCAAATTTTAAATAAACTATGGCTAGCATAAACCAATGATATCACAAAAGTGTGTGTACATGAAAAAACAATGTAACAGAAAAGTTCAGTTGTGATATATTAACCATTGAACAGCATCTTCACTTTAGAATCAAAATAATTTTTTAATTTTACCACAGCTGGACCCTATTTTTATCAATTTCATCCCATGCACAGGAAAAATAAACCACAGGTCTTTGAAATCATATCTTCTGTGTTGCATTTCCAAGGTAGCAGTATTCGATATCTTCTGCCATGAATTATCAAGGTCCATTTCTATTTTGTACTATACATTCATTAAACAGATTTTCAAACGGAAAAATTCTGATGTGGGCTGCTGAAAACTTCATTAAAACAAACCCATGGTAAAATTTCCAATAAACCACAACATGTATAAAGTGACGACATCACAATATGTTTTAAACGCAAAAGCATCATTGCTCATATTTTGATCAATTGCATCGGAAATTTGTAGATGCTTTTCAATGGATTTTTTCCTGCTAGAATCGAAATAATTCATGGATGCCTGTAGTTTGTGGTCGATTTATCCATGGAATGGCCATATTTCTGTGAATTTTACTCCTCGCTAAGCTGCGCAATGCTAAGGGTGAAATTTCGACGAAAATATTGTGCACCCATGGTAAAATCTCCAGCAAACCACAGGCATCCATGAATTTTCTTAAATCTGCTACAGTGAGTGGACATGAAAACTGTGATGAAGGAAAATCTGGTTAGCTATCAATCAGACAGCTTATTGTGTTGTTCTTTTAATTTGTGCTGTATGAATGATCATTCAAACTCTACAATGCATTTACATTTTTACATTTAGTAATTAGAATTGTAGCATTTGTTTGTTTTTCTTCGTGATGAAGAAAATACAAATCCAATAATTATGTCTATAGGTTATAACACCCCAGGCAGATACAGAATACCCCACTGTTTTACAAAAATACACAAATCTTTTATACTATATTTATGCCAATATGTTTTATCCATTGGAATGTTGTCTCATTGCTACACAACCCATGTTTCATATTCATAGTTATTATTACATCCCCCGGTTAGCAAAGCGGGGGATATAATATGCTTCATACCAAGTTACATCGAAGCGGGAGATATATAGTGATGGGGGGTTCCATTCTTCCTCTGAAACCCCTGGCATCTGTGGAAGGACCTTTATAACTAATATGGCCTCCATGATGAATTCTTATTTCTGATTGGACAAATTTTAAAAATCTTCTCCTCTGAAAACCCTAGGCCAAATGAATTTAAATTGATATGAAGCATCCATGGAAGGACCTTTACATTTTGCATATTTTGTTCCGGTCAAAGAACTTAGATGGCTGCCATACTGAATTCTTATTTCTTATTGGTCAAAATTTCAAAAATAAAGTTTTCTGAAAATGCAAAGGCAAATGAGCTGTAACTTGGTATGAAGCATCTGTGGAAGAACCATTGCATATTTCGTCCCCGTCGGAGAGCTAATACGGCAGCTATGATGAATTCTTATTTTTTATTGGTCAAAATTTTAAAAATCTCCTCCTCTGAAACAATATAGCCAAATTAACTGATACTTGGTATGAAACATCTATGGAAGGTCCATTACAATTTTCACTTGAAATAAAATGGATTGATTGTGGCACTGTCAAATGAGCTATACAGGCTCAATTCTTTTTTATCAGAATGATTTTAGGAGTTTTCCACATACAAACATGGACTATGCCATTTCTTCATAATACATGTATGGTATTGTAAGGAGGGTAGTCATGCCCCATCTGCAACTCCTACTAAACCAGTGAATGGATTTCTTTGAAACATTCAGGGAATCTTTACTGTACATTGCCATTGATCTAGTTTATGTTTGTAATAAAGAAATGAATAATTTTATGTTGTAGCTACCAAATTTATTATTTTATGGACCTCCTGGCACAGGAAAAACATCTACTATATTGGCAGCTTCTAGAGAACTGTTTGGGTATAATTATTACTTATACTATATCTATAAGTATTCAGAACAGTTCAATTGTAATTGAAGGTCAAATGCTTCATACTTTTTTAAATCCAGCATAATTAATTCAAACTTTAATATTTTACTTAAGGTCTTTTATAAATCTAATTTTGATAAACTTTTTTTTCTTTTGGTTATTATAGATATACTTTGAAAGGGATTGAGAAAAAAGAGATTGGCAATTAATATTTCTTTTTTAAAAATAGAAATAAAAGCTACATAGAATTATATTTTTTTAAAAGGGACATGTACAAATCAAGAGTACTTGAATTAAATGCATCTGATGAGAGAGGAATAGATGTGGTAAGAGAAAAAGTCAAGACTTTTGCACAGTTAACAGCCAGTGGGACAAGACCAGAGTAAGTATACAAACAGAATGAGTAATTTGTACAGTGTTAAGTTACACTCCCAACATTTGTGATAAGATACATCATAAGGAAAAAAGCTTTGGTAGAATGTTGCCCCTTTTCGAAGTTTGCCAGTGTTATTAGAAATAATTTTAAATAAAAGAAGAATGTGTCCATGGGACACGGATGCCCACGCTTATAAATATGCAAGAGTCAATGTACTAATTTAAACTTATTGACTTATTGTTTTCTTTGAAACTTAATGAGTAAAAGTCATAGAGTGTGCAAAACGGTAAATTTGGAAATTCTCAGTTTATAAAGGGGCATAACACAAGAACAATGAAAGTAAAGCCACTCATATCCAAACCTGATTTTTGTTTGGTGGTAATAAGCATTGTTTTAAGTTTCATAACTTGTGGTTGAGGCAAAGAAAGTTAGTGCATAAACAGCAAATTAGCAATTTTTCAATTTATAAAGGGACATAACACAAGAACGGTAAAAGTAGAGCCACCCAAATTTGAACTTGATCTGAGTTTGGTGGTACAAAGAATTTATTCTATCACAGTGTTATATTCCAGTAAAACATTTTAAATGCTGCAGAAATGATTTTAAAAATTTTAATTTTAATCGATAAAAGATATTTGTGATCAAGAAACGGTTTGTTTACATGTGAGTTTATAATCTCTAATCTGTTTCTATTTTTTTTTTTTTTTTTCATTAAAAGTATTATATAATTCATTTTCATTTCAGTCTGAAGTGATAATTGTTTATAGATCTGAAATCAATTGTGATTTAGCCTACTTTGAATTAAAAAAAAAACAATTTTTGCTTTTACCTGTGCACGTGGTTATTAACATTGGAAACAAAATGGCGGCCACTTATTTTCGTTTGTCCATCGCTGTTAGAATGAAGGACACAGGACATTCTTTATTTAGTTTCAGCAAAGGAAAACACAAAGAGAACTCAATTTCAAACATTTTTTATTTAAATAACATGAATAATAAAGATCTAGATGTCTTGGTTTGTCAGATTCGACGTTACGAACTTCGATCATTTGAAAACTTCCATCGATCTACAAATTGACAAAAATAATTGCAAGTTTGTTTCAAAAGACAATTATATGAATTTTCACCAATTAATTGCAAATGATCATCACATTTTACGGAAAACATGACAAAACACATTGGAAATTTGGCAAATAACCAACACTTTTTCTCATTTTTGCCAGAATTTTCTTTGCTATTAAGCGAATTTTGCTATAAACTCCTTTGCAATTAACCGACATATTTAACATTAGTTGAATGGGAAATGGTTTTGTGCTGGTAATTTTTTTGCAAATAACCGAATTTTGCAATTAACAGGTTTGCAATTAAGTGGAGTTGACTGTATAAGTTTCATAACAGTGGCAAAATAAAGTTACAGTGCTGAAACGACAAATTCAGCAATTTTTCCATTTATAAAGGGACATAACTCTAGAACAGTGAATGTGACCCCATACAAATTCAAACTCGATCTGTGTTTTGTGGTAATAAGCGTTACAGTGAAAAAAAATTGACTGAGGCAACTAAAATTAGAGGACGGAAAACAATTTCGGGACAGATGGAGAAGGTTAAACCTGGCAGTGGGGGGCATAAAAAAATTTAAAAGAATATTTTGAGATCTTTAGAACTATTTACCTATTTCATACTCAGCTGTAGTGGTATTGTCATTGAATTTGCCCATTGACACTGCCAAATACTAGTTCTCAGACACATTGGCATTAAGTTGTCAGTACAAATCAGTCTTAATCCAGATTTAATTTCGTGTGAATTACTTTTGATGATATTAGATATCTCTTCTCTGATAATTTTCTGTGGGTTTGGACCAGCAATATACAGTCGAACACTCTTAATTCGAATACCATGAATATATCGAAGTTGCTGGTCAGTTTGTTTACCCATTAATTCCAAGTACATTGTAAAGTCAACTGTTTATTCGAACATGCTTGATTAAAATACATCAGTTGTGTTGTATAGTATTATTTGATACCAATTTTGATGCACAAGATGTGCACATTTGTTTATTTATGACTCATCAGTTGTGCTCATGGCCTGAAATGTTGAAAACCAAAACAATCCAAAAGGTTGAAGAGCAAATTCAAAAATGCCAACATGACCAGAAGGGGTAAAGCCAAAACCATCTAAGGACAGAGCTATGCATGAAGGAAATACTCCTTAGTTTTCACAATTTTTACAATTTTATAACCGTACATTTTATGTTTCTATTGAACTATTTTTATAGTTCCATAGTAGAAAAGTTGTATAATTTTACCATTTGGAATGTTTAAACTGATAGTTTTGATAGATCAGATGTATTTTCCTTTCATATAATGTAAATTCTAGCTCAATTTTAAGTTTACAGTTATTTTAATTGTAAAGATTGATGTTTCCGAAAATCATTTACATTGATAAAATTTTATTGTCTTTTCAAATTTTTTTATCACATTGAAAGAAAAGGACATATTTGTAAACAATCGAAATGCACATTATGTTTGTGAAATAATCATCGATACAACTGGAGGTCAAATTTGAATATGAATGAGTCGAAACACTGGATAACCCCTGCGCTTCCATACAACTGATAAAATATACAGAATTACAATGAAATACAAATTATTTATTGTTTTTAATTGACAGTAGAATATATGTTAAATAATTATTCTGAAAGTTTTCATTTAAAATCAAATAAAGTTTGGCAATTCCAGAACAAATTCTTTCGTTACTAGTCAGAATTGTGTCTTGTGCCAAACTTCTGATTAATATGGCTGCTATACTGATTAATAAAACTTTTGCCTGAAAATGTTTGACATTTGATGATATGAAACAAAATACTATGTGCATGATGTAATTGAGACAGGTTTCGGAGAATATTTAGCTTTTTTGGATATTTTGATCTTTATGTAGGAGTTAATATATTATTCTTCAGAGATAACTATTGTATTTTAATATTTGCCAACATCAGTTTGGGATTTTATGGCTGTAAATTTAGCTTACCATACTGGTGATGCATTAGCAGAGCTATTTTAAATATATATTTCATAATTTGTCACCATCAAATAAAAAATTGGTGCTTTCAAATATTAAAATACAACATTGTTATATCAATTCTAATAAAATGTAAATGTATGAAGTAGAAAATTAAACTCTTTGATACCAATTTTGATGCACAAGATGTGTACATTTCATCAATTTACAACTCATCAGTTGTTCTCAAGGCCTAAATTGTTGAAAACCAAAAAAAAACAATCCAAAAAGTTGAAGGGACAATTCAAAAAATTGAAAAATGACCAAAAGTGGTAAAGCCAAAACCATCAAAATGATTTTTGAAATCTGAAAGTGAGAATTTGCACTTACAACCACTTAAGGGCATCAATTGAAAAATTGAAGGCTTTAAATTTTTAACGTTGTGTATTGAAAATCAACTTACAATCAATGTTGCATCAAAATTGTTATTTGATTGCTATTAGTTGATACAGATAAAGGTAATCAAGTTTTGGGTTTTTGTTTTTCAGTGGTAAACCATGTCCACCATTTAAAATAGTAATTCTTGATGAAGCTGACTCAATGACCAAACCAGCACAGGTATAATGGAATAATATTAACAGTTAGTGTGGAATTCTAATTAATACTTTTGTTACTGATTTGGCAAACGACTGCACTGATGGAACTTCCATTCTTTTCCTTGGATTTCGAATTTACGGACTTTTCCCACTTATTTGTTGCTTCGTTATTCTTTTGGTGATATTCAATATAGTGCAGCATTTAAAAAGATAGCAATATGACTTTGGTAAAATAATAACATGAAAACCTTCAACTATTGATTATAACTGTGTGATTGAAATTGATTATAAATGTGTGATTGAAATTAAAAGTATTTCTCAAGTAGAGATTAAATAGACATATGATAATATGTTGTATTTCTGCTAAATTAACTCCATTGAACAATAAACCATCCTTGATGTTTCATATCAACTTGGTTAGTACTGAAAATTATTAGATAGAATACTGCTATAGTAATATTGCCAGTATTGTTCCCCAACCAATCAGTCATTATCAGGTATTATAAAGATCGAACAAAATTTTTGCCAATCAGTAATTATTGTCAGTGAGGCTTTGATAGTTTTACTGTGAAGTGTTACAGCATCTCTATTTTTAGGCAGCCTTGAGAAGAACTATGGAGAAACAATCAAAGACAACAAGGTTCTGTCTTATATGTAATTATGTCAGTAGAATTATAGAACCTATTACATCTAGATGTGCCAAGTTTAGATTTAAACCATTAGCTGAGGATATTCTAACAAAACGACTGAAGCAAATATGTGAGAAAGAAAATATAAAGTGTGATGATGAGGTAAATGTAAATGACTGTGAATTCATAAATTAATGGGATGTTTGTATTATTGTGAAAAATGTGACAGAGTGAGGATCACAATAATTAAACTCCCATTTTGATTTGTGCTAATTACATTTTATTGCCGAGCCTGCGACTTTTTGTTTAAGCGTGACATAGCGATTCTACATTCCGAACTTGGACAGAAGCTTGTTCATGATCAAAAGATAGTATCCAGAGGAAAATTTTGTAATAATATTTTTCCCATTTTTCTGTATTTTACATATAAATGGTTTTAGTTTTTCTCCAAGTTAACATTACTTATCGTACTTCCTTGCGTCTATATCACTCTGCTCAGCCGCTCTGTAATCTCTGTATTAAGGCTTTGTGACGTATTAGGAGACATTATCCGCGACAGCAGGACTTATCAGCGACGTCACAATATGAGAGCAGGACTTATTAGCGACGTCACAATGTGAGAGCAGACCTTATCAAGCTTACCTCCAGGAGGACAAAAAAGCGTAAAAAATGTCTTACATGGGCGACGAAAATGTACAGAATTTGTACGATAAACAGATTATCGGGTTTTCTGCGTAAATATATCGTAAAATATCAGCCGCAAGCCACAATATGAATCTTTTAGGCTCGTTCGCAGCGCTCACTCGCCAAAAATCTTCATATTGTGGCTCGCGGCTGATATTTTACCATATCAATGTGCAGAAAACCCGATAATCTATACATACAGTCTGCAGTTAAAGTTTTTAAAACATTAATTACTTTCTTAAACCATCCTGGATTTTTACCAAACTTTGACAGAAGTTTCTTCATGATCAATAAATAACATGTGGAGAAAAATTATGTATATTCAACTACATTGTATTACACTGAAAAAATAAGACAACAGCTAAAGCAGGCAAGACACTGGGAATTTTTACAAACTGTACATCTATCAATTAATCTAAAGATATTGGAAAAAAAAATTCAATTTACCGTAAAATGCAGAAAATCCTTAATATTTTCTCTCAGGAAAAATTAATAAAAGAATTTTATCATTTCTAAATTTATATCCTATATAAGTGCAGAACTGCCAAGGTGGTTGAATTTTTCTGGACACACTAGTACTGAAAATTTCAGTACTGGGAATTTATTAGCCCGAAGGTCAAAGTACTAGCTAAGAACTTGCAGGATACCAAAATTTACCAGCAAGGGTATATGCAAGTGATCCATAGCATTATCCCTATCAACAAGATTATATTAGACATCAATAAGTAGTGATCTCTATTCAATTTTAAAATTGTAAGTGATAAAAATTCAGTAGAACTTCGGGCTTTAACTATCACAAAATATGTGAGCCTGCTGATAAAAATTACTAGTCTTGGGTGTCGGGTTAGTGCTATTTTCAGGAGTTATTCTAAAAATCAAAAGTTCTTGCTGCATTTTATTCAGTTCAAACATTTTCAATTTTCACAATTTCCCTATAATACAAGTATGGTTTGTCCTACTTTGGTAAAGTTCCATTGTTCCATCACTATACTAGTATTAAATTCAGAAAATAGCATGCAGCCAGAATATCCATTTAAAATTCTTGTGCTTTATTGGCTTATAAATACAACTAATTGATTGTAGGCAATACATGGTTTAATGTATACATCAGAAGGAGATCTGAGAAAGGCAATCACATACCTACAGAGTGCTGCAAGACTGAAAGGAGAAGATGAAATCACAAAACAAGATATTTATGAAATTGCAGGTGTAAGTAAAATGTCACAGAGATTTGTTATTATTTTATCCCTAACTGATTGTATTTTATGAATAATTTGTCTCCTTATTGTGATGTAGTACAATGTAACAGGTATTACATTTAAACGGAATAGAAATATGTTACCAGTATTTTGATGTTTTTATGTTTGAACAATTCTTATACTTTCAAGTACAATTTTGCTAATGTTTATTAGTAAATTATTTTGATGGCAAGGAGTTTAGGTATTACTGTATTAAAAGGCAGTAACAATTGAAATCACTATACAATTTCCTTGATCTTATGCTGAAACATCATAAGAGTAAGAGGAACATTTTACCATAAAATCCAGGAAAATGTGATATGATGTCACATACCGTCTTTTGGTGTGTATTAAACGCACTTATGTATTACACGCACCCCCTTTTTGGCCCTTGAAAATGGAAAAAAAAACTTTGTGTTCAAACTTTAAAATCAACAAGGTTCCCATTGAAACATGATTTTTTCGGCTGCAAATTGGAGTTGGTCGTGGTTTTACTAGAAAAAGGTATTCCACAATACAGAATTCAGAAATAAATTCTCAAATTTTAAGAAATATTCACGTACATCAAACACGTTTTGAAGAGCAGGAAGCATAGGAACGATGCGTAAATTTAAAACGTAGTCTGAATACTGCAAACCCGAAACAAACTCCAAAAAAATATTAAAAAAACATGAATTATCATTCAGTAATGCAAATAATATTATATCTTCAAAATCTTTTTCTTTTAAATAATATCTAAACATCCTGAGGTTCAAAGAGATGTTAAATCAGCTTAACGTAAAATCACAACTTTACAAGGATTACAGTCACATGGCACATGATCACCTGATACATTGGAAATTTTAAGAAATGGCGATCGATTTCGTGCAAAAATGCATTTCAATAAAAAAAAATTTCGAATATATCATCTCTATTCCCTGTAAGATCACAATTATAAAGTTAGTAATGACTAAAAGAAACTTCTACGCTGAGACATTGTGCAAAATGGGGTTTCCGATTCGATAGTCATCTTTTTCTTGTCAAATTTTGGTTGGAAAATATCGAACCTCAAAACTTGACAAAAGATACTAAGAACTTGTATTGGCATGTATAGTATGCTCCTCCCTTATCAAAAACGTATTTGAGGGTAAAAAAGTGCACGTAAAACACACCAAAAGACAGTATACAATTTGATGCTCTGTTAGGGCTCTAGAGGAGTTTTCTGCATTTGCATATTGTCTTAATTGTTACAACAAACAATATGTCTTGTTATTTTTAAACCATAATTTGAAGCATATTTTTAGCAGAATTAAGTATGAATTATTTTTGTCTATAAATCAGCCCTGTGTGATGGTTTACAGCATATAAATGAAGAAAAGTAATACTTTGTGGTTTATACTTTAATACAGGTTATTCATGATGAAGTGATTGATAGATTAATACAAGTATGTAATACAGATTCTTATGAAAATCTAGAACGAGAGGTTAAGGTATGTAATATATTTTTTCATGTCACATCTCGCATCAGCCAAAACGTCGATATAAAATAAGAGCTCCGGTGTAGGGCTGTTGATCGTCAACAACTGATATTGAAATCTGTATGAAAAACTTGTATCATTCAATCGACTACAAACATTGACGAAGAAAATTCAGACATAATAATATATCATTGATGAGGACAGGAAAAGAAAAAGTCCTGTTTTGTCCAAATATTTTGTGAAAATAGAAGCATCCTTTGAACAATTCTTTTGCAACATTTTAAGGGACATACAACAAAGACAGAGACTTGAGAAAATATCAGTATGTTTTTATTATTGAATTTAAAACAGTAAAAGGGGAGATAATACGTATGCATGACTTATAAATAAGTTTATGTGAAATGTTATTTTATACCAAATTTAGCGCAAAATTTTTACCTGTCAACTTTTGGCCGCACATTTCATTACCATAAATGTGATCAATAGAAAAAACAGTTGAGCTGTAAATTATTCTAATAAGGCTATAGCTATGATTAACAAATATTGAATGAAATACAAAAAAGATGTGCATTATTATCTAGAATATTTCCTGACTATTTTACAGGAGGCAATGATGGAAGGACATTCAGGAATGCAGGTTATAACACAGTTACATGATAAACTGGTTGAAATGGAAGCACTCACAGACAAACAAAAATCTGTTATATTGGAAAAACTTGGTGTTAGTATTCAAATATTGGAGTAGTGGTTAAAAGTACTGGTGGTGTTCTTTTACATTTTTAAATCTTAGCAACACAATGAAATATTAAAACAGTTCATATATTAAATGAATTGACCAGAAGAATGCTCATGTATTAAGTCTTGGTCCTTAATACTACAAATGTTACAGAGGTTTCATTTATTTATTTGAGTGTCAGTTTTTATTATTTATTGAAAATTAAACATTTTGCAATACCAAATTTCCATGGTTTTGCTATTTTCTGATCCTGATAACTCCTTACGAAATTTAAATTTTGTAAAATACATAAATTCATGGTTTTGCTGCACCAAGGAAAACCCAAATCTTTTTATGTCCAGTGAAATAAAATGAACTATTTTAGATTTATTATGTAGTTCTCAGACAGTTTACCAGGCCATAACTTTTAACCTAGTCTTTTTATATACCTTACACATTTCATGGACAATTGTAAGCAAAATTGAGTAGAAAGCTATAAATGCATTATGTACACTACAGAGTTTTCTCTTTTTACAGGTAGTAGACAAATGTTTAATAGATGGCGCTGATGAATACTTACAGCTTATGTCTCTCTTTACGACCATGATGCAACAGATCTGTCATGGGGAAAAATGATGTGGCCTCATTATAATAGACTGAATTGAGAGGGAAAATCTGTTGATATTAAAAACATTTGGTTAGAAATTTCTTAATGTTTAACATAAATTATGGACATGAATTGTATGATCGTGTGACAATATGGAAAACTATAAAAAAAAAAAAAAAAGAAGGGAAGGTATGCAACATACATGCATCATGAAGCATGCCAGCAGTAGGAATGTGATAACTAAATTATGAATAAATCATCAAAAAATACATCAATTTATATGCTCTCATTTGTTATTTGAAGAATCGTTCTTCCTACAAAGGGCACATGTTTTGTGCATGCCAGTGATCTTGATATTTTCATTATGAAGCTGTCACGTTTTGTTAGATGGCTGAAAGATTGCACATACATGTATGGTCGGGGGAGATAATATAACTTACAAAAAAGGGACCTTGTGTTCTTAGTGATATGCTTTATGAGTACAAGATTTCTTCTTAAACATTCAATGCAGAGTAGCAATATCTTCCCATAGCTATTCCATATTTACTATTACAACAAAGACTTAGACTGCAGAAAATATTCCTATGTTTTCACCACCATTGTCAAATGATGCTTTCTTTACAAGACATCATAAAACATTTTACCAAATAATTTAAATTATGGAAAGAAAACATATTATGAACCAATAAAACATGTCAAGTTTAATTTGAATTGTTCATAATGTTCTACTTGATAAATGGAGAAAAATGGAAAAATTGTTACTTAGATGCCATGAAACCTACAAACATGGCTGCCAGGCCCCAATAAGGGGCTTTTCTGCTTGGTTAAATTGTGTAGATCTTCATATCTAGAAGTGCTTGTAACATAAATGACTGAATTTTCTTTGATCTTTTTCGAAAATGATTTGTTTATTTCTGGTGAATGTACAAAAGCATGGTATAATATGCAAATCTTAATATTTTACCAAAAAACCAGGTTTAGTCTCAGAAATCCAATGTATTGTATATACAGAATGGGTGGAGCTTAAACTATGGTATAATACAGACAAGATGCATGTTATACCACAGCTGAAGTTCCACATCCCACAAAGCCAACAAACAACTGAATGTTACTTGAGCCAATGAAAACTTGCAGCATATTGAATTTTGCCTTCTATTGGATTCAGTGTAAATACAAAGTAACAAGACACTGAAAATAACTGTAACCTCATTGGCTAATTGAAAATTCAAAGATGAAAAAAGAAACATGTCAATCAGTTTCATTTCTGTCACAAGTCATTTATACCATGGCTTACTCGTTAACATATTTAAATTTAAGATTTTCTTTTCTGAAACTATATGTACTTGGATTTGAAAGCTCATGAATGATCATTGCAAGGCACTTCCCAAGGATTGTTGCTTTTGTGCCAATTGGAAATCAAAATGGCTGCCAGTGCTTGACTTTTTTAACATTGAGTCATATAAGTAATGTATTTAAAATTCTTTTTCTGAAGAACAATTTAATAGATTGATACCAAACTTGGTGGAAGCGATACCTATGAGGACCCAAAGATTTATCCTACTTGAGTGTCATTCTGCTAGAAAACATGGCTGCAAGGTCCCAAAGTGAGCTTTTCTGATTGGTTAAATTTACTATATCTTCTTCTCTGATTAGACTTGTCCTGTTTGTCATGAATGATCATCCAAGACTTGTTACTTTTTTAGTGATTGGAAATCCAATTTTGTACATTTTGTACCAAACAGGAGAAAGCTAGAGGTTGGACCTGTTCCATTGATGTTATCCCTTCCTCATACCGGATTTGACATGGGCAGCATGGTGGGTGTCCCGCAGGAAACAGAGACAGCTCTCCTCTGGAGCACCTGAGTATATCACCGCTTTTTGGGTGGGGTCCAAGTTGTTCATATGTTTTTAGATTTTAATTGTAGTGCATGTATTATTTTGGTCTTGTCTTCGTTGTTCTCTGGAGTTTGTCACTTGTTTTGATTTTCCCCTCCTTTGAATATCACTTTGATATTTCTTGACTTTACTTATTATCCTCCCTGTTTCTAAAGTTTGCAAAAATAAATTAATATCTGCCAACAATGTATACATATTGACTGTATGCATTGTCATTTAATCATGTATTGAATTCATTTTTTCCATGCTGATTGAAATTCAAGATGGCATAGTTCAATGTGGAATCTAATGAGAAATGTAGAAATGTTATCAAACTGCTTAACTGGGGGAATTGAAAGGAAATGTGACTGGTTTTTCACTCATTTATTGCTATGCTTGTTTTGATTATAGGGCAGACATTTTTTGATGTTTGATTATTAATTGGTGCATGTATATATTCCCAATATTTGGAATGTTGTCTCCCATTTACAGAGTTATCTGCTCTTTGGAGAAGGTGTCTTCCATAGATATCTATGGATAAATTTTCATTTTTCAGAAAAATATTTTTTCTTCCAAATAATATCCTCTGCACAAATTAATGATATGTTCTTTGATATATTTCCTCAACATTTTTCAATGTCTGATGAAAGCCTTCCCAAGTTCAATATTTTTTTTTTAAATTAAAAGTACTCCCTGCTCCCTTCTGTCAGGAAAGATAACTCATGCTTATGGCAGACAACTCCAAAACATCCGCAAGTAGGAAATAGTTGGAAGTATGTTTACTGGTTTGAATGTGCTGATGAATTATTATCAAGTTTTATAGTGCATAAATAGGAAATTCAATATGACTGCCATTGGCTCACATAAAGTGAAAAGGTGAAAACCAGAGAAATTTTAACTAACATCTTGACAGCTTCTTCACTGCTGGTAAAAATAATCAACAATTACGTGTGGGGCATGCTTCTAATGAAAGAAACAAACTAATGATCATTGACAACAGTGGGGGTTGAAATTTTTCAAATGGGCTTATAAATTACGATTTACTTTTGTGTTGTTAGCTATGGTTCATAGCGCACAGCACCTACATATTTTAATCTTATTTTTGATGTTTTATAGTGATGTTTCATTGATACATAACCAAACCAAAGATAGTGTATCTGTAAGACGTGGATGCCCCGTGCTCCTGCACTTCGAATTCCCATCTATCATTTATGATGGGAAGTCATTTTGAGAATTATTTCAAATATATGAAAGTTTCATAATATATAATGCTTACATTAACTTTTACCCCATTTAATTTCTGACATAAGGGGCCCAAATACTAAAATTAATGCAGTTACTCAAGCATGAAATGTAGGTCATGTGGACTTGCATGTTGGTGATCTGTGTTGAACTAAAGCAGATGATAGTAGTTGTAAAACATCATTGATATATCATCAAAGGTTTTTTTTTGAAAAAGATAAAATGCAAAAATTAAATGAAGCTGTAGGTCAAATGTAGCTAGGCTGTATTGTTCTATATAAAATGGCTGTAATTGTGAAATATCAGTAATAAATTACCATAGGTTCTCTAATAATAGATCTAAATAAAATGCTCCGCTGGGCACAGCTAGATACGACCGCAGATGTCGAACCCAGAATAGTTGGGCAAATATGAAAACAACATTCAAGCTTGATACAATACTGAATTTGGATTGTGAATAAATATTTGACACAGCATAGGTTTCTGACACAGAATGAATGTTGTCTAAGAACTTAAAAATTTTTAATTTACCTATTCAAACCATATCAGTATTATTTGTTTTTATATATAAATCAGAAATAACCAATTTAAAATTTAAAATTGGGCACACATATCAATTTCTTGCTATTGCGCAATACTGTGCAACTGAATATTTCTTGCTATTGCGCAATACTGTGCAATTGAAAATTTCTTGAAATATTTGACACATAAAAGGTTTCTGACACAGAATAACTGAAATCAAAGAACTTAGAATTGGTCATATGATTTGAATTTATATTCAATTTTTTGCTTCTTGTGCAATACAATATCCTGTGGAAAATTGCCCCCCCCCAAAAAAAAATAATAATTTACCCCTTTTTTTAGCTTTTGTGCAATACACTATGAAGTTGCACATTGACCCACCCCCCCCCTCCTAAAAAAAAAAAAAACAAAAAACAATAAAATTTATTGTAACCCCCCCCCCCTTTTTTTGCTAAAAAAAATTTGAAATTTTCTTTTTAATTTATGAAATATGAAATGAGAAAAAAATTACTCATTTACCCCCCTAAATTTTGTTTTCAACCCCTCCCCCCCCCCCCCCCCATTTCTTTATACTTTGCAACCATAACAGCCCATTTAAATACACCATAACATATTAAAATAGAAAATGACATCATAGTCATGGATGGCAAATTTTAAATATACATAATTTAAAAGCTGTTTAGATGAGATAAACAAACCAGAGGCTCTCAAGAGCCTGTTATCGCTCACCTGGATTACCACGAACAATTGATGAAAATCATGTTTTGTTGAATGAGTGAGTGCATGTTGTTTAACGCCAAGTGAACAATCGGCTCTATCTTGAGAACTAGACCATTGTGTACGGATGCTTTCATGTGTATAGACCTGCTTTATAGTAGACCAACATTTTCGGATGGTTTTTTGAAATAGCTGTCTACAGTTAGACATGAAAACTAACTTAAGACACAGTATTTTGACACCAAGGTGATCTGTCTCCTTAATGCTGCATGCTTAGTAGAAAAAAAGCAAGTACCAATTTTAAAGTTCTTTTAAGGCTTGAACCTGTGATTTTCCTCACTCAACATGGTCCAGGTGAGCACTAACCAGGACGCAGTTTTTTTTTGTTGACAATATATTCCAATTAAGAAATGTGAGGAAAATGCAAAAATTGGTTAAAATGAAAATCATTCAACTTAGTTTACCATGTAAATACAATAAAAATCAGATGCTGCTAAGAGACTGTTGCAAGATAACAAGCTTGGTAAAACACTATCCTATGATCATTTAGAAATGTAGTTTTATGTATACTTTGTTGTTCGTTAAATATGTTTTAAGATAATGTTCAGCAGTACTTCAACTAAATACGTACATCAGGACTTATGCTTGTATGTGCAGTTCTGTTTTGTACCAGTCTAGTAACAGTTCGACTTTAAGTGCTAATTCACTTAGTAATATACTCAAAAATAAAACTTTATTACTTACATTGACATTATTTTTGAGATGGGCTCTTTATTTCATTGTTCTAGCCCATGAATTCTAGGTGTAAAATAAGCACAATATCAATTCAATCTGTCATACAGTGAACTGAGAAGAAGTCGTTTGTATGTACTTCCCATAGGGTCGTATGTTAATTATGTGTTGTGGTGGCATCCATCTTGGATTTACGATTAGCATAAAAATTACTAACTTGGTAGAGGACCATCATATGATCATTCAGGCAAATATTATGCATTCAATCTGTTTCTGAGAAGATCTTTTTTCCCCATTGGGTCCTGTGTTAACTATGTTCTGCACTGGCAGCCATCTTGGATTTCTGATTGGCATCAAAATTACAAATTTGGTACAGGACCTTCATACAATCATCCAGGCATATTATCAATTCAATCTGTCAAACCGTTTCGAAGAAGAAGTTGTCTGTATTTCCCATAAGTTCCTATGTTAACTATGTCCCACGGTGGCGGCCATCTTGGATTTCCAATCGGCACCAAAATTACAAATCTGGTAGAGGACCATCTAAGGAACATTCCAGTAAAGTAGAACTTCATTTAATCTTGTGGTTTCTGACAAGAAGATTTTTGAAATTTCAGCCAATCAGAACACATTATTGGGCCTGGCAGCCATGTTGAATATTCGATCAGCACCAAAATTACAAATTCTGTAAAGGACCTTCACAGGAACATTGCTGCCAAGTTTGGTTCCATTTGGTTCAGTGGTTTTTTAGAAGAAGATTGAAATGTGAAAAGTTAACGGACGGACGACAGACGACGGACGGACGGACGACGGACGCAAAGTGATGGCAAAAGCTCACCCTGGCTTTTAGCCAGGTGAGCTAAAAAGCTTCATCAGCACATTTTATATTGGCAAATTTCCAATGAAGTTCATTAAACTAGAGTTATTGGCAAATTTCCAATGGAATTTGTTAATAATAAAGTTTTGATAACAGGACACACATATCAATTTCTTGCTATTGTGCAATACTGTGCAATTGAAAATTTCTTGAAATATTTGACACATAATAGGTTTCTGACACAGAATAACTGAAATAAAGAACTTAGAATTGGTCATATGATTTGAATTTATATTCAATTTTTTGCTTCTTGTGCAATACAATATGCTGTGGAGAATTGCCCCCCCCCAAAAAAAAAAATAATTTACCCCCTTTTTAGCTTTAATTTTGGACCCCGATTTGGACCAACTTGAAAACTGGGCCCATAATAAAAAAACTAAGTACATGTTTAGATTCAGCATATCCCCAAGAATTCAATTTTTGTTAAAATCAAACTAAGTTTAATTTTGGACCCTTTGGACCTTAATGTAGACCAATTTGAAAACGGGACCAAAAATTAAGAATCTAAATGCACGGTTAGATTCGGCATATCAAAGAACACCAATAGTTCAATTTTCGATGAAATCAAACAAAGTTTAATTTTGGACCCCGATTTGGACCAACTTGAAAACTGGGCCCATAATAAAAAAACTAAGTACATGTTTAGATTCAGCATATAAAAGAACCCAATGAATTCAATTTTTGTTAAAATCAAACTAAGTTTAATTTTGGACCCTTTGGATCTTAATGTAGACCAATTTGAAAAAGGGACCAAAAATTAAGAATCTAAATGCACGGTTAGATTCGGCATATCAAAGAACCCCTATAGTTCAATTTTCGATGAAATCAAACAAAGTTTAATTTTGGACCCTTTTGGCCCCTAATTCCTAAACTGTTGGGACCAAAACTCCAAAAATCAATCCCAACCTTCCTTTTGTGGTCATAAACCTTGTGTTTAAATTTCATAGATTTCTATTTACTTATACTAAAGTTATTGTGCAAAAACCAAGAAAAATGCTTATTTGGGCCCTTTTTTAGCCCCTTATTCCTTAACTGTTGGGACCAAAACTACCAAAAACAATCCCAACCTTTCTTTTGTGGTCATAAACCTTGTGTTAAAATTTCATAGATTTCTATTTACTTATACAAGAGTTATTGTGCGAAAACCAAGAAAAATGCTTATTGGGCCCTTTTTTGGCCCCTAATTCTTAAACTATTTGGGACCAAAACTCCCAAAATCAATCCCAACCTTCCTTTTGTGGTCATAAACCTTGTGTTTAAATTTCATAGATTTCTATTAACTTATACTAAAGTTATAGTGCGAAAACCAAATGTCTTCGGACGACGACGCCAACGTCATACCAATATACGACTGCAAAAATTTTGCGGTCGTATAAAAACCAGTTGTTCAAGCATAAAATGTAGGTCGTGGTGACTAAAATGTTGCTGGGTTGTGCTGTATTTAATAAGATGATTGTAGCTGTGAAATAAAAATATACTCAACTGCTAAAATTTTAAGCATGGTGACTCGAATGATGCTAATTTTTAAAGTACTACAAAAGATGAATAAATATGTATAATAAAATCATTGATATTTCTCAATAGGTTTCTGAGAAATGGACATAAATGCAAAAACTTAATCAATTCAACCATGCATGAAATGTGGGTGATAATGACCCAACTGTTGGAGAAATGCATTGTATAAATTATACAATGTAAGGGGATTATAGTGGGCTGAAGATTCATTCATGCATTAAATGTAGGTCAAAATGACCAAAATTTTGCCCACCTGTGTTATAAGAGGATTGTAGTTGTTTGATATCATTGATAAATCTCAATGGGTTTCTGAGAAACGGACCTAAATGCAAAAACTTAACAAAGCCGGATGGACTTGCGTACATACAGACAGGGGTATATCTACATGTATATGCCTCTGTGTGGATGCAGCATAATAATCTTTCATCAATATATTCCACAACCAAAATTTAATTTATAACTTTATTTTATAGTAGAATTCAGACCAGCTGAAATTGTTCCATACATTTATAATTTTACATTTTCACAATTAGGCTGAAGATTTTTGCCTCAATATTTAATTGTGAACATGTGAACATAGCTTCATTCATCCATATCTCCATACAAATTTCGCTGTTCAACATTGTGTAAACTCCAGTGACTCAAATGTTGACTACATAGGATGAATAAATAAGTATAATATCATTGATATGTCTCAATAGGTTTTTGAGAACTGGACCTAAATGCAAAAACTTTACCAATTCAGTCATGCATGAAATGTTGGTCATAATGACCCAACTGTTGGAGAAATGCATTATATAATGTAGTGGTGAAGTATCATTCATATACAACCGATGAGAAATTAGTGGCAAAACTTTATCAAAGTCACTCATGCATTAAATGTAGGTCAAAATTACCCAAATGTTGCTCACCTGTCTAATAAGAGGATTGCAGTGGTATGATATATGTCAATGGGTTTCAGAGAAACTTAACCAAGCCAGATGGAAGTACCTACATACAGACAGGGGTATATCTACATGTATATGCCTCTTCCACATTTGTGGATGCAGCATAATAATCTTTTATCAATATATTCCACAACCAAAATTATATTAATGTCTTTTATTTCATAGCAAATTCAGACCAGCTGAAATTGTTCCATACATTTATAATTCTACATTTTTCACAAATTATTGGGCTGAAGATTTTTGCCTCAATATTTAATTGTGAACATGTGAACATTGCTTCATTCATCCATATCCCATAAAAATGTCACTGTTCCACAGTTTGTGTAAACTCGGGTTTACAAATTCTGCATTTTTACTTGTTAGAATACCAGGTACTTATCAGATCACAATCATAAATCCTATGTCCTAGATACTGACACTTTGCTCATGCTGTCCACTTCAAACATCTGTAATTAGAAAATAAATAAATAAAAATTTCCAACTCAACTTCATTCCCATGTAATAAACTACTTAAAGGTGTTTTTGGAATTTCAAATGAGGATGTTTTCAAATAGTTTTAGTAAGTTAGTTTATTGTAAGAAAGAAATAATTTGTTAAAAATAATATATCACTTTTTTCAAGATGAAATATATTTCATAACAAAACTTTTGAAGAAGCAATTATTATAAAATTATGAAAGTCCAGAACCCTGCTTATTAGAATTTTACTGCTATATACAAGTATGATTCTATTCTAGAACCATTTTTCTTTTTAAAGCAAGAGACTCTCAAGAGCCTGTATCGCTCACCTGGATTTAACTTTTCACCTTGAGCAGGACTAAAAATTTAAGTGTTGCAGTCAATTTGGCTGATTTTTCTATAGGGTTCTATGTTAAATTAAGTTCAGCTATGGCAGTTATCTTGGTTGACAGTTCAGGTCAATGGAAACATTTCTAAAAGAGAACCATCTAAGGACCATTACTGCTACCTGTAAGTTTTGTTCCAACTGGCTAAGTGGTTTCAGACAAGAAGATTTTTAAATGAATTTTCCTGTAGGGTTCAATATTTAACTAAGTTTGGCAGTGGCAGCCATCTTGGTTGACAATATAGGTGATAAGACACAATTCTGAAAGAGGACCATCTAAGGACCAATTGGCTCAGTAGTTTCAGACAAGAATATTTTTGAGTGAATTTCCCATAGGGTCCTATGATAAACTAAGTTCAGCTGTGGCGGCTATCTTGGTTCACAGTCCACGAAATTGGACAAATTTCAGAAAGAGGACCTCCTAAGGACCATTGCTGCCAAGTGGTTTCAGACAAGATTTTTTCCATAGGGTCTTATGTTAAACTAAGTTTGGCTGTGGCAGCAACCTTGGATGACAGTCTGCGTCATCCAACGAAATTCTGAAAGAGGACCATCTAATGACCATTGCTACCAAGTCTAGTTCTAATTGGCTTAGTGGTTTCAGACAAGAAGATTTTTGAGTGAATTTCCCATTGGGTCCTATGTTAAACTAAGTTCGGCTGTGGTGGCCATCTTGGTTCAGTCCACGAAATCGGACACATTTCTGAAAGAGGATCTCCTAAGGACCATTGCTGCCAAGTCTGGTTCCAATATGTCAAGTGGTTTCAGACAAGAATATTTTTCAATGAATTTTCACATAGGGCCTTATGTTAAACTAAGTTCGGCTGTGGTGGACATCTTGGTTGACAGTCCGGGTCATCGGACGAAGTTCTGAAAGAGGACCATCTAAGGACTGTTGCCACCAAGTCTATTTCTAATTGGCTTAGTGGTTTCAGACAAGAAGATTTTTGAGTGAATTTCCCATAGGGTCCTATGTTAATCTAAGTTCGGCTGTGGCAGCCATTTTGGTTCACAGTCCACAAAATCAGACATATTTCTGAAAGAGGATCTCCTAAGGACCATTGCTGCCTAGTCTGGTTCCAATTGGTCAAGTTGTTTCAGACAAGATTTTTCAATGAATTTTCCCATAAGGCCCTATGTTAAACTTAGTTCGGCTGTGTTGGCCATCTTGGTTAACAGTCCATGTCATCGGACATACTTCTCAAAGAGAACCTCCTAAGGACCATTACTGCAAAGTTTGGTTCCAATTGGCCTTGTAGTTTCATAGAAGAAGATTTTTTTAAATTCATTCCCCCTTTTTCCTACTTTTAGTAACAGCAGCCATGTCAGTTGGAATTCGGGGATGCCGGACATAATTTTGGAAGTGGGCCACACAATGACTATTCCACCATAGTTTGGTCCAATTGGCCCAGTGGTTTTAGAAGAAAAGATCTTTAAAGGAAAGTTTACACCGGATGCCGTCTTTAAATGGCAAAACTCCTATAAGGGGTCAATCAATGATTTTTGTCATGTTGACTTATTTGTAGATCTTACTTTGTTGAACATTTTTGCTGTTAACAGTTTGTCTTTATCTATAATAATATTCAAGATAATATCCTAAAACTGCAAAATTTCCTTAAAATTAACAATTCAGGGGCAATAACCCAACAAAGGTTTGACCGATTCATCTGAAAATTTCATGGCAGGTAGATCTTGACCTGACGAACATTTTTACTATTGTCAGTTTTGCTGTAAATTCTTTATTTTTTGAGATATAAGACAAAAACTGCAGTTTACCCCTATGTTCTATTTTAAGCAATGGTGGCCATGTTTGATTATGGATCACCACCTCAGATACAATTTATAAACAAGATACCCTAAGGAACATTCACTTAAAGTTTTGAAGTATTTTGCTCAGTAGTTTCTGAGGAGAAGATCTAGATCTTTGAAATAGTTTACGACGATCGCCAAGTGAGCTAAAAACTAATAATCTAAGTTCTGTGCCTTAATTATTAACAAGTTAATCAAAACAGCTGCTTTACAGCATGTTATAGATGACAGATTTGTCACAAAAACTTTCATTTTTCATGACAAAAAATTTCAACCCAAAGTCAATAAACAAAAGTCTTCCAGGTAATTTTATCAAATGGTTTCAAATACGTAACATACTTTTTAGCTCATCTGCCCTAAAAGGCCATAAGATCTTCTCTGAAACCACTGGGCCAATTGGAACAAAAATTGACAGCAATGGTCCTTAGGTGGTCCTCTTTCAGAATTATATCCATTGCCCCACCCGTCATCAAAGATGGCCGCCGTGCCAAACATAGTTTAATATAAGACCATTAAAGATCTTGTCTGAAACCACTTGGAAGAAAACTTGGCAGCAAGAATTATATCTGATAACCCCACCAATCATCCAAGATGGCTGCCAGAACCGAACAGTGTTTAACATAGGACCTAATTGGAAAAATGACTGAAAGATCTTCTTGTTTGAAACCAATGAGCCAGTTGGAACTTGACTGTAATGAGCCTCTAGTTTGGTATTAGCTTTTCTCTGCAAAAATCATAAATTTTACATCGGAAATTAATGTCATTCAACTAACTTCCCAGTTTTATATATGGAATTGTGCTACGATGTCCCACAGTCCAAACAATACATGTATAACATAAGGCTGCATACCATCAGAAGAATTTCCGACTATAAAGGGACATACTATACATCAATAATTGTCAACATTTTTCACCAGTTTACAAAACGCACACTATAAATGTCAATTCCACAGATATTCCAGAAAATGGAGGTGACAAAAAGCCAACAAACGGCAAAACACTTGAGCATGTGAAAATATGACCCATGCTCTATACTTGGTACATGCATTTTCAAGGGATGTAACGAGGTCTGTAGATCCTATTCACAACAATAATGTTAAAAAATGCTGATGTTGCCTTTTTGAAGGGGGATGGGGGTGATCTTTGTAAACTTGTTAAAAATATTGACAATTATGGATGACCCCTAAAACAATGTCTGCACTGTGAGATACTAGTGTCAGAGTTCTTACTAAAAATTTTTCATGAAGAGTCCTGGGAGGTTTTGGAAAGTTTACGGTGAAAAAAATGGGTTTGTACAATAAAATTCAATGAAATAATCCAAGCAAATTGTTTGTGTACAATGTATCATGTTTATGCCTTGAATCAATGGCTCCTGAAATGCTGAAGTGTAAGTTGCCTCCATGGTATTCTTATATATCCTGTCTGAAGCCAGGAAAATAATCTGACATACACGTCTCATTATATAATCAAATGCTGACATTTTTCTGTAGATCGCAGTAGAATGTGACATGCCTAGTATTCTGGTGAGTCCCTTAACATTTAATATGTAAAATACCTGGTGTCTTGGTGTGTCCCTAAACATCTAATACAGCAGTATCTTGATCCACACTGAACACAGGTATAGTTAGAAGGAAATGTAACAACAGTCAAGGAATAACATGTTTGACTAAATTATTTGGAATGAAGATTTTAGGCTAAAATATTGTGGTTATTTTTTCAAAAAACTAAAATCTATAGAAGATTTAATAAATGTATATACAAACTTAGTTTCTGTTAATACATGTATATTTAATCTTTAAGAAAATATTTAATACACTGAAATTATCTTTTTGTTTAGTATTTTTGATAAATTTTTAAACTGTTATTTTAAAGTTTGAGTATAAATTATTTTGAATTTTCTTAAGTATTTTTTCTAGTCACTTGAAGAAGGGCAATAATAAGAGATTAACTAAGGAGACAGTGTTTAAGGAGTTAACTGTACTAAAAGGATATCCACATACTGCACAGAAATGTCTCTCAGGAAATCTGGATGCTGACACACCAGCAGATAAATAAGTTGGTCCCTCTTTTTCAAACCTTTGCTAAAACAGAAAGTTGATTTAATTATTATTTCATACATTGGTATACAAGAAAGATCTGGTTGGACTGAGAGCTGTTGACTTTATAACTGTCCTTGTAATTAACACTAAAAGGAGTTGTAAATTTCAAATAATAATGTTTGTGTCTTTTCATTCATTAATTCCTTTTATGCCTTATGTTTAACCTCGATAAGCTATATTTCTAAGATATTACCTCCCCAGGTTATATTTCATTATTCCAAAAACAATTACATGGTCAACAAACAGACTTGTATATTTGCATGTTACACAGAATACTTTAGGTAAAAATTTATTTTATGATGTTTAAAGTTCAAGGGAAACTATTCAGGTGAATGTGAGGTACTTTAAAATTGAATTTTAAGTAGAACAACAATGCTATTTGTAGCAATTTCCCTATCCATATCACATGATTTGGTAAGCATGAAAATAGCATCAGTCCCACATTAATTATAATTTTGATGTACATCTTGTTTTTCTCGAACCTGTGCTTAAAGGGGTGAGAGTGACATTGCTGCAGAATAAGTAATATACCAGCAGACATCTTTGTACCTTTGTTTTATTCTGTTTCATGGATGTTGTCTCACTGACATTCACTTCATAATGCCATTCCTTTCCAACAAATTAGTATTCTTATTTAGTTTTTAATCATGGCTATTTTGATGAACTACAGAATCACAAAATTTGAACAAATACAAACATCTTCTTCTAGAAGTGCAGCAAAACTTTTCTTGTATCTGAACTTGAAATGGTCACTTCTACTCTTTCTCTGTCTTTTTGTTCCTGATCCTGGTTGTTGTACTGTATAAAATATTGGACAGAACTATAAATAAGTTCTTAGTAAGAAAATGTATCCTAAGGCCTTTTATTTTTAATTAATTGGTTTACGGATTTTTTTTTTTAAAAATAGGGTCGGTCGGTCGGAAAAAAAAAGTAAAAAAAAGAGGGAAAATCGTGTACTTTTGAACTATCTTGGTTATATTGCCAAATATACAAAGGTTGCAAATGATTTGAAACCCAAATGTCAGAACATCTATCTTGAAAGGTGTTGTTCAGTAGACCATTCCCTTATTAAGGATCCGACTCGTCAACTACGACAACATAAAATGAGTGGATTCGATATCTTATGGAATTGTGATATTCATACAAAACGAACTTGAAAGCCGTATGGATTCTAACAGGAAATTCGTTTCATAAAACTTGTTTCGGAAATTGGCATCAACTAACGGCTATAAATTTTTTGGATCATGTTTACAAGTATTTTATTAATGGATAATCTATTTTTAGACGAATTGGAACACAATCTTTTATGAAATTTTGATGCAAAAAAGGATTTTAATTTATTTTATTTTTGGGATGTCTGATTTCAGAGGGTCGGCGGTAATAAAAAACCAAAATTTTCAATTTTATTTTTTTTCTTCAAATCAGCAAAATCGGGTCGGCGGATCCATAAACCAACTAATTAAAAATAAATGGCCTTAGATTCATTATTTCTAGTTTGTATTATAAAATTGTCATTCAATTCTTCTCCCAAAGTCATGATACATACATGGATGTGATCTGATGGAATCACTGAGAAATTTTCAGTTTATCTATCAGATGTACCAGGCTATACTTGTGAATTTATTCTTATTAAGACTTTTAAAATGACTGGATATTGTATACAATGAATACTAATAAAAGTATTAAAAGATCCATATTACAGAATAAATCCTTTTCTTTTTATGAAAATTTTATATCAATGACCTAATTTTTGTCTTTAAACAAAAAATTTATGTAATATTTGTCTTAAATTTCAGCGAAAAAATATTTGTAATGGGCCTTCAAACAATGTTCTCCCCAGACATTTTTATAGCATTGTGGTAGAAAATTCACATAAAGGTTAGCTTGTAAAGAATCATTCTATTATTGTAATAAAGGTATTTATAAGAATTTGAATAAGATTTCTGCTGATTTATCAGAAATAATAAATTTGTGTGTATAATTTTACTGGATTTTAATTATTTTGGATTTCCCTGGGAAAGGAAACAATCACTGCATCAAAAGTGAGAAATATGTACATTTATCAAAATTAATAGCAGTGGTAGAAAATTATGACACACTGTGCCAGCAGTACAACTGTGGTATATAAACTTATGGAGAATACTGTAAAGATACCATTCTACTTTTAAAATAGCTAAGTGCATCTTATAATTTTTTCTTCAAGAATTTTTTCATATTTTACTATCTTGGTATAAATACTTATTTATAGAGAGAATTTAATTATCTGTAATACTGCACCAGTTTCCATGGATTCTTCAAATTTAGGAGCCTTCTTGCTCATTTTTAAATCTGCATGTGGATCATCTTGAAAATTGTCAGATTCTAAAGCTTCAAGTGCTTTTCTTTGCCTCCTTCGACGAGCTGCAGAATCAAGTACTCTTTTCTGTTGTATATCCTTCACCCTACCTAAGATGAAATACAAAATTTTAAGAAATTTGACCTCCAATAATGCCTTATCTACTGTCTGGATACTTCAGTTCGTAAAATGGATTTTTCAGAATTTGAATACCTTAATCGATGTTAATTGTCTAGTCACTTGGGTGAAAGATGCAATGAGCTAAGTCTTAACTGAAACAATTGAATTTCCCTAATTTTTTTCAATCATGTTTTCCAGAGAAACAAAAAATTCTGACTATGGAATTTTCAATGTAAAAGGGGGATAACTCTTCCTATGAGATCATTACAACCCTGTGATGCATGAAATATGAACAAAGTGTATTAGAAATAATTAAATAACAGTTTTACAAATTTTTTTTATATTTTCAAGTGCATTAATTTTTTTATTGGACATTTCTCATTTAGAATCATTTCTGAGGTACATGTATACAAACATAACCTTTATAAACAGCTTTACATTTTTTGTTTTCTTTGTATAAATGAATTTCTTTGTGACTGCATGTTACCATTGTAACCACTGTAACCTAGCATTTAAAATATTTCTAAATTCTATGTAACTGGTAGCTCGAATGACCAAATGACGCCGTCATTATCCGAATAACACCTGGAATGACCGAATGACACCTGAAATTTTAATTTTATCACATATTAGTGACTTTTAAACATTGATTAATAAATAATATTACATTATAAGTTTATGATATAACATAAAAATGATTTATAGAAGCAGGTAAGTTCATACTGATTTCATTATAAATTTGGTGGATATATCAAACATGACGACCAAGGAAATCAAAATGGGAAGACAAAAAGAATGATTGCATACATTCAAAAGAGAAATGCTATGAAAATAAAGTATTATTGTACTGTATATATAGGGTATTGTCCAATAATTGCATTTTGGTGAAGTTTTAAAAAGATAGTAACTACATCAAAGCACTGCAATTACTCCAATCACCTATTAGTTATCTTAACGATTTACTCATTAATGAATAAAATGTAATTAAGAAATTTCACATATTTAATTTAATTTTAATTAAAAACTTGATTATACCTGATTGTATTATAATAAAAACAAAGCAGCTGAATGGATAATTTGTATGTGTGTTGTAATAGCATTTTCTCAAAACGAAATTAAAGACATTGTACTTGAACAATAAAATTATTATTTTACATATTTTTCTCTAAATTCAGAAATAAAATTAAAGGAAATAAATGTACTATACTTAATATCCACTTTTTATTTTGTGATTTAATTGCTATGTTCCATCCATTTTAATACTTCTAGTAAGTTGAATAATAAAGTGTTTTGTGTCAATAAGATAATCTAATTATGATGATGATGACAAGTGCCCAATACCTGAACTATTAATTACCTTACAACTCTATTGTATTGCTAATTAGATTGTTGTTTACTGACACGTGCCCAATTCATAATTAATCATTAAAGCAAATATAAGAGCATAAGAGCAAATAAAGTGTTTCCGCGGACTACGACAGGTATACCCGTGCCTTGTGCAGGATATCTTAGTAGTTTTAATTTTTTATAATAAATCCTAAATAGTTTCCGCGGACTATACGACAGGTATGTCCGTGCCTTGTGCAGGATATCTTAGTAGTTTTAATTCTAAAAGGGCTTGGTTCTTATCTCTCAGGGGGGTTCCTGCAAATTGTTTCTTTCATTCTAATCAAATATTTTGTAACTTTTTAATTATATTAAAAATATATATAAATATATATATAAATACATAAAAAAGATAATTATTCTAGAAAGTTAACTATTCTTTATTTTCTTTAAAAGGGGAATTTAAAAAGGGAAATTAGATATGAATATATTCAGAGTCTTATTGGGAGAGGCGCCCACTCTAACATTGTTCATTGCCTTGTCGTGGCATGAGGGCTCCACTTTTGAGGTCCAAAATGAACACGTTTTGAATGTATGCAATCATTCTTTAAGTCTTCCCGTTTTGATTCCCTTGGTCGCCATGTTTGATATATCCACCAAATTTATAATGACATCTGTATGAACATACCTGCTTCTATAAATCATTTTTACGTTACATTATAAACTTATAATGTAATATTATCTATTAATCAATGTTTAAAAGTCACCAATATGTGCTAAAATTAAAATTTCAGGTGTCATTCGGTCATTCCAGGTGTTATTCGGATAATGACGGCGTCATTCGGTCATTCGTGTTACCCCTATGTAACCCATATAACCTTGTAACTTTATATAAATGAAGCCATTTTCTGGACAGATTGACAAAAAAAATTTCTTTGTGACTGCATGTTACCATTGTAACCAGGCATTTAAAATATTTCTAAATTCTATGTAACCTTGTGTTACCAAAGAGTAACTTATGTAACCTTGTAACTTGATATAAATGAAGCCATTTTCTGTACAGATTGACAGAAAAAAAATTCTTTGTGACTGCATGTTACATGTACCATTGTAACCTAGCAATTAAAATATTTCTAAATTCTATGTAACCTGATTTTACCAAAGAGTAACCTATGTAACCTTGTAACTTGATATAAATGAAGCCATTTTCTGGACAGATTGACAAAAAAATTCTTTGTGACTGGCTGACTGCATGCTACCATTGTAACCTAGCATTTAAAATATTTCTAAATTCTATGTCACCCAGCTTTTCCATGAAGTGAAGAGATAATATTGTGTCCATATATTAATTATAAGGGGCCCTGTGCAGACTTTTATGTAACCACCAGTAACCAAACCTTAACAGAGGTTACAAATGCTGATAGGCGATTCTGTGCACACATTTCTGGACATATATGTGAACTTTTTTTTAACTTTTAAGATTGGCGAACTAATAAATCTTTTTCTGTTGAAACCAATCATAATAGCTAAATGTTTCACTTAACATATATCCATTAAACGTCATTATATTACTAATATACTACATTTGAAATTTTTTTACGAACTAGATTCTCTTTTTTCCGCCATCTTTAATACTATAACACAAAACGAACGGTGCGGACATCATTCTGAATCCGGAAAATAACGTACTGTTTAAAAAAAAACAACTGGAACAAACATTTTTCACCTTTTCTGTTTTGATAGATTGAAATTAGAACAATCATTAAACCAGATACTGAGTAAATCAAGATTACATGGTGAACATGGTTCCTGTTCTATTATACATCAAATCTATAGTGATCGAACAACCTAAACGACAAAATTCCTTAAAGGGAAGAATATTTATATGCAACTGTAGAAACGTGTGAATTACCTGACAAACTAAACAAATCGAAAGTCAAAATATCATATTATTTTTTTTGTCACAAAAAACCTTGTTTAATTGTTATACTTAACCAATAAGAACGCATTTTATATAATATAATGTAAACAAATAAAAATTCATGCACAAAAGTCTACAGGTATGTGAGACAGATATATAAAAGACGTTAAGATTGAAACCAATAAACAAACAACAATCATGGTATATGTAGTTGTTTTTCAATTTCAAATATTTTATTGAATAAACAAATGGATTGGACAACAGGCTAAGCCTATACAAATCCTCTCCAAAAACAAGATGGAACATATAAACAAGTACATAATATGGATTGCAAGCAAATAAACACAATATACAGCACAAAAGTATCTTATATAATGTAAAAGCTAAATCAGAGATAATATAGGACATATTAATTAAAATTATTCAATTTGACTCTGTAAATAATGTTATATAGGTAGATAGCAATTGAATTTTAATCTTTACTTTAAAAAAAAAGTGTTCATTATTATTAACAAAGAGTATTGTTGAATAATCTGGTCTATAAGTTAAATAGTGGTCCATCAATGAATGTATAATTAATAAGATAATTGAAAAAGATATTAGCTTTCTTAAAACAGTACACAACCAAGTGTAGTTATAAAAGCAAGAAAGTATTCATTTTTAGGTGAGTATAATAAGAAAGGAAGTAGCCTAATCAATTTACTTGAAAAAAAAATAGAACAAGAACACTTGTGCTGTGTAATAATATATATATACAAACAAGACAAGACCAAACATTGGAAGCAATTACCTAATACATCCTGAGAGCCCATGTACCAATCATTTAAGTATTTGAACTGATTATTATATTATCTTAATATATTTATATATAAGCATACATGCTATTCCAAAAGTATATATATTCAAGTAGTTCGTAGTTGTTTTTTCTTTTATTTTGAATAAAATATGTTCTAACAACAATAAAATGAAAATTATTATATATCCTAATAATTTTTGATTTCTTCAAACATATGAAGTTATTCTTTTCTTTCCCCTTTCTTTGACTAGAAAATAATTGAAGAAGAAAATTTTATTTCCTACCAGGACCCACTAGGAACAAAATATTACAATGATTAAACACGATGAACATAAAACAATAAATAGATAAATCATTAAAAAAATATAAAGGTGTAAGACTAAATCTTTTGAGATATATTCTTGGATGAAAATGTCACAACAATAGTATATCTTTAATAATTTAGTACTAAATTGTGAAACGATTTCCTACTGAAAAATAAGTAAAACAACAAGACCTAGTAAGTTTCTTTTATAACTTTTATTCGGCCATAATTTTCTATAAAACCGTATTTGTTAATTACAGGTGTCGTAATTATTAATATAAACAATGTCTGTTAAGTCCATCACATACCTTGTCAAAGTAAATTTCCCTTACACCGACAGGAGGCTCTTTTTTTGAGTAGGGGGAATTCAGGGCGAAATATTCGGCGGTACAATCTAAGTATACGGACTAGCTCTCCGCCTTTCAAAACTATAATTTCTGCTAAAGGATAATATTAATTTTTTGAAAGGACAGTCGCTGTGGATAGTAATTTTTTCAGTCAGTTCAAAAGACCAATAGTAGTATATGGGCACAGTTCAAGTCGCATTTGTGGTGGTGCCGGATATGAAGTCAATTGCATGGACCCAGATGTGTCGTCTGCGCAAGTGTGACCGGAACGGAAAGTACCCGGAAAATGTTTGCGCGCATGCCCGTTAGTCACGTGCTACGACCGAAAGTGTCGTTTGTGTATGTGTATGCAGATCAGGAAGTGGTTTGCGCGCATGCGCAACGGGAAGTAGTGGGTTTTGCCGGGAGTTTCCCATGATTTGTTTACGGAAGTGACGTAAGTCATGTGCTCGGACCCGGATGTGTCGCCTGCGCATGCTTAACCCGTTTTCGGTTTGAATTTTCTCCCTTTTCCCGCGCCTCTCGGTCGTCTCTGAGTCTTTCATCGGTCCGTATAGGGTAAGGGTATCGCATCAAGTCTCTAGGGACTGATACTCTAGCTCACGGTTATGTCGAAGTCAAAGAGTATACGAAGTACAGAGACCTGTACTGTTGGATTATTTCCTCATTTTCCCGCGCTTTTCACCACTGGTGATGTTTTCCGTTCGTTCAAGGGAGGACCAAACGTAGGATTGGATTATGTCCCCTTACCTCCAACTGATGCTGTCACCATTAGGTCAGTGGAGGGGTGTCCTTAGCAACCGCCTTAGCAACGGCGGTCCATTTCATTGCTCCATGCCGCTCTTCGATTCGCTTCTCTTCTCTTGCTCCATGCTGCTCTTCGCTTGTTCGTAGCTGCTCTTCTCTTGCTCATCGCTGCTCATTGCTGCTCATCTCTTGCTCCGTGCTGCTAATCACTGCTCTTCTCTTGCTCCGTGCTGCTCACCGCTGCTCTTCTCTTGCTCCGTGCTGCTCACCGCTGCTCTTCTCTTGCTCCTAGCTGCTCTTGTCTTGCTCTGTGCTGCTATTCGCTGTTATCTCCCCTTTTCCTGTCCTTTTCATTCTCTGGGTCTGTCATTGGTCTGTATAGGGTAGAGGGACTGATACTCTCACTGTTTAAGTCCAACAGTCATAAGCAGTACAATGGGGCTATTGGATTACTCCCCGTCTCTGGGTCTGTCATCAGACTGTATAGTTCGCATCGAGTCTCTAGGGGCTGATATTCTCACAGTTATGTCGAAGTCCGAGAGTATTCAAAATACAGAGGGTGATTGGATTATCTCCCCTTTTCCCGTGGTTTTCCTTCTTGGTTGTCTCTTGACCTATCATCGGTCTGTATAGTTTTAGGGTCACACAATGAGTCCCTAGGGGCTGATACTCTCACAGTTATGTCGAGGTCCGACAGTATACACAGTACAATGGGACTATTGGGTTATTTCCCCTTTTCCTGCCATTTTCTTTCTACGCTCATCCTGCTCATCGCTGCTCTTCTCGTGCTCATCACTGCTCATCTCTTGCTCCGTGCTGTTCATCGCTGCTCTTGTCTTGTTCTGTGCTGCTCTTTGCTGCTCTTTGCTGCTCTTCTCTTGTTCTGCTCTGTTCTTTCCTGCCAGTTATGTCGAGGTCCGACAGTATACACAGTACAATGGGACTATTGGGTTATCTCTCTTTTTCCTGTCCTATTCATTCTTTGGGTCTGTCATGGGTCTGTATAGGGTAAGAGTCTCGAGGGACTGATACTCTCACTGTTTAAGTCCGACAGTCATAAGCAGTACAATGCTCTGGGTCTGTCATCAGACTGTACAGTTTAGGGTCCCGCAACGAGTCTCTAGGGGCTGATACTCTCACAGTTATGTCGACGTCCGAGAGTATTCGAAGTACAGAGGGTGATTGGATTATCTCCCCTTTTCCCCGTGTATTTCATTCTCGTGTTGCCTCTTGGCCTGTCATCGGTCTGTATAGGTTTAGGGTCTCGCATTGAGTCCCTAGTGGCTGATACTCTCACAGTTATGTCGAAGTCCGACATTATACTCAGTACTATTGGATTACCCCCATCTCTGGGCCTGTCATCAGACTGTATAGTTTAGGATCTTGCATCGAGTCTCTAGGGGCTGATACTCTCACAGTTATGTCGATGTCCGAGAGTATTCGAAGTACAGAGGGGTGATTGGATTATCTCTTTACCCCTTTCCCGTGCTTTTCATTCTCGGTTGTCTCTTGACCTGTCATCGGACTGTATAGGTTTAGGGTCTCGCATTGAGTCCCTAGGGGCTGATACTCTCAGTTATGTCGATGTCCGACAGTATACACAGTACAGTGGGACTATTGGGTTATCTCCCCTTTTCCTGTCATTTTCTTTCTGGGTCGTCTCTTGGTCTGTCTCTCGCACTGTTATGTCGAAGTCTGAGAGTATACTTAATACAGATGGACTATTAGATTATCTCCCTTTCTCCCGCTTTTCATCCCGGGTGATGTTTTCCGTTTGTTCAAGGGAAGTCCAGAGGTAGGATTGGATTATGCCCGCCCCCTTACCTCCAGCTGATGCTGCCACCGTTAGGTCAATGGATGGGTGTCTTTAGCATCGCTGCTCATCGTTGCTTTTCTCTTACTCATTGCTGCTTCTCTTGCTCATCGCTGCTATTCTCTTGCTCCTTGCTGCTCATTGCTGCTCTTCTCTTGCTCCGTGCTGCTCATTGCTGCTCTTCTCTTGCTCCGTGCTGCTCATTGCTGCTCTTCTCGTGCTCATCACTGCTCTTCGCTGCTCATCTCTTGTTCCGTGCTGTTCAACGCTGCTCTGGTCTTGCTCTGTGCTGCTCTTCGCTGGTCATTACTGGCTCCTTGCTGCCCATTGCTGCTCTTCTCTTGCTCTGTGCTGCTCATTGCTGCTCTTCTCGTGCTCATCACTGCTCTACGCTGCTCTTCTCGTGATCATCACTGCTCTTCGCTGCTCCTCTCTTGTTCCGTGCTGTTCATCGTTGCTCATCACTGCTCTTCTCTTGCTCCGTGCTGCTCATTGCTGCTCTTCTCGTGCTCATCACTGCTCTTCGCTGCTCATCTCTTGTTCCGTTCTGTTAAACGCTGCTCTGGTCTTGCTCTGTGCCGCTCTTCGCTGCTCTTCACTGCTCTTCTCTTGTTCTGCTCTGTTCTTTCCTGCCAGTTATGTCGAGGTCCGACAGTATACACAGTACAATGGGACTATTGGGTTATCTCCCCTTTTCCTATCCTCTTCATTCTCGGTCGCCTCTGGGTCTGTCTCTCTCACTGTTATATCGAAAACCGAGAATATACTCAATACAGAGGGACCCTTTCCCCCGCTTTTCATCCCGAGTGATGTTTTCGTTTGTTCAAGGGAAGTCCAAAGGTAGGCCCTTACCTCTAGCTGATGCTGCCACCGTTAGGTTAATGGAGGGGTGTCCTTAGCAACCGCCTTAGCAACGGCGGTCCATCTCATCGCTGCCCTTCTCTTCCTCATCGCTGCTCATCGCTGCTCTTCTCTTGCTCTTCACTTCTCATCGCTGCTCTTCTCTTGCTCATAAGGACCATTGCTGCCAAGTTTTGTTCCAAATTGCCCAGTACTTTCAGACCAGATCTTTTAGTAAATTTTCCATAGGATCCAATGTTAAACTATGTTCGGCTCTGGCGGCCATCTTGGATCACGGTCAGATGCTCTGCTCTTGCTCTTCGCTGCTCTTCTCTTGCTCATTGCTGCTCGTCTCTTGCTCATTGCTGCTTATCTCTTGCTCCGGGCTGCTCTTCTCTTGCTCCGTGCTGCTCACCACCGTTCGACTCTTGCCCTTCGCTGCTCTTTGCTGCTCTTCTCTTGCTTTTCGCTGCTCATTGCTGATCATCGCTGTTCTTCTGGTGCTCCTCGCTACTCTTCGCTGCTCTGAGCTGCTCCTCTATCGCTCCGTGCTGCTCTGAGCTGGTCATCGCTGCTCGGCACCATGCTCTCGTGCTCATTTTTTTTTTTTTTTTTTTTTTTTTTGCTGCTACTCCGCCTGTCGCTGTTCGTTCCTGTTGCAGCTGTGCTGAGGAGGTGTAGGTGGGATTCTTACTGCTTAGTTATAAATCATCTCTTGGTCTCTTTGTGTTCTGATGAATACCAAAGACGGCTGAGTCCATGTAACGCGGACCTGAAAGAGAGCACCCTTATGAAAGAGAAACTTTTCATCTTTCCCGGCGGGAACGAATGTTTTCTGTATCAATTATGTTACGATGGACATGTAACGCGGACCTGAAAGAGAGCACCCCTAAACGGAAAGTTTAGAGTCTTTCTTGTGACCTTAACTCCTTGTTCATTTTTAACTTCATGCATTTAATTTCTATACAGTATTGTCACATATGGTATGTAGAGGCGCAATAAGGTTTTAGAATTTTCATTTTCAAAAATTGGGGCCCACAAGGGTCGAATTTTTAAAATTTGGAATTTAAACTTGTGACCTAAACTCCTCTTTTATTTTTCATTTTTCATTTTATGCATTTAATTTCTATACAGTATTGTCACATACTGTATGTAGATGCGCAATAAGGTTTTAGAATTTTGATTTTCAAAAATTTGGACACACAGGTATCAAATTTCGAAAATTAGGAATTGAAGCTTATACAAAATGTGGGGAGTGCGGGGATAGCTGTCGTTTCCGACTGCCTCAGTCTAGTTTGTATCTTGCATCCAATGCAAATAATGCATGTTCTAATTAAATGAATCAGTCTGTATAAATTAAAGAACATATACGAAGTTTTATGTAATAACATGAATAAGACAAAAGACCGATATCTTTTAACGATGATTTTTCATTAAAATACATCAGTCCCGTGTTTGTCTAAATTAATTTACTTGTAAGCAACTATCTTTGAAGCGCAATTTGGATTTTTTTACAAACTGCATTAAATTTGAACAAGTTCCACACGATCTGGAAAACTTAGAAATGATTATTACAAAGTACGACGCGTTGACAGAGTACAGAATCGAAAATACTGTGATAATAAGCATCGATACAATTATTACACTTCAAACCATTAAAATTTTGAAAAGGCTAGTAATTGTACTCGATTTTACTGACTTTAACTTGGCCTGCATATCTCACTTGTTTTTAAATTTACTGTACCAAAGTCTGAAAAATACTTAACAAGTCTGATAGAATGAGTTTGAACCTGTCTTGACTTTCCTGAACAGTCTGGAATTTTTGTCTAATTCTGTCTTGTCTTGTCCCAACAATCTGTGCAATTTATGAACTTGTCCTTTACAATCTGATAAAATCTGAAACAGCTGAAAATTATTTTGTTGTTTTGATTGTTTTAAATTGTTTCTTAAGTACTCTGTCCTAACAGTATATGTATGACCTTGTTTCTCTTAGAGTGGACACTTTTTACACACACTTCTATTCTATTTAGCTTTTTGTCAAATATTTATAATCATAGAAATATACTCCCCTTTTAGACTTCAAATGAAATGCCCCAAAAATAAGAATTTAGTTCTTTTTGGATTTTGGTTGAACCTAACAGATATTCATTCTATAGCTTATTTACTTATTGCAAGTATGTACAATACATGTATTTTATGACAAAATACAACATAGGGTTTGAAATTAAAACAATACACTGTATATCCTTTTTGGGTCTTTTGTTGTACACTTGGAATAAAAATTTAAAAAAAACAGTCAGACGTCTTAGTTCTCATATATAAAAAAAAAAACAATTTTTAAATAAATTTACAACATATAAACATATAAACTAAAAATTTAAATTGGTAATTTTAGTGATATGCTTGAATTCAAGATTTGATTACCGAAAATTACATAAAAATGTACTATCTGATCAACTAGACGTATCATTATCGCTTCTGTTGAATCCAAAGCACAGAAAGAGAAACTGATGAAAAGTAAGAAAAAACTGAAACAAACACGAGAATTTAGTAAAGGGTACATTGAGAACGAACTTTCACACGATGCACGAGTCCAACAAGGAAATATAATGACTCTGTTGAAAGGAATTGGTCGTGACAAGGACTTTGTTTTCGCGAATGGTAAAATTAAGGAAAAGGAAAATAGTCAGAGAAGAAATGGTGATAATAACGAGAACAGGCAGATGAATCAACAAGATGAGTGGAGACCTGCCCAGAGAAGAGGTTTTCGAGGTAGAGGTGGCTATAGAGGTGGACGTGGACGTTTTTATTAGGAATTAGTGCTTGGTGTTTGGAATGTAAGAGGTTGGTCGACACGCCACGGTGATAACTTGAGTTTTAGACATCTTGTTATTAATAATTTTGACTTCGATATTTTATGCCTATGTGAAACATTTTTGAGATAAAATGACACTATTAACATTGATGGGTATAAATGTTTTAGAAAAAATAGAGATTTATTAAATGCAAACTCACGTAGAGGCTCAGGTGGTGTTGCAATTTTAGTAAAAAATGACTTATTAGAACACTATGAGGTTGAACTTTTGAATAAGGATATACAGGATCTAATTTGGATTAAAATGTACAACTCTGTTGAATCATATTGTTTATGTGCATGTTATTTACCACCAGAAAATTCCACTTATAATGATGCTTTATTTTTCTATACCAAATTATTAGAGCAAGTGTATATGTATCAAAATATGGGTAAGATGTATATATGCGGAGATTTTAATGCTAGATGTGGCAATATGCAAGATTTTATAGAAGGTGTTGATAATGTACCAATTAGAAATATTATTGATGATATATCAAATAGAAATGGTGATATGCTTATTGAATTTTTAGTAGACTGTAATTTATGTATGATAAATGGTCGTATTGGTAATCAAGATTTTACTAATATATCAGGTAGAGGGAAATCAGTTGTTGACTATGTTCTTACTCCACATGACCAAATATACGATATATCAAATTTTTGTGTGTACACGATGTCAGACATTCAAACAAGACTAAATCTAGTTGGATACGAATCGATTCCCGATCATTCACTATTGGAATGTGTTATAAAAACTTATACCGAAACAGAAATATCAAGCAGTGATCACCCAGAACACGAAAGAGATTGCAATCATATGAAAGCACCCCGTAAATTTAAAACTGAGACTTTAAGAAACGAACTATTTTCCGATATACAAACAAGAACATTATTGCAAGAGACAATAAATCATATGGAAAATCAATTAGAGAATCGACGAGACGTAGATCTAGCGTTCGACAAACTAAGGACACTACTGATCCAAGAGATGGAACAAACGTGTAAGGTATCAAAGCAAGCTTCATCAACGAATCGACCGCATAAGTGTAATAGGAAACCCTATTGGAATGAGGAATTAGAACTTGCTTGGAAGACATCATGTGATGCGGAACGGAAATGGAAGCGGTCTTCTGTACGTAATAGACAACTCCGTATTGATTTTGTGAGCAAGCGGAAGATCTTTGATAAACTTAATCGTAAAATGAAACGTAAATACCAGATTGATGAACAAAACAAGCTACACAATCTTGGACAGAGTAACTCTCGTGAATTCTGGAAATCTATTGGTAAATTGGGTCTTGCTAACGATAAGAAGAAGTCACAAACATATCAAATACGAACTGAAAATGGAGATATTACAAGTGACATTAATAGAGTACTAGAACAATGGAAAAATGATGATGAATCTCTGTTTTACGGTGCTGATTCGGATAAATATGATGAGACTTTTTTAGCAGATATAAAGAATAGTTTACAAAACCAACAGAACTATGTAACTGACATAGATATCAGTGACTTAAATAAAGATATAGAACGGGATGAAGTGAAGCAGACAGTTTTTCGATCTAAAGTTGGCAAATCTGTCGGTATTGACGAAATTCCAAGTGAGATACTACGTAATGATATATGTATTGACCCTCTGTATAAACTCATTAAATTCTGTTTCGCTGAAGGAAATGTTCCCAGGGAATGGTTCACAAGCATCATATCTCCAATACCTAAACCTAAAATGGACCCACTTAATCCTTTACAATATCGTCCCATCTCGCTAATTTCAGTGCCATGTAAAATTTATGCAGACATTTTAAATAAAAGACTTACAAATTGGTTGGAGAACAACGACATTTTGGCCGAGGAGTAAAATGGCTTTAGGAAAAACCGTAGCTGTTTGGATCATTTATATGTTTTAACAAATGTTATAAAAAATCGAAAACTACAGAAAAGAGATACTTTTGTGTGCTTTATTGATGCAAAGAAAGCTTTCGATAACGTGAATCGTGATATGTTATGGCATAAACTTATGAATATCGGCATATCTGGAACATTCTTAAATGCAATTAGATTGCTATATGATACAACACAGAGTTGTGTAAAACTGGGACATTTTATGACAGATATGTTTCCGGTACAATTCGGAGTCAAGCAAGGTTGTAAACTATCACCTACCTTATATTCAGTTTACATTAACGATTTGGCTGATGACATACGTGCTTTGGACGTTGGTGTTGATATTGATGGACTTAATTTATCAATACTTCTTTATGCAGATGATCTGGCACTTATTGCACCGGACGAACAGAGTTTACAACGGATGTTGGAATGTGTTAATACATGGTGCATGAAATGGAGAATGACCATCAATAAGGAAAAAACAAAGATTATCCATTTTCGTAATAAAAACAAATTAAGATCTGAATTTGAATTCCAATGTGGTGATATAATTGTTGACTATGATTCTGTATATCGTTATTTGGGACTACATCTAAATGAATATTTGGATTATAAATACACTATAGGAGAGATAAAGAAATCAGCGAGTCGGGCACTCTCAGCTTTATATTCCAAATTTGTTGCATGTGGTGGAATGACTTATGATGTTTTTACTAAACTTTATAAATCTCTTGTTGAGCCAGTATTATATTACGGAGCAGGAATATGGGGCCATACAAATTGGAGAGAAATACAAGTGATTCAAAATAGGGCGTGTAGACTATTTCTCGGGTGCTCGTCAAATTCTTCTAACATTGCAAACCAGGATGATATGGGTTATGGCAGCACCAAATCAAAACAATACATAGAAACTTTTCGTCTTTTCCTCAGAGTTAGTTATAATCTCGATACTAGATTGACTTATATAGTTCACATGTGGAGTATGAATATAGGAAGGTCATGGGATAAGAATTGTATTAAAAAGAGTTATGACCTTGGTGTCACGAATATTATAAATGGACCTTTTTCTGTCCAACATAAATTGTATGATATACAAGAAAAATTGTTTCAAATAGATGCAACAGAGTGGGAAAATAGTTTGTTTAATGATAGAAATGAGCCAAATGGTAATAAATTACGTACTTATAGAATATATAAAAATATACTGTTTACGGAATTTTATGTAAAAAATGTTTTTAATAGACAGCATAGGAGAATTTTATCAAATTTTAGAAGTGGATGTTTATTTTTAGCTGTTGAAACTGGACGATACACCAGGCCAAAAATTTCTTTAGATCAACGTTATTGTATATATTGTACAGATAGTTGTATAGAAGATGCATTTTTTATTAGGTTGTGATTTTTATTCTGACTTAAGATACACTTTATCAAAAAGGCTTGTCAAATAAATGAGGATTATATGGAGCTTGATTTGAGAGACAAATTTATTTTTCTTATGTCAAATGAAAAGATTCAACCATTTTTGGCAAAAATTTTACATAGCATGTTTTATCGCAGAAAATATTGTATTTTATAGCATATTTTTAATGATATGTTTTATGAAGAAATATTATGTTTAATAATATTTTATATTGTACATAAACGAACAAAGTGTCTCGTAAGCCAATTTTGGCTGGGTACCAATATTTTATATGTGAATTTCTAACTTTTTTAATATAATGTACGAATATATGTTTATATTGGTATGTGACACTATAATAAAATATTCTGATTCTGATTCTGATTCGTAAATGTTCGACAAATTGCAAAAATGAATTTTGTCAAAGAATCATAAATCTGCTTGTGTAAAATTTAAATAATTTGTAATACAAGTCCCACTTTCTTTTATGTACAAATGTATTTTATGTGCATATATTACATTTACACCATTAAGAGCAAATATGACAAAAAAACTTTTTATCAGTGATTTGAAATATAAAATTTTGAGTATATTTCTGGTGCAATTTTAAGATATTTTAATATCTTCAACATTGAAATTAAGTATGAAATTTATAAAAGCTGGTTTTTAACATGTTAATATAAAGCTAATATATATATGTCTGTAAATCTCTTCCTAGGCTGTTCGAAAAAGTCAATTAAGTTAAAACTAAATCAGACTTATTTAGTACATTTTAGATTTGGGTAAATGTTAGCACCTTTCAATTTTTAACAATGGGCTTTTCAAACCTTTGGGAACATGCAGTGATTAGCTTCTGGTGCATAACTGGGCTATATAATTCATTTCTCTACACACCAAAATATACAATAAATACATGTAGTTGCAAATGCTTAGGAAGACCACCGGAGGCATCAACTAACTACGTCCAACCCAACCACAGTTATAGTTCTGCAATAAAAACAAAATATCTGAAAGGAAAGTACATACTCCAAAATCTTTTGACAGCTAATAAGACCTTTTAATATATTTGATCATATGCAAAAATTCAAGGATATTAGGTAAGATTCAATGAGACATTATTTTATTGAACACAGAAAAAAAGTGATTTCATCTGGAGGAGGACAAAGACAAGCACCTTAATGCTCAAAATTGCATTCAGGGGTCCGCACCACCAGTATGGTCTCCGATAATCACAAAAAAATAGAAAATTTAGGCAAATTTATATGACAGTGTGACTGTTCAAAGTTGTGTTTAAAGGTCAAGACCTTGGACCAGATTGGCCAAAGTTCCTAAAATTGGCAAAATCGATGACTCCATTACTATTGATATAAAAAAGATATCTATGGAGCAGTTACGATACTAAATGCAACTATAGCCTAATAGAGATAAATATTTCTCACATTTCTATGTGTTTGGGACAGTTATATTCCGTGTGAGACACCAGTGTGAGATTCATGCATCTCACATCACATGACCTACCTTGACGTAACAATGCAAAAAAAGTCACGTGACAATGCTAGAACGTCAGAAAACACACAACTTCGCACAAATGGTACGACAACGTCGAAATTAACATCGCTTCAATTTGAAAATACCTGAAGCACAACCTAAATGATAAGTTTTTAAAACCAAAACCCACACGATCTTTTCAAATATGTAATTTATTTTGCACTAGGTTGCCTAGTTTAAGAGAGCGCATTTTCGTGTCATGGTGGCCATGTTTATTTATTTAAATATTCGGCCGAGAAATGTGAGAAAAATAATCAGTCATGGTCCAAAATGTGAGACTGGACAATTCCACCCTCGGGTTCACATTTTCTATCATCAGAAACTCGGCAAGCCTCGTTTCTGACTGGAAAATGTGAACCCTCGGGTGGAATTGTCCTATCTCACATCTTAGACCATGACTGATTATTATAGTCCATCTTGGACCAAATATGATAGAAATCAGAGAAATGTTTCTTACGTTTTTGGCCTTGGACTCTGCTGGTGAGACATATAGATTATTGAAATTATTAGTATATACAGTACACCGAAGGTGGTATCACAAATTCTATTCAAAGTCACGCGCCAGTTGGAACCTCCGATAAACCATTATATATACAGCCATATATAAAATAAGAGGCTCCCAGGAGCATGTATCGCTCACCTGGTTTCAATTTGCCAATCAACAGCCATAAAAGCACCTAAGAAACAAACGTCTGTATAATTAGATATAATTGTGAAAGAGGACAAATTAATAACCATATGGCTGCCAAGTATGGTTCCAATTGGCTGAGTGCTTTCAGACAAGAAGATTTTTTCAATGAATTTTCCCATAGGATCCTATGTTAAACCATGTTAGGCTGTGGCGGCCATTTTGATTGATCGTCCAGGTCATCGGACACAGTTCTAAAAGAGGACCATTGCTGCTAAGTTAAATTTGGTTCCAATTGGCTCAGTAGTTTCAGACAAGAAGATTTTTAAATGAATTTCCCATAGGGTCCTATGTTAAACTATGTTGGGCTGTGGCGGCCATCTTGGTTGATAGTCTGGGTCATAGAACATAATTCTGAAAGAGGACATTTTAAGGACCATTGCAGACAAGTCTGGTTTCAATTAGCCATGTAGTTACATAGAAGAAGATTTTTTAAATTCATTCCCCCTTTTTCTAATTTTAGTAACAGCACCAATGTTGGTTGAGGGTCGGAGATGCTGGATAAAATTTTGGAAGGGGGCCATCCAATGACCATTCCACCAAAGTTTGGTCCAAAATTGGACAATTTTTTTAATCAACCAATGAGAAATGAGAAACAAGAATTGTCCATGACGGCGATGTTTGTTGCACGATCGGGACGAAATGAGAAAACTTTGTAAAGAACCTCCCATAGATGCTTCCTGTCAAGTTTCTTTTCATTTGGCCAAGCGACTTCAGAGAAGATTTTTTTTTTTATATCAGCCAATCAGAAACAAGAACTGCTGATGGCGGCCATATTTGAAGACGATCGGGACAAAAGGAGGAAAGTTTATAAAGGACCTCCTATATATGCTTGCTATCAAGTTTCGTTCCATTTTGCCAAGCGATTTCAGAGTTGAAGATTTTTTTTATATAAGCCAATCAGAAACAAGAACTGCCCATGGCTGCCACATGTGTATTCCGATCGGGACGAAATGAGTAAAGTTTGTAAAGAACCTCCCATAGATGCTTCTTGTCAAGTTTTGTTCAATTTGGCCAAGTAATTCAAGAGAATTTTTTTTAAATCAACCAATGAGAAACAAGAATTGGCCATGACGACCATGTCTGTTGCCCGATCGGGACAAAATGAGTACATTTTGTAAAGAACCTCCCATAGATGCTTCCTGTCAAGTTTCGTATTATTTGGAGGAGAAGATTGTTTCATATCAACCAAACAGAAACAAGAAATACCCATGGTGGCCATATTTGTAGTCCGATCGGGACTTAATGAGGAATCTTTATAAAGAACCTCCCATTGATGCTTCCTGTCAAGTTTTGTTCCGTTTGGCCAAGCAGTTTCATAGGGGAAGATTTTTGAAAACTCAGCCAATCAGAAACAACAATTGTTCATGGCGGCCATGTTTTTTGCCCGATCAAGATGAAATTAGGAACATTTGTAGAGGACCTCATGAACATCATTCCTCAAAGTTTAGTTCCAATTGGCACAGTGGTTTCAGAGGAGAAGATCTTAAAAGTAAAAGTTTATGCCGGACGACGACGACGGACGCCACGTGATGGCAGTAGCTAGCATTTCCTTTTAGGCCAGGTGAGCTAAAAAGAGGTTTTCTTTTTAAAGCAAGTTCCGCCAATGTCTCATTTTTTGAGGTTTCAGAACAGTTGGACAAATTTTAATGTGCATGTTATAATAGGTCATATCTAATAAATTAAATAAGCATATGATGAATAGATGACGCGGAACGGGTACCAATAATGACTACTTTTAATATCTTATTGTCAAGTGTCTGTACCATATTGTACATAGTTAAACTATCCTGACTTTCCGTTGTATCTTTGTATGTACATTTGTTTCCAATTTGCATGAGGTTTTTTACTGGTTGGTGTCCCATTATTGACTATTTCTGTTTTCTTCTATTTTTTAATTACAGTTCGAGATCTAGCTACTACTGTATAATTCGTCACTTGTCCGTAGATTATTGGTTTGCACTTTACTGAAGAAACATTTGTACAAATGAACATCTGATGCATCGTTGTATCATAGCGTTGTAGTATGCAGCCTGTTTAGTGTTGTTTTGGTATTGTATTTTATATTTGGATTTCACGCATTTTAGACCCGTGTTGACTGTTTTGTTGGTTTTTAAAATGTTTTGGTCCCCGATATACCTGAGGATTGTTAAAGTAGACCTGAGGAATTGTCAGCAACAAATTTAGAATCAAACTTTAATTGGAGCACCATAAAAATAATTTTTGAATACTAATGCGTTAATGTTGTTTATTTAACTTCAGCAACATATAACGTTTGGAACATGTATATAGTTAAAGGAAAAGATTAAAGTAGTACAAACGTGTGAGCAATGTGGTTCCTGAATGTGCAATTATACAATTATTGTTACCATTTCGAAACATTAAAGTGGACGTTAATAAAAGGCACTGGCATTTTTAACAGGGTTTTTCAACGGAAAAATCCGATTAATTTGGTGAAGTACGGTGGGCGATCGGGCGGGCGGCTGCTAGTTGTTTCCGGGCAATAACTGATGAACCCTTCAACCAAAGCTTTTTAAATTATAAAATGTTGGTCCCGATGATAAAATGGAGGTCATCTTCGCTATTGACCATTTTCACTTTTACCGCTCCGGAGTTACGGTCCTTGATTAATTGTAAAATGGCACTATTTGTCGTTTATGGGCAATAACAGATGAACCAATCAAGCAATGCTTTTCAAATTATAATATTTTGCGATCGGGCGGGCGGCTGCTAGTTGTTTCCGGGCAATAACTGATGAACCCTTCAACCAAAGCTTTTTAAATTATAAAATGTTGGTCCCGATGATAAAATGGAGGTCATGTTCGATATTGACCATTTTCACTTTTACCGCTCCGAGTTACGGTCCTTGATTAATTGAAAAATGACACTTTTTGTCGTTTCCGTGTAATAACGGATGAACCGATCAAGCAATGCTTTTCAAATTATAATACACTTTATGTTGTTCCCGATGATACAATGGAGGTCAAGTTCGCTATTGACCATTTTCACTTTTACCGCTCCCGAGTTACGGTCCTTGAATAAATGTAAAATGACACTTTTTGCCGTTTCCGTGAATAACAGATGAACCGATCAAGCACTGCTTTTCAAATTATAAAATGTTGTTCCCGATGATAAAATGGAGGTCAAGTTCGATATTGACCATTTTCACTTTTACCGCTCCAGAGTTACGGTCCTTGATTAATTGCAAAATGGCACTTTTTGTCGTTTCCGTGCAATAACAGATAAACCGATCAAGCAATGCTTTTCAAATTATAATATGTTGTTTCCGATGATAAAATAGAGGTCATGTTCGATATTGACGATTTTCGCTTTTACCGCTCCAGAGTTACGGTCCTTGATTAATTGGAAAATGGCACTTTTTGTCGTTTCCTTATATTATAAACGTAATGTACAACACATGTTTCTTTAAAAGCACTTATCGGGTACACTAGAGACCAAAAGTTTGGAAAGCAAAAAAAAAAAAAAAAAAAAAAAAACAACAAACAACTAGGGAACAATAAACTACCTGAACAGTTATTACAGACAAGATTTGCACCTTACAAATGCATGTTTCAACAACAAATATTTGAGAAAACCCAGTTTGCTGTCATTTTGACAGCTTTTCCCATTTTATCTAATCATTTCTTGATTTATTTATTTGCAATATTTTTTTTCAATGTTAACGTATTGTCATTTTACCAATAAAGAATCCTTTTTTTATTAGTAAATTGTTATTTATACTTTATTCACATTTGAACTTATTATTTACATGTTTGGCTTGTTGTCTTTTGATGTTATTGTGTTTTATAATAGATTCAGTGTTCATATGTATTTTTGTAACATACGGATATTTTGCAGGTTTTAAATTCCATAGATACATATGAAAACGTGGTATGTTATAAAACGCAATACAACCAATCGAAAACACATAGCACAGAATAGTAATGTACTAATAAAAGATAGAAAGGGAGAGAGGGAGACACACAAACAAATTCTGAACCCCAAGTGTCTTGCATATGACTGCTGCCTTAAAAACGTTAGAATGAAAAGTTACATGTAGGAAGAGAGAAAAAAAAACTGGTATCTAAAAATTATGATACGATCTTATGACAATTAAAGTCTCTCAATCAAAAAAATACCAGGTTCGGCAAATTTCACTATTCTGCCTTTCAAATCATTGTTCAGCTGAATTTATTCAGCAATCCAAAACTATGAGCTCGCGAAATCCAGTCATCACGAGGCAAGTAACATCCACTGACATATCGTTTTCCAGTAAAACCAGATCTTCCATGGAGCACTCTCCAGTTGTCAACAAACAAAACCATATCTGGTTTTAATTTTATCCAATATTCATTTTTCGGATTTGTAATTTCGTTACTAAGCCTGTCGTAACTTTCATAAAAGTTCCCAATATTGTCCACAGACAACGTGTTCAAGGGTGCCCTATCATATGTATTATATCTGAAAAATGAAAGTAACTGTGCAGTCACGGTATTCTGTTATTAAAATAACAATCCAAAGATACTAATATTAGATATAGTAAATTTATACCATGCTGTATACGACGCATTTCAAGGAGTTACCTCTCATCAGCAGCATTAAAACCGAAACATTTGGAAGACCAAAAACCAAACTTATATTAAACAAGAAGCACTCAACCAAAAATACCGAAATAGGTAGCCAAATTTCAGCTAAGGAGATCTACCATGTGCAATACAAGGAATGAACCCTTAGAATTTCTATTATTTTTTAATTTTGCTAAATACTGGTAATTTCTGTAACAAATCAATGAATAATCATGTCAGAGTAGTCTGACGACTGGGTTGGCGAATACCCTCATGGACCTAGGGTCCACCAGCAGAGGCAAAATAATATATATATATAACTAAATAGTAAATATTGAAATATAGAAATATCTATATATATATATGTATAACGAATATAATGCCGGAGCCTGAAATAAGTTGAATTCTTGTCAGTTAAAAAAAGAAGAATCTAACATAAAACAAAATTCAAAGTTATAGGTAAAGTGTACTTATATTAAATAAGATAATTATACAAATCTACTGGTCAAGACACTTCTTATTTTACTTTTTTAAAGTTAACTCAGAACTACATGTATAGTCCTTATATGAAATTAAAATCTCTCAACAAACCTGATGTTTATAAGCTCTTTTGTTGTGGGATGTACTGTTAATACAGTTGCCAAGGTTTTTATATGCCTCTCTTCATCATAGTATTCGTGTGGGATTATATATTTACTTAACGCATCAAATGAATCTGGAAATTCTTTTCTTAGCTTTTCTGCAGCATAAAATCCATCAACTAGAAGTGTCTGTCCGCCTTCACCTGTATGTTCTACAACATGGAACACTTGTAGTCTGTAAAATAAAACCAGAAGCAAAAACTCATCTTCACGGGTTCTACATTTTAAGACAGGCAAAACTTTTTGCAAATCTAGAATTACATTATCTTTCTCTCACATTCAACTTTAAAATTCATTAAAAATATGGTGTTTTTAAGGTTTATCAACATGTCAGAATTATCCTTTCGTAACTTCAATTCCTTAGATTTAAAACCGGGTCTAATGAAATAAGATACCAGTAAACTGGGGGGGGGGGGGGGGGGGTAACTAAGAATAGAATAGAGAATGGAAACGGAGAATGTCTCAAAGAGACAACAACCCGACCAAAGAGCAGAAAACAGCCCAAGGCTACCAATGAGTCTTCAATGCAGCGAGAAAACCTTTGTACAAAAACAGGATTTTGATTGAGGCCGGTTTGGGGATTACACTGTATGTATATTATTCTGGAAAATGGCGACCCTTCAAAATTTGGCTATACAACATGAAAGAAAGAGTATAGTGATAAAGAGTCTTGATACTGTAGCGTTTGTAAGGGCAAGAGATGGAAATATCTGCCTTACAGCCGATCTAACTGGTTATGATAGATCTAAACTGACAAGATATTATCTATTGGTAGCATAGACACGGTCAGAGGCACTGGCCATATTTTTGTGTATCAAAAATACCAAGATAGTTTAAGTAAACTACATATATTTTATTAACACAGTTTAAAGTCAACAATATATTTCATTTCGAACATTCAAATAATATTAATATCCCCCAGAGCGTTAGAACTGTACGGGGACCCCCCAATAATAATGGCACGGGACAGTTGTAAAAGTTGTAGTAAAAACGTTATTGACGTGGGAACAAGGTCAAATACAGGTCAGGTCACTAAATAATAACAAAGGGGACATACGCAGTAAAAACTGGTATTGGTTTGCTACGATTGCAGGTGGTAACGCTCTGGTAAATTCTACAGGGTATAAAATGATAAAAGTCCCTGGTATCGGGCTGCAATCTTGGGGTCCTAGCAGACGAAATTGGGGTTTATATACCCTTATGGGGTCCTCTAAATACTCTGATTGGCTAGAGGCCCCCTTCCATGGAAACTACAACTTTGCATGCGCATGTCGCAAAACGGAAGTAAACAAGGAATATGGCGGGTGATAAAGTTTGGAAATACGATGAAGGGAAAATCAGGGACAGGGGCTTAGCGGAGCTTACCCTTAACATTATATTAGCAAAGTTACAATCAATAACCCTTACGTAAATGAACAAGAAAGGTAAGAAAGCGGGACAAGAAATATATAGGGCGAACTAAAGCTTCATAGGGCCTAACGGGGTACGAAACGTGGGAAAACAGTGGGACGAACTCGTGCCTATTCCCTGGGCCGGGGTATACAATAATATACAAAAAATATACACAATATAAATAACATCAACTCGATAATAACTTGTAATAATGTTCATCATGTAATATAAATGTCTCTCTCAAATCACGCACGCGGTAACAGTACTCATAAATAGCGCAACGAACACGAGCAATATGAAATAGAAACAAGTAAAACATAAGTGCTAGAGTACTGTAATGAAACAATAATAATGCATGCATATTATTTACAATATATGAGTCCTAGCCTTACCCTAACTTTGTTTCACCACCCCCCACCTGGGTTAAGAGTTCGTCCCGAACTAAAATAAAGGGAACACCTATCTATAAAAATCCTACCTAACAGTTTATCAAAAAAAAAAATAAAACCTATTCCTCTGTGATGTTGTCAGTGCTGGTCCACGTAACCCTGAGCTCATGGATGGTTCCGTCCGGAAGATAACATCGTTCCTCTTTCATTATAGTGTTGGTACCAATTGGAATCAACCTTCTCTGGTATCGAGATGTTTTACTGGTACGTGCTAGGTTGATTTTGTGCTGCAGAGTCTTGGGCAAAGGATGTTTCATGTAACTGGAAGGGGCACCGGCAAAGAATAAACGAGGATCATGGCACATGTAATTATAGTTAGGTGGCTCAATCGGATCAAGTGGAATAACCTTCCAGATGTTGGTTGGTTTCTGAAGACTGCATGATATCTCAACACGGGTGTCAGTGGATGGAAACTGTGGAGCTGAACTAGATAAATCAAGAGGCTCATCCTGAGGTGGAGAAGAGATCAGTGTAGATGCAGATAATCTTGGTGATAATGTAGATGAGACAATATGTGCAGGTGACTGTGGTGAAATGGTTGGTGATGAGACTGTAGCTGACAGTGTAGAGGCAACAGATGAAGACAAGTCTACAGGAAGCTCAGAAGGGATAGGCAGCTCAGACGAGGAAGAAGTAATTGGTGTAGAAACTTTCACTGAAGAGTTGGATGAAGAAACTGGTAAAGATGGCAAACCTTGGAGTGGATCTTCAATCTGATAGAATGGTGTATCAGATGGTGAATATGCTGCAGGATCTTTTTCAGTGGATTCAATATTGAGGTATTTAGAAAACAGTTGGTCTGAAGGAATAGAGATGGATGAATGCAGTGGTGAATCTTGTCGTAGACGTTTAAGTGGAGATGGTGTTGCTGGTTCCACCCTCAGCAAATCAGCAAAATCTGGCATCGCCAAATCCAACTCTTCAGTGAGAGCTGCCGTCTCAGCTGGATCCAAGAACTGAGTTTCATTAAGAGAAACATGTTTGACAGGAACTGGTACAACCACAGAAGAAAGAGATTTTGTCTGGGCTGGTGTCTCAGCTGGAGTGAAGAATTGCCCTCTGTGAGCATCCCGTTCATGTTGGTGGAGCCTCTGTCTCTGGTGGTTCTGACAGCTCCACCAACAGAATCTGCACTTGAGTCTTGGACCATGGACCCTCCTTACATGCCTTGTGAGCTGGGTTTGTCCTGGGAAACGTTTCCCACACTCATTACATTGGTCCGTCCAAATTATATTATTCATCTTCTGTAAAATATAAATTTAACATTTTCGTTTTTAATCATTAGTTTTCTAAATTTATGTGTCTGTATATGTATTTTAATATTGAAATAAAATATTTACTTCCTAAACTTTGGTTTGTATTTCATTGTTGTCAATAATAAAGATATCTTTGGTTGCAAGATATTTATGTATCCATTATTATTTCGCCGCCCTATGGTTTCTGAATATATACATTGGTAATTTATGGTTTTCCATGTACAACTTGTAAACAGTGGTGAATATATATTACCTTCATCAAAATCAGTACAACATTCATCCGTTAGAAAGCATTAGAATAATAATGATCACACATTTGAACGCATAATATTCATAATAACAATATTTCACAGTTATCAAATTTCGACTGCATTCAGAATTTCGTTTGAAACCCCTTAATTAAAGGTAATGCATACTTTTGCATTAAAAGCATCACAAGTCAACACTCGTGAACTTGTAAATAATACTTTCATTAACCGTACATTTAAATAGTACACAAAATATTTATACATTATACATTTTATACATGTATATATTAAATAACATTAGAAAAATATAACTCAGTCCGGTCCGTCTGTTCGTTTGGCCCTGGTATTTAAGGCGGGTTCTCCCTTGGGGACATACCATCTCTTCATGGTACCGAGGTATGGTTTAAGTCGGTTTACATGAACAATTTTGGGTTTTGATTTTGGTCCTTCTTCAATTTTATATAAAATATCTGACACAACATTAATAACAGTGAAGGGGCCTAACCAACGCATTTGAAATTTCTTTGATCGACCTTTGTAGGTTCTCATGTCTTGCAGTAAAACACCATTTCCTACTTTGTACTTAGGAAAATTGCAAGAAAGGTCATATCGCCTTTTTTGGCGCTCCGCGGCATTCTGTAGTTTTACTCTTACAACTGCGTGAACTTTTTCTAAACGGTTCATAAGGTCTTCAACATAGTCTGGTACTGACTTTTGATTTTCTCCTTTGGTTATACCATACATGAGGTCAACGGGCAGTTTAGGTTCCCTTCCCATCATCATGAAACTGGGAGTCTCACCTAAGGTTTCATGAACCGATGACCGATATGCCATCATAATAAATGGTATATATAGATCCCAATCTTTTTGAGTTTTTGAAATTGCTCAGCATATCTTCAATGGTACGGTTTAATCTCTCAACTAATCCCGAACTCTGAGGATGAAAAGGACTATTCCTAGTCTTGCTAATATTTAGCTTTTTACAAAGTTCACAGAATAATTCAGACGTGAACTGGGAACCTTGATCAGTATGTATTTGAAGAGGTAAACCATATCTACAAATAAACTCCGTTAGCAATTTTTCAGCTATGGTGGAGGTCTCTATATCTTGTAACCCATAGGCTTCAGCAAACCTTGTAAAATAATCTGTTACTACTAGTATATATCGGTTCCCTTTATGTGTTTTTGTAACTGGACCAAGTATATCTAAGGAAATTCTTTCTAGGGGTTCACCCACAATATATGATTTCATTTCACCCTTTGCACGACGGGCTGGTTGGTTCCTTTTCTGACATTCCTTAAACTTTTTACACCATCTCTCGATGTATAAATTGTACCCTGCCCAATAAAACCTATCTTTTACCCTAGCTAAGGTGCGCTTGAATCCTAAATGCCCTGCTAATTTATCATTATGCAAGAGATTGAGAACCTCATTCTTGTAGGTATTTGGTAAGACAAACTGAAAACTGGTTTCGTTTTCATCAGTACTTTTAATGGGTATCCATTTCCTATAGAGTATACCGTCTTTTACAATTAACCTTTCAAATTGGGACCAATAAGTTTTATAAGCTTGACCCAAATGCGAGATTTCTGACCATTTAGGTTTTTGTCCCTGTTTCCAGGTCAAAACAGTGTTTAAAATATTATCTTTGGATTGAGCTTCCCCTAATTCATCTTTGGTTTTACTATCAATCCAGTTGTTGGATAAAGGGGTGTTTTCTGTTTCATCACTGTCGGAGATTTTAATGGTTCTGACAGAAGGGTTATCAAACTCTGTGTGACTTTCAGAAATGTCTCTTTTATCACAATGTTTGCAGTCAGTGCAAGGACGACGGGATAAACCGTCTGCGTTGCCATGCTTTAGGCCAGCCCTATGTTTTATAGTGAAGTTATAAGTGCCTAAAATTTCTAGCCACCGGGCGAGTTGCCCTTCTGGGTTCTTGAAATTTGTTAACCAGTTAAGTGCACCATGGTCTGTCCTTATGGTAAAATGAAAGCCATAAAGGTAATGGTGAAAATGTTTCACAGCAGAAACAATGGCTAGTAATTCCCTCCTGGTTACACAGTATTGCCTTTCAGCTTTGGTCAGTGTCCTACTATAATATGCTATAACATGCTCTGAACCTTGGTCTGAAATTTGGGATAAGACACTCCCAACTCCTTTACCACTAGCATCAGTGTCTAAAATAAATTCTTTTTCAAGACAAGGGTATACTAAAATGGGGCTTGTTATCAAGGCTCTCTTTAATGTATTGAATGCCTCATCACATTCAATATTCCATTTAAAAATTGTATTTTTCTCAGTAAGACGATATAAGGGACCAGCTATTTTGCTGAAATTTCTAATAAATTTCCTATAACAGGAACAAGTGCCTAGAAAGCTTCTTACATCTTTTATATTTGAAGGTATTGGCCAAGTTTTGACTGCATCCACTTTGACAGGGTCTGGAGATATACCTTCCGCTTTGACTATATGACCTAGAAATGAAACTTGTTTTTGGAAGATAAAACATTTCTTTGGAGAAATTTTCAACCCAGCTTGACAAATTCTATCAAAATCTGCTTGCAATCTAGTAATGTGCTCATCAAATGAACAAGAAAATACTATTATATCATCTAGATAGACAACACATGTTTCCCACTGTAAACCGGACAATATATATTCCATGAGTCTAGAAAAGGTTGCACCAGCATTACATAAGCCGAAAGGCATCCGGGTAAATTCGAATAGCCCTTACTGGTAACAAAAGCTGTTTTTGGTGCATCTTTTGGGTCCATGCTAACTTGGTGATAACCGCTGGCAAGGTCCACGGTTGAAAAAAAAGTATTGCCTTTTAGGGCATCTAGGCAGTCTTCAATCAATGGAAGGGGATAGCTATCTTTTGTGGTTAATTCATTCACCTTTCTGAAGTCAATACAAAGCCTTATAGATTGGTCGTGTTTACGAACGACCACAATTGAGCAACTCCAGGGGGACATGGAGGGCCGTATGATTCCGCCATCCAACATTCTTTGTATTTCATCATTAACTTCTTGTCTATGTGACAAGGATACTCTGCTAGGGTTTTGTTTTACCGGTGAAGCATCACCAGTGTTTATCTTATGTTGAACTAAATCTGTTTTACCCAGATCATTTTTTGAACTTGCAAATGCAGCCGTATTTTTAACAAGAAGGTCCCTGACTGCCAAATTTTGACTCTCACTGAGGTTATCTTTGCATTTATTAATTATAATCTCTAAATGTTCAGGCAGGGGAACAAGATCATTTTGATCCAACACAGATCCCAGTATATTATCAGACGATGTAATTTCAGCTGTGCTTGCAGAAGTATTCTTATGCAATGTTTGGGGTTCATCAGTAACATTTAGCACTCTCAATGCAAGACTTTCAGTTCCTATTGTACATAGGGTTTTTGCTACAAGAACACCTTTGTCTTTCAAAGATGGAATGGTTGTGTCCACGACAATGGTTGTACCAAATGGTAATTCATGCTCTGGTTTGGCATGCAATATTAATTCGCTTCTTGGTGGTATAGTCACCTTCTGAGCTACAGATATTTTAAAAAGTCTTGGTATTTGACTTTTTAATTCACAATTTACTGGTCTGTCATTAATCAAGAGTGATTGGTTTGGTATATCAATGACACATTTATTTGCCATCATAAAATCATAACCTAACACAACTGGTATATCAATATCAGCAACAACAAAATTTTGCCAAATTATTTGTTCATGTAATAATAAAGGTAATTTTATGGTTCCAAAAGACGCCCCTGTGTCAATTAAACAATGCAAAGTTTGGTTGCATATTTCAGCCTTCATATATAAACTATCATGATTATAACTTTTGATTTTAAGATAATTGGGTCCTTTTTCATTGGTTGAAGTGGCTGGGAATTGACCCTCATTCCCAGCATTTACAGGTTTCCCTGGTTTCGGGAAGGTATTGGTAATGGATTTTCTTGACCAGAAGTACCATTAGAGACATCCCTTAAGTTTCTTGAGTTATTTCCCTTGTATTCTCTGGTATTGTCAGACTTATTTCTGTTGTAATCATAATATCTATTATGATTCAGTGTATTTTGGTCTATAAATTTTTCATTGTCTCTCTGACGCTTTTTGCATTCTTTTGAAATATGCCCCTTTTTGCCACAATAATAACATTGTCCCCTATTTTGAACTTTTTGAAAATTTCTATTTTCATCACTGTGCTCAGAATGATTTTCTCTATTAGCTACTTGTCTTAACATTAGTCTTTTGTGACTTAACTGAAAAGCTTCATATTTAAGTGCTAGATTTAGAGCCTCGTCAATTGACTCATCATTCCCTTGGCAGATTGCCCATTCAAGTTCATGATCATTTAGGGCATTTCTGAAACTTCTGTATGCTAAACTATCCCTAACATCAGGATGTACCTGGGGATATGCTAATCTAACAAGTTTTTTAATGTCTTGTGATAATTCGGGCAAACTTTCACTCTTTTTCCTTCTCCGGGCATCAATTTGGTTTCTGTACAACTCATTCTGGTTCTTTGGTTCAAACCTTTTTGTCAGTATACTAATTAATTCGTCAAAAGATGGTGGACAGTTGGTATTAATGTCCCCTAAGGTTGTCAGTGCAGCATCTTGCATACAAGCAATAAGTTTTAAAGCCTTTGTTTTCTCAGACCAATTATTTAAATTTGCTACTGTTTCAAAGTGAACCTTATAATCATTCCAACTAGACTTTCCGTCATAGTTCTGTGGTTTTGTAAAGCCTATATTTTCTTTACCGCCAAAGGTACTTTTTCTTGGTTCATTATTTACTGGGTATGTATCATATACCCTTACTGTTGGTGACACTTGTGTATTTAAAACACTACTTTGGTTAGACTTTGGTTTTTCAATAGGTGAAAATGAATTAGCTCTGGTATTTAAGCTAGTATTAAATGCAATGGTATTAGAATTTACTTTCTCAGTATTGGTAACATATTGTTTTTCTGGTTCCATTGGTTGTGGTAACAGTTTACAGCCCTCATTCTGATGGTTAGTGTACGTAGACACTGAAGAAGTAGCTGCATTAGTATTTTTGCTTAACTCATTTTGGTTTTCATTTGCAGTATTGTTATTTACATTGAGCCTGTGGAAAAGGTTTTCTATCATATTGCTCATAGTGGCAGTGATATTTGCTGAATGTGTTTCAAGCTCTCTTGATAGGTGAATTTTAAAATGATTCATTTTTGTCGAGCCTTCGACTTTTGTCGAAAAAGCGAGACATAGCGATCCTACATTCCGTCGTCGTCGTCGTCGTCGTCGGCGGCGTCCACAAATATTCACCCTGTGGTTAAAGTTTTTGAAATTTTAATAACTTTCTTAAACTATCCTGGATTTCTACCAAGCTTGGACAGAGGCTTGTTTATGATCATAAGATAGTATCCAGAAGGAAATTTTGTAAAAAAAAAATTCCAGTTTTTCCGTATTTTACTTATAAATGGACTTAGTTTTTCTGCCAGGAAACATTACATTCACTCTGTGGTTAAAGTTTTTAAAATTTTAATAACTTTCTTAAAATATCCTGGATTTGTACCAAACTTGGACAGAAGCTTGTTTATGATCATAAGATAGTATCCAGAAGTAAATTTTGTAAAATAAAAATTCCAGTTTTTCTGTATATTACTTATAAATGGACTTAGTTTTTCTGCCAGGAAACATTACATTCATTCTGTGGTTAAAGTTTTTTAAAATTTTAATAACTTTCTTAAACTATCCTGGATTTGTACCAAACTTGGACAGAAGCTTGTTTATGATCATAATATAGTATCCAGAAGTAAATTTAGTAAAAAAAAAAAAAAATTTTTCCGTATTTTACTTATAAATGGACTTAGTTTTTCTGCCAGGAAACATTACATTCACTCTGTGGTTAAAGTTTTTAAAATTTTAATAACTTTCTTAAACTATCCAGGAATTTTACCAAATTTGGACAGAAGCTTGTTTATGATATAAAGATTGTATCCAGGAGAAAATTTTGTAAAATATTTATTTCTGTTTTTCAGTTTTTTACGTATAAATGGACTTAACATCTCGCAATAATACATTTTTAATTTATATTCATATTTATGTCACCTGGCCTTAAACATCTTATTCTAATTCACTCTAAATGTAGTTTATGAGAAAAAAATGCAAATTTCCTATAACCCACAATTTTCTTATTTGTACATATATTCTACTTTTTTAATTAAAGGCTAGATCATTAAGCACTTTAAAATTTGTCTTCTTTAACATTTGTTCATTCAATAAATTTATGTTTCTACTCATTTATAAATCTATATATATATAATTGCATACTATATTAATTTTTTACAACAAAATCTTTTTTCATACATTTCAAATGTTTTATTTCATTAACTGCAAATCTATTATGTGCATTCACCTATCACACTGAAAATATAGACAACATCAAAAGTAGGCGAGACACTGGGTTCCGCGGAACCCTTACGAATTTTTGTTTCAACCTCTTCCTTTAAATGATCAAAATGTGCACCCAAATTGTGTACTGTTCTATTAGTATTATCCATTTGTTGAAACAAAATATTAACTTGTGATGTTAAAATTCTATATTTGTCACTGTGTGAATTTTGTGTTGGTGTATTTACTATTGACTCATGATCAGAAATCTCTGACATCCCGGGTGAACTTGCACGAGAGCTATGAAAAGTATGAATGGAATGGTCTAAAGATAAAGGTTGACTTCTCTCACTCATTTTCCAAGAAAAAAATTGAATTATTCAAAGTATATTTATTTAGACAATATGAATTTTTTATATATAAAAAAAAGTAGACTTCTATATAAAATCTGGGCAGTTGGGTCCCACCGCTGGTCACCAAAAATGTAGCGTTTGTAAGGGCAAGAGATGGAAATATCTGCCTTACAGCCGATCTAACTGGTTATGATAGATCTAAACTGACAAGATATTATCTATTGGTAGCATAGACACGGTCAGAGGCACTGGCCATATTTTTGTGTATCAAAAATACCAAGATAGTTTAAGTAAACTATATATATTTTATTAACACAGTTTAAAGTCAACAATATATTTCATTTCGAACATTCAAATAATATTAATATCCCCCAGAGCGTTAGAACTGTACGGGGACCCCCCAATAATAATGGCACGGGACAGTTGTAAAAGTTGTAGTAAAAACGTTATTGACGTGGGAACTAGGTCAAATACAGGTCAGGTCACTAAATAATAACAAAGGGGACATACGCAGTAAAAACTGGTATTGGTTTGCTACGATTGCAGGTGGTAACGCTCTGGTAAATTCTACAGGGTATAAAATGATAAAAGTCCCTGGTATCGGGCTGCAATCTTGGGGTCCTAGCAGACGAAATTGGGGTTTATATACCCTTATGGGGTCCTCTAAATACTCTGATTGGCTAGAGGCCCCCTTCCATGGAAACTACAACTTTGCATGCGCATGTCGCAAAACGGAAGTAAACAAGGAATATGGCGGGTGATAAAGTTTGGAAATACGATGAAGGGAAAATCAGGGACAGGGCCTTAGCGGGGCTTACCCTTAACATTATATTAGCAAAGTTACAATCAATAACCCTTACGTAAATGAACAAGAAAGGTAAGAAAGCGGGACAAGAAATATATAGGGCGAACTAAAGCTTCATAGGGCCTAACGGGGTACGAAACGTGGGAAAACAGTGGGACGAACTCGTGCCTATTCCCTGGGCCGGGGTATACAATAATATACAAAAAATATACACAATATAAATAACATCAACTCGATAATAACTTGTAATAATGTTCATCATGTAATATAAATGTCTCTCTCAAATCACGCACGCGGTAACAGTACTCATAAATAGCGCAACGAACACGAGCAATATGAAATAGAAACAAGTAAAACATAAGTGCTAGAGTACTGTAATGAAACAATAATAATGCATGCATATTATTTACAATATATGAGTTCTAGCCTTACCCTAACTTTGTTTCAATACAAACGATCAGCGTACTTATAAGATGTGACTCAATAAATATCAACTACAAAATGTGTATATAAATGTAGGTGGTCGGTGCCCTAGATGTCTTTTATCATTATTGGGTGAAAAAATATTTTAAGATAAATTAGGAATTTTAAGTATAATGTTACCAGCAATGTATTTAGGACGTATGCAGGTCAACCCATTGATCGATATTATCGACCTGCTTTGTTTCAACCAAACACTGTTTGTCAGTAATTTGGGGATGGAGACTGACATCATCGTTGTTCCCCTATAACCACAAATTATTTTCACTTTTTAAACTTACCCTGCAGGTGAACTGAAATATGTGTTATCAATATGAGCACCAAGCCCAAAATTAGTGTAAGCAGTATCCTTAAATGCCATGTCTGTTGTAAATTGCCAAGAATGACCGTAAAACGTCTCCATTAAATGACATATTCTTTTTGATACTTCCAAGGTTCCATTGTGATTTCTTTCAACCTGTATAATGTGTTTTTGTATCAATGAAAAATAAGCATATACGTAAATCTTTGAAATATGGTAGAAATTATTTATACAAGAAACCCAATGAAACAAAAGCAGAATTTTGTTTATTATGATTTTATAAAGTAAAAACAGAAAAGAAACTAAATTCAACTTAATTCAGTATGAAGACGAAACTGTGATAATCCAAAGGAGTAGGATAAACAATATTATTCTTTTAATATAAAAGGTTATGTTATAAGTTAGATTTTCTTCTTTTTCGACGTTGAACACTTCTGACTATTGACACTTTCTCTTATCTGAACTTCTACTGGATTATGTATAAAAATTGAATTTATTCACCGTGTCTGTAAATACGAATTCCAGCATATGAAACTGATATGAGTTAAACTAAAATTTATATTTCAGTCAACTTACCCCGGATACTAAAGAAAATCCAAAGTTTACTATATTACTTAGATGCCTTTTTAAACCTTCTTCTGTGTCCATATATTCTTCATACTGTACAATTGGAATAGGAACACTCTGAAGCAGCTCCTTGTTCCACAGAAATCTACTTGATGTGCCCTTGTTATGTTCGTGGTATGTGTTTTGTATCAACCAGTTAATACTGTAACTAGTAATGTGACCATCTTGCCCTAGAAAATCAACATTTTGCATAATGCTTTATTTTTTTTTAATTTTAAAATGTTTTGAATTAAGAGGTAAAACGGATAGGGTTAACGTACATGAAAAACGAACCCATGTTAGCCTGGAACATAACACAAAACATGGAAATTGAGACTCCTTTTATTGGTGTTCTTCATCTTCTTTACCAATGAACCAAAAGCTGCCATCTTGGACTTCTGTGTCGAATTCAAGTAATTGAAATTTATAATATAATGCAGGGTCTTAGTGTAATAATACATCATAGTACATAATTGTCGGGAGAAGACCTCATACGGTGGTACAATTTGTTTCTGAACCCCATTTGATGTATGTCCATATCGAATAGCGGCAAAAATAATACCGAAGTGACAGAACATTGGAAAAAGTCCACAAATTCGAAGTCAAAGGAAAAGACAAAGTCATGTGAATGGAGTTCACAATAAATATCAATAAACAAACGCCACAAGGACACATGTATAATTAAACTAATAAAAAACGCAAACTAAAGTTCAAATAATTCCGTTGTAAAAGCGTTAAAAGAGGAATGAAAATGAGCCTCCTCATGGGGTTTTGATTATGTGATTACTTAGCCGTTTTAGTAGCATCCTGCCCGTAAGGAGGCATCGCGTTCATTGGCTGTCAAGATCACGTGGTACTCGAATTCCAAATATGATTGGCCGAGAGGATCACGTGCCTCGTCCATTGTACCCGGCCGGAAGTGACGTTACTTTGATTTCAATTAAACCCCGTTCTGCCATCTGATTGGTCACTATCAAATGAGAAATGCCCCCGATCACGTATATGTGAAATATCCGTACTGCCGACCTAGATATCGGACAAGTGTGGCATCAATCACGTGTATCCCATAAGTAACATGGGTTTGTTGACATTAAAGCCAAAGAAGGACGTCATATTAGAATAAACAATACTGAACAGATATATCATGTTAAGGAGGGGTATTTGCGAAAAATACCAGTCGAGAGAATGTTAAATTTCGCAAGCCGTAAGGCGAGGGAAATTCATTCTCAAGACTGGTATTTTTCGCAAATACCCCTCAAGAACATGCTATATCTGTTTAATTACACCGAATGTTAACGTACAAAACGCATTGATGATCGTGACATAAAACACATTGATGATCGTGACATTACAAGCGTCCAGTCGGATAGAGTATTTTTTGGCAAATACCACGGCAGAGAGGGTAAAAAAAACATATCCTTTTTGCATATACCCCGGCGCTGTTTAAAAATGAACGATATTCATTTGATAAAAGTAAATTGGTGAAAAATACACTGGCTATCAACCAATCAAAACCCAGGATTTTTACATAAGGTGTAGTTATGTATAAAATGTCCTATATTTGCCATATATACTTTATTAGGTATTTATACTTACTTTTGCAGAATAGCGCATCACCCATATGATGTGTCCTTGAACCTACGAGACCCGCGGTTACTATATCCAATGAGAGGCCTTCTTACAAAATCGCGATGAGAGAATTCATTTGCATACAAAATTGACTTTTGTGTTAAATTTTCACTTCTGTTTAACAAAACTCAATTTTGTCTAAACAAAAATAAACACAAAATTGAATTTTGTGACAAAATCTCACTTTTGTATGCAAATTCGTTCACAGAATCCAAACTAAACTAATTTGCATACAAAATTGACTTTTGTCGCCCAATTTTTAAATTACGTAACAAAAGTAAAGTCTGTGATACAAAAATGAATTTTGTCATGACAAAAGTAACTTTTCTCCACTGAAAGATAATTTTGTATGACAAAATTTAAATGTGTAGTATGCTACAAATTTTGTTAAACTGAATTCATTTTTGTTGAACAAAACTCACTTTTGTCCGTACAAAATTGAATATCGAGTATAAAACCACAAGAGTCCCGTTCGGCGCCCCGCATCCACTGCTTATTCAACCAATTCTACACTTATTGGACGAGGAATGACGTCGGAGTTTGAATGCATATACAAAAGCACGTTTACGGAATAACCGGAACAGAAATGGATTTAAAGCGAGAGAAATTTTTAACAAAATTGGTTTATTCAGCCATAGGAAGGGAGGTTTTGGGGTTACGTCTCCAGATCAACGACAGCAGATGTATAGGGTGTGAGTACGATCACCCCAGTCAGCTACGCCACGAATGTCTCACGGAAACGTCGTATAACGTTTTCACATTCTACTTCGACCAAGCTATAAAATGTGTGGAACTGAAGAATATTCATAGCCAGTTTAAAAAATACGCACTACAATTTATAATTGCAGGGTAAAAACAATATATGAACATTGATAGAAAATATACAATTTATTTTTAGTTGCCGTAAAACAGGTGTGCAATGCTCGGTAAACCTCACATTTCTATCTAAATTTTTATCGCGAAGATTTTTAATGCACTGAATATTGGACTGGATTACAATATAATATAATATTAATGGCTTTTCATGCATTTGTATGTTAAAAAAAACGCTTCCAATTAAGGGTTCTCTGTATCTACACCCAAAACATTTGAATTAAAATAAAAAGAAATATAGTTAAACCTGTTATAAACGGCATCTCTGTATAGCAACTCACTGTTTATGACAGTGTAAAAGCATAAAAAAATTAAGCTATATATAAAGGGCACAATTTTCTCGTCCCTTAGACTCCCTTTGTACATAGGTTTGACTGTACTTACAAGTAATGTTCAACAAACGATCATTCAAGTTAACAGATTCTGGATGACTGACAGATGGCAAAGAAGTTCCATCACTTTTCCTTTGGTAAGTTACCTGGTTGAAACATTTTTCACACCTGCAGTGATCTCTAAGCCACACAAATGGAAGGTCGATGTTGTAAATACCAGAACTAAGACGAATACCATGTTTGTATGTTTCAATTCTGCTGTTTGCGTTTTCATTAAACGATTTGTTGTACTGTCTGTATGGTGCCAAGGTGATTCTGTTGTATTGTATTTTGTTAGTATATTGCATCCCATGTCTTGTATGATTAATACACCGTAATACTTTGGAAAAACACATCCTATTTAAAGATCTTTGGAGTGAGGACATAGTCTGCTGTTAAAGAAAAGATTTTTTTGACAATGATCATATCCCTTGAAAGTACAGAATTCTCATGTAACTCGATCGTGCGACCAACGTCTAACTTTTTTTTATAACGCCCAAGATTTCTCAAATGTATATATAATATAAACCGTTCATCCATAAAACTCGATCATATCTGTCGCTACATTCCACAGGTAGACCTTGTCACAGTCTATATAACCAATTTTAATGTATTGGGGAAAACAACCCATTTAAAGTAGAGATGTAAGATCGATACATCTCATGTAAGAGTAAGGGACATGTTTCTATAAATCAAAATAATTCTGCTTTGTTGCGACCCAACCACCTACTGAGTATTTGGACTACCTCGTAATTGAATCAAATACATTGTTTAGTTCAATAGACCATACAACAAAACATTACAAAAACCTTACAAAAAACAACACAGTTATATACAACTTTTAAAAAAGTGATTTTTTTTCAATTTCCATTGACTTCATATACCTTTCTGTCTGTGGCATTCATGTGTTGGAATACAAATCTGTATTAAACTAAATGTTCTTAAATATCTTATACAATTAAAAAAATATTTAGAATTTTCTCTTTTTATACTTTAATAAAATTAATAAAAATTAACAGTTATAATGCTCATAATACCAAACTATCATGAAAAGTTTGCTTACCTCTCTATACTAGCACGACATTTAATGTCAGTTCAATACTTGTATTTTACTGCACTAACATTTGTAACACGTGATCAGAGGTGCGGTGAACCAACATTTTGTCAGATTGAAGAGTTTAGTTAGAGAAAAAAACAAATATCATGATCTTAAGGATTAACATTATTGTATTTAGTTGCGGCTGTGATTTGAGTGGTTGCACCGTCGCTACATCAGACACTGCTACCTTTATTGCATTTCGAGTGATCTGTCAAAACAAGTGAACAGAAACTATATATATATATATCAAGAAAACTTACAAGTTTTCTGAATTATGACCATAAAAAATCCTTATACACCTCGTAGATCTACAATTTTTTATAAACAAGAACGCCAAATCTACTCTTTTTCATATTGTTTATTCAACATAACAAAATATACTATGAAAGATGACAGACATATAGTGTCTTGAAAGGGCAATTATACAATTATTTTAATATCGAGAGAACTGTGAATCATTAATTGAATGTTAATAAAATACATTGGTAATTTGTGAATATTTGTTCAAAATTGTCATCTGATAACAAAAACATCAACCTTTTTCAATGTAAACACAATTAAATATCAACACGTTTTTCAATGTTAACGTGGTGTAACTTTGCTAAACAAGTATATATGTGTCCAATAGACGCTAAATGCCCCGCCAGTGATGTAAGTATTTAGTAAATAGAATTACATTTGTATATTGACTTTGAAGTCCCCAACGATAGGGTAGATGAAATGCTATCTCTCAGTACTTCATGAAAAACTACCTTCAACCTGAACCTTAACCGGGCTTCTAATATTGAAATTCTATATAGAAATTCAAAGTCGATGACTCATGAACTCAAGGTCACAGCATTCTTTTCGCATCAAATGCTGCTGTTCATATTACAAGCTAAAGTTTCATGATGATACCATAATTCCTTCATGAAAAACTACCTTAAACCTGAACCTTAACCTGGATTCTAATATTGAAATTCCATAAAGAAATTCAAAGTCGATGATCCATGACCTTAAGGTCAGAGCATCCGTTTCGCATCAAAATGCTGCTGTTTCTATCACACAAGCTATCCATGTACAAATTTTCATATTGATACCACATCTCCTTCATGAAAAACTACGTTGTACCTTAATCCTGAACCTTAACCTGGATTCTAACATTGAAATTCCATAAAGAAATTAAAAGTCGATGACCCATGACCTCAAGGTCAGAGTATCAGTTTCTCATCACAGTACTGCTGTTCATATCACAAGCTATCCATGTACAAAGTTTCATGATGATACCATAACTCCTTCATGAAAAACTACCTTAAACCTGAACTTTAACCTGGATTCTAATATTGAAATTCTATAAAGAAATTCAAAGTCGATGACCCATGACCTCAAGTGCACATCATCTTTTTCGCATCAAAATGCTGCTGTTCATATCACAAGCTATCCATGTAAAAAGTATCAGGATGATACCATAACTCCTTCATGAAAAACTACCTTAAAACTGAACCTTAACCTCGTACGGACGGACGCACAGACCGAAAAACTATATGCCCAGCATGCTTTACAGGCGAGGCATAAAAAAGAATTTTCACAGTTCTGTTTGTTGTGACTAAAATCATCAAAATATCACAGATTACCCTGTATGACTGGCTGTTACCAGTATCTGCCTTCAAAACCTTCGTCATCATAATGAACAAAATAAAACATAAAGTTAAATCTAGGACAAGGAATGTTATCTAACATTCATGATACAACCTTATAACAATCGAAGCATACTAATAAACGACAAAATTGATAACAAGAAAGGTCAACAATGACATACCAATCATATCAACGCTACCCAACTGACAGAACCAAGTACAAAAAAAGAACATAAGAGCACAAAAAAGAAACATAAACACACCAGAGAGTCAGGATAGTCTGATTTGATACAGATGGTTTTATAAGTTTGGCAAATTTCACTAATCCTCTTCTGTTGCCCTGTCACTTGGTTATTCAGCGTTTATGTATTCAGCAATCCAAAAATCCGAGCTCGCGAAATCCAGTCATCACGAGGCAAGTAATATCCACTCACATGTCGTTTTCCAGTAAAACCAGATCTTCCATGGAGCACTCTCCAGTTGTCAACAAACAAAACCATATCTGGTTGTAATTTTATCCAATATTCATTTTCCGGGTTTGTAATTTTTTTACTAAGCCTGTCGTAACTTTCATAAAAGTTCCTAATATTGTCCACAGACAACGTGTTCAAGGTTGCCCTATCATATCGATTATACCTGAAAAATAAAATTAACTGCACAGTGAATGCAAATTTAAAACAGTTAACTAAAACTTGAAGCACATTTCTCAAAAGAAGTATCCAATTATAAGTATTACGAATTAGTTATTAAAAAAAATAGAAACATACAAATCCTGAATTGAATTCAAATTGCAAAATCACAGTAAACATGCACGAAAATAAAACAAGCCAAAAAACTGAATCTTCATTGGGACGGTTCATATTCACTGTTCACTGATGTTTACTTTAGAGCGCTATTCGGGTGATGATTGACCAATTAATCCTGGAATTGATATTTAAAAGACAAAAAAATGATTTCTTTTGTTTCAACTGCATTACAAATAAAATTTATTTCAAGCATTATTATAAATATCTATGTACAAGACTACACCATACATGTAAGTTAGCTGCAGTTTCGAATTCAACAAAGGTCATTTTTTATAGGTTTTATTTCATATCTGCAGTAAAAGAACATATTTTAAGTATTGATACCTCTGTTGATGGGTTTTTACCTTTTAAGTTCAGAGTGGTCAATATTACAGTAGTATTTCACTTGATAAAAAGCAAACGCACGTCTTCCGCTTTTTTCATAAGTATTCCTGATTCCATTTATCACAAATTTGGATAAAATATAAATATAAACATAACCAAGTACAAAAAAAGAACATAAGAGCACAAAAAAGAAACATAAACACACCAGAGAGTCAGGATAGTCTGATTTGATACAGATGGTTTTATAAGTTTGGCAAATTTCACTAATCCTCTTCTGTTGCCCTGTCACTTGGTTATTCAGCGTAAATTTGGATAAAATATAAATATAAACATAACCAAGTACAAAAAAAGAACATAAGAGCACTAACCACTCAAGACATGTATTGAGGAAACGATTATCCATGAAAAAAATAACCCTGAGGATAATTTGTTCACAAATGATTTTATGTAATATCTGCCGTCATAACCCACAACAAAATTTAGATCTGACCTTGACTAAGTGATATCACAAACCTTATACTTATAAGATCTTGTGTTGCCGGATGCGTTGTTAATACAGTTGCCAAGGTTTTTATATGCCTCTCTTCATCATAGTATTCGTGTGGGATTATATATTTACTTAACGCATCAAATGAATCTGGAAATTCTTTTCTTAGCTTTTCTGCAGCATAAAATCCATCAACAAGAAGTGTCTGCCCGCCTTCACCTGTGTGTTCTACAACATGGAACACTTGTATTCTGTAAAATAAACCAGAAGTAGAAATTGTAATACTTTTGTGACTTCTATCTTTTATGGTAAAAATGTTCCTATTTTGGAAATGGATTTTTTTTTTCTTTTAAGGCTCAACTTTAAAAATTTATCTCAAATCCAGGGGTTTAAAGGATTGATTAAGTTGAAGCTGAGCACTTCACTTCACATTTCTTTTTTACGACATGATGAAACAAGATAAATTTAAATTGAACTTGGATTTGAAAACATGACTTTTTGTGAGAATAAACATCGAAACGGTGTGTGTGAATATAGGATTTTGATTTAGGATGGTAACACTATATATTAACGCTTTATAATTTTTTATTCAAAATGTTCAGAACGTGGAAATGAAGATCCCATAAAATTTTCCAGCAATATCTGAAAGGGTATATAATGGATTTATTCTCAACACAAAATCACTATATATGACAAAGGTTAAAACAAAGGATTAGCGTCAGTTATAGGACATTTCTAGATAAACTGGAATTTTTATTTGTTGTGGCACAAATACGTATAAATTTATTTATTTATAAAAGTCCTTCCATAGATGCTTCAAACATCATGAGTAGCGATGAACAGCAAAGAGCAAGAGAAAAACAGCGATGAGCAAGAGAAGAGCAGCGATGGCGAACAGCAACAAGCAGCAAAAGCAGTAGCAGCAGCGAAAACAGCGACAAGAAGCCCCAAAAAAACTGAAATGAGCACCTAAGTATAGTCATGAGTAGTGATGAACAGCAAAGAGCAAGAGAAAAACAGCGATGAGCAAGAGAAGAGCAGCGATGACGAACAGCAACAAGCAGCAAAAGCAGTAGCAGCAGCGAAAACAGCAACAAGCAGCAAAAGCAGTAGCAGCAGCGAAAACAGCGACAAGAAGCCCCAAAAAAACTGAAATGAGCACGTAAGTATAGTCATGAGTAGCGATGAACAGCAAAGAGCAAGAGAAAAACAGCGATGAGCAAGAGAAGAACAGCGATGATGAACAGCAACAAGCAGCAGGAGCAGCGAAAACAGCGACAATTAGCCCCAAAAAACTGAAATGAGCACGTGAGTATAGTCATGATTAGCGATGAACAGCAAAGAGCAAGAGAAAAGCAGCGATTACGAACAGCAGGAGCAGCAGTAGCAGCGAAAACAGCGACAAGTAGCCTTAAAAAACTGAACTGAGCACGTGAGTATCGTCATGAGTAGCGACGAACAGCAAAGAGCAAAAGAAAAACAGCGATGAGCAAGAGAAGAGCAGCGATGACAAACAGCAACAAGCAGCGGGAGCAGAGCAGCAGCGAAAACAGCCACAAGAGGCCCAAAGAAACTGAAATGAACACGCGAGTATAGTCATGATTAGCGATGAACAGCAACAAGCAACAAGAGAAAGAGAAAAACAGCGATGAGCAATGCGCGCAATCCACTTCCGGTTCCGTTTACACATGCTCAGCCGACACATCCGGGTCCCGGCTTGTGACTTAGGTCACTTCCGTAAACAAATTATGGGAAAATCAACTACTTCCGGTTGCGCATGTACCCAAACCACTTCCGGTTCCAGTCACACATGCGAATACGACACATCCGGGTCCTAGCACTCGACTGACGTCACTTCCGTAAACAAATAATGGGGAAAATACATCACTTCCGATTGCGCATGCGCATAAACCACTTCCGGGTTCTTCCGGTTCCGTGACGTCACTTCCTGTGACGTAATTTCCGCTTTCGGTGACGTCACTTCCGGCACCTCCTCAAATCCTAATTTAGAACCGCATATATACTACTTTCCTCACTATTAAAAAAAAATTCAATGTTTTATTTTATACTTACCCTGAAGGTGAACTGAAATATGTGTTATCTGTATGAGCACCAAGTGCATACGTAGTGTAAGCAGTATCCTTAAATGCCATGTCTGTTGTAAATTGCCAAGAATGACCGTAAAACGTCTCCATCAAATGACATATTCTTTTTGATACTTCCAAGGTTCCATTGTGATTTTGTTCAACCTGTGTAATGTATATTAATCAAAAATAGGCACATGCATAATATGTTGAAGTCAGAAATATTTAACTTATAGCATAAACAATATTAAATAAAACAATTTCATTAAAAACTGATTAAATAACGCTTTTGTTTATGATGAATTGCTAAAACAAGTACATGTATAAACAGAAAAAAATAATTAAATGGGAATAGAATATTTTTATGATACCTGCCTAGCAACTAGATACAATATAATTCAGTATAAATATGAAGCTGGGATAATCAAAAGAGGTTATATAAACATATCCTTTACTTCATGTTAATATAATGTCGGTAAACAAAGTTTCAAAAGTATTCTTCATTTTGTGTTATAATTTCGACTTTCAACATTTCGACCTTGAGCGGCATTCCAGCCAACTTGTACTTTTCCTACATCGAATATCCGATGAATAATTAAATCAAAATTTAGTCATCGTTTCTGTGAAAAAACTGATATACGTGACCTGCAAATATTAACCAATCTTTATAAAATTGATTACTTAAATTTATATTTTTTTGTCAACTTACCCCAGATACTATAGAAAATCCAAACTTTACCATACTGCTTAGATGCGTCTTTAAACCTTCTTCTGTGTCCATATATTCTTCATACTGTACAATTGGAATAGGAACACTCTGAAGCAGCTCCTTGTTCCACAGAAATCTACATGAAGTGCCCTTGTTGTGTTCGTGGTATGTGTTTTGTATCAACCAGTTAACACTGTAACTAGTAATGTGACCATCTTTCCCTAAAAAATCAACACTCTGTATACATGTAATAACATTCCATTGTCATACATATCGTACGTTGATAAAATATAATATTGACTTTGTAATACTTTGAAAGAGATGTTGGTTAATACACATGAAAAACAAACCCACGTAATACTGGAACATAAGTGTTTTTATTGCTGTTCCTAAATAATGAAGTAGCTGTACCAAAACCTTGCGACAAGACAAAGACAGCACTTTCGGTGTCGACTTCCAGTAAATAAGTTTTTAAAAGTCTATTATTGGCACTTACAGCATCACAAATGAATCTTCCTATTACAAATAGGCATGTTGTGATGACTTACTTAATGCACGTTATATAAGGATTGTTTTCAATTTTGGAAAACTTGATGTAACCTTCTTTGAGACAGTTTACGCGCTCATTTTGAGGGTAAACTGACCAAAGTAAGTTATACAAGTAATTTTAAACATAATTTATTCAGAAAAAGAATCTGAAAGGATTGGACAGCAGGCAATGCCTATATTATAAGTCCTCTCCATTCACACGTAGTCATTTCATAACTATAACCAAAGCGAGGTAATTCAATTGATTAAAGTGGAAATAACATTTTAAAATCAATTCATGATTTGCAAGATTAACTGGATTTTGTAAAGTGATTTAAAAGTTTCAGTGTCTTTTCAGAGTGCTTGTATTCACCAAATTGTTGCCTTTAATAGATGTTTGATTGAAAGTATTTAAAAAACCTCCATTTCAATTGTAGAATGGTTTCCCATATAGTATAATCAAAATTTCAAAACTTTATTGTCAGAGTGTTCAATCTTTCAGCTTTGTAATAGAAATTAACTATAAATCATTACCAAAATTAGTAAATAATAAATCTCAACAGTACATGTATTTATAATCAAGTCTGTCAACAGTCCACCATTTAATATTTGTCTCACATTATGAAAATCTTACTATTATTATGAAATCATTAACAGCATGTACCAACTTTTCATTGTCAAAATTATTGATCTTTTCCAAACAGAATATTCTGCGTATGAAAGTCAATACTGAGTTCTGCACAAGTTCTCTGCAGTGACTAAATATCATATAAGGGACAAAAAAAGAAAAACCGTTCAACACCTTCAACTTGACTTCCCCAGTGTGCACAGTTTGCATTGTTAGATAAGAGTAGTGATGACGGAGAAAGTGTTCATTTGAATTGCTCGCATCATAGCACAATATTTTCATTTCTATTACCAATTTTTACGAAAACGGGCGTCTTCTGAAGATCTTAATTCAATTTTTTGTTAAAAATTTCAACACGCTGATTAGATCTAGTTGATACTGGTAACTGATTCCAAAGCCGCAGTGTACTAGATAAAAAACTGTTATTGTTCGCAAAATGGTAGACGCAAATCATTACAAGAAATTTGCTGTCTAAAATTATTATTATGTACGTTTTCTACATTATGGTTGAACAAGATAAAACAAAGTAATTTGTGCAAAGTCCATTTACTATAATTTTATACACAAGTACAAGCCTATGTTTTTCACGTTTATTATAGAGTGGCTCTCAGCCAAGTTCCCCGTACAGTTTAGTTTTAAAGGAATTGACTTCGAGTCCAGTAATAATCTAAAAACTTCAACCTGAACACTCTCCAAAAAATTTGCCTCCTGTAATGAACAATTATCCCCACACTATATCCCCATATTCTAGAATGGGTCTAATAAATGAGAAATATATATTGATCATAACTTTTCGAGACACCTGATACTTCAACATTCTTAAGATAGTTAATCTGCTAAATGCTTTTTTATATATTTTACTGATCAATGTGATATACAAGTATAACCTGTTCCAAAAATTTAAAACAGTCCATATACGTACTTTTCAAGAATTTTCTCATCCAAAATTGCAGGTAGAATCATTTGAATAACTTACTTAGTTCCGAAATATCTAATAGCGGACTGCGGAGTAATACGTTGGTGATGTCATAGTAAATTATATCTATATTTTAACAACTAACATGTAAGATTTTGTCTCATTGACGTTTAGCCGTATCCAAGCATTACACACAACACACATTTATAGGACAGAAAGGGTAAATAAGGATAGAGCTATGTTTGAAGTAGGATATGGCGTGTGAAACGTTGCAATATTCACAAAAAAACAAAATATATGTTCATAAAATTAAATAATTGTTCGTAGAAACGAATATTTGTTCATAAAAACAAAATATATATTCAATAAATCAAAATATGTGTCCATAAAACATAAAATTCAAATATTCATTCATAAAATCCAAATATTCATTCATAAAATTAAAATATTCATTCATAAAATAAAATATATATGTTCGTAAAATTTATAAATACTTTCAATAACTTGCATCATGGGATAATCGTTTCTTTTGTCACAGTGTATTTGATTAGACAATCAAAAACGAAACTAGGATGACTGGTCGTATGGCGGGGAAAATTGACTCTAAGTTTCATTGAACAAAATGGCTAATGATAGGTGCATGCTATCATTTCATAAGGTTGTGGTACCAGAAATACACTGATTAGACTGTTTATTCAAAAGATTAAGAAGACACTAGGTCCTCACAGACTTCAGCCAGTATGCACACGTATGTATAAAGAGTACATATAAGTATCCCGCTGTGGATAGAAAATACGGCTTGATAGTAATATCCATGTGAATTCCAAGAGAAAAATATCTGAAAAATCGCAAAAAAAAACAAAAAAAAATCATAAGGGGGGGGGGGGTATCATAGGGGTACCATATGGGGTCCTGTACACGACTTCCTAAACGCTCAAGTTTTACAATTTACAAATTATGCAACGCTGTCGCTGATTGATGATGATGTGACGTGTGCATACTGGCTGAAGTCTGTGAGGACCTAGTGTCTTCTTAATCTTTTGAATAAACAGTCTAATCAGTGTTTTTCTGGTACAACAATTTCATGAAATGATAGCATGCACCTATCATTAGCCATTTTGTTCAATGAAACTTAGAGTCAATTTTCCCCGCCATACGACCAGTACGTCATCCTAGTTTCGTTTTTGATTGTCCAATCAAATACACTGTTACAAAAGAAACGATTATTCCATGATGCAAATTATTGAACGTATTTATAAATTTTACGAACATATATATTTTATTTTATGAATGACTATTTTGATTTTATGAATGAATATTTGGATTTTACGAATGAATATTTTTTGGATTTTATGAATCAATATTTTGATTTTACGAATGAATATTTTGATTTTATGAATTTTGATTTTACGAATGAATATTTTTTGGATTTTATGAATGAATATTTGGATTTTATGAATGAATATTTTGATTTTATGAATCAATATTTGGATTTTATGAATAAATATTTTGATTTTATGAATCAATATTTGGATTTTATGAATGAATATTTTGATTTTATGAATGAATATTTAGATTTTATGAATCAATATTTGGATTTTATAAATCAATATTTGGATTTTATGAATAAATATTTTGATTTTATGAATCAATATTTGGATTTTATGAATGAATATTTGGATTTTATGAATCAATATTTTGATTTTACGAATGAATATTTTTTGGATTTTATGAATGAATATTTTGATTTTATGAATCAATATTTGGATTTTATGAATAAATATTTTGATTTTATGAGTCAATATTTGGATTTTATGAATGAATATTTGGATTTTATGAATGAATATTTGGATTTTATGTTTTATGAACACATATTTTGATTTATTGAATATATATTTTGTTTTTATGAACATATATTCGTTTTTACGAACAATTATTTAATTTTATGAACATATATTTTGTTTTTTGTGAATAATGCAACGTTTCACACGTCATAGTAGGATATTCAATCAATTTCATACTAGTATAGAAATAATATAAATGAGCTGGTACATGAGTCTAATAAGAGGGACCAGTCATTCATTTGAACTGGAAGTAATAAACGGTCATTGGTGGCAATCATTACTAGGGGGACAAAATCTCATAATATGAAATTTTCATTTTTAATATATCTTCCCGATGCATATTCGATCTTTTGTATCTACTATCCATTGTCTTAATAAATATTTTAAGTAAACACACAAGAAATAATATACTACTTTTAATACTTACAATTAATGTTCAACAAACGATTATCCAAGTCCACTGATTCTGGATAATTAACGGTTGACAAGGTGAATGAAGTTCCATCGGTTTTCCTTTGGAAAGTCTCCTGATTGAAACATTGTTCACACCTACAATGGTCTCTAAGCCACACAAATGGAAGGTCAATGTTGTAAATACCAGAACTCAGACGAATCCCATGTTTGTATGTTTCAAATCTGCTGTTCGTATCTACACATTTACTGTTATTTTGTTTTTCACTAAACGATTTTCGAGTGTTGAAATGTCTGCACGATGTCAATATGAATCTGTAACATTTAATGTTCATGGTATATTTTATTCCATGCCTTGTGTAATTGATGCATCGTAATACTCTGGGACAAAATAACATCCTATTTAAAGCTCTGTGTAGTGATGACATATTCTGCTGAAAAATAATTTTAAAAACTTGGAGTAATAACAATAATCATATTCCTATCTAGTATCGAATACTCTGGTAATTCTTTCGTGTGACTTACAATGCCAAAGGCAAGCGTTTTGTTTTCTTATATCTGAGAAACCGCTTTCAAGATGAAGACATCCTTCCGCAAAAATAAAATAATTTTTCTTTTCAGTTAATATCAATAACTGTTGAAAAAATAATAGGGGTCTGTTGAACCGCTAATAAAACAAAATGCTGTCTAGGCATACGCTGTGTATTATCGTGTTCTACAACGCATGTAAATGAAAAGTACTTAAGGCAACATGAAAAGCCTAATTAGTAATCAGGAATTATGTAAGGCACTGTATGCCGTCCTTGTTATCTCAACATTAGAAAAATACTCCATCAGACAAGCAAGCGCTTCAATTGTACCACATTATATGTAAAACTTTACCTTTACCGGGTAAATTGTGGGGAAACATGCATTCAGCTAAATGTAAAAATCTTCATTGGAAACCCTCACGAAGGTACTTCCGTTAAGATTAGCTCGTTGTTTTACGTTTTGACCTCAGTGTACAAAGTATGGTCAGGTTTCATTTGTTATCTTAAATATAAAACGAATGACATTATACGTAATAAAAACTTACTTATTAAAACGACAAAAATGGAGTGAGACATACCTGGGGTAGAGATATAATCCACAATGATTCATTGAAAAGACAAGGGAGAAGAATTCGGGATTGAAGATAGGTATTTTGCCCCAACCATAATGAATCTGTTTTGCAACTTAATCGCAGGGCAGTGACTTTTGGTACCATATATGTATGATTTACCATTTCTCCCATAATGTGATATGAACTCTTGGTCAGTATATTTTAAACATTTCTCAGGTCTGATTTTTCTTGTTTGACATCTATTTGGTATGAGTGACAAATCAATTTTCTTCCAACTACAGCATTTTCAGCCGAGAGCATGGGTCACACCGTTTATAAGATCAAACTTCCGTTCATCGGGGTAATCTTATTCGAATACCCCATGTTCTAGTGCTATAACTATTACATATTTTTGACATTGTCAACAAGCCACTGAAATAGATACTTGGTTACAGACCATGAACAATTCAAAATGGAACCAGAAATAAACCTTCATTTGCTTCAATAATCAGTATATTAGAAATGTTACCCGAACATTATATTAAGAGAATAAACATCACTATAATACACCAAAACGTATACTATAGAATATATTTAATGAACACTGAATTATACTCTTATTGTATTATACATGCATATTATTGTGTAGCAAAGTTTTTAAAACTAATCAAATCTTAATTTCAACAGATATACAAGTTAATGATCACATTTAACAAACCAAATGACAAAAGTTTCAAATGCAAATGGACATAATAAATAACATTATCATGAACTATACTAATGTGTTCAACGGAGCAAACCGCCTTGGTGTTCTCGTCGTAGCGTGCTCGCCTTGAGTTCGGAAGGTCTTGGACATCAAAATTGGTATTTGCTGCTTCTCTGCCAAGCACGCGGCATCTAGGAGTAAGATCAAAGGACTGGTCGGCTCGGAGTCTGTATTATGTGTCCGGGTGACTTTCTGTGAGAGTCTGTTGTATATTTATTGTTTTTCCTTTATATAAAATAATGGGAGCACCAGTTCATGAAGCTAATATCTCTGTTAAATATTTTATAGTAGTATTTTCGTGGTCATACACTTCATTTACTGTGGGGTGGGTTGGTTTTGTCTAATTGTTCAAACCATGTCTTTGAACAATATATTTTTGCAATGAATTCCTTTCTTGCATGATCTCGTGACTTACATTTTAATAACGACAGATTTGATTTGCCCAAATAAAACATAACTAAATCTATGATTGTGCAGACATCTTTGTTGCTGATGGTGTTACATGTAAACACTTTCAAAGAAGACCCCCTTTGCACGAATTCTGCAAATTTTGATTCAAAATGGGTAAAAAGATTTCAGACCAGAAAAACTTCATGTGAATTTTCTGAAAGAGGTCTGGTTCAAACTGGCTTTGTGGCTTCAGACGAAAAGAAATAGCTCTAGTGAATTTTCTAATGACCATTGCTGCCAAATCCGGTTTCAATTGAACTCATTAGTTTCAGTAGATCTTTAAATATATTCTCATATAAGGTCCTATGTTAAAGTCATATGGGCGGTCATTTTGATTTGTGGTCTGGGTCATCGAATACAATCTTGAAAGAGGACCACCTAAGCACCATTGGTGCCAAGTTTGCTCCACATGGCTTTGGGCTTCAGATAAGACGATCTTTAGTGAGTTTTCACATAGGGTCTTATTTTAAACTAACCGGTCGAGGTCAAAATATATGATCTTGAAAGAGGACCCCATAAGGACCATTGGCGTCAAGTCTGGTTCAAATTGACTCAGCTGTTTCAGACAAGAAGATTTTTATATGTTAAAATATACAGTTGTACATATAAACTACTAGTATGTTAAAATAAGATTGGCTTTGGCGGTCCAGGTCATCGGATACAATTTTGAACGATGACGACCTAAGGGCCATGGTTAAAAATTTTGATTCCAAAAGACTTTGTGGTATCAGACAAGAAGATCTTTATGTGATTTTTCCGATATGAGCCTATGATAAACTATAATCTACTTTTGCGGCCATTTTGGTATACAGACTGAGTGATAGGATACATTTAAGGATCTTTACACCAAATTTTGTAACAGTTGGCCTAGTAGTTTCAGAAGAGATTTTGAAATATTTTTTGCTTATTTTTTCTATTTGTAGCAACAGCAGCCATATAGGTTGGAGATATAGACCGTCGGGTATATTTTTAAAAGAGGACCAACCAAGTAAAATTCTTCAAAAGTTTCAGGTTCTAATTGGACTAGTGGTTTTAGAGAAGATCAAAATGTGAATGATGGAAGATTATATTTTAATTTTTGTTATCAGGTGCCTTGTGGCACCGTTAAAACCACAATTCAACTAAAGTCCACAATACCGCTAAAGTCCACAAAAAAGTTCCGTTAAAGTCAACAAACTTTCCGCTAAAATCCACAAAAAACATCGCTAAAGTCCACAGTAACAATTTCCGCTCAAGTCCACAAAATGTTGCGCTTAAGTCCATAAATAGCTTTTTTCCATAAAATAGATATTTCGATGTATTTTTTATCCCGATAATATGATGAAAAGCTTGTTTTATGTAGTTATTCAGTCTCCCAAACAATGTTTGGGGGACTTATGGTTTGTGCTCCGTTTCTTATTATTATTTTCTTTTATTATATATATATATTCTTCTTTCCTTTCTTCTTCTTCGGGGACGGCCATTTTATTCTGAAAAGGGGGGGGGGGGCTGAAAGATTTTGGAAATACATATTCTGGCCTCCATTAAGTTGGAAATAAATAATCTTGCTCTATAACACATGAAAATAAATATTCTGGTCGCAAAATGTTCAAAATATTTACGAAAGTATACAATAGTTACAGAAGTACTGTTATGCTATTATATTTTCGTGTACTGCACACACATTTATCTTATTCAGGTAATACATGACAATGCGTTCGAGACTACTACAATTTTATACCTGTTGTTTTTGTAGTTTTACTCTATGTTTTTGTGTTTTTCTTTTTTGTCAAATTTAAATACAGAATATGGACTATATTTTTTGGACTTTATGGTATTGTAGGTCTATGTTCTTAGATGATTCTCAGCGTTTAAGTTTTGCAATACGTAGAAGGGGATGTATTTGGGGGGGGGGGGTCAAAAGGGGCGGGGTTTACTATAGAAGTCTATGGGAAAATTGAAAAAAAAAACAATTTCAAATGGTCATAACTTAAAAACTAATGTAAATAATATGGGGACTTCCGTAACTATTGTACGATTAAAATGGGATGAATTGGGTTTTATCGGGGGGGGGGGGGGGTGGGTGCGAGTAATTTCTGCTTGATATGTTTCATTTTCAGCATTATTCAGTGTCACTATATTCTTTTAACCTTCTCTTTCAGCATACTTATATCGGGCGCATGCCCCCCCCCCCCCCCCCGACCCAGCGGGTTAGCTGCGCCAATGAGAACCAAAACCCAAATTTTTGGTTCGCGACAACGAAGTTGAGGGGGACTAATATAGTACCCCCGACGTCCACAGCCATTTCTAAATTACTAGTTGAAATATGGTTATATATTTTTGTGTTCATGTGACATGAGATGAAGGTCACATGAACCATATTATACGGTTGACTGGCTTTTAAGTTTGATGTCAAAAATCAGTTTTATCATACAAAGTGACCTACAATCATATTACTTGGTGTGAGGATGCATCTCGGGGATTAACACAACCTCCCACCAAAATTAGGTCATTCTGACCTATCTATCGCGCTTCATTGACTTAGGTTAAGTTTTACGTCCGAGTTCAATTCTCCGATACAATGCGTTCTATCATCATATTACTTGCTGTAAGGGTGCATCTCAAAATTAGTGGGGAAACGAGGCGAACTTTGTAATCATAGATTTCTGGTTTAGAGGGGGGAATCAATTGGTGATCGTTTGAGAGACTTTCATAACAGCGTCCTGTTACAATCATTACTTGTTTCTAATTAATTTGAATTATATGATTGATATGGTTTCAGAGGGGAAGATTTATTTTGTAATTGTGGACGGAAGAATGACGGATGCAGTAATGGCAATAGCTCACATGACCAACAGAGGGTCATGTGAGCTAGAAACCTTAATTACTATATACATGTAACGCTTTAATATATCAGTCGTTACCATAATATGCATGTAGACTTCGATACTTATTAAACATTCATCTTGTAATTTTTTTTAAAAAAATAAGTATTATTTTTTAAAAACCATTATATCGAAACCACACAAAATGTAAAAATATCAGTTTCTCGTCCGTTTGTTTGTGGTCTTTAAAGTAACATTATGTTAACTTTAGCGGATACTGTTACTGTAGACTTTCGCTGTGTTTTTTTTTTTTTGTGGAGTTTAGCGGAAATTTGTTTTGGATTTTAGCGGTGTTGTGGACTTAAGTCGAATTGTGGACTTTAACGGTGCCACAGTGCCTCATTCTTATTAGAATTTTCACCAACAGTGACTTAAAACTTTAGAAAGTAACAGATTAATATTAGAACTGTTAAGTCTGACAGTAACCTACTGTCTAAAGGCATTACACAAAACTTTCAAACACACATTGCGTTGATGAAAGTAGATCATGGTTTTAAATATAATACATAAAAACTATAAAAAAAAATCATATATTCTCTATAATTAATAATAAAATTAAAAGTAATAGATTAGCAGTCATTCAGAAGAATTGGTGGTGAGGTAACAGGAAGTAAATATCAGTTTTATATTTATTTTTTGAAGGTTGTTGAGTGGCAGTGCAAACTGAAATTATGAAATATGAAATTATTCTTGCCAGCTAGATTAGTCCAAGAATAATTTTGGTTAACTCAGTAACAACGTGTGCGGAGTACTTTAAAAGTTTGTACCGTATTAAGTAAGGTAGATAACAATATTTATATATCACAAACATCGTCCTTGAGTTTTGATAACCTCGACTTTATCCTAATAATACGTGTAGTAAACCAATATAAATTTAGATAATTAAATAGACATATTGTGACCAATATACAGTAAAGTGTCGATAAACTAGATACTGGATAGTATGTTTAAACTAGTTCTACTTACCAGACATCAAGATTTTATTTTATCTATTACCGGAGAGATGTTCCCTATTATAAATTTTCCCTTTATTGGCGATGACATCAAATTGATATCTTAGTTCCATAATAACATGGTAAATTAAACTCTCTGACAAAAATAGTTAAATGGTTAATTTCAAACACCAATTGTCCTAATACGAGTTTTCCCCAAAGTCAAACGATCTTTTACGGGAATAGACTGGGGTCATGTAGCTTCATAACACGCTTCATATATAAAACTGGTAAATTTGCCAATCTTATGGAAAATCTGCATTAATTAATAAGGATTTTTTTACTACCTTCAAATTTATAATCTCCCACAAAACCTTACTTTCTGGTACTCTTTTTCGCCCAATCTCACCACTTGCAATTTCTACAAAAAGTCTTTAGAAAGTTTAAAGAAAGTTTTCTTTCACTGAGAAGTTAGATTTGTGTGGATTTCAAACAAAGAATAAAATTTTAAAATGCAGGTTGACAGAAAAGCGTTTGATGATGAGATTATGTATCTGGCCATATAGGGTATACAGCCAATATATCTTTCAAGTCTTTAACCAGTTTTCTTAAAATTTAAAACTATACAATAATTTAACTTCTTTTTCTAGCATTTCCACAATATCCTTCGTAAATTGGAAATTATGAACAAGGTATTCCCGTCCTAGTTTCTGTTTTAATACTGTCAATAAATGCAAGTCTCCCCAATAACCCATAGAATCTTTTGATTTACTTGAGATCTTTTCGCATAAGGGCTAAAAATTAAAAAAATTGTGTAACTCTTTCTCATAAATACTGGAAATTTATACTGGCCTAGGTTGGTTCCCTAGAATTCCCTAAAATTCATTGAAAAATCTTCTCGTTTGAAACCACTTGACCAATTGGAACTAGACTTGGCAGTAATGGTCCTTTGACGATTCTCTTTCAGAATTGTGTCCGATGACCCGGACTGTTAACCAGGATGGCCGCTACAGCACATCTTAGTTTAACATAGGACCCTATGGGAAAATTCATTTAAAAATGTTCTTGTCTGAAACCACTTGACCAATTGGAACCAAAGTTGGCAGCACTGGTCCTCTTTCAGAATTATGTCAGATGACATCATCTGTCAACCAAGATGGCCGCCACAGCTTAACTTAACATAAAAGCTGATGGGAAAATTCAGAATCGTGTCCGATGACCTGGACAGTGAACCAAGATCACTGCTACATCCGAACTTAGTTGAACACAGAACCGTACAGAAATTCATTTAAAAATCTTCTTGTCGGAAACCAATTGACCAGTTGGAACCAGAGTTGGTAGCAATGGACACAATTTCCTGATTTGGCAGCGATGGTCCTTAGATTGTTCTCTTTCAGAATTATGTATGATGACCCCGACAGTCAGTCAAGATGGCCCCCACAGCCAAACTGAGTTTAACATAGGGCCCTATTGGAAAACCAGCCAGATTAACTGCTACACTTAAATTTTAGTCCTGCTCAAGGTGGACAAGTTAAATCCAGGTGAGCAATATAGGCTATTGTGAGCCTCTAGTGTTGTTTATGCATTAAACTCTACTTAGCATAGTAATGGTGCATTTTACGATCTGACGATCTGACGATCTTTCGAATTTCCAGCGTTGTGTTGTAAAATACAAAAGAAAAATTAAATGCCCCTTATACAACATCACAACAAACCCAGCTAAAAACATCAAAGTTAACACAGATAAACTAAAAAGAATCGGCAAATTTTACAATTCTATATATAGATTGTGTTCTGATATCCGATGGCCATGCGGAACGCCAAAGTAGAACAAAACTAAGTGGAAACCTACCATAATCTGAACCAACAATAATTTAATAACAAAACTATGTATTATTGAAGTTTTTCTTTAAATTTTGATCTAGTATTTTTGTGGTGGGTTGAGTTATTATATATTGGTATAAACTCAATATATTTTGAATATGCCTTTGCCTGTATTTTCTGTGAGAGTCTGTTGTAGTTATTGTTCTTCCTATATATAATAATAATAATGGGAGTGTCAGTTCATGAAGAGTTTGTTTACTGTGGTGTGGTGTGGGTTGGTTTTGTTCAAATGTCTTTGAATAATTTTTTTTTGTTTTGTTCTGCAAACACCAGACAGTATTTGCAGGAACAATTTACCAATAGCTTCCGCATCTGTCAAAAAATGTGGTACGGTAATTGACAGTTAGTATTGGTTAAGTCATCGCTTGCAGCCGTCATGTTCTAGTGTACTGGGTGAATTTTTAGCTCATTGCAGAAGACCTTGACTTTCGAGACGTGGAACAGCAATAAAAGCTCTTTTCACTTTCTTTTGGTAATATGTTCCAGAATGCAAAGAACCAATTCGGTTTCTATGTTAATCTCCATATGGGGGTACCAAGATATGAGAGAAAATTTCATAAAAATAAAAATTAATTTGTTGAAAAATAACAGCACCTCAATTAAGTGGAAATGTATCCGATTAATTTAATGCAACTAAAATAGTACGTTCCCATGGCTTTTCATGCCGAAAAATGAGGCTCAAAAAGGAGGGATAAATTTTTGCCAAAAATCGGGGGGTACCCACTTAAATCATTGAAATTACCCACATTCTTAAAAGCTAGTTTGAAATTGTTTTATCTCATATGTTTGGAAGGAAGAACCTCTGCCGTTTAAAATTATTTATTATTTAATTTAATATTGACCAATGGGCAGCGAGTTTCACTTTCATTTCAGCGCTAAATGTTCCCTTCACAAGATGTCTGCGCCCAGTATTTTATGAATTGGTACATTGTATCCTCCAGTATTGCACGAGTAAATTTCTTATGTACATTAACCGAACATCCGCCTTGTCTCAAACACAAAATTGTTATACATTCGTCACATTTGAATTCATTAAAATTCATGACATATGGCAGCATTTTCATTATCGTATTTTTGACATTACTCCGAGTCATAACTTATGACCACTCTAAGACATTGGTTATTCACTGACATTTATCAGAATTTAAAACAAATCACACTATGTCAGATGGACGGATATCAGACATTTTCATGATATTCATATCACTCGATCCACACTGATACACGACAGCTACCATTGATACAGTTGATATGTTGTCGTGTTATGGTTCAACATGACAATGATGCAGAAGTATATGGCAATAGTTTACACAATCATTGCTGATACGTTCATACAAATCTGAATTTGAAACCATAAATCTCTTTTATTTCATTTTCTTGTTATGTTTCAGATAGAATTACAAGTCTATAACAACGAAGATCGTCCTATCACATGGCCATACAGTGCATCAACATTATTTCGGTATTTTGTGATATATTTTATTTAAACTATACAAACAGACCTTTGTGTTCTGTACATTAGAGTATGGAATACAATAAAATTCGGGAAAATAAAATAAAACGAATCAAATACAAAGTTAGGTACTGCATTTCAAATATATTGTGGCAGCTATTAATCGTCTATATACATTTCAAAAACATGAATTGATGATTGTTTTTTCACAAGCATGTTTATGAGTAAATCAAAAATTTGAGGTCTGTTTCGTTGCATGATATTGTAGAACTGGGCATGCCCGATTCCGCACAAAATGGCAGATCTGGGCATGCCCAGTTCTACAATTATATGCACCCGTATATACCTGAATATTTACTGTTTACACGTTTTGTCCTTTGTTTTAGTATTCTTTCGAGAGACCAGTCGTAGAAAGATCTAGAATCACCAGTAACTTATAAATAAATGTCATACGTTTACTGTAGATCACTGAGACAAGTTGGCAAATATCATCTTAACTTATACATTTATTGCATCTTTTTCCTTATATAGCATTTCCAAAAAAGAAATGAAAACGAACTGATGAAAGTATTGTAATGTAATACTGCAACGCAAACAAACATTCATTTCATAACTTTCTTACTGTCCGGAGAAAAAAGACAAGGTATATCCGAGTCGTTATTACCAGTGATCTTCTCATTCCATACTTTCGCTTTTTCTTTTCCTTTCAATTGCTGATCGTTTCCATCATGATGGTGACTTGAGACATGGAAATAGCTATATTCAGCACAATTAAAAACAAAATTATTATGTATCATCTTATCTGCTTTCGAGCTTTCAGAGTTGAAGTAAGTCGGCAACCAGTATGACATCGGACGAACTGATTGATGTAATGCCTTCTTAACAGCAAGACTCAAAGACATGACTTTTTTCCTAAAAACAGAATATGTTCGAAAATACAAAAATAAAAGAATAAACATAGTACTGCTGTCACAAGTAATTCGTATAAATGATTAAGAGCTAGGCATGAATTCATCTTTGATGTTTATTAATTTAATCAAATAAAATAAAATTATAAGATGAAAGTTAATAAAATTCGTAATGGTTCAACGGAACCCAATGTCTCGCCTGCTTTCGCTGTCGTCTATGTTTTCAGTGTAACAGTTGAATGTACTTAATTTTTCTCCACGTGTTATTTATTGATCATAAAGAAGCTTCTGTCAAAGTTTGATAAAAATTCAGGATAGTTTAAGAAAGTACTTAATGTTTTAAAAACTGCAGACTGTATGTAATGTTAACTGGGAAGAAAAACTTAGTCAATTTACAAGTAAAATACGGAAAAATTGGGGGAAAATATTATAAAAATTTTCCTCTGAATACTATCTTTTGATCATGAACATGCTTCTGTAGAAGTTTGGTAAAAATCAAGGATGGTTTAAGAAAGTAATTAATGTTTTAAAAACTTTAACTGCAGACTGTATGTAATGTTAATTGAGAGAAAAAAAGTCCATTTATAAGTATAATACGGAAAAATGGGAAAAACATTATTATAAAACTTTCCTCTCGATACTATCTTTCGATCACGAAGCTTCTGTCCAAGTCTGGTAAAAATCCAGGATGTTTTAAGAAAGTACTTGTTTTAAAAACTGCAGACTGTATGTAATGTTAACTGTGAGAAAAACTAGGTCCATTTATAAGTAAAATACAGAAAAATGGAGAAAACAATATTATAAAATTTTCCTCTGGATACTATCTTTTGATCACGAACAAGCTTCTGTCCAAGTTTGGTAAAAATCCGGGATGGTTTATGAAAGTTATTAATGTTTAATAACTTGAACCACAGGGTGAATGTAAATGTTGACGCCACCGACACCGCCGAAGACGACGACAGAATGTAGGATCGCTATGTCTCGCTTCCGAAACTAAAGTCGTAGGCTCGACAAAAACGAATACATGTTGCTATTTATAAAATTAAAATGAGAAAAGTTTTTCTTGAGGTCATAAAAATATATTCCAAAGTGAAAGTTGAAGTTATTATTTAAATACTTCGAACGATATTTTAAGCAAATTTAAACTGAGATATAAATAATTAACAGTTATATACAACAAAACAATATATACTTACTTGGATATTTTTCTACAACTTCTGTACAGTATAAGCAGCTTTAAGATATACAACTTCTTGGCTTAAAATTAAAATATATATCACAAAACTAGAAATTCCCACTGCGTCTAATTTTAAGTCTTATTCAACAGACTTTATCGAGGCCGTTTAAAAATTCGAACAGTAAAGTTAGAACATACATGACACAGATACATATATATAGGTATAGGTAAACACATAATGATATAACCTAGAGGCCTAAATATTAATCAATGGGGGATTTTTTAATGACATTCAAAATAATTAAATTAAATAGTCCTTAATTTCACTAATAAAATAATTCAGATTAACTGACAGATATAACACTACTTATTAATTGTTTAATTATAAAATTTAATTGCTGGATTGAACAATGTTATAAAATAATTATAGGATTTATTTTGACAATTTTATTTAGTATCAAAATAAAGCCTATATATAAATCTTGACACCGGCAACATAAGCTTGAAGAAAAAATTATATCAAGTTTACCTGTATATATTGTTATACTCACAAGATTTTTATTGAAATTTGCACAATGGAGTTTGACCTTGTCTATATTGTAATGGCACCACATGTATTTGTTTATCAACAACTAGAAAGTTACGCGCGCAAGCGCGGGGATTCACACTTGCAGCACAGCAAAATTAATCAGATATGTGTGATATCCCAAGATTTCATTAGAATGAGTGCTGGATTTGATAATTTACACTGTGTGAATAGTATGATAATTATTTGGTTTTGTGGTAAATTACATTGCATTTGGTGAGTTTGTTCGAATAATACACACCTTGGATACACTCCTTGAATAATCCATGCCTTATGGAATATAACTTTCTCATATGAAAATGCAAGATGGACATATTGTTGTTGTAGATTAGCCTCTGACAGCTTTTACATCTGCCACTGCTTAGTTAAAGTGATTTTTACCCAATATGAATTGATTGACAAATTGTTTGTGCTTAGGACCATCAAAGTTTACTCAAGATTTTCTGCTAGTAGTCTTATTACTTCAGATTTGAATCTCATTCAACTAATCTTTGGATTTTGGAGTCTGTTTTTATCTTTATATAGTTGGTGACATCCCAGGTATATTTGATCAATACAGATCTGATAAAATATACCAGTCAGGATGGACAAATTTCGACTATTGAATTCCATTTGAGCCGGATAATTTGACTAAGGCAGGGTCACAGAAGGTTGCTCCCGGCCTTTCAAAAATGTTACTATCCGTCTGCGTTATTAGAAACCAGAGGATCTCACATTTCTGAAAGAGGACGTTCTAAGCACCATTGCTGCCATGTCTGGTTCCAATTGGCCAAGTGGTTTTACCGTTTCACCTAGACTGTTAACAGTGTATCGAGTCAATAGCTAAACATCAATTTCGTTCAACTCTGTTTCAAGTAATGTGACTTTGGATTTATCGATATTTTCTAAATCTTAGAATTTTCTTTATCTTAGTTAAGTTTTCTGTAATACATTTCCAGAGACAGAGGATTATGTACATCAGAAAAAAGGGATGAGAACTCTAAGACCTGCATCTTAGAAACATATTTGAAAAATCATAGCTACAAATAAAGTAGTCCACAACACTAACATCTTTACACGTGAACAAACCATCCTTATCATCCACTGTTCTACCATTTAAAATAAAAATATCACGAGAACGACAGAGTTGAAGAAAAGTATTGCCGGAAGTATTCTTTGTACTATCTTTGCTGCGGCGAAATTTTAGCATATTGAAATCACTCAGCACGGATGCTAAATCTATATTTACAAAACTACTATGGTCATGTGAACTGTTTTCAGCTATAATAAATTCATTATCAGTACCAGTTCTACTATTAAATTCACCTGCAAGTAGGAGAACTTTAATATCTCTTCTTCAATTTCATCAAAACATTCAGGTCTACTATACAAACATTAAAAACAATTAAATTCAATAGTCCTTAATTTCAAAAACAAAATAATTCAGATTAACTGACAGATATAACAATACTTATTGTTTATCACGTGTCAAGTTTTATAAAATGTAATTACTGCATTGAACAAAGTTACAAAATAATTAAAGGCTTTATTTTGACATTTTTATTTTAGTGTCAAAATAAAGCCCATATGTAAATCTTGACACCTGCAAGGAATGGTTGCATTCATATAGCTTGAAGAAAAAACTATATCAATTTTACATGTATATATTGTTATACTCCACAAGATTCATATTAAAATGTGAGCATACAGTGGATCACAATAGATGTTTAGAACTATTTAAAAGTGAATAAGAGAATTAATCTGAAATCCCCAAAACATTGCAAATGCTGTTCGCCAAATTTTCCAGTTTTAAATAATGAGTGCGGTCTGAGTCTCCAGCCAATTCACTTTATAGGAATCTCGGACTAATATTGTTGAGATACTAAGAATAAACTCAATTTATTGTAGCTAAGATTTAAGTGCTTAAATCACAAGCAAAAAAAAACAAAAACAAAAAAATTCCAACTCCTCATTCCGACCAGAGGTTCCCAGGAGCCTGTATCGCCCACCTGAACACCTGAGTTAATCTTTGGTTGGCAGACCATCTTATTAGAGATAATTCTATAAGAGGACATTAACCGAAGGACAATTGCTGCCCAATTTGGCTTAAATTATCCAACTGTTTCCAGACAAAAAGATCTTTTAGTGATTTTCCCATAGGGTTTTATGTAAACTACAGTGTATGTTCGGCTATGGCACCAATCTTGAATGGAATAAGTTTTGAAGGGCACCATTCAAGGACCATTCCATCAAAGTGTGGTTCCAATTGCCCAAGTGGTTTCAGATGAGAAGATCCTATAAAGATTTTCAAGAAGATCTTTGAGTGATTTTCCCATAGAGTCCTATGTTAAACTATGTTTGGCTATGGTGGCCATCTTGGCCAATCTGAAATAGGACTACATAAGGACCATTGCTGTCAAGTTTGGTTCAAATCGGGTGGCTGGTTTCAGACGGAGAAATTTAAGTGGTTTTCTTTGTTAAAATAATTTTTGGTATAGTGGCCATCTTGGAGCTCAAACCAGGTTATCGGACACAAATTTGAATGAGGACAATCTAAAGGACCATTGCTAGCAAGTTTGGTTCAAATTGGCTCGATGGTTTCAGACAAGAAATTTAAGTGATTTTTCCATTGGGTCGTATGTTCAACTAAGTTTTGCTATGATGGCTATCTTTGATGTTGGATTGGGTCATAGGACACAAATCTGAAAGATGGCCATCTAAGGACCATTGCTGCCAAGTTTGGTTTGGTTCAAATTGGTTGTCGGTTTCAGACAAGAAGAAATTTAAGTGATTTACCTACAGGGTCCTTTGTTAAACTAAGTCCGGCTATGGCGGTTTTCTTGGATGTCGGAATGGGTCATTGGACGCAAATCTGAAAGAGGACCACCAAAGGACCATTGCTGCCAAGTTTGGTAATGAACACACAAACATGTAATTTATCCCTTTACAACAACTTGTGAGGGAATAAGATTGTTGAGAGGAAAAGTGTAAAACATGCAAAGATATAACGACATGTTGAACCAAATTTCTGAATATCAAGTCGACAATTCAATATTAAAAAATAGAGAGAAAAAACACAAACCCTTTTAAAGATGATTACATGTCATGTATATGTAGCACATGTAAATTATTCATAATGATTAAGTGAGAACCATACGATTAATTATCTATAAACATGTTAAAAAATCTTTAAAGTCTTTAAAAAAAATCTTGAAATATTTAGCATGAAATTAATGCAAGGAAAAGTGATTTAAATCAATTGGAAAATTTTGATGAATATAGTACATTTGTACTCTAATTTCTAGATATATTGCATCTTGAAAGGAAAAATTTTTTTGGTGTGATTTTGATACAGCATTTTTTGGGTCAAATCTCTTAGGAAATATTAGGTTTAAATGTTTTAGATCATTACACTATTTGTAGATCTTATCATGTTTAATTCATACAGTTTCTTTTGTATTTTTCAAGAAAAAAAAACAAAATTCACAAAAAACGGATGAAAATCGTTGTTTAAGAGCAATAACTCCTACAGGAATTGAAAGACAATATCGCCCATGCTACATTGTTAGTAGATCTATCATGCTTAACAATTTTATAGTTTACAGTTTCTCTCTATCTATTAAAGTTTTCAACAACAAAAAACAAAATTCACAAAAATAGACTAAAAATTGTCATTTAAGGGCAATAACTCCTATAGGAATTGATTGATGGTATCGGTCATGTTACATCATTTGTAGATCTTATCATGCTTGACAATTTCATAGTTTACAGTTTCTCTCTATATATTATAGTTTTCAAGAAAACAGCAAAATTCACCAAAAACGGATAAAATCGTCATTTAAGGGCTATAACTGATATAGGACGACAACTGACAATTTCGGACCAAATGAATGAGAGTTCAAACTTTGCATTCTGATCATTTTTAGGTAGCTAACGGATTTTTTCTGTTTTGGTGATAGATCATGATATTTAAGCAAAAAACATGGTCATACCCCTATGTTCTATTTTTAGCCCGAGCGACCATTTTGAATGAACCACGGACACAAAACTCATAAGCTTTAATCTAGATACCCAATATATGCATCAAACCAAGTTTGGCTTCAATTGGCTCCGTGGTTTCAGAAAAGACCTTTTTGTGAATTGTTGACAGACAGCCCCTATGTTCTATGTTTTCCCCAAGCGGACATTTTGAATCAACAACGGGTACAAAAATCACACACTTTAATCAAGACTTTCTAAAGATGAATCAGTCCAAGCTTGGTTTAAATCCGCTCAGTGGTTTCAGAGGAGATCTTTTTATGAAATGTTGACGGACGGACGACGGACGCCAAGTGATGACAGAAGCTCAAACAATTAAATATTATACTTGTATTCAATTTAATAGCTTTGAAAACAAGCGAAAACGTAATATAAAATCATTAACAAGTAATGTAATCTTAGTTTTATTACCAAACCAATAACTAAATTGCCACGCCCCTTATCTGTAAATCAGATATAGATTAACACTTGTTCTGTAAATAATACTTATAAATACATATCAACATGTTTGTCCATAGGTCACAATAATAATGCGGACTTCTAAAACAAGTAAATTTTCAATGGAGTTCCTAATAGCACCACATCGATTTGTTTATAAACAATACGTGTGTTAATTAAAGTATATAAAAAATGAAGGCAAGTTATTTGAATTGTAATATATAACAGTTATTTGATACCATACATGGTAGTTGTCGTTTTTCAAAGAAGCTTCAGCTGTTTGCTTTAGCAAACTGACTCCAGCACTTGAATTGATACAACATATGTAATTTGTTTACCTTTTTTTTTATTTATGTGGTAATATTTTAGTGTAGTTGTCCTAAATAAATAAAGAAATAAAAGTGATAGCACATGCGCCCTAACTTTTATTAATTTTACCCCTATTTCCAAAGCTTCCATACGGCGATCCCTGGGTTGCTTCAATGATGTAAGTAAAAATAACCACCAAAATAGCGAGAAGTAAACTATCATATACACGCAGAAAACTAAAATGGATATAGTAAGACGATATATAACAATTTCCAACAATTTTATAACTTTGGACAGGCGCATGACTCAGGCGACGGGGTAAAAAATTCTGTCGTTGGAAGAACCTTCCCCTCTAATTCAGACTAATATGTAAAAATAAACATACACACGATTACCATTCAAAATCATTCCATAGAGATCCAATTCATAACTCAGATATGTACATATTATCAGGTTTTCTGCAAACGTATATCGTAAATTATCGTATTTCCCCATGCCTATATCGACCTGCTGAGGCCTTCACAATTTCCCGTATTTCGGCACTGTGACGTCGTAAAGAGTTGACCCGATCTTAATATGAGCTGACCCGAATATATCAGCGACGTCATAATGTTTGACCCAACGTTGACCCGAATATATCAGGAAACATCCGGTTATGGGCAGATGGCCATTGAAAAGTAAGAAATTCCATTAAGATTGCTAGTTAACAATACGATAAATTTATCATCAAGTTTTCTTCAAACAAATATTGTAAAATATAAGCCGCTCGACACAATATAAAGATTTTTAGCACGTTCGCTACGCTCACTCGCCGAAAAAGCTTCACATTGTGTCTCGCGGCTGATATTTTACGATATACGTTTGCAGAAAACCTGATAATATGTACATATCAGCCGCGAGACACAATGTGAAGCTTTTTCGGCGAGTGAGCGTAGCGAACGAGCTTGTCGAGCGGCTTATATTTTACAATATTTGTTTGAAGAAAACTTGATGATAAATTTATCGTATTGTTAACTAGCAATCTTAATGGAATTTCTTACTTTTCAATGGCCATCTGTCTATAACCGGATGTTTTCCTGATATATTCGGGTCAACGTTGGGTCAAACATTATGACGTCGCTGATATATTCGGGTCAGCTCATATTAGGGTCGGGTCAACTCTTTACGACGTCACAGTGCCGAAATACGGGAAATTGTGAAGGCCTCAGCAGGTCGATAGGCATGGGGAAATACGATAAATATAAAAAATACCTACATGCACGTAGGCAATATACCACATCGTGAATGCTCGCAGTTAACCGAAGTGTATCGGACAATGAGTATTACGTTTTTTATTAGCAATTTATTACGAAGGTATTCTGATGGTCGATTTGAAAACTCACAACTTTTGCGGTACGTATGTCGGTGAAGCCTTAGGTTCTTCGCGTAGCTATGAAAATAAAAATCTTTAACGTTGATAAAACTGTAAAAAGTCATTTGAAGTGACTTCAAAAAGAGCATATTTATTTTACAAATATTTGACAATATTTTGAATTTTGATTTTTTTATACACAAATATCATACAAAAAAAACCTTACATAGATATTATTTCAGTCAAAAATTTACAGATATCTGAAATCATAAAGTTCTTGAAATAAATAAATACATGCAAGTCATTTCAAAATTGAATTAATAATACTATTAACGAAGAAATACTAACATTCCAGTCATATTTCGGGAACAACTCTTATCCAATTGATTCGAACTCGATGTTAGTACTCGGGTATTTAAAATGTTATCAATCATAAATAGTAAACTGGAAATTCCATTTTCCGCAGACAAAAATAAAATATCAGTAACATCGTTTGGCCTGCTTTTTTGTATTTGTATTCATATGAAAGATCTGGAAGGCAGCCAATAATGCCTTTTATAAATGAAGTATTCAAGTGACCTATTAACACCTTTTAAATTAATAATTCATGTAAATAAGAATGTCTTAAGAAATCCTTTAACTGAATATTACAAATATTGACCTGAATATTAATACATATCTTTTCTTTTTATTTATTGAAAGGGATATTTGAAATTCTTTCTAATTTACGTAGCTTTCTCTGCTGCTGAAAATCAAATCAAATAATTTAGTTAACAGCAATTTCAAAACAAAACATGTCTCTTTTAGATGGGTAAATAATTACCAATATCTAAGAAAACTTGTTGCAAAGAAAGAAATTATATTTGAAATGCGCAGATGTTTTTGGGGCGGAAATATGTGCCAGTCGACTGGTATGCGTTCCATATTGTGCTTGTAGCGGAAATGGAAGAAGCAGTTTCGTAACCGCAAATTTTTAAATTTAGCTTTTACCCCTTCTTTATACTTTCTCGCTAGTCTCTGGCGTTTTTTTTTTTTTTTTTTGTTTGCTTTTTGATTATCTTTATGAAATATTCCTACCTTTCGTCTGCTTTCTTCACCAAAACGATGAATGGCCAATTTTTTAACTACTTTTTTGACGAAGGACAATTCCTATGACAGAATGTGAAGATAAAAATATCTGAAATCGAATTTTTTTTCTTCAAAACCAGATATTTATTTGTAAATAGTTATACAGATGAAATGTTTACAAATATTAGTAATCTTATATTTAAGACAGTCTAGCTCTTCCACTGAAATAGTCCGTATTGTAGCTAAAAGGGACTTAAAACATCACAAACCAAGAGCTAAATGGTATATTTAAGATTACACTCCAGTCGTCGTAAGAGGGATGGAAAAAGGAAAAAAATGTATGGTTGGGTATTTAAGTAACTTATCGATACCCTTTATAAGTCACTGATGGCAGAAAATTTACGATTTTAAATCTTTTAAGGTTTTCAGGTTTAAACCTATTTTGTTTGGGAATAATGATCTCCAAAACTTCAAAATATTTAAACTTAATACCTTTTAATGCATTCTAATACAATTTACAAATTCAGGACCTTATTGATATTTTTACTACTCCCTTTTCAATTTCATGTTATATACTTTGAAATTAAAGGAGTTGCCTTTAGAGTTGTTGAATTGCTCCATCAATGAAAAGAAGAGATACCTGGCAAAGGATTGAAAAAATACCGTACATGGAGAGTATAAGTAAGCGTGAACTCAAGTTGGAGAATTCTGTGTCAACGACAAAAATACACGACCAATAAATATAGGATACACAGCAAAACCAAATTTCTGGCGATTTTATAAAACGGAAATGTGCACAAATAGCAAACACAAATAAATATTGATTGTTTTTTTTTTCATCCACTGACAAATATTACATGCATTTTCAGCATGAAAACAAGACCTAGGTACCCAGAAATAGCAAGAACAATAGTGTCAATGAATACTAAATAATACACATTGAGAGTATTACGGATAATTTAGCCTTATGTAGCGAGCGAACATTAACCTACACTTCTAAATCTACAGGAAGGTCTTTAACGTGTATGGAGCGTGGCATTCTTTATAAAAAGTTACCAACTTAAGTCCACGGCCAAGCATTCTCTAATACTGTCAATCGACCAATTCTCGCCATTCCACCCGAGGAACACACAAGAAAATGAAACCATAGAATGATTATATGTTAGAAGCAATTTTAATTTTTTTCGCACAAAATGCTGTTCATCAATTCAGTTGTTTTCTTGTGAAAAACGTGATGGAGAGAACTACTCCTTTGCCAGTATACAAATGACAATTGGTCTTTAAAGTGGACAGGAACACCAACAAAAAACAACAGTATAAAAGATGTAAATCATATAGATGCAGATAGGTTGAAATAAAAAACAGAAATGGTAAAGTAAAATCGACGATAAATGATCAAGGCTAAGCAATCCAAACTGGACACCAGCCTGCCAAAAAAATGTTTCAACAAGTTGTCTTCTGACCGAAGAACAATGAACCACAGAATGTATATCCGTCAAACATAAATAAAAAAAAACGGATGAAAGGCGGTAAATTACCTGAAACGCAAACAGATGAACTAATTATATTAATTTATGCGTATTACATATACATAAACCGGTTTTTCAACCAAAATAAAGTGTGTTGTAACTAAATGGGACAAACCCATAATCGGTTTCTGTGGATCTGTTTAGATATTGGTGACTGGTATTTGTTTTGAGTTTTGTTACGACTGTTGTCTGGACAGCAAAAGATGTGTTCTTCACCAGCCTCGTTTAAACGTGTTTTAAATAATATATCATCTACTTTTTAGCTCACCTGGCCAAAGGCCATGTGAGCTTTTGTCATCACTTGGCGTCCGTCGTCCGTTAACTTTTCACATTTTAATCTTCTCTTCTGAAACCACTAGGCCAAATGAAATTAAATTTGGCAGGAAGCATCTGTGTAAGGTCTTTAATAAAGTTTGCTCTTTTCGTCCCGATCAGACAACAAACATGGTCGCCATGCACAATTGTTGATTCTGATTGGCTGAGTTTTCCAAAAGTCTTCTCCTCTGTAACTTCTAGGCCAAATGGAACAAAAGTTGACAGGAAGCATATATGGGAGGTCCTTTATAAAGTTTCCTCCTTTTGTCCTAATCGGACTACAAATATGGCCGCCATAGCCAGTTCTTGTTTCTGATTGGCTGACATAAAAAAAGCTTCTCCTCTGAAATTGCTTGGCCAAATGGAACTAAACTTGACAGGAAGCATATATGGAAGGTTGTTTACAAATATTCCTCATTTCGTCCCGATCGGACAACAAACATGGCCGTCATGGGCAATTCTTGTTTCTCATTGGTTGTTTAAAAAAAAAATCTGGAACTGCTTAGCCAGATGGAATGAAACCTGACAGGAAGTATCTATTGGAGATTCTGTACAAACTATCCTCATTTTGTCCCGATCGGACTACAAATATGGCCACCATGGGCAGTTCTTGTTTCTGATTGGATAAGATAAAAAAAATCTTCTCCTCTGAAATCACAGGGCCAAATGGAACGAAACTTGACAAGAAGCATATATTGGAGGTCCTTTATAAAATTTTCTCATTTTGTCCCAATTGGACTACAAATATGGACGCCATGGGCAGTTCTTTTTTTTTCTGATTGGCTAATATAAAACTATCTTCTCCTCTGAAGTCGCTTGGTCAAATGGAACGAAACGTGACAAGAACCATCTATGGGAGGTTCTTTAGAAAGTTTCCTCATTTCGTCTCGATCGGGCAACAAACATGGCTGCCATGGGCAATTCTTGTTTCTGGTGGGTTGATATAAAGAAATCTTCTTCTCTGAAACCGCTTGGCCAAATGAAATGATACTTGACAAGAAGCATCTGTGGGGGGTTATTTACAAAATTTTCTCATTTTGTCCAGATCATGCGACAAACATGGCCACCATGGGCAATTCTTGTTTCTGCCAGGTAAGCGGTACAGGCTCGGCCCTCTGAGCCTCTAGTTCATATATGCAAGACTTTTCAGAGTTGTGTGATGAAGAGTGGCAGTTTTTGACCTCTTGAAGATCAGAAATATTTCTGATCGGTCCAGATTGGTGTATATTTGTAGCAAGTCTGGTTATGACAGAATTTACTTTTCCAATGTCAGCATGATGATATAAATGGACGATTCTGTTGAGAAAAATAAATTTGAATTTTCTGAAAGAAGAAACGATACCCGTCGAACACATTTTTTTTTCAAATCGGTCGGATAAGATCAAGAATCAAATGTAGTCGCCTCATTCATAAATATAAAATTACTATAACAACGTCAATTCATTAGTCCTAACCCAAAGATTCATCAGACATGAAAACATGCAAGTATGAATATCAACAATCGTATTTACTCTCAACAGACAGACTTAATACATCGAGAGGGAGAGCATCTTCTATTAATCCTGCTTCTTTCTTGCGAATTGAAAGATTTTATGTAAAAGGGTTTCAATAACACGACCAAACTGATAGTACAACAGGAAAATGTTTAGATACATTTTAAACCTAGGAATAGGTGGCACTTACATAGCCATCATAAATATTGTTATTGCTTGAAAGTTTTGATGAAAAGCACTTAATTCTAACTAACTGATGTACAGTTTCGGTTTTATATTTTTTTCCCTAAAATTATCCATCAACCAGAGCTAATCTACTTGTATTGGTTTGTTTGCATCCGGAAAGAATAAACACAAAAATACATGATATTAAACAATACTATTATAAGCTAACAAATTGGCTGAAGTAAAAATGAAAATTTTAAAACAGAATGTTTTTCGTACAAATATATAAATGTGTACAAACCAACTCAGAGTTAGGAATTAATAGTAGACTTGAAAAACACTATCTACTTCTATTTATAAACGATTGATTTAATTGAAAATAGAAAACTGTCATATCTGTATTGTATTAAAAATAAATACATGGAAAATACAAAATCCTATAAGATTTAAATATCCTTATTAAAAAAGTATATGATTCTAAAAATAAACGAATTCGGTTAACTGGGAAATATTTATTATTCTACATGACAGCGATAAAGCAACTATGCTTATGCAAAATCATGAACCATACGAATATTGATAGTAAGCTATTTTTAGTTATGTTTCAAAATTTCAGAAAAGTCCTAAAATTAATTTATAAAAAGAATGCTTAAAGTGAAGATTCTTATGTGAAATTAGCATTATGAAGCCAAATAATTAATCATTTTGGCAAAGTAAAGAAAAACATTTCAAAAGTGTCTTTTACTTTCAGTTCAAGATGAAATTTTCGTCTGTTTTGTTTACCTTTTAATTTTCCACACCAACCACTGGAATCTACATATGAAATAGTTACTAATATTTCACTAAAGAGTAATTCATTCTTAAAATCTACTTATTAAGCAAGCATATAAGATTTAAAAACAAGCTAAACCTAAGTACAAGAGTTGACAGTCAAAAATGTCTCGCCTCTCATGTATTTCTAGTGAAAGAAAATGCTATCAGTATTCGAAAAACAGAGCAAAACAAAAAAAACTTAGCTATAACCACTGAACCATGAAAATGAGGTCAAGGTCAGATGACACGTCAGTTGGACATGCAGACCTTACAATCCTTCCATACACCAAATATAGTAGACCTATTACATACAGTATTCGAAAAACAGGCCAAAACACAAAAACTTATCTATAACCACTGAACAATGAAAATGAGGTCAATGTCAGATGACACCTGCCAGTTGGACATGTACACCTTACAATCCTTCCATACACCAAATATACTAGACCTATTGCTTATAGTATCTGAGATATTGACTTGACCACCAAAACTTAACCTTGTTCACTGATCCTTGAAATTGGGTCGAGGTCAATTAAAAACTGTCTGGCGGGGATGAGGACCTTGTAAGGTACGCACATACCATATATAGTTATCCTATTACTCATAATAAGAGAAAAATTAACATTACAAAAAATCTTAACTTTTTTTTCAAGTGGTCACTGAACCATGAAAATGAGGTCAAGGACAATGTACATATGACAGACGGAAAGTTCGTAACATAAGGCATCTATATACAAAGTATAAAGCATCCAGGTCTTCCACCTTCTAAAATATAAAGCTTTTAAGAAGTTAGTTAACGCCGCCGCCGGATCACTATCCCTATGTCGAGCTTTCTGCGACTAAAGTCGCAAGCTCGACAAAAACTATTTTTATCATCCCTTATTTCCCAAAGAAATTTCAGATAATAGTAGGTGCGACTTTCGGTACATGTGTCCTTTTATCCTGTAATTTCCGGTCTAATAAAAGGGGTAGAATAAACTTTAGTCGTATTAGGTCAATGACCTAATAAAGTCTACTGGTACTTGTTTACATGTTTACACTAAAGCTCGCCTTTTCTCATGTTTCTAAAGCTCGGTGATTTATATCTTATGGCATTACATATTTGTATGTTTGATCACATTTCACAGGGCAAAATATAAATACATGTGTATATACAACTGCCCTAACTATATGTACAAGTATTTTGTCCCTGTAACTAAAAATACCTTGTTACTGAATATTTGTGACAGTGGAATTTAAGAGAAAAACGATGTCATTTGCTTATTCTAATGCAATGAGAATGTAACAAGCAAATTTGACTGGCCAAGAGAAAATCCACGTTTTACCTGTCTGTGACCAAGCATGGTCGCCATATTGAAAACGGGTGGTTCGGAGGAATTGAATATCGGACAACAGGAAAATATAATATGAAACCGTGCTTTGGAAATGCTATTCAATTAAAATTTTATTACACTGAGTGTGGTGAAATACCGGCATTTCCGAGTGAAATCAAAATCGATAATTCACCCAGTGATTTCACTCTAGGAAATATCGTAACAATAGCCGTCGCCAACGACGTTGCTATAAAAACATAACCCCTTGAATTTTATTGTTAAAATTTCTGAATACATGGAATATTTCAATGTAATAAACAAAATACTTATCTTGAAATTCGAATACCAAAGATCTACAACTCGTGACCGAAAAACAGTACGCGCATTCGTGAATTAATATGTTATTCGGTAACTCGTTGTTGATTGTTAGGTATTCGCATTTCAAGATTAGTTATGCTATAATTATTAGTTTGAAGCGGGCGTGCCGTTCTAAAATTACCCAATTCATCTTTTCAAACTTTCAGCCCATCAGTGACGTCAGGAAACAGCAGTACATATTTACATGTTAAAAAATGTAACATTGGAGTTCTACTGAAAAAAACTTACTCAAACTGAACAATCAGTTCGATCAAGTGTTCAATGCGACTATCTACATAAACTGTAGCAGAGAACAATGTTATATATAGAAAAATCTATAAAAAAAAACGAGGGGTTCTGATGGATAAACGGACACATGTATATTATACCTAAAGTCGCACCTACTATTATCCAAACTTTCTTTTGGAAATAAAGGGATGATAAAAATATTTTTTACTTAAGTTTAGTTTCTTTTAAATCTTATATGCTTGCTTAATAAGTAGATTTTAAGATCGAATAACTCTTTAGTGAAGCATTAGGAACTATTTAATATGTAGATTCCAGTGGTTAGTGCGCAAAATTCAAAGGTAAACAAAACAGACGGGTGCTTGTAGTATAGGTTTAGTTTAAACATATTTTATTTACTCAAATAAAGTAAAAGGGATCAGACACAAGTTAAACAAACTTAGATCGTCTTCTCCCTATATACGATTTATATCATTACAATTTTAGAGCATGTACAAACCATAATAAATATTAATTTAAGCCTTTATACATACTAGAGGAAAATGAATCAAAATATAGAGATACATAAGAGAAGTAAGAGATAAATTGATAGAAAGGAAGTATTGAGACATAATGGTAATGCAAGTGTGTGTGTGTGGATTTTCTTGGGGTTTGTTCATTTTTAAGTTATCAGGAATCTGTTTGATTTTTTTATATAGTCAAAAGTCTTTTTAAATATATTCTCGTTTTGTTCATTTGTTAGTAAACTATTTCCGGCTGTCAATAATTTTAAATCAAGCTTTAGGCAATCGGGTAACCAGACCAATCCATCAAATAAAGAGTTGCGTAAGTCATTATACAATGGACATTCGAAGAAGAAATGCAGGGAGTCTTCTCTTTTAGCTCCACATCTACAGGAAAGGTCCGAAACGATATTAACTTTGTAAAGGTCATAATTCAGGAAAGTGGCTGAGCATCTAAATTGAGCCAGTAAGATATTAAGTTTTCGAGGACCAAATGAGAAATATTTTGGAATAGTTGTAATTTCAGTATTTAATTTATTGAGTTCGTTCTTAAATCTTGGCAATGAATCGGATCTACGAGCAGATATATCTAAATTATTCCACAGTCTTATAGTTGAAGGGATATACGAGTTATTAGTTATGGAGAGTCTGCAAAATGGGATAATTATATCTTCACCGTTCCTCAGCGGATATGTAGTTGTACTTTGTATGCAAGGTGGTATTAAATTACAAAGATACGGAGGAGCGTTGTTGTTTTGAATATTGTAAAACAGTTGTAATTTACGCCTTTTCCGACGTTCCTGGAGAGATTCCCAGCCAATTTCTTGGTAAATTTTATTTACATTAGTGAAAATTGGTAGTCCTGTGACTATTCTGGCAGCCTCTAATTGTAATTGTTCTAATCGGTTTGCATTAACAATCCCACAATTATCCCATACTTCACATGCATATTCAAATATGGGTCGAATATAAACAAGATACAGTTTTTCTAAATTCGATCTACTTAATCTATATTTTAATTTCCGTAAAACATTAAATGTTTTGATACACTTGATATTATATTCTCAACGTGAGTATTCCATTTTGCATCATCACTAAAAGTAACACCGAGATGTTTATGCTGCTTAGTAATTGGTATATTATTTCTATCAAAAATAAACCTCATTTCCGGTACTTCGGTATTTGAAAAAAGCATAATTTTAGTTTTATCAGGGTTGAAAGACATAAGCCATTGCTTTGACCATTCACTCAGTGCATTCAGGTCATGATTTATCATAGACTGTATTTGTGCTCCGTCATTACCCGAGCAGCTGAATGAGGTGTCATCTGCAAATAGGCGTGTAAGGGAGATGAGGTTCTCAGCAATATCGTTGATATAAATAATGAACAAAAGGGGACCCAATACAGACCCTTGGGGGACACCTGCTAAGACCGGCAAGAAAGAGGAAGACGAATCATTAATAACAACCTTTTGTTTTCTCATTTTTAAATAACTTTCAAACCATTTATGTAGATTTCCATTTATTCCATAAGATTTAAGTTTAGATAGTAGCCCCTTGTGCCAAACTTTATCAAAGGCTTTAGAAAAGTCACAGAACACGAAGCAGCTAAACTCTTTTCTTTCAAGAGAATTCAGAATAGTGTCATAAATTTTTAGCAGTTGGTGTACCGTTGAGTTTTTGGGTAAGAATCCAGACTGATATTGATATATGAGTTTGTGGGTTTGGAAATGGTTATATACGTATTTATATACAATTCTTTCCATTATTTTACCGACACAACTTATTAACGATATGGGACGGTAGTTTGAAGGCATAGATTTATCACCCTTTTTAAATATTGAAATAACATGAGCAATTTTCCAAGAGGACGGAAATTTACACTGGGATAAGGATTTGTTAAAAATAATTTTAAGTGGCTCAGCCACACCCTCCGGGCATATTTTAAGCATTCTATGACTGATAATGTCTGGCCCCGATGCCTTATTTGGTTAATTATAATGATTAACCCCCCCCCCCCCCCCCCACCCCCTTGCTACTGTATCTATTTTGTTTTATCGCCACTGACGAAAATTTGGGAAACACTACCTTATGGAACAGAATGAATACTTATTTATTTACTCAATATTTATGTCGATATAAGGAAAATTCCCTTACCAACAATGTACTTTTTGTTAGAAAATTTGATTACATTTTCATATAGGTCTTTCATCCACTGTGAGTATACAGAAAAAATACCATAAACGTTCTATCATTGGAAAATAAAGATTTCTTACGAATTAAAACCGCTACAGTCAATTTTCATATTAACCTCTTGAGTGTGCAAAGCTATAAACCTGTTAATAATTGTCACATTTGTCGCTATGGAAGAAGAAAAATGTGAGAAAAGAAACAATCATGAGCTAAATTAATGTTCGGATGATACATTATAAGTTGTTATTGGGTCTAATTGAGCAATTACATATTTTAATCTTTTTGGCTTAAAATGTGATTTAACACCTTAGATGATGCTTTTATGTAACGTTCAGCTCTGCCATCCATTATTTAATTGGATAAAAGAACTGACTAATTTAATGAAGGCGCCGTCCCCGTTTATAGTAATGAGTTTATACCATTCCTTAATGATGGGAAAAGTTCTTTCTCTTTGAAATATATCTTTTATTTTTTTAGATTACAATAAAATTATTCCCAAATTGTAAAAACGCACATTATGCTATTTTAATCAAAATATTGAAGTAATGAATACACACGAGGCAAAATTGTGCGAGATAAAAATGTGAGAAAGTTCAGATTTATACTTCCTTCAATGTATTATCCAGCGGTGGATTCAGGGTGAGGTGCATCAAGCGCCCAATCCCTTTAATCCATCATTTTTTTAAAATTTAAAAACATGCAAAATATGCCTATACTGTTTCGTGTCCCTACATCACCGAACATGCATAGCAGCATCTCCCTGGACCATCATCCTGATATCACGCTTGCTTATTTCCTCAAAATATCCCAGGAATATCAAAAATCAAATTTTGAATTGTTGGACACAAAACTTATTTAACATTGTACTTCGTAAAATTGTGTTTTAAAAACATACTTTTATTCTCCCATGTGTACCAAAGTAAAACTATAATTTCTTAATGATATATTTTGATGTCTTTACATGATTATAGCAATCCTGTTAATTGTGCTTTTTGTCTTTTTCCCTAATGTTTTGTACGTGACTTATAATGATTTTTGTCTAGTCTAAAGTTCTAAAATAATAAATTGTTTACTTTTATTAACATCATATTCGTCAGTGTATAAGCCATGTTCGAAATCATTTACTTCAAAACAACAAGGAACACAAAAAAACGCACTGGGTATCACGACGTTCATAAGGAGAAAAATTAAGGGGATCCGATACAGTTACGGTTGTCAAGTAAAATTTGGACTTTATAATGGTTCACAATATAGCTGGAACATTTTAATTCCGCCAATTTGACGTCAATATTAAACAACGTCATAATTTTGCGGGAAAATCGAGAAAAGGAAAAAAGCTGCCCGAGATTATGAGATTTCATGCCATAGCTCAGAAAAACGCACGGCAACCCCCCTTTTTTATTTCTGTTTCATGTTTGACTGCACCTGTAAAAAAACATGTAAAAAAATTAAGAAAAAATCAATTCAAGAAATATGAATTTTTTCCCGGAAGACATTGTAAATCTGTAGTTTTTTTTTCAATTTGTTTACCTTATAACATGGATTTTTCCAATATCCTGCATATTATTCCTTGCATAACGATCATTTTTCAATATCTCAATATAAATTTTAGAACCTACCGATCATTCAGGGAAAAAAATTGTTCAATTATCTTCACAAATCTCACTTGTATCCCAATTCAAAATTCCTAAAAGAAAATATGTAGAATTCCTATTTTTTTTCCAAAAACACACTAAAAAGAATGTCTTATATCTCAGTAATTACACCGACAAGGTATGTTTTTTATTTCTTTTTTGGAATGAGCATACCAAAATTAACAAAATACCAGAAAATGAAGAAAAAATCAATTCAAGATCTAAACCGTATCGTATACCCTTAATTTAATGCAACGAGGGACGCGAAAAGAGATTTGATCTAACATTAACTCCCATATTTTGTTATGGACTTAGCTTTTTAAGATTCACCTTTTCCCTGTATGTCGATCATTCTGTGAAGAATCACAGATTATATGTAATGATAAAGTCTTCTTGTAATATCTGGATGTTTGTTTAGTAATATACTTGTGATTTTGTGCTTTCTATGTAACTTCACTCATTTCAGTTCCCTCACATTATCATTTAATGCAAAAACTTTCATGTGTAAAAAACAAATACCAGGGCAGTGGGTGTATCTTGACAACAATTATGAAAATTCAATTTATAAATACATGTTTTTTGCTGTAATTTTTACAGAGACCCAGTATAATAAAAATCATGAATTATGATATAACATTCTCAACCAGTCATGAGGTACTATTACGGAATAATCGTAGTTCTATTGGACTGAAATAATTGTATGTATATTCTGCAGCATTAAAGTTGGTGATTTTCAAATATTAGTTTTCCATCACAATTGACAGTGTAAAATATCAAGAAAGTTTATAATTTAAATATCATGAATAATTATGGCGTCATCGTATGCAATGGGGATATCACAGCTTGCGAGTTTTCAACGATTCGCTGTGGGTTAGAATATACAATTACTTAAAAACTTATGTTAAAGGGTAATAACAAATCTTTGTAAAATTTCCTATTGAAATAGTCCCATTAAATATCAAACCATTTTCTTTTTTGTTTTGTTGTTTTTCTTGTTGTGTGCGTTTTATTATTATTTTTTCTTTCTTTTCTTTTTGAACGATGATAGGTTTTTTTTCAAACATAGGTGAAAATTTGGAAATTAAGAATGGTAAACATTTCGGGAATTGTAAGGGTACTACTGTCAGTTTTATTTTTACTAAAAAGTAAGCATTTTTGGGGACCCAACGAGCCCTGAAGTTTGAAATACCTCATGCATTAAGTTTAGTTGGAAATATTGTGGAATAGGCCCTGACACAATTTTCACGATTAAAGATTTCCGTGTGTATTTTATTTGTCATTTATTTCACTAGTAATTCCTATCAATTATAAACATTTTTCTATAAATTTCCCCCATCAGACTCATTTTACTACCATAACAAATTTCCTGTTACATTTATACCTCACGTTCCCGAGTTCTGTAATAATTAACAAACTAAAACATTTACATGAATTTGAATTGTCAGCATTTCAACCTAAATGAAGATATTTTAAAAACTTTTTAGGTAATTTTCAATGTACTCCTCAGCGGACGATTTTTTCTACCTTGAATTTTTTGTCTAATTTCTTAATTTTTTTTAAATTTGCAAAGCGTATAGGCTCTATTTGAAAGTATTAGCGAAATTAGGAAATTACATACTGGACTTAAATAACTAGACCTGATATATTTCTCGGAAAACTGCCTTGTCACGTGTTATTGTGGAAATTCCTTCTACAGTTTCCTAGGAATATTTTTTAGGAGTGTTAATTTTACTATCAAACTCAATTCATTAAACCAAATCGGTTTTCACACACTAAATATTTCGAGTTTGATCAGATCTGCATGTTTTGCGTAAGACAACATCAGAACGATCGACTTATATTTAATGTTTGGACACCGATTAATCGAAATTTTATCACTGTCGTTGAACAATAATAAGTATATAGAATATATCTTTCAGAATTGCACAATTCTGGTAGTAACAGTATCGTGGTCGTCATCTTCACTTTATCCTAATAAGAAATACTATTAAGCATATGACCGTGGCATTTTTTGTTTTATTGCACAGTAAAAGGACCCGAGTATGACAATCAAGAAAATAGAGATACTCAAATTTAGACTTGTACCTGTTTTGACTGTAAAATCACTTTTAAATTCAAATACTTAAGTCTTTAAGCGCCTTTTTGGCGAAGAAAATCCTACTTACCACCAGAACTACTTGAATTTTTTCTTAAGATAATTGGATTAGAATAGTTCTGCAGTTAATCGGGAAATTCCAATCATATAGACTCTAGAGGCAAGTAGTCGTAAAAAAATAATCTGTATAGTTTCGACAAAAATGTCGAAAAATATTGACGACGTACCCTGATTCGTATAAATATATGTATTAAAAAGTAGTCATGCATGCAACATATTTTTGCAATTTTCAGCGGTTTAACAAAAGTTAAAATTCAACTCCCTCATTCAGGTCTACCTGAATTTTTGACTGTCGTATCTGGATCGTTTTGCAATTTATTGCTTAAAATGTTTTGATGATTTTCGACTTTTCAAATGTCCCTTTTTTTAAGATGATGGGTATACTCCTAGAAAAAGCTTCCTGCATATAAGTTCGGTGGGAGAGTGTAAGGCTATAGTTTCCATATCAACAACTATTATCTAGTCAGTTTCTTATTTTTGGTGTGGGTGGTGAAGGAAACAATTAAATAATAAAATGTGCATTGATTGACTCCTTCGGTTTTTAAAAGAGTTTCAGGCAAGGTAAATACTCAACTAAAGTATGCATTGATCAAAGACTTACCTCACTGACATTTATACAACGTGTAAACAAACCGATGTAAAATCACTCCAGTTACGGAACATAATACATTCCGTATCTCGTACGATATCAAATTAATTGTCAAATATTCTGTCACAAATAAATTATTCCTTTAGTCCAACGAATTTTCGGCGAAATCACACTGTTAATAAATGGGTGCACAAGGTGTGATGGGTAGATTTAATAATCCACGTGACAAAAAGCTCGCTGATCTTGACCTTAATACATATGAGAAAGAACGGATATGAAGTAAAGAAGAGGACAAATATACCTATGGAGAAAACAAACAAAAAACCGATCCATTAGACAGACAAACCCGGGAAGACAAATGAACAACCATAAGCACAACAAATTAACACCGAAAACTAAAAAACAATTAACAACAGGAAATCCTATAAAAACCAGGACTGAACTCTGGAAGGGTAAGCAGTTCCTGCTCCGTATACGGCACCCGTCGTGAAGTTCAACGAAGTCAATCCAGTGGTGATCACAAATCGGTGAAGGTACATGAAATGTTACAACACTGGGAAAAGGTCCAGCGTCATTTTGCCATTGGAACACTGTAACGGTCAATCAATTCGTGTTGACGACCGTTAAATTTCTTAAGTGATGACATCAACTTATCCTTGATAAATCCCTGGTTAAGAAGCTTTTTTGACAGGAGTAATTCTCTTTGTCGAAATTCATGGTAACTCACTCATGCCATTGAACATCGGATAAGCTGAGAAACGTAGACGACATATGCAGGCGATGCTGGTATATTGCTACTCAAGAAAAGGGGAAAGTGAACAATAGGAAAGTTGAAGTCATCACGTTTGTCATAAAGTTTTGTATTCAAATCTCCCTCATTGCCTATTTCAAGAAACAAATCCAAATATGAAGCGGACTTCCGATGTATCTATAGTATCCTTAATTTCAAGCTCACTAGGGTAGATGATATGTAGAAAGTCTTGGAATTTGTCGTTATTTAACGACAACACGTCATCTATATAACGAAAAGTGAAATTAAAGGATTGGGCTAACTTCTTTGTTTTTAGGTAGCAGCCCTTGAATAGTAAAATGTCTGGAAGATAACATACTATCTCTGAATTAAACAGACCAAAAAATAAACATGTCACAGTTGGAGGGCAACCATGCAGTGAGCCCTAAATGGCCCCGACTAAATAACCATGTGTATAAATCGGTGGAAAACAACACTACAGCCTATGATTAAATAAGGTTGAGAATCTAAACAATTTAAATAGATGATACATTCCAGTGACCTGACTTGCGGTGAATGATATGCCTTTTTATGGCCAAAGGATAAAAAACACAAAAAGAAAAAAACGAAAAATCAATTGGAGATATAGATATCGATCAATTATAAAAATAACTCAACTTTAAGATACAGAAACAAGAACGGCAAACAAAATATGTATAAACAATGAATGCTCACAGTTTCTGCATGAAACTAAGCTCAATTATGATATAAATCAAGTCAAGATAAATCGCGTAAGTTTGAATATCACATTGAATTTCAGCCATCAGTTCTGGACTCGTGTTTCTCTTTCACATTATCCCTTGAATATTCGTCAAGTTACATATCATATTGTCAGGAACTATTTTTTTCTGTTTTATTTATCAACAAAATAGATTTCAGTTGCATTCCTTTTTAATTTTAATCAACTTCATTTAAAAATAATCGTAACAAAACTTTTTTGTGGGATTTCTTGAATGAACTTTCCTGCAGGAGTATTAAAAGCTAACGAAATACGATAGGAATTCTGCTAGAAAGACTCGGGATTATCGTTAAGAAAACTGTGATTTATTTGTAGAATTTTGTTTGCCAAAATCCTGGTCCCACCTTTTTGTTTCAGATTCCATCATAACAACCCCCTCCCATAAAATCAAATGGTGCCTCCCTAAAAGTTTGAAGCAACTTAGATTCAAAACACTAGCCAAGAATCAACAAGTTTCAAAATTTGTTCCGAATAAAATTTGATCGTATTTGCTGTCATTTTACTTGAGAATGAAAATATTTTTAACAAGACTATGAATTTTTAATAACTAATTATTGGTCAATTATTTAAAAATGTTAATCTTTCTCACATAAACATTCATTGATAACATTATTACCATTCACACCTTTATCGTGTAATGGCTTTGTTTTCAGGAAAATGAGAAATTAGTTATATAATAATTAAATAAATTCATCATTTGCATCTAAAAAAATATCAATTTTCATCCCATATATTAATCTTGTAGACGAGAATCTGTTTCAGAGGTGTAAATAATATTAGTTTGTATTTTGAATATGATTTCAAAATAAAAGAGAAATTTCACAAACTTAATAACGGGTGTGAAATCGTGAGACAAACAGTTTTAGTTTCATAATCCATATTAAATTATTCTGTATGAAAAATTAATGTATATTATAGCTTTGACGATTGTGGTCGATTATTTAATAAAGCACTAGTTTAAATGTTCCACGTCAATAAATATCATGTTTCAGTTAAAATGTGATTTTATTAGTGACAGCTTGTAACATATGCTGTAGAATATGAAAAACAAAAATGAAGGGATGGGGTATATACGTTGATTATTTAACTCCATGTATAGAGGAAACAATTATCTGTACCGTGTTTCCTTTTTTTTGAAACTGCAAGTCGTTTTCCACGAATATCTCAAATATTTCATTGAAATAAAAGTTAAAAGTTTTACTCTACCCTTTGTTTACAATAGTGGTAATTAAATTATTGTCTTTTCCACTGCTGGAATGTATTATTTTACGAGAGCAGATATTCTATTTCTTTAATTTTTTGTGTGCAATATATTGATTTTTGCGTAAAGTATGTGCAAGTTTTGTTTCCAAAAGTTTGAAACATATTTACTTTTGGGATATACCAAATTATTTGAAAGTATTAATTGTAGCAGTCACTGCGGTTTTTCATCAAGAAATCAATTTCCGAAGCATATGGGACAAACAGTAGCTGAATTACACCGGATTTGATGTTCTCTATAGAAAACGACATTCTGGATCTGTCTTTAAAGGAACCTCGGGTCACTCATTCTGTGTTGATTATTTAGTGATATAAACGTACAAATTGTAATACACTATGTTTATATATATTTAGGCTTTCAACATTTTCGACCTTGAGCATAGTTAGTATAAAAAATCGAAGTAATATGCATATCATGTGGCCTAAAATTGGTTATGACTGAGCTGAGAGTCTGCTGGCGGACTCCAAGTCTACGAGGTTAGCATCAGTTTATTGGCTAGTATTTCGATACTCGGGTGAAAATAAAACATTTTCCAGACTACCTCTTTCATGCATAGCTCTGTCCTTAGTTGGTTTTGTCTCTTCTATTTTAGTCATTTTGGCATTTGAATCAGGGTGTTGAATATATTTTGGGCATTTGTTTCGGCTTTTAACATTTTTGGTCTTGAGCATAACTGATCAGTCGTATACATAGACGTGATATACATATCTTGTGCATTACAAATGGTACCATTTATTCTATAAAATATGTCTCTTCCGTCACCTAGTCCTCAGTGCCAAAAAAGTGCAAAGACTAAACATTAACATTACGAGATACAACTTTTGATGTACTGTGTGATAACATTCAGCAATTTTTGTCTCATCGGTATCTTTTAAGGCAGAAACATAAATGTGCAAATCCAAAACAAACAACTTAAACGTAGTAGAGCAGATTCAAAAGACAAAATGGAAAAAAAACAGATAAAACTAAGAATACCACGAGAGAACTGCTACCAAACATTTCCTGATGGTATAACTTAAAAAATTAAGGTAATATCGAGATTTTGACTCACCAGCAGAGGTATTCACCTATAGCAGTGAAAATATACTTTTTCTGATATAGTAAAAAGGATAACAGGAAAGATCAACAATGACATACCAATCAACAGATCTTCAGACCAAAACAACATAAAAAGCATAAAACCAAATATAGAATTAACAGATATAAACCATAAACAGGAAAGGTCCACAATGACATACCAATTACCATGTAGTTCACTTATCCGATCGACAGACCAAAACAACATAAAGAACACAAAACTAAATATACAATCAACAGTGAGCCAGGAAAATGATGGAATTTAAACAATTCGAAACATTAAACAGGTCCCAATGCCAAAACAACAAAAAGGCTAAGACAGAATACTATAATAAGGGAAAGCTAATAATGGAAAGCTACATGTATATGCTTGTTGGAGGTAAAGAACATTTCAAAGAGTTTAAAATAATATAAAGTATGCTCATTCTGGTCTGTCTTTCAAGAAAGAGTAACCTTTGAAAGTCAAGACTAAACCCCCCTTTGAACAGCGAGGGAAATTCTTTACACCAACTGCTTGAGACAAAGGTAGATGTCATTGAATTATTTCTTTTTCACAGTTTCTAGATAAGGGTTAGATTTGTTCTCATAGGAATTAAGTAGTTCTTGGTTTGTGAGAATTACCAATAATAAACAGGACAACAGCTCAGTGGACAAAGTTAAGATTAATCTAATTTACATATATATGTAGGGCAGAACCGAGTTTATCTATCTTTCTGATGGTGTATTTTTCAATTTTGATTATGAAATATAACTTTTCTATTTGATGTTGTACATAAATGATGAGTAGGGTGCAGAAAGACTAAACAAAAATCCTCCCATTTTTCAATATTTTTAAGTTTTGGATTGACAGAATATATATTTCCGATCGTGTATTATTGACAAAATATCGTTTTAAAATATTTTATTTTAATATTTCAAGTCCTCCCATTTTCAATATAAAATGTTTGCATTGTCAGAAATATATTTCTGTATATTAATGAAAAAATATAGTTGTAACAGATTTTATTCAACATTTCATATCAATTTTTTGCGTTTCTTAATATTATATATCAAGTAACAGTATATCAAGCACAATACAAGTCATATTTGTAAATAGGTAGGAAATAAGAGTTCAGATAGTTTCAATATTTTACGTTCATGTAAACATATTATAAGTCTACAACAGTTAATTTAATGAAAATAGCAGAAAACGAAAACATATAGATATATACATACATATGTGATAGTTTATATCAAACCCTTTATTTCAGTTTTTATTTTTGTTTCGCAAATTTGTATATAACAGTACCTTATAGGTCTGCTTATGCTGAATATTTAATCTATCGTTTGTATAGCTTTTTTTAGAGATGTTATGTCTGATGAAATATGTGAGATAAAATAAAATATTTATTTATAACTCATTATTAATGTTTTAATAAATAGTTTTTATTAGTACATTCAATATAAAATAAGAAATTTTTCTTGTTTCAAATTGAAATTTGCCACATCGAAATTTTTCCACATCAATTCCAACTGAATACCGAAAATTACAGGCGCAGTAATATGTCCAGTTCTCGAAACTTTAAAGGTTCATTGATATGCTGTAATTTGTATTTCTTAGGGTAGGTATATTCATTCCTTACCAGAAGAAAATTTAGATTGTGGCTTTAGTTATGACAGCTCGACACCGAAACCCATAGGAATTATTTTGTACTTCTTTACTACCGAAGTGCCCCAAAATGGCTACTGCAAGATACAGAAGCAATGTTATATCATAAGTCTATTATAAGTCAAAAACATTGGAGTAGAAATGTCTATCTTTACGGATTGACAGCAGGTGCGTACTTAATTTTGTTAATGATTTTGAATAATTTCAGCAATTTTCTTCTTTCATTATTCAGATTTTTTTAAGAAAAAGATAGAAAAATGTCGAAAATAATTTAACAAAAAGTGTACAATGTAATATTATTCGTCATTACATGCATTACATAGTTCTATAATTTTCAAAAGCTAACTAAAGCTATAAATATGTTAGATATTGTTTGTGACAGTTAAGTCGACGATGGGTATCAACAATACTATTTCTGCAGATTTTCTTTTTACCATAAGCAAATTACGACTTTGTTACTATATTGCACATAGGGATATAAGCGTTTTGCAGTTCAGGTTCCTATATAGACAAGGTCAAAGCTTTCCTGATTCGATAACACCCGGTCGTTATTCTTTTGAAATCCTGTAACTTTCACCAAAAAGGTTTACAATACTTTGCAGAGGTTGGGTAACTCACTACAGCCAAACTAATTTGAATTGTCAAAAAGAAATCTTCAGATCCCAAGTGTGGCTAAATGTTGTCGTGCTTTTAACCTTAAATCTGCAATACTGGAATTTTTGGATGTTTTAAAACTGTTGTCCTGTAATGTTGCCAGGTTCAAAGCTGTAGCATAGTGGTGATGATAAAGCAACAGAGGATGGATCGCTGGAGGATGTGGCGCAGGTGGTGCCGTGTGGAGAGGATAGTACGGGAGAAATGGTGGAAAGTGAAGTCTGTCCACGGCATCCCTGATTGGTGGAGACGATACATATGTTCCTATCCTTACAGCATCTAATGGTGTTCCCTGTCCAGGCATCATAATTCCTGCTAAAAACAGAAAGTATACTATGAGAATCGAAATGCTATCATTTATTTTTTTTTTCTTTCTTTCTTATTGACGGACAAGGTTTTATGCATCTTATATATATATATATATATATATATATCGAAAACTTATTAATAACCTGTAGTGCCCCGAACTCTATACTGAAAATTCGTGTTATATGCTCTCGAGGGTCTATAATAGAAATGTATATTTCCGGTGTTTGGCTTCAAGTAACACTGAGAATTTTTTATAATAAGCATGTGGTGTAATAATTGCTTGTGTAGTATTTTTTACTTTTGAAATTATAAAAAGGGCAATGACTTGAAGCCAGACTCAACTTATCAAGTTCTTGAAGCTTAAATAGTAATTATAGGCCGTTTTTGCATTTTTATCAAAACAAGATGTTGTTTTTCATTTAGTTTTTGCACATGACAATAAATATCGTGCAGATCTCCAAATAGAAACACTACAAACGTCGTTTTAAGAGTAATCTTTACCGTCTAAGCGGCTAAAGTATTTAAAATTATAACGATACTTTATATATCTGAGAGTTTAAGCATTTCAAACTATTATCTGAGCAGCTAAGAAATTGTAAATTATAACAATACTTTACGTAAATAAAAGTTACACAAGAAGAATCAAGTAAGTTTTTTACCAGATAAATCATTTATTTTTTTTATTTAGAGTTTATGTCAACTTATGGGCAAGCAGACGCATTGTGTTTTATAACTGTATGATAAACTAGTGTTTTTCTGTTGTGCCCCTCTTATTGTGATTGCATAATTTATTGTCTTGATTTGTCTTGCAGAAGAAAGTTTGTAAAGATTTTAAGATGATTTCAGATACCAATTACAGATATCAAACAGCGGGTCTGTTCTGCAATTTATCATAATCTGACAAATTTTCTAGCCAATAATTGGATATAGGGAGGAATGTTTACTTTAAATATACAATCCTCTGACAGAAAATATTAAATAATCAGAACCAAGCCTTGATGAAGTGTTTTGTTAATGATCTCTAATAAGAGAACATCACCCTGGAACCGTTATTCTTTTTAATTAATCTGTCCCTTGCTCTTTTGAAAATTGAATGCGTCAAATACGTTAACACATAGATTCACGACAGAAAATATTATAGTTCGCATAAGGTCGTGCTTTTTGAAAGAGAAAAATTTGAGGGGCCGCGTCATACAAATTCGTCGCTATAGACAAATATTTGAGCTAGACAATTTATCATCGCGTAAACTATTCAAATATTCCGTAGTGGATTCTTTTGTCAACATAGAAGGCTACAGGAAGCAATATTTGTTCACAATTTTTCTAATAAAATACTTGATGAAGCCAATTTAGCGTTGATTATACATTGCTATTTTGTAATTCTACAAGATGAGGTTTAATCAACGAACCAAGCTTGTCAGTCTTGTAGGAACAAGGGTTACCCAAAACTGTCGATTAAAGGTTAACCATTTCCGCTTAATCAAATACTGCATAAAAAGTTATTTTCAATTGGGTTTTGTACAGTAAGGAGTATATCATTTTAGCAACAACAAAACATTTGTAAGGATGGTTTAATATAAATAATAATAATAATTTAGTTTTAAAAATAACTTTTGGTACACATTTATTTTGTAACGAAAGTAAAATAAAAACGTTCGTTTTTTTTTTTTAATTAATCGAATTAAAAATATCAACATGTCGAAAAAGATATCGTGTATTTTTAGCAAGTGAAGTTAAGTTAGATTAAATCATTTTTTTTTTTTTTTTTAATTTAAAAGAAACATTACTTATTGTAGGAATAATTTTTAAAACGGTCATCTGATAAAAAAAATTGTGTGCAGGAATTTTTATATTACTTTCATTGCGTCGACAAAACTTTTGGTATTTACAATAAAGAAGAAAACAAGCTCATTTAGCAAGCATAGGATTTTTTTAGAAATGCTTTGGTTAATTGCGTCGTCGGTCCTACTGAAATCAGAAGTCTAGAGGAGTGGTTATTTCCCTTGTTTGTTGATTATTTTCCCTTTTCTAAAACTTGTAACATGTCGTCATACATGTATCCGGTTTTTGATGTCTGCATTTCATATGTCATTCGCTACTGTTCGTTTTCTGATATGTATAATGACTTACTCGAAAGATTTATATCGCTATTGGTAATTTTACGGTCGTCATCGCTTGTGATGAACCTTTATGAATTTTTTAATCTCTGTAATGAAACTGAAAATTTTAGTACTAGGATTTCTAATCAACTGGATTTTACAACTCGCAATTGGGAGAGTGCTGTTAACGGAGCAGGATATACTTTCCATTCCGGAGCATCTGATGCCGACCCCATGCTTTTGTGAGAGATAATATATTATTAATTTTTTACGTATATCATTTTCCTATGCGGTTTTACTTTGTAGTATTTGTTCTGTGTTATAGTCTAATGATTTTTCCCTTGACATTGTCACGATTGTAACTCTGGTATTCTTTTTTCAAAATGCATACAGTTTGAATTTCGGCTGAAGAGAAATACTGTCAAATTCATCCTTACAGTTTCACACATACTATTACATCGAAGAAACTTGTATATCATTATAACGAAGAAACTTATAAATCCTTACAAGGAAACCAAAAACGCTTTCTTAAGATAATTTAATTTCTTTTTCACTATTTTCAGAAAAATAAAAGACCAGTGAACTGTTAATGCGAGCCGTTCGTCAAAGACATTAAACAACCGTTATCAAATTGTGTAAATCAAATTAATAACAGTAATTATTTCCAATAAAGTTCTGTTCTTTGGTAATACAATCAATACTAATAAAATCAATTTTAGCATCGCTAATTCAATCAGCTTCCTTATTGGACTTGTACAAATGATAGAAATCGAATGGTGTCATCTCGTTTGCTGAAGGTGTAAAGTCACAGCTTTGATAGTTTTGAGAAAACAGTAAATTAAGGGGCTATGATAAGGAAGTTTTAACAAGAAATAGATATCGCAGTAAGCAGTGCTAGCCTATAACATATCAATAGTACAGTAATTATTCAAGCGACCAAAACAGAATTTATAAATACATCTAATATATTTAATTTGCTCAACTATTTTTTTAATTTTTTTTTTTTGGACGTCAAATTTGGATGTAATTTAAAATTAAAAGGATATTTTTTCACTCTTACTTATCAGTCAAACACCAAGAACCAATGAAATGGTGTTCCACTAATCAGGTCAGGGTTGTGTATAGTATTCTAAAGGGAGCATCAACCGAGGTATGTGCAATTACACGTGAAGCATGTTCGGTAGTTCGGTATTGTTGAAGATATATAGGTACCCTTTTTATTAACATGCAACAGTCTATTTATTCAAAGTTTCTATACTGCGTTCCTACGTAAAAAACATTGTAATTATAATAACTTATTCTGTCACGAAGGGTTAAATCTCATTAATGCATTCAAAGCAGGCCATGCATTTCGACGCAACTGATTTTGATATTTCTACATTCATTTTCAGTTATTTCTTTTATGATTTCTGATTTTTGAGATAGGTATATGGACTTTTACAATTCAAATATTTCAATAATGGAATTATTGATGATTTATTATGCCCGAAATTTGCGTTTGAAAATAAACAAGATGGACACTCATTTTTAGTTAGTTGTAAGCAACAAAACAAAAATTAAGTAAAAAAAAATATTTGAATCAACCTCTCAGATGGTAAACACTTTTCAAATTAATGTGCATGAAAAAGAATCCAAAAGAAAGAATTATACAAATTGTTTTTCCTTCAAATTTGATATTGTACATGTACCACATCTATGTATGTTTTGTTTCTCATATCCTATATATCTGGTTTTCTTGTTTGGAATATAGCTTTATCACATATTTGACCACGAGAAATGCTCTACCCCTCGATAACCTTACCTTTTTGCATCTGACTTTCTTGTTTTCGGCATTTTGCTCGCCTGTTTTGGAACCAGACCTGAGAAAAAATAAATTAAATCAATTTACATTATTTTCATCAACTATAATCTGTACTTCCAATAAAATTGATTAGATTTGTTTGTTTATTTCATCACCTTAACCTTCAAATTAGATTTTCATTTTCCGGATTAAATTAATTACTGAGCCTATACATCGTTAAAGAAGTGAGTTCTCATATGCTTAATAATATAAAGGATTTTTGTATGGACAAAGTTAGCGAAGATATAATTGATTGTGTTTGAATTGCCTGCCGATACAATTGTAAATGAATTTCCGGGTGACAAAAGAAAAACGGAAAAATGACATTTTCGTTTTTTTAAAGAAAAAATACGTGAAAACACCCCCCTCCTATTCTTTCTTCATGGTCAATTGCATTTGGTTTATTTATTTGAAAGATACTATTATGCAATATAGGTTTCAAATTATTATTTTGTTTTAATAAAATGACAAGTTAGCATTTGATCCATAAAAATCGTAAAACATGTCGTATCATCTATAATTTAAGGGTAATTAAATAATCACTTTTCATTTATTTAATTTGTTATCAGTTAATTTTTCATCATGGAGTTGTATCACATTATGAAATGTGCGAAGAACAAGCAAAATAAGACAAATGACAAACGGTATTTAATTTTCATTTTAGATTATTAATGCCTTTCTACTAAAATTAGGAAAATTGTCCGTAAAACACAATACGTTAATATAACATGTGATTATCTGGAACAGATTAGACAAAACTACGGAATATTTTCTAATTAGAAACACTGATTTGATCAGTGAGCAGGGAATATCAGTTGCTGATGACACTTATTCAAATCATCACTTACTAATATTCCCATAGGACCCAAGAAATATTCCAACTCTTTACTGGAATATAACTGAAATAATACACGAAATAGCTTAGGTTATAAAATTTTATTTAATTACCGAAATAAATAGTAATGTTCCATATGTTTATTCCATTTGTCTAACGTAATGCAATTTTCTTTGAAATTGTAGTTCTTTACTAAAAAGTGGATAATTGAATATTTGAAAATTTTAGAAAAAAATCCAACTTGAAATGGACTATCAGATAAAATTGTGAAAGTGATATGAACTGTGGCCTTTTCAATTGTTAAAACAATATATTTTGTCAGTTTTCTATATTTTATATGTTATACAAACATTCAACTGTTGGTTCGCAGTTTGAAATTTAGAATATTGGCAGACCCCATCCTCTAATTCACCAACCCTTAAAACTGTTATTCTAATTCTCAATTCCAAGAAGCCAGTGCACCCTTTTGTCTACCTATAAACCAGCTTAAAGTTTTAAAATATGTAAAATTCAAAACACATACTTCTGCTTTCCTGTTTGCATTGTTTTTACTTCATTGAGTTTTAAAGAGGTTGGGGCAGTTCCCTTGCATTTATTTCACCTCTAGGGCCATTTTAAAAAGTCGCCAAAAACCTTTTAAAATCTTTTGGGGCATAGCCTTGTTTGTGGTCCCTAAAGATTTGCTAATAATAACTTTAGCAAATAAGTTACTGAAAAGGTTTCTACATACCTTTAGAATATCCCTTTATGAGATAGTATTAAAACAAATTTGTTGCATTAACATCATTAAGTCAGTTTTCAACATAGACGCTCGGAACCAAAACAATTTTTTTGCTGTAATTCAGTTTATGTATCTTCTTTCATAAGACAGTAGAATGGTTTTTGGTCCTGAATATCCTTTCTGTTCAACATTTCAAAAAGTGATACAAACTGACCGAAATCGCCTTTATACTTGACATTTGCGGGTAGAAAACTTGAACTTATTAATGATTAAGCATACAAATTTTGTTCGTCAACATACAAATACATTGCATAAAATCGTTTAAGATAAAAAAAAATAGGTAAATATTTAAGGTTAAAAAATCAATGGTTAGGAGTAAACAAATAAGAAAGTGGCCATACTCCTTTACTCTTTTATTATTTCATATTAAACTAGAGGGTACCTAAACGATTTTAGGATGAATTACACTTTCGCACATTCTCATTAAATGATTGCACGATTGCGCATATGGCCGTAGATCTTACTTATAATACATTCATGAGTGAGCTCTTGGGTCAGCTAACTATCACGGTATTCTTTTAATAAAAGTAATTACTTGTAAAAGTAAATATAAACATGTCAGGATGTTCTAGCATCTTACTGATTCTTTTTTACGGAGTTGTAAGCTCACAGTTAATAGTGATCATGTGCATGACGCTGAGGACTGACGTTGTAACCGTATTGTGTTAAATGACAGGTTCAAAAGTGGACATCCACATCCTGCTTTAAATCCTATATTTTATTATTCGAAGAGGAGTCCAAAGATATACGAAACACTAGTATAAAGTTCATGGTTGTACATTTCATGTGTTGGATAACTGCGGAGAGGTGAGTGTGCCCAAACATAAAATTTAAAATGTGCGTAAATTAAAAAAAATCTCCAAAATGTGCATATCTTTTAACGAAATGTAAGCAATTGTAAGCGCGAATTACACCTAATCATCGAAAAAATAACACATGTCACTTTTCTAGAAATATTGTGTTTTAGATCATGAAAATGGATGTGAAATACATATACAGAACGCAGTCAATATTCTATGCATTCTCGAATTCCCTTCCTAACACTTTTTTCGAACATGATTAATTGTATGATTGCCACCGAACTTTACGTAATAACACACTATAGAACGTCATTTGATTTTTTTTTAAATTGGGAAAAGGACAAAAAAATGGATTTATTCTCAGTTTTTTACCTGCCGTCTTCCACAAACCACACATTGCTGCTACACATAATGCTCAAATTGGAAAAAAAATCTGGTATTTTTCCCTTGTAATGTTTAGATTATAATTGTTTAAAGAGATGTTTATTAAAAGTTAGGCAACCAGTAATGGAGAACAGCAGCTTTACTATCTTTGAATTTTGGTCTTGTGGACTTTCCCAGTTGTCTTCTCACATGAGTATTCTTTTGCACATATTCCAAACAGTGGCAGCACAAATGCATAAGAAATATTGTGGTACTGCTTAAACAACTTATTAATGTGGCCTACACGTTCTTTTACTAGAATGACACAAAAGACGAATTGTGCATTTTTATAACAGTATGACAAAAACATTTCTAGTAATAGAGCAGAGAAAGCGCAATACTATATTTGATTTAACTGCTAGACGTCTGAACTTTTAAGTAAAGATTAACAGTTAACTGCGGATAAAATCTATTAAATTCTAACATTAGCTAATAAAAGCATTTGCTTTTATCACGTTAGGTACACAATTTGTGATAATCAAACCAGAAATGTTCGTTGACGGACAAGAACTAACCTTCTCCGTGTTGTCTGTACTGTCAAGGGAATGCATACCATCAATTTTCGCCTATTATAGACTTCAATTGTCTAAGTCTCATCAATTCACTTCTTAATTAATTCGATTATCTTGCGCTTTGAATATGCCCTAAGAATACCCATTATATAAGCATTGAAGTCTCATAGTAATTTAAGAAACGTTTGAGACACTGTTAACCAATTACGACAGAATCCGTTGAGGATAAAGATCGAGCAGATCCTTTCTTACGACTGCCAAGTAAATTATTGAGTATGAACCTGCGAACGGAGGTCACATGCATTCTAATTCACAATCATCTCGACGATTGACAAGCGGTTTCAATATTTCCTTGATTTTCTGTCTTGCGTCAATCCGTAGGGTAGTAATCGAGAAGACCTTTTTAAAATTGTGCGCGCACAAAGAGAACAACAAAGTGACTGATTCTTATATTTCATTATATCCTTTTTATATATGGGAGTGTTTTTTGAACATCATGAAAGCTGTGGAAAACATGAATTAAATCTTTGGTAATGAAGTTCATCCTGGGTAATCAAACAATCATAATTAAACAAAAATTTGGTACTCATCTGAAGATTTCCCCACATTTAAAAAACAAAAAAAAACCTATACAGTCACTAAAAATTTGCTTATCCAATGTGAGAGCACATATTTTTTCTCTGGGTATTCATTTATTCCCATTTTTTATTACATCTCCTGACCTATCGTGTATAAAACGGAAGAAGAAAAGTGTAAGGATAAAACGAATATTTATTAACGTTTAAATTCCTAATATTAGTAATGTAGACAAGTTCTTTTAAAAACCTTATGCGTCATTGCAGAAATACATTTTATATCAAATTACAAATTATTAGAAAATTTGATTCAATTCATCTATGAATTCCATCCACTTAAATTTAAGAGAAATTCAATTTTCCACATTTTGTGTCACTCTTTAATATTATTAGACTGTAAATTTCATTTGGTTATAAACTTAAATTTAATTTTACCATTACTGAAAAGAATTCATTTCTTCTTGTCAGTATGTCATTAGAATACTAATTAATATTTTTGTATACTTATGGACAGTACTTTACTCAACCAACTGCATGCTAATGTAATTTGCTTTCTTCATGAATAAATGTCGGGCTATTTGTAAAAAAAATAATGTCTGGGATAAACTTAAGAAATTACCGACGATTGTTATAACTGTCATCAAATTTTCTCTTTTGTAAATGAACAAAACTTTAATGTATCTCTGTCTGTCAGAAATATTGAATAAAAAAAATCTTAGGTTCCCAAATAAAGAGGGTTATTTGTGTGTTTTTAAGCATTAACCTATAACCCTATATAAAAAAATTTAAAAAATGACTAAGTTAATAACAAAAAAACACCAGTAAACCAGATTTATGAAAGGACAAGATAATAACAATAACTATATTATTCCCATTTACAACCATTTACAAAAATTCGTACATAAGTTTGTTACAAATAGCATTACATATAGTAGGATTAATAAGTCGCCATTTATCTCTTGTCCTAGACTTACAGACTTTCTGAGCATTGAAACCAGAGAACACAGCTATAGTATACGTTTAAACATTTAAGATAAAATTTCATTCAACTCCTACAATAATTTTGATGCCCAGTATATACCACATACTCACCAAGGTAATCATGCAGCTGAAAGAAGAAATGTAACAGACACAAAATACTACAGGAATAACAATATATTGAAAAGAAATTAAAATAATGGACAGAGAAAACAATTACTAAAGCATTGGCAATGTGTACTATAACCAAAACAAACGACAACAAAAAACAAAAACAAACGCGAGTGACGCGAGAAGCCATATTTGTTAACGGTACTCAGCGCACTGCAATTTTACCGGGAAAAAATCATTTGTAGGTTCTAGCGAGTGTCAGTTCCTTTAAGACGGGAGAAAGCACAAGTGAGACAAATAGACATAAATTTATAAGTGATCACCGATTTTTTTTTTAATTGATTACTTTATGCAGACGGACAACGTGAAGCATCACAAGTCAAAATAAACGAAACGGCGTCTTACTGTAAATTGCAGAGTTTTTTTTCTTTTTTTTCACACAGGACATATATCTACATGTATAACTGATTTTCAGAACAGAAACAAAAACTGGTGACGCTGTAATAAGTTTCAACGGAACAGAAAGGTTGGTAGCAACAATACATTATTTAAAAAAAAATAATTCTAGAAAAAGAGTTTTTAAAAAATGGTGATTTAAGCGGTTGATTTGATTACATAGAATGGATTTCTGTTTATCATCTGGAAGAAATAAAAAGTCTCAATACCGTTCCAATAGGACTGAATGGTTTGTTTCATATTGGGGAGAAGTACATACATACATACATACATACATACATACATACATACATACATATATATATATATATATATATATATATATATATATATATATATATATATATATATATATATATATATATGTGCATCATAAAAAAGAAAATATAACTAGATTACAACAGTGACTGTTTAAATACATTTCCAGTACCCATTTTGGAGATAAAAAGTGTGCTGCAAAATTAATAAATTAACCGCACCTCTAATAGATGGATAAAGCACACACACACACACACACAGACAAACAAACATAACACACAGAAGTTAAATATAAAAAATAAGCTACATAGTATAAATTTTAATTTTCTGTTTTAAGAAAACAAAAATTAGCCAAAGGGTTTGAAAAACACTGTATTGTAATAAATCTACATACCTGCACTCTTGCCTCGGACAATCCGAGCCTTTGACTTAACTCCTCTCTCATGAAAGCATCAGGATAGTGCGTTTCATCGAACAGTCTTTCCAATTCATTTAATTGTTCTAGAGTGAAGTTTGTTCGACTTCGTCTTTGCTTAAGTTTTGGTTGATCATCCTCATACAAACCAACTTTTTCATGTTCTAAAAAAATAAAAGGCTCTCATGTATATGGCACTTTAAACTTGAATATCATTTGCATGTTATACCTTTCAAAACTTGTGCCAGTCTTTAAAAGTTTGACCTAAAGATTCGCTTTTGTGAAATTTTAAAGAATCTAGCAGTCTTTTACTGAAAAAAGAAATGGAACAAAATTTTTAGAATACAGAATTTGAGAACCCCCTCCAGACCCTGCTAACATTTCTGTATTTCTGAAATCAGAATAGTAAAATGTACAATCTTTGAACAATAAATTTTGTAGCAGGGATAGTTTTTTTTTTTGGTACTCGTATTTCACCAATAGTTTCATGCTTAACTGCGATTGATGTACGTAGTCAAACTGACAACTTCATAGTTCAATAGTTCGACAGTATCTGACCAACAGCAATCAAAACCACATTTATACGTGTACAGGAAGTTTAACAGTGATTGATTGATTGATTGATTGATTGATTGTTGCTTAACGTCCAGTGGCAAATGTTTCATGCTTCTTCAGGACGAGAACCAGTTCAATTTATTAAAAATTCAAATAGGGGTGGAATGGGACACAACGGGGAATCAATTCTGCTTGCCACTGTAAAAGAAGGATGGTTGGGTAGGGTCGGATAATTTAGCCTTCTGTAGCGGTCATCAGCCTACTCTTTTTCGAAAACTAAAGAAGGTGTCTTTAGGGTGCAGGGAGTGTGGCATTCTCCAAACACGTTACCCACTATGGTCCGCGGTCAGACTTTCCGTATTATGACCTGACAACCCCCAACGAGAGGATCTCCCCTATCTGGCACCTGGAAACGCTCTAGTCAGCTCTATGGGTTGAGCTACCGTGATCCGTCACAGGTGTCTATTGTTTTACAGTGAAAACGAGCACATTTTAACCCTGCTATTATATTATGTACCGTTATTTTTTTATTTGTCTAGCTAACAGTTATCTTGTTGTTATCGTACTGCAATGGGATTTGTATTTTGTTTTTGAAACCAGATGGTTAGGATAGATAAGGAGTTTGGGGTTACCATAGAGCCAGTTTAGTCCTATCATTGCTAAGTGTCTGTTTCTGACTGTTGTGTTTTGTGCTCGTGATTGTTGTTGTCGTCCAGAGGTGTTGAGTGTTACCGGTGATGGATTGGTATATTATTAACATTTCCAACTTTCAATTTCTGTATTATCTACTGATGTGAAACTGACTATAAAAACATTTACTGTTAAAGGGTAAATATTTGGAAACAACGGGGTATCATCTCCGTATGAATCTCTATCCCTACAGTTGGTTTTTTCTTGGCTTTACCGTTTTGTTACTTTGTTGTTATTCGCTCACCTTCATTTTAAATCTTTTTTACTCGGCTTCAAACATTTTCAGTCTTGCGTTCCACTTACCAGTCTTAGTTTGACAATATTTACTTAAAGAATCTAAAAATTAGTGTCACAGACAGTTTATTGCAGTATATTTGAAACAGTTACCAAACACTAGAATATTTAATTCGTGCTCTAAAAGTTGTTTTTTTTTTGGGGGGGGGAACTTTTTTATCGGTGTCATTCTAACTTTACAAGAGGATATGTACATATTATCAGGTTTTCTGCAAACGTATATCGTAAAATATCAGCCGCGAGACACAATGTGAAGCTTTTTCGGCGAGTGAGCGTAGCGAACGAGCTAAAAAGCTTCATATTGTGTCGAGCGGCTTATATTTTACAATATTTGTTTGAAGAAAACTTGATGATAAATTTATCGTATTGCTAACTAGCAATCTTAATGGAATTTCTTACTTTTCAATGGCCATCTTCCTATAACCGGATGTTTTCCTGATATATTCGGGTCAACGTTGGGTCAAACATTATGACGTCGCTGATATATTCGGGTCAGCTCATACTACGGTCTGCTCAACTCTTTACGACGTCACAGTTCCGAAATACGGGAAATTGTGAAGGCCTCAGCAGGTCGATATAGGCATGGGGAAATACGATAATGCTATCTACCTTTGTGCTGTTATACCAACAAAAGAATATCATTAACGTAAATACATTTTTTTTTATTTTATTTTATTTTATTTTATTTTATTTTATTTTATTTTATTTATTTTATTTTATTTTATTTTATTTTATTTTATTATTTTATTTTATTTTATTTTAAGTCATGAAATTTTTTCGGTATTTTCTTCTTGTGGTTAATGACAGATATTGACCAAGCAACCTAGTACATGACGCTTATTTTCCAATTAATTTAGAAGTCAGCAAATTTTAATGTCATTACCGTGAATGACAACTTCCGTGCAGAGGATTGTAATATGTCCTTTTTTATTCTGCGTGAATCCAGGTTTTCCGCACTACAATTAACAATTGACAAAAAGAGACAATAATTTGTAAAATGCTTCAATTGATAACAATTACATAGAAATAGATAAAACCAAATTGATCTTTATCTTTTTGGTGATTTGGAAGTAAAAGAAAGAATTTACTTGATTATAATTACAATGACGGGAATCGTTCACATCGTATTTCCGAAGTTAATTCTAGATTTAAATGCGATTGGAGGAAAATCAGCACTGATTACTCTAATCTTATCTTATTAAGACAAATTAGAGAGCAATGCTATCTGTTTCGATAATTGACCATTGAAGAGAAAACGTCATGTATCATTACTGTCATAAGCTTTGCTCGCCAGACAAAATCAGAGAATGACAAATTATACGTTCCTTCATTAAACATTTCAAGAGAATTGCAATTCTCTCTGTGAAAAAGATGTTGAAATTAATTTAATCTGCTTCGTCAATACATTGTCTATAATTATAAAATATACCTGTATCAGAGACGTATAATTCCCGATCATTTCATGCAATTGATGTAAATTTAAAACCATAGAAATTCTTACATGTTAAATGATGTAAAGAACAAAAAAAGGCAATATAACATTGCATGAAGTAGAAATTTGTAATATCCTTATCAAGTTCTATAAGGTTGTCAGATGAAAGACTATTGATTTTACCAATGCATTTGTAAATGATTTTTGAACTATATATGGTATTCAGATTTTTGAACTATATATGGTATTCAGATTTGTTATGGTACTATTGGTATGGCATATTCATTAATATATTAATTAATTATGTTTGGAAATAAAGGTACTTAGTTCAATGTACCCATCCAAAACTAATCAAACTGTGTGTGTATGTACATGTATATGTGATGTTTCATTATGTTTATTTGAGATTTTTGTATTTTTTGTTCATTTTCTTTTGCACCAGCTTGTGTTTCCGGAAGCAATTAAGCTTTTGCTAATCCTTGAAACCCTATGTCATATGTTATGGCCACTTATTGTACTGTAGTTGAAATATTGTTCCATTTAATTTTGTTGGAAAGCAGAAAAAATTCAAATAAATAAGAAAGATAAAATTTCAAACCTATGATTATCAATTGATGCAGTTGTTTTTTTATTCCGGTAATATGTAAAAACTAGTTTCTTTTTCATAGATATGCAAATGTATATATGATTCGTCTTGGAAATTTTTCAAACCTACCGCAAATCTTTTCAAACTTTAATGTTTCATATGATTGCTATTGATAACTCACACGTATACTGTATACAAGTACTTTCCCTACAGAATAAAGTGTGGAAATAACCAAAGTTGATATTTGAATATCCCGATTTTTGCATGTCTACATACTATAATGTACATCTGAGTTGCAGTCGATTCTAGGATAGGGGCGAATATCGAATGTACATGGATAAGGGAAAGTAACAAATATCGCGATAATATCTCCTCACACACACACAATTAAAATGCTGCTATAGGTGCTGCATTCATGTCCGTATAGTTGAGAGGGATAATTGTCAAGTTTTTTGCCAAGTCAAAATAAATAGATGAAAGAACCTTTGTGAGCACGCTCACATAACCCACGCCTCCATATTGTCATTGCCCAAACAACCAAATTCCTAAATTCAAAAAGTCATAACTCCTACAAAAGTCAACGGATAAAAATTTCTTATCCTTAAGCAAGTCTACAAGTATACCCTAATTAACTACAAAGTTTCATGAATTTTTATGGTTTCAGAGAAGTTGCGCTGACAAACTGTTTCACTAGTATATTTTGGGCAAAAATCTATGTTCAAAGGGGGCATAACTCCTAGAAAAAAATATTTGATCAAAATGTCTTCTGGATATGCACTTCTACAGATTATGTCCTTATTAAGCACAAAGTTTCATGAAATTCTGTTGTGTGGTTTCAGAGAAGTTGCGCTCACAAATTGTTTCACTGGTATATTTTGGGCAAAATCTTAGTTCAAAGGGGCATAACCCCTAGAAAAAAATTGAATCCAAATCTCCTGTCAATTTGCACATGTACATAGTATGTCCTTATTTACTAAAAAGTTTCATGAAATTCTGTTTTGTGGTTTCAGAGAAGTTGCGCTCACAAGAACAGGACTGACGGACGGTCGGACGGGTTAAAAACATTATACCCTACGCAACTTTGCTGCGTGCTGTACAATAAGATATAGTACATATATAGTTTAAACAAGTTGTGTGGAATTGGCAGGTGTCTGTCAGAATTTAGTCTTATGGTTGCTACCTTAGTGTTCTTATCCATTTTAAATTATTTAAATTTTTTAAAGTTCCAAACATTAACAGGAAAATGAGACTTGAAAATTTTAATTTCAAGTATTTAGAAACTTCTGAAAATAGCAAAAACTATTAACATAATTTTAGGTTACACAAAAAGTCAAGAAACGTAAAACAAATGGTGTTTTCCCATTTGGAGTTTTAAGGAATGACATACTAAAGTATTAATTGCTGGTGCGCTGTTATTATATTCTCAGTCTGTAAAATTAGAAATTGGTACTGAAGTTTTTAGTCTGGATTGTTATAGCAAGTTTTCGAACTCATGTGAAAAAGTTCACATTACTCCCAGAATTGTTATATACCTAATGAGCATACCAAAAAAAAAACGTAATCCATTAGTCAGTCAAACCCGGGAAGACAAATGAACAACCACAAGCACAAGAAATAAACGCTGAAAACGATAAAACAATGAACCGATCACGAACTCCTATAAAAACCAGGAGTGAACTCAGGTGCTCCGGAAGGTAAGCAGTTCCTGCTCCGTATAACGTAACCTTTTCGTTACACTATCTTTTTCGTTTGCTGTAAGGGTTTTTCGTTGTTTTGCCATTATTATTATTATTTTTTTAAGGAAATGTACATTTCACCTTTTTGACAATTTACATAAAGCATATTTATGATTGTAGTTATGTTGTAATTGTTTTTACTAACTAAACTTTGAAAGGTAATCTTTAAATGATAGGATCATTGTATTTTGTTTCAGAACAACATTTGTCGGTGGTTCTCTCCGGGTACTCCGGCTTCCTCCACCAATAAAAACTGGCCGCCGCGAAATAGCCAAATGTGCTGAAAACGGCGTAAAACCCCAACTAAACAAACTATAATATTTATTTGTAATATGGTTATATCGAGGCGGCCAGTGGAGTACCTGGTGAGAACCGCCGACATTTGGCATGAAAACTACCAATCTTTGTCAATTAGTATTTATAATATGATATTTTCCATTATTTATTTATGCGTAAAGCTGCATCCAATTTCTACCTAAAAATCATTTAAACAATGACAAACTAATACATAGATTTAATATTGCTTGCAACATTCGTTACATTACAATCTAAATTCATATATCTGTATGATAAAAAATCGAAACAACAATGATGAGTTAATAATGACCACCCCACCCCTCCCCCCACCCTCCCCCATCCAAAAAAAAAATGAAAAACGACATCACACCCTCTCAGAAAACTTCGAAAACAGATGTAACAAAACACAAACAACAAGAGTCGGGATAGGCTGACTTATTAGAGACATTGCAAAGATACGTGGTTAAACCTGTGTTATTGGTATCCAAACTCCCCCTTTTCTATTCCAACCAACCGTTATACATTAAAATACCAAAAAACCAATACACTATTATAACAATCAAAGGGACAGACAGTTAGGACGACAATAGAAAAAGGACCGGTACTTCATTTTGATAGCAGGCTGAACATGTTCTCATTATCCAATACTCGAACAACAGGATTTATTGTCTTTAATTTTACAGAAGTTTTCACAAATTTATTTCTAATCTTATTTTCTAGTAAACATCTTCAATATTCCCCAGGATCCACAAAGATGAAGGTTATCTATCTTTATTTTTCATGCTTCATTCATGATCATACTATTTCTTTTTTCAATGCGTACAGACTGCATTTATGGTTGACCTTCCAAACTTTGGATACTTAATGATATAATCATCAAAATATCTTTTGAACAATAGAATCAAACAGGTGCCACCTCAAGTTTTAACAGAATTTCAAAATTCATCAACAGAAAATTTCATCACATACATCTAAAAATCGTTTCATTGTCAATATTTATTTATTTATTTATTTATTTATTTATTTATTTATTTATTTATTTATTTATTCAAAACAATAGTAAAAAATTGTTCGTAGAATGAAATATTTTGTTTATAGCATTGCATTGCAAGCGGAAAGACAACTCATTTTGTAGGTGTCGTATATTTAATATTTAACCTGTACGGTATCAGTGTCACCAGGGGTATTATTTTTGTAATTTATTTAAATTACCAATTTTAACTGTAAATGAATATCTCTCTCTATATTTGGTAATTTAAAAAGTACATTTTTATAATTTACACATTTTGTTCCGGTAATAAATATTTGATTTGAACATGAAAATAACAATTGATTATGTTTATTGTATAAGCTTACTAGCAATGACAAAGTTTGATCAGAAAACAATAAATTCATTTCATCGAAATATAATAATAATCACTATTAGTGATATATAGCATATAATACTTATATTTTCTAATATTTTTTCCTTATAAACAGAAATAGAATAGTCATCATAAAGCCAAACCTAGTAATTGAAAAATAACATAATATTTTATGAATTATAAATTCAGATTTCCAATTGTTCATATTTAATACTGATAATCAGATACAGCAAATTATACAATGAATTGCCATAAATAAACTTACGAATTTTAAAAAAAATTATATGACAACATAAGTGTTATGTCAGATTCTACACAATAAAGAACAGAACATCGAATCTTTAAACATGCAACAATTCCTCTTTTCTCTGTAAAATGTTTCATTAAAATAATTTATATACTTACCATTGTCAGATAACTCATGTGTTTCAACATATTCTGTCTTTGTTGATTCTTCTGGTGTTCGTATTCTCTCGGGTTCTTCTTTTGATTTTATGCTTAAGTCTGTTGGTTGTTCAGGGGTGGTACAAGTTGTCTCTGCTTTCATTTCAGTTTGAAGTTCATTTTCTGTGTTTGCTTTGGAGTCCTTATTAAAAGATTTCGTAACAAATGCAGCTAATCCTTCCATTTTCAGAATATTTAGATATCCATTCAATTTGATAAACGTTTTGTTTATATATAAATTTTAAATGTCGCAATTGTATCAAAGTAACTTTATTTTAATACATTAAAAATGCACTTTTCTGCAGTGAAAATCTTTTACATTTTATATTTATCTCAGCCTGTGGTTCTCTTAGACAAGAAGAATAAGCGCTTCGGCTTTTAATATAATAATTTCTGTTGACAATATCTTTGAATGCCACCATTGGAGAAAAACAGTTAATCGTGACGACAGTTCTTAATTGAGCGATAATATTGTAGATTTATTGGTTAATAAGTGTTGAGAGTATTGGATATTCTTGGAACTGGAAGAAAATCAAAGACAATTGGCTGACATGGCATCACAGTTACAAGAAAGAGGCGGTTCTCTGTAAATATATTATTATGTTATAAAATATCACTTCCTTGGAAATAAACTGCTTTACAGGGTGTTAATGTTCAATTATTTTATATGTTCTTTTTTTTTTATTTCAATATGACAAGAGCGCATCTGGATTTACATTCTTGAATATTTAAGAGAAGAAACACTTTTTGTTTTTTGTTTCGCTTTATCAAAAAATATTGCATATGACAAATGTTCTGTTTGTTCAATCAGAGTAGCTTACAATTGCTTACATATTGTAAATTATTATTGCCTAGCAATGAATATTTCAGTTTGTAGTGTGACATAAAATTAGGATTTTAAATTTACTCGCAATCAATTATGTCTTTTTATCCCTTTCTTTTAATTAAACTACTTAAAAAGTATAAAACTTTTCGTTGCAAATGTTTACTAAAAATTTAGTCTTGCAAATTTGCAAAACTGCATTAAAATAAAACAAATAACGTTTAAATGAAAAATCCTTCATCAATGCTGCTGCGTTGCTTTATATTAGAGAAGTGTGTGTAAGTGTTTGAAATGTTTTAATTCAATATAATATTACAACAAATTTACAATATGTATTTTTTTTAAAAATATTTAATGATATATATATTGGACGCATGGTTTGATAAATTTTACATAGTTGTTGGAACATTTACATTAAGGAGGGTATTTTACTTTCTTGTGACATTAAGATAAAGGTATGAGTTAGTATTATACATTTATTGCATGTAGTGGGGGGAATAAGAAGATTTTTTTCACATCTTAAATATCATATGATATGAATAAATCTTCATATTTCCCCCACTACCATGCTATAAATGTTTTATTATACTGAATAAAACCAAAGATATTTTGATTTTCAATGTGTAAATCACATGATTTTTTACCAATATATTTAGTGGACAGCTTTCCACTTTGGAACATATTTTATTATAACGAATCAAACACATTGTATTGGAAATACAGTAAAGAACATGCTTTTTTTAATCAAACTTGATATTTAGTTTGTGTCAATTCCATTTACTAATATGAATACTGGAAAAATAGGGAGATTTCCGAAGTTGTGGGATATGATTTGAATTTGATGGAAAATATGAAGATTTATTCATGTCGACCACATGATCACAATAACCAATGAAATTTAGTTTTACATACAATAATTCATATGAGGTATAATAATATCACTTACACACATGGACTTGATAACTATATATCCATTAACCTGGCTCATGACCTATACTTTGGAAGCCGATAATAATCAAAAACTTTTCAGCACAAAATCTAAAGGTATATATGTAAACATTGAAGACAGATATAAGCTAACACGAGATAGTTGAAATAATAAAATTATAAAATTTACTAACTGCAAATGGAAAGCAATGACTACCGAGCGAACAATTCCTCTGAGACAGTACAGTGATATTGCTTCAGGGTGATATTAAATTTCAGAAGCACATTTTGTACACTGTATATTCCACCATCAGCTACAATTGTAAAGCTTCAAGTCGAAAATTACCAAAACTTTAGTAGAACAAAAGGTGTGGCACGGCACATCAAATTTAGGAAGAAATCAATCAAGAGGAGAATGAGGTTTAATTCTCAATAACAAATAGGAATTATTTTACCTGACCTTTTACCCCAACATAACATTTTTTGATGATTTGGAAACTCAGTGTTTTATTTATCATAAATCGTAAAGTGTTTTGTAAGATCTTGTCCTTTTGATTTTTTTTTCGTTAGTTCATATTGGCTTCTTATTTTAAATATTGCTTTAGCTTCATTAATCTCCAAAATCTATTATTGAGGGGGGAGGGGGGGGCTAATTACTTTTGGAATTTCTGTTGTTTGACTTTAAATACAGTTGAAAAGAATATAAAAATTACGCAATATGTTTAACAATTTTTTCTGTGCATATAAATAAGTTAAATAATAAAAAATGCTTTTCACAATTGATCTTCAGAATAATTCGGCAGCAAGTTAAACCTGTTTAAGAAGTTAATCGCTTGGCAAATTACACAGAGATGCACTAACGAGTGATTAATTTTTAATCGTTGATTAACCATTTTATCCAACACTGCCCAGTCATGTTTTAGAAAGTTTCTTGCGTACAATGCGATAATCTGATAAGCAGTATCCAACACTCCAAAAAAGTTTTAACAAGTTAAAAAACGGACTCGCCTAAATTTACAACCGATGTTTCATTGCAGATGTATTTGATGTGGTCAGGGGAAATTCAGCATAACAAATTTATATGTAGATTTTTTCTCCTGTTTAAAAAATTCATCGACGTTATCGTCTTTGCGCGATGGTGAAAAATATAAAATCCAATTGTGTATTAATAATTTGCCTTTGGCGAAATGTTTGTATTTTTTATCAATAATAAACACTTCGATAGTTTGTTTACTAAAAATTATGTTACTTTCATCAAAGGTAAGGATTTTTATTCATATAAAAAATATCTTTCTTTTTTTTTAATGTTTCGTGAAAAATGTGCATTTCAAATACAATAGATACAAATACATTAAATACATGTAAGGACATTGGAAATATATACTCTAACACCAATGAATTGTATATTATTCACCTAAACACAGACTGAAATAAATGTTTCAGAAAAACATCTTTTATTTCTAATCTTTTCTATACAATTTTAAACAACATTTATAAAAAAAATGAAGAACATGTACGTCGTACTGTTTTTCATATACATATTATCAAAGGTCTTAAACTGCTATACTAATCGCAATAGCGAAAAGCACTACATTAGTTCAAATATTCTTGATGACAAATTTTAAAAGTTAGCAATAAATCCAATAACCATGTCATGACTAAACTTAAAACAAATACTTGTAACAAGTTCTATATAGTTTACTTTATTAATATGAATGAGGAATCAAACCTTTGACAGTTATTATGGTTTAAGTCATGTTTGCCTCTGGGACCTTCCGGGTATATCAACATATACATCGCCAAGACTTGTGTAGTACAGTTACCTTCGATTAAGAACTTGGGATGGTGAACATATCACTAAAACAGAATATAGAAAGTTAACTTAAACAGTAAGTAAATGATTTGTTCTTTTAAATAAATCATATTCAAACATTCATGAAAAGATATATGTACGAAACCCTTTTTATTCAGGTCCGTTAAAATGGTCATTGAAGACTCTCACAAACACTGCCGATTGCTATAACATATAAGGGACTGGCTAATTAATATTGCTACAATATTCTACCTGCAGCTATGATTATCTGAGTTGGTAATCACAAAAAATTGACCCCTTTATTTTGAATCGTCATTTTCCTATTTTATTTTACTACTTGGTCACTTTGTTGTGTATCATGCTGTATTGTTTTTAAGGTATATCACAAGTTGCATTGATTTAATTGTTTATATACAATAACAGGTTAGAATAGAAAGCGAAGGCGGGGTTAGGTACCCCACATAATCCCGTCTGTGTTTCAGACTTTTGTTGTATCTGTAGTTTGGATGAAAGATGGGATGTTCGTCATTAGTTAATGTTTCCTTGGTATTTTCTGTTATCTTCTTCCTAATGATACACTTATAAACTGCTTTTATGTTAGAATATATATATATATATATAAGTTTGTTCAATGATTTAGAATTTATCAACCATAAATTGTGAGAGCAGTCTTTTTTTTCTCATTGTAACCAAGAACAAAAGTATATTTTTGTCAACATTATAATATTGACAAATAATTTCTTTCTATAAAGAAAATGGTGACATCTTGTATCTTTTTAACATTAACATTGTAAAAAAAAAGTAACGACATATCTTAATCAATTTTTCAGATATACACAGAATGTTTAAAGCTGTTGAAGGGCAATGGTGACTCCGGCCTTTTAATATAGAAAGGAGTTAAAGATAAGGATACAGAAATTCTGAATACAGAAAGTGTTAAAAAAGACAATTCGTCAGATCCAAAATGGAAAACTCTTTGCTTAATAAATTTCCAGAAATATGGGTTGTAGATACTAACATGCTCCAGAAAATTAAAACAGATTTAAGTCTACTACAGATGTTTGATATTGTACAGACGACGATAATATTTCTGACACTTTTTATTGGTTTCTGTATACTGTTGTACTCGTTATTTGACTGTCGGAGGAAAACTGTATGGGGACTCTGGTGCGCATTGTTGTGTGGCTTTATACAAGTTTGTTACTGTTCTGCCAGTGTGTTTGCTGCAAAACGCCGTAACTTCAGACCAGAACCAGCGTCCATGCAATGCAGTGATATTTATACAATTCCGATGTTCTGTGATGTTTTTACTCTGTCAGTTATTGTTATTTCTGCCTTTGGTGCTCATGTAAAATCTTCCAAGGCTGCCTTTTTAAAACCAATACTATTTGTTTACATTATGATTTCGTCCGTCTTTGTTATTGCGCTTCAGAGTTGGACGATTAATTATACATCTGACAGTTTTATGCTGACGGCAAACATCCAGTTGCAACCAACTTTCTGTTCTCGGGACCCCGACCAGTCTCTGCTAATTGTAGCTTGTGAATATGTGTTAATATTTCTACCACTAGCTGCAATATTTCTATTCGTTTACTCAAGGCATAAAAAGGAAAAAGGTAAGAAAACCTTTGATCTTTCTCTCGTCATGAAATTCGTTAAAACAGCAACTTAAACAACAGAAAGTTATCCATGCATAATAAGTTGGTCATCACAAAAATGTAAGCACAATACTAAATTTTATACTCAACGGGTCGATAAATCTATATACAGACGGAACAAAAGTTATGAATTGTATATTTAAAACAAAACATAGTATACTTACTCCAGTATCATAAAAACATTCAATTTTACCGTTTTAAAATGTCATAATGAACAAAAAGTACGCTTGATTTATGCAAAGTTTATGCAAAATTGTTAATATCTAATCTTTACACAAGTTTTAACTGTGACAAATCCTAAAGCTGCTGTTATCATATCGAGAGAAATCACAGTAAAATAAAATATCATTTGTGTTTAATATAGAAATATATATACCTTCATACTTTTGAAAAGGTACAAAAATATCTTCATTTACATTGCAAAATAATTCACCGTTGGTTTGCCTTATTAAATATTTTGATATCTTTTACATGTATTTTTTTTCTTTTTGTTTAACAGATCGGAAAGAAATGAAATTCTTCGTCCCATGTACCAGTGATGGCATTTGTGCGACATGTCAAGTCCAGAACATGGCCTGTAAGACAGTACTAGCTACTTATTGTGTGTGTATGTACATTGCCCGTCCTGTAATCGCCATATTGTGTGCAGTTTATAATATTCAAAACCAGGATCTGACACCAAGTCTGATATCTACTGCTGTGTATGTTTATCTCTGCTTTGAATACTGTATCATTCTGGAACGTTGTTGTAGCAAGAACAAGGAAACACAGACGGATGGGCTTAAAGATAGTAATCCTTGCAAGAAAGTCGTCTTTTTTGTTGAAACTGCGTAAAACACTACTTGCTGATAAATCGTGATTAGAACAATTAAGTTTCAAGAAATACTAGCTCAACCTTCTATTTAGATAGACTTTGTAAAGAAATGAAATATGAAAGTAAACTTTTTGTTGAAAGGTTGTAATGAAGTGGCAGTTTTGTAGATAAAATACAATGCTAGACTCTGGATAAACCTTATCTGATCTCAAATATTTAATAAAGAATTGCGATAATATAAAGTTGCAGTAAAAATACTTTTTAGTGGTTTCCTGTTGAAAGTTGTTAAGTTCATACGGGTATAAAGTGCAATAAATTCAAAATACTGCTACTACTGCTACTAATACTAATAATACAGTCAAAACTGTCAAAACAGAACCACTTTGTGCTGAAAAGCATTGTCTGGACTAGACGGGTGTTCGGATAACACAAGTTATATTTACTAATTTACCAAAAATAATCATTGTACGCTCTGAAACAAGAGATTTTCAGTTTACACAGGGTTATTGCACGTTTTTTTTTGTTACCATGATGGTCACATTTTATAATATTTCTGCAGAAGCAAAAATATATAATAAAACAAGTTTATAATATGCGCTGTATGTACTGTTAAATATTCTCTGGTAGCAGTCTTAACTTTAACTGTAGGACTCACATGCCAAAGTCGCGTACCGAAAGTGTAAATCGAAAATAGTATGGCTTACCTTGATAAGGTGTCCATTCTGAAAACAAGCAATGTTATTAAAGTATATGATACTTCATTGTATTTACTTGAAAAAGTAACCAAATAAAACAAAAATTAGACATTTAAGTAGTGTTATGTGAATATTTGACCCAAAATCTACATGATCCTAGAATTTGATAAAAAACACTTATGTACATAGATATCACTTCCCTGTGTAAGCAGAATTATACAAAAAAATTGAAGGACTTGTGTCATTATAAACAAAAATAACTGAGCTGTCCGTTGAAGTTTGCGAAGCTGATGTGATTCAATTAAACAATTTTAAACACATGCTGATGTGAATATCTTATAATGAATTATAAGACAAATTTAACCTACCACTGGGCCTACGAAACCGACCACGAGGCCGAGGACATGCAAAGCGGTGTAAAATCATCTAATTATGTATTCACAATTAAACATAGAAAATTTAACACAGTAAATGACTAACAACTGGAATAAACAAGAACAACAAATATCGTTGATCTGCAATGAATCAAATTTAACCGTTTACTTTCGATGTTGACACAAATCGCAGAACGTGCATTAAAAATCTATAGGTTCTTACAAGAGTTCAAAATGAAGATAAGGAAAATCTTTAAGATTTTAAGATATTCCACTTTTTCCCGTGGTAGGTAAAAGAAGAATTTATTAATGAGTTCAGATTTCAAACTAAACATTGTTTGCCTTGAATATAATGATCGAGTTTAGATGTGTTGAACTAATTACAAAATTTAACGGTATTAAATATTTACATATCGTAAAAAGTATCTCGTTGATCTACAATCTTTATGTTCTGAGAAAAAAAAATTAAATGCAAACTTAAACTACAGGTACTGAAGTGTTACAATCTCTCAAATGTTGCTTCTTTAAGAAGACTGTAGTCCTAAAATAATACGGATTTATCACCACAGGTTTCAATTTACTGCAACCCAAAATTACTCAAGCATGAAATTCAGATCATGGAGATTCAAGTATTGATGTTTATGTTGTACTATATAAGATGACTGTTGTGGTGGAATATCACTGATATATCACCATAAGTTGGTAAAAATGCACATGAACGAAATAATTAAACAAATATCTCAAGAAGTATCTTCAAATCATAGTGATTCAAATACCAAATATATGTGAAATACAGTTCAACAGTCTATCATTACTTTTTCCACCCAGGCCACTGACAATAGATTTCGCGTGCAGTTATTTTGTTTATTCTGTGATTATATATAGTGGTGTATTATCATTAATTTACCTTATCTGGTTTCTGATAAATGGATTTAAACGAAAAATGTAATAAATCCAGACGTACAGGTTTAGAGAAGCACAACTTATGCACGGGCCATTTTATGGGCAATTTTAAGAGGTGGCGGTATCAAAGACACAGGCATATGGTTCGTATTATGAACTATGTGTAATGATACGAACTTCAGCTTTAACTTTAAATGCCGAATCGGACAAATACGAAAACAATGAAGGGACAGACCGGCGGCAGGAAGGTGATATATTTTAATTTTACAAAAAGTATCATTTTCACGCATACTAGAGATATCACTTACAAAGATCCATTATTTTTGTTTTAAATTAGAGAAAAAATAATGACGTTAAGTTCAATAACACCGAAGTCATGGTAAATATTTAAACAATTAGTATTACAATTAAAATAAAGTATCTCTTTGTTAACAGAAATTAAGACTTTAAATCATTATCAGCTGCAATTTTATTATCTTAAATTGTCACAAGAAACGAGTTTAAGAGAAATTTTTTATAGATTCCGATAGTCGATATCATTTTCATAAATGAATGAAAGACGTAGTGTATGGAAAGAGCCGGGTTGTAAAAGTTTGATTTCCATTAATATAAAACTTAGCTTGGTTAAACAAGTTGATTTTTCCTGGAAGCCTCTTAGTTAGCCTTAGGTTAGGGACCTTTCAGGAAAAATCCAATGCTGTCTTACATTTTCCCCTACAAGAATTGTAGAAATTTTTCGTCGCAAAGTCCTCTGCAATAAGGGACGAAATCAAAAGTTCAATGTAGAATAAAAAACTTAATTCAAATAGTTTGGGGTGGGGGGAGGTAAAAATCGCTGCAAGTTTTGTTATCCGACATCGATTTTCAGATAGAACAATACGGATTCAAGTGATGTCCAAGTCAATATACAGAAAAACACTCATTGTTGAGGAAAAACAGGACCCATGATACAAAAAGTATACTCTCAAAGCATATGCCCATATTGGTCAATCAATATTTTCCAAATTAAGTTAAGACGGGGGGAGGGGAGGGGAGGTCAGTAAAAAAACTATGTGAATTAAGTTTTTTGTCCTACATTGAACTTTTGATCTCGTCCCTAATAGACCTCAATTTATTATTACTTAATAAAAACCAATTATTTGGGGTATCTGTGTGAAACGTGATCATAGTAAGTAGTATAATGTGGATGTCGATTTCGAACCTGTGGCATTATCACCTCCTGTTTTTTCATTTTACATCTATACAGAAATCTTTCACCGCAAAGCTCTCATCAACTATCGGCCAGATCTGTATGTTTGTTTTTTTTTTTTTTTTTTTTGTTTTTTTTTTAATTTCTGTGGTGTAAGTTGTTGTTTTGGTCTTTGTGTTGTTTTATTTGCACATTATCAATTTTGAAATTATAAATACTTTAGGTAAGGCCTTAGTGCCCCGGTGGAACTGAAAAAAAACAAACCGACGAATTTTTGCAGTCACATACCCGATTTAATGCGATTTTATTTTTCTTGCGTATAATTTGACTTTTTTAACATTTGATATTGCAGTTACAAATAAAATATACGTGTACCTAAATTGTCTTCAAATATTAAACATGTATGTATGAGCTTTAGAAACAGATCGATTTTCTCTATTTGACGACAATATGTCTATTTTTATATAATCTTATTGTTTTGCAACATATATCAAAGATTTTTTTCTAATTAATTAAAATAAATATTGATTTTTCATAATAGTGCGAGATAAGGCCATACCAAATTGATCTTTCGTTCTTTGGATTTCGCCGCTCCGATTTTTGAATAATGTAAATTTTAAGAAAACTTTTTTTTTGCCGCTTCATTTTGCAAAAATGCTGAAAAATTCGCCCCAAATTTTTCATTTTTAAATAAATTAAAGATAAAAAATGGTCGCTTGCTCCTTAAATTTCGTAAAAAATGGGATTTTTCCCATTTTTTGCAAAATTTTATTTTCAAAAATGTGTGCCGCACGTAAATTTTATCGAAAAAAAACCAAGTCCTCAAGGAAAAAAATTAAAATCAAAATTTCTCCAGCTCGCACCTTTTTTTGCCTTTCAAAAATCCAAAGAACGAAAAATTGAATTGGTGTGGCCTAAACACAGCATTTTGTTTTATAAAATTTGCACTTGTTTTTAATGTTACAAAATTTGAACATATGTTGGAAACTAAGAATGATCACATTTGTGCAGACTTCTGTTCTTAGATGCTTTTGGCTTTACCCTTTGATAGGTTTTCCATTTGAATCTGCTTTAAAATTCTGGCTAATTGTTTCAGGTTTCAACATTTCTTGCTTTGAGCAAAACTGGCAAGTTGTAATGTGACGAAATATGCACATTTTGGGCTTGGAAAACCTGGAATAATAGAATTCATGTATTTATTTCTTCTTACATTATTGACATGAATGGTGTTAAGAGATTTGTGCTACTACTGTAGAATTTCAAACTATTGTTTCACCATTCACTACCATTCTTGTGATTGTTGGGGTCAAAACGACAAAAGCTGTCACAGGATGTGTTAAATTTGTCTTTTCTGATTTCTTTTAATCTATTTTGAAAAATGCTTTTAGGAATATGCCAGCATGTTTTCTTTTTTGTCAAAAGGACCAAAATTAGCTGTTGCGAGTTTTTGTTTTTGGTCCAGTATATTCCCGTGTTATGTATACAAGATGTCCAACACCTTACTGCTGCAAGTAAAATAGTGTGTCTTCACTTAACGGTTCATCTTTATAAACATATGCCGTCTTCTGCTGGGCTCTGCAAAGCCTTTTTTTAAATTGCATTAATGAGAGTCTGATAGACTAATGAAACACTTTAAATCCTTCAGATTTTTTTTTGCATTTACCTCCCTCTGATATTTTCGTCAGTTTTCTTACAGTTTTTCTTTCAAATATTTAAATCTGCCCCCAAGATTCTTTTACATACCAGACTAAAGCTGCAGAAAATTTTGGAACAGGTTTTATTACTTCCCCCTGATTTCTAACTATGGCTATTACTGCTGGTGTATCACAATAAACTAAATTCATGCTGTTAATTGCTTCAGTATAAAACTCTTGCATAGAATTATTTGCCACTGGGTATTTTAAAATAAATAGAAACATGGATAATTGTTTATGGAATATTACCAAATATTTCTGCATTTAAATTTTAATTTTCATATTTAATCAAAAAAATTCTGGTATTGTATCCCATGCTCAGATTGTCTATTCACTGTACCATGAACACAAAGGCAATGCAGCCATAGAGTGACAATGAAACACACATAACCTTTTATAATTTTATTTGTCATCTGAGGTTTTTCTATCCACTTCATTTCTATAACAAATATAATCATCTTTGTAAACAAGTATAAATAATAATAAATAAATAAGTAAAAAGGACGGAATACAATTATTCAGAAATGACAAAATACAAACTGTACTGTTTGTCTTTTCAAGAGTAAAACCATTAAATTGTATTCTGGAATGTTCACATAATAAAATTTTATAGAGGAACTTTGAACATTTCTTCTATTGTGAATTCATTATTTCCTTTCATACCAATTTTGGTGTTTTTAGTGGTTGCCAAGGAACTGAAGTTTTCATTGTACATTTCATACTCTGTAATTACTAGAAAATCACAATACCATAAATTAAGTATCATTGAAACAAAGAATAATTGCCCATTCACAAAAACTGTAGCCATAAAAATAAATGAATCCAGAGTTTGTAATGCATGAAAAAAATTTGTATAACATGGTTATTTTATATAATGACAATCTAATGATATTACAGTCCATTTGATAAAGTAATACTAAAAGCAGGTGGAGACATTATATCTGTACATTTTTCATTTTTTGTAATAATTCTTCAAAAAAGCAAATATTATAAAATGGTTCTCGATTTTCCTAAAATAATTGAGTTAAAACTTGCTTGCTTCCTCTAAAGTTAACAAACAGGGTATTACAGCCTATTGTTAATACCATTTTCTTCAAGTCAAATTTAAATTGTAAGTTTCCTTACATACTGTTAAACAAATAACAAATATATCACAACTATCATGTAAGTATAACAGTAAGTTGAAATCTGTTTATGGTTAAGTATGTGCTGACACTCTTGGTCGTGTTCCACTCGTCCGTAATGCTGCACCTCCTGTGGATGATGAAGACGTTGTCGACTGCAGTGAAGAAGCTGTTGGTCTTTCTCTTTCTTTTTGATATTCAAATTCTATTTTAGATTCTATTTTCTCCCAGTCTATTTCAATCTAGAATGAAAACAATATAATTTACAGTCATGATCTATCATCATTGTGATACATTACCTATGAGACAAATTATTACCACAATGATTTGGCAGGAAAACAGACTATTAAATTAGTTGCGTAAAATTCAAGATGACCTTTTGAAGCATTTTAGTTTGATTAACTACAAGATAACCCCTAGTAAATGTAGTGGTACTGAAAATTATCACAATAGAATTCATGTAACACAAACAATTTTTAGAAGAGATGCTCATCTACCCACAAATGCTTGCTTTCATCCCTAAACCATAAATATTTTGACCTTTAAATCAATACAAAGCATTTTCTACTAAATGAAGTATCAAAAGCCTACAATACAATAAGTATGTTGTAAAGAGTAAAATGTATTGTCGATAGAACAGATTGAGAGATGAAATTTCCAATGCTTTATCTTCTAAATGTTTTCAGTTAAAGTAAAAAAAAGAAAGAAACTTACTCCTTCTTTGTACTGTTGATATCTCTTTATGTTCTCTTTCTTGGCAAATCTCTCCAGATACCTCTGTCTATATCCTACTACTGTATCTACATGTGTTTTGTGTTTTACTGCTAATTCTAAAGCTCTATAAATACAAATGCAATATACTGAAGGTAGTTTTCTAATCCTCATATTCAGGCTCTGTACTTAAAAGAAGGTGCCTCAATAACAGAATGCACTTTTTTCTTAACAATTAAAATTCTTGTTGAATGGTACATTGGATTTTAAATGAATTAAATTGTATGTTTATAAACTAATGTACTGTGAAGATAATCCTTAGTTAGGATAATTTTTTTTTATGATGAAATATCTATTATAAATCACCAAAATTCAAACAAAGATCCAGAAATCAGCTATGTGAGTAAATGAACCATTTGAAAATTGAATTGTTTAACCATTCAACTGGTCTACTGGTTTTAATTTAGTTTCTTTTAAAGATTATTGAAAAAAGCCTTTCAACATTTGTAGACCTACCTATCCCAGTTATACAGTTGTATATTTAACATAATTGCCCTGAATATCAATCCTGCACTCAATAAGATAGATTCTGCATCCTGTGGACTACCACACAGTAAAGCCATTTCAGCATTCCTGGCCTCCTTCACTGGAATGTCTTTGATGTTTACTATAAACTGTACCTTTTCAGCCTATTGAAACAGAAATAGACACAATTTCTACAATGCATAAACAACTCTATTTCCAGATATACCCTTTAAAGATAAATGTAAGAAATTTATTCAGTACACTGAGTACAGAAAACTGTGTGAGTCTTCCAAGGAAGACATGTGTCGCCTCCGGATGTCAATTTTTACAAAAGATATTAAAATTTGCTAAAAATAAAATACATATGCACACCTGTGCATTAAGGTCAATGCACAGAGAAAGTTTCATCAAATTCCTTTGAGAGGTTATGGAGTAGTTGAGGATAGAAGTTTTGACCCTCCCCCTTTTTTTTCTTCAAAAATGTCAATTTTTACAAAAAAAAAAATTTTAATTTTCTAAAAATGAAATATATATGCACACCTGTGCATTAAGGTTAATTCACAGAGAAAGTTTAATCAAATTCCTTTCAGCGGTTTTGGAGTAGTTGAGCATAGAAGTTTTGCTCCCCCCTTTTTTTTGCAAAAAAGCCAATTTTTACCAAAAAAAATTTAAATTTTCTAAAAATGAAATATATATGCACACCTGTGCATTATGGTTTGTTTCATCAAATTCCCTTGAGCGGTTTACGAGTAGTTGAGGATAGAAGAAAAGTGTGACGACGCAAGACACAAGACGACAGACAGTGATCCCTATGTTTCGATCATGCGTTCCGCAGGCGACATAAAACTAATTTGAAGCTTTAATTCAATTCTCTTACCTAACTTCAGTGATAGTGTGATATTATTTCCCTTTACAGAGAAAGCAAATTAAATATTATAAATCAATGGATGGAAAATGCCAAAAACATGTATCAAATTTAATCAAGATTATTTTCTTTTCACACTATATTCTCTGTTTTTAATTTTGTCAAATAGTAATCTACAACAAATAATGTCATATAAATGAAACCTGAATTTAAGGCCAGTTAAATTTAAATTGTTATTTTCATCCACTCTGACCAAGAAAAAACAAGTGAGGCTAGGATTGCCTGATGAAATGGCAACCTTGCTGTGAGCAAAGCTCACAATCAATACCCCCCGCTCCCGTCATATAAGAAACTGCCAATTTTATAATAGAAATTTAAAATTAAATGGGCACAGGTACATTATATCGCTGTTCAACTGGGTATAACCGAACAGAATAATTCTTAAAAAGAGACTATTTAATAAAGCTATGAGGAGCTAATTGATCAAATATCTAATAAAAGTCTAAAGTATTGGACCAGAACAGAATTTCTATTCCAAAAGAGTACAAATATGGAAAAAAGTATTGGACCAGGACCTACTTCGCATGCGCACATCTACGCATCTAACAGTATGCAAAGTTTAACCTCTGATAATGCATGTTTGAGAAACTGCGGGTACAAAAACAAGAGGCTCCCAAGAGCCTGAATCGCTAACCTGTCATCTTTTGTGTACCGGTAGATCTTGCATCAATGATTAATTTTGCTATTTAATGTATACTGATTACCGTCGCAATCTTCTCCTTAATATTGACCTATACAGCTAAAATATAGAATCCTGAGCCCAAATAGATACGGTTGCTGGGGACTTTTTCATCGGTTGCTATGGACCTTTTCAATGACCTTGACCCTTGACATTTCTTTTTACTTGCACATGTAAATTATAAGGTCCTTAACCCAAATATATATGGTTGCTAGGGAATTTTTCATCTGTTGCTAGGTAATTTTTCATTGGTTGCTATGGAATTTTTCAATGACCTTGACCCTTGACACTCCATTTTACTTGTACAGCTACCATTGACCTATAAGGGGTCAATTGACAATTTTGGTCAAGTTAACTTATTTTTAGATCTTACTTTGATGAACATTTTCACAACAGACAACATTGAGGCACAAACAAGTCTAAAAATTTCAAAGGTTTTAGGGAATTGTTTGGATTTATCATAAATAGCAGTGTCAATTTCATGGGGGTATTGTTCATATAGGGGTGTAATCGAATCTTGGATGTTTAAAGTTTGTTTTTATCTATCATAATATTCAAGATAAAACCTAACACTGCAAAATTGCCTTAAAATTAACAATTCAGGGGCAATAACCCAACAAAGGGTTGACCGATTCATCTGAAAATTTCATAGCAGGTAGATCTTGACCTGATGAAAATTTTTACTACGTCAGGTTTGCTCTAAATGCTTTAGTTTTTGAGATATAAGCCAAAAATTGCAGTTTACCCCCTATGTTCTATTTTTAGCCATGGCGGGCATGTTTCTCCACAGACAAGAAAATAAAACTCAAACCTTGTTCTAGATACCCTAAGGATCATCTACATACTAGGATCTAACAGTATGCACAGTTTAATCAACTTCTGATAAGGCATGTTTGAGAAACTGCGGGTACAAAAAAATTGGGGGATAGACAGAATTTCTAAGTCCAAAAGAGTATAAAATTATGGGAAAAAGTATTGGATCAGGACATACTTGGCATGTGCAAATCTACAAAATAGGACCTAACAGTATGCAAAGTTTCATTAAACTCTGATAAGGCATGTTTGAGAAACTGCAGTACAGACGGACAGGCTGATTCCTATCTACCCCCAAATTGTTTTTGCGGGGGGTATAATGAGGTATAATTGGTTTAATTCATTATTTTTGTAAAATACCCAAACACCACGTACCTCTAAGATAGCTGCATACGACACCTCAGCTGTATTCAGATCTTTAGCATAAGCTGACATGGCAGCCAAACATGCCCATAAAATGTCTTCCTTTATAAATATAATAAACAAATACGTTAAGTTTTGGAGTAAAAAAAAATTCTATCATAAATGTCACATATTCTGTATGAAATAATTTACAAAACAAGCTAATTCATATCAACATAATTTTTTTTTTAAATACAATAAAAACTTTTAATTCATGAATAAAGGCATGTTTAATGTAAAGTATCATACCTTTACAAATCTACACAATCGGACAGCATCTGCAAATCTGGATGACAGAACATAACTGTGGAGTATTGATGGATAAGGGGAAATAACTGTACTGACAATGGAACCTTCAGCTCTTCTTATCATCACATGGTTTCCTAGAAACTGTAAAATCTGTGGATTTTTACCAAATTCACTGGAAGTAGAAATGAATGACATGTACAACGTAAACGTTTGTTGGAGGAGATAATAGTACAGAGAATTTACTTCAATTATTTGTAGGATATGATGCACAACTTGAATAAAATTCAAAAACAAAAGTTAGCATCTAATGATTACTATAGTATTCTATAAACATTCAATGATTTAATATCTAATTGACTGATTTGGTAACAAATAATTCCAAAACTTCCTTTACTTTACCCTATTCCGTCAATGTTTGTTTATTTTATGTCATTTTCAACAATATTAATCACAGAGTCTACTATTTAATGGTGTGGGAAGCTGAATATCAAAACATTACCTCTAGCAGAAAGTCTGGAAATCTTTGTCAATTTAGATAAATACTACATGTCAAGAGGTTTGTTTGAAGAAACCTCAATGCTGACACTTGAAAATTTAGTTATTAAAAGTAATAAATTTATGAAAACTACCTATAACACTTGCCATCTTATAATTAATAATTACCAAAAAAACATAGAAATTATGAAACTATCAGTTGTTGCTTATTTATTAACTCACCTAGCGTCTTTAGAAAATACTGTCCTATTGACTAGATCTCTGTCTACAAATACTGTGTTAGGGTAATACCAAACTGTAAATTTACTATCAGCTATGGCTGCCAACATATTTGCTGAGTCATTCCATGATAGTGACTGGATCATATTTCCTTTAAAAACATAATATATATTTCTGATTAAAATTTGACACTTAACTTTAATTTGACAAATACATGTAACTAAATCAAATGACACCAGCGAAGTCCATAATAGAATCCTTTGATATATTACCTCTTTTTCATTCTGGAACTAAAATAACTGGTAAGGATGTAATGGAAACAAATTTGGTATCATGCATTTTTTTCTCACAATACAAATATATTTTGTCCATACTACAAGTGGATCTTCCAATGGGTATACACTACTTTTTGCTACATTCAGTAGTTTTATATCAAATATTTTAAACATATACAGTACAGTATTGTTCTAATCTTTTTGACTGACAAAATTTTAAGTTTCAAATGGATAATCTTAAATTATTATTATTCACATTACTGAACTTTTACAAGCCTACAATATTTTACCTAATTTGTGGGTTTTCCTGTCACCACCAAACACTCTGACAGATGTAAGGTAAAGATCTCTGTTTTTATCTACTATGGCTAAACGTCTCTCAGTAGCTGGACCACACTGATCTAAAGCTATTTCCATTACCTCTAACTGTAAAAGACAATATTATTATACTTCATGCCAAAAACTACTGTGATATTTGGTACATTAATAATTCACATATAAATTCCAACATATCCGGCAAATACGGCATATGAACTACAGTAATATGTCCAGGGGCGGCTTTATATGTCGCGCAAGTTTTTTTCTATATGTGTCTGGCAAACACGGCATATGAACTATGGTAGCTTTATATGTCACTTGAGTTTTTGTGTACATTTACGGTTACAAGAATAGAGCGCTTTTTGTGAATATTTACGGAAACAAATGATGCACTTATTTTAAATACATAAGAAAAGTGAATTTCTTAGCATGAAGTCTAATAATCATAATATTAGGGTCTTGTGATTGTTATATGCAAAATATTTGCCAGGCCTGAGTGACATGTTACCCTCCGCTTCGGGTCAGGTAATATGTCACTCAGACCTGGCAAATATTTCACATATAACGTCACAAGACCCTAATATTATGTAAATATCATTTATCACTCAATCTGAAATCAAACGGTTATTTCATGAATATTGGTGATTACTCTTCATGAAAGAATCTTTTTATTAGAATAGCTATAGTTTTACTCCGTTTTACCAGAAACAACTAGTGGTGGTAATATTGGATCACATATGACATGGCAATATGTCTGGAGGACATACATGTAACTTAGATATGACAGTACAACCAACATGTTATATTGTTGTTTGAATATTGTCCTCAGCAGACTCTATATTAGGCCATTTATTTTTAATTAGTTGGTTTACGGATCCGCCGACCCGATTTTGCCGATTTGAAGAAAAAAAATAAAATTGAAAATTTTGGTTTTTTATTACCGCCGACCCTCTGAAATCAGCCATCCCAAAAATAAAAATAAATTAAAATCCTTTTTGCATCAAAATTTCATAAAAGATTATTTTCCAATTCGTCTAAAAATAGATTATCCATCAATAAAATACTTGTAAACATGATCCCAAAAAAAAAAAAACAAATCTATTTATAGACGTTAGTTGATGCCAATTTCCGAAACACGTTTTATGAAACGAATTTCTTAATAGAATCCATGCCACTTTTAAGTTCGTTTTGTATGAATATCTTGATTCCGTAAGATATCGAATCCACTCATTTAATGTTGTACAACTTGTAGTTGACGAGTCGGTCCCTTAAAAAGGGAACGGTCTACTGAACAACACCTTTCAAGATAGATGTTCTGATATTTGGGTTTCAAAAGAGGGAACTAACTGATCATTTGCAACCTTTGTACATTTGGCAATATAACCAAGATTGTTAAAAAAAACATGATTTTCCCTCTTTTTTTTTCTTTTTTTTCCCGACCGACCGACCCTATTTTTTTTAAAAAAAATCCGTAAACCAATTAAATAAAAATAAAAGGCCTTACCAAGATTGGGTGCATTATGACATCTATAATATTCACACAGTAACTGTTTTATTATAGATTAATCAATAATTTCAACCAGTTTTACCTTCTTATCCAGAACATCATGCAGCCTAGCAAAACAAATTGTATATTGAAATAGTGCAAATATGAACAGTAACTGTCATATTTACACTAGTTCCATATGAAATCATGCATTTAAAATTTATCTGTTTAAATGGTACTATCAGTCAATCAAAAAGTATATACTGTATGAATAATAAAAAATGACCTCTTTTCTATCTTACCTTGTGTGTAATTGGCTTTCCATCACCCAAATTCTTCCCTGTCTGTGCATCAAATACATATACAACTGTAAAGAAAAATACTTATTTTACAATATGATTATATTTATATAATACTAAAACAAATACTGTTCAATTAACAAATTTAGTGCATTATAATCGGTTTGATGATAGCAATTAAAAACAGAAATAAATTAACTTAGTGCATCATCAGGTTCACTTATAATGAAATTCTGATTTTTAAAATGTCTCTCTCTCCATGTAAATATACACATGTATGATAGAAATAGAACCTTTTTCATCTGCTTTATCTCTAATAGCCACTGTATCATTGCTAAGAGAGACTGTCTGATAGTTAAGAATATCTGCTCTCATTCCACCATATCTGGGAGAGGAAACCATTCTACCATCATACGAATAAACATAGACTCCAGCCGTATCCACCAACACAAAATGTCTGAAATGGTAAATGATATTTAATCTGATAACTTTTTCCTTAATTCAACATAAAATGTTGTACTTTAATACATGATATTGGCCATTTACTTGGCGTTTTTCATTAAGTCAAGGGTAAACTTCATTAAATTAAAACACAAAATAGGAGTTGAAGCTATATGTTCAGCACTGAGTAGCCATTGACATTAACAGATACTTATCTTAACAAAGTATCTTTCAAATTTTAACAAGATATATTGAGCACATTGAAGTCGACATGTTTTTTAATTTACCCGAAAAATGATAATTTTGTGATTTTTCATGCATATTTGATTTTTTTATGGACAATTCCAGAACAACATCTGACTATAAGGTAACAGTATAGTGGAGCCTAAGGAAATTTCAGTCTAGTGAGTCTTTTTAGCAACTTTAATCTTTGACCACAGATACAAAGATCATGGCAATATTTTGTAACCATTTTTCACCATTTTAGTAATGATGATTTTTAGAATAATTATGAATATCTAAACTAGAAAAAAATGTTTTCATGTACTTATTAATAAAGTTTCACTTTTTTAAGTAGAAAGACTACATGATATGGTCTGTCAAGATAAAATATATTCTGCTGTAGCCAATATTTTAGACAGAAAGGTAAAAATGGTGAACATTTAACATATGTCGAGTAGCACTGTATTACTGACTGTCATAAATTTATGATAAAGTTGTCAAAATTAGCATTGAATTTCAGCAATTTAGTAAAACAAAAATGCAAACTGTTTTATACATGTATATACTTTAAAAAATACATACTTCTCCGCCTGCAGGATGAGTGATACATTTCCTTCCTTCAGATCAAATATCATTGGTGTGTTGAAGTTCCTTACACTAAGAATGAAATAAAATTTCCATACACAACTTTGTTGTATTATTCTTTAAGAAATATCTCTAATTTTGTTTACCTAGTTAATATTTTATTCAGTATATCACTTAAATATTACCTTATTATAATCTCATAAAGTCTATAAAAATCTTTACAAGTAGTTTTTCTTATTGAATTGGTTTATACTAAGTTTATTTTATGGTGACTCTATCAAACAGACATACTGCAATAACTCAATCTTCTTATAAAGTCTGAGAAACCCAAACTATTTAAATAAGCATAGAAATATCATGAATATTATACTAATAAACTGCACGAGTTCACAAATATATATACAATACTGTTTTGTGCTCTTTGGTCAGGTTGTTGTCTCTTTGACACATTCCCTGTTTCCATTCTATATTCTAATAATTTTAATTTTTACAGCAAGATTTATGAAGCTATAAAATACTTACTTAAATATATAACACTGTGAAGATGTAGCTACAACTAGATGTGAATAAGCAAATGATAATTTTATGATTCTATCTCGGAAGTCTAGTTTATCTTTTACATCGTTAACTACATTCCTAACATCAATATGTTTACTGCTCACTACAGTAGCTTCATAATTTTTCCATTCAAGTCTTCTACAATGAAAAAAAAACACGTTAGTCATAAATTGTAATTGATATTTTTTAACAATTTCCCCTGTTACATTCCTCACCTTTCAGGTTTTTCTTTTGAACATCTATTTTAGATCTTGGTTTATTGGTTGAAGCAAAATCATAAAATGTCTCTGTTATGGCAATAAAATAAAAATTTAAAAGTCTTACTTCTCAATTAAATGTCCTATAAGCACTTGTCCATTACCACATGCCCCGGCCACTTGTGTACCATCTCCAGACCAGGACAACTTAAATAAACTTCCTGTGTTTGGCTTCTCTAAGGAATAGGACCACTGAAAACAAATCATGTCACTGTGTGTACACTATCAATATATGTTTGACCACTACCTTTTCCCATTGAAATGATTAACAGAACCTTCATTATGACCATGTAGCTTCTGATAATTTTACTTGTATATCTTTTTAATTCTGTATGATACTGAAGCACTTCTCACAGTATTTTAATCAAGAAAGCAGAAAATATCAATCCAATTGTAAAAACAAGTCAACAAGTTGAAAATAAAACATTACTGTATGTTTGTTTGTTTAGTTGGGGTTTTATGCCGTTTTCAGAACATTTCGTAGCGGCCAGTTTTTATTGGTGGAGGAAGCCGGAGTACCTGGAGAGAACCACGACCCTCGGTAGGAAAATTGGCAATCAACATTACTGTAAATTCGGAAATGTTCGCATGCACTTATTATTGCAATTCTTTTACCCCAGGCAAAATTGTGAGGTTTAATTATTGCAATCGCCGCCAGTGTGAAAAAAAAGAAAAAAGTTAATTATTGTGATCAGAGATCGTGTAAAACTTGAAGATGGAAGTTTTATTAATTTATCGTTTTAATTAATGGTTTTAAAAATATTAAAATTCAAAATGTTATTATATATATAACTGCTGCTAAAACAATAACTATACAATTAAGTATCTACCAATTAACCTGTCTCCGGCTGTTGGCAATAAAAGGCCAGAAACTTACCAATGCAAATGTAAACAAAAATAGACAAATCTAGAATAAATCAGACCTGAAAATATTCATTAATAATGCGAGTTTTTAATATTACGATCCTCAACCGATCGCAATTTTCACAATAATAAAAACATTGCAATAATTTCCATATTTACAATAATCAATAATAAATGACAATCTACGGACTTACCCCAGCCTGGTCACAAAGTCTTAATGTATTAAAAGATCCTACAGCAAACAATTCTCCATCAGGTGTCCAGGCAACCGATGTTATTGGATAATCATGTGCTGAACTATTATACATCACTCTTCCATAGGTATCCCAAACCTACAAAAATAAAAAACTTTGGTTATCTAAATTTAAAGTTTTAATTTTTTACTTATGGTTTTGTAAAACTACAATAAAATTACAATACATTCTCTTCAAAAGAACTGAAATATTGCAATTTTTATTAAAATCACAAAGATACTTGAATACTTGTTAAAATAATTTAACCCTGCCTCATTTTTATGTGCCCTTCACAAGTAAGTGGTTGTACGTTTCTTCTTTGATGTTTATACAATTAACTCTTATTATCTCAAAGTCCTTCTGCCTGCTAAAAAAATTGAGAAAGACGTAATTCTACTAAAAGGAAGATGACAAGTTTTTCTAGTTACGAACGCGAGGTAATTTACTACTTCCGTAAAATCTAAAATCTCCTTAGATGTTGGAGGAAAATGTATTACTCAGACCTCAGGTTATTTATCCATGTTCAAATACTTATAGATGATTAACTTGATTCAAAACCTTTGTAGATAAACTGACCCTTATGAATCAACTCAGGTGAATTGCTTTTACAAATAAATGTAAATTCTTAATAAATCAATTATCAATTACCATAAATAAAACTTTTTTGAACGGATCATCATTATTCAACATAACAAATAAAATTTTCTTTGTTTTTATAATTTGAGACTCAAAATTTAGTTTTAGATAGATGAAAATTCGACTAAAAAGGAGTTAAAGTACATATATTTGCACTATAAAACATTTTGGACCTTATAAAAAATTTGACTCAAGTGTTTATTTAGTTGTGGTTTTACGCCATTTTCAGCACATTTGGCTATTTCGCGACAGCCAGTTTTTATTGGCTGAGGAAGCCGGAGTACCAGGAGAGAACGGCGACCTACGGTAGGAAAATTGGAAATCATTGTCAATTAAGATCGGTGTCGAACACACCTCGCCACAGGTGAAATTCGAACTCACAACACCAGCGTTGACACACTAGTGATCATTAGTAGTTATGACCAAATTCCTAGACCACTCGGCCACCAAGGCCCCTCGACTTAAGTGAGTTTAAGATATCAAGAGTCGACTGTATATTATTCTGTATGGGATTTATTTCATATATTTAGCTGAATTTTTTGTATCAATTACACTTACTGGTATAACTCTTTTGAATTATAAACTACAGTAAGAAAGAAACCCCACTAAAACTACATATTACAATATTTTAATTTCATATTTACATACTTAATGTGAAAGTGTTATGAACTATTACCTTATATCTACAATCTTCTCCTCCAGATAATATCAAATTATTGACTGCATTCCAATCTACATTCAATATGATTCCATCATGAGCTTTCCACTAAAATATATAAATATCCCAAAATGTTAAACACCATGAATTCACAATTGTTCCAATATCAGTAAAACTGATGACAGACCATACACATTATTGAGATCTGGTGAACAGACTTTTGTATTATCTGATAAGACAAAATAAAAAAATTTCTGTGTTACAATATTTATCTAAATTACTCTTTTTCAGCAAGATGTATGTGGGTATTATTTTAACTTCCAACTTTTGTCTCAATGGGACGCAAGTGGACTTGACAATGACTAGTCATAATGATAATTTTCACAAAATATAAAACAAATACACCAAAAACAAAAAATCTTACCATTGTTGGTTTTGCATTTGGCTGTAATGACTTAATCACTAACTGTCTTCCATTTGTAAATAAAACATGATCAGAATCAGGACCCCATGCCACACCATAAACTGAAGAACCTATAAACATATCATAACATTATAGCATAAAATATTAACATCTGATTTCATTCTATTGTCGGTTGATAAATTTTTGATAGTAGCTTTCCTGTTTATGTCATGTTGTTATATCGCATAGTTATATATAGGTCTAATGAGCCTCTATCAATCTTAGATCTACAGTTTAACTATTAATATAAATTTATCCACAGATCTTACATGCAAGAACAAGCCAAATTTCAAGAAAATTTTGGCTACATGTAGATTCAGACACAGAAGTAGAACTCATTCTCTACACACAACTGAAATAGATTGGCAGTGTTGAAAAAAAACTAAAATTCGTTTGTTTCAAACTCACAGTAATTAAGTGTTTCAATCATAATTTACAAAAACCAAATTACTAACTGTTCTGTGTTAAAGTAGACCGTAACATGCCACTTCTTGACCAGATCTTTACCTGACCATCTTCTCCAGCTAACAATAAAATAAACATGATAAATGTAAAAAGGAAAATGCAGAATAATTTTTTATGTCAATATAAACAGATAATAAATTTCATTTTTTAAAAAAGTTTCTTGAATAAAGCCAAACTAATTTTCCACTAATCCTTAAATTATACTCAAATCTTTATTCAGCATGTAATCAGTGCACTGATTTAAAACGGTGTCTTCCCGTTTTGCCAACTTTTGAAAATCAGGTATAATACAATATTCCCGTTTAGCCAACTTTAGATTGTAGTTAATTAGTGGGCTGTTTATTTAGTAATTATTAGGTGTCATCTTAAATTGTGACTGAAAATTTGTTCCTGTTTGGATTAACATTATATGTAAATAGAACAGTAATATGGGGGAAATTGTTAGGATTTAATTTAAATACTTATGAAAATATATATATTGAAATTATTTTAAAAATTAATTGAAGCAAATGTTTGGTGAATTATAATATTATTACATTTATAAAATATTCTTGAAAGTTTAAATGTGATTTAAGGGTATTTTTTTACACTTATCTTCTGTAAAATTAAATTAAAAAAAGGAAGAAAAAAACACATTTTTTATGAAATTGTGAGAAAACTTGAGAAAGTGTGGCTTTGAGTAACTAGTACAGATACCGCGCCAGTTGAATGGAGAGAGACATCAACAGGTAATAAGTCTATTTCAATATCAATAGGGAAAATAAAGGATATTGGGAATTGCAATAAATACAACACCATATAAAAATAAAGACAAGAAGATGGTGACAACAACAAGAGAACCAGCGAAAAGGAACCACTACTCAACCATCAGACCAAGGACCACTTACCATCTAAAGGCTGGCACCACAAACTCAACAACCAGTTAAACAAGGCTCACCCGAATCTGTTCCTCGTTTTCCAATACACAGACGTTGTTTCCCACCTACTCAAACTCGGACGAAGATACAACTGACAGAATATAGAACAACATTTGATGCACATTTATGAAAATAAAATTGGTCTCTTAACAACAAGAAATAAAAAATAACTATAACAAATATGATATCTAGTTACAATAAATGTCTGTATCAAGATAAACACTTAAACCAAAATATAATTTTTATTAAAAATCACCCCAAAATCAAAAAAAATACTAGAGTTCCAATTCGCAAATGTCAGTAGTGCATTATATACTTATATACTTAAGAAATATGTTCCTGGAACAATTTTCAGTCCATTATTACCTTTGTCATCCAACCCAAGCCCTAATCAACAATCCTTTGTTCCTAACTACCTTTGATCTCACCTATCCAACTTTCATTTTTTACCTGTAATACCTAAAAATTCAAAAAGTTGGCAAAACGGGAATGAACCTTTAAAACAATGACATTCAGATAATATGATTTTTATTCTGAGATATGTTATCCACTACGAGATATGTTATCCACAATATGTTAATCTTGTTGGTTAACTCAATTATACAGTTTCAAAGAGATATGATTATTTGGTATACAGGAATCACCTGTTAATATTCTTATGTTACAGGTTGCACGTAACTTAAAAGAAATTTTTTCTGTATATCAAACTATACATGTACCTGTAACAAGAGCAGATCCATCATAACTCCATCTTCCAGCTAATACTGCCCCTTTATGTGCTTCTATACTTTTTTCAACTCTCCCTGTTTTACTAACAAGGTGAATTTTGCCTGAAATTTATTGATGAAATGAAAGAAAAAAAGCACAACCAATTAATGATTTCATTTAATTATGAGGGGATGTTTCATGCTCTATTATTTCAACTTATTTGGGTGTAAAAATACACTGACAAAATGATAAACTGAACCCTATTCAATGAAAAGCAAATTATAAAATTTAGACAATATAATTTGGGTTCTTGGTAGGATTTATATACAGTGAGTTCCAAAGTATTATTTCAAAATACTGATTCCCACAATTTAATTAATGCTGAATTTAGGAATTTTGTCGAGTCCAAATAATTTTCAATATCTAAAACAATATTCATATTAATCAACCCATTGTCAGAACAAACAGATCGGAAAAGATCAACAAATGCATCATAGACTATTCTCAGCAAATGTATAAACGGGAGCCCCAAACAAATATTGAAATTATGATCCACAAAAGCCAAGAACCATTGCAGGAAATCTTGGTTTAAAAGGAGGTAATTCTCATACTTTTGGAACATATTTTCTATTTTAGATTCTAACGGAGACACAGGGAGAATAACTTGAAAATGTCATTTTAATACATTTATCCTTACAATTACTTAGTTACTGTCTTAATTTTATCACATACTGGAACATGTCAAAAAAGTATGAGGAGTCAATTGAACAAATCATTAATCATAAACAGAATGACTCGAGTCAGATACTATATGCTTGTCCCTGACTATTTGGTGCTAAAGCATAACTGCTATGAAAAAAATATACCATCAGTTGATGTCAACACAAACAGGTCTGATCCAGTTTTCTTTCCGCCACCAGCAGCCGATTTAGGAAACCAGTGCATGTCAGTGGGAAATACATCATCAGGCAGTTTAACAAGTGTTGTTGTTTCATTGTTGTTCAGGTTCCACTTTAATACCACATGGTCATCAGCACCCGAAAACAATTCTTCGGGAGTTGTCCATCCTACACAACTCACTAATTCTGAATGTGTGACAGTTAAGAAATGATAAAAAATAATATGAAACATTTTGAATAATAGACTTCTGCTTTTCTTTATGGTATAGAGATCACCAGAGGGGAATGAGAATCAAGGATCAAGGAATGAGGATCAAAAAATCAAGGTTGGAGTAGGGATAAAAAAATCCATTATGTTAGTCAAGGTGGTGACTACATTTTAAAGTTCAAGTCGCCTTAAGTTTCCTAGAACTTGAATTTAAATATACTTAAGTCGAAAGTTTTTAACGTCAATAACAATGTGCAGCTAACTTGTCCAAGATTAATACGAGTTCAAAAGAATATAATAAATGTTGAGGTTTGCAACCAGTCTATTCTAATGTGCAGACCACTGAGTGTCAGGAATATCATAGTTTGGACAAAATAAATAGAAATAAATATCTATTATTTAATTGTTTTTTTCTTTCTGTGATGATAGTAAATAGATGAAAATTTTAATTTGGTCTTTATAATTTTGATCAGTATGACAGACTCAAAGATTACCTCAAATTTTCTGTCAGACATAGGACTGACAGAATGCACATTTCTGCTGGTCCCACCAAAAAATTGGTGGTCTTACAATTTTGGAAACTGTTAACAAAAGATGATTAGGCAATATTCATTATTAGGGTAAATCTGGAACATCAACAATAAGCAGTAAACATGAAAATGAAACTGAAAAAGTTAAAGAAATCTTTCATTTGTACAAAATTTTATTCTTCTGCAAATTTAATTGAACGTGTATCTATAGGAAGTTGCGGTGTTAAAAAAACATGGCAGCGAATGATCAGGAACCAGTTCAGTTCTGATCTAACCAACTACCAACTATTTCCTAGTTACAATAATGTAGCTCCTGTGACAATTTTTTAATCGGAGGAGTTACAATGTGGTCCCATTACTCGTAATGGAGCAAAAATAACTTTTACGTGTGGCAATAAGAGGTCGTGTTTACCTGAAATACCATTGAACTGTATAATTTCCTGTATATTACCGTATTTTACGGTGTTTAGGTCGATAGGCCGTATAGGTCGAATTGCTCTTTTTGGGGTAAAAGTTGGGATTCAGTATCAGATAGGTCGAGGCGTCGTATAGGTCGATCGGAGATGAACGACTTCTAGACACAGAAAAACATCGGTAAGTATGGGTAAGTATTAGCTCAGTAACTCTGTATCCATCATTTATTGTGTAATCATGTTTTTTGAATAAATAAAAAAATAATTGGGACCTAGTGTTGTTTGTTTTCTTTTTTTTTAGACAAACAATAAGTTTCTGAAATAAAAAACCTTGACAACAAATGTAAAATTTGACTTTCCACTCGATTGACATGTGTTTACTCGCCATGTTTTTTCAAACCGGTGAATCATTGCGCAGGTGTGAATAAGAGTTATTGTTCTTTATTTACACTGGGTATACACTGACAATCGATGATATAGCCATATTTCCACCATTCTCCTCTGCATAGGTAATGACTTCAAGCTTAAAACCTGCTGTGTACGAACGACGTGACTGAGTTGGAGGCATTTTAACTTTGATGATTTTTTTTAAAAATCACGGCTTTTTAAAAGCCAAAAACGGATTGAAAATTTTTTAACTATCAAAACAAATATTCTAAACAAGCTAATAATTGGTTGTAATTAGCGGGATTAACTAAAAAGATTTAAGATTGGACAACATTGTCTTTCTACCACAATTATTGATTGGCTTATTATCAACCACTCATGTATAGCAATCATGATTGTTAATTTACAATCAAAACAAACTTGTTAATCCAGATTTCATTGGGTATTCAATGAACAGTTGTCTTTAGTGATTAAATATTATTATTATTCTCACATTTCTGAAACTACATTTATTTATAAAAAAAATGCATAAATTATGTTTCCATCCCAATAAAAAACGTATTTTATTCATAGTTGTCCCGAATATTTTTTTTTTTATTGTTACATGATGCAGTTCCTCCTTGACAAAATCGTAAAAATAAACAACACAAATTCATGTTAAATATATTTTATTTGACTTAATTACATTGTTAATATAAACGGCAGCCATCCCAGCAGTACCATTGCTCCAAAAATCTTTGCCAGCAAGCTCTACAAAAAACAAATCAAATTCTGTGACTATTTTTCTTGCCGGTGGGTATTTTTCCCCAAGACAATTTTTGATTTTGGACACAGATAGGTCGAAACACCGTATAGGTCGACCAAACAATTTTCTGGGAAAAAAATATCGACCTATACACCGTAAAATACGGTAAATGTAAACATACTTCATTATTAATGTTGAAATCGTTGTTTTGCACATCTTGTCATTTTGTCGGTTTCAAAATTGTTTTCTTTTCGCTATGACATATATCGCGAGATAGCAGTAGTCGTTGGCCAATCTATATGGATATCATTACTATGACTGACAATATTGCGGGAAATGGTATTTTGTGAATGTAAACTTCCTTATTAGGAATGTGACTTTAGCAAAAATCCTACAGGGACTGAAATAGAAAACAAAATTCAAAACATGGATGTAAATTTTGAATGCCAGATTTCTGGATTGGAAATCTCCCATAAGATGGTATGTTACTCTATTTTAACTCATAATGATAGAAAGCTTTCGAGACGTTTCGGCCATAAACCAGTTCCTCCATATACCGTTTCGTCCATAGACCAGTTTGGCCATAGTCGTTTCGGCCATACTTTTTATAATAATATATATACTTAATAGCATCATTGTTTCTTACGAGAGGTATTCTTAGTAGAAGAAAAAAGTTTTGGCACTGATACTTAAACTTTTTAGTGTCAAGCAGTATGATTTTAATGTCACATAATGTCACTTCATTTATTCTCTTTATATATTTATATCATCAGGTTGATAACAAGCACATACATAATTAACAACAATTTAAACAAAAGCACTATAACAGTTGAGTTGCACTATACTTATATATATAAGATATGTTCACTAAGCGTCAGAATCACAATGTGCAAAATGTTGTGAATTGACTAGATTCACTTAAGCGTCGGAATCGGAACCACCGTCATCGGAGTCTGCATGTCAGCAAATATCAAAAGTTTTCTCATGGTTTGATGTCTCAATAACAAGAAAAGTTTGCATCAGCTTGTGGTAAGCTTGGATAAAAATAACTCATATGAAGCCATTTGGTGTGCTTAACAATCACAAAATGCAGGATATAGTCAGTTCAAAGAATAAATAATTGCTAATTATCATGAAGTAATGAACATAATTACATTTTATTTGTCTTGCAATTCATTACGATTGATCTATAATATCTAGTTTATATTGATCATTAATCATATAGTAAATAATTAATATTCTGAAATTTCATGATTAATTTTCAAATATTTATTATAAATATATAAAATAAAACTTAAATTTTGAGCTTAGAATTTGTTAAATATTTGTTAGATTCCGTATAAATATTCCATGGCCGAATCGACTTTAATTCTATGGCCGAACTGGTGGTATGGCCGAAACGACTCGTTTCCAATAGAAATATAATATTTTTAAAGTTTTTTTAACCAAAACAGGTAAAAAATATGCCTAAAACCCCAGGATGTGATGCTCCATTATGAGTAATGGGGTCGCTTTGTAACTCAGCCGAATCAAAGTTGTCACGGTATCTACAATATTGTAGCTATTTATTTCCCACTGCAACAGACTTTTTCTCAGAACAAACAGTCGAACCGGCACAAGATGCTCAAATACCAGACCTTATGATAATTTGACGGCAGGGACTGACACTGACAGGGGTCACGACCGACGATATTCGCGAACTCAGGTACGATTCACACCTTTGACGACTTGGGTGTCAACATCATCAATATTTTATTCTGGTAAAAAAAATTCATTATGATTCTGTACTTTACCCAGCATCAATGTGTATTAGCCCTCAGAATTAGAATGTGTGGGGCCCAGGGCCAGGATAATTGCAGAATGGCCACCGAGATTATAATTTTCATCCCTGTTGTTTAACAGTTTTTGTAAATTCACGAATTTCAGTTGTAATATCAAAGGATATGTTTTGGTTCTTTTTGTAAAGTTGTTTTCAGTCTCATTTTTAAATGTTATAGATAACAATTAAAGTTAGCAGGTTTTTCTGTATTTCTTCTGCAAAAATCTAGGAATTTGACGCATGCGTGTTAAGTTCGGAAGCGGAAATAAAAAATCAATGTGAATAAAAATAGGATTGTACCAATCCAATAGAATCACGAGATATTTAATACCTTATGAATTACTATAAAACAAATAATAATGTAAAATTTTCTGAATTTATATAGTATGTTCTCATTTGATTATTTGATTTACAACTACAAACTTTATGAAAGTAATAATTATTTATTGCAATTGAAATCCCCCTTTTCATCTTTTGCATGATGGGATAGGTATCCAATGAATCCGCCATATTGTTTATTATGGAGACGAGAAATAGGCAGCCAATTTGTCGTTTTTCGAAAAAGATGCAGAACCAAGTGTGTAATTGTTCATTTTAGAATCTAGGGGACTTCCATAAAGCAACAGCTTTAAATCTGGAATAACCAGTTTTTACCTTGCGGCTTAAGCCCTTTTCCACACCGAAAGTTAAGGTCCCTCAAAATTTTGAGATTTATTCATTTTCTTTCTGTGTTCGTGTGTACAAATAGCTGTTCTAGTAAAATATGAAATTACTATTTACAAATGCAATCCGCAAAGTTTCCAGAGATTTTGATGGATATGCGGTCAAGCAAGATTTGCTGGAACAAGAGAAAAAAATTCGTGTACATTTACAAACATTTGAATCAATGAATGACCGAAATGTTTCGATTGTGATTTAAATTTTTGACCCAATGTCTGACCTTTAGACCGGTAGTGTTGAAAATTCTGGCAGACTGATCCCGATCTTGTTCGATTTGTCTTACGGACTGACGAACTTCGTGAAGACTGAAATGTTATTGAATAATAATAATAATCATTTATTTCAGACATAAATAATCCATAGTTATATACACATATGATGAAAGTTTTAAATATGCAAAATGAAGAATTAAAATACCAATAAATATAATTAGAAATTCTAATTTGATAACATGTCAGTCAAAGTTCACATAAATCTTGGTATACCATTTTCTGAGTCAAGACGAACTATACCATAAATCACTACCAAGAATAGCAAGAACAAGCTGATTATCAGACTGTTGCAAACGTTTATACAAACTAGAGATAGTTTTACATCTCATTTCCTGAAAACATCTTACATCATTTCTGACAAACATACCACTACCACTACATCGTGAATTGAAACCCATCAATATTCAAATGTTTGTAAATGTCATATGTGCATGGTTCTCACTAAGAATTTTTCATGATGAGTCCTGGGAGGCCTACTGTACTATTATTAAAGTTAAAATCATGTGCTGACTCAAAATACTGACAAATATAATTTAAAAAAAAATAATTAAAATATGCAAACTTGGAAGAAAATTTCTGTCACAGATATGAGCAAAAAACTTATTATTGTCATTATTTTATTCTTTAATATTTATTTATCTATGATATTTATATTATTTTTCTCAAAAATACTCTGAATTTCTCCCATTGACCTTGTTTTGACACATTAATAATCAATATTGTCAAAATTTCCATTTGTGCATAGATAAGTCAAATTCAGCTAAATTTATTTTTAAATATTACTGGTCAGTAAAAAACAGTATGGCCAATGAAAAATCGTGAGAATTCCCATTGCTGCCATTTTCTAGCTTACTTTTGTCATTTCCTTCCCCATTCCCATTTATCTCTATGAAAAGAAAAATGGCGGCTCGAACTTTATGATGAAAATTACGGTCTTCAGACGCAGCTGATTAAATCTATGTGCGTCCCAGGGACGCAGGAGTTTAAAGGATGACCTCAATGGGAGGATTTTAAGAGTATGTTTGAGAAAAAAATTATAGTAAAGATTATAGATAAATAAATATTGAAAAATAAAATGTCAATAATAAATAAGTTGTGTCAAAAGGTGCAAATATTTTGCTCAAATCCAGGGCTTTCCAAAGTAGCCGGTAGACGGGGGAAATCTGCCGTTTACGGTGGCTACAAGTACCGGCTACTTCACTGTCAAAAAAATAAATTCAAAAAGAAAAAAATCTTTTTAAAATATGTAGACAAGTGTCGAGAGTCGTATTGTCGCAAAGTCGGGATAAACAAGAATGTAAATCCTGTGTTTACCTTTACCTAATATAGTTCACGTGAAATTCGGTCATTGATTGGTCGTCTATTAAAAGTAAATTTACGTCATCTCTAGTCGGAAAGCATCATATTTTTGCAAGGATAATAAGAGAGAAGTTCTGATGGTCAACAACAACAATGAAGCGAGTAATTAAGTAGTAGGCTAAAAATTAAATTTTATAACAATAATATTTGTTATTATTATCAAAAAAGAATGAATTATCAGCATTACGGAAAGAAAATAATGAAGAATTGAAGGTTACACAATCCTGCACACACAAAAAAATCAAATTTCTTCGAGATTTTTTTTTTTTTTTAATTTCATACGTAAAAAATGGTAATTTGAAAGGTGGAATTTGGTGCCAGGAGATTGCAAGAATGCAGGATTTTGCTCTATTTACCCCAGACCCAAATGAGTTGCCCTGTGTTTTTAAGTAAGGCGCCTCCGAACAACATACATGATCAGCTGCGTCTGAAGACTGTTATTTTCATTAAAAATCTCGAGCCGCCATTTTTTGTTTTCTTGGAGGAAGGGGAAAGAAACGACAAAAAGTAAGCTAGAAAATAGCGGCAATCGGAATTCTCGTGATCTTTCATTGGTCACGGCGTTTTTTACCGACCGATAACAATATGTAGACCTTATTTAAAAATAAATTTAGCGGATTTGACATTATAATCTATGCACAAATGGAAATTTTGTCAATACATGATTTGATTATTAAGGTGTTCAAGCAAGGTGAATGGGAGGATTTTAAGAGTATGTTTGAGAAAAAATAATAGTAAAGAGTATATATAAATAAATATTAAAAAATAAAATGGCAATAATAAATAAGTTGTTTCAAAAGGTACAAATATTTTTGCTCATATCTGTAACAGAAATTTTCTTCCAAGTTCGGAGCACCACTGCATAATTTCATTTTTTTAATTTTTTTTATTTCAAATTATATTCGTCAGTATTTTAAGGCAGCACATGATTTTGATTAAACTTTAACAATAGTATAATAGGCCTACCATGGTCAAAATCATGCAGCAATTTACATTAAAAAAGTGGTGATGAGTCCTGGGACTCATCATAATCAGCTGGGACTCACCATTCTGAAAAATGATGAGTCCCAGGACTCATCATGAAAAATTCTCAAAGGATATTGATTAAATGCACATGAGACAAAATCTCAGATTATGACTAAAATGGAAGGATATGGAGTAAATGTAGATAAAATCTCAAACAATACAGGATAAAACACAATAAAGGAATGTATAGTATACATTATAAGACACAAAATAACAGATATTTACTGAGTTTTTTCCCCCAATTTGTCGCCTGTCGAGTAAATTTTACTCGACAGGCGACAAATTGGGGGAAAAAACACAGTCTCTCTGGTAGACTTGGAAGTCTCCCTGTTGCTACCCTGAGGGAGACTCGAGTCTCCCTGTTATTTTCAAGTGTGGTGAGCCCTGATTTAGTACAATAGGCCTATCATGGTCAAAAACATGCAGTAATGTACGTTAAAAAAGTGGCAGACTCATCAAAATCAGCTGGCACTGGCTATTCTGAAAATGAATCCCAGGACTCATCATGAAAAATTCTTAGTGAGAACCCTGTGGAGAGAATAGTCTTTGTTGGTTTCATATTACAAGTCTCTTTTCTTTAATGCCTTCTTCAATAATCCAATGTAATCAGCATTAATTATTAATGAATTAAAATGCCCATTTCCATTTCTACAGAACCCGTTTATTAGCTTCCTTTGGTGGGGGTTTTGAATAGTTCGACACATGCATGAATATAGTCTTAATAATTATAAATATTCAATCCTACATTTCCTATTTAGTTCTACTCAGTGTACATAAATTTAAAGCATTGCAATATATTTTTTTAATTTGTTTTGGGATACATGGAAATATCTTTTTTAAGTACAATGTATATAGTTTAATAAAAAGTTTTCACCAAAATTCATCCTTTTTATTGGTTTTACGCAAGTTTCAGAGTGCAATTGGTTATATATTTAATTGTAAAAAAATTCACGGTAGTATGTACCTTTATAATGAGAGTTTACAAATCTTGTGTAATTTTATTAATTTCTTTACATTTTTGTCGAGCCTTCGACTTTTGTCGAAAAAGCGAGACATAGCGATCCTACATTCCGTCGTCGTCGTCGGCGGCGGCGGCGGCGGCGGCGTCCACAAATATTCACCCTGTGGTTAAAGTTTTTGAAATTTTAATAACTTTCTTAAACTATCCTGGATTTCTACCAAACTTGGACAGAGGCTTGTTTATGATCATAAGATAGTATCCAGAAGGAAATTTTGTAAAAAAAAAATTCCAGTTTTTCCGTATTTTACTTATAAATGGACTTAGTTTTTCTGCCAGGAAACATTACATTCACTCTGTGGTTAAAGTTTTTAAAATTTTAATAACTTTCTTAAAATATCCTGGATTTGTACCAAACTTGGACAGAAGCTTGTTTATGATCATAAGATAGTATCCAGAAGTAAATTTTGTAAAATAAAAATTCCAGTTTTTCTGTATATTACTTATAAATGGACTTAGTTTTTCTGCCAGGAAACATTACATTCATTCTGTGGTTAAAGTTTTCAAAATTTTAATAACTTTCTTAAACTATCCTGGATTTGTACCAAACTTGGACAGAAGCTTGTTTATGATCATAATATAGTATCCAGAAGTAAATTTAGTGAAAAAAAAAAAAAAATTTCCGTATTTTACTTATAAATGGACTTAGTTTTTCTGCCAGGAAACATTACATTCACTCTGTGGTTAAAGTTTTTAAAATTTTAATAACTTTCTTAAACTATCCAGGAATTTTACCAAATTTGGACAGAAGCTTGTTTATGATATAAAGATTGTATCCAGGAGAAAATTTTGTAAAATATTTATTTCTGTTTTTCAGTTTTTTACGTATAAATGGACTTAACATTGGATTCACTATGTTGTGAAAGTTTTTAAAAATTTTAATAACTTTATTATTTTTATTAAGTTTGCAGAGAAGTTTCTTCATTATCAAAATAGAGTATCCAGACGATAATTTTGGAATTGATTTCATTATTTCCTATAACCCACAATTTTCTTATTTGTACATATATTCTACTTTTTCAATTAAAGGCTAGATCATTAAGCACTTTAAAATTTGTCTTCTTTAACATTTGTTCATTCAATAAATTTATGTTTCTACTCATTTATAAATCTATATATATATAATTGCATACTATATTAATTTTTTACAACAAAATCTTTTTTCATACATTTCAAATGTTTTATTTCATTAACTGCAAATCTATTATGTGCATTCACCTATCACACTGAAAATATAGACAACATCAAAAGTAGGCGAGACACTGGGTTCCGCGGAACCCTTACGAATTTTTTATATTGTAATGTTGTATATGATTATTTTGCTTTGACTCTATTGGTGTAATTGCAAATATAAGTTATTGTTTGTTATATCCCATAGGCAAAATTTTATTGGTAAAGGAAACAGAAGAACCTGCAGAGGACTCTTGACTTATGGCAAGAATTCTGGCAATACTTGTTAAACACACATTGCCATTAGCTTTATATAACGAAAAAATTCAATCACTGTCAAACTGTCAAACTATACATGTTTCAAACAACTTTTCAGCTAAGGAATTTAGTGACTTCAGTCTGAGGTTAAAATATGAGGTGAAAAAAAGACAGATTGATTAGATTCACATGTTGTCGACAAAAAATAGTATAATTAAGACAAAATGTTTGGGTCGAATATAGCTTCCTTTCCCAATACTAAAACCATTGTTTTCTTCAAATTTTATTTCTTAAGTTCACCAATTGTAAATATATCGACTATATTCTTATAATGTATATATGTATAAAGCTATGAAGTATTTGCTGTAATGAATCGGAATTCATTAAATAAATTTCTTTATTCCGTTTTGTTTCACTTTTGTTCCATTTCGTTTTGTTTCGCTGTGTTTCGTTTCTATTTTGTTTCTTGTTTTAGAAGTACCCATTCAGAACGTTGAATCAACAAAAATACCGAAAGTATCAATTAATTTTTTTAAATGTGAATATGGCACTATAACATGTTAATTATCAATTTTATTAATACATACTGTACTTTTTATAATACAGATACAGACTTTTTATTTGCTAATCACAGCACCCACAAGGAGTACATTAATCATACATCAATCAATGTAACTATAACACCTCAGATAAAGAAAACAATGATTTGTGTTCATTTTCTTGATTAGGCCCAATAAAATATATGTCTGGTTACAAGTTCCTGACCGTGCCTAAGCCATTTTATTTCCGTTGTAAAGTGAAAAAGTAACTGAACTCGTGTCAAAAGTGAAGTTAGAGTTGCCAATAGATTTAATCAATTGCCTGATGCATCCAAATGTTCACAATCGTGAATATGACAGCCCTTTTAAGGAAACTAGTGTGATGAAATAAAAAATTTGCCGCCATTTTTTTTTTCAACCAGTAACCAAGGGAAATAATCCAATCATTAAAAATACGGGTAAGCTCGGACCACTGCAAGATGGGCTGCATAACTTGAAATCACATCACACAAAATAAAATGAAAATACCAACATACTTACCCTATTTTCTTTGGATGATGTAACCTTAAACAGACATATATTTTTCTTGGCTTTACAATCACCAGGAAATTTTAGTTATGACAACCCAAAAAGGAACAAGAAAGTAAAATAAAAAGTAATGAGATTATTAAAAAGTAAAAAGTAAAGTTATTATTTATCAATTTTATCTGAGAATCTCCAGCTGTACATCTCTATGTGTTGGTTTTTATCTTGATTAAAAGAGAATGGTTAAAAATTTTAAATATTAACAATATTTATATCTTCGTTACTCATGATGCATATGAATTTATTTTCCAAATTAAGTATATTTTAAGTTTTTACAGCTTTTACTAAAAGACTTCATATAGGGTTCTCTATACTGTTGTAGATGGGCACAGTCTACAAGGAAATGTATGCTGATGACTCTAGCTGTTATACATATTGAATTACAATTAGTTTTGACTTCAAATTATATAACAGGTCTGGTAGAACTTGCAAATGCAAGTATATCTAAAATTAAACTCTGAACGTCATCAATTTACTCGCAAATGCAAGTATCTTCCCCAGTAATACAAACAGAAATCGGTCCTACCCATAAATTTGCATATGCATATTGTTTATAAATTTTTGAACATTTCAAATTAGCGAATTAAACATTTACTGTGCAATTATGGAGGAATTCAAGGTCAAAGTTGGGAGATCTTTTGGATGTTTTTTTATCATAGATAACAGACGCATTTCATTTGTTCAAAAGTTCAATTATAGTATTTTTTGCATTAATACTTTCAATAACCTATTCAAACTTTTAGACAAACTCGTCATCCCTACCTTAACAAACCTTAGATTTAACTATTTTTCTGTTCAACTTAAGGTTGTTTGTCAAACTATTATTTATTGATATAAAACTGCCTCGGTGGTCTTGTGGTAGCATGCTCGCCTTGAGTGCGGAAGGTCACTGGTTTGATCCCTGGCTGGGTCAAGCAAAAGACATTTAAATTGGTATTTGCTGCTTCTATGCCAAGCAGTAAGAGCAAAGGACTGATCAGCTCATAGTCAGTATAATGTCTCCGGTCGGGGTGATACAATGTATGTCTTCCTGCGGACTGTTGCAGTGTTGGCTAGCACGTCAAAAATTTGGTTCAGTGTGTTGGTCTAGTATGAATCAGGGTTCCTATTCATATTATATCAACATGTTCTCTTCCTGATATGCATTCAGGGCTCACCAAACTGGGCAATTAGGGCGATTAAGTCGCCTAATGCTCGGCAATGTCGCCCTTTCATCGGCTCCAGAGCGACAAATGAGTCGCCCTGTGTTTTTAAGTAAGGCGCCTCCGAACAACGTACATAATCAGCTGCGTCTGAAGACCGTTATTTTCATTAAAAATCTTGAGCCGCCATTTTTTGTTTTCTTGGAGGAAGGGGAAAGAAACGACAAAAAGTACGCTAGAAAATGAAATGGCGGCAATCGGAATTCTCGTGATTTGTCATTGGTCACGGTGATCTTTACCAACCGGTAACAATATGTAGACCTTATTTAAAAATAAATTTAGCAGATTTTGACATATCTGTGCACAAATGGAAATTTTGTCAATACATGTATTGAAAGGTGTTCAAGCAAGGTGAATGGGAAGATTTTAAGAGTATGTTTGAGAAAAAATAATAGTAAAGAGTATAGATTAGATAAATAAATATTAAAAAATAAAATGGCAATAATAAATAAGTTGTGTCAAAAGGTACAAATATTTTTGCTCATATCTGTAACAGAAATTTTCTTCCAAGTTCGGAACACCACAGCATAATTTCATTTTTTAAAATTTTTTTTCTTTCAAATTATATTCGTCAGTATTTTAAGGCAGCACATGATTTAAATTAAACTTTAACAATAGTACAATAGGCCTACCATGGTCAAAATAATGCAGCAATGTACGTTAAAAAAGTGGTGATGAGTCCTGGGACTGGGACTCATCAAAATCAGCTGGGACTCACCATTCTGAAAAATGATGAGTCCCAGGACTCATCATGACAAAATTCTCAAAGGATATTGATTAAATGCACATGAGACAAAATCTCAGATTATGACTAAAATGATATGGAGTAAACGTAAATAAAATCTCAAACAATACAGGATAAAACACAATAAAGGAATGTATAGTATATACTATAAGACACAAAATAACAGGTATTTACTCGACAGGCGACAAATTGGGGGAAAAAACACAGTCTTCCTGGTAGACTTGGAAGTCTCCCTGTCATGCCCTGAAGTCTTCCTGTTATTTTCAAGTGTGGTGAGCCCTGATGCATTAAATAATTGCCACTCGATATTAAACAATAATTCATCCATCATCATTGATATAATTATCTTGAAACAACTTTTATAACAGTATAAGTTATTTTAATGACGTAATATAAAAAAGAAACAAATAGATAAAAAATTAATTTTAACATGTATCAAAATTTTTATCACAGAATTTTTATTATCTTCACAAAAGCAGGAAAATATATTAACTGAGTTCTTTTATATGAAAAATTTGCTGATAAAGGAGCAACTGAACATTAGCAGATTTAACAAACAGGATTACTTTTATAAAGAATAAAGCCATTGATTTGTTGCTTTTCCTATCTGTGTCCTAAGAAATTCCCAATATGTGAGAACACCATTAAATCACCTAGGAATAACTTTCTCATGGCAACATCAGTAAACAAAGATTGTTGTAATTAATGAAATATTTTTTTTTTATAGAACTGAAGTACAGCAGTAGAGACCCATATTACAATAATGGGAGATTCTCCAGGTGGAAAAAGTGGTAAGAGTTTGGATGGCAAAAGTATTGCCAGTAGGGCATCTATCAGTGTTAAACTACCATCGGCTCAAAGTGAAGAGTTCAAAAGGAAATCTGCCACTCCTACCAGAAGTTTACATGGTGATTTTGTTGCTACTCTAGAGGGTCAAGAATTTGGCAGAACTAGACCACTGACAACAACCCCCGTTAGTTCTAAAGAATTTGATCACACTACGAGAGCCAAGTCAACTTCAAGATTAGCACAACCACAACGTACAGAAAAAGAGTATGATATTTTTTTTTATAGTATTTGCATAAAAAAATTTGGAAATTATTATTTTTCACGTTAAAACTTTTTCTCATTGGTGGCAAAACTGTTATTTTATTGCAATAAAAATTTATAACAAAATAACAAACGCTACAAGGACTTCATTTTATATTAAATCTTTTACTTCAAAACTATGATGGTCTGTAGCAAGAACACAGGGGAGATAAATCTGAAAATATTATAGTATATATTGGGTTTATATATTTTATTTTTAGACTGATTAGACAGGCAGCAGCAACAATAATAGAGAGACAATGGATTGCATTTAGGGATCGTCAGATGTTCAAGTTATTGAAGCATGCTGTTTGTGCTGCTGTAAGTACAATGATTTAAGAAAGGAGCTTTTAAATTATAAACCTCGGCTATTTTTGCTCTCTTTGTGATCACAGATAAGTTAAATGTTTTTCTAATAAAATGAATTTAAAAGAAAATTAGGCCTTGGTATAAAAAATTTAATGATTTTTATTAATGAATTTTATCATGGAGACAATGTTTTAAACCAAACTTAGATACAGACGAACATTTGAAAACCATTCTTACTGATGATAAACCTATTAGATTCTTTTTTTTTCACAGAAAAAAACAGGTTCAGATTAAAATATTTTTTCCACATAACAAATTGAATATTATGGTTTTTGTACTTTTATTATTGACAAAATGAATCTTTAAGTACATGTGTTTTTTTTTGTCAAGAAGTTGAATATAGCGAATCTGATTGTAACTATTTTAATGTCAATTTGTTTCAAGATAAATAAATCAAATATTAGGATAAGAGCCTAATTATGTGTGTATGTTAAGCATATACATTGTGTATTAAGTGTATGACGATTACTTAATAAAATAGACCAGGATCCTTAAATTAAATCATTCTTTTAAATGGAATCTATTTTTAGGAAAACTCTTTATCGAAAGAAATTTTAAGAAAAGTTTGTCCAAAGGAGGCAGAATTGTTATCTGACAAATTTCAGCAGGTCAGAGTTAGATTCAGGTAATATTACAAAGGAATAAAATGACTTATCAACCTATAATAAAGCCTACAGTTCTAGTTTCTATATTCATGGGTTTATCAAGAGGACAAATATACCTAAGAAGCAATCCAAAAAATGTAATCCATTAGACAGACAAAACGTTTCATTCAAGATCTTAGAAATATTACAAAAGTCGATACCAGAGGCAAGCATTTTATAAACCAGTAATAAAATCCAGGTTCTTTTTTCAATAGATTTTGCCAATGACTTGTCTTCAGACATATTATATTGCTATTTATTAATTTAAAGAATGGTTCAATTCTTGAGCAAAACAAAATCATGTATGTTTCTTGAATTTAAGACAGTAGAAGAAAATGACTCTCAACATTACAGAAGTTAACAAATAATACAGATTTAATTTTAAATTTATAAAATGATTTCTTTGATTCTGTTGTATAATACTGATGGAATTTAAGTCCCAAAATTCATCAGTACATCATTACACCTAATAATACTGTTGTATATCTTTGATTTTGAGTATTTAGGATCCAACCCTAATTTTTGTTGCATTCCCGTTTGAAAAGGTTTGTGAGGAAATCTGAAAATTATTTTTGAGGGAAATGCTCAATGCTCTTTTATATAGCAAACAATTTAGCAACAACTTTGTCACTTCCAACAGTACAAATGTTTTGTTTGACCGTTGACATCTTATTAGGAAAATTTTAATTCCTTGTTAAATGATACATTTCATGAAAAATCAGATAAAAAAGATTTTTGATTGCTCTGTTCCAGGTTTGGTGGAGGTGAATTCCCCCCAATGATATTTTTTAAGATATATATACATACAGAGGGTAAAGGATTGAAGTATATGAGTGGAAGGAGAGTTATAAAACCAGCATCAGAGGTAAGATTTATTGTTTTTCAGAAACAAAACATTTTCTGTTGAGTAAAATGGTGTTGGTAATATTTGTCTAAGTGCATACTTAGAGGCATGGTTTCACAAACCATCTTTATAAATTATGTGAGGAAATTAGTTTTAAAAAGATTAGATTTTGCTTTAAGTGGAACATCACATTACAATATAAAGGTTTCGTGTAAAAATAATCCTCAATTATATAAATGCTGCATGTTTGGAAAACATTAAACAATGAGACCAAATGTGGAAACAGCTGAAAAAAGTCTTAAAGCAATAATGTACAAAAAGATGTAAGAAGGTTGAATCTTAATGAAATATTATGATAAAAATTTGCAGGCATCCGAAGATTCTCTACGGAATATGGGAAACAGGAAGTTCTATGACCAAATGTTACAAGATGCCATGTTTCAGCAGCAGTACAAAATAACAGATGAAGTAGATGTAACTACACTTAAAGATTATATGCAGGTTTGTTTGAAAAGTAGATGTTTAATAAGTATAAAAATAACAGTATCTTCTGAATTTAAATAAAAACAGTTATTTGTTTACGTTTAGGTTATTATATATGTGTTTCTGCATGTTTGGAATTCATGTAGTCTTTAAATGTAAAAATTTAACATTGTTTGAAATTTGAATTACATGTTACAAAAAATGTTAAGAATTTGAAGAATTTTAGGAGTGACATTTCATAATTTTACCAAAAATTTAAGCTTTTGCAAATTAAAAAGCTTATTGATATGATTGACAAAACTGAAACATTATATTGCAACAAAACAAAAAGCTATGTTAATAACTTATCAAAAATTATTTTTTCCACTGAACAACTCAGTTATCCTGTTCAAGGAGATAAACTGTTCCAATTTAATTTGTCAAATTTTCTTTTCCAAAGGAGATAATCTCTTTCCTGATCAAAATAGAAATGAATATCTATAGGTTAGTATAATAGTATGTCATAAAACTTGAAAAACTGTGTGTGGGGAAAACTCTACAAGGAGATAGAGCCCTTGTTTGGGAAATACCTCTAGATTTGTCAGCTTTATAAAAGTATTTATTCTGAATTCCTGTTAATTGAGGTGAATAAGGCCATATTGTAGGTTGTATAATTCTTTTGTTTTAACAATACATATTTTCTTATTTTAGTATTTAGCCAATGTCGATGAGGCACCTGCAACACTTGGTGGCAAAGAAAACTATTGGAGAAAGTTAACTCTAGATGGTAGGCCAAGTTACACCTGAGCATCTACAGATTAATGTGAAGGGGTTTCAAAAGTCACTTTTTAGCTCACCTGGCCCAGAGGGCCATGTGAGCTATTGCGATCACTAATATTTCCTTTAAGCATCTTCTCCTCTGAAACCAATGGGCCAATTGGAACAAAATTTAGAAGCAATGGTCCTTAGATGATCCTCTTTCAGAATTGTATCCGATGACCCAGCTTGTCATCCTAGATGGCCACCAGAGCCGAACATGGTTTAACATAGGACCCTATGGGGAATTTAATTAAAGATTTTCTTGTCTGAAACCACTTGGCCAATTAGAACAAAACTTGGCAGCAATGGTCCTTAGGTTGGCCCCTTTCAGAATTTTATCCGATGACCCGGTCCATCATCCAAGATGGCCACCAGAGCAGAACATAGTTTAACATAGGACCCTATAGGAAATTAAATTAAAGTTCTTCTTGTCTGAAACCACTTGGCCAATTGGAACAAAACTTAACAAAAATGGTCCTTAGGTGGTCCTTTCAGAATTCTATCCGATGACCACGTCCAACATCCACCGCGTAGCAGCTTATTTGAAAGTGTGAACCATGTGCATTGAGGTTATTTCAAATAGTCTGAAAACAATTACAGTCAATCCTTATAAATTAATTCCAACTGTTGTTTTAACGTCTAAAACTTTGATGACATCATAGTAGAGAAGAAAATTTAGTCTATGATATGATAGACGATATAAAATTGATTATTAAAATGACTCGTTTACATCCAATATTAAATTTTTGAGCTATCTCATTAAAGGTAAAAGTTAAATAATAATATTTTTGTTCCTCTGATATTTATTTCAAACTACATTATGGCATGGAATAATGTAAAAACTGATATAAGGGGTATAAAGGTTTTAATACAATATGTATGCATAGATATGAAAACATTAACTTCTCTCTGAAGTTTCCCTTCTCTCTGGCTACAAGGGAGAAGACACTTCTACCTAAAATGTTGATGTGGTGAGTCCAGATAAATTTTCCTGAGACCTAACAAGACCATTTTGCAAATTTTGTAAATCATCCAAGGGTATAACTCATTCAAAAATTTTGAAACAGAACTATTCAGACTTTTTTCATCTATTCATAAGATAAAGCTTTTGTTTAATGTTATCAAAATTGAATGAACAATAGATTTGCTAGAGTGCTTACAAGACCCATTTTATGAATTTTTAAAGTCATCATGAGGCATAGCTCCTACAAAGTTTTTGAACAGGACTCTTCTTTAAACAGGATTGAGCTATCCTGAAGATAAAGTTTTGCTTTATAATATTAATATTATCAGAATTGGTTAAATGATTAATTTGCTAGAGTACTAACAAAGCAAATAAACTGATGGAAACAGGCATTACTTTGTAGTGTAGTGGGGGGGGGGGGGGGGGGGCTTAACAAAGGGTATTAGCTAAACTCGTTGACAAAAAACTACAGGCTTTGACAGTATCACAGATTTCATACATGAAAATATTTTTTCCAGATTTATCTAGAAGAACAATATTTTATGACATAGTGGATTACTTATATAATCAGAGAATGTCACCAAGGTTACATCTAGAATTACCCATTCTTGTTCAAAGACCTGTATCCCAAGAAATCAAACTGCAGCATATTAGGGCCATATCAGAACTTAGGTAATTATTTAAACAGTATCATAAATTGTTAGAGAGGAAATGTTGGATAAATTCTGGACACAAAAGCCAAATGTGCATTTAACAAAAAATTCCATCAAAATATTCCTATTTAAGGCTGAGGTAAAAAAGTACTCTGTATCATAGAAAGCTGTAAATTGGTTATTCTAATATGACCTGCTTCAAAAGCTTTCGGTCTACATCCGTGGTAAAACATGGATATATTGGTTCCAACGGCACAGACGTCAGACGGCTTGTTTGGCAACGTCATAGTAAAGTTTCCAAAAAGCTCTAACTACATTATAGTATAACTTGCATTGTGTAATGGCGTCTTCGTGTCTGAATACCTATGTTGCGGCGTTTTAAAATGTCGTAGAAACTATCCTATTAGAATAGAAATAATTCAGTGGAGCTTGAAAATATCCTGATTTTACCATGGGTAGGCCCTTTATACGGATATTTTACTATGGCATTAACAATGATATAACTATTCTGTTAATGTTTTAATTCTTATGCTTTGTTTATTTGCTTAATAAAAATTTTTATTACAGAACTACAGAATCAATACCTCAAGTTCCAATGCATACACCTAAATCTAAATTGTCACATTCCTATAGTCAGCCATCTAGTCGTAGGTCTAAACAGGCCAGGATTAGAGCTATGAAGCTTAGAAAAATGTATGGTCTTGACAAGGTTAGTGTTAGTCATTGTCTATATCTTAAACTCTTAAAAAATTGGAAGTTTAATATATTTTATAAAAAACTTTATTTTTTCTTGTGTAGTTTCCTTGATACAATTGTTTTTCATTGAAATCTTTTACAGTGATTGTCTTTAAGGATTAAATTAATTTTTTGTCTTCGTTTATCAACAAAGCTTTTATTTTTCCTAATTAGGAGGGAAGTAATCTAAAATTAGATTCCCGAGAACCAACAGCTGTGTCAGAAGAACCTGATGATTATTTTGATAAATATGGTATCACAGGAGAATATACGGAAGAGCCTGGAGATGGGGAAGAGTGGGAACGAGAAGCTAATAAACTTTATGAATGGACACAAGAACTGTCATTCAATGATGACTTAATAGCCACACCTAGACTTCCAACAGGTGTTACAGTGTTGTAGCAGACAATTTTAACTTTGATCATACCAACTTCATTGACTCTAACTGTTACCATTGTAAAAGAGGAGAAAACCTTGTGATGGCTTTGGAAACAGCAAACAAAACAGATTAGTTATTTTAGGATAACAGTTCTACTCCTATTAGATTGGTAATACAAATAGAACTTCAAATAAACTTACCATAAGGGTGTGATTAAGAAATTATTTGTGGCAGCCAGATTTTTGTTGATTTTAATATAAATAACATTATAACAAATTTTATTGTAAGCGTAAGCAAGGAGTAAATTTTAAGCAAAATAATGTTTCCCTTGTAAAGTGTAATACAAAGGTATGGCTGCCATGCATTATTTCCATTCTAATATTGAACAATGACATTGAAAATGGTAGAAAAGTAGATATAATAACTTTTGAAAAGAATAAAATATTTGATTTTATTGCATTTTGAAGCATAATAGTCCAAACAGTAAGATTCAAAAGAATAGCAATGTAATTTTGAGTATGATGTCAGCAGCTTCCTACCTATAATAAATTGAAAATTTTAGTGTATATTTGTAAAGCAAAAGCAGCATGCCATATTAAAGTACTGAATTTAAACAATTTTAGGAATTTTGCACACTTACCCCATCTTTATGAAGTTTGAAGGTTTTTAATGTAAGTCAAAAATTAATGTGATGTTTTTATAAACACAAAAATAGTTCCTAGTATGTTTAGTTATAGTATAACTAACCTTGGAATTTGAATACATAAAATATACACTGAGTGACTGAACAACAGTATGAATGTATGTAGCACATGACTGAATCATTAGTTTTATAGTGTTCAGTCACAATTATAAGATTTTTGTCGAGCCTGCGACTTTAGTCGCAGAAAGCTCGACATAGGGATAGTGATCCGGCGGCGGCGGCGTTAACTCACTTCTTAAAACCTTTATATTTTAGAAGGTGGAAGACCTAGATGCTTCATACTTTGTATATAGATGCCTTATGTTACGATGTTTCCGTCTGTCATATGTACATTGTCCTTGACCTCATTTTCATGGTTCAGTGACTACTTGAAAAAAAAATTCTGATTTTTTGTAATGTTAATTTCTCTCTTATTATGAGTAATAGGATAACTATATTTGGTATGTGCGTGCCTTACAAGGTCCTCATCCCCATCAGACAGTTTTCAATTGACCTCGACCCAATTTCAAGGATCAGTGAACAAGGTTAAGTTTTGGTGGTCAAGTCCATATCTCAGATACTATAAGCAATAGGTCTACTATATTTGGTGTATGGAAGGATTGTAAGGTGTACATGTCCAACTGGCAGGTGTCATCTGACCTTGACCTCATTTTCATGGTTCAGTGGTTATAGTTAAGTTTTTGTGTTTTTGCCTGTTTTTCGAATACTGTATGCAATAGGTCTACTATATTTGGTGTATGGAAGGATTGTAAGGTGTACATGTCCAACTGGCAGGTGTCATCTGACCTTGACCTCATTTTCATGGTTCAGTGGTTATAGTTAAGTTTTTGTGTTTTTGCCTGTTTTTCGAATACTGTATGCAATAGGTCTACTATATTTGGTGTATGGAAGGATTGTAAGGTGTACATGTCCAACTGGCAGGTGTCATCTGACCTTGACCTCATTTTCATGGTTCAGTGGTTATAGTTAAGTTTTTGTGTTTTGACCTGTTTTTCGAATACTGTATGCAATAGGTCTACTATATTTGGTGTATGGAAGGATTGTAAGGTGTACATGTCCAACTGGCAGATGTCATCTGACCTTGACCTCATTTTCATGGTTCAGTGGTTATAGTTAAATTTTTGTGTTTTGGCCTGTTTTCGAATACTGTATGCAATAGGTCTACTATATTTGGTGTATGGAAGGATTATAACGTGTACATGTCCAACTGGCAGGTGTCATCTGACTGTGACCTCATTTTCATGGTTCAGTGGTTATAGTTAAGTTTTTGTGTTTTGACCTGTTTTTCGAATACTGTATGCAATAGGTCTACTATATTTGGTGTATGGAAGGATTGTAAGGTGTACATGTCCAACTGGCAGGTGTCATCTGACCTTGACCTCATTTTCATGGTTCAGTGGTTATAGTTAAGTTTTTGTGTTTTGACCTGTTTTTTGAATACTGTATGCAATAGGTCTAGTATATTTGGTGTATGGAAGGATTGTAAGGTGTACATGTCCAACTGGCAGGTGTCATCTGACCTTGACCTCATTTTCATGGTTCAGTGATTATAGTTAAGTTTTTGTGTTTTGGCCTGTTTTTCGATTACTGTATGCAATGTGTCTGATTGCATTTACTTTCATTAGAAATACATGACAGGCGAGACATTTTTGTGTTTCCACTCTTGTTGGTATTTAAATTTCAAGATTAGTTATTCTGTTTAATACATTGTCAAATTGATAAGATTTTATAAGAAGATAAATAAGGGATTATTTGTTTATGCGACTTCTTGTTAAGGATTGTTTTCCAACAGCGATGTCCATTGTTACATTACTTCTTTGAGTGAAAGAACAGCAATTACTTCAATTTTTCTTCAACTCAGGCATTCTGGTATTTCAATGGAATAAATAGAATTTGTAAGCAAGGCTATTTAGTAATCAAGGACTAAGTATTTTCATTTTATACAGCCTTACTTTTTTTTTATCCATGTTTAGTTTATATAATAATATGTTAGAAGTTGCTGCGATGAGTGACTGATTAAACATGCAAAATGTTGTTCTTATATATTCAGCTTTCAATAAGGGACATGCATTTAAGTGCTGAAAAATTGATTTCAAAGTGTGATTTGTATTTTAATTTTTGGTCCAATATCATGTGACTTGCAGATTTCCATGTATGTGTTAATTATAATATATATTTTTTTTTATCATTATTAATATGTATATATTTATTCTGGTGCTTATAACAAAATACTGCTGGATTAATTTTAAGAGAAATTGTTATTAATTTGAATATTAAATTTTTATCGAATCATTTCCATATTACATTTTTATCTGCTATCTGTTTATTTTCAAAGTGACAGTGCCTTTATTGTTAGATTTGTGTTGCATTCAGATAAAATTTGAATATTTGATTAAAAATGCGTATATTTTTGAATTGTGGAATCTACCCACTCCTAACTGGACATGGTCTTGAAAAGTAAAAATCAGATATTTAAGTTTTTAAATATTTTCAAGACATAAATGAACTTTGATTGTTCTCCTAATGTTTGGGTGAGATACATATTTAATGAAAATACATGAGTTCAATAGAAACATGAAGAATTTCTTCTGAAATTGGCTTATAAATAGTCATCTTAAAAACATAACTCAATATGGGAAGGTGGAAGTTTTCTGTTTGCAGGATATAAACAGCCTCTATTTCAGGAATTATTATGAGAATTAAAATTTGAAGTTTCTGTTATTTTGGTTTAAATGGGAATAATTTTATGTTCAGTGAGTTAATGACTTATACATTTATGAAAACATGTAAACCATAAGTTTCAGAACTAGGTAATACTCTCAGATACCGATAGTCTTTTTAATTATTATTACATTTTGTTACATGTTGTTATTTTTTTAAGATATCATTTGTTGTATGGAATACAGTCTGATAATAAAAATTATTTGTCTTTAAAATTCATGTCTTGCATGCTATGAATAACGTGAAAGGCTAGATAATAGGTATTACTTTCTGTTGGCAATGGTGGCATGAACTTTTTTAAAACCTAAATAACTTTGCACACATAACACTTATACTTAAAATCTTTAGTCCACAGATACAATATAATATAAAATTTGCATTCTAATATAGCTTCCTTTATATTGTTTAACTATATATTACCCGATATATCCACTTTTAGCACATACCTGAATTTTAACAAGAAAAATTTACTTTTTCAACAAAAAATTGTTTATCTTTATAAAGAAATCATGCGATACAAGCACCACAGGCATGTACAACAACAATTATGACAATGTTGTGCATTGCAGTACACATTTATGTAGGCAACACCATCTTGATTTTTGAACTACGTGATGGTTACCAGTATTAAGTCTGTGAAACATGGTTTTATTGTCAAAGGCGAGATATACTAACTTGACCCACAGTATTTGGTTGATAGAAGTTCTTAGTGGGTATATACCACTTTAACATCTGACGCTTACCTTTGACCAGTATTTCATGCTTGAGTGACTGGTTTCACATTTTGGAATAATGTCCATTTGTCAGCAACTGCAATACATAGACCAACCATATTTGGTCTATAGATAGTCCTTGGTGTGTACATGACTGTCTGAGACCTTGGCCTGAATTTCACACTTGAGTGACATTTTCGTGATTTAAGTCCATTTCTCTGTAGCTGTAATACCTATATCCACTGTATATGGTCTGTAAATACTTCTTGGCAAGTAGGTGTCAGTCTGACACCTAACCTTGACCAAAATACTAGGCCTGAGTGACTCTCATCATATTTTTACAAACAAGTACATTTCCCAATAAATGTTATAAATGTATGTAGTTTTTGGTGGGTATGGCCTGGTTATTACTATTTCTTATAACGCATTTTCCTACGAGTTGCAGTGTCGGGTATCAAATAATATATATTCCGTGTCCATGTGTACTCAGTCCAAACACTAAGTGTGTCCACTCTTGTTCATTTTTCTTGTGTAAATGATGAATTACATAATTTGACTGTGCAAATGGTTATTTTATGAAATAGTTTTATTCAAAATATGCTCCTAAAAGGACAGATTGCATCATATTAATTGCACGAGAAATAGAATGGCCGCAACAATAAGAACTCAATTGAGCAAATGGCCCATACGTAAATGACTTCTTTCTTAATCCATATACATGTACTTGTCTTTTGACCTTTGATCTTGTTTCCATGTTTCATTGACTTCTTAAACATTTGTAAACTCTGCATCATTTTCGTGATTATGTCCTTTTCTCAGCAACTGTAATACCAGTAGATGCATCAGATTTGTCTATAGTTCTTGGTGGGTAAATGCCAGTCACCTGTCACCCTGTTGGCCTCAGTTTCATGCTTGAGTAACCTGCATGAAATTTTTGGCAAATAAGTCAATTTGTCATCAACTGTTATACCTAGATCGACCATTTGGTCAATAGAAGTTTTTAGTAGGTATATGAGTCTGACACCTGAATTTGACCTCTATTTCACACTTGAGTGACTTGCATCACATTTTCACAATTCAGTCCATTTCTCAGCAACTGTACAATACCTAGTTCATGCATCCATATTTGATCTTTAGTCAGTTGTTGGTGGGTACATGCCTATCTGAGACCTTGTCCTCAATTTCACACTTGGCCTGTTCAAATTTTCATGGTTACTTATACTCACCATATATGGTCTTTGGATACTCTTTAGCAAGTATCTGACGTGTCATCTGACTTTGGCCTTAATTTTTATGTTTGAGTGACTTTCGTCACATTTTCACAAATAAGTCCATTTCAGCAAATGTAATACATTGACCCACCCTTTTTTGGTCTATAGATACTTTTTGGTGGGAACATACCCGAGTCTGAGACTTGTCAGCTGATCTTGAACACAAACTTGGGCTTCGGTCACGTGCATCATATTTTTCAGACGAATGTCACATAACATAATTATTTATTTTTAAGCATTCCCTTATGTTTACAATGTCGGGTATCGGATATTCTTTATTGTTTCCACATAAGTAATCAAGAATGTCCACTCGGTCTTGTTTATATTAAGCCTCGCACACATTAAAGGCTACTACATGTGCGGCACACATTGTTTTAAACCAAAATATGAGAACATCTCTTTTAGGAGCGGGCGAACACTGTTTATTTGTAATTTCTTGAAAAATAAAGAAGATGGGCGAATTTTCAGCATTTTTGGAAAAAGAAGCAGAAAAATGTTTCTCTTAAAATATACGCAACAAAGTCAGAAAATCGGAGTGGCAATCTAAAGAACTAAAATTCATTTTGGTGTAGCCTTAGGTCTTAGATCCATAATTTTATATCAATCTAAATATATCACGAGAAAATTTTTATAGAAGATTAAAAATGACTGGTTTGTTAGAAAAAAATTAATTGGGCTCTTTCCAGTTTCCCTATAAAACAGTCTTTTCTAAGAATGAAAAGTTGTAGACTTGTTAGACTTGCCATTATAAATTCCTTTGCAAGCTCCACTTACATGTTATTTCATTCCTGTTTTTCCTGGGTTTACTATAAAGCATGACACTGAAAAAAGCTAGGACACTTGCTTAAATAATTTAAAGGCATCAGTTAGTGATAAATTGTTCTTGGTTTATGAAAAACTGCTGGTATAATGTTTAATCCAAAATACTCATGCATTAATGATGATAGATGTGTATAATTGAAAATTAGATGAATTCTATGAACTGCTTAGTTTTTTCAATCCTTTTGAAGAATCTTTACATTTCTTTTGTCCTGTTTTGTGAACAAAACATTCTCTGGTCACTATGACATACAGTTAATAAGAGTGATAATATACCTGCTGTTCAAATAAAACTTCCAGTTAATGGACAGGTAGCTTAAAACACTAACTGTGAAGATTGATCACAGAAATACCATGCCTGATTTACATTAAAGGTATGAGAAAGCAATATGATCTTGTGGAATCTCATTTTCAAAAAATATACAAGCAGAATATTAGGTAAGCTCGTTCTGCAGAGTGACATAATTTTGACAACCCCTAGATGTAATCGATCTTTCAATGTTTGGTCAATATTGATGTCTCATTGAGGTTTTCCTCTTATCCTATTTTTTAGCTCACCTGGCCATAGGCCATGTGAGCTATTGCCATCACTTGGCGTCCGTCGTCGTCGTCGTCTGTCGTCGTCGTCGTCGTCTGTCGTCGTCGTCGTCGTCGTCTGTAAACTTTTTCAAACGTTAACTCGTCCTAAACTACTGGACCGACTTCAACCTAACTTTGCAGAATTGTTCTTTAGGGCATCTGGAAAATTTCTATCGTTTAAAATTTTTGAAATGTCGAAAAACATGGCTGTCGTTACTATAAATAGAACATAGGGGTAAATTGCTGTTTTTTGCTAATAACTCAAAAACCGTTACAGATATCGAAAATCTGACATGGGGTAAAATTGATCAGCATGACAAGATCTACCTACCCTGAAATTTTGAAGGAAATTCCAAAACCCATTTAGGAGTTATTGCCCTTTTTTCACATTTTTGGTTTTTTTTATGTTATTATTTCAAAAATCTTCTTCTCTGTAACTACTATTCAAAATCATATGAAACTTGGTAAGATTGTTGCTAATAGGGTACCCTGCATAGAACTGATGTGGGGATTTTTGATTCGTCGAAAAACATGGCCGCTGTTACTAAAAATAGAACATAGGGGTAAATTGCTGTTTTTTGCTAATAACTCAAAAACCGTTACAGATATCGAAAATCTGACATGGGGTAAATTTGATCAGCATGACAAGATCTACCTACCCTGAAATTTTGAAGGAAATTCCAAAACCCATTTAGGAGTTATTGTCCTTTTTTCGTCAAATTTTCATAATTTAACATTTTTCGTCATTTATCTCCAAAACTATTTGAGATAGAAGTGAAATGTAAATTTGAAAAATGTTTGCCATGTTGAGATCTACATACCCTGAAATTTTAAAGGAAATCCCAAAACCCATTTAGGAGTTATTGCCCTTTTTTGTCAAATTTTTAAAATTTTAACATTTTTGCATTTATCTCCAAAACTATTTGAGATAGAAGTGAAATGTAAATTGAAAAATGTTTGAGATCTACCTACACTGAAATTTTGAAGGGAATCCCAAATTCTATTTAGGAGTTATTGGTTTGTGTAATTTGAGGTCGGGTTCTGTTACATTTGTTTAAGGTTCACCCTTATTCCTGGTCAATTTTGTCAACTTCCTGCCAGGACTACCACCATCAGGGAACATATTTTAACATAAAACCTTATGAAAAATAAATCTTCAACAAATTTTCCCTGAACAATTGAACCAATTGCAACAAACTTGGTCAAATAGTTGATTAATTGTCCAATGAAAACCAGACTCCAGGTGAGCGATACAGGCTCTGGTGAGCCTCTTGTTTCATTTCATGGATATGTATATCTAACTTAGTTTAACATAGGACTCTTATGGGAAATTAATTTAAAAATTGCCAATTGGAACAATTGGCAACAATTGTCCTTATATATGGTCCTCTTTCAGAATTGTGTCCGATGACCTGGATTGGCAACCATGATTGCTGCTTCAGCCGTCAAGGGCGCCGTTAACAATTTTCAAAATATACGCACTAGGCTTAACAAAAGAGGTTTAGAGATATTATTGGCCACCTACATTTTAACGCCGCGTCGGATGCAAGACAGGTCCCTAGCTGGTTATAAGGGGACGGGGTGCCCATTGAAACTCCGAGATTTTAAACGAACTCTATGGAGATTTTAATTTGCATGAATTAAACATGTTAAAAGAACAAGACCGAAGTCGGGTCGAGACCTCCGTCACCGACATATTGACTCAACTCTTTTCAAATTAGGAGGTGCACATTTCCAATGTGTGTGCAATCAATGTACAAACTGAAATTTTGAATAATGAGGAATGAAAACGTTGGAGTCAGTACAGATTAAACTAGAAATACTGTGAGCAACGCTCACTACTTGATACCCCCGCCTTTCATGATACATGAAAGGAAATGTCAATATTTTGAATAGGAAAAATCCAACAGCAGTGAGATGAGTTTCATCAAAGTCCATTCGGTGTCTTCCCGTTTAGCCAACTTTTGAAAATCAGGTATAATACAATATTCTCGTTTAGCCAACTTTAGATTGTAGTTAATCAGTGGGCTGTTTATTTAGTAATAATTAGGTGTCATCTTAAATTGTGACTGAAAATTTGTTCCTGTTTGGATTAACATTATATGTAAATAGAACAGTAATATGGGGGAAATTGTTAGGATTTGATTCAAATATTAATGAAAATATTGAAATTATTTTAAAATTAATTGAAGCAAATGTTTTTTGAATTATAATATTATTACATTTATAAAATATTTTTGAAAGTTTAAATGTGATTTAAGGGTATTTTTTTACACTTATCTTCTGTAAAATTAAATTAAAAAAAGAAAGAAAAACAAAAAACACATTTTTTATGAAATTGTGAGGAAACTTAAAAAGGTTTTTCTTGAAAAATCAAGGTTTCCCACCTACTCAAACTCGGATGAAGATACAAGAAACATTTTGTGCTGAACATTGCTTTTGATTTGTGACACTTTTATTGTTTACCATTTATTGTGCTAAATATATATTGCTACTTCAAAATGTGCTAATAATGTATTAATTTATATGTTCTCTTGTATATAATAAAACAAAGATAATAATTTAATTTTTTTTTCTTATAGTATACAATGATGAAATATAGAAATCAGATAAAAGGATATGAGAATATTGGGGAAATGTAAAAAATACAAGAGCAAATAGAAATGATAAGCCAATATAGATCTTCAATAGGTTGAATACACACCAAGCATTAATCATTAAATCACCAGACAAATACACACAAAAACTTACAGAATATAGAACAACATTTGATGCACATTTATGAAAATGAAATTGGTCACTTAACAACAAGAAATAAAAAATAATTATAACAAATATGTTATCTAGTTACAATAAATGTCTGTATCAAGATAAACACTTGAAACAAAATATATTTTTTAAAAAATCACCCAAAAATCCTAAAAAAATACTAGAGTTACAAGTCGCAAATGTCAGTAGTGCATTATATACTTATATACTTAAGCTCTTTGTTAAAATTCTATTCAACCGTTTAGACAAATTCGTAACCGAGAACAATATCTTACATACCAATCAAATAGGCTTCAGAAAAAATAACCGATCGATTGACCATGTTTATACTCTTAAAGCTATAGTCGATAAGATGTTTAGAGCAAAAAACGCCTGTATTGCTGCTTCGTTGACCTTAAGAAAGCCTTTGATACTGTTAGAAGAGACTATCTATTTCTGAAGTTATACATACAAGGTATCAATGGGAATTTAGTAAATTTAATAAAGGATATGTACAAAAATGTAACATACTCAATCAAACTCGAATCTGGTCTAACAGATCCGTTTTGTTCAAACATAGGCGTAAAGCAAGGATGCATATTAAGTCCTTTGCTCTTTAATCTCTTTATGAATGATTTCCCAAACCGATTAGATCCTAACTGTGAACCGATTACTATAGGCGACACCACTTGTAATTGTCTTATGTACGCAGATGACATTATTTTAATGTCTCAGTCCCAAGAGGGTTTGCAAAATTGCCTCTCTACGCTTGCGTTGTATTGTAAAGAATGGAATTTAAAAGTAAATACCGAAAAAACCCAAGTTATAGTCTTCAATAAAACGGGGAAGCTACTTAAAAATGTTAATCTTTCATATAATAACACGCCAATAAAAACAGTGCAAGAGTACAAATACCTTGGTCTCTTAATGAGAGCATCGGGCTCCTTTACTAACGCTGTAGATAATTTGAAGAAAAAAGCACTAAAAGTAATTTTTCTGATAAAGCGGAAATTCCAGAGTCATCACAATAACTCCCAACTAATGTTTAAATTATTTGACTCGTGTGTGAAACCAGTTTTAATATATGGAAGCGAGCTGTGGGGACCATATATTTTAAATTTAGACAAAAAACTCACTTCCGATAAAAATACCGCCTTAGAAGATTCCTTCCTCAGTTTTATCCCGGAAAAAATACATATCGGGTTTTGTAAATTCGTGTTAGGGGTAAACAGGTATGCTTCTAATATAGCCTCAATGGCTGAATTAGGCCGCTATCCAATATCCATCTCTGTCATATTACAGTCTATAAAATACTGGTTATATCTATACAAAGATTCTGATAATAACGATAAATTAGCATCTAGAACAGCGGAATGCATTGACGAAACTTGCCCGAGTTCATTTAACAAACATATTCTTGAACTGCTCAAAACAATGGGATTTATTCATGTGTGGAATAATAAGGGTACTATGTCTGAAGGCAAGCTCGTATATGCGTTAAGAAAGAAATTTGAAGAAAGATACAACAAATACTTCTTTTCCATCCTCTCTTCTGATGATCATAACAAACTCCGCACATATAATACACTGAAAAAAGAATATAAACCTGAAACCTATACACAACTGAATGTACCAAGGCAACATATTAAACTTTTATCTAAATTGCGAATTTCAAATCATAATCTTGAAATTGAAAGGGGGCGATACAAAAAAAACCCGCCAAATGAACGTCTCTGTAAATCATGTAATGCTAATAAAATAGAAGATGAATTCCATTTCATTTGTGAGTGCGACTTGTTCGAAAATTCAAGACACTTATTTTTCGCAGATATATCTGAAATTGTATTCGAATTCCGAAACTTGAATATACTTGAAAAATTCAAATATTTAATGAATGCGTCTGAAACTGATGTTCTAATCAGATTATTTTCATTCTTGGAAGATTGTATGAAGACTCGAAATTCGTCAGAGGGATTGGTTAGGTCATATAATTATATATGAATGTTATGTGTTCCGTGTCTTTTGTTATTGTATGATATGTTGTCTATTGTAGAATGTTGTTTCCTTTTCAGTGATGATCCTCTGTAATGGATTTTAGACTGAATAAAATTAGTTAGTTAGTTAGTTAGTTACTTAAGAAATATGTTCCTGGAATAATTTTCAGTCCATTATTACCTTTGTCATCCAACCCAAGCCCTAATCAAGAATCCTTTGTTCCTAGTTACCTTTGATCTCATCTATCCAACTTTCATTTTTTACCTGCAATACCTAAAAATTCAAAAAGTTGGCTAAACAGGAATGAACCGTCCATTCAGTGGTTTAGGAGTAAGAAAGTTGAACGTTTCAAAGCCAATTTAATCAAAGAATACCTAATATTTATTTATAATCAATTCAAATATCTTGCATATCAATATTATTTTATAATGATTGTTTTGAATTTAATTTTAATTCAGTTAAAAACACGAGTATTTAATTTATTTTAAACTTCAGTTACGACTGATTAAACATAACACTGTGGCTTCTGGTTGGTTACTTTCATGGGTCTTATGGATAGATTTTATTCTGCACGTACCCGGACATCCCAATTTAACATGCAAAACTGGTTGTAAATAAATTTAGGAAGATGAAACTACTATCTACAGTCAGTGGACATAATTGTTCGTCACCTCTGATTTTTCCCAAAGGTTTCTATACAAATTCACAATTTTTCAAAAAAATATTTCACGAAATTTTCAATGTCAGAAAGAGAAATATTTAAAATATCATTGTTTATTTGTGTATATATTCTGGTTTATGAGTGACGATGATTTGGTAACGAAAAAATCGTGACGTCATATTTTCCCTATACAACCAATTTTGACACGTGAATTTTTGTGTGTGATTAAATCATTACAACTCTGAAGTCTAGAATTGCAAAAATATATATAAATAAACAAAATAACTTGAAACTTTTTCTTTCTGAGGGTGCCAATTTCATGAAAATTGGGTGTGAAACGACTTCACAATAATAATCTGAAAATTTGTGAATATATGTATAGAAACCTATGGGAAAAATTAGAGGTGACGAACAATTATATCCACTGATCAAATTCAAATTCAAATTTTATAGATTAAGTCCAAATAAAGGAGTATTATCAATGACAATACAAACATAATACAATAACAACCACAACACAATCATAATTACATACAAAATATCATGATCTGACTGAGGGGCACGTTTAAACATTACATATGTATGGAACGCTGTCTTCCGTTGTTCATATTTAGTATACGTTGTGATCATTTAATTATTTTCAGCGGTTTTTTCTCGATTATGAGTGGCCTTTTTATTATGTTCAGTAGTATAACAATTATGTTGAGCAGTAACATCATAATGATCAGTAGAATAATCATTATATTGTGCAGATCTGGTATTATATTCAGCACTTTAATCAATATACTTAGCAGTTTTGGCTTTATGTTCAGTAGGTAAATTATTCTATTGAGTAGATTTGTTTTTATATTCAGTAATTTTGAAAATATCTTCTGTGGACATATTTTTATATTATGTAGATTTCTCATTATGTTGACTACAGAAACCGAAATATTCAGTGGTCAAACACTCTTTATAATCAGTACTGTTATCATTATGTTGAGTGAAATAAATATTATGTTCTGTAGACTAATCATTATGTTCTGTTAAATAGATATTATGTTCAGTACAAAAAACTTTATGATCAGCGGTCAAAATGTTTTATGTTCAGTTCAAAAAATATTATACTAGGTGGTTAATCAATTATATTCAGTGCTTTTTTCATTAGGTGGTGGTGGTAAACTTCCGAAAATAACCGAAAACATACGAAGCCGGACATTTTTTTCGGGTTTATTTTCATACTGTCATAACATGTCGTCTGCTTTTTTCATCATGTGGTGGTGGTAGACTTCGGGTAAGTAAAACCGAAATATTCCGAGTTGAAACGAAGTCGGGCAATTTTGTTGGCATATTTTCCCAAAGGATTGTTGATGTTTTGGTTTTTAAAATGGATGAAATTCTCCAAAGAGCTGGTTTGAATAATTTGAAGCAGAATTTTGAAAGAGAAAATATAACTCCGGACATTATTTCTAAACTGTCTCAGAAAGATTTCCTTGAACTAGGTCTTAGTAGCCGTGCCAAGATGATGGAGTTGAGAATCATGTGCTGCCATTACAGTGACATTGTATTGGAACATAATGACAAAATTTATCATTCCGAAGGAGACACTAGAATCTTTGTTAGAGATAGACTTTAAGATCAAAGACATAAGTGGAATGTTCAATTTATCGGAAAGCACGCTCTACCGACATATGAGAGCTTACAATTTGAGCAGCTAGGCGGTCGGGGCATTAAGGTTTAAATATTTAAAAAAAATTTAATCCCCCCCCCCTTTTTGCAACTTTTATATAAATGTAATTCGAAAACCATAAGAGATAGATCAAATCTGTTGACTTACTACTAAAAGCTCTTATTCACAGCAACACAATGGTAAAACTGCACGAAAATTGGATGAAAAATAAAAATTCTGTGAACCTGTTGAACTTGCGAAATTTCGTAAATTTGGCCCCTTTTAGCCCCTCAGCCGAAACGGAAAACAAAAATTGTTACATATTTTATAAATAATTCATCAAGATTAACATTTTGCAAAAACTGCATCAAAATCGGTTGAAAAATATTTTTAAAAATTTTAATCCCCCCCCTCCTTTTTGCAACTTTTACATAAATGTAATTCGAAAACCATAAGAGATAGATCAAATCTGTTGACTTACTACTAAAAGCTCTTATTCACAGCAACACAATGGCAAAAACTGCACGAAAATTGTATGAAAAATAAAAAATTCTGTGAACCTGTTAAATTTGGCCCCTTTTAGCCCCTCAGCCGAAATGGAAAACAAAAATTGTTACAGATTTTATAAATAACTCATCAAGATTAACATTTTGCAAAAAAATGCATCAAAATTGGTTGAAAAATGAAAAAAAAAATTTTTAATTTCCACCTTTTTGACCCCTTTTATTTCGAAAACCGTAATAGATAGCTCAAATCCGTCGACATACTTACGAAAGGTATTTTCATAAGGAACACAGCCAGAAACCTACAAAAACACAATTTTTGACCCCTTTTTGGCCCCTTTTCTGAAACCGTAGGTGCCAGAATCTCCATTATCAATCCCAACCTTAATTTTGTGCCAAGGACCATTGTGTTAAAATTTCACAATCATACACCCAATAGAACTAAAGTTATCATCCGGAAACAAGTGTGACGACGACGGACGACGGACGACAGACGACGGACGACGGACGACGCAAGACGACGGATAGTGATCCCTATATATCTTCCTGCTCTACAAGCAGGCGACACAAAAAGTCTCCAAATCTGCTTTCATTATTATTTATTTTTTGCTATATGGATGAGCTTATTTTCAGTGGTCGCCATTTTGTCTCTGTACTGTGTTTTATTGGTTCTGCCAGGGACTTCTGTATAGTCCAGAAAATCTGGAAGACACACAGAAGATTTTCTGGAGAGACCAATAAAACACGCCCAATGTCTTGGAGTGTAATGACTCGATCTACCTTAAACTATGTATTATTTTAATAATCACTTGGAACATTTTAATATATAGTTTGCATAACAATATCAAAATAGCTATTCAATTACCTTTAAACTCCGTTGCGACAAAAGCTGCCTCAAGAGAACCTCTCCACAATTGGGGAATTCTTTGGTTATACTCAGTACTGTCGTATCTAAGTCATGATCGGAAACTAAGGAAAAGTTCTGTTTGCTCAAATTGTAAGCTCTCATGTGTCGGTAGAGCGTGCTTTCCGATAAATTGAACATTCCACTTATGTCTTTGATCTTAAAGTCTATCTCTAACAAAGATTCTAGTGTCTCCTTCGGAATGATAAATTTTGTCATTATGTTCCAATACAATGTCACTGTAATGGCAGCACATGATTCTCAACTCCATCATCTTGGCACGGCTACTAAGACCTAGTTCAAGGAAATCTTTCTGAGACAGTTTAGAAATAATGTCCGGAGTTATATTTTCTCTTTCAAAATTCTGCTTCAAATTATTCAAACCAGCTCTTTGGAGAATTTCATCCATTTTAAAAACCAAAACATCAACAATCCTTTGGGAAAATATGCCAACAAAATTGCCCGACTTCGTTTCAACTCGGAATATTTCGGTTTTACTTACCCGAAGTCTACCACCACCACATGATGAAAAAAGCAGACGACATGTTATGACAGTATGAAAATAAACCCGAAAAAAATGTCCGGCTTCGTATGTTTTCGGTTATTTTCGGAAGTTTACCACCACCACATAATGAAAAAAGCACTGAATATAATTGATTAACCACCTAGTATAATATTTTTTGAACCGAACATAAAACATTTTGACCGCTGATCATAAAGTTTTTTGTACTGAACATAATATCTATTTAACAGAACATAATGATTAGTCTACAGAACATAATATTTATTTCACTCAACATAATGATAACAGTACTGATTATAAAGAGTGTTTGACCACTGAATATTTCGGTTTCTGTAGTCAACATAATGAGAAATCTACATAATATAAAAATATGTCCACAGAAGACATTTTCAAAATTACTGAATATAAAGACAAATCTACTCAATAGAATAATTTACCTACTGAACATAAAGCCAAAACTGCTAAGTATATTGATTAAAGTGCTGAATATAATACCAGATCTGCACAATATAATGATTATTCTACTGATCATTATGATGTTACTGCTCAACATAATTGTTATACTACTGAACATAATAAAAAGGCCACTCATAATCGAGAAAAAACCGCTGAAAATAATTAAATGATCACAGCGTATACTAAATATGAACAACGGAAGACAGCTATGGCGTTCCATACATATGCATAACTTAAAAATACTTATTATGATTATAAAAATATCTACTTATTTGTGTTATTGAAAATCATTAACATATATTACCAGGGGCGTGTCCAGGTGAGGGCGTAATGGGCGTACGCCCCCCCCCCCCTTTTAAAAAAAAGCCCTGACCTTTAACTTGGAGCATGTATATTTTATAGTTAAAGGTCAGGGTTTGATCTTTTTTATGCCGAATTCTTTTTTTTTTTGAAAGGTGGGGCGTACGCCCTCACCTGGACCCGCCCCTGATCGGCAAGCTTAATAGCAGACGTACATCACTGTACACACTACTGAATATCTTATAAAAATTATCAGTTTCATCTGGGACTATTATACTAATAGTACTTAGTATAATAGTCCCAGGTTTCATTTAGATGAAAATTGCAAAGTTTGAACAATAGCACCTCTCTATTGACGGTATCATAGGCTTTCTTTAGATCAATAAAGGAGACAAATAACTTTTTTGAAGATTTAAAGGTCTTGTCAATTAAACTCTAAAATAATGTAAAAATATGGTCCCTTGTTCTGCAACCTTTCTTAAAACCAATTTGTTCTTTACAAATGAGATTATTCTCTTCCAAAAATTTATCCAACATATTAGATAATAATTTTGAAAAAAAAAATTAGCAAAACAACTGGAAAGTGCCACTCCCTATAATAAGAGGGGTCACTGAAACAACCGCCTTTAAAAATAAGCTTTATAGTTGATCATAACTGTATATATACGGCTAAATTTATCCTAAGTGTTTTCTGGGGTTGCATTTTTTCGCAGACGTGTAATTTGTTAAAGTTGCTTATTTAAACTTGAACCTTTGGAAGGCACCCGAAAAAGTGCTATTTTTCACGAGTTAAAAAACTGTTTGCAATGACGAATCAAGGAGAGTAACCGCGGGAAAATAATTATCTCCCTTCGACTAGAAAGCACTTATTGATTACGTCAGCAAAATATGTACCCATTTGAATGTCGAACTTGTCTGGGAAGTCATGAAAACATAGCTTTAAAATGTGATTAGTACAATAGCTACAAAATATGAATGTTTCATTTAATTAGAAATGAACGCCTTAGGTATATATCTATCAACTTCCAAGTATGTCATGCAGGCAAATCACTGCGATCGCGAGTCATGGAGTGAACTATACCGTTACCTGCCGTATTTACGTCAGGCGTTGTCATGCTGTGTGTGTAGAAACTTACTTAAATTACCAATGGGACCAACTCATAAGGTGTGTCAACACTTTGTTTGCAGGGATTGTGTTGCGAAACCGATGACAATAAAGCCACAATGCAGTTGGTGCAAAAAACGAGATTGTTTCGAGGAATCTACTGAACTCCGTATGGTTGTTTCATGCTTCAAGAAACTTTGTGAATATATAATGAATTCCCCTATTGGAAGTGAACTACTACAAGTTGCCAAGGATGGAGAAACTGTTTCATTAGTTCAAATTATTGAAGAAGGTGTAGAATTTGAAGATGATTTTAAATCTCCACCAGTAATTCCTCCTGCAATGACTGAGCGAGCTGTAGCTTCAACATCTGGTGTTGGTGTTGAAGAGTCATCAGTTATAGATGATGGTCCTTTGAAGACAAATTTGGTTTCAAAAACAAATAAGGCAACTAAACATAGACTGGAGAGGTCCAAAAGAACCCATAAAAAGAAAATAAGATTAAAGAAATACAAATGGTACACAAAACCAAAACGAAAAGTGACAATGAAAAATAATAACGTAAAAAGTTCAAAGTTTTCTACTAGGAATTTTGACAACAATCTTTTAAATATTATACCTTCTGATCAAATAAAGTATGAAATCAAGAGAGAAGGGATAGAAGAAAACAGACCAAAATTGAAAGTAAAATTAAGAGCAAAGAAAATCGAAAATTTTAATGACAATGATTTTGGTGTTGATTCAGAATCCATAAGAGGACTGAGTGTAGATGATACTTTGAAAAAAGACAAATGTACCGGCATAGAGCCTTCTATAAAGAAACTGAAATTGATATTTGGTGAGAATGAATTTAAAATTTGCAAATGTGGTAGAGGAGGAACTTCAAGTCAATTAACATGTCTTGGACAGAGATGTCCTTGTTATGTAAAGAAGTTACCGTGTGTTCATTGTAAATGTAGAGGCTGTAGAAATCCACGAAAGACATATGAACCTGACACAGAACAAGCTTTGAGATCTTTCAGTACAAATACAGAACATCTAGTCATGTGCTAGTAGTCTCCCTTTAACAAATGTAGTTGCATGTTTAGTATTTGGTCATTGTGCATTTTTATTGTAATTTCATTGTAATAGTTAAAGTATCAAGAGATAATAACATCTTAAATTATAATTATAAGTTAGTACAACTTACATTTATACATTGACTCGTACCCCATATCCCCACATTTTCATATATCTAAGCAGCAAATTTAAAACATGTTGTTATACTATATATTACAGATTTTGTTTTGATTAGGTTATTGAGATAAAATCTAGCTGGTGTACATGTACTACATATGTTACAGTAAGAGTTAAGAGCAATATTATTAAATTAATTATCTTGTGCAGTGTGTTACAATAATTGAATGTAACTACATGTATATTTGGATGCAGTCATTTGTTTAGCTATAGTATTTAATATAAAAAAAATAGGAAAGAAAAAACTGTGTCAAAAACTACCTTCTATGATTTTCCACATGAAAACAGACTGTGTATAATGGTAAAAATATGTTTTCGGAAGTATGAAAATGAGTTATATTTTAGATTTCTCTAAAAATTTGCATAAAGATAGAAAATACAGAACTGCATCTTGATATTTAAAAATTTATATATTTACCTTAAATATGTTTCATATGTTGTAATATAAACACGTGAATATAAAGTTGATAAAAAAATTTTTTAAAGGAGTGTTTAAAGTAAAGTTCATGTATGAACAACCAAAATAAACCAGCGAAAAACATTCAAGTGAATGTCCTATTTGTAAAATTATTGGAAAAACATTATATAGTAGGACACCTAATATAAAGTTGATAAAAAAAATTTGAAGGAGTGTTTCAAGTAAAGTTCATTTAGAAACATCCAAAATAGTTCAGCTATTTCACTGAAAAAACTATTTCTCAGAAACTTAACCTGAAAATTTCCTATGTAGATATTCTTTTGCTGTCAAAATTCATCTTTATATAAAAGGCCACTGAATTAATTTACTTTAGCCCCTAAAAAAACATTCAAGTAAATGTCCTATTTGTAAAAACATTGGAAAAATATTTTATAGCAGGACACTCTTTCATAGGTCCTTCCTATGAATTAAACATGTTTTTATATCAATACAATGGCAATTTTACTGGCAATGATATTTGATTATTAAAGAAAATCTGTATCAAACAAATTTTAAGTATAAAGATTGGCCTTTATATACACAGGTTTACACATCCGTGTATGAAAGCTTTATAAATATTTTTGGAAGTAACACGTAACTTTTTTAATAGTCAGGAAAAGTAGTTCTATAGCTAGTTGTTTGTAAACTTTCATAAATGTCTGATTTATAGTCTATTTAGGCACTTCATACAATGTACACATGTAGTAAATCAGTGTTCCAAGTCCTGAATTCTAAACACGTAACTGACAGCTGTTGTGTAATGGAAGTGTTATTATTAGTGTTAAAGTTGTCATGTAGAATAGAATCTGTAAATTTATTGAAAGAAAAGTTTGGAAAGCAATTTGTAGATTACACATAAAGGGTGAGGGTGAGATTTTTAAAATTAACGAAGAATGTTATGGTTTAAGGAATTTTGGGGAATTACTTTAAAAATTTATGAGCATTTAACGGTAAGCATTTTTGAAACAATAATGTAGATTGTAGAGTACTTGAGAAATTCTCAATATGAGTCAACTATTATCTATTCAGCCAGCTAACTGTATAGATTTAAGGTATTTAAATGATGTAATTGCTTTAACTGGTTATTAAGAAATGCTGCAATATGGTGTGAAATTCAATTTATTTTCTATAAATCTGAAAAAAACAATCAATATTTCTGAAATGAAGGTGTAATATAATAAATGTTTAGTGTAAAAATCCAGTTGTTAGCTATGTATATCAATTTTGTTTTAAAGTTGCCATTGTTAATTTATCATATGGTTATTAATGATATTCATTACAGAAGTAGCTTGTACTTAAATGTTTATGGTTGTTACATAGTTCTTGTTATTTCCTTGTCCGTTACTCAAATAAAGTGCTGATTTTAATATGTTATTATATTTTCTTAAGTTATAAATCTCCACCAAACCATGCCAACGCAAGTACTTTGTTATTTCTTTGTCCATTACTCAAATAAAGTCCTGCTTTTAATCTGTTATTATATTTTCTTAAGTTCTAAGTCTCCACCAAACCATGCCAACGCAAGTACAAATGTACTGCCTCATTATCATACATATGTCATAATTGGTGGGAGCCATTTTACCAGCTTTAAATTTTTATTTCAACAAGTCCATAACTACCGTATTGTTACATTTTTTCATGTGTTTTGATCTGTCAAGATATTTGATAGATTTGAATCTCACAAAATTAGTCAATGTTGATGTATGTAAATTAGTCGAATGTTGGATAAGTAGCATTGGTTTCAGCATACCATAAATCATGTAATTGAACTTAAGTTTCTGAAAGTCTATGGCTGTCTTGGACTATATTTAAAACCTCTTCACTGTCAATTCTTTTGTAACAACTACAATAAGCTGGGATGATTTTGTCAACAATAAAAAAAGCAAAAGCCAAATTACTAATGGACAAAAAGCAGAATTCTGCTATTAAACAGAAAATTTCATCCCTGAATCTCGAGCCCTGAATAAGGAAAACTAAACAGATGTGTGGATTAATGTACATGAGATACTCTCCCATGTTATACTGGAACATGTTATAGTAAGGGCTTTGCTAGCTGCAGCATGATACGACCGCAACATGTCGACAGGTGAAAAGTTTAAGTGTGGACACACTATTAGTCTTTTTGGCCCCTTGAACCTCTTGTATCTAAAAATATGGACAAGATAGAAGAAATATGTTGACATTCTACTGAAAGCACTTGTCAAAAAAAATTGAAATAAAAAATTCTGCATTAAAATCAGATAAAAATTAATTTTAGGTGTACTGCAAATTGGTTAATTTTGACACCTTTAATCCCTTATTTCTGCAATGAGAAAAGTCAAACAATAATGCCTGTGTAAATTTTATTTTATTTTAAAATGGTCCAGGGATTATTTTATTCCTTTTTTTAAACATATTTCTGCATTTTGCAATCTGGATTTCTTTTACACATAACAATATGGATTCTGATACAGCATTTTTGTTTTTTTTCTTTTCTGGGAAAATCATCTCTGATTTTTCATGACAAACCATTTAAAAAAAAAATCATCAAAATCAGATACGATATAAAAAAAAGTTTCAGAAATCAAGTTGTGTCCCTTTTTAGCTCACGTCGTCGTCCGTCGTCGTCGTCTGTTAACTTTTACAAAAATTTTCTCCTCTGAAACTACTGGGCCAAATGTAACCAAACTTGGCCACAATCATCATTGGGGTATCTAGTTTAAAAAATATGTCCGACCACCCCGCCTGCCGATCAACATGGCTAAAAATAGAACATAGGGAGTAAATGCAGTTTTTGGCTTGTATCTCTGAAATTAAAGTATTTAGAGTAAATTTGACCGGGATAAAAATGTTCATCAGGTTAAGATCTATCTGCCCTGAAAATTTCAGACGAATCAGATAACCCGTTGTTGGGTTGCTGTCCCTGAATTGGTAAATTTTAGTAAATTTTGCAGTTTTTGGTTATTATCTTGGTGTAAGGTAGGTAATCCAAACACATTTAAAGTAAAATGTTGTGTATGATTCGATTACCTCCCTTACACTGCTTGTAAATTATGTATAAAGAAATGTAGATTGTCTTGGGATAATCTATAGCTGTCAATTTATTTTTAGAAGTTACTATTAATTAATATTAATTTTAGCCATATGTCATTTTCTATTTTACGACTTTTATGATGTATTTAAATGGGTAATTATGTTTGCAAACTCCATGAGAAATTTGAATAGGGATTATGACCGTATCTTGAGGGAAAGAATTTTTTTTTTGGAAAAGGGGAAATGGGAGGGGGGGGGGGAGGTGGGCTTGGTTAAAAAAAAAATTAGGGGGGTAAATAAGAAATTGTTGGGGGGGGACAATTTTTTCTCATTTCAGATTTCAGAAATTAAAAAGAAAATTTCTTCAAATATTTTTCTTTTGCAAAAAAAAAGGGTGTACAATATTTTTTTTTGGGGGGGGGGGGGGGGGGGTCAATACGCAACAGCATAGTGTATTGCACAAAAGCATAAAAAGGGGTAAAATTTTTTTTTGGGGGGGGGGGGGGGGGGGGTCAATTCGCAACAGCACATTGTATTGCACAAAAAGGAAAAAAATGAATATAAATTCAAATCATATGATCAATTCTAAGTTCTTTGACTACAGTTATTCTGTGTCAGAAACCTATTATGTGTCAAATATTTAATTACAATCCAAATTCAGACCTGTATCAAGCGCGAATATTGTGTCCATTTTTGCTCCAACTGTTCAGGGTTGGACCTCTGCGGTCGTATCCAGCTGCACTCAGCGAAGCAATTTATTAATGCTTTTCATTATGATTTTAACCTTATTTTACATGATTTTAAAAACCACAGTAGATACAGGTGAGCGATACAGGCTCTTGAGAGCCTCTAGTTTGGACCCTTATATTTCTAAAACGGAGAGATAGTGAAAAACAGACCAAATAAGAAACTTTTTCAGCGAGAAACATTAAACATTAAACATTAATCATAAAAATTTAAAAATTTATACCAGAATTATAAAAACAAGAGTGGACACACTACATGTCTCGCTTGAGTATGCACATGGACACAGAATAATGATTATCAGATACCCGACATTTTGCAAGTCAAAGCAAAATGTGTTAAAAGAAATTGAGGTCAAGGTCAAAAGGCAGGTGTCATACCGATATGTATCCACTAAGAACTATCTATTGACCAAATATAGTGGGTCTAGGTATTAAAGATGCTGAGAAATGGACCTAATCTCGAAAATATGACAAAGTAACTCAAGCATAAATTGAGGTCAAAGTCAAAGTCCAGAGACAGGTGTCAGACTTGCATGTACGCAGTAAGAACTATCAATAGACCAAAAATGGATTGGTCTTGGTATTACACTTGTTGAAAAATGGATTTAAAAAACTTGAATGAAAGTCACTCAATCATGAAATTGAAGTCAAGGTCCAGATACAAGTGTCAGACTGGCATGTACCTACCAAGAAATATCAATAGACCAAATACAGTGGGTCTAGGTATTACAGTTTCTGAGAAATGGACTTAACCACAAAAAAGTGACAAAGTCACTTAAGAATGAAATTGAGGTAAAGGTCCCAAACCAGGTGTCGGATTGACATGTACCCATCTAGAACTATCTATGGTGGGTCTAGGTATTCTAGTTTCTGAGTAATGGACTTAACCACGAAAATGTGACGCAGGTCACTCAAGCATGAAATTGAGGTCAAGGTCAAAAGGCAGGTGTCAGACTAACATGTACCCACCAAGAACTATCTATTGACCAAATACGGTGGGTCTAGGTATTACAGTTCCTGAGAAATGGACTTAACCACGAAAAAATGACAAAGTCACTCGAGCATGAAATTTAAGTCAAAGTCCCAAACCAGGTGTCAGACTGGCATGTACCTACTAAGATCTATCTATAGACCAAATATTGTTGGCCTAGGTGTTACAGTTGCTAAGAAATGGATTTAACCACAAATCTTAGACGCAGATTTTAAAGTCATGTTTATGAAGTCGGTGAACCATGAAAATGAGGTCAGGGTCACAAGACAAGTATACTGCGGCAAACCTTATACGATAAGCTACCTTGTGGACCCTAAATCTTAATTGTAGGTATTACATGTGCAAAGCTATTAAAGTTTTAAAAAAAGTTTTATGCTGCCGTCGCCGGGAAGTAATACCTATATCTTGCCTCCAGGACTTTTCATTGCAGGCGAGACAAAAAACCATATTGACCCCAGAGATAAACTAGAAAATGTGTCTATAAGACATGGATGCCCCGCCCTATAACAATATAGGTGTTGCTGAACTGTGTTGTACTATCCAAAAGGACTAGTGGTGAAATATCATTGATATATTACTACAGGTTTCCGAGAAATTAACCTAATCGCAAAAATTATCCAAAGTCACTGAAGTATGAAATGTAGGACAAAGTGACCCATGTGTTGCTGAACTGTGCTGTACTATACAGAGGACTGTAGTGGTGAAATATTGATATATTACTATTGGTTTCTGAGAAATGGAACTAAACGCAAAACTTAACCAAATCTGGACATACTTACGGACTGACAAGGGTAAATCTATATGCCCCAGCCACATTCGTGGCAGGGCATAAAAAGCAAGAGGCTCATACCATAATTTGATAAATCTTATAAAAAGTAAATGAATAGCGCTTTTATTGTGCTTAATCTTTAAAGTTGCAGCAAGGTCTTCAAAAGAACTAAAATATAGGCCAAAAAACTGCGCCAAGACTGTCCCACTCCCCCAAGGTCAACTTCCTATCATCAATTTAAGCTGGATTACTTGGATTTGCCATTAACCTCTTCATACATCACACTTGCTCATGGCTCATTTTAAGTGTTCCTGTAAGCAGTCGCCAATGCCTGACTAAACAAAAACGGAAAAAGTAAATTCATTTACTCAGACATTACTGTTTAGACCTTTTTCAATTCACAAGACAAACTAAACAGACCATGTTAGGTAATTAAAAGGCATTACATTTTGAAAAGAAAACTTAACTTGTATGTAGATACACTGATAAAGTACTAAAAAGTTTTGTTTTAAAATGTTTTATTTTGATTAACAATAAAATTGTACACAAAACACAATCTCATCTTAAACACTGAAACAACAGCAATGCTATTGTTAGGTAACATAATGCTGAAATCTACAATACTCAATTAAAAATTGCATAGAATATACAAAAATATTACTAAAAATACCTGATACCACATCAAAATTACACCTTACAACAAACAAACAAGAAAACAAACATTTATATACCAATAATCTATCTCTTGATCCACACAATGTCGTCGCAATAAAACTCAATATAAAATATGTATATGTTTATCTAATCTATGAATGAAGGGCTTTGCTAAGTGCAGCAAGATGAGACTGCCACACTTACCCTTTGTATCTCAGAAAAAAAATTGTTAACATACATATGAAAGCACTCAGCAAAAGTGAATTAAAAGAAAAAATCCCTATAAGAACTGGATGAAAAAAAAAAAAAAAATTAAATATGAAGCCACATTGCTTTTTTGGCTCTTTTCACATCTTATACATGTATCTCAAAAACTGTTACAGAAAGTAGAAATCTGTTGACATACCTCAAGCACCTCATCAAGATGAATTAAAGGAAAAATGCCCATTAAAATCGGATAATAAAACAATTTCTATGTGTCCTGCAAAATGGCTAATTTTGGCCCCTTTAATCCTTTTTTATCTCTGAAACAACAAAAGTAACACAAAAAAGCCTGGAGTAACTTTTATTACATTTCTTATGACAAACCATTTAAAAAAAATCCTCAAAGTCAGATCAGAAATAAAAAAGTTTCGAAAATTAAGGTTTGTCCCTTTTTTGGCCCCCTTTTCTCTAAAATGGTAAGAGATAGTGAAAATGAATCTAAAGAAGTTCTTCCATTTTCATCAAGGAACATTAAAAACCAAAAATCACAAAAATAGGACAAAAATTTAAAAAGTTGCAAAAAAATTATCAAAAAACCCTTAATGAGCCCCAGAAAAAAAAAACCATGTGGGCCAGATTTCCCAAAAGCAATCCCAACCTGTATTTGTTTATGGAGGAACATTGTGGTAAACTATTATAAGGATATGTTTAATAGAACAAAAGTAAATGAGCAGAAACCTAACTGTCTACAGACAACGACACCGATGACGACAGGCTCATACCACATGTGCAAATATTTGTAGTCATATAAAAACTCAAATTGACGAGTATTAAAAATCTTGTCCCCATGTATGAGGAATCATCAAGTATTAAAAATCGTAAGCTTTGTTTAAATAAACGTAAAATAATTTCTACTTCATATCACAGATAAATTACATGAATTGCACAACCTGCTTGAATGTAAAATAAACTTCAGTGTATTTGTTTTGTGGTATATTATGGCAGTGAATAATCCCATCTTATTAATGTTTTGATATATGGGAATTATATCAAGGCAGAATGAAAACTGACAAACATGTATGTAAGAATTCATTGACAAACATTGATCTGATATACTTGTACACATATTAAAACTGTAGCAAAACTATTGCACTTGCACTGGCAAAAATGGAACAAAGCCTGATGGCCAATATTTTTCAGTGAATACTTTTACATTCATGATTTTCCCACATAACTTTTGAAACATGAAAATCAACTCTTTATTTAACATGCAGAGTGGTATCAAAATGTCTTGCTTATAATAACAAGAGTGGACACACAAAAATGTCTCACCTGTTGTGTATTTCTAATGAAAGTAAATGTTATCAGACATATTGCATACAGTATTCGAAAAACAGGCCGAAACACAAAAACCTAACTATAACCACTGAACCATGAAAATGAGGTCAAGGTCAGATGACACCTGCCAGTTGGACATGTACACCTTACAATCCTTCCATACACCAAATATAGTAGACCTATTGCATACAGTATTTGAAAAACAGGCCAAAACCCCAAAACTTAACTATAACCACTGAACCATGAAAATGAGGTCAAGGTCAGATGACACCTGCCAGTTGGACATGTACACCTTACAATCCTTCCATACACCAAATATACTAGACCTATTGCTTACAGTATCTGAGATATGGACTTCACCACCAAAACTTAACCTTGTTCATTGATCCTTAAAATTGGGTCAAAGTCAACTGAAAACTGTCTGACAGGGACGAGGACCTTGTAAGGTATGCACATACCAAATATAGTTATCCTATTACTCATAATAAGAGAGAAATTAACATTACAAAAAATCTTAACTTTTTTTTCAAGTAGTCACTGAACCATGAAAATGAGGTCAAGGACAATGTACATATGACAGATGGAAACTTCGTAACATAAGGCATCTATATACAAAGTATATTGCATTCAGGTCTTCCACCTTCTAAAATATAAAGCTTTTAAGAAGTTAGTTAACGCCGCTGCTTGAGTATAGTCCAGTTTCAAACTTAAGTAAATATTTAAAAACCTTGTCAGATGATGAGACGCATTCTGGACAGGGCCAAAATTTCAAGACGATGGTCATTTTTATCAACTTTCATGATTTCAATTTGATAATTTAATAATGTACTTTCATATATATTTATCAATTTCTGAGGAAATAGTTGCATTAACAATATGCATACTGCACAAAGTCAAAAATTCAAAATCCTAAAAATATCAATGGACAGAAAAATCCTACCCAGATGAACATATGAACAAAAGGATATAACAGGGAGTAAAGACTTTCATATGTATACAAGAAAAGATATCTGAGGAGTAAGATGATATGGTACACTGTCAAAATTGGAGAAAAAATTGAGACTAGAACATCCTGACTAGTTTGCCCATCATTATCTTTAAAAATTTTATGAACTGCACAAAGGAGTTAGACAAACAGTCTGATACATACCCCCACACCATTTTTCACTCCTAGCATCCCCATGGATATGTCTCTTTGGCACTGTTAACGGACTAATTCGGCTACAACAATACAAATTAACCTGAAGCAACAAAATCATACACCTGTCTAATAAAAACTTTTACTTAATTTCACAAAAGCTCACAGCTATTTAATAGTCTTCTACGGTAATTAAAAGTTAGTATACGGATGGTGTTCATGAGGTAATGCCATCCTTCTTGGGTAAAATGTGTGAGATGTAGAATATTCCAGTAAGTTTGTAATACTTGACATGTAGACATCTGCAAATCTGGCTAAACGTCGGCTGAAATATGTTGGATTGTGGTAAGTCCTAAAAATGCTTCCAAAATGTGGGTTGAATAGTGATTTGGTGTAATTTCTGAAAAATATAAATACATATAGTAATTGCATTTAGTATTGCTCATCTTGTTTTTCATACCATAAAGTAATTGCATTTAAATAACCTGCTTAGTGTGGAACAATATTATCTATCCCTGAGATAAGTGGTTCCTGTTTTCAAAATCATTTTTATTTTTAACATTTTTTTCTACCCATTATTTCAATTGAGATTTTCAACTAATTGGAATAAAAATATGGGGATCAGGTAGTATAAAACTGATGGCATAAGGATAGAGAAGGATGCCTTTTTAGGGGAAATAACTTAGGTGCTAAAAATAAAAATAATAAAAGTCAATTAAACACTGACATTCAGCTGCATATCAACCCTTGTCAATATGATATCAATCCTGACCCAACACTTCCCAAACATGCATACATCCTGTGAAGAAGTTTCATTGCAAAAGTTTTTTTTTACCAATTTCAAACAGTTCACAGAATGTTTTATATTCCTCTGGAATAAAACTTGCATATTCTTTTTCTGAATATAATAATGTCACACAAAATTGATTTTAAGTTCCCTGGATTTCGCCAATTCGATTTTTGGACTTTTTTAAATTTTAAGAAAATTTTTTTTTGCCGCTTCATTTTGCAAAAATACTGAAAATTTGACCCAAATTCTTCATTTTAAGAAAATTAAAAAAAAAAAGTTTTTGCCCCATACTGAAATTTTTCTCTCCATTTTTTCCAATATTTTTGTTACAACAAGACCAATTAGATGTCTGGACCTGCGTCCCAAGCAAATAAGAGAAGTGTCAGCATCCACTGTTCTCAGTTTCCATAAAACTACCAATAATTTTATATTGGATGTAATTCGTCATTTGATTGGTCAAATTTATTATGACTATCATATCATAGACTAAATTTTCTTTTTACTACAACGTCATTAAAGGGAATTCCAACAATACTGTTGGAATTAAATTATAAGGATTGACAGTAATTTTGTTTTCAGTATATTCAAAATAACCTCAATGCACATGGTGCACACTTTAAAATAACATGCTACATGGTTCATTTAGTGTGCACTACATGATTGAGGTTATTCCTTCATAGACTGAAAAAAAATTACTGTCAATCCTTTTATGTAAGATTTACCTTTGAATGTAGTACAGTTGAACTTCGGTAGCTCAAACTCGGATCACTCGAACACCCCCATGGCTGGAACCGTTTTGAAAGTCCCGTCAATTTTTCTTTTATTTTCATATAAAAAAACCCCAGTTTCTCGAACACTGATTTCTCAAAAAGTTGAACAAAAAGTTTGGTCCCCACAATGATAAAATTGTGTATTTTACAATGGAAAATTCAAACTCAATACCAAAAGGACAAGCATTTTATCTGATACTTACAGCTATTCATCGAACAATCACAGGTGTGAATAGTCTGACATGTAAATGTTTAAAGTTGGATAAAATGAATATGTTATAACAACTGTTAACTAGTGATTTACCTACTTAATTTTCAATTTAAAAAAAAAATCATGGTAATGATCACCTTTACCAACTCGTATATGTATGACACTTGGATTTTTCTGTACTGGAACAAACTTCAATAACTTGAACTACCGATAATTTGAACAGATTTCGACGGTCCTTTGGAGTTCGAGCCATCAAAGTTCTACTGTATGTTACTCTATATTGATCTAATTACCAAAAAATCAGTTTTATTTTATTTCTTTCACAAATCACCCCAAAAGGGGAGGTAAACATCTACAATGTGGTTAGAATATCTATGCAAAATTTCACAAATGCCAAGTGAAAGGTGTTGGAGTTTCAGATTACACAAACTAGGTACCTTTCAAACATGATAAGCCTAAAAATGGCCAAGTTCAACAAATGAATTATTTGACATTTTTTTTTCTCAAATCACCCCAAAAGGGGAGGTCCACATCTACAATGTGGTTAGAATAACTGCAAAATTTCAGAAATGCTCGATGAAACGTGTTGGAGTTCCTCAGATAACACAAACCAAGGTACCCTAAACACCTGAAGTGCCTTCACTTGACTAAGTTCAACAAATGATTTCAGATTACACAAACTAGGTACCCTTCAAACATGATAAGCCTAAAAATGACCAAGTTCAACAAATTAAATATTTGACATTTTTTTCTCAAATCACCCCAAAAGGGGAGGTGCAGATCTACAATGTGGTTAGAATAACTGCAAAATTTCAGAAATGCTAGATGAAACATGTTGGAGTTCCTCAGATTACACAAACTAGGTACCCTATACTTGACTTTTCTCAAATCACCCAAAAAGGAAGTTGCACATCTTCAATGTGTTCAAAAGAAGTTTGATATATTTCAGAAGTGCCAAGTTTATGGTGTTAGAGTGTAAGATTACACTAGGTACCCTTCATACCAAATGCACATAAAAATGAATAAGTTCATCAAATGATAAATTTGACATTTTTTTCTCAAATCACCCCAAAAAGGGAGGTGCATATCTTCAATGTGTTCAAAATTTTATAAGTGCCAGGTTTATGGTGTTGGAGTTTCAGATTACACAAACAAGGTACTCTTCGTACCAAATGTGCATAAAAATGATCAAGTTCAACTAATGATAAATTTGACAATTTTTTCTCAAATGACTCCAAAAGGGGATGTGCACATCTTCAATGTGTTCAGAATAAGTTTGCAAAATGTCAGACCTGCCGGGTGTATGGTATTGGAGTATTAGATTACACAAAGTAGGTACCCTATTCTGTGATGGACAGACATATAGATGGAAGGACGGACAGTGACATAACTTTCGGCAACCCAGGTAAAAATTTTCCCACACATAAATTTGATCTTCGCCTGAAAAAAGGTAGTCCCAAGAAAAAAAATTAAAATTAAAATTTGTTTACTTGCTCGCACATATTTTTGCCATAAAAAATCCAAAGAACTAAAAATTTTGTGTGGCCTAAAGTGAATGAAATGCCCTTCATCACATCCAGTATAAAATTAATACCTTAGTTTATCTCTTTCCTTTAACCATTCTCCTCTGAGTTCTGTTATACTGGGATCTTTTTCATGCTGAAATAAAGATGAATGGTATATTTTACTGTATCATTATGCAAAATGGCAGTTGTATTAGCACTTTCTTAGTTGACAGGTGAAGAATTAAAATTTATCTGTACCTTTTATTTACCAGTATACAAATGCAAAATAAGTGTCAAATTCAGAAAAAAGGGTTATTAAACACAAATGCACAATCAGTTGTTTATTTCTTCTGAGTTTCTACTGAATTTCTAAAAATATTACCTCCAAAAACTAATGAAAATAAATGTTAAAACTTGTTCATAACACTTGATATTATTCTTCTCCCTGCCATACCTACTTGTAAAAAAAAAATACATTGTGTTATTTTTCAAAACTTTATAATCAATAGTCACTTACTGTCTGTATTGATGGACTGACAAGAATAAATTGAGGCAGTGGAATACCTTTTGTGAAATACTTTCTAACAGTAAAACAAATACTAATAAATTGTACCTGAGATTCTTCTATAAGGTCCTGTAAACAACACAACCACTGAACAGCTATCTGGAAATCTAATGTGTTTGATTTCTCTATCTCTGTCTATAGAAAATGGTAGATTATTATCCATTTGTCAAGAAAAACTTGGAAGGATATTTTTTTACATAAGAACCGTCAAACCTGTCTATAAGGGACACCAAAGGGACCAGGAAAAAAGTGCCCCTTATGAGCAGGTGCCATCTATACAGAGGTTGATTTTACATGCTTTGTCCATGAATTGGGTTTTCTCACTGTGCCCTTTATAGACAGTGATTTGCTATATAGATGTGCCCTTTAAAGCAGGTTTTGACTAATAATTTATTGTCAAAAATAAAGGTAAAATTGTCTGACTGATTTTATAAAAGACCAAAATCTTTTATAAATGAAATCTGTGGTTAACCAGAAAATTTACAGAAACTAGGGGCTCCCAGGAGCCTGTATCGCTCACCTGGACTATGTCCATCTTGACTTGCAGCCTGGAACATTGCTGTCAAGTTCCAATTGTCTCACTGGCTTCAAACAAGAAGATCATTCCGTGAACTTTCCCATAAGGTCATATGTTAAACTAAGTTCCGCTCTGGCAGCCATCTTGACTGGTGGACAGGGTCATTGGAATGCAAACAACAGTTTCGTATAAAATTCCAGTGATTTTCCCTAAATATATGATGTCATAGGTATGGAATTCCCTCTATTTATAAGTTCTAGATATTGATTTCTGATTGTTTTTTGGTTTCATTATTTAAATTAGAGTCTTGGCTTTATTTTAAGTTTTAAAAAATGCATGAAATGTAAAAAAGTAATTATTTTCAGAAAAGTTTTAGTAATGGGAGACTACTCTGAAAACATCCAAAAATAGTGTAGGTGAAAACACAACATTTTTATACCACTTCATGTAGCAATTTTAAAAGGCGGCGAATGTACCCTGAAACTACATGTGCTGAAACCAGTTGAATGTGTACATTGGAAAACACATATACTCAGTTCTCTAAATTACGCAGGAATCTTTGCTAGGATGCTCTGAGGTTGGTCTGTTTTTGAAATATTTGAAGGGGGGAGGCCTATTTTTTGTCATTTATCTTTCTGTAATGGTAAGAATTTGGAAAGGAATTCCTTAAAAATACTTATATACAGTGAAAGCTTGAAGAAATATGTTTTATTTGATATATGGGTATATGATACAGCCACTTGTCCAGCTATCAATCTTTTGAGTATGTTCCTTCAATTCATGACGTCATGAAAAGTTCTAAGAAAAACTGTTGTGTGCACTCTTAAAGGCTTTGATAAGGCTCAGATTTGAACAGTATTTTGGTTATAAAGCTCATGTAATGTATTGTTCATGCAACATTAGACAGATAGAAAGAATTTCATGTACCAAGAGTGGTATTTAATGCATTATTATGTCCCATCTGGCCTTAGCAACCAAAAATAACAGATTTGCAGTAATAATTTGATGTCATGTGTAAAGACGTCATATTATTTATTCGCAGTTTTTGAAGCCGGTTATAGTTTTAGATGATTCATTGCACTTAATGTATGCAGATTTTTTTTTCGCATAAATATTGGGAAAAAAATGAAAGAAAAAAAAAGAAAACTTTATTTCCATTTCACTGGTAAAAATTAGTGTCAATAAACTATTCCATATTTACACTGTTACTCAAGTCAAGGAATGGTTGGCATTCTTATTTTTTTTTCATTTGAACCTTTTTTTTAACAATAAAATTTAGTTTTTTTTCATGTATTTTCTTAAAATTAATCAAATATTTAAGTATACAAGCATAAAACAGTTCATAAGAGAGAAATATGCTCATATTACATCAAAACTTGTCAAATTTACATTTTATGTCATTGTCTGTGAGTTATGCCCCAGGATATCAAAACCCCCTCCTTTGAATATTTGTTCAATACATTTGATTCACATGTCAGAAATAGACAAACGAGGTATCGTTTTATCTGTAATTGTCTGTAGATTGAGAAAATTTATTCTTATTTTAAAAATAAGGGTATCAAGAATGCCTTAAGAATGCAAACAACAGTTTCGTATAAAATTCCAGTGATTTTCCCTAAATATATGATGTCATAGGTATGGAATTCCCTCTATTTATAAGTTCTAGATATTGATTTCTGATTGTTTTTTGGTTTCATTATTTAAATTAGAATCTTGGCTTTATTTTAAGTTTAAAAAAATGCATGAAATGTAAAAAAGTAATTATTTTCAGAAAAGTTTTATTAATGGGAGACTACTCTGAAAACATCCAAAAATAGTGTAGGTGAAAACACAACATTTTTATACCACTTCAGAATGCAAACAACAGTTTCGTATAAAATTCCAGTGATTTTCCCCTAAATATATGATGTCATAGGTATGGAATTCCCTCTATTTATAAGTTCTAGATATTGATTTCTGATTGTTTTTTGGTTTCATTATTTAAATTAGAGTCTTGGCTTTATTTTAAGTTTAAAAAAATGCATGAAATGTAAAAAATTAATTATTTTCAGAAAAGTTTTATTAATGGGAGACTACTCTGAAAACATCCAAAAATAGTGTAGGTGAAAACACAACATTTTTATACCACTTCATGTAGCAATTTTAAAAGGCGACGAATGTACCCTGAAACTACATGTGCTGAAACCAGTTGAATGTGTACTTTGGAAAACACATATACTCAGTTCTCTAAATTACGCAGGAATCTTTGCTAGGATGCTCTGATGTTGGTCTGTTTTTGAAATATTTGAAGGGGGGAGGCCTATTTTTTGTCAGTTATCTTTCTGTAATGGTAAGAATTTGGAAAGGAATTCCTTAAAAATACTTATATACAGTGAAAGCTTGAAGAAATATGTTTTATTTGATATATGGTTGTCTATGGGTATATGATACAGCCAATTGTCCAGCTATCAATCTTTTGAGTATGTCCCTTCAATTCATGACGTCATGAAAAGTTCTAAGAAAAACTGTTGTGTGCACTCTTAAAGGCTTTGATAAGGCTCAGATTTGAACAGTATTTTGGTTATAAAGCTCATGTATTGTATTGTTTATGCAACATTAGACAGATAGAAAGAATTTCATGTACCAAGAGTGGTATTTAATGCATTATTATGTCCCATCTGGCCTTAGCAACCAAAAATAACAGATTTGCAGTAATAATTTGATGTCAAGTGTAAAGACGTCATATTATTTATTCGCAGTTTTTGAAGGCGGTTATAGTTTTAGATGATTCATTGCACTTAATATATGCAGATTTTTTTCTCGCACAAATATTGGGAAAAAAATGAAAGAAAAAAAAATGAAAAAATAAACTTTATTTCCATTTCACTGGTAAAAATTAGTGTCAATAGTCTATTCCATAATTACACTGTTAATCAATTCAAGGAATGGTTGGCATTCTTATTTTTTTTCATTTGAACCTTTTTTTTTACAATAAAATTTAGTTTTTCTCATGTATTTTCTTAAAATTAATCAAATCTTTAAGTATACAAGCATAAAACAGTTCATAAGAGAGAAATAAGCTCATATTACATCAAAATATGTCAAATTTACATTTTATGTCATTGTCTGTGAGTTATGCCCCAGGGTATCAAAACCCCCTCCTTTGAATATTTGTTCAATACATTTGATTCACATGTCAGAAATAGACAAACGAGGTATCGTTTTATTCGTAATTGTCTATAGATTGAGAAAATTTATTGTTATTTTGAAAATAAGGGTATCAAGAATGCCTTAAGAATGCAAACAACAGTTTCGTATAAAATTCCAGTGATTTCCCCCTAAATATATGATGTCATAGGTATGGAATTCCCTCTATTTATAAGTTCTAGATATTGATTTCTGATTGTTTTTTGGTTTCATTATTTAAATTAGAGTCTTGGCTTTATTTTAAGTTTAAAAAAATGCATGAAATGTAAAAAATTAATTATTTTCAGAAAAGTTTTATTAATGGGAGACTACTCTGAAAACATCCAAAAATAGTGTAGGTGAAAACACAACATTTTTATACCACTTCATGTAGCAATTTTAAAAGGCGGCGAATGTACCCTGAAACTACATGTGCTGAAACCAGTTGAATGTGTACTTTGGAAAACACATATACTCAGTTCTCTAAATTACGCAGGAATCTTTGCTAGGATGCTCTGATGTTGGTCTGTTTTTGAAATATTTGAAGGGGGGAGGCCTATTTTTTGTCAGTTATCTTTCTGTAATGGTAAGAATTTGGAAAGGAATTCCTTAAAAATACTTATATACAGTGAAAGCTTGAAGAAATATGTTTTATTTGATATATGGTTGTCTATGGGTATATGATACAGCCAATTGTCCAGCTATCAATCTTTTGAGTATGTCCCTTCAATTCATGACGTCATGAAAAGTTCTAAGAAAAACTGTTGTGTGCACTCTTCATGTAGCAATTTTAAAAGGTGGCGAATGTACCCTGAAACTACATGTGCTGAAACCAGTTGAATGTGTACTTTGGAAAACACATATACTCAGTTCTCTAAATTACGCAGGAATCTTTGCTAGGAAGCTCTGAGGTTGGTCTGTTTTTGAAATATTTGAAGGGAGGAGGCCTATTTTTTGTCATTTATCTTTCTGTAATGGTAAGAATTTGGAAAGGAATTTCTAAAAAAATACTTATATACAGTGAAAGCTTGAAGAAATATGTTTTATTTGATATATGGTTGTCTATGGGTATATGATACAGCCAATTGTCCAGCTATCAATCTTTTGAGTATGTTCCTTCAATTCATGACGTCATGAAAAGTTCTAAAAAAAACTGTTGTGTGCACTCTAAAAGAGGACCAACTAAGGACCATTGATGCCAAGTTTTGTTCCAACTGGCCAAGTGATTTCAGACAAGAAGACCTTTAATGAAATCTGTGGTTAACAAGAAAATTTACAGAAACTAGAGGCTCCCAGGAGCCTGTATCGTTCACCTGGACTATGTCCATCTTGACTTGCAGCCTGGAACATTGCTGTCTAGTTCCAATTGTCTAACTGGTTTCAAACAAGAAGATCATTCCGTGAACTTTCCCATAAGGTCATATGTTAAACTAAGTTCCGCTCTGGCAGCCATCTTGAATGGTGGACAGGGTCATTGGATGTAATTCTAAAAGAGGACCAACTAAGGACCATTGATCTTTAATTAAATTTCCCATAGCGTCCTATGTTAAACTAACTTCAGCTCTGGTGGCCATCTTGGATGACGGACAGGTTCATCGGATATAATTCTGAAATAGGACCACCTAGGGACCATTGCTGCCAACTTTTGTTCCAATTGGCCCAGTGGTTTCAGAGGAGAAGATCTTTAAAGGAAAGTTTATAATGACGACGATGACGGATGCCAGAAGCCAAGTGATGACAAAAGCTCACATGGCCCTTTGGGCCAGGTGAGCTAAAAAAGGGATTCAAAATGAAAATCTAAATATTAACTTGATGTGGCCTAATTTGTGATTATCTCCTCTTAGTTCTGTTACAGTTTTTCTACGAGAAATTTGTCGTTTATCTGGGATTTCTTTCATTTAAGTTATATGGCTATTCTTTTATTCTTGTGATTCCGGCTCTGACCAATCATAAATTTTCACACTGAGGTTTTTAAAAGTTACTTCCCATACACAATCTTCATTCAATTGGATACTGACTCACTTGCTGATACAAATCCCTATCTTTTTTATAAAATTAGTTTAGGACAATGACATGGTTTAGAAGTTTAATTTTTATCTAATTTGATAAAACAAAAGTTATAAATACTTCAGTTATTATTTAGTTTAAAACTTCCAAAAGAACTTAAAAATGATAAATAAACTTATTAAAATGGTTAACTGAATATTAATTAAAACATGTAACCTCTAGTTCAGGAATTATTGCACCAGTTTTCCATCCATGCTTCAAAGAGGGGTCCTGAAAAAAATAAAAATAATGGCTTAGATATTTACTTCTAGCACAAGGGCATACAATAATAGTACGTGATTAACATAAAAAATGACTTCTGATAAAGTCTGAGTATTTGGTTAACATGGAATGAAGATCTTCTGAATTCGATGAGAATCTGCATAAATAATTTCTTCAATTATCAAGTCAGTACTATACCCAAAAATGTACATTTAAGTAAGATAAAAACATGAAATATCCCCATTTATTTATGAGTTCTATCATCCTTATCAACAAATAAAAAAAACATTATGAAAAATAAAACAAATTTCAAACATCTGCAGTCAAAAACTCAATAATAGGTATTGTTAATATCAAAACATGATATATCTTGTATTCTTAAAGATTGTACTTACAGCTAAATCACTATATACATGGTCTCCAAAATACAATATTCTGGATTCATAATAATTAGCCATCCTCTTCAACAGGTAAAAGTTTCCCTAAAGCACAAAACAAATAAGATTCATGGTCTAGGCATTCATGAATAGAACAAAACCAGATGCACAGAAACGCACAGCCTATTTTAAACTGAAGCCAGGTGTCAAACCAGAAGATGTGAAACAGACAGAAACAAAAGCACCATCATACATTCACTTATAAAAATTATTGCTTGAATTAATTCAATGGAAAACTAGTAGGAGCTGTTTTAGTTGAACTAAAACATATGTCTCCCCTTCGTACATATGATTAATCCACAGCTTCATTCTTAATATGATATGGCTATCTTAAAAATAAAAAATGTTATGGCCCGGACAAGTATATTTCCCGAAAAAAAGCTTATTTTTTTACCTTGAGGTCAAGGGTCAAGGTCAAATGAAGACAACACTGTCTAATCAAGATACATCTTCAGTATGAATATCATATGTCTATGTTAAAGGACAAAAAAGTTATGGGTGAGAAGCATAGTGCCAAAAAAGCCTATTATTTCAACCTGAGCTCAAAGGTCAAGGTCAAATGTTGACCACGTTGATACACGACACACCAACATACCAAATACCACAAGTTTCCCTCAAAGGACAAAAAAGTTATGTCCAAGACAAGCATATTTTCCAGAAAAGCCTATTATTTGACCTTGAGGTCAAAGGTCAAGGTCAAATGTTGATCATAATGATATGTCACACACCGTCTCATCAAGATACATCTACATACCAAACGTCACAAGTCTAATTCAAAGGGTAAAAAAGCCTATCATATGTCCTTGGGGTCAAATATCAAGACACCCAATTGTTTACATGTTATAGAAGTCATGAAATAATAGGCTGCCATTAAGTCTGAGACATATCCAGTTAAAATTATAAGGTTTGAAGTCAGATTACTTTTTCTGTAATTTGACAAATCATGAGCCATGGCAAAAAATTCTCCTTCCACAGAGCAAAATGTACATCTTTCAAGCTCACCATGTAGAATAAAAATTTTCTTGGTTTTATTTATTTAATCCTTTCAAACTTTCTATGACAAATGCCTCAGGTAAACACAGTTTTAAAACAACACTAGTTATTCAGTTATAATGGTTGGTTTTTTGTTACAGTAGGTCCATATATTATGGTGCAATAATATTCTTTTTTATGGACTTCTTTTGTATCCCTCAGATCAAAGTTCTTTGCAGGTCTTGAGCCAAATGTTGATCAAGATGATACGTGACACACCTACATAGCAAATACCATGAGTCTTTCTCAAAGAACAAAAAAAGTTAAGGTCCAGACATTGTCAAAAAAACCCTATTATTTGACCTTGAGGTCAAAGTTCACAGTCAAATGTTGATCACGGTGATACGCGACACACCGTCTCATCATAATACATCTACATACCAAATATCATGAGTCTAACTCCAATGATAAAAAATATGACTAGGACAAGCATATTGTCCAAAAAATGGGTCAAAGAATCAAAGAATCAAATGGTTGGTTTACATTATTTAACAATGACTAAGGAGTGAAATTTGTAAATGTTAATGTAATTGATGAAATGAAGACTATAAGAATATGTAATGTTACAGCAACTGGGAATTCTGCAAAAGTTTTCCTAATATATCTATAATAGGAGGTGCATATGTCCAATTTATACACAAACATTCTACCAAGTTTGAAGACTCTGGATTGAAAACTGTAGGAGGAGATAATTACACAAAATAGGTACCCTCCTTAAAGAATGTTGCTAAAAGTTTCACAATCCGGAAATTCCGCAAAAATGTTCCGAATGTATCCGTAATAGGAGGTGCATATGTCCATTATATATACAAACACTCTACCAAGTTTGAAGACTGGATTGAAAACTGAGTTTGAAGACTGGATTGAAAACTGTAGGAGAAGTTAATTATACAAAATAGGTACCCTCCATAAAAGAATGTTATTAATAAATTGACTAAATTTTACAATCCGGACATTCTGCAAAAATGTTCTGAATGTATCCGTAACTGGAGTTGCACATGTCCATTATATATACAAACATTCTACCAAGTTTGAGGGCTCTGGAGGACGAGTTGATTACACAAAATAGGTACCCTACTTTCTTCACCTGCCCATCCACCCACCCAATCGACATTCACCATACTATAACCCAGATTTCACTCTGTGTAACCCGGCCAAAAAGCATATTATTTGACCAAGGTATTGGAGAACTGAACTCGGATGTAAACATAACCTAAGTCAATGAAGTGTGATAAGTAGGTCAGAGTGACCTAATTTTGGTGGGAGGCTGTTTTACTCCCAGAGATGCATCCTCACACCAAGTAATATGACTGAAGGTCCTTTGGTATTGGAGAACTGAACTCGCACGTAAAACTTAACCTAAGTCAATGAAGCGCGATAAGAAGGTCAGAGTGACCTAATTTTGGTAGGAGGCTGTGTTACTCCTTGAGATGCACCATCACACCAAGTAATATGATTGTAGGTCACTTTGTATATCAAAACTGATTTTTGACACATAAAACTTAAAAGCCAGTCAACCAAGTAATATGGGTCAAGCGACCTTCATCTTGGGTCACATGGTCAGTCTCTTCATCATGCACCTGCACACAAAAATATATGACCCTATGTCAACTAGTAACTGAGAACTGGCTGTGGACACAGACGTGGATGCCAGGGTGAATCCAATAGTCCCTCTCAACTTTGTTGAGGTGAACTAAAAAACTAGCCATTAGTAAGCATTCCAGCAATGAAATTCTGATTACAATTTTTGTACATGATATAAGCTTGATAATGTGCAAATGATTTGTTAAAGAATATAGAAAAATAGTGGAACAAAACATTTGCAAAGATATATTAGTGCAGAACAAAAAATTGCTGTAAGATGTGAAATTGTAAATTAGTTTGAATGATAATGCTGAAGATAATAATTATAACCAATTCATTGATAATAACTGATATGCTTCTGTCTATTGTTTCAATTTTTGTTCAAAAAGATATTTATATATATGGAAAATAAGACTGCAAAAATCAACTTTTATCTATTGTAGTTCTCTCTTACGTCTTCCTCCAATGTATCTTCATTCTAATTAACATCTGACTAAATTAATACAACAATACCATATTTCACTTAAATTTGATATTCATATTATGGCTTAGCAACCATAACAAGTTCCCTTATTTTCTTGTAATTTATTTACCTCTTGGTAAACTTTGCCTTTTGTAAGAGAATTAACTCTTTCCCAAGATACCACTTCAAGAGATGGGTCATAGACCCTAAATGGCCTGTGTAAAATAAATTGTTTTATTTTTTATAATTGTTATTTTTCTTTTTATATACATTAATGTGATTGCAAACTAAAACCTGTAATCTATGATTACAAGTTTGCCTCAAAATCTAATTTTGGTGTGTGGCTGTGTAGCTCCCAGAGATCCACCCTTACAGCAAGTAATGATTGTAGGTCGCTTGGTATCGGAGAACTGAACTCAGATGTAAAAACTTACATGTACCCTAAGTACATGAAGTGCGATAAGTAGGTCAGAGTGACCTAATTTTGGTCAGAGGCTGTGTTACTCCCCGAGGTGCACCATTATACCAAATAATATAATTGTAGGTCCCTTGGTATTGAGAACTGAACTTGGACGTAAAACAAAACTTAAGTCAATGAAGCGAGATAAGTAGGTCAGAGTGACCTAAGTTAGGTGGGAGGGTGTGTTACTCCCCGAGATGCAACCTCACACCAAGTTATATGACTGTAGGTCCCTTGGTATTGGAGAACTGAACTCAGACGTAAAACTTAACATAAGTCAATGAAGCACGCGCACGATAAGTAGGTCAGTGACCTAGTTTTGGTGAGAGGCTGTATTACTCTTGGAGATGCACCTTCACACCAAGTAATATGACTGTATGTCCCTTGGTATCTGAGAATTGAACTCTTACGTAAAACTTATTTTAAGTCAATGAAGCACGATAAGTAGGTCAGAGTGACCTAATTTTGGTGGGAGACTGTGTTACTCCCTGAGATGCATCCTAATACCAAGTAATATGATTGTAGGTTCCTTGGTATTGGAGAACTGAACTCAGGCGTAAAACTTAACCTAAGTCAATAAAGTGTGATAAGTAGGTCAGGGTGACCTAATTTTGGTGGGAGGCTGTGTTACTACCTGAGATGCTTCCTCACACCAAGTTATATGATTGTAGGTCCCTTGGTATCGGAGAACTGAACTGGGACGTAAAACAACCTATATTAATATAGAGCAATAAGTAGGTCAGAGTGACATAATTTTGGTGGGAGGCTGTGTTACATCCTGAGATACATCCTAACACCAAGTAATATGATTGTAGGTCCCTTGGTATCGGAGAACTGAACTCGGACGTAAAACTTAACCTAAGTTAATGAAGTGTGATAAGAAGGTCAGAGTGACCTAATTTTGGTAGGAGGCTGTGTTACTCCCTGAGATGCACCCTCACACCAAGTAATATGATTTTAGGTCATTTTGAATATCAAAACTGATTTTTAACATAAATCTTAAAAGCCAGTCAACCGTGTAGTATGGGTCATGTGACCTTCATCTTATGTCATGTTGTCAGTCTCTTCATCATGCACCTGCACACAAAAATATATGACCCTATGTCAACTAGTAAGTGAGAACTGGCTGTGGACGTGGATGCGGATGTGGACAATGGGGTGACTCTAATAGTCCCTCTCAACTTCGTTGAGGCGAACTAATGAATTCCAAAATGTCAAAATACAATACAACTTTTTTCTCTTTTTGTTGTTGTTGTAAACAATTGGTTCAGATAGCATTTAAAAAATTAGATATAGAGTTTGCTCATATTTTGATACTATGTAACGATAATATATAACTACAACAGGAATTATTTAATGTACAAAGCTTGCAAATTTTTCAGATAGTTGATATTAAACAGTGAATACACCTAAAGTACAGCAGATATAATGTACAATGTATCTTGTAAATTTCAGTCGTTCATTGTTCACAATTCTTCAAAATCTGTCAATTATGTTAACAGAAATAATCTTACTCATTCACATAAGCCTGATATTTCAACATTGAAATTTAATCCATATGAAAAATTCCATTACTATATACTAGAGTTTGGGCTCACTGCAAAGCTTTCTCTAAAGTTTCTGAAGTGATGAACTTATTGTTGATTATATAATGGTTGTTAATTTGTAACCTACCACCAAAAAATAGCAAAGTCATAAGAAATATGTTATCTTTGTTCAGCAAAGCAGGCAATCTTTAAAAATTCTAAATTGAACCTGATAGTATAATATAAAATTACCTTGATGGTTCATTGAAGAATTTTGGCTTCCTTGCATTGCAAATAATAATCTCAAATAAGTCCTTCCAATCTTGTCCTAACATATAAGTCATCCCAGCATCTCTATAAAATATGTCACCAGCAAAGACTAACATACTACAGATAAGTTGGAATCTTAATATCAAAGAAGGATAACTCTGCATGAACATGACAAAAATTCAGCTAAAGGAATGACATATAGCCAAGCTGTACTTATTAGATGTGAGTGACAGCATGTAGACACTTATGAATAAATATTTTAAGTCCCTCATATAATAATATTTATTTTTTCCACCAATTGCATTAATTCTGTATTTCAAACACACAAGCAGTTGACAACATTTTAAAATGCATACCATATAATTCCAGTAATCACAATAGGTCTACTGGGCTCACAGTCCAGCGTTTACATTTTATTTGTTTTTCTTCATTTGTTATGTACAGTGACTTCTTTGTCACGAACTAGAACTGTCCTGAAAAATGCCATACCTTTTACAATTCTTGTCCAAACAGAAATTCCTGACAATATGCACACCTCCATATATTGATCTAACACTCCATTAAGTTTCATGAGAAAATGCAAGTAATGGAGGAGAATTTGCAGACAGCACATGGATCAAAGTTTTGTTAAAAATTGTCTAAGTCCAAACACCAGTATCTTTTACATTTCTTGTCCAAACAGAAATTCCTGACAAATGCACATCTCCATATAGTGATCTAACACTCCACTAAGTTTCATGCGAATCATGCATGTAATGTAGGAGGGGATGCAGACGTTATTTCGGACAGATGTACGGACAGAGAGACTGAAACCTATATACCCCCCTAAACTTCATTTGCGGGGGGTATAATAATGCTTTTATATCATAATAATCAATGAAAGTAATTACTAAAAAAAATGTGTTAGATGAAAATTAAATGTAATTTGTGAAATAATAAACTTACACAAAGGGATAGCCACTATTAGTTATAAGAAATAATTTCTTATTGGCCTTTACAAGCTGCTGTAACAATAACTTTACTTCCGGTCCTTTCTGTAAATACTTTTCTGAAAATAAAATACAATACATTTACTGTCACTTTTTGCTTTTTTTTAATCAAAGAACTTTATAATGTTATTTGCACTATGTATTAATTACCTAGATTTGTCATAATACTGTTATGAAGTAAACCATTAGAATGGACTCCTTGCACAGCACCCTAAATAAAATAAAACATGACAATTAAAAAAAAAAAATGCATATTATTACAATGTACTTATTTTGCTTCAAAAATTTAACATCTATATTCTTACAATCACTATATTAACAATATAGTATTATTAAATTTTTTCTCAGGTTTTTCACCTACAGCTTAATACAGATATTCTGAGTAAGAAATTCAAACACATATAAATATTCTCCAAAATGCCAAATTTTATGATATTCAATTACTTTATTACAAAAGACAAAACTCTGACCTTTCACAATAAAATAATCCAATAGTTTTCAAACTTTGAATGGTCGACACAATAAAGGTATTAAATACATGTATACTTTTGTAACTGGTTTAAAATACCAATAAGCAATACCATAATGCTTTTAAAAATTTCTGGGAATAACTGAATTGTTTTATATAGCATACCCTGACATCGTAAAATACATATTCTGGGTCATACTGTATACCATTGTCTATAAAATACTGAAATAAATATAAAAACTTATATTTAAGTCAATTCAAATTCCTTAACAGTAAATTTCATGCCTTAAGTTCCCTAAGATTTTAATGATAAATTAATTTGTTTTTAAATCTAGGTTAAACAGTAAATTATTTCACTGATTTGTAATTGAAAGGATGACTGCTTTAGAAGAAGCATTACATTTTGATCACCTCTATCAATTATACAGCAACCTATTAATCTCATATTTTTGAGATATCTAAAAAATATAGTTCACCTTGTAGGGAAAAATTCAGAGCCTTCATTCAGAACAATCTATAGAAACATCATGTCTGGTCTGACAAGATTTTTTTTGGTACACATTTTTTTGTGGTGGCCATGATAATACAAAATAATAGTCTTCTGAAGATGCTTTAGGTTAAAGTTTGGTTCCTTTAGTATAAAAGTTTCAAATGCAAAGACTTATAGAAACTAATAACTTACCGGTAAAAACAATGTATGGAGGCAATTTATTTTTTAGATTTAATACAAAATGGAGACTAAGGCATAGAATTAGAATCCATTGAATCCTCCATATAAAGATTCAGTTAGTTAAAAATGGAACAAAATTGTAAATGGCTAAACATAATACCATATTCCAAAGTAGGAATTTATTGTCTAAATTAAAGAACACAGTGGAACCTCTGTTGCTAGAACTTTGAATTACCCAAACATCATAGGTATCTCATACTGGTTTATAAGTCCATTCACTGTCAGTAATGTTACTCAAATTAACTGATAGATTAAATTGTTTTTGTTGGTCCTTTGGGTGTTCAAGAAATTAAATTCTAATTTATTGTCAAGAACTGCAACAAATGACAAACATTCTGCTTATATATTATTTTTTTCAACATACAAATGCACATGAATTTTGTTTCCATTTCTATGGTATAATTTACTCTGTTAATAAATAATACCTGTATTATTTTAGTCAATAATGTCATCTCTGGTGGGGCAAACAGGTCAACAAGCTGGTACATAGGCCCCTGTAAAACAAAACCCATATGAAATACAAAATGTTGTTTACTGATTTATTACATTAACTAGGAAAGATTATAAAATACCTTACTGGGAGATTTCAAGCTTGCAGGTTATTTCTGCAGTGTGATAACTTACACTACCATCCAATTGAAGATTGCCAAAATTTATTCTAATAAAATAACATCTGGAGTAACATAAACTAAACAACAAAATGAATTTGAATTTCAAAATTATTTGGCATGCTTTCTGGATTTGACTTTAATAACTTTTCTACCTGCAAAAATTACCCATTATAAGTAGTATGTCAAACTTGAGGCTTAACAACTCCTGAAAAATAAATAAATTTAGAATCAAATTGGAAATATGGACAAGGTTAAATCAAAAGACTGAATGGTTTGCATCAATATATTGTTTTGAGAATACATTATCGATCTCTCCTTCTGTGCTGGGATTACAGCATGTACTTTACAACTAAATGTGATACAAACTGCAGTTCAACCATACATGTATGTATAACTGACTCGATAAAAAATGTAAAATTAACTTCCTGATCTCTTAGTCCATATTTTTTGTCATGATGGATATTAATCCATATACAGTGAAACCTGTGTAAACCGGCCCCCTCGTTACCTAAAAAAAAGGCTGGTTTGGACAGTCGGCTGGTTTATTCAGGGTTTTACAAGACAGGAAGTTGTATGTCATTGACAACGACAGACATTAAGTAATACATGTTATCGTTTATTTCAAAAGATAAATTATAAATAAATGAAAAAACCATATTTAATTCAAGAACCATAAATCATATATGTTGAAGAACAATGTTGATAATAGAAATTCAAAAATATTTATCAAGTATTCCTTGTTTTTTTTTCCCCGACATTTTCTTCTTAACGATAATGATAGCATGCAATTTTATTTGGAATATCAATTTTTCTCTTCTTTGGTGTATTCTCCATATTTAAACAACATTAAAATACGACTTTTTAAAATTTAATGCTTATAAAAACAGTTCACTAATTCAATTTTCTTTATCATAGTTATAAAATTTACTTGTAGGGAACTTTAGGTTTATGACTTTGTGTAATTGCTAATCGATCGATAAAGGTAATAAGTGTTTGAAGTCGTTGATAAGTAGATTGATTTTGACATGTAAATTTAACAGTAATTTAATGTATTAGGACTGGATGAGTAGGTCGAAATTTGAGTGTCCGGCTTATACAGGTTTTAATATTATAAAGAGAAACATCGGGAATACAGTAGACTCTGGCAAATCGGATACCCAAAATGTCAGCAAAAAATATCCATTATCCGATATATTCAATTAGCCCGTAAACGTATATTTCCTTCAAGTTTCTTCAATACTGACACAGACACAACCATGATATACCAAAAGCCATTATAGCTGTATTACAAATGGAAATTTATGATTAGCTCCTTTATTTTTTTAGGTACATGTTTGGATAGAAACGTGCAAGAGCACAGTTGATTGCATAACAGATCGATCAGCTGATAATATTTTTATGTTTCAATTAATATTGCTATGGTTGTATATAAATATGATAAACATGTCTGGGACAGTATATGGCATCAAATTCACACAATTAAAAAAGATAATGAGATAGAATACATTTTATTAGACAAAAAATTTTGTTTTTATTTAAAAATAAAACATTTCTGTTCTGCTATTTTCTTTGACTTCGTAATGGGTAACTTCCGGGTTCATTTCCTGTCAAGAAAAAAAATGAAATTATTTCAAAATATTCAATTGTACATGGTTTTGACACATTTCCCATGAATATTCCTATACAATTGGCCGATATATTCTAATATCCTATATTCGATTACATGATGTAATTTAGCTTAAGTACATGTACATAGGAAATGGTTTGGTGTTTTGAAATAATAATACAATAGCCGATATATTCTTTTAACCGATATCCGATTAGGTGGAGTCTACTGTACCAAAATCGGCCGGTTTTGACAGGTGTCCAGTTTCGTCAGGTTTCACTGTATTAAGTTTAGCCTAATGAGTACTAACCAATCCATAGAATGTATTCATTGATTCTAATGAAACATGGGTTCCTTCATATTCTCTGATAACTTCCTCATCTGTTACCTCTTGCATTCCTCTGTAAAAATATTATAAAATTTCAGACATATATATATATATGTGATAAAAAAACTAAAGCTTCAATATCTGTAACACTTGCCTACCAAGCTTACTAATAAACTTTCCTTTGTTTTCCAATGGAAAAATAATATAAAAGATAGAGCCTCAAGATCTGTATCACTCGAGTATGAAGCTTACTAATAGACTTTCCATTGTTTTCCAATGGAAAAATAATATAAAAGATAACAAGAGTGGACACACAAAAATGTCTCGCCTGTCGTGTATTTCTAATGAAAGTAAATGCTATCAGACATATTGCATACAGTATTCGAAAAACAGGCCAAAACACAAAAACTTAACTATAACCACTGAACCATGAAAATGAGGTCAAGGTCAGATGACACCTGCCAGTTGGACATGTACACCTTACAATCCTTCCATACACCAAATATAGTAGACCTATTGCATACAGTATTCGAAAAACAGGTCAAAACACAAAAACTTAACTATAACCACTGAACCATGAAAATGAGGTTAAGGTCAGATGACACCTGCCAGTTGGACATGTACACCTTACAATCCTTCCATACACCAAATATAGTAGACCTATTGCATACAGTATTCGAAAAACAGGTCAAAACACAAAAACTTAACTATAACCACTGAACCATGAAAATGAGGTCAAGGTCAGATGACACCTGCCAGTTGGACATGTACACCTTACAATCCTTCCATACACTAAATATAGTAGACCTATTGCATACAGTATTCGAAAACAGGCCAAAACACAAAAATTTAACTATAACCACTGAACCATGAAAATGAAGTCAAGGTCAGATGACACCTGCCAGTTGGACATGTACACCTTACAATCCTTCCATACACCAAATATAGTAGACCTATTGCATACAGTATTTGAAAAACAGGCCAAAACACAAAAACTTAACTATAACCACTGAACCATGAAAATGAGTTCAAGGTCAGATGACACCTGCCAGTTGGACATGTACACCTTACAATCCTTCCATACACCAAATATAGTAGACCTATTGCATACAGTATTCGAAAAACAGGCCAAAACACAAAAACTTAACTATAACCACTGAACCATGAAAATGAGGTCAAGGTCAGATGACACCTACCAGTTAGACATGTACATCTTTCAATCCTTCCATACACCAAATATACTAGACCTATTGCTTATAGTATCTGAGATATGGACTTGACCACCAAAACTTAACCTTGTTCACTGATCCTTGAAATTGGGTCGAGGTCAATTGAAAACTGTCTGACGGGGATGAGGACCTTGTAAGGTACGCACATACCAAATATAGTTATCCTATTACTCATAATAAGAGAGAAATTAACATTACAAAAAATCTGAATTTTTTTTTCAAGTAGTCACTGAACCATGAAAATGAGGTCAAGGACAATGTACATATGACAGACGGAAACTTCGTAACATAAGGCATCTATATACAAAGTATAAAGCATCCAGGTCTTCCACCTTCTAAAATATAAAGCTTTTAAGAAGTGAGTTAACGCCGCCGCCGCCGGATCACTATCCCTATGTCGAGCTTTCTGCGACAAAAGTCGCAGGCTCGACAAAAACTCAAGATCTGTATCACTCGAGTATGAAGCTTACTAATAGACTTTCCATTGTTTTCCAATGGAAAAATAATGTAAAAGATAGAGCCTAAAGATCTGTATCACTCGAGTATGAAGCTTACTAATAGACTTTCCATTGTTTTCCAATGGAAAAACAATGTAAAAGATAGAGCCTAAAGATCTGTATCACTCGAGTATGAATCTTACTAATAGACTTTCCATTGTTTTCCAATGGAAAAATAGTATAAAAGATAGAGCCTAAACATCTGTATCACTTGAGTACGAAGCTTACTAATATACATCCCATTGTTTTCAAATGGAAAAATAATATAAACAAGAGGCTCAAGTGAATTGAGCCTGTATAGCTCACCTGACAGTCCTAGAATCAATCCATTTCATTTCAAGTGAAAGTTGTAATTGACCTTCCATAGATGTTTCATACCAAGTATCAGTTTATTTGGCTATATGGTTGCAGAGGAGAAGATTTTTGAATTGTGACCAATCAAAAATAAGAATTCATCATGGCCGCCATATTAGTTTTCCGGCCAGAACAAAATACGCAAACTTTATAAAGGTCCTTCCACAGATGCTTTATACAAATTTACAGTTCATTTGGCTTTGTGGTTTCAGAAAATAAATTTTTTTTAAAATTTTGACCAATCAGAAATAAGAATCCATCATGGCGGGCATATTAGCTCTCCCGCCGGATCAATATATGCAAACTTTATTAGGGTCCTTCCCCAGATGTTTCATACCAAGTTACGGTTCATTTGGGTTGCACTCCACAAATTAATAGTACCATTTTCTATGTGAAGTGAGCTAACAAATATCATGGTCTTGTGCCATCTTCAGAGTAAATAATACCCATATACATATATATATATTCTGAAAGGCCATTATGTTAGCATTGTTTCAATCATTATAAAATAAATAAAAAATATCCATGGAAACCTAGTTGGCATAGCAACATTTCAAAAATTTTCATAAAAAAGCTTTAAAAATGTTAAATTTCACTCCACTTCGGCTTAAAATTGAGGTCTGATGCAGCGTTTCAATCCAATTGAGACTTAATTTTTCAGATTCTGCATAAAATTCCATTACATAAGTGGGAAAAAAAAGGTTTACTTTTCCAGCTCTTTTTTTCGCAATATAACTTACCAGTGCAGGTGCCGATTATCACTGTCAAAGTTTTACACACCACATGTCAATTCACAAGTCCCAGTTTATGACCTCCCATTACTTGTCAGAAGCAAAATCAGTTAATGTTTTCGTATTTTTTTAAACTAAAATCTATCCTCTTTCAGTCAATATTACAATTTTGAGGTTAAGACATTTATTATTTATCTATCATGTAGTCAAGCTTTACCAACTCTAATAATTAATAAAATTCTGGGGGTGCATTTCTCTGAAACTAAGATAATTAGTGGAGTCAACCTTGGCTTTACGGTTTCAGAGGAGAAGATTTTTAAAATTTGTCCAATAAGATATAAGAATTCATCATGGCGGCCAAGATAACGAAAATTTTAAAATTCCCATGGGGTTCAAGGTTAAACTATGTCCAACCATGGCAGCCATATTGGATGGCACCACTGAAAACCGAACATACTTTTAAAGGGGACCATCCAAAGACCATTCCACTTAAGTTTGGTTTGAATTGGTTCCGTGTTTTCAGAGGAGTTGATGAAAATGTGAAAAGTTTACGACAACGACGGACGCACAGTGATGAGAATAGCTCACATGGCCTTTTAGGCCAGGTGAGCTAAAAATGTTTACAGACGATGGACGGACAGTGATGGACAGCCCTTTGAGCCAGGTAAGCTAAAAATAAGAGCCTCAAGATCTGTATCACTCGCATATTAGATGTATTAATCTCTTTTCCATTGTTTTCCATTGGAAAACAATATAAAGGCAAATAAGTTTCTCATTTCATATCAGTCACTTGGCAAGAAGATGTGATTAGCTCAATTTTGACCTCAACAACTAACTATTTCATTTTGTTTATTAATGTATTTCAGAGTAAAAAATAATATATTGTCCATGGAATTTAAAACTTGAAATGGATTTTATTATCCTGATGAAATTTTCTCAAAATAGGTATTACATCCCATGTTCTACCAAACATAATGAAAAAACAATGGCTTCACAAATTTTAATATATATAAAATAGGTTTTAGCTAGTCATTTCCTATTTCTTGGTGCATTCATATTTCTATTAGAAATTTCTACCAGTAATCAGAATTTGTTTATACCTCATGTTTTATTTTAATACTTAACATGAATAATTACTTATACAGAAAGTTTTGATTACTGCAGATTTTAACTTTCAAAAGAAATATAAACCATAAATACTTATATACTCATTAACAAAAGAGGATTTGTCATGTAAAGTGTTTCTTTTGAAAGTCCATCTTATTTTTGAATAAAGTATTATAATTATCTAAAGATTTGATTCAAAGCTACTTACCTATAAACAGTGCCAAGCTGTATATTATGAAATGAATCTAACTTCATCAAAAGACCCTTTAAAAAGAATACAATTCATTAGATATTGTGACTTCAGTTATTTTTTTTTTACTTCAATTTTTGTCGATTTGGGAAAAAATATATATTCATGGGATTTTAATTTATAAATGGATTTCGAGTTTCAAAATTAAAAAAAAAATGTTAAAATGAAAGCTGTTGTAATTGCCAAAAGGTTTAATATCAGAAGATAAATAAACAGTTTTAAACAGACAGATTTCAATGATTAATTTCAGTTTAGACTTGTTTATGACCATTTAGCGCTTAACCAAAATATAATATTGTAAAAACAATTTATACTTTGTTGGGGTCTTAAATCGTGGATTGGTCTGTCCAAGAAATCCACAAAAATTGGTGTACCACAAATAACAAGTGATTCACAGTATATCCCAATAATAAGCTTTGAATCTGTTAAAAGTCAGTAAGGAAAATTAAACATTTCTATTTTATGTATCAACATATAGGAAGTTAGCATTATTTTAAAAATGTAAAAATAAACAATTCCAGGGAAAAATTTTCAAGTAATGGAAATATTTAGTAGGATGCATACATTGTACAAAGTACCAATCTGATTCATGCATTACTAAGACAATCAAGAACTATTTAAAAAGCTGCTTCTATTAATTTACTATAAACATGATCTAATAATGATAAAATTGTAACATCTGCATTACCTTCCGAATATCATAATGGAGACCACGGACTGCAAATTCTGTATCATATTCGAATGACAGTATATCTTTTGGATACTGTAAAAATAAATATTTCAATACTATAATATATAAAAATAAATGCTAGTAAAACTTAACATATACAGATATAATAGATTTTTCATTAGATATTATTTATCTAATAGTAAAGACACATTTACTGTGATATTAAAAATACAAGAGATATTTAAAAAAATGTTTTGATAATACTTGTAAAAACTTTCTGGTTTTACAACCTGAGGTTCCAAAAGCCTGTATTGCTTATGGCTGCTTGATAGCTGCAAATTCCAAGTTTGGAAACAATTGACCATGTAGTGTAACAAGACAAGATATATAAATAAAGTCACCAGTCTTAATTTAATGGTCAGTTTGAATTTGAGAAAGGACCCTTTGGTCCCATTTTGATCAAATTCTGAATGGATTCAGCTTAAGAAGAATTTTTATTGGAACAGTTCATATTTATAGTATCTAAAAGAAGAGATAATAACATAAGCAATCGTTTCTTGTAAAAATAGAGTTAAAATTGATAAAAGGTCTCATTCCAGAGGTAAGTCAACAAATTACTCCTAAGATTTTCAATCAAACTGAATAAGTAATATAAAAGTACCTTGTATTTGTGAACCAATGCATCCTTTCCTAACCTAAATATAAGACTATGTAGCTGTGGTGTATATGATGCTAATGTATAATCATAGTCAAAACCATATACTTTAATGTCTTCTAATGATATTTCATTATTTGCAAACACTGCATTTGGATTAACTGTCACAGATTCTGTTTTCTCTGGAACAAATAAACAGCAATAATCAAATTCTTAGAAAAAATTATCATACATACAAAAATTTCATAGCTGTAGTATCTATATAGAATAAAGCTGGTCAATCTGACCTATATATGTTTCACTGACTTTGGCTGACTTTTACATCCAAACACATCTCAGTGGCTTTCAGTAGCAGGATCATCTAAATTAATTTGCAAAAACAAAGTCCAAGATCCTTGTTTATTAAGTTTCCTGCAAAATAACGATAATTCCAATATGGGGCAAGTCCATGCATGTCCCAACTAAACTGTAAAATTGCTTTATGGAAAAACCTTAACAATGTTGTTAGTAACAATAACTAGAGGCTCAGAGGGCTGAGCTTGTATCGTTCACCTCGCATGAAAGCCATTTTTATTGATGTACCTACTGTAGACACTTTTTGTCAAGTTTGGCTCTATTTTGCCCAGCAGTTTCAGACAAAAAAAAATTTTTTTTAAATCAACCAATCAGAAACAAGAATTGCCTGTGGCGTCCATGTTTGTCGCATGATCTGGACAAAAAGAGGAAACTTTGTAAAAAACCTCCCACAGATGCTTCCTGTCAAGTTTCATTCCATTTTGCCAAGCAGTTTCAGAGAACAAGAAGACACAAAAATAAATGTTGGGGCCCAAAAATAATACTGTGCAAAGAACAATATTGAAAATGTTTTACCAGAAATAAACCAATGATATCATTCTACCACAAAATCTGCAAAAGTGAAATATCTTAATTCGGATTCACTCCACAAAATATACCTACCAACTTCCGATTGCAAACATCAACATTTATGATATTTGTTTGAATTTGTATTAAACCAAGATCGTTCATCTCATGTCAATAACGACAGCAAATACTTATTCATTTAATCAACAACAATAAAAAATCTTAAATATCATTCTGACAAAACATTTTCCCTTGAATTAAGTTATAAGACACATAAGGTCACTCAAGCTTCAAAATTTAATTGCTACCTGGACTACCAAAATATATTTTTTTCTCATCTGGCCCGGTGAATTTTCCTTGCCCTGGGCACCCACCAATTTTTTCATGAGAGTATTACATTTCCACATTTTTTGTGAAATATCAGTTTTTATATTCTGCATTAAAGGCATATTATTCTGCAAATCTGCTATAAGAGCAAATACTCGCATTTCTACCTGTTTCTAAGTCTTGTCCAAATTTTACATTTGAAACAATGTACACATATTCTGCAAAAAGTACATATATACTACTTTTCTGCAATTCAACTGGTCACTAAACATAAAAACAAATTAACCAATACTTACCTGACGAGGAAGAATAAATTTGGTCTCTCATACATGAACAAATGTACAATGGTCAAGATAGAGTCATATACACAGAAACAAACAAAGGAAAGAAATGAATTTAGGTTGTTGAACACAAGACAAAGACATAACAGCTTCCTGTTTGTGTTCTTAATAACTCTGGGGATATTGTTCAGCATCTGTCAATTATCAGTTTGAAATATATACAAGACCAATTAGATGTCTTGACCGGTGTCACATGCAAATAAGAAAATTTTTTAGCAATTTTAGCTAAGGTAAAATAAGAATAACTGTGCAGAATTTAATAAATGCCAGGTGAAAGGTGTTGGAGTTTCAGATTACACAATTGTGACAAACTAGGTACACTTAAAACATGGTGTGCCTAAAAATGACTAAGTTCAACAAATGATAAATTTGACAGTTTCTTTCTAAAATCACCCATAAAAGAGTAGGTGCACATCTTCAATGTAGTTAGAATAACTGTGCAAAATTTCAGAAAAGCCAGGTTAATGGTGTTGGAGTTCCAGATTACACAAAGTAGGTACCCTTTGTACTGAATGCACCTAAAAATGACTAAGTTCAACAAATGATAAATCTGACAATTTTTTCTCCAATTACTACAAATGGGGAATTGCACATCTTCAATGTGTTCAGAATAAAAGTGCAAAATTTCAGAAGTGCCCAGTTTATGGTGTTTGAGTTTCAGATTACACAAAGTAGGTACCCTAATTTGTGATGGACAGACAGACAGACAGACTCTTAGACCTGCTTTCGCCTTTGGCAACACATGTAATATAATATAAACTTATCCTGCTCAAAGTTCTATTTGACCTCCACATTGATGAGCATGCAGCCATTTATTGCAAGGAGTAACATATTACAGAAAATACGAGTATTTAATAAAAACCTTGTGGAATTTTTTTTTACAATGATTATGATAAATTGTGGTAATGAACAATGCTGAATTTCATCCCTGCCTATATTATCAGGGGTATAATCAGGTACATCTTGAATTTATTCTGGAAAAAAAGGGTAAATTTGTAATTCAAGTTATATTAGAGCTTTGTTGGAGGTAAACTCTTTAATATATACAATATACCCCGCCAAATTTTATATTATCTGGGAGAATTTCATTCAGCAATTCAGGAACATCCAATTAATATGAGCAGTTGTCCTTCAGATGGACAGCTACATGTGTATGATCTCTTAAATATTAAGTTACAGTTTCATAGTGATAAATAAGTGACTTTTGGGGTTGACACGTATAGTCAAGAAATATCAAACAACCTTTCCAATAGAAGAGTACATTATTTTTAAAATTTGTAATAGTTTGATGCCAGCCAGTAAATAACTTAATTTGAGGAACATACATTGTATATGGAATTTTGTGAGCTGTTAAAAGGGCAAAAAAAGACAAAGGCCAAACAAAACATAAAAAAAATAAATTTTTCAGCCATTGTGGCATTGTTTACCAGCAGGTAAAAAATGTTGACTCTGTGAAACTCAAATTGGCCAGAGCCAGTAAATAACTTCAATAAAACAGAAAAATAATTTTTCATTCTGAAAACAGATCAGTTTTTGATGCATTTGTAATAAATAGCCTTTTCATAAAAAAAACCATAGTCTTAAGTTGATGTAATCACTTTAATAGAATAAGGAAATTTTACTGTCGTCATCACAAATTGATTCACCATTACAGTGCTTCAATAGCGAAGACGATGTTGGACCTGTTTCAATGTTGTAAAATTTCAGGTACTCCCACCAATTTAAGACTTCAACCTGTTTGATTTTGTTGAACTTCACAACGGGTGTCGTGTACGAAGCAGGAACTGCTAACCCTTCTGAATCACCTGAGTTCACTCTAGGTTTTTTTTTATAGGAGTTTGTGTTGTTCATTGTTTTCTAGTTTTCAGTGTTTATTTTTTGCACTTGTGGTTGTTCATTTGTCTTCCCAATGGGTTGCATTTTTGGGTTTGCTCCTTACAGTAGGTATATGTGTCCTCTTTATCACTATTAAACTGCTACTTACTAAAGTAATGTATGGAGATTACCATTAATACAATGAGCATGTTCATTTATACATCTATACATGACGTAAAATATTTAAAACTTTCGAAATAGAACTAAAGAAGTACATGTAAGGCATAATTCGACAGTACGTTGACGGTTTTCTGTAACTAAGTAAAGAGAGAGACAATGACAGTTCGACTTACTCTGTATCACTTTCTTCTTAGAATTATAAATTTCACTCCAGGAGCGTTTCGAGGTAGAGGACGTTGACAAACAGCATTTAGGGCTCTTAAAAAATACTTGAATATCAGAAGCTAAACCACCAGAAGATGCTATAGCTTGTAAAATCGTTGTCGACTTTGTAGCAGACATTTCTCAAGGTTTTTTCGGGGCACCTCTGGGCTAAAATATATCTGATTACCAAGATGATAGGTCTAATTACCAGAAAAGAACAATGTGACTGAATTGACAAGAAATAATTAAAATGATTGAAAAACGGCAAAATATAATACCTGAAAATGGGAATCTACTAGCCAAATTATGGTTTTAATTAATTAACTCAATTTCAACTAAGCCTAAAGCTTTCAGGGGCCTGATTTTTTTTGTGTTCTTTATGCTTGAATTACTTTTAGTGCTTTATAATAGCTATTGCATGAATGTTAGTTTATCTGCATTTTGTGTTTGCTTATATGCTTTAATTGTGCTTATTAATTGCTGTGCTTGATAACATTATTTATTTTGCATGATGTGCTTTATGTTTTGTGTGTTTTATGTATTGTGCTCGTCTTATATGTATGTCGGATAAAAGCTCTACAGAGCTTATGTTGTATTTTTTATATGTATAACCGACTTTAAATAAATCTTTTATGTTTATGATTAACTTTATGAACATAAAAATAACGGCTTTAAAAAATTAAAATTGTTCGTCATTGATCAATATATCAAAGATGTATGGCAACTGAAGTGGACAAAAATGAGGTATTTTCTAATATTACAAAATGAATTTGTAATATTAGAAATTCATTTTCTAATATTACTTACTCATTTCTAATATTACTAATTTATTTATAAATATTAGAAATTCTTCATTTTCTAATATTAGAAAAAAGCTCAGAATTTATAATATTAGAAAATGATTTTGTAATATATTTAAATATTCAATTTCAAATTCATTTTCTAATATTAGAAATTCATTTTGTAATATTCTTAATTGATTTTCTAATATTAGAAATTGAATAAGTAATATTAGAAATTATGCAACATGGTACTCTTTCAGAATTATATTCGATGACCCAGCACGTCATCCAAGATGACTGCCAAAGTAGAATTTAGTTTAACATAGGACCCTACAGAAAATTTACTTAAAGATCTTCCTGTCCGAAACCACTTGGCCAATTGGGACAAAACTAGGCAGCAATGGTCCTTAGGTGGTTCTCTTTCAGAATTATATCCGTTGACCCTGTCTACCATCCAAGATGGCTGCCAGAGCGGAACTTAGTTTTACATATGACCTAATGGGAAAGTTCACTGAATGATATTCTTGTTGAAACCAGTGAGACAATTGGAACTTCACAGCAATGTTCCAGGCTGTCAGTCAAGATGGACATAGTCCAGGTGAGCGATGCAGGCTCCTGGGAGCCTCTAGTTTCTCTTGTACTTTTTCAGTGGAGATTTGAAGAAAACAGGGAAATGGCAGTATATACAAGTGTATATTTTGATATTTTTAGACACACAAAAGTACCTACCGAGTAAAACCATTCTCTCTCTCTTAATTTTTGTAATCGTTACCTCTTGTTGACCATAATACTGAATCTGAGACCACTGGTGCAATAAAACTGCATCTACATGTACATACACTACGATTTCTATCTTAATAAGCACATGACCTTGGTGACTTTTGCATATGAATATCTATGTCTTTTGGTTCATGTGCACTAGTCATGAGGTGGACAAAACCTCTTGTGTATGACAATAGGATATTTATTCTTGAATGTCCCATAAGAAATTCACTTTTAAACAATTTTATTTCAAAAGTACCCAAACCTGAAGATTATAAGTTTAGAGAATCTTTTCCTGTGGATAATAACAAATGAGGAACTAGATTTTTATATTACACATGTGCCTTCTGTAACTATTTGGATAAGATTTTCCAGAGGTAAAATAAATAAATATTAGTTATACCTCTTTTGCTGACTCTCTCCTTCTTGGTATATTGTATACTGTTTACTGTTGTTTTTGCTTTTTGTGTGTGTGTTTTACCTGAATTATCTTCACTCATAAGAAATTAGTGTGAATGGTTGTTTGTATGGTATATGTATGTGTGCTTGACTTTCATGATTCATGTTGATTGACATACTCTTTATGGGCCCTTTGATTAGGAATAAAGAATTTTAATTTGATTTGATATAGTGTTTTTTCATTAATATATTTTTTTAGCCATTATTGTTTTTTTCCTGGTAATTCAACCTAACAGTTTGGCTCTTGGGAGATCTGTTGCCTCTAGTGCATGGTCAAATACCACCCTTTTCCTATGCTATCACATGTTGTATATATATACTGAACCGCAAAAGAAACGTCGCTTTTTCAAAATGTTAGCAAAATTCAAAATAAATATTAATTAATGATTTTTATATAATCAGTATTACGATTACATCACCAGGTAAGATTAAATTACCTGTGAATTAAATTTTCGGTTGAATAATTTTCAGTTGATATCGTAGAGCGACCGTACCTAAAACCGCTCGTGGGACACACTTGGCGGTAATTTTTCTTAAATCTTAAATGTTCGTGAAATTCATGCTCCTTTATGGGTAAAAAAGGCCGGAGAAAATTAAAGAGTGTTAGTATCAGTGTTGACACAGAAGCTATGCCACGTCTGACTCCACAACAGAGAGAACAGGCCATTGGTCGATTGGATGCTGGGCAATCTGCCAGAGTTATTGCCAACGACTTCAACTGTGCTGTTCGAACAATTGAACGTCTACGGACACGGTACAATGCAACAAACAGCACAAATGACCGTCTACGGAGTGGTAGACCCCAAGTCACTACCCCTAGAGAGAATAGAGGCATTGTTCGTCACCATTTGATGAATCGGTTCACCCCAGCTGCCGAAACTGCCAGAAACACTGTTGGAACACATGGACGACCCATAAGTGATGATACGGTTTGTCGGCAATTAGCTGCTAGAAACATGAGATGTCGCCGTCCAGCAAGAGGACCTATTCTTACTCCTCGACACCGTCAAGCTCGTCTTCAGTGGGCCACTCAGCGACAGAATTGGCAAAATCAACAATGGCGTAACATCATCTTCTCTGACGAAAGCCGTTACTGCATTTCAACATGCCCGATGGCAGAACCAGAGTGTGGAGAAGACGCGGGGAACGTTACGAAGACAGCTGCATTCTGGAAACAGACGCGTGGGGAGGACCTAGCATCATGGTATGGGGTGGAATCGGCCTTAACGTTAAACTTGGTCCAGTCATCTTTCAGAACCTTGACCCAGGCAGAGGAAATGGCGTAACAGCTGCCCGTTACATCGACCAAGTCTTGACACCCCATGTTCAGCCCCATTTCGCACGTCATCAAAACAAGACTTTCCAACAGGACAATGCACGTGCGCATACCGCAAGAGCCACAAGAGACTTCCTACAGCAGAATAACATTAATGTTATGGATTGGCCGGCTTTGAGTCCAGATTTAAACCCTATTGAACATTTATGGGACGAAGTTCAAAGACGGTTGAATAATGAGCAGCCAAGTCCGACAACTGCAGCTGAACTTTCACAAGCGTTTCAGAGAGTATGGGCACGTATTCCGATGGCGTTTATTAATCGGCTCATCAACTCCATGTACCGAAGATGTGCCGCAGTAATTGGTGCCGGTGGAGGACATACACGTTATTAACGGACGTGGGAGCACAGCATTGAAAACATGTGACGTTGCGACAATTGTGACGTTTTTGTGAACATTGTAACCAAAAGACTGTAAATCATTCATTAAATTTTGTAAAAATTAATTTAAAATATATAAATGTCACTTTGAAATAAATGTATGTGAACATGTCATTTTGTGCGACGTTTCTTTTGCGGTTCAGTGTATATTAAATGTTGGATCATTTTTTCTTTTTGTTGTTTGGGACTTCAGCATCTGAAATGACTTTGTAAATCAAAGTGTTTGTGCATTAGGTTTTTTTTGTTATATGTTGTAGATAATTAAATGTGTTGTTTGCCAGTGGACAATTGTCCTGCTTCCCTGTTCTGTGTTGCATGTGCTTTGTGGGTCCTTCATTGGTTTAATATAGATTCTCCTTCAGGTACGAGTGACTTATGGAATTTCTCCACCCGAGATAGTTAAATTTTCGATTTTCAACACGCAAGCATTTGCGAGGGTGTTAAAATCTAAAATTTAACTATTGAGGGTTGAGAAATTCCATAACTCACGAGTAAATTAAAGGAGAATCTGTTTCTCCTATGATTTTCGACAAAAACCTCAAGAAAATGTTGTTGCTATGTAGTTTGTTTACATACATATATGTATACGTCATTTCTGGACTTCTCTAGTTTATCGTCATATAACTGTAGAAAAAAACGGCGGTAATTCCCACGTAGAAATTTAATCACCGGGAGGTGGTTAAAAATATTAAGTATTTTTATCCCACCAATTAAACACGTCAAGAATAGGAGAAATAAATGTATCTTATCTCTGTTGACAAATTAAATTTTCCAGTGTATTTATAATGTAATATATTCATGTTCTTGTCATTGGTGCCACAGAGGAAATAAAACAAACACTGTAAAATATCATTCTTTATCTCTACTTTTTCATCTCATAACAAATCAAACAAATAACCTGTTTGAATTATAATTTCTGCAATAATAATCAATTTTATGGATATGCATTTCTGAACAATTAAACTTCTACATGTAAATCAAAATCAGATAGTGAAACAAATTCAAGTGAAACTGACTGAAAGTATTCTATAATTCTTTTGTAAGTAAAATAAAATGCTCCGCTGGGCGCAGTTAGATACGACCGCAGATGTCGAACCCTGAATAGTTAAGGCAATTATGAACACAACATTCAAGCTTGATACAATACTGAATTTGGATTGTGAATAAATATTTGACACAGCATAGGTTTCTGACACAGAATGAATGTTGTCTAAGAACTTAAAAATTTTTAATTTACCTATTCAAACCATATCAGTATTATTTGTTTTTATATATAAATCAGAAATAACCAATTTAAAATTTAAAATTGGGCACACATATCAATTTCTTGCTATTGCGCAATACTGTGCAATTGAAGATTTCTTGCTATTGCGCAATACTGTGCAATTGAAAATTTCTTCAAATATTTGACACATAATAGGTTTCTGACACAGAATAACTGAAATCAAAGAACTTAGAATTGGTCATATGATTTCAATTTATATTCAATTTTTTGCTTCTTGTACAATATAATATGCTGTGGAGAATTGCCCCCCCCCCAAAAAAAAATAATAATTTACCCCTTTTTTAGCTTTTGTGCAATACACTATGAAGTTGCACATTGACCCCCCCCCAAAAAAAAACAAAAAACAATAAAATTTATTGTAACCCCCTCCCTTTTTTTTGCTAAAAAAAATTTGAAATTTTCTTTTTAATTTATGAAATATGAAATGAGAAAAAAATTGCCCCCTCCCCAATTTCTCATTTAAATATACCATAACATATTAAAATAGAAAATGACATCATAGTCATGGATGGCAAATTTTAAATATACGTAATTTAAAAGCAGTTTAGATGAGATAAACAAAAAGGCTTCATCAGCACATTTTATATATAAGTTCATTAAACTAGAGTTATTGGCAAATTTCCAATGGAATTTGTTAATAATAAAGTTTTGATAACAGGGCACACATATCAATTTCTTGCTATTGCACAATACTGTGCAATTGAAAATTTCTTCAAATATTTGACACATAATAGGTTTCTGACACAGAATAACTGAAATCAAAGAACTTAGAATTGGTCATATGATTTGAATTTATATTCAATTTTTTGCTTCTTGTGCAATACAATATGCTGTGGAGAATTGCCCCCCCCCCCAAAAAAAAAATAATTTACCCCTTTTTTAGCTTTAATTTTGGACCCCAATTTGGACCAACTTGAAAACTGGGCCCATAATAAAAAAACTAAGTACATGTTTAGATTCAGCATATCAAAGAACCCCAAGAATTCAATTTTTGTTAAAATCAAACTAAGTTTAATTTTGGACCCTTTGGACCTTAATGTAGACCAATTTGAAAACGGGACCAAAAATTAAGAATCTAAATGCACGGTTAGATTCGGCATATCAAAGAACCCCAATAGTTCAATTTTCGATGAAATCAAACAAAGTTTAATTTTGGACCCTGATTTGGACCAACTTGAAAACTGGGCCCATAATAAAAAAACTAAGTACATGTTTAGATTCAGCATATCAAAGAACCCCAAGAATTCAATTTTTGTTAAAATCAAACTAAGTTTAATTTTGGACCCTTTAGACCTTAATGTAGACCAATTTGAAAACGGGACCAAAAATTAAGAATCTAAATGCACGGTTAGATTCGGCATATCAAAGAACCCCAATAGTTCAATTTTCGATGAAATCAAACAAAGTTTAATTTTGGACCCCGATTTGGACCAACTTGAAAACTGGGCCCATAATAAAAAAAACTAAGTACATGTTTAGATTCAGCATATCAAAGAACCCAAAGAATTCAATTTTTGTTAAAATCAAACTAAGTTTAATTTTGGACCCTTTGGACCTTAATGTAGACCAATTTGAAAACTGGACCAAAAATTAAGAATCTAAATGCACGGTTAGATACGGCATATCAAAGAACCCCAATAGTTAAATTTTTGATGAAATCAAAGTTGAATTTTGGACCCTTTTGGCCCCTAATTCCTAAACTGTTGGGACCAAAACTCCAAAAATCAATCCCAACCTTCCTTTTGTGGTCATAAACCTTGTGTTTAAATTTCACAGATTTCTATTTACTTATACTAAAGTTATTGTGCAAAAACCAAGAAAAATGCTTATTTGGGCCCTTTTTTAGCTCCTAATTCCTAAACTGTTGGGACCAAAACTCCCAAAAACAATCCCAACCTTCCTTTTGTGGTCATAAACCTTGTGTTAAAATTTCATAGATTTCTATTTACTTATACTAGAGTTATTGTGCTAAAACCAAGAAAAATGCTTATAGGGCCCTTTTTTGGCCCCTAATTCTTAAACTGTTGGGACCAAAACTCCCAAAATCAATCCCAACCTTCCTTTTGTGGTCATAAACCTTGTGTTTAAATTTCATAGATTTCTATTAACTTATACTAAAGTTATAGTGCGAAAACCAAATGTCTTCGGACGACGATGACAACGACAACGACGACGCCGCCAACGTCATACCAATATACGACCGCAAAAATTTTGCGGTCGTATAAAAAGCTAACTGCTGTATATTCAATAATGCAATAAACGATTTGGGTCTCCAATTTTAAGTTTATTCATGTGGTGAGTAGAATGTACTACTATCATAAGTAAATGTATCAGTCATTTTTTCTGATGTGTACATGTGCTGCACAACATCCAATTTTGACCATTCAATATAATTCAAGATTTCTTTACACTGCAAATAAAAAGCTATTTCTATATGCAGTGATATGCCTACTGACTATCAGTAGGGACCCTTAATTCCCAAATTTTGAAGTCAATCCTGTACGAGTTATGTTATAACCTAATTATTACACTGAGGAAAAAAAGATGTAACTAAAATTGTTGTATAAAATGACGCAGTAAATGACATTTCATTATTTCAACTTGACAAGAAGCTGTCAATTATTCCAATGAAAAAAATCATCTGCATACTTCATTTTTCCCACACCAGGTATGAGAAAAACAACCTAGGAATATTATGTCAATGTAAAGACAGAAGTAACAGAAGTTTTGATTGTGAATATCTCAGTTATTTTTTACATGATATATGTATATGTATTATATTATCACTGATGAATGGGTTTTCTGCATTACATGTTGGCTGAGATTTTGGCAGAATATGTAAATATGAATAAAAACTTTTTGGAAATCCTGCTACATGTAAATTTTGAGTGTACTATCTTGTAAAGTGAATCTATTGTTTTTAAAACAGGATATCAACAAAAGAGAATGGTGTAAAGTTCACATAGTCAAAAATGCATATCCATAAGACTGATAATTTTATACATAATAGAGTCATCAATTTCACAAAGCACTTATCTCATGTACAATTGTACACATATAACTTCTTCAAAGGTATGGGACTTACTTGCTAAAAAAATTAAATAAATGCTCTTGTTGAAAAGTGCTATTTTTTGCACTGGAATAAAACATCAACAAACAAAAAAATGTTCTATGGCAACTTGTTATTGGAAGATAAATGAATAATGAAACAATAAAATATCATATGTAAAAAGTCTAAATGTCACATGATTAGCAACATGTTTCACGGTCCAATTATATCCTCTTAGCATCAAATACAATACAAAAACTATCTTTGGATGTAAAATGGGATGTGACTATTCAATGAAATGATATAATGAATCAACAAATGAATACATATGATGTTCAACAGTAGACTCAAACACATGCAGTATATTCTAAGACAGAAAAATAAATATTAATTCTTGGTTAGGAGAGAGATTATGCAAAGAAAACATACTTAAACTATCAATCTTCTTAATTATAAAACCTATTCTTAAATTAAAAAAATTCCACAATAAAAAAAATTTTAAAAGTAATTAAAACACATACATATGATGTTTATGGACAAGAATTATATATCTTTACTTCAGATATCCTTATGAAAGTATTTCTTGAAACAAAAGAGTGTGTAGATTTGATGCTTTTCAAATTCAAATTTGTAAATGTGTTGAATGAGATAGTTTTGTCAGCTATATTAAAGCACTTTTTCACATTTAACACATAACAATTCAATATACTGCATATGTTTATGTTTTAAAATAATAGTATTGCTATGAACGCTCCTTCTTTTTTATTGGTCGTTTACTCATATGTTTATTGATTATCTCAAATATTTTGTTTTTATGGTCCAACACTTTTAACATAGAAGTTCTTGCTTCTTCAAGTTGATCTGCTATTAATTTACTTCTCTGTAAATTTGCCTAAAATACAACAATAAAATAATAACATACAAATATATCATGATTGCAAAGGATACTCTCGAAAAATACTAGTTGTATCCTGAGCCATTAAAAATAAAAGTTTCTGAATTCCATGACAATTGTGATCAGACATTTTGTAGGTGACAAAAAATTAGAGAAATGATGGTAATAATTATAATAATTAACACATTTGCAAGACATAAAGGTCACTTATTACAAGCTATTTTGAAATTTCTTGGGCCTTTTTTATTGCTATTTACATGTATAAAACAACCCTAAAATATTTTACTTATATGGTGTAAAAAGATCTATATTTGATTCTGCATAGAAGAAGGTGTGTTTTTAATCTGATAGGTATTTATGTGATTTGTTAAGCTGATTAACAATTTTTGAATTTTCTGTGTTTCTTTCTTGGCGACATATTGGTGTTTTTTTTTTGCTCTGTTCTTTGTGCTTCCTTATTTGTTCATTCTTGGTGAAAAAATCAGCTTTATCTTAACTTCTCTTTCATATTTGTGGGTTTTTTCCCTTCCTGGCTTACTAGTAGGTTTTATAATCTGAACTGATGCAAAATAAAGGAAAAAAAAAGAAAAACTGGCATGACATGTTTACCATCAGTTTTGATAGTTCCAACTTAATTTTTCTCTAGTCATTTTTCTTTCTGAAAACTTCTGATGCATTTTTTTTTACAATTGTGGCTTAAATTAAAGAAATTCAAAATGAAATAATTGATAATTGATATAGTATGCTGTTTTCACTGATCCCCACCTGAGTTAATTCATGCAGTAATCCAGAATCATCCTCTGGTGCATGTTGTCGCACTGGTTGTGGAGCTATAGTTTCCTGTAGTGATAGCACTTTTTGATGCAAAGTTTTCTCTAAACCAGTCTGCAATAAAATTTACAAAATGCAATTATTATCAAACTTCGAAAATATCAGCTACTAAAATTCTTTCTCATTATAAAAATAGAATACCTCATTAGGCAATACCAACCCTCATTGCTATGCTACAGCTAATATTACATGAAATTTCCTGTTTAAAAAATGTTTTAAAATAAAATACTAAATTTTTCATACAAATACTTTTAATATGGAAATGCTAGTCTTAAACTGAAATAATTTCATTATAAGACTTAATTCCCATCAGCAATTTAACATCTTCTATCCTTTTGAAATAAAATGCTCCGCTGGGCACAGCTAGATACGACCGCAGATGTCGAACCCTGAATAGTTGGGGCAATTATGAACACAACATTCAAGCTTGATACAATACTGAATTTGGATTGTGAATAAATATTTGACACAGCATAGGTTTCTGACACAGAATGAATGTTGTCTAAGAACTTAAAATTTTTTAATTTACCTATTCAAACCATATCAGTATTATTTGTTTTTATATATAAATCAGAAATAACCAATTTAAAATTTAAAATTGGGCACACATATCAATTTCTTGCTATTGCACAATACTGTGCAATTGAAGATTTCTTGCTATTGTGCAATACTGTGCAATTGAAAATTTCTTCAAATATTTGACACATAATAGGTTTCGGACACAGAATAACTGAAATCAAAGAACTTAGAATTGGTCATATGATTTCAATTTATATTCAATGTTTTGCTTCTTGTGCAATACAATATGCTGTGGAAAATTGCCCCCCCCAAAAAAAAATAATAATTTATCCCTTTTTTTAGCTTTTGTGCAATACACTATGAAGTTGCACATTGACCCCCCCCCCCCCCTTCCCAAAAAAAAAAACAATAAAATTTATTGTAACCCCCCCCCCTTTTTTTGCTAAAAAAAAATTTGAAATTTTCTTTTTAATTTATGGAATATGAAATGAGAAAAAAATTACCTCCTCCCCAATTTCTCATTTCCCCCCCCCTAATTTTGTTTTCAACCACCCCCCCCCCCCACCCCATTTCTTTATACTTTGCAACCATAACAGCCCATTTAAATACACCATAACATATTAAAATAGAAAATGACATCATAGTCATGGATGGCAAATTTTAAATATACATAATTTAAAAGCAGTTCAGATGAGATAAACAAAAAAGCTTCATCAGCACATTTTATATTGGCAAATTTCCAATGAAGTTTATTAAACTAGAGTTATTGGCAAATTTCCAATGGAATTTGTTAATAATAAAGTTTTGATAACAGGGCACACATATCAATTTCTTGCTATTGCACAATACTGTGCAATTAAAAATTTCTTCAAATATTTGACACATAATAGGTTTCTGACACAGAATAACTGAAATAAAGAACTTAGAATTGGTCATATGATTTGAATTTATATTAAATTTTTTGCTTCTTGTGCAATACAATATGCTGTGGAGAATTGCCCCCCCCCCCCCCCCCCCAAAAAAAAAAAAATAATTTACCCCTTTTTTAGCTTTAATTTTGGACCCCGATTTGGACCAACTTGAAAACTGGGCCCATAATAAAAAAAACTAAGGACATGTTTAGATTCAGCATATCAAAGAACCCCAAGAATTCAATTTTTGTTAAAATCAAACTAAGTTTAATTTTGGACCCTTTGGACCTTAATGTAGACCAATTTGAAAACAGGACCAAAAATTAAGAATCTAAATGCACGGATAGATTCGGCATATAAAAGAACCCCAATAGTTCAATTTTTGATGAAATCAAACAAAGTTTAATTTTGGACCCCGATTTGGACCAACTTGAAAACTGGGCCCATAATAAAAAAACTAAGTATATGTTTAGATTCAGCATATCAAAGAACCCCAAGAATTCAATTTTTGTTAAAATCAAACGAAGTTTAATTTTGGACCCTTTGGACCTTAATGTAGACCAATTTGAAAACGGGACCAAAAATTAAGAATCTAAATGCACGGTTAGATTCGGCATATCAAAGAACCCCAATAGTTCAATTTTCGATGAAATCAAACAAAGTTGAATTTTGGACCCCGATTTGGATCAACTTGAAAACTGGGCCCATAATAAAAAAACTAAGGACATGTTTAGATTCAGCATATCAAAGAACCCCAAGAATTCAATTTTTGTTAAAATCAAACTAAGTTTAATTTTGGACCCTTTGGACCTTAATGTAGACCAATTTGAAAACGGGACCAAAAATTAAGAATCTAAATGCATGGATAGATTCGGCATATAAAAGAACCCCAATAGTTCAATTTTCGATGAAATCAAACAAAGTTTAATTTTGGACCCCGATTTGCCCAACTTGAAAACTGGGCCCATAATAAAAAAACTAAGTACATGTTTAGATTCAGCATATCAAAGAACCCCAAGAATTCAATTTTTGTTAAAATCAAACTAAGTTTAATTTTGGACCCTTTGGACCTTAATGTAGACCAATTTGAAAACGGGACCAAAAATTAAGAATCTAAATGCACGGTTAGATTCGGCATATCAAAGAACCCCAATAGTTCAATTTTCGATGAAATCAAACAAAGTTGAATTTTGGACCCCGATTTGGACCAACTTGAAAAATGGGCCCAAAATAAAAAAACTAAGTATATGTTTAGATTCAGAATATCAAAGAACCCAAAGTATTCAATTTTTGTTAAAATCAAACTAAGTTTAATTTTGGACCCTTTGGACCTTAATGTAGACCAATTTGAAAACGGGACCAAAAATTAAGAATCTAAAGGCACAGTTAGATTCGGCATATCAAAGAACCCCAATAGTTCAATTTTCGATGAAATCAAACAAAGTTTAATTTTGGACCCTTTTGGCCCCTAATTCCTAAACTGTTGGGACCAAAACTCCAAAAATCAATCCCAACCTTCCTTTTGTGGTCATAAATCTTGTGTTTAAATTTCATACATTTCTATTTACTTATACTAAAGTTATTGTGCAAAAACCAAGAAAAATGCTTATTTGGGCCCTTTTTTAGCCCCTAACTCCTAAACTGTTGGGACCAAAACTCCCAAAAACAATCCGAACCTTCCTTTTGTGGTCATAAACCTTGTGTTAAAATTTCATAGATTTCTATTTACTTATACTAGAGTTATTGTGCGAAAACCAAGAAAAATGCTTATTGGGCCCTTTTTTAGCCCCTGATTCTTAAACTGTTGGGACCAAAACTCCCAAAATCAATCCCAACCTTCCTTTTGTGGTCATAAACCTTGTGTTTAATTTTCATAGATTTCTATTAACTTATACTAAAGTTATAGTGCGAAAACCAAATGTCTTCGGACGACGACGACGACGCCAACGTCATGCCAATATACGACCGCAAAAATTTTGCGGTCGTATAAAAAGCTGATGTATACCTTATACTCTGATTTAACATGAAAGATATTGAAATTTTTCTGTAAGCTCATTCTCCCCCAATACTTACCAAATCTTCCATTTGTGCTGCCATGTGATACAATTTCCAACCACTTGCCTTCTGTATTACCCCTCTCTGATTTGACAATTCATTGACTGTAGGTCGTCTTTCATCTGAAAATGAATAAGACAATATTACAATTTATGTATGAATAAAACATATCTGAAAATTTATGTCATAATGTAATAAGAAATTTAAATGTGAAATTGAGAGAAAACCATTTTCTGATACCTTTTAGAGTGCATTTTTGTAATAATTTTAAATAGTTTATTTTATTCAGACTGCTTTTTCCTGGGAAATTTAAATAGTTATTTTATAAGAACTTTAGAGTTATTTTCTATTCTTAAATTTATGTATGTAACATGTCTTTTCATTGGATACAGTAGGTCATTAATTCTACAACTGACATGTCATAACCAAATGTTCATTAATAACAATCTGCCATACTGAATTCTTACAATCAAATGCATAAGAATAGAAATAACAGTATTGTATTTGAAGTGTTGCTGCCTCTTAAATGAGAAATTAGATGCTTCGCGTCTGGTAATATGTCACTCAGACTGGGCAAATATTCCGCATATGACCACCACAAGACCCTAATATTTAATATGTAAATATATACTGTGGATTTCAACATAATAATAAATATCAGAGGCTAACCAAAAAAAAGTAATATTGGCAACTTCACACCTATTCACAACTGACAGTGTTTATATAACTATTCTTTTCATAACAAGAAAATAAATTTTTCTTACCTTATTTGAAATTTTTAAGCTCGAAAACATCATTCTAATAGCTTAAACACATCTTGACAACTAACTAGAATGCACTGTACTTAACATTTTTGAGAAAAAAAACAAAAATCAATTCCTATCATTTTCAATTAAATCAAACTGTATTTGACAATATTTCTTTTTATTTTGTTTTTTTCCCTTTTATCTAATGCTTACCTTTTGGTTTGACATCTGTGTATCTTTGGAAATGATTATTCCTTGATTTCCAGGAAATGTTATAAAAGTTCAATAATGAAACATTTGGTCGATTTTTTTCTAATGTCCATCGAACACCTTCATCATCAACATATTCTGAAATTTTTAAAATGTGTATATCAATGTATATTAACATTATCTTCTTTTCAGCGTTAAACAATAATCAATTCAAAAAGTAGTGTTTTTTCAGATACAACCTTTAAAAAGTGGCCAATTTGGAAAAAAAATTTCCCTCCCGCAAACCATTCACTTTAGTATCTGCACAAAATCATGAAACAATGGAAATTATCGAATACACTGTAGTTTCTCCCTTTTAAATCGTATTTACAGAATCAATTATTCTTTGTAATGTTCATTTGTCTGAGAAGTGCCCGAAATTTGGCCAGCAGATGAATGTTTACAATAAAATTAAAACACAAAACAAACCTGTTAGTGATTCCGGTAAAAAATCATATATTTTCCTGGAGCTCTGGTCCATATACGATTATATGGACTGGAGCAGTTTACTTAGATAAATATGAGAAAAAAATCAATAAGTATAATATAAAGGATTATTATGACAAATTTATCACTTTTGTTTTTCCATTACGATACATATGATACTATAACCCATTATTCATTATAAAAAATCTAAATTAAAAAACATCTTAGTTAGCTTTTATGAAAACTAGAGGCTCCATGGAGCCTGTATTGGTCATCCGGCTTTTATGCACAACTCTTGACTCGGTAAGAACAAATAATCATATAGGTTGGTTTACCAGGAACTAAGAGACAATTCCAAGAAGTACCTCACAAGGAATCTTCAAACCGTATTTAGTTTCAATTGGTTCAGCAGTTTTCAAGAAGACGTTTTGATATATTTTTCGTGTTGGGTCCAAACTCCCCAACTGGCTTAAATACAAGATTGTCGATCCCCAACAAAGTGGCAAATTAAACAACTCTCAGTCAGTACCTCACAAGGAACCTTAAAGTGATATTTGATTTCAATTGGTTGAGTAATTCTTAAGAAGATTTTCTACATTTTTCCCAGGGTCAAATGTAAAATTAAGTTCCTCACTGACAGCCATACTGGTTGGCTGATCCCCAACAAAGTAACAACTCTCAGTCAGTACCTCACAAGGAACCTTAAAGTGATATTCGATTTCAATTGGTTGAGTAGTTCTTAAGAAGATTTCCTGTATTCCCCCCCCCCCCCCTTCCCCCCCGAGTCCAATGTAAAATTAAGTTCCTCACTGGCAGCCATACTGGTTGGCTGATCCCCAAAAAAGTAACAACTCTCAGTCAGTACCTCACAAGGAACTTTAAAGTGATATTTGATTTCAATTGGTTGAGTAGATCTGAAGAAGATTTTCTATATAATTCCAATGGCAATGTAAAATTAATTTTTTTTGTATTTTTTCTTTTTGGTGATATCTGGTTTTGATTTGCTCTTATTCTATTTTTTGGTTGCAGACTGTGTTGTCGATTCAACTTTCTATTCTTATGTGTTGTTCTTATTTGGCTGTTCATGTTGTATGTATTGTAGGTTGTTTTCTGGTCTTTCTCTCTGTCCATGGATTTATCTATTCTTACTTTGGTGACCTATCTTCTTGTTTTCCTGTCTTCTTTAATAGTTATGTTCCAGGAAAGATGCTTTGCCCTAGTCTTGTTAGGCCTTTTGTTTTTAATTAATTGGTTTACGGATTTTTTTTTTTTAAAAATAGGGTTGGTCGGTCGGGAAAAAAAAAGAAAAAAAAAGAGGGAAAATCATGTACTTTTGAACAATCTTGGTTATATTGCCAAATGTACAAAGGTTGCAAATGATCAGTTAATTCCCTATCTTGAAATGTGTTGTTCAGTAGACTGTTCCCTTTTTAAGGAATCCGACTCGTCAACTACAACATAAAATGAGTGAATTCGATATCTTACAGAATCAAGATATTCATACAAAACGAACTTAAAAGCTGCATGGATTCTATTAAGAAATTCGTTTCATAAAATTTGTTTCGGAAATTGGCATCAACTAACATCTATAAATAGATTTTTTTTTGGATCATGTTTACAAGTATTTTATTGATGGATAATCTATTTTTGACGAATGGAATATAATCTTTTATGAAATTTTGATGCAAAAAGGATTTTAATTTATTTTTGGGATGGCTGATTTCAGAGGGTCGGCGGTAATAAAAAACCAAAATTTTCAATTTTATTTTATTTCTTCAAATCGGCAAAATTGGGTCGGCAGATCCATAAACCAACTAATTAAAAATAAATGGCCTTAAATAAATTTAAGATTTGTGCAACAAATACAATGAATAACTGACGAGACAAACATTAAAAGGGAATTAAACACAACAACTTTGTTACATGATAATGTCTTGAACTACTCTTCCCGTGAAGATCAGTAAAGATATCATAAAGACTTTTGGTATGCAAAAAATTTTGCATATTTTTACATCCTCAGATATATGAGAACATTTTCTCAATAGGACTGCCAAAACACTGGCAATCAGCACATTGGTGGCTGCATTAATTTAAATCAATTATTTTGGGTGAAAGATGTGTCTGAAATCAACGTCATTTTCCCTTTACCTCAAGCGCATACATAATATAGATCAATGACCTCAACATTGAAACAAAAACACCACCTGAACAGCTGAGCTGGATAAAGAAATGACCAAAATTGTAGACACAAAATAAATATCCAAAAAGCTGTGTAAAAAGACACTCGGCAGTTTTTTTAAATGTAATTTTGATATCTTCCTGGAAAAAAAGTGATGACCCGGCACTAAAATTTGACCTAGTTGGATTAGGGGAAACAGACAATCATTTTTCTTTGGCCTTGGGCAATTCTTAATAAAGTATCAATTCTCAATCAGTATCTCAGAAGTAACCTTCAAGTCATATTTGGTTTAAATTGGTTCAGCAGTTATCAAGAACAAGATTTTTCTAGATATATTTCCCATAGTCAAATGTAAAACTAAGTCCCCATAGGAGGACACAATGGATGGCTGAAGGGCAACAAACTTGGTCAGTACCTCACAAGGAAGCTTCCCATCATATTTGGTTTAAATACTTTAGTGGTTCACAAGAATGTTTTATTGATTATTTTTTGTAGTGGTGATGGCCATGTTTAATGGCAGTTTGGGTCATAAACCATAATTCTGAAAGGGGATCACTAATGTATCATTTACCCAAACTTTGGCAGCTATTTAACCTTTGAAGGATTTTTGAGTATTATTACATTTCATTTTTTAACAATTTTATCCTTATGTTCTATTTTTAGTAACAGCTGACAAATCGGTTGGTCGGTGGGGTCACCAGTAACAAATTTTAAACTAGATACCCCACGGATGATTCAGGGCAAGTTTGGTTTCAATTGGGTGTGTACAACACTGACATGCTTAGCCAGAATTTTAACCTGTAGCAGTTAGCAGGAATACTCATATCACTTTACATACAGATTATTCTGACTTAGAGCCATCCAAGCAACTCCTACAGAGAAGTATCAAATATCCTACTTAAGTCTTTAGTTTAACCTGAATGGTGATAGAACCTTCAATCTATCATTCAAGGCAAGCTTGCTATCATATTAAATCACAACATTCAAAAATGTCTGACTTGAACAAACCACTTTTATTTTTGTCTTTAAGCTATTCAGAAAATCATGATTAATCCTAACACAGACATATTTTGTCATAATATACTGTAAATTATTCCGATTTTTTATTATTGCGAAAAATGCGACAGTGTTGTAATACATTGCAATAATTTAAACTCACAGTTTGGAATTTTTTATATGAATAAACCGGGATTTTTCTCAATATCGCAAAAGTTAAAATCACATTTTGGTCTAAAATGATAAAATCGCAATAATAAATGCATGCAATAAATTCTGAATTTACAGTATGTATAACAATACCATCTTTGAATTCAAATTCTTCTTCCTTGATATCAGTTTTATCATCTTCATAATCATCCTCATCTGATGATGAACTATCTTTTAACTCTTCATTCACATGTCTGTAATATAAAAATTACAAAACTAATGAGAACATTTATCACCTCCAAATACTTTCATTTACAAAAAAATATTATTTTACATAGGATATTCAATAAAATTAACTGGGCTATGCAGTGAATATTTCTTAAATTAAATTGAAAAAGATTCTATACATATGAAATTCATAAATAAAATAATGTTTTCTGAAATAATAACTGTTTTGACCACAAATAAACATAATTCATGTCTCAACCACATTCAATGGTTGGATTAAATGTAATTTCATGAAAATGTGGATTTGACTTAATACATGTAGTAATATTCAAACATTCATGTAAAATACTTACAGTAGTTGTTTTCTTGGCTTCTTTCTAGGTGATGTTTCCGTACTGTTTAGTAATGAATTACTATTTGAAAAACCTAAAATTAATCATAAAATTATTTCATTATTTGTAGGCTAATACATAAAATATTTTGGTGTTAGGGAAAAACTTGCTTCCAGAAAAAAATGCTCTTTTAATTTCATCTAAATACTAGTTTTTTGCATCAAAGTATTGTGATTAATCATTATCTACTGTTAATCTAGTCACTGATAATAAGAACACCTAAAGATAAACAATTGCTTCAAAATTATAAGTAACCCGTCACATCTATTGATGTGTCTAATCCATAATTTAACTTTGATGGTTTATTAACCTAAGATCATACCAATGTGTATGTATTTACCATTTTCTATCATATCTGGTGGTTCCTGTTTTATTCGTAAATCAGATAACGCATTCTGTGTAGGTGTAGTAGCCTCACTAGATAATGCTGTATCAGTCGATGACTGGCTCTCACTGAATAGAAGATTGAACTGTTTTATAGTAGATTACAGGAAACAAGAAGCTGTCTGATGTACACGGTATATCACCAATAATTAACTTGATTTTCCAACAAAATAAATCTGGCGAGTTATATTTCACTTCCAACAGTTTTATTTTTGTACTGTGAATTGATTTATTTTAGTTAGTAATAATTTTTGCGCTTTGATAAAAAATATTTTTAAAGTGGATAACCAATTTTGTGGTCTTGTAATTTTCTTGTATTAACACTTAACAAACTACATATTTCATTGGATAAGTAAATCTGTAGTTCTACAGCATAAAAAAAAACACAAAAATTTGTATCCAACAATATAATGTATCTACAGTATATAAAATTCTGTATAATACTTTTAACTTACCCTGCAGGTGTGGCTGGTGTTTTAGGTGAACTTGTATTAGACTGTGGAGCAGAATCTGTCCGTGAATCAGGCCGAGGACTACTGTGATCTGGCAGTTTTTCTTGAATTGTATTCAGTCCACACACAGGTTTCTTTACAACTGTCATACTAAATTACAAAATTACTTCATAAAGATTACTTTTCTTTCTCGTATGTAATTTTTTTATTCAAATTTAGATATTAAATATGGTCTATAAATAAAACACCTAAAGACAACTGAAATTTGTAATATTTTGTACAAAAGTAGAACAATTACTTTGTCTTCTCAGAGTTGTAATGTGATACATGTTGTCACAATGATGCATACTATATTCTTTTATTTATACAAACTAGGAGAAACAAGTACCTAACCATAATTTCCAGAAATTTCATGAAAAAAGTACTATTTATCCTGGAAAAATTTTTTCCTGTCCATTAGATATTATGCGAACAAATTTATGAAAAAATACCCCAAAACTCTGTACATACCCTTCATTTGTTCGTTTCCTTAGAATGCTTGGTCGTGGTGATGAGTTGGCATTTGTCACTGGTGTATTATTAGTCTGACTACTTTGGAACTGTGGCAGTGTAGCACCAGGAGTTTGTGCTGCATTAATATATAAATTGCTAGATGCTGTGGACAAGTTATTTATATTGCTGCTTGCCATAGCAATGGCTGACAGGGCAGGAACAGGAACTGGTATTGACACTGTTGTCATGACAATTGGAGCAGATGATACTACAGCAGATGATGTGTCTTTTGGAGTAGTGGATCTAATAGATCCTGCTAATAAAGATAAATTAGACAAATACTAGACATCAAGGAGATGAAATCCATCTCTGTGGGCCCCGCCATACATAAATTGTGGTCAAAACTTTGTATGGATAAACTGAAGTTAAGCTTAGTAATAAAGCACTTGAAGTAATAACCAATTCCAGTTATGTATTGAGAGTGATCTTATTCAATGTATTTTCAGTTAAAGTGTTATATTTGGACATTTTATTGCAGGGCCAGATAGCCTTATTTTCATTGTTATATGGAGCTATCCAGAGCTCATTGAATGGTGTGGACTAGCAATATTGATGACCATTAGGTGACCTCTAGATATAGTGCTTGATGTTTGATTTATGTTATGTTTATGGCCCTGCTCCATAGCTTTTTGACACGCATATTTAGAATTATGAAAAATCTAATTTTTTATGACCGAAAAAACCCCAGAAATCTACGATTACAAAGTTCGCCTCATTCCCCCACTAATTTTGGTGTGTGGCTGTGTAGCTCCCCGAGATGCAACCTTACAGCAAGTAATGATTGTAGATCGCTTGGTATCGGAGAACTGAACTCAGACGTAAAACTTAACCTAAGTCAATGAAGCAATACGAGTGACCTAATTTTGGTAGGAGGTTGTGTTACTCCCTGAGATGCACCCTCACACCAAATTTTTGACATAAAGCTTAAAAGCCAGTCAACCGTGTAATATGGGTCATGTGACCTTCATCTTATGTCACATGGTCGGTCTTTTCATCATGCACCTGCATACAAAAATATATGACCCTATATCAACTAGTAACTGAGAACTGCCTGTGGACGCGGATGCGCACACGGACATGGACACCAGGGGTGAATCAAATAGTCCCCCTCAACTTCATTGAGGTGAACAAAAAACAAGACCAAAACAGGGTCTGGACCTGCGTCGCAGCATGCATTATTCAGATCCAAAAATTGTTAACACATTAGAACTCAATATTATGAAGCTGCAGACAAAATATAAAATCATTCCCTTTTGTAGAAGCCAAGAAAACTGTCATGAAAATTTTTCTAGTGTTTTGAGAATTGTTGAATATCAAACTATCGGCAAACAGGAAGTGGCTGCACAACATATCCAAAAATTGCTTACACGTTATGAAGCTGCAGGCAGAATATAATATCATTCCCTTCTGTTGAAGCCAAAAAAACTTTGATGAAAGCTTACCCAAGGCAGGCCATAATCTTGCCAGTGAAATGACGATTTAAGTCGCCAAAGAAGTTTCCAAATCGCTAAATCTCGCCGGCCTATTCATTTCTTGGCGAAGTGAAGTCGCTATCGAAATATCAGTAAATGGGAGATAACTCGTGAAATTTTTAGCACAGGTAAATTTTTGAAACAAAATGGTGACCATCAAGAATCGAAATTTTGAAGTGGCCCTCGTCTTATATTGTCAGAGTTTGATTGAAATAAATACAACGGCGACTTTAAACCTATTTCAATTTTATATTCAAAACTATTTAAGGGAAATCGAAATATCGTTTCATTAGTTTATGAATTGAAGATGTATGGCATCAGGACGATGTTGCGTAATCACAAAGTCAACTTGTTGTTTTGTTCTACAGTTAGGATTACAATGAAACACCTATGATGAAAGATAATTAGCCGTTAATAGGTTAGTTATGTGATTGAAAGTTGGCTTGGGTGACATTGAGTATGAGATCTCGAGTTACAATGACACAATGTTTTGACAACTTAACCTTTGATAATAAAATATATTGGTAAGCTGTGAAAATTAAATTACTCAAGTACTTAAAATTAATAGATCAAAAGAAAATTAAACTGTATATAACTGTCCTAATTTTTTATAGTTTATCAAATTCAAAATTCTGTTAACACCTATAACATAATTAAATTAAACTGCTTTATGCAATATTATGTCTTTGGCTAACTGGTTAGGGGTTCAATCCACAAAACCAAATCAGTCTCAATCACCAAAATCAAACTTAAAAAGAAAAAATACAGATGAGACTGATCAAAATGTTAAGTCAAAGAAGTTTTGTAAAGTTATGAGCCAAGATTGCTTTGATTGGTATAAGGAAGACCCAAAAGGTCTTTGGCACTGTGAAATTTGTCGTGCTGCTAAAAAAGTAATAAAATATATGATTTGAGTCTACTTTTATTTATATATATGCCATTGAAAACAGACACACAAAAAAAGCACCACCGATACTGTGAATTAAAGTCAACTTCTCCACAAAAAATGACCACTTCTCCCTAATCCATCCTGGAAGGAGAAGTCACTTCTCCCTCTTCAAAATCCTAGATTAGGCCCTGACCCAAGGTCTTTTGGATGGATGGAAGGACAGACGGACAGTACGACGGATGAACGGACAGATGGAGTCAAGCGGTTACTAGACCTGCTTTCACCATTGGCGACGCAGGGAAAAAAAGAATACTAATAGTAAATGCTTAGAACTGAAAATTTGCTAAGGACAGTATGGGTTTTAGTGGGGCAGCAACCATTTGAAAACCGTTGTATTGGTATTACTTCAAATTAATTTTTTCAACATTAAAAAAAAATGACCTAGAGATTTGCACAATAGTCGTGACACCCCTTTTCACAGTGGTAAATAACCATGCCAAGTATCTTCACTTAACTTCCAACCATTTTCAAGTTATAGAGTGGACACGACCTTTACCACAGGACATGGGGTTCTCAACTTTGACCTTAGACCTACAGAGGGGTATATACATTGTGACAATATAGAGCAGACACGATTTGTTACGGATGGACAGACTGATCACTATAGGATGACTGCCACCAAGTAATAAAGACAAACTACACTAACTTTAATTTATGTTTCATTTTCCATGGCCTTGTGGATGTATTTTTATCATCATAAGCAAATTCCCAATGTTTAATGTTTCACTCTTACAATATGTTTTTATCTAAAGTCTTGTACAGCCTATACATCTATTTGCCAAATTCATACAAACTTTACTGTATAGTTATCTAACATGTATCTTAATGTGCCATGTCATAGTTTATGTCTGTTTTTTTTTCACTTTCATTCTTAGACTGTTAGGCACATTATTTGTTAAAATTTCTTAGCCTTCTGCACTGTAATTCTTGAAAAGATCTGATGTTATCAACATATAGTTTTTAATTCTGCTCAAACTTGTCCTAGGGTCATCCTAATGTTGCTGCTCGGAGAGAGATTTATTTCTGTATTTATCTGACGTTATCAACATAGAGTTTACAATTCTGATCACACTTGTCCTTTGGGTCATGTTGATGTAGCTTTGGTTAGAGATTTTTCTGTATTTAATGTAGAAGTGTAACTTCAAGATGAAGAACAATAATAAAAGTAACATTCATTTAATTTCGACTTCTTATCTCTGACAATAATCAATCCACCATATCTGTTCTTTCATATTAAACAATTATTCAATGAATTTTAAATATAAGTAAGAAACTGAAAAATCATGGTTTCGAAATTCAAATTTTAAAAACATCTGTAATGGGTGGAATTCATGTGCATGTCTTTACCTTCAGCTGATGTAGTAAATGAACTATTGACACTGTGTGGTGTATACAGTGAAAGAGGTGCCTGTCTCATTAACATTGTACTGTGGTCTACCAATGGTTGGGTTGTTGATACTAAACCATGTACAGCTTGCAGTGTAGCAGAAATGTTAGGGGTTTGGTTTACTGAAATGATTTACAAATAATTAATTGTCTTGTAATTATACCCTTCAGTGTGCCTTAATCTATTTTAAGACAATTGTTACGTGAAAGCCAATTTCTTACATTACCTTTAATGACTTGTCTGCTGAATGAAGAACATATAATTTTACATGATCCCCCTGAATAATTTTCCCTTTCTACACAAGGCATTGGATTAATGATGTGAAATATATACTAGAGGCTCTCAAGAGCCTGTATCACTCACCTGGATTTAACTTTTCACCTTGAACAGACCTAAAAATTTAAGTGTTGCAGTCAATTTGGCTGGTTTTTCTATAGGATTCTATGTTAAACTAATTTCAGCTGTGGCAGTCATCTTGGTTGACAGTCCAGTTTCTAAAAGAGAACCATCTAAGGACCATTTCTGCTAAGTCTTGTTCCAACTGGCTAAGCGGTTTCAGACTAGAAGATTTTTAAATGAATTTTCCTATAGGATCCAATATTTAACAAAGGTCGGTGTGGCAGCAGTCTTGGTTGAAAATCCGAGTGATCAGACATATTTCTGAAAGAGGACCTCCTAAGGACCAATGCTGCCAAGTCTGGCTCCAATATGTCAAGTGGCTTCAGACAAGAAGATTTTTCAATGAATTTTTCTATAAGGCCCTATGTTAAACTAAGTTCGGTTGTGGCGGCCATCTTGGTTGACAGTCCGAGTCATCACACAAAATTCTGAAAGAGGACCCTATGTAAAACTAAATTCGGGTGTGGCGGCCATCTTGGTTGACAGTCTGGGTCATCGCACAAAATTCTGAAAGAGGACCATCTAAGGACCATTGCTACCAAGTCTAATTCTAATTGGCTTAGTTGTTTCAAACGAGAAGATTTTTGAGTGATTTTCCCATAGGGTCCTATGTTAAACTGAGTTCTGCTGTGGCGGCCATCTTGGTTCATAGTCCACGAAATCAGACACATTTCTGAAAAAAAACCTCCTAAGGACCAATGCCGCAAAGTCTGGCTCCAATATGTCAAGTGGTTTCAGACAAGAAGATTTTTCGATGAATTTTCCTATAGGGCCCTATGTTAAACTATGTTCGGTTGTGGCGGCAATCTTGGTTGACAGTCTGGGTCATCGGACACACCTCTGTAAGAGGACCATCTAAGGACCATTGCTGCCAAGTCTGGTTTCAATTGGTCAAGTGGTTTAAGACAAGAAGATTTTTCAATGAATTTTCCCATAGGGCCCTATGTTAAACTTGGTTCGACTGTGGCGACCATCTTGGTTAACAGCCCGGGTCATTGGACATATTTCTGAAAGAGAACCTCCTAAGAACAACTTTGGTTGCAACTGGACTTGTAGTTTCATATAAGATGATTTTTGAAAGTCACCCCCCTTTTTTTTCTATTTTTAGTAACAGCAGCCATCTCGGTTGGAAGTCGGGGATGCCAGACATAATTTTGGAAGGGGGCCACCCAAGGACCATTCCACCAAAGTTTGGTCTCATTTGGCCCAGTGGTTTGAGAGGAAAAGATCTTTAAAGGAAAGTTTATGCTGGATGCCGTCTTTAATGGGCAAAAACTCCTATAAGGGGTCAATCAACGATTTTGGTCATGTTGACTTATTTGTAGATCTTACTTTGTTGAACATTTTTGCTGTTTACAATTTGCCTTTACCTATAATAATATTCAAGATAATAACCTAAAACTGCAAAATTTCCTTAAAATTAACAATTCAGGGGCAATAACCCAACAAAGGGTTGACCGAATCGTCTGAAAATTTCACGACAGGTAGATCTTGACCTGAGGAACATTTTTACCCCATGTCAGTTTTGCTCTAATTGCTTTAGTTTTTGAGATATAAGACAAAAACTGCAGTTTACCCCTATGTTCTATTTTTAGCCATGTCGGCCATGTTTGTTGGCAGGCAGGGTCATCGGACACATTTTTTAAACTAGATACCCTAATGATGCTTGTGGCTAAGTTTGGTTCAATTTGGCAGAGTAGTTTCAGAGGAGAAGATTTTTGTAAAAGTTAACGGACGACGGACGACGACGGACGACGGACGACGACGGACGACGGAGGACGACGGACGACGACGGACGACGGACGCCAAGTGATGAGAAAAGCTCACTTGACCCTTTGGGTCAGGTGAGCTAAAAATCTAATAAATTTTAAATCTAATGAAAATTGTGCTTGAATGATAAATTGCAATGTGCTTTACATTTTTCTTGGGTTATAACTCCTATTTAAACAGCCATCTTCAAACTCGGTGTAATATACCTTGTCATAATTTCACATATTAATTCAATAACAAGACAATGTCTAATGGAGAGCAAACCAGATTTCTGTCAATTACTTTTTAGAGCTGTTTGCCCTCCAACCCACTGTAAACTACCAAACTAATAACCATCATTGTTAGAGTGCTTCTAAGAGAGTTTCCAAAGGTTTTACATTTCCAAGGGCAATAACTCATATAATTACATGACCATATTTTTTTATTCCCTGATTTGCTGACAAATGTCTAAAAGGTCTTGAGCACTGATGATAGTAACTGAGAAGTATCTAAATTCAGTGCAAGAATTCCGCTTGCACTGTTATAGTATTAAAATAGATCTTGGTCAGTCAAGCGGAATGTGATAGTGACGGATTTGTTCTCTAAAACAATTACTGACTATGTAATAGGTCGCTATTAGGATTAATCAAGCCTTGAAAATGTATATTCACCTCACCTAAAGGCTCGGTATAACATTTTCTCAGGTTGATAAATCCGGATAGCGACCTATTTCAAAGTCAGTAATTGTATAATATAAAATATACAAGTCTTAGTACAGAGAATTATTTAACTAAAACTGAATATACATTCTTACTATTTAGACCAGGCCTTATTGATGAAGCAGTAGACATAGGTAACCCTGCTTGTGCAACTTGTGCCTGAGCTGCAGCTGCTGCCATCTGCTGGTACATAAGTTGCTGATATTCTGGGGAGATCATATACTGAAGCTGCAACTGTGTCATGGGGTTCAATGTTGCAGTTGTTCTACAAATATACAAAACTTAGAAAAAAGAATTCTCTAAATAGCTGGTTACATTTTTGTAATGTTTACTCTTTTTTCCAAAACAGTAAGGTAATTACAAAGCAGACGATATATGAAGGGTTCCTCATAGGATCTTTTTTGGGTTAGTCCTGGACTCACCATTTTTGAAATTGACGAGTCCCAAAATATTTCTTTGAGTCCAGAATAGGACGTCACCACGTACAGTGTGATGTTGAAGGTGCGCAAGTTTTGTTTCCGAAAGTTTGAATCATGTTGTCATTCAGGATAAGACTGATCCTTGTTAAAAATGTATTATATAAAATCAAACCATTTATGACTTTTTCACCTTATGATTTTTTTTTTTTAATTGTAGAAATTTTCAAATATATTCAATCACCCCACCCAATGAAATGAATAACATGGTTATTGAAAATTAACATTTTAAAGTGAACATGAACAACTATGTTTTCCCTCATATGTTTGACTACCGTATTTTGGTATGTATAGTGCGCTTTTGTGTATTGTGCGCACCCCCTTTCTGGTCCAAGAAACTTGAGAAAAAAAGTTTCTTGTTCGTATAATACTCATGGACATTTTCGGCAAAGACACATCTCCAAAATCGGCAAACAGGAAGCCGGTAATCTGGAAGTTTTCTAAATGGCACCGATTTCGGAGAATTCCGTACGGAAAACGAAATTGCAAATATTCTGACAAATAAATAAGATTTTATATTAAAATGTATAAAATAGTTTTCTAAAACCGAATTTAATAAATTGTTTGAATATCAAAGGCAAGATTAATTATCCTAATTAATGTTCTGATTTAAACAGTAACATAATTATACAATTCATTCAAATAATTATTAATTTCTCAATCTTTAATGATTATAAACATATATTAATTAGATTGTTTGATCTTGTATTAAAAGTCCAAGCTGACCGTGCATTGGAATTTCAAGGCTTGCAATTAAAAGAAATTAGAACTGATTCTTTTGTGACCGAGTTGAAAACAATGTAATCAAAACATCATTAAGTATTTCATATATAAATGAAGTGGCAATGTTAATTTATTAACGAGGAAGACACACCACTATCTGTACTACAAGATATTTACAGGATCTTCAATGAAGACAGTGATGATGATGCATTTGAAGGGTTTTAAATGACAATTTGATGTACCTATATTTAGTGCTTTCCGACTTGAATATTGTGACTTTCAGTGCTTTGATATAAATGCAATATACATGTATTATTTAATTTTATGTTATGAATTAGTGCTGAAATAAATTGTTAAAATCTCATTATTTTTATTTTTTGTTTGTTGATTCTAGCTTTTAATCCGGATTATCACACCTTAATCAATGGGTCTAATCGATGTCAACACAAATCAATGACAGGTTCACCTTGTTCCTAATTAAATTCGTTCAGGTAACAGTTATGGGATTATCATGGTTTCAATCATAATTTCTTGAAAGGTTTTAATCAGTTGTTTAAAAAATACAAAGTAGAAAAGTATTTATAAAAAAAACTTCTCATAGACTAAATCATCACTTTACAATAAAGTCACATGACTTCGATCGCCTGATACATTAGAAAAAATGGCGGTTCATCTTTTCAAAACGAGCGTCGTTTATTCAATTTTCATACACTCAACGTTTACTCTCCATGATGAACACATACAAAAACAGTAAGTTATGACAACAAGAAACACTGAGGCCAATTTTACCGACATCACAAGCCTTGTTGTTTCTTTATTAAGACATGACAAACTTCCGGATTGCAAACAGATGGCCAAATTTACACGATAAACGTAACTACAGAGATATAAAATGTATTTTATTTTAATAAAACATGACAAATCAAGAACAATAAGATACATATTACAAATATAACATGTAAAACATAAAAATAATCGACGTTTTAGCCAAAATATTCCGTACTCTTCACTTCTCCTGGAAATTTCTTTGTCGGAGTTCGGACCTGAAAAAAGACTTGAGAAAATGTCTGTAGGCATGTATAACGCGCACCCTCTTACAAGAAACATGACCCAGGGTATAAATGTGCGCACTATACATACCAAAAAACGGTAATGCTTAAAATTAAAGTAAAGATTTTTATACTTTTATTTTATCAATGAAATCATGAAACAACGAAACAATGAAACTTATTAAAAATAAGTAAATGTAAATGATAATTTTTCGGTAATTATCCTCTTTTTGTTTGACACTTTTATTGTGGTAAAAACATCATCCACATTTTGTTGTGAGGATCCCTGTGTATGTTTCTTCATTTATACATTCATCTCACGTCTAGCCAATAAATTTTCTATCTCTCATATCATAATTCACACTTAAATAAAACTGTGTTACATTTCAAAAAGCAACTGTGTGGAAACTGTTTATACATAATAGATTTAAATCTCCAAAACTTTGTTTTCCTTATAAATCAGCCAAAAAAAACCCAAATTAAAAATCCCAGAATTCTTACTACAGTGGAACCTCTGTAAACCGAACAGCTGTGGGACCGGAGAAATCGGCCGGTTTTCAGAGTGTCCGGTATTAGGAGGTTCCAGAAAAGACATATCTGATCCGGAGAGTGAAACCGGAAGTGTATTACAATGTTGTAAAACTGTGCCAAGTGCTTACATATGTACCTGTACCACGCGCACATTATTTTAATCCAATTAATTGTTTTTAATTTCAATCGATGTTTTATCGATGCCTGATTATTGTTTGATTAACGACTTTCACATCTTTTTTTAAAATGGTTATTTAGTTTAATGATGTCAATCATCGATCGATTAAGGATGACATGTATTACGGTTCACGGATTTTCCAGGTAATACATTGTTTCGGCCGGTTTCTGGAGGTTAATTTGACAAGAATATATATGTTTTGTACCGGAAAGTACGGCCGGTGTTCGGAATTCAGAGGGTCCGGTTTTCAGAGGATTTTTTTTACTTGAATATATAGGCAAAAATTCCGGACCGAAAGTAAAAGTTCGGTTTTCAGAGGAATCCGGTTTTCAGAGGGGCCGGTTTTCGGGGGTTCCACTGTAGTACGTCGTTTTTGCATCTGTTCCTTTAAGTATGGTCTTACCTGTCAGTTCTAGCATCAATTCCTGTTACAGAGCCAGGCAATGTTATTGTTGAAGTCAAAGGTCGATGGGCTTGTGGTAAATACAATCCTGTTGATTGTGTCTGACTGTGAGGTATTGTATGTGCAGGAGCTGGAGTCGGTTGTGATACAGGATGACTAGATGCCTCGGTTCTCTGGTGGTCATGTGTTGTGGTAGGTACCTGTGGACGTGATGGCAGATGAGAAGATATGGATGCTGGTTGCTGTTGTCGAACTGGATTCACTTTGGCTTTTAAAAAAGAGAAACAACAATCATATAAATGTCAAAAATGAATAGAAGAGAATATCCAATTAAAGCAATATGAAGTCAGTTAGCATAATAAAATTTATACTTACAGAATTGTTAGGATAAGAATAGAAAATTTATTGTCACTCAGGTATCAATTATTGCATTGAAATGTAGCTATCAGAGGACATTATTTGGTACCATGCAAACAATAATGTTGCCATTCCCTAAATATCCAGACTGTGGCTTATTTTATGTTATGTGATTAATGCCAATTGACAGCATAATTTAGTAAATGATTTCTATATATATATTTATTTGTGTAAAAAACTTTTGGTTTGAATAAAATTATTTCATGCAAAATCATAAATAAATATGACCAATGATTTGACTAAAATTTGAAATCAAAGATGGAAAATATTATGAGACAATTCAATCTCCTGATGGGATTAAGTAATTGTTAATCGACTCAGCTGTGTGAAAATTGAACTATTCTTTGAGAAATACATACTATATATATATATAATATTCAGTATATAAAAACGTTACAATCCATTAAAAAGAAATTTCTAAATACTAACTTAGTAACTTAATGTATCTACATACCCACTGGAATGATAGATGATTGTGCAGAGAGTGAATTTATTGCTGATATTGGTGCAGACGTCAATGCTAGGTTTCCAAGTGAAACTGGTGACAATGATGCAATGGTTGATACTGGCACTGATGCTGAAAAAAAAAATATAATCAAATAATTCTGTTTGTACAAAAACACAATCTGGGTATTGGATGTATCCATTTAATTTTATATAAGAGCAGTAAAGTTCATTAACTATTTATAATAACGTTTAATTGTTTCATTTTATACTCACCATAATTTTTCCTAAACCTATAGACCTTCCTTTCGAAGACATAATTCAAAGTTTGAATTCTAGTTAAGTATAAATATACAAAACAAAACAAAAATTACCAACCTAAAGTATATATCATCAATTTTGACAGAAATTTCTGTTTAGTTACAAAAATATACAATCAAAAAACATAACTTTTTAACTCTTGTATAAATCAACCAACCCTGGAAGTGGTATTATAAGCATATTTTCAGTTAATTCCCAATCAGGACTCCCAATATGAAAACAACCTGCCATAAGATGTATAATTTGTTACATACACAAGAAAGTCATACTACAATATAAAAAATCCAACAAAAAATGAATGACTGGTTGTGTATTTCAGAAAAAAGATAAGAAAAGGACTATAACTATCGCAAAAACCAACCGACTGTTATAATGTGCGGCCGAAATTAATAAAAATACTCACATCATACCCAATCATCATTCCAAATATGAAAAAAATCAACCAAAAGGTTAATGAGTAGTTGAGTTAATGAGATATTTGAAAAAAGGATGAATAGTTCAACACACAATAGTATTCTAGTATACCCGAAACTATGTCAGTGTGGGTATCATTTATATCCAACATAAAAAATTATCATAAAGAATTTACCTTTATTTGTTTTTGTCAGCACTGAATGCTGGGTAGTTGGTGTCTGAGTCAATAACATTTTTTGTGAAAAATGAACTGGTTTCTGAACTGGTTGCTGATGACTGATGATCTGTTTCTGTGATAGATCAGCTGGAGCTCTACTTGGCTGTAAAGTAATCTGAATACTGGAAGTACTACTTTGTGTTGTTGATGGTACTGGTTTTACCTGCCTGTATATATGAAATAAGCTATTAATGTGAAGTATATGTTTAATTATACAAAATGTAGCACAGAAGTACTAAGCAAGTTCTTTATTTCATTTAGAAAAAAATGGTATACTACAAATTCATATGAATATCATTTATTTATCATATTTCCCCATGCCGATATATCCCATATTTCGGCACTGTGACGTCGTAAATAGTTGACCCGACCCTAATATGAGCTGACCTGAATATATCAGTGAGGTCTAATCAACTCCACACTGCCTACAATCAAAAATTTTTATTATTTGTCCTCCATAGTGAACCATTAACCCTTAATGCACTGAGTAATATATAGGTCCAGATTCTGTGGTACTGAGTAAAAAGCAACACTTCTGTTTTATCTAGTATATTGTTTAAATCAAGAAATAAGCAATCTTCCATAGTAGATAGGTCAATAAAACCTATATGTTTTGTATTGCAAAGTTTTCAACCTGCAATATGAAAATGTAAATGGCACTATAATCAAAGTGCTGAAAGCACTGAGGAAAGTGGTCGTTTGAAATCTTATTAAATATATCTGACATAATGAAATACAATTGTCAAAAAGATCATAGGATGCCGAAAATTTAGTCTTTGCATGAAAGCATTTAAAGGTTGCATTCAAACTTAACTGTGGAATTTATCTTGTGTCTGATCCATTTTTTCTCTCTTGAATTGAAGTATTTTTTCCATAGACTTTAGGCAATCTACTACAGTTGAGTTTATTAGACATGACACACCTAAGACCACTGGTCTACCAAGTCTAGAATAGGTGATATGAACTTAAATCAAGAACTTTCATAGTGAATGGTGTCACATTACTCAAGACATCTTCTTGACAAATATCATTGACATACCATGTCTAGGACTGAATATATAAAGTGTGATGAACAGACAGACAAGGGTAACACTATAGGTTTCCACCACGTTTGACTCCATTCTATTTATAGTCATGAGGGCCATTTCTTTTGATGCTGTGGCTTATAATTCACAAACAAAAATGGTCATTCATATATGGTTTGGAATTAATCTGCTCAGAAATTTCAGGGAAATAGATCTTTGAAGAGATGTTAAAGGACAGCTGGATGATTGATACAAAGTGATGGGTGATGCTCACCCTGACTTAGTCAGATGAGCTCCCAATAAAGTCCCATTTTTTTCTAGTATTAACCTATTAAGTCACTACATTATTTTATTTATTTATTTTTTTTTTGGAGGGGGGGGGGGTTTGTCTTTGGATTTACAGTAAAAGAGCTCAGTAGTTCTATGATACACGTAGATCTTTGTGAAATGAGATACATTCAGGTGTAACACTGGATTCTTAGATACATTAAGCAAGCTTCATGATTTCATGATCTAAGTAACTGAAAATGTTATGTCTATTGCATCCTTCTAGATTTTCTCTCGTGACATAATCTTAAACTTTATACAAATTGACAAAATGTCTGCATGTTCTCTTAGATCTAAATTAATCTGCTTTCTGTTAATATTCTAGATCCAAGATCTAGTTATGTAAATAATTTCAAAGATCTCTAGTTCAATTTGTTATTTCTATCCAAGATCAATAGTTACATGTATGTTTTTTCTACAATATCCAAGAACTATATAGTTACATGTATATGTAAATTCTAATCAAGATCTATATTATTGTTTATTCTATCCAAGATCCATACTGTTGTGTAAATTCTGTCCAAAATCTATTTAATTATGTAAATTCTATCCAAGATCTTTGTTTTGTAAATTCTATCCAAGATCTATATTATGTAAATTCTATCCAAGATCTATATTGTTATTTCTATCCAAGATCTACTATATTATTTCTATCTAAGATATGTAATGCAACAAAACAGAGTTTTATGTTTATTCAACAGACTGAAACAGTGATTAACGAGCTTGTTTGCTAATACAAGCCTAACACGCTCACGCTTATTCAACAGGATTTTGGAATATTTTTAAAGTTACATAACTGTGGGCATGTGCAATGCTCGTTCAAATGTTTGTTTATAAACAAAGACATGCCAAAGTAGGTTATGATGCGAATGACCTCCCGATTACATTTAAAACAAAGAAATACAACTACTTGAAGCAAATTATTACATTCTAAACAAAGAACAAATTTCAAAATCGTAATAAAGTTCAGAATTTCATCACCACAGCCGAGTGGCAAGGCAGACCGACAACGAGTCAAACACCATGTCTGCCCATTATCTACATCTACCAAATAGTGACCACCTTCAACTTATTGAAAATTACATGCATGTCACAGGAGCCAGACATAGATTAATAAATTTACAATTTGAAAATATAATAAAATAGAGCTCTAAACTAGAGGCTCTCAAGAGCCTGTATCGCTCACATGGATTCAACTTTTCACCTTGAGCAGACCTAAAAATTTAAGTGTTGCAGTTAATATGGCTGGTTTTTCTATAGGATTCTATGTTAAACAAATTTCAGCTGTGGCAGTCATCTTAGCTGACAGTCCAGGTCAAAGGATACATTTCTAAAAGAGAACCATCTAAGGACCATTTTTGCTAAGTCTTATTCCAACTGGCTAAGTGGTTTCAGAGAAGAAGATTTTTAAATGAATTTTCCTATAGGGTACAATATTTAACAAAGTTCGGATTCGCAGCCATCTTGGTTGACAATCTGGGTGATCAGACACATTTCTGAAAGACAACCTCTTAAGGACCAATGCTGCCAATTCTGGCTCCAATATGACAAGTGGTTTCAGACGAGAAGATTTTTCAATGAATTTTTCCATAGGGCCCTATGTTAAACTAAGTTCAGGTTTGGTGCCCATCTTGGTTGACAGCCTGGGTCATCACACAAAATTCTGAAAGAGGACCATCTAAGGACTTGCTACCAAGTCTAATTCTAATTGGCTTAGTGTTTTCAGACGAGAAGATTTTGAGTGAATTTCCCATAGGGTCCTATGTTAAACTAAGTTCTGCTGTGGCGGCCATCTTGGTTCACAGTCCACAAAATCAGACACATTTCTGAAAAAGGACCTCCTAAGGACCAATTCTTCCAAGTCTGGCTCCAATATGTCAAGGGGTTTCAGACAAGAAGATTTTTCAATGAATTTTCCTATAGGGCCCTATGTTAAATTACGTTCGGTTGTGGCGGCCATCTTGGTTGACAGTCCGGGTCATAAGACACACCTCTATAAGAGGACCATCTAAGGACCATTGGTGCCAGGTCTGGTTCCAATTGGTCAAGTGGTTTAAGACAAGAAGATTTTTCAATGAATTTTCCAATAGGGCCCTATGTTAAACTAAGTTCGGCTGTGGTGGCCATCTTGGTTAACAGTCCGGGTCATTGGACATATTTCTGAAAGAGAACCTCCTAAGAACCATTACCAACTTTGGTTCCAACATATAAGAAGATTTTTGAAATTCATCCCCCACCTTTTTTTTCTATTTTTAGTAACAGCAGCCATGTCGGTTGGAAGTCGGGGATGCCAGACATAATTTTGAAAGGGGGCCACCCAAGGACCATTCCACCAAAGTTTGGTCTCAAATTGCCCAGTGGTTTGAGAGAAAAAAGGTCTTTAAAGGAAAGTTTACACTTTACCCCTATGTTCTATTTTTAGCCATGTCGGCCATGTTGGTTGGCAGGCGGGGGTCATCGGACATATTTTTTAAACTAGATACTCTAATGATTCTTGTGGCCAAGTTTGGTTCAATTTGGCCCAGTAGTTTCAGAGGAGAAGATTTTTGTAAAAGTTAACGGACGACGGACGCCAAGTGATGAGAATAGCTCACTTGACCCTTTGGGTCAGGTGAGCTAATAAAAAATATGTACAAGAAAAAACAAACTCAGAAAGTATGAATAATACTGATATTTAGATATGGCTGCTTATAGTTATAATCTTCATGTATATGTAATTGGATTGAAAAGCCTTTGAGTAAATCATACATGTATATAATGAGTGAATCTGCATAATAAGTGTTGGCAACTGGTTTGGAAAGATTGAATTTTCCCAAATCCGTTATTTTTCTGCACACTGCACTCATTCTCTTCATTCAATTATTGCTCCTGTATTAGTTGGAAAAGTATATTTTGGCAGCCTTGGTTGGTATAGGAATAATCAGTTTTATTTTTCGAAGTTTCATTCATTAATGGCTAGTCCTGGTTGTGTTTACATTTTGCATTTTCCCGGTCACAATTTTGACCTTTGACGTTAAAGTTTTCAATTAAATAAGCTCAGTAGTGTCAGTTTAACAGTTATATAGCTTAAGGGCAATTAACATCTTTTTCTCCTATTCTTGACGTGTTTAATCGGTGGGATAACAATACATCATACTGTTTAGTGGCATTGCGGACTAAAGACAAAAACTTTCAAAAACTGTACAGGTGAGTACAGGTGTGGAAAAAAACTCATTAATGAAAATATTTTTTACAATAATTTCTCCATGAAACTAAAAGTAATCTAGGTAAGTATTATATTGCAATGAATCTGAATAAAATTTGTTCACGATTTGAATTGAATAATAATTGAATTGTTGTCAATTTTATTTTAATAAAAAAAAATCCTTAAACTGGTGTACCAAGATTTAAATAAACATACAATGTATACATATTATGAAGGCACAAGTAACCTACAGGTAAATTGTCATTAAGTACAGGTAACATTCAGGTAATAATTAATCAGAATAGGACTTTGATTCCCTAGAATATTTTAATACTGGACTACACAGTGGTATCGCTGAAAAATTTCAGCAACAAAGGGTGGTTTCTTAAAAGAAAAGCACCAGTTTCATTTAGTTACCTGTTGTATCATACCTCAAAAGAAATTGGAAGGGAAAGTTTCATTTTTATGTGTTATTTTAAGTCTTGGCTCCCCAGTAAAATCGGGGACAACGATCTCATAAATGTCCTTGCCAACCATGACAGAAGTCTGCCAAAATATCAACATCATTGTCGAAATAGGGGATATGAAATTAATTTTTATTTTCTCAATTCTTCGAGATCTAACAGCTTCTGATGTGTCACAGCCTTCAAACTCGATTTCCAAGTGGGAATCCCCTAACTACTGGGCTTTAAAGTCAACATTGGCAGCCATTTTGAGTAAGTTATTTTGACAGTGAAAAACCCAGCTTTTGGAATTACCTTTATTATGACCCATCAGAAGTTTAAAATATGATGACGTACAGGAAAACATTCCAAAAATACTTGGGAATACCCTGGTCATTTTTATTTTGAGTTTCGTTCCGGCAGTTGTTGACAATCAGTCATAATAGTAAATGAAATCCTGTAACGGAAGCAAAGAACTGGAAGACGAGTATACTCGTTTCCCACACGATAAGTGTTAAATCTTACCGTCGGGTGTCTGAGATTTCCTTTCTAGCACGCTTACTGGTGTTAGATTCTTAATACCTCTTGAAGGTTACTTTATCTATCTATATTTCCTGCAGTTGTCAATAACTCACTCACCTGTGTGGCTCAGATAATGTTGTTCCTTTGGTTACAACTGGTGAAATTGCTCTGGTTGCTGGTGGTGTAGTGGTTCTAAGAGATGCGGAACTAATCAGTGAAGTTCTAGGAACTTGTATACCTGTAGCCGAACTAGATGCTGGCATAGCAAGATGACTGGCTCTTAACATAGGGACAGCAGTGTTTGATTTAGGAGCTGCTAATACTGATGCTGCCACTGCTGCACCTGAACATATTACAATGTATGCATCAATTATACAATTTTCATTTGTTTTTTGAAATGACAACTAAATTTGTCTATAATTGACAGTATTGGGATCAACTGCTTCTATAAAACTTTTCTACCGTCTCTCTTTAATTATTGTAAGCAAGCATTTTATTTTACACCATAGTCATTCATCTCAATTATCACAACAAATATCACATATGTATATATGAGAAAAAATATAAATGGCATCCTTAACAAAATTAAAAGATTATGATTATGTCTAAACAAAAATTGCATAAAAATACAGTCGAACCTCGATGTGTCGACGTCTGTTTACTCGAAATCTCAGATGTGTCTAAGTAATTTCGCAGTCCCTGCAAATTTCCCATTTATCCTATGCATTTTAACCTCTGATGAGTTGAACTCTGATAATTCGAAATCTCGGATAAAATTGAGGATGTTAAGAGGTCCCCAGAAAAAAAATACAAGGTAATTTTACCTTGATGTGTCAAACTTTGAAGTGTTTTTTTTTTTCACAGCGAAGTCCAAAATCAGATGTAATACTTTTCTGTAAAATAATTACCTTGACAAGTTAAAATCTCAGCAGATGCCTATAGTTAATAATAAAATATATTGACATTTTTTTACTCAATTTTTATTACACAAATAATATTTGTTTCTATTATGGTTAGCATGACATTTTAACCTATACTAGGTCACACTCAACCTCAGATGACTCGAACCTTGGTTAACTTGAACTTTTTTGTAGTCCCTTCTACTTTGACTTATTGAGGTTCGACTGTAGTAAATATTTTTAAATTTACTATACCTCTGGGTAAATGAGAAGGGAATGCTGAGGGATTATGTTTCAGTATTGAACCATCTACTGCATGCTGTGATGTGGATGTGGCTGATGCTGGGGCACTAATCTGAACAATGCTGGGTTGGGATCCACCAGGGGCAGCAACTCTTACAATCTGTGTTGATGACATCATTGGACTACTTGATGTAGATGCTGGAGTTAGAGTTGAAAAGTTCAAAGGACTCTGTTGAAGAGATGACTTGCTGGCATCAATATTTCCTGATAGGAGACCTAAAAAATTTTTCACAGAAAAATATGAAATTATTTACATATTATAATAAAAAAGATATAAAAATTAAATTATAATCAAAGTGATCATTTCATTGTTTTGATACATCAACTTAATAATTATTACTACATTAATGTTTATACTTTTACTTTCTTACCTGAATAGAAATTAATAATGAAAAATTTGTCGTGTATGAAATAATAAAATCAATAAATCACATAGGTATCACATGATTTGTGCATTTTTCTGAAAATGTGAAATTTTAGGCCAAACTTAAGACAATATCTTCAACGTTTCACAATATCCAATAATAACAGAATTTCAGAGTTCCAATCTGATTGTGAATTCATTCATTTTTGCAGAAACATGGAAAAGCACAGTTAGTACACAATCATATCTAATGCACTAAACCACTGTCGTTACTATATGTAATTATTACTCATTTAGGCAAAGTAGAATTGTGACCTGTCACAAAATTCACAATACACCTAAAGAACTATATTATTTTTTGCTTAACACACACAGGTCAAAGGGTAAAAATTTTACTAATTGTGTGAAAATTGTTTGTTCTCAAACCTTAAGCTCAAACAGTCAACTAGTTGATCATTTTAAGCAAAAAATTTTTGCAGTTCTAAAAAAAAAAGGACAATTATACCTAAGGGGCAATAAAAAAAAAAACATTATCCATTGGACAGACAAAACCGGGAAGACACATGAACAACCACAAGCACAGCAAATAAACACAGAAAACTAAAAACTAGAGGCTCTCAAGAGCCTGTGTCGCTCACTTGTATCTAATGTGATTTTGGAAATTATGTAAAATTATATAATGATTGAGACCAAGATTGGTTTAATTTGACACAGTATTTAAAATTAAAAACAGGTCATCTTAGTGTAGTCTTACAATAACTACTGAAGACATCTTATCATTATTATTTTTGAATATGTGGTCAAGTTGTGACCATTCAGAATTTTTTTTACAATTTTCTGATAGACTTCTAAACATCTTGGATGATGGATCGGCAACAAAGTAACAACACTTGGTCAGCACCTCATAAGGAACAGTCATGCTATGTTTTGTTACATTCCATTCAGTGGTTCTCTAAAAGAAGTCATTTGTATGCATTTCCCATAGGGTCCAATGTTAAACTTAGTCCCCCGCTGGCGGCCATCTTTGATGATGGATCGGCTACAAAGTAACAACTCTTGGTCAGCACCTCATAAGGAACATTCATGCCAGATTTAGTTTCATTCCATTCAGTGGTTCTCTAAAAGAAGTCATTTGTATGCATTTCCCATAGGGTCCTATGTTAAACTAAGTTCCCCGCTGGCAGCCATCTTGGGTGATGGATCAGGTACAAAGTAACAACACTTGGTCAGCACTTCATAAGGAATATTCATGCCATGTTTGGTTTCATTCCATTAAGTGGGTCACTAAAAGAAGTCATTTGTATGCATTTCCCATAGGGTTCTATTTTAAACTAAGTCCCCCGCAGGCGGCCATCTTGGATTATGGATCGGCTACAAAGTAACAACACTTGGTCAGCACCTCATAAGAAACATTCATGCCATGTTTGGTTTCATTCCGTTCAACGGTTCTCTAAAAGAAGTCATTTGTATGCATTTCCCATAGGGTCCAATGTTAAACTAAGTCCCCCTCTGGCGGCCATCTTGGATGATGGATCGGCTACAAAGTAACAACACTTAGTCAGCACCTCATAAGGAACATTCATGCCAGATTTAGTTTCATTCCATTCAGTGGTTCTCTAAAAGAAGTCATTTGTATGCATTTCCCATAGGGTCCTATGTAAAACTAAGTTCCCCGCTGGCGGCCATCTTGGATGATGGATCGGCTACAAAGTAACAACACTTGGTCAGCACCTCATAAGGAACATTCATGCCATGTTTGGTTTCATTCCATTCAGTGGTTCTCTAGAAGAAGTTCAAAATGTTAACGACGACGACGGACGACGAACGCCAAGTGATGAGAAAAGCTCACTTGGCCCTTTGGGCCAGGAGAGCTAAAAATGTGTGAGTCTTCCAAGGAAGACATGTGTCGCCTGCAGATGTCAATTTTTACAAAAGATATTAAAATTTTCTAAAAATGAAATATATATGCACACCTTTGCATTAAAGTTAATGTTCAGATCAAGTTTCATCAAACTACTGTGAGCCGATATGGAGTAGTTGAGGATAGAAGTTTTTGACCCCCCCTTTTTTTCAAAAATGTCAATTTTTTACCAAAAAATTTTTAAATTTATAAAAACAAAATATATATGCATACCTGTGCATTAAGGATAATGCACAGAGAAAGTTTCATCAAATTCCTTTGAGTGATTATGGAGTAGTTGAGGATAGAAGTTTTAACCCCCCCTCCCCTTTTTTTTTTCAAAAATGTCAATTTTTAGAAAAAAAAAGTTAAAAATTTTCTAAAAATGAAACATATATGCACACCTGAAGGTTAATGCACAGAGAAAGTTTAATCAAATTCCTTTGAGCGGTTATAGAGCAGATGAGGATAGAAGTTTTGCCCCCCCCCCTTTTTTCAAAAATGTCAATTGTTACCAAAAAAAATTTTTAATTTTTAAAAATAAAATATATATGCACACCTGTGCATTAAGGTTAATGCACACAAAGTTTCACCAAATTCCTTTGAGCGGTTATGGAGTAGTTGAGGATAGAAGTTTTGCCCCCCCCCTTTTTTCCAAAATTTTTACCAAACAAAAATTTGAAATTTTCTAAAAATGAAATATATATGCACACCTGTGCATTAAGGTTAATGCAAAGAGAAAGTTTCATCAAATTCCTTTGAGCGGTTATGGAGTAGTTGAGGATAGAAGAAAAGTGTGACAACACAAGACACAAGATAGTGATCCCTATGTGTCGACCATGCGTTCCGCAGGCGACACAACAGGAGTGAATCCAGGTTCTCCAGAAGGGTAAGCAGTTCCTGCTCCGTATACAGCACCCGTCATGAAGTTCAACAAAGTCACAAACCGGCGGAGGCACATGAAATGTTACGACAGTCGGAACAGGTCCAACATTACATAGATATCAATTCGTGATGACGACCGTAAAATTTCCTAAGTGATGACATCATCTTATTCCTGATAAAACCCTGGTTAAGAAGCTTTTGTGACAGCAGTAATCCTCTTTTTCGAAAGTCAGGGTAACTCATACATGCCCTTGAAAATCTGAATAGCTAAGAAACATAGACACCATACGCAGGCGATGCTGGTATATTGCTACTCAAGAACGGAAAATTAACAATAGGAAAGTTGAAGTCATCACGTTTGTCATAAAGTTTTGTCTTCAAATGTCCATCATTGTCTATTTCAAGAAACAAATCCAAATATGAAGCAGACTTTGATGTATCTGTAGTATCCTTAATTTCAAGCTCACTGAGCAGATTAGATGTATTTAACGACAACACGTCATCTATATAACGAAAAGTGAAATTAAAGGATTGGGCTAGTTTCTTTTTGGTTTCACGTATGAAGTCGCTTCATATGAGTAAAGAAACAGATCTGCTAGGAGAGGTTCCCATTGAAATGCTGATTGTTAGTTGAAAAATTAGACCACCAAATTCAACAAATATGTAGTCTATGAGAAAATCTAACATCTTTATAATTTCATTTTCAGAATACTTTTTTTGTCAGAATCAGAGTGGTTCTTCACGAAATAAGCCTTTTCTCTACCTAGAACTAGAAATTTATACCCGCGTGTGCCATTTTTCTTGAAAAAAAATTGATGAACTATTTGCTTTAAGCGATCTTTTAATTGAGAATGTGGTATGGTAGTGTAGAGTGTAGAGAAGTCGAATGTTTTTATACTGTTGCATGTAGCCAAAGATTTTGATTTTAGATATTGTAGTAAATGTTTTTAGTTTTTAAGAATCCACATCTGATTGACGCCACTGGTGGAATATGATGTTTCACAGTAATTCTGAAGGCCTTCTTTAATACATGTCAATATGAATGTTAAAATCTTTGAAAGGGGTTTTGTAGAGCAATTAGCTGACCCAGCAATGTACCTTTGTTTGAACGGATTTTTATGTAGTTTAGGAATCCAATAAAGAGCAGGAAGGTCCATTTCTTCACCCTTTGTAGAAATGCAAAAGGAATCAATAACAATATTGTGGTTATCAAGGACTTCCTGCTTAGTGAGTGTGGTCGGTGTATAAGTTGGGTTACCCAAAGTGTTATCTACATGTAATCCCAACTCGTTTCTAAGACACTCAAAATAATAGTTCTTCCAGACAAGACAGATGTTATTGGGGGTTTTGTCAGCTGGGACAACTACATATTTGTCATGGAGGTGAGTCAAGTTTTCAACAACCTTAGGGTCTTTAAAGATGGATTTAGCTTTAGTGCTCATAGACCCTTGGAGGTTTTTAATTTGGATTTGTATCATTGACCTAATAGCCTTCACCCACTCTGAAAGTGTGTCAGCAGGTTCCTGTTCCTCTGAAGTCCATTTTCTGGCATAATCCTCAACAGAATCCATTAGCAATTTGAAATTATATTTCCAATTAATTGGCTGAGGTTCTCAGTATTTGGGGCCTTTAGCTAGCATATTTTTTAGCTTGTGCTTATTGTAATTTCATAACAATAAGCACAAGGTAAAAAGACAATTCTAATAAACATAACAACTTTATAAATATTTTTTTTGTTTGTGTGCTTATTTCCTATCAGATTTATTTTGTATTATCACTTTTTAAACAACAATGACAATACATATTCTTTTTTTCAAATAAGGAAATCCTTCTAGAATATTCTGAAACACTCAATGATTACCTGCAGCAGGAAGGATAGCCTGTAATGTTTGAGCTGAAGAGGGAATACCTCCTCCAACATTCTGTAAATGTAACACTGGTCTGTTAAGAGTCTTAGACAATGTCTGTAAAAAACACATTAAATGATGTTATAACATTCCCTTAAATAACTGACAGCAATTAATTTGGTCTTTAAAAACTTCCTTTTCTCTGTTTTTAAAAACCTTATTTTATTATGTTTCTATTTAACTTATAGTGAGCACCTTAAACAATATTTCAAAATAAAAAGAAAAATAAATTTTGGATACAGCTCATTTAGAGATTTAATCAATCAAGTGTCCTACTAGCCAAAGTAATTTTTTATCTTCCAACTTGTGTTTTGTCATGTCCATACTATATTGTAAGCTACAGACAGTATAGTACATAGTCAGGTTGAAGACTTTGGTGCATGGGTAATAGGAAGAGTCTCATGTTATATTAGAAACCCAATGTTGCAATTTTCTTTAATACCATAATGGACTTAAATAATTAATTTACATAAATTCATGCCGGACGTCGCAATTTGTCCATAACTGACACGCTCTTAACAAGCTGTTCTGATCTATTTGTTAAGTTTTTCTCCTAACCATTTTTTTTATTAAAAAATTCTTATTACACAGATGCATCGTTTTTTTCTAATGAAAGAAAAAGTATGCAGTTAATTTACATTAAAATTTGCTTTTGGTTGTCTCGGATTTGATCGATCTCTTTTGGGTATACAATGTATTACCAATATTATGGAATGTAAGAACTTACAAACTTAAATTTCTATGGTCCTTTCCCCATTCAGCTCTAAAACAAAAATCGCTGAATCGTGGCACTGAAAATTTAAGAATGGTAGACCTCCATGCTCCCTGACTAATTGGGCCAAAAAAAAAAATATGTGTGTTTACGGTCACCCGACCGACCCTAGTTTTATCGTCCCGACCCTAGCTTTTTTTATCGGCAAATTTCTGAAAATCATGTAAAGTAATGTCTCCAAATAATTTTGAGGTTACTCCTACATTGTCAGTCGGGGAAGTAGTGCCATTTTCCAGTGTTAGACAGTTTACTTCCACCTGTTTGAATGAGCTCTAAAAAAAAAAAAAAAAAAAAAAAAAAAAAAAAAAAAAAAAAAACGACCTACCGACCCTATTTTTTTTCAGCATGTGACAGTAAACTCACATATTTTTTTTTTGGCCTTATGGAAAAGTTTCAAACTCATGAGTCCTGTAACCAGCTGCATCTGAAGACCACAATTTTCATGAAAAACTTTCTGGTTGCCATTAGTATTTTCTGGGGAATTAAAGGGAAAGAAAACAGTAGAACAGTCAGCTAGAAGATGGCGGCAATAAAAATTCTTGTGACAATAACATACTTTTTCATTGGTAAATGAGGAATCGATGTTCCAAAAAGTCAGGGTGAATCCAGCTTTATTTTCACGAGTCAAGGACTCATAGATAGACTCATCCTAATGAGAACCATTGGTTGCATAAACATGCCCCTTATTTATAATGTTTATCCACTAATATTGACATAATCATGATAATGCAGAATACAATACCTGATATGGTGCAGTAGTACGTGTAATGCTGGGCAATGTGGACTTTGTTGTAGATACAGTCAGCTGACGGGGCTGCCCATCTTTTGCTGATTCATCAGGTGGCCTGTCACCACTGCTCTGACTATTCATTATTTCCTGAAACATCCATTCTTTGATATAATCATAATTTTGGTGATAAAGTGAGTAAATTTTTTAATAAAAAATGTATGCAAGGCCAAGATTAAACTTGAGGCTCAGAGGGCTGAGCCTGTTGTATGGCTCCCCTGGCATGAAAGCCATTTTTATTGATGTACCTCAACGACAGAAGTCACTTCTCCCTATTATTATGAAGTGTGGTAAGCCTTGTAGGAACCAAATTTTTCTTCATCAAGGTCCTTCTACTTACAAGTCAGCATATTCTAAAATTTGGTGGTTCTCCAGAGAATTTTTGCACGTATTTCCCATAGGGCCTTATGTTATCCTAAGTCCTCTGCTGAAGGCCATTTTGAATTAGGGATTGGCACCAGAGTAACAGCACTTGGTGAGCACCTTAAGAGGAACATTCAGACCATGTTTGGTTTCAAGTAATTCTGTGGTTCTGTAGATTTTTGTTAAATGTCATAGACACTTTCTGTTAAGTTTGGCTCTATCAAGTCAATTTGGCCAAGCAGTATAAGAGAAATTTTTTTTTAAATAAACAAATCAGAAACAAGAATTGCCCATGGCAGTCATGTTTGTCGCCCGATTATAAAATGAGGAAAATTTGTAAAAAACCTCCAACAGATGCTCCCTGTCAGGTCTCATTCCCTTTGACAAAGCAGTTTCAAAGAAGATGATTATCAACCAATGAAAGCCAAGAACTGCCCATAGACGGCCATGTTTGTTGGCTGATCAGGACAACATGAGGAAATTTTGTATAGAACACCCCCCCCCCCCCCCCAATTAGATGCTTTCTGTCAAGTTTTGTTCCATTTGGCCAAGCGACTTCAGAGGAGAAGATTTTTTTTATATCAGCCAATCAGAAACAAGAACTGCCAATGGTGCCATATATGTACTCCGATCGGGATGATATAAAGAAATTTTGCAAAGAACTTCCCATAGATACTTCCTGTCAAGTTTCATTCGATTTGGCCCAGCAGTTCCAGAGAAAAAAAATGTTTTTAATCAACCAATTAGAGACAAGAATTGCCTATGACGGCCATGTTGTTTGCCCAAAATGGACGAAATGAGGAAATTTTGTAAAGAACCTCCCATAGATGCTTTCTGTCAAGTTTTGTTCCATTTGGCCAAGCAGTTTCAGAGGAGATTTTTGAAAACTCATGGTGGCCATATTTGTGCCTGATCGGGACGAGCAAACTTTATACAGGACCTTACATCGATGCTTACCGCCAAAATTTAATTCCATTTGGCCCAGCAGTTTCAGAGGAGAAGATTAAAATGTGAAAAGTTAACAGGCAACGAACGGAAGCCAAGTGATGACAAAAGCTCACATGGCCTTTGGCCAGGTGAGCTTAAAAGTTTGTTTGCCCTTCTCTAACCCTCCATTTTATGACTCGGTAGGTAGGCAAGTAAAATATTTTAAATTATTCATGACCATAGCATATTTAAACCTCTTGCATTGATACAGATGAAGCTTGACATAAAACTGCTTATCAGCAAGATGTTTATAGAAATGAACTTTCCAATTATACACACTTTCAACACTGATCAAAATATGTAAACTACCTCGGACACGGACTGCCACAGACCGTGAGAAAAATTTACAAAATTTCACTTTTCACTTTCCAATAAAATTTTTGGGGGATTAATCAGGGAAGATCAAATAAACTTGTTTTTTGTGAAACTGAAGTCAATACTAAATATTTTGGATTCTGGATTTTTATTGAGAAATAGACCAAATAATAAAAATTTAACAATACAACTGGAGTGTAAAAATGAGGTAAAGGCAAATAAAAAAAAACACTCCTCACAACAAATCCAAAATAGAACTATAGTTCTCAGAAATCCTGAAAAACATAAAAATTAAGTCAAGCCATAATACATTTGCATGTTGTGGTCTACAAATATGAACCTTCATGTGTGCATTGTTAAAATATAATCATTTTACTGCAGAAATGAGCAAAAAAGTAGACAGGATGGAGAACAGAAAACAACTTCTGAGGATTTGAAATTTGGCTCTCTCAGAATTGATTACTCCCTTTTGTTATGGTATTATAAATTGAGGCCAGATCAGTCACAGATGACATACTGTGTCAATTCTAACGAGTCCATATGATTTGATATATCCTCGTGTATTGTGTTTCGATCTATTAACAATTTTCTTATTATTTATCCAAGGTACAAATGTACTATCGGAAATAATTATTTCCTTTTTTCTTTAAATATTTGGAACCTTAATCTATTTCATTGCAGCTTTCAAAAATGATTCTTGTTAAAAACCTTTATTTTATTGCCTTTTAAATGTTGATATGGATTTGGGCCGTGCAGCAAAGGCATCTTGTGTTTTCGACCTATGTGTAAAAACTGGTACAAATCGGGAAGGACGTAATGATCCGGATTTCAAACAGGATTCAAAGTAAATACCATTTCATTATATTCTACCTTCTAATTGGCAAATTCCATTCAAATCCAGCTAATTATACAAGATCTCGTAATTTCATTCATTTTTATTACTTGCGTAATAATGCAAAATGTCAAGGCATTGCAAATGAACAATCATATATAAACAAGAGGCTCAGAGGGCTAAGCCTTTATCGCTCACATGGGAGTCACAAACTTTTGATTTGATGGACTACATTGATTTCTGGAAACTTTGTAAATGACCTTGCAAAGATGCTTCATACCACGTATAAGTTCATTTGGCCAAATGGTTTCAGAGAAGAAGAATTTAAAAATTTGACCAATGAGAACATATACATGTTAAGGCTTCTAGTGGCCATTTTGTTTCATAGACTATGATAATTTATGCAAAGTTTGTAAAGGACCTTTCATAGATGCTCCATACCAAAATTTAGTTCATTTGGCCTTACGGTTTCAGAGGAGAAGTTTTAAATTTCAACCAATCAGAACATGTAATGCTCATGGCGTCCATTTTGCTTCATGCACCAGGATGATTTATGCAAATTTTATAAAGGACCTTCCATAGATGCTCCATACCAAAAATCAGTTCATTTTGCTTTACAGTTTCAAGGGAGAACTTTTAAATTTCAACCAATAAGAACATTTAAATGGTCATGTAGGTCATTTTGTTTCACGGACCAGGATGATTTATGCAAAATTTGTGAAGGACCTTCCATAGAAGCTTCAGGCCAAGTTTCGTTTCAGTTCAATAGGTCCAGGGGTTTCAGAGGAGAGGATGAAAATGTAAAAGTTTACAGACGGATGTACGACGGATGCCATGAGCTCAGATGTCCTTTTAGGATAGGTGAGCTAAAAACACAGGTCAGTACAAGCAGCTATAAAATCAAGTTCGAACAACTTTATTCTTCATATTGAAGACATGGTAGGCCATGACAAGGACAATAAAATATTCCTGAAACTGAAAACTTTTTTTTTCAAATAATTTTAATTTAAGAAATGCAAGTCCACCATCAAAAATGTACATGTAAGTAGTGTCCCAACTTTAGGAGTAAAAAAAAAATAGGAAGGAGGAACTTTAACCACATGACAATCACATGACTTTCGAAGCGGCCATGACATATCGAGGGAAGCTATATAATTCCAAGATCTTATCATATACAGCAGAAGGGGCAAACAATTGGATGAAGATGAATTGGTAATAGTGAAATAGCATCGATTATTGACTCTACGTTTAAAAGATGAATAACTTACCTCAAAGAGCTTCATCTTCAACATTATCAAAACAGGTTAGTTTGTTGTTGTTGTCAAAAATAGCAGATGATTATTATGTCACCGGTGCTTGTGCATGCCACAGAGAACTTGTAAACGGAATGGGTCGTAAACATTAGAGGGTCGAAATAAAGATATGGGTCATTTCTTATTACAAGTTTATGATGCAGTGTTGTACAACTGAAACAGCAAGAAAATAACTCAATCAAGTCCTTCTGGTCTGTTGGTGGTAAAGGGGATTTAAACATCTACAATGACCAGTGGATCAAATTTTTGTATAAAATTCAATTGATGTTGTGTGTTCATGTTTTGAGATTATCCCTTATTTAAACGATCTGAACCACAACATATCTACACCATTGCTCTATTCGCACAATTTCCAAGTTAGGTAGAACATGTGATCTTTATTTTATTTTTGTGCCAAATAAGGGTCATTTAATCACATTAACCTGTAAAACCTGAGGAATTCTTGCGAATGCTGAAATGTCCAATGTGACTGTTAACTCTTATCCCTTAAATTTTAGCGGCATATATTCACATATAAAATGTCAAAATGTTACCTTTAAAATCCGTAAATATCGCTTGCTTCAGATTATGAACTGTGGTATAGGTAATATTGAAAATCCTTTAAAATATTGGCAAATTTAGAGTCGTATTTTGCTTCAACTTTCAGGTCATTTGCTGGCTCAAATTTTCTTGTAACATGTGATTTGATTGGCCAATTTTGCCATATGATCACGGTACGCTTCCGGAATGCAGCAAGTTATAGTATGCCTAATCACATGACTAGAAATAGGCTAAATTAAGAACTCACCCCACGTGACAGTGGAACTGAAATATTCAATGTTTCACTCATCATAGATCAAACTAAACATAGGCTCTTCAATGGAAATAATATATAAATCTAACATTCTCCAGAAACTCCGGCAAATTTTTTGTTGAAACTAATACCCCCTCCCAAAATCGACCCCCACAAAAAATTATTTACATATTTTCTCTTCTAAAATACATCTGGGACTATTATTTATACTATTTAGTATAATAGATCCAGAATACATTGAACACAGATCTTTATGGGGTTAAATAAACCTAGCTCATAAGCCATAGGTGTAGCCATCCTCCCAAGTCAGGGTTTTGTATCCACGTTCCTACAACGAACGTGGATACAAACCCTGACTTAGGACAAGGATTTAAATATCCTTGCTTGGCATGTGCCCCCCCCCCCCCCCCCCCCCCCCCAGTTGAGGTCACCAAAAGAAAAAAAGAAATTGCGTAAAATTACTAGATACAAAGCTTCACGTCGTTGAATATGGTCATAATTACCAAATGCAAATTTTAAGAAAGTGACCATAACATGTTATCTATTGTAATGGTTGATTAATTGACACCTTGTTGTGAAAATTAACATGTATGTCTTTTTACAAATCTGATAATTAAGATAAGAGTTAATGAGATGGAAATGTATCACAGTGCCGAAAGTAAAATTAATTTTCCACCAGTGCCCCTTGAAGATTTGCAAGTGTTTAATTGAACATGTAGCCCTCTTAATTACTTATTGATTAATTGTTAGCTGACATGTATTGTTTTAAATACAAACAAAATATTATTAAAAGATCTCTTTATTTTTTTTTTAAATTAATATATTTGAAATCCATTAATTGGTAAGTAAAAATATCTGGACAATACTATTTTTTAATGTCAGTGTGTTGTTAGTACAAATGGCCATTTACAATATCTAAAAAAATCTGTACTACCATGATGTGTTTAAACTGTTCCGACATATGAGAGGTACATCAACATTTTTTTATAATTTTTATATCAGTGAGACTTCTGAAATAAAAATTTAAAACCTTTAATTTAATAAATTTTTATTTATTTTATCTAAAACTTTAAGATATTAATAATTGTCAAAAATTTTTTCTCTCAGTTACTTGTTCTTTAGCACCTTGGTGACCGTGTAAAAGAACAAAAGTTTGAGATCCATTTTGAAATTTGATACATGTAACGTCAGAGAATCCAAACAGCACTGTGTACCGAAAATGCAGCCACTTCAATCATTATATTTTTACCTTTAAAACTGCCGTCTTTCAGTGATTTTGCATAACATTTGACGGAACAAAATTATTAATTACTGAAAGTCTAACTAATTATTTAATTTGGGTCCCTTTTTCATTTCGCTCATGGTACGTTTTTCAATCAGGGATAAGTTGATGTCATCACTTTGGAAATGTTACGGTCTTCATCACGAATATCGAAGATGATGTTGGACCTGTTCCCACTGTAGTAACATTTCACGCACCTCCATCGATTTGTGACCTCCACCGGATGGCGGATTGACTTGTTGAACTTCACGACGGGTGTCGTATACGGAGCAGAAACTGCTTACCCTTCCAGACCACCTGAGTTAACTTCTGGTTTTTATAGGAGTTTGTGTTTTTCATTGTTTTTTAGCTTTCAATGTTTATTTTTTGTGCTTGTGGATGTTCATTTTCCTTCCAGGGTTCGTCGGTCTAGCTATGATGAATTGTTTTTTTTTTTTTGGTTTGCTCCTTAGGTCTATTTATCTTCTTTCTTACAATTACTAATCATGCACAGAGACCATGGAGGACCAGAGTTCCGACTAAATATCCTGATATTTTGTTCTACAACCTGACAACAGCAGTAAAAATATAATAATTGCATAAGCTTCTGTGACGTTAACCAAAAATAAGATATGATGCTGTACCCTCTCAACAATAAAAGTCGTAAAATCGTCATTATCCAAAAAAAAAAAAAACAAACCCAAAACCAAGGGCAGATAATTATTCAAAATTGTGCCCCACCTCCCTCCCACAGTGAATCCGCCCCTGGAATCTTCATTGTAACCTTAAACTCTATTTGTTATAAAAACATCTGCACTGTTACAACTGAAAAATTTCTATTCAAACATAAAAACTGAGACTACTATAGTAGTCTCAGATAAAGATTAAAACAAATATACAATTTGTCGATAGTAAGGATAAAATCTAATTATTAAACAATTATTGCATTTGTCTTCACATGTTTTAGATTTTAATAATTTTTACAATTTTAGCGGAGAAATTATTACTAATGTGCGTCGGTGTTATTTTACAACGATGACCAGTTGATTATGAAATTTATCAACTTGAGATTATTAAATTTTCCACTTTTAACTACTAGACTTGTCCGAGCAGTTTAAAAAATGAAAATTTAATTATCGAGAATGGATAAATTTCATAATCAACGCCATCGCGAGTTTTAGAATCTTTTTCTCTAATGACAATGTAAAACTCCGAGAGAACTTCCGAACGTTTTTTGGCGGGAAATTTCACGCGCATTTAACCAACGTGTGGTGATTTCAGAATTTATCAAACGGGTCAGAACATGTATAAATGTGCACAGAATTAGAGAAAGCTTGTTACCAAACACCCCAAGAAATGTGTAATTAGTTGAACTGCTGGCCGTTGGGAAAGATTTACAACATCCGTAGGTTACAAGTCGCCCTTCTTTTTCCATATGAGGCAGATATTTTGGTACTTTTTTCCGCTATAAGATTACCCGCAAGCATTTTCTTGCTGTCCTTCATCTTAAAATCAGACTCAGGTCTTCAACATTTAGAAAAATATCTCACTTCACCTCAAGTTTAAGACTCTCTTTAAACCGGTTTGAAGTTGGTTTTCGCAACTTTTTTAGACTTAAAGACTATACACACCTTTACTTGTAATTCATGTTATTGAATTTATAATAGCTTAAGATATTCAAGAGTTTCTGAAATATTGCATAATAATCAGTGGGAATAACTTAAGGGGAAAATCGTTAGTTTGGCTATTTAGATACTTGATAATTTCAGTTGAATACTGCAAGATACAGCTTTATAGTTAATTCATTATTTTGTCCCTGCATACTACATAAATAAATGAGCTTAAATATTGTGTTTTGTCCTATGTGATAACGGCATGTACGCGGGGCTTTCTGCAGGACCTTGAAAATAACGTACCATTGAAAGAAATGCTATGCCACACATTCAATGAAAAAAATCTTTTCTTGAAATTTTGATGTTGAAAGTAAATTCGGAGTAATTGTATTCATCTAAATTATTCAATCAGCACTTTTGCAGCTTTGTCAGTGTGGCCGCACACAAATAGATCAATAATTGGTCCCCAAGGTAGATGGCAGTCTTGCCATAGATACAATTTCAGTAGGTTTTCAATGCAGAAAGTGTCGTCAATTTTTTTGCATCATAAATTTTGTGCCTTGAAAATTCGAGATTTAAGTTACAAATAAACCATGAATTATTTTTTTCGTTTCGTTATCTTATTTCTCAGAAGGAACAGCCAGAGAAACATAGATTGTATATATACGGTATTTTGGGTGCAAAAAGTTTTGTGGGAAGTGAAATTATAGTCATTGTTACATGTTATAGCAATGTTTTAGGATTTCGTTTTTGCATTTGAACTATATTTTCGAATGTACTATTTTCAAATTTTACAGTTTTAGGCATGGCTGTTGCAGGGGGGTTGATGCCGGTAAACATGTATTGTTTATGTACTGAATTCAAACAAATTCAACACACCATTGAGTATGAACTGTAATGTATAATATTTTTTAGATGATATCCCACTTTGTAAAGCGGAGGTATATAGTGATGTGGGAGTCCGTCCGACCGGTAACAGTATGTTCCACTTTTGTATCCCCACCAGTTATTATAATTTAATGGAACTTTCTCAGATTCTTTATCGTATAATGCCATTGTGCACCCCCCATTTTGTATTTGGTGAAAACCGTTTTTGTTTTTTTAACCGAAACATGGAGTTTGTCATTGCCTTATATCTTACTAGACATTGAACCCGCGCGGGCGCGGGAAAATAACTATTTTTTTTTTTTTTATGGTGGCCATATTGACTATAAAAAGTTGTTGCAGCCATGTTATTCATGGAACAGGAACTCGATATGGATGTTGTGGTTGGCTTCCCATAAACTTTCTTGTCAAGTAGGTGGAATCAACTGATAGTTTCATGTCTATATATGATGTATTATTCCAGAAATGGATGTTAATGCAAACTTTAACCAAAGTCAATGAAGCGTGAAATGTAGGTCAACGCGACCCAATTGTCATATGCGGCTGTTAGTTACTACCGAAGATGTATCCACTGATGAAGTAGACTGTATGCCACGTAGAATTACCAAAATGGACCTTAAGGTTCCATCAAAGTCAAAATCTATGACGAAAACACAACCACATAAATTGTCAATATTTTTATTGTTAAAATTAATTCTGAACTGGAACTTGATGAAAAGTTCATTTAATACACATTTCATAGTGCATTACCTTTTTCCTTCAGAATAAATATGAAAGTAAATATTTCCTTAGTGGCGGATGAATTTTTCAAAAGATGCCGTGAGTTTGGTAGAGCAAATTTTTGGAAAATAATTGTTCCAATTGTTCCATTGCCATCATGGGCAGGACAAGTGAGGCTTAAGGGAACAGTCATTATTTACCAGCTGGGGGGGGGGGGAATTTTAGGGGGGGTTCAAATTTTTTTTGGACTTATACTGGGGGGCTTAAATTTTTTTTTAGGGCACACTTGGTGGGTCGAAAAATTGAATCAGAATTATCAATCATTAACAATTTACATGGGGATTTAAAAGCTGATGAAAGCGACATGCTTGCTTCCTTTATCTGAACGGAAGGAAAAAGTGAAGGAATTTTTGCATCAATGTGAGATTGCTATATAAATACAAGCAATTTTTCGGAGCTAAGGGTCGAGTTGGCAGGACTGAAGTTGGAATGAGAGACAAAAGAAGAGCCTTAACCGTAGAAAGGCTGTAAAAAGGAAACTGAAAATTCTCGTTTCAAAGTGCAACAATTTGAACAAACAGCTGTGTCCTTCAATTGAAAATCAAGAACTTTTGTCTTCTCCTCATATAAATGGATTGTATGACCTTTGCAAAGAAAAGTATTTCTTTGGTACAAACAATATTGATGTTGAATTAAGTAAAATTTCCAAAAGCTATGTTTATTTTATTTGAGAATAATTTTTTTAATCATACGGCAAAATGTTTGATTTTGGAAAACTTGGATGATCATGTGGAAGAAAGATATTTGGAATTGTATGAAAGACAGCATGAAAGTTGGTTAAGTACTGCCAATCAGGGAGCCAGTATGGAGGAAATGAGTGGTCATGAAAGTGAGGAGCAAATGGAGAGTGAAAGCAGTCATGGAGAGAATGATGGAGTAGTTGAGAGTGGTGAGGACTGATCAAAGGTTAGTTTGTGTTATAGAAATTACCAGTATTTAGCAAAATTTAAAAATAATAGCATTACTAAGGGTTCATTCCTTGTATTGCACATGGTAGATCTCCTTAGTTGAAATGAGGCTTCTTATTTCGGTATTTTTGGTTATGAGTACTTCTTGTTTTAAAATAAGTTTGGTTTTTGGTCTTCCAAATGTTTCGGTTTTAATGCTGCTGATGAGATGTAAGTCCTTGAAATACGTCGTATACAGCATAGTATAAATTTACTATATCTAATATTAGTATCTTTGGATTGTTATTTTGAAAAAGGTTTTGAAATTGTCCATGTTGTCTAACAATGCGTGTTTTGTTTTAATATTGTATTACATGTACAAATGTTATTAGTGTACAATAAATGTCATTTTTATAGTTGTTTTCCTCTGATACTAGGAAGCTAAGGAATGGGGGGGGGGGGGGGGTGGTCAAAATTTTCAAATTGATTCTTCTGGGGGGTTGATTTCTTGGATTTTTCCCATCTGGGGGGGTTAATTTTATCATCATGGTTTTGGTGAAAAATTCCCCAACCCCCCCAGCTGGTAAATAATGACTGTTCCCTAATTCACAAATATATCCAATAATCAGACGATAAAAGCATTTTTAGTATGTGGCTGCGTGTGCTGTCCACGTTTATATTTATCAAAGATGTAAGAGATAAATTTCGCCGTTAATGATAAAGATGACCACTTGTTAAAAATATTTTTATCTAGGGCTTACAAAGAATTGTATGGTAGAGATATATTTAGACAGGTCAAATGACAAATAATGTGAAAATAGTTAATGGTTGGTTTTATCACTTTGTGCAAGGTAAACATCCGAGCAATCCAAAAAACAGTTAGGAATTACTCTGAACTTTACCTTACTTCTTCATAATCTTCAAAGTTCATAACCTTTACAGTTAGGAGAAATTTGTTATTGTAGAAAAACAATCCATGAAGCGGAAACATCCCACTCGAAGGAGAATGTTTTTAATTTGTTTTATTCTTTTTTCCGTAATTTCAAACAGAAAGACATTTAAAATATGTGCATACTTATCTATTTAAATCAAGGTGTTAAAACGGTGCATTCGAGAATCTTCTAAAGGATATGTTGGGAGAATTCATATCGGAAAAGTGCATAAAAATTCCATTTGCACATAAACAAATCTGCAGTTTAAATTTATAAATGCAGATTGTCAAATCCGATAATAACCTTTATAGTCTGAACCATACATCGTTTATTTTAAACCACGCATTTTGCCGCCTATTCGGCTAATTCGTAAATTTAGTATTATAGATATGGGGGGGGGGGTATCTATTTTGTATCCGCAACTCCTCCTAAACCACATATTGTGATTTGATGAAACTTTCTCAGAGTCTTAACTATACAATGCAATTGTGCACCTCCTATTCTGTTTTTTTTTTTTTTTGTCAAATTTATTTTGGGGGCTTCTTTTTCCAAAACATGAACTTTGCCAGTGCTTTGTGTGGGGGTTATGGGGGTAACTATATTTTGTATCCGCAACTCCGCCTAAACCACTTATTATTGTTTAATAAAACTTTTGGAAGGGCGGAGGGGTACGCATTTTGTAACCACTTATCATAATTTAATGAAACATTCTCGGATTCTTAACCATATAATGTCATTGTGCATCTCCTATTTTGTTTATCTGTCAAAATCATTTGGACGTTGCAGGCGACGGGGATATCATTTTGTGAGCTTTGATCACAGTACCTCTAGTTTGTAATGAAAATCGCTAAACTCGGTTGTATATGAAATTTCAAACTCAAGAAACGAGGTTACAAAACAGACAAACGTAGCCTTAGGGTAGGAGCAGGCCACCTTGTCTCTTAATTTATGGCAAGTTTTTGGGGTTAAATTTTTAATATATGTTGAGTAATGTAAATATTCACGAAATTTAAGAACGAGATTCCACGAAAAGTTGGAGTGTGTATATTACTACATTTAAACACATACAAACATGATTTAAAACTCTTCCAACCAAATATTGGCTTTGAAAGAGATTGAAAATCAATTTATGGTGAATTTTGCAGCTATATATAATGGTATATGTAATTAATTAGAATTGAATAAACAAATTCCCTGATTTTTTAAAATAATGTAGAATATTGTGAATATTCAACAGTATAAATCGTTATGCATGAGAGAGATAATCATATGTGAAAGGAACACTGTTGCATTTACCGGGGAACAGGAGGCACGTATTTTAACGGTTGCAAGTGTGTATTTTTTTCACACATTCTTCTTACATGTCTTATGATGGCTCAAGTTACATATTGATTCATTTTTATTCACATTTCCCATGTCATGTTCAGCTGACTTGTATTGGACTCGTTCCTTGCTTTTTAAATCAAACAAAAAAAATATTAAAAGATGTCTATTTTGAAATTCATTGGTAACTAAACATATCTGGGTCATTACTGTTTTTATTTTTTATTTGTAGATTGGTGTTGGTGCAAATGGGAATTATAGGATTTAAATTGAAAACTGTCATTCCCTTTTTCATTTAAGGTCAATGCGAAGTAATTGAAAGTATCCTACAGTTTTCTAATTTTTTGTCAGTATGTAAAGCTAATCGAAATACATTGGAATGTGAAATAAAAAGGGGGGGTACCCATGCTTATTTGTTTGCTATAACCCTTTGAAAATGCGTTCTGAAATTAACTTTTAACATAGGATATATAGGAAAACGTCAATTTTTCGACAATTTTGCTCTAAAAGTATATAAAAACCATGTTAATCCTTGTTTCTTGAAAAACTAATATTATATTGCCTCATCAACGAGCTTTCTGGTGATATAAAAATATTTGGGGGTCCCCATGCTTGATTTCGTTGTATCTGCTGCTGAAGATAATATCAAGCTACTAATTTTGGTAATTTTTTCAAGCAACGAAATGACGTCCAGTGTTTGATAACGTTTATGTATTGCAGATAATAATTATAGGACAAACAGCAAACCTTTTTCTTTCATCTGATGTATATTTTTTAATTTTAATGTTTTTATTAACTTTTATTTATTTATTTATTTATTTATTTATTTATTTATTTATTTATTTTTATTTTATTTTATTTTTTTTGCTTTCTTTAAGGAGTTGCAGATTTTATATTTATTATTTGTTGAATGACAATGTTTGATTTTCATATTGTCGATAGATGATTTGTATTGCAACTGTATCCTTATGGTTCCGTAAAATATTAAAATAAATCACAGTGCGTCAAGTGGGCCAATTGCAACTCCACGTAATTTGAAAACAACATTTTTTATTTCAAAGTGCGTTAAATTTAGAGGGTATTGTCGTTATCATAAAATAAAAATTTCTAACAAAAAAATTCTTGCATGCGAGAGATAAGCAGAAGTGTAAAGATCCGCAAGGATAAATGACGACGGAAACATTTTTCACACAGTGGCAGCTGATAATGCCTTATTTTGGCTGATATATTCGCCGTTAAATCCCTTACAAATTAGGCCAAACCAAACTGATTTTTAGGTCGTTGGATTTCGCTACTGCAATTTTTTGCCGGTTCATTTAAAAATAAGAGCTCAAAATTCGCCCCTAATTCAAATTAAAAATAAAAAAGTTGTGTCACACTTAAGTTTTAGATTCGCCTGAAAAAAAGAACTCATCCCGGTAGAAAAAAAAATTTTGCTCGCTCGCACCTATACTTACCCTTAAAAAATACAAAGAACTTACAATCAATTTTTTGTAACCAAAATAAAAAACAACACATTCCCAATTCATCATGTCATGAGATCATAAAATTAAGCTAATATTGGTCACAATTTCAATCGATTCAGTTTAATTTGCAGTATTCAAATGCCGAAGCGGTACGAATAAATTCCAATACCAGGCAAATTCTAGGGAACGGTGAAATTGCAAACACGTTTAATAAAATATATAAGTAACAATATTTTTTTAAAAGGATAATGAGGACAGTCTTCACTTGCTTGATATTTTTTATTTCTCCATCAAAGTAAAAATAATGTTATATGCGCAGGTTGACGTCATATATGAATTCGCGTTATTTACTTAGTTCACAGAAATTGAGATGTTTAGTAAATTTATAACAGTGAACTGGAGATCTAAGTGTCAAAAAAGGTGACTTACGGCTTGGTAATACCGTGTAGGTAGTACACTGTACATAAACACCTAAAATATAAACTAAACAAATTACTTGCATAATAGTTACTGAACAAATAACAACACGTACCTATGATTCTGAAACGAAATAGTCTAAATAAGCGTTTACACGACAAAACAATGCTTTCGAATGGGTTTGATAATGAAGGTGTGAATGCACAATGCGTTTTGAAACGTTTCGAAAACGTTTTGCGTTGCGTAATAACTGTACGTCTGAACACCTTAGGGCGACTCCACTGCTCCTCCGGAGTCAACGTCATAATGGCTACGACGTCAGACAATCAGTCGGGGACGTAATACAATGACAAGGGGCTGTTACCCTTGAAACGGTAAACAAATGAACACTAGATGGCGTTCAATTACTTCACCTTGACATTAATCTTTCCTTTTTCTTTTTGTTTAAACTGTTCTTACATATGAGAAGCAAGTCAGTCACTTTTTATTAGCGCTTATATCAGCGAAACGTCTAATTTAATAGATTCCAAATATCTCCAGTTGATTCTATTTTTGAGGGCCTCTGTGGAATGACTTATGAGTATAATAATAATAATAATAATAATAATAATCATTTATTTCAGACATAAATCGTCCATAGTTATATACAAATATGATGAAAATTTTAAATATACAAGATTAAAAATGGAGAATTAAAATATCAATAAATATAATTAGAAATTCTAATTTGATAACATGTCAGTCAAAGTTCACATAAATTTCGGTATATTAACGTATGGGTTAATAGTTAATAGTTTGTATTTTCGTAAACAATAAGAAAAGGCTAAAAATTAGATGAAACGTATTATCCCCAATCCACCATGAATGAAAGTCGTGAAATCTTTATTGACAAAATAAAACAAAATAAAAAAGAACAAGGATCAGATATTTTTTTTTAAAAATCGTGGAAAATAACTGGTATGCGAACTTTGAGACTTTCCCTAATTTACTGGTAAACCCACAATCCATCAACCACCTGGTACTTCCGGTATGAGTGAAGAATCACATCAAATACACATCACCGGCAATTTATTTTTGATTGGGCAATTAATTAACAGTGCATTCACTGTAGCTACGGTGTAAGCTCATAAAGTATAACTTTATGGCTTGGAATTTGTCATTCAGTATTAACGTAAGTCATATATAGTAGTAAAAAGGCATGCTCCTTAAAGTTAAAGTTTGAACTTTGTTACTTTTATTTAAAGTAAACAACTGAGTCTGAAGAATATTACTAATTTTTGGTATGTTTATTTTGTGAAATAATAAGTTGAAGCAGAATTTTTAAGTGTCTGTCCATAGTTATGTGACTAGAATAGAATAATAAAAAAACTGCCATAACATTTAACTGATGTGCTTTAAAGTAAAACACGGTTAAACTGCAAAATGGTCTATTACTTAAAATTACACTTTAAAGAGAGCATGTTAACATTAACATGCAGCCTTTTCTAATCTTAGCATGTTAAGAATTTGGCTTGTTTTCCTTGTGTAATATGTCATGGATGCATCTCCTCTATTTGACCACTTGATTACCTCCCCTGATTTCTGTTACTGTTCAATGTGAGTTTTACTTGTACTTGACTCTGTCTTTCAGTTACATCAAATAATAAACAACTTTTTTTGGGTGATCATCGTTGTTGTAATTCATTTGTAAGGCCCAGTAGCTGTAAACAGAAATCAAGGGGTAAGAAATATTCAATTTAAAATTGGGGCAGTTATTTTATTTGAGAGCTTACCTGCATGAACTTTCATGTATAAATCTATGTAAAGTACAGGTTCTTTAAGTTATCATTATGTCATGAAAAAACATCCTAGACAAATAGTAATCTCATGAAGGTGAATAGGCAGATTTGTTTATTGTGGTAATTAACAAGTTTTAAAGGTTTTTTTAATATATTTGTTAGGCCCAAAAATCATAAATTTTAGAATATAGACAATACTTTTCATGATTTATGAACTTTGTTCAAGTACAGTAGAACCTTGCATTGATAGCTCAAACTCTAAGGGACTTTCCAAATTTGTTCAAGAAATACACTCATTGCTGGTAAACAAAATGGCATATTCACTTGTGGGACTAAGAAAGTGGTTTGAGAAATTGGTGGTAACTGAGCCATTCTGGTTCGAGAAATCGAGATTTGACTGTAAAGTTCAATTTAACAATAAATTGCAGTGTCCCAAGCCAGTAATTTGTATTTTAATTGGTTGTTTCTTAATAGTTCTTTGAGATTTGTGTTCACTTTATTGATATTTTGACATGATAATGTTTTCAGTCAAGAGATAAGAATCTAAATGTTTATGGTACTAAAATGATTTAAGCAATTCTTTTAATTTCAAGGTTTGATTCAAGTTTAGTTGAAATATTTGCTGACCTTTATGCTTTAGCATGTACTTGAAAGTACATCTGAAAATATAAATCCTGCAAATAATTTATCCCAAACATACTATACTTTAAATCTTTTAGCAGTTGTAAATGCAGACAATAAAAACACCATAAATAAACTATTGAACATGTGCAGTAAAATTAAATGCAGGATTTAGATATACAGCTGTAGTTTATATGTGTATATACATTAAAATCAGTGGATAAAACAGAAAAATGAGAGAATCCAATTCAAATTTTCTCTATTTTACTACTGACTGTTTCACTACAGATCTTCAGGTTGATTTGTATACTGTTTCAGTAGTTTAATGATACAATAAACATTAAAAGGAGATAATTAAATGTTCATTATGCATTTTTTAATTTCACAGGAGATATATATCAAATGAATATTTAAAAATTAAAATAAATATCATTTATCATTCACTAAAGGATTTAAAATATTCATATAATGTTCTTCTTCTGTTTACAATGAGTATAAGATGTTTAAAAGATGATATACATAGAAGGGAAAACATACCCTTTATAAGAGATTATAAGAGTTTAAAAGATACACAATGTAACAAGTCTGATCAAATCCAGTTACTTCCCTTTTATCACTTGGAAAAACTCAAATACAATGCATAACAATGTTTGCATACTTTTAGATAATTAAAAAAGAGTGTATTTTCTTATTTACGTCTGTCTATCAGTTTGTTATACATTTTCTTTTTCTTTTTTTTTGTCTGGTTCACCCAGAAAGAAGAATATGCTTAAAAGTATGCATACCAATTAGAAAGGTCCAGCAACAAAATTGTTTTGATTTTTTCCCCTGTTTTCTTTTATGACCAAAACTTTGACTCCATAAAGATAAAACCCAAAAATTTGCTAGTTGTGTGCATACATCAATATTAAATTAAATCATTAAAAGAATATGTGTAGGTGTATTATTCATGTTATGAATCAACAAAACATGTCTCCACTCTGAATGATGTTTTATCTCAGTACCAATTTAGACTATCCCGACTCTCTATTGATTCCATGCTATGAAGGTCTGTCCATTGGATGGAGTAAATTGACCAGTATGTCACTGTTGACCTTTCAGTATCCATTTTAAAATTGCTTTACATGTATTCTAATGGGCCAATTGGAAATCTTTTACACAATTTGTTAATGGTGGATCTTTAATACATGTTTTTGAATTTTATTTGGTGATGTAATAAAAAGGTTTCACAAGGTATATAGTTTCCAACTGATTAAGACATGCTTCTTCGGCTGTCTAGTTAATGCACTATATCGACAGCCAAATGATGTTGAAAATCATAAATTTTAGAGAAAGTAGACTTCCTTACTTAATTGAAATGATTTGAGGGTACATTTTGTTCAGGCATTGGTATCATTCCAAATGTGGTAATCAGTAAATTTTGAGATTGTAATTTATCAAATAAGATAAGTTTTACAGCTGTCATCTCTGATCTGTCGGCCTTTTGTCCGTGGATAAGATTGGCTGATTGATCGCTAGAAGTGGGTCTCATTTTCATTAGTAAAGGCTTTTGTACTGTCCAGATAAATTTGATTACAGCAAAAAAAAAACACACCGACTTTCACAGATGAGCTTATTTCTGGATGTTAATATAATTTTGTGGTAGAAGATATTTAACTTCTTCAGATATTGCTACATTTTTTTTATCTGATACTTCTTTACTGTGTGAGTTTCTCCCTAAACACATATTTTTTATTTTTTGTTTTGTCTGTATCAGGAAAAGAACATCTAAGCATGAGTAGAATTTTAAAACAATTTGTCTGTGTAGTCAACTTTTTAAAAAATCTTGAATATGACTCATAAATTTAACTTTTATGGAAACTATTTACCTTACATGGAGGCTGTATTGATTAGTGGCAATATGATTGAAGAATTAGCTGTTTTAATTCAGTTGAATATTCTGTATAAAGATTACATAACTATTTTTAAACACTGGGATTCTTTCGCTTCAAAAACAATTCATTACTTTTTGTGGGTATTGAATTTCTTGATTTAGTGAAAATGTTTTGTTTGGAGGATACAGTATTTTGTCATACATGTATATTGTTGGTTTTAGTTCATGCACAAAAATCACAAAATTTGGAGTCCAATGAAATATAGTGATTTGGAATACGTATATGTATAATATAGTATTGTCTTAAATGGGTATTGTTACTCCACTAGACAAAAAAAAGATTTTTTTTTATTATTAATTTATATATGACTACAAATAAGCATAAAGAACTGCAATAATCAAGATGGTGGAAAATGTGTTATTTAATAAATGCTGTTGCTGGAAACTATATGTCATAAAATAGTGAAGGCTGCTATTGAGTTTCAGAGTTGATAAGCTCAAAAATGGATGTTGTGCCAACATCTATGATTAAACCATTTGATTTTCATAGGGGAGGGGTGCTAGAAAGAAATTTGAAAATTGCAGGCTCCAAAATGTGGTGAAAAAAGGCTGACAAGAGTGTTGAAAAAGAAAATAGGATTGTATATCACAATTAACCAGATGGTAGCACATTTTGAAGAAATGAAATTGCAAGAAAAAAAGAATACAAAATCAGTAATGCCATGAAAGAAATTTCCATGATCCAAGAGCATTTCCTTGCTCCCCTAAAAATCAAATGATTTCTTCTTTAATACCATATTTTAGTAGAATAATACAAGTTCACATCACCTTTATTTCTTTGATTGTGGTTCTTCATGTTAAAAGTTGCAGTCATGCCTTCAGTAATGAGTTAAATATTGACATCTTAGAGGAATCCCTGGATCTTTATGTTTCAATAAGTAATACATGAAGAACAACAATTAAATATCAATAATTTTTAAAATCATGGAATTATACATTTACAAACCACATGCTAATGGTTTATAAAGCCTCTTGCTACAGAACATGGAATTCCAGAAATTGTTTGCTGGTAAAATAAATCTGTAAACCTAATCAGTCATTTAAGACATTTGGTAAATTAAATCTGACAAAGACAGCAGTTGAAATGTCTCTGAGGATTAATGCATTAAGTTTCTGATTTTGAAATATCAAGACTCTTTGACAGTCCTTTAGGCTTTTGAAGAAAATAAACGAGGGAGTGAAAACAAATGGAATACGGTAAATAGTATTTGTGTACATATCTGAATTGTGATCAGTAATTGTTACCCTCATTGACTGTGTAAACAGTGACCGTATTGTCATTCTGATCATGGAATTAATCTTGTTACTGGTTCCTATGAGGATTATTGTACAACTAAATTCAATTATTTCCTTCTTGACAACATGAAGAAGTGAAAATCTGGAGTAGGGAAAAGTTGACTATTTTAAGGTAAGAGTATTTTTTTTAATTGTTCTGGCAGTGTTGGTGGCTTCTGAAGTGGTATATGATTTTGGCTTGCAAGTGAATTATTGCACCATCTTAATGAAGACCGCATAGCACTGATAAGAGCTGTTAATTCCAAAGACGTGGAACTAGGTTGTGTGTAGCTTTGGACTCCTGTATTCAGAATGGATTAAAAGTTTTGGATAAAAAGTAAACAAATTTAGAATTTAATCACAAATTTAAATATTACAACTGTGCAGAATCATTTTGATAGATTTTTAGTCCCCTAGCGGCAATGCCAAAGGGACAATAGGTTTGCAGTCTGTCCATCCGTCAGTGCATCTGTCGTCCATCCTATCAATCACACTACAGTTTTCCAGAATTTTTTCAGAAACTGTTTAACCAACTGATCTTAATTTTGGGATGAGCTTATAATGTTTGAGTTTTATGCTGATTTGATAATTTGTGTGAGAGTTATTGGTCTTGGAAATAGAAATTATTGCCTAAATGTTAGTTTCCTGGAATGTTTTTGCAAACCTTTTTACCAACTGATCTTATTTTTGGTATGTGAGCTTATAATGATGAGCTATAGATCAAGTTTGAATTATTGTACCCCTTGCAAACATAGTTTCAGGATTTTTAGGAATCACCTTGTCCATACATCTGCATCTGATTCACATAGTCAAGGATCATATGGTGTGTTTTCTCACAGCTCTAGCCGGTAGGGGACATTGTATTGCTGAGCAATATTCTCAGAATGCTTGTTAAATGTTAATATATAATTATAGAGAAAAAGAGAAGATTCATGAGAAATAACATTTCTGTTTAAATTTCAGATGTAATTTGATACATTAAATATCAATTTATCTCTGTGCTAACAAGGTATTGACAAATGATACAAAACTGTTTGAAAAAAAAGGTTTTACCTATTACTTTCGGTTTCACCATTATGATGTGTAATTATGTTCCATTTTACATTGAATGAAAGCAATGCTTGTGATTTGGAAGCATTATAATTGGCTAATTTATTTAATAACCTGGATAAATTTGTGTTAGTTAATCGACAATCAAATAACAGTTCATGTCAAAAGTATAATTATAGCACAATAAAAATATCCCCAATGTATTTATATTAACAGAAAACTGTGGATTTCTGTAGATTGACAAATAATAATATCAGAATGTTTATTGCTTGTGTTTGATTCATACTATGGAAAACCGTGATTTTAGTTATTAACTAATGGAACTATCTCTTTACTGGACATATATGCTTAGGACAAATCAATGATTGACTTGACTTTCCTTATTTTTGATGTGACTGGAAAAATTGATACATTGTTTTAGCATTTTGATAGAGGTTTATGGTTTTTTGACATTGGTAAGTGTGATTTTCTTTGGTTTTTAAAATGCAGTAGTTCTAGTCGGAAAAGTGCAAGTTTGAAAAGAATTAATATTACATAAAAAACTAAACATGTATTTTGTGAAATTTGTATCATATGTTCAACAGGAGAACTAGTACTCTCATATATTTGGTGTTTTATTATATTGTCATTATAACAATCTAAGTTTTTGGATTTTAGATAAATTTGGATGAAATTCTGTTCTGTTTTATATGAGGAGCAAATAAACATTAGATCATTACCAGCATTAAATCACTTCTAAATGAATTGAGTTTCTTTTCAACCTACAACTGATTTTTATGCATTGAACAACAAAAATATGTGTAAAATTTCATGATATAATATTTTATTGAAATTACTTTCATTAGAAAGATTGAAGAAAAATTAAATTGATTTTGGTTATCAATGCATAAATAAACATATGCAAGGATGAACTGGACTTTCTGTAACATTTTTTTTTTGCACAAAGGAGACAACTCAAACTATGTGTATTTAGAACCCTGAAATGTATTTGGATCACATCTTGGTTAAAAAGAATAAATAAATACCATTAATTTAACAATTATAAATTATTGATACATAATTACTGAATGAACAACTCTTAACTTAAAAAGTTCTTCTAAAGTCTTATAAGTAAATACTTCGATATTATGAAAGGTCATACTGCCACCTGTCTTATTGGGCCAGATCTCTTATGTATTAACCTGTTGTAGTGCAGTTTTACCTCCCATGAAAGGCAAATTCCTTTATCCAATCAAAGATCACATTTTTCTGTTTAAAATATTATTTTTTCTCTGTTGTAAGGCCAAATCATTACAACATATAGTATTTATATATATATATTTATCATATACTTATACTAAATAAAGGAAAATTGCATGTACGATACTGACAGAACATTGTCAGCTGTATTTTCTACCATGATGATATCGATGATATTGGTCATGTGACCAGAAAAAAATTCTTCACCACTGTTGAAATATAAGATAAAGCGTTTAAAACATGTCAAAATCCCTATCACACGCCGTATCATCCGTTGGGCTGATATTGAAATCTAGGAGTGATACAGATTTTGCCATGTATTATTCTCTATATGTATATATAAATATCATATACTGCCAGATTGTATTTTATTCACTTCGTGTTATTTTCGAGGATGGATGTTGTTTACTGTTTGTTTGTTTAGTTGGGGTTTAACGCCGTTTTCGGCACATTTTGGCCATTTTGCGGCGGCCAGTTTTTATTGGTGGAGGGAGCCGGAGTACCCGGAGAGAACCACCGACCTTCGGTAGGAAAATTGGCAATCCTTGTCAATTAAGATCAGAGTCGAACACACCCCGCCACAGGTGAGATTCGAACTCACAACCCCAGCGTTGACAGGCTAGTGATCAGTAGTAGTCATGACGAACTACCTAGACCACTCGGCCACCGAGGCCCCGATGTTGTTTACTTATTTGTCTGTGATTGTTGACCTTCCTGGCAACAAAAAGCTTGAATGATTATAGTATAACTAATCTTGGAAATTTCTGAAATCTACAACAAGTGACTGAATAACACATTAATTCAGGAAAAAGGGCACAGCTCATGAGTGACTTTCAAGTGTTCTTCTGTCATGAGATGTAGATTTTTGATATTGGAATTTCAAGATTAGTTATTCTGTTTATTCCATTAACATTTTCAAATTTTGATAAGGAAATACAAAGGAATATGTTTTTTATGTTAGTATGTGTCAATGTTTGTATAGAAACGGTGTTGTTGACACCTATTGTTATGTTACTTCCTGGAGTGAAATATCACACTTGTTCATGGGTGAAATATCAAATTTTCCTTCATTCTGGTATTTCACCAACTCAGTGTACTCCACTTAGAAACTGTTTTCCTTCTGAAGGAGATGCATATGTGTATGTTTGTCAACTTTTGAATAAAACATACAATATCAGCCATGAAGGGGCCTTGGTGGCCAAGTGGAATAGGTAGTTCATGACTACTAATGATCACTAGCCTGTCAACATTGAGTTTGTGAGTTTGAATCTCACCTGTTGTGGGGTGTGTTTGACTTCGATCTCAATTGCCAATTTTCCTTCTGAAGGTCGGTGGTTCTCCTGGTACTCTGGCTTCCACCACCAGTAAAAACTGGCCGCCACGAAATAGCCAAAATGTGCCAAAAACAGGTTAAAGCCCAACTAAAAAGAACAATCGGCCATGAAAAATTGTTATGAGTGTACAAAAAAACACCCTAATTTAATCTTTTCAACTTAACCATCAGGCAGCAGTCAGTACAAAAAATGTGAGGAATTTTTTATATATTTATTTAAAAAAAAAAACCACACAACTGCTGAAGTGATAAAATACTGTTAAATGTCAATGAAAAATAACTTTATTATGCCTTTGATATTTTAATCACAGAATTACAGAATTATGTTATAGTAGATAGGAAAATATAAGGATTTTGGATTTGATTGAATAAATGGGTGAACCTACATGTAGTACATTAGTACAACCAATTCTTTTGATTGCTTTTAAGTCTTTGTAAACCTCCCAAGTACAACTGCATAGTATTTCTATATTGAATTTGGTGGTAAACTTCATTTGTTAGTATTTATATATCTAAGACCTTTTCCCACTATAGATTTTTATAACTTTTTAAAGCATACTGTATTGTTTTAATTCTAGGAGGTACACTAAAGATGTCTTCAGATGAAGAAGTACTGTTTGATGATGTCTATGAATTGTATGAAACCATTGGAAAGTAAGTATAGATACTTAGGAAAGCAAAGATTAAAATACAAAACAATTGTCTCCCAATGCTACAAAAAAAAATAATGAAATGGATAACAATGAAAGGCCAACAATGATGTTCCATTAATACAATGCCACACAACAGACAAAAATATTACATAAAAAGAGCACCAAACACAAACACAACAGAGAGTCAGGATAGTCTGAAATAGTACAGACACTGGACAGTGGTAGGTGAAACTAGTTAAAAAATAAAATACAAAAAATGATGCAGTAATTAACCGTATTTCCTTTAATTTTGATTTCTTGTTGCTGATCAAGGATAAAAATGTTAAAACCAAAACAATAGCCCCAAAGTTTTATGATAGAATTGAGCTGGTTATATTGTAAGGTTTTAATTACCAGCTTATATCAGTTTTCTTTAAATAATATTTTTTCATGTACAAATAAATATGTACATTGTTTTTGGTTTTTGGTGCCATAAATTAGTGCTTGTCTTTTGGTGTGGCTTTTAACAATGAAGGCTACACTAACAATCCCCTAGATAATATAATTTTTCTTCTTCTTCAATCCTATGGGATGGTGTCTGACTGAAACTTTCCATATATTTTATATTTCCTATGGGATGGTGTCTGACTGAAACTTTCCATATATTTTATATACTGAACCGCAAAAGAAACGTCGCACAAAATGACATGTTCACATACATTTATTTCAAAGTGACATTTATATATTTTAAATTAATTTTTACAAAATTTAATGAATGATTTACAGTCTTTTGGTTACAATGTTCACAAAAACGTCACAATTGTCGCAACGTCACATGTTTTCAATGCTGTGCTCCCACGTCCGTTAATAACGTGTATGTCCTCCACCGGCACCAATTACTGCGGCACATCTTCGGTACATGCAGTTGATGAGCCGATTAATAAACGCCATCGGAATATGTGCCCATACTCTCTGAAACGCTTGTGAAAGTTCAGCTGCAGTTGTCGGACTTGGCTGCTCATTATTCAACCGTCTTTGAACTTCGTCCCATAAATGTTCAATAGGGTTTAAATCTGGACTCAAAGCCGGCCAATCCATAACATTAATGTTATTCTGCTGTAGGAAGTCTCTTGTGGCTCTTGCGGTATGCGCACGTGCATTGTCCTGTTGGAAAGTCTTGTTTTGATGACGTGCGAAATGGGGCTGAACATGGGGTGTCAAGACTTGGTCGATGTAACGGGCAGCTGTTACGCCATTTCCTCTGCCTGGGCCAAGGTTCTGAAAGATGACTGGACCAAGTTTAACGTTAAGGCCGATTCCACCCCATACCATGATGCTAGGTCCTCCCCACGCGTCTGTTTCCAGAATGCAGCTGTCTTCGTAACGTTCCCCGCGTCTTCTCCACACTCTGGTTCTGCCATCGGCTGTTGAAATGCAGTAACGGCTTTCGTCAGAGAAGATGATGTTATGCCATTGTCGATTTCGCCAATTCTGTCGCTGAGTGGCCCACTGAAGACGAGCTTGACGGTGTCGAGGAGTAAGAATAGGTCCTCTTGCTGGACGGCGACATCTCATGTTTCTAGCAGCTAATCGCCGACGAACCGTATCATCACTTATGGGTCGTCCATATGTTCCAACAGTGTTTCTGGCAGTTTCGGCAGCTGGGGTGAACCGATTCATCAAATGGTGACGAACAATGCCTCTATTCTGCCTAGGGGTAGTGACTTGGGGTCTACCACTCCGTGGACGGTCATTTGTGCTGTTTGTTGCATTGTACCATGTCCGTAGACGTTCAATTGTTCGAACAGCACAGTTTAAGTCGTTGGCAATAACTCTGGCAGATTGCCCAGCATCCAATCGACCAATGGCCTGTTCTCTCTGTTGTGGAGTCAGACGTGGCATAGCTTCTGTGTCAACACTGATACTAACACTCTTTAATTTTCTCCGGCCTTTTATACCCATAAAGGAGCGTGAATTTCACGAACATTTAAGATTTAAGAAAATTTACCGCCAAGTGTGTCCCACGAGCGGTTTTAGGTACGGTCGCTCTACGATATCAACTGAAAATTATTCAGCCGAAAATTTAATTCACAGGTAATTTAATCTTACCTCGTGATGTAATCGTAATACTGATTATATAAAAATCATTAATTAATATTTATTTTGAATTTTGCTAACATTTTGAAAAAGCGACGTTTCTTTTGCGGTTCAGTATATTTCCTATGGGATGGTGTCTGACTGAAACTTTCCATATATTTTATATTTTCTATGGGATGGTGTCTGACTGAAACTTTCCATATATTTTATATTTCCTATAGCATGGGGTCTGACTGAAACTTTCCATATATTTTATATTTCCTATGCAATGGTGTCTGACTGATAGTTTCCATATATTTTATATTTCCTATAGGATGGGGTCTGACTGATACTTTCCATATATTTTATATTTCCTATTCGATGGTGTCTGACTGATAGTTTCCATATATTTTATATTTCCTATAGGATGGGGTCTGACTGATACTTTCCATATATTTTATATTTCCTATAGGATGGGGTCTGACTGAAACTTTCCATATATTTCATATTTCTTATGGGATGGTGTCTGACTGAAACTTTCCATATATTTTATATTTCCTATGCGATGGTGTCTGACTGATAGTTTCCATATATTTTATATTTCCTAAGGGATGGTGTCTGACTGATAGTTTCCATATATTTTATATTTCCTAAGGGATGGTGTCTGACTGATAGTTTCCATATATTTTATATTTCCTAAGGGATGGTGTCTGACTGATAGTTTCCATATATTTTATATTTCCTAAGGGATGGTGTCTGACTGATACTTTCCATATATTTTATATTTCCTATGGGATGGTGTCTGACTGATACTTTCCATATATTTTATATTTCCAGCGGGATGGTGTCTGACTGGTAATTTCCATATATTTTATATTTCCAGCGGATGGTGTCTGACTGATAATTTCCATATATTTTATATTTCCTATGGGATGGTGTCTGATTGATAATTTCCATATATTTTATATTTCCTATAGGATGATGTCTGACTAATACTTTCCATATATTTTATATTTCCTATGGGATGGTGTCTGACTGATACTTTCCATATATTTTATATTTCCAGCGGATGGTGTCTGACTGATAATTTCCATATATTTTATATTTCCAGCAGATGGTGTCTGACTGATAATTTCCATATATTTTATATTTCCAACAGGATGGTGTCTGACTGATAGTTTCCATATATTTTATATTTCCTATGGGATGGTGTCTGACTGATACTTTCCATATATTTTATATTTCCAACAGGATGGAGTCTAACTGATAGCCATATATTTTATATTTCCTATGGGATGGTGTCTAACTGATAGCCATATATTTTATATTTCCTATGGGATGGTGTCTGACTGATACTTTTCATATATTTTATATTTCCAACAGGATGGTGTCTAACTGATAGCCATATATTTTATATTTCCTATGGGATGGTGTCTGACTGATACTTTTCATATATTTTATATTTCCAACAGGATGGTCTCTAACTGATAGTTTCCATATATTTTATATTTCCATGGGATGGCCAACCGTGTCTGACTGATACTTTCCATATATTTTATATATTCATTTAAATTAGGTTTTAGTTTTCATGCTCCTTCTTTCTAGATTTTGTTAGTACCCAACTTTTTTTCTAATTTTTATGCTAATGTAATACTATTTGGATATGGACTTGTACTAGAGAGAACTTGGTCAAAATAATTAGATTAGAAACACTGATCATACTAGATATGGTTAATTAGAGCTTACAAATTGATATGAGATTTGAATAATCAAAAAATCACAATCATAATTTATATTCATGAGGACTTCCGAAAAACCAAATAGCTGTTTACAGACGGCAGGTAATTAATTACAAGAAGAATTGATTTTTAGCAGTTTTCAGTCAAATTGGCTTTTAAATTGTCATTTTATTTTCATGTTTTATAACTTTGTCAATTAGAGTTATTAGATCCTATGAAAATAAAGATTATATGTGGCAGTTCTGAGCTTTTGAGGCGTGAAAAAACGTTATAAGTCTCGTTATTGTAATTGTTGGTAATTAGAGATTTTTTAGAAATTTTTGTAGTGAGAATTCCATGTTGATTATCTAATTGTAACAGATATATTACGCCTGGAATATAAAATAAAGCAGAAAATAATTTTTGCTTTGGTTTTCCAACAAAAAATTTCAGTTATTAGTAGGGCAAGCGGTTGTGCCAGGGTAGGTCCAAATCAGTGGTGAAAGAAAACTCAGTTTGCTGCCAATTGACAACTTAATGAAAACTTATTTGAAATATGTGTATCCTAATGTTATTTCTCTTGGAGTTTTTATACGACCGCAAAATTTTTGCGGTCGTATATTGGTATGACGTTGGCGTCGTCGTCGTCGTCGTCCATCGGAGTCTGTAGACATTTGGTTTTCGCACTATAACTTTAGTATAAGTTAATAGAAATCTATGAAATTTAAACACAAGGTTTATGACCACAAAAGGAAGGTTGGGATTGATTTTGGGAGTTTTGGTCCCAACAGTTTAAGAATTAGGGGCCAAAAAAGGGCCCAATAAGCATTTTTCTTGGTTTTCGCACAATAACTCTAGTATAAGTAAATAGAAATCTATGAAATTTTAACACAAGGTTTATGACCATTTTTTGGAGTTTTGATCCCAACAGTTTAGGAATTAGGGGCTAAAAAAGGGCCCAAATAAGCATTTTTCTTGGTTTTTGCACAATAACTTTAGTATAAGTAAATAGAAATGTATGATATTATCTTGGTGGGCTAAGGGAGGTAATCCAAACACATTTAATTTTTTTCTCATTTCATATTTCATAAATTAAAAAGGAAATTTCAAATTTCTTTTAGCAAAAAAAGGGGGGTTACAATAAATTTTATTGCTTTTTGGTTTTTTTTTTTTTGGGAGGGGGGGGGGGGGGTCAATGTGCAACTTCATAGTGTATTGCACAAAAGCTAAAAAAGGGGTAAATTATTTATTTTTTTTTTTGGGGGGGGGGGGGAATTTTCAATTGCACAGTATTGCACAATAGCAAGAAATCTTCAATTGCACAGTATTGTGCAATAGCAAGAAATTGATATGTGTGCCCAATTTTAAATTTTAAATTGGTTATTTCTGATTTATATATAAAAACAAATAATACTGATATTGTTTGAATAGGTAAATTAAAAAATTTTAAGTTCTTAGACCACATTAATTCTGTGTCAGAAACCTATGCTGTGTCAAATATTTATTCACAATCCAAATTCAGTCTCGTTGGGGGGGTTGTCAGGTCATAATACGTAAAGCCTGACCGCGGACCATAGTGGGTAACGTGTTTGGAGAATGCCACACTCCCTGCACGCTAAAGACCCCTTCTGTAGTTTTCGAAAAAGAGTAGGCTGATGGCCGCTACAGGAGGCTAAATTATCCGACCCTACCCAACCATCCTCCTTTTACAGTGGCAGTCAAAATTGGTTCCCCTTTGTGTCCCATCCCACCCCTAATTGAATTGTTTGATAAATTGAACTGGTTCTCGTCATGAAGATGCATGAAATATTTGCCACTGGACGTTAAGCAACAATCAATCAATCAACCAAATTCAGTGCTGTATCAAGCTTGAATGTTGTGTCCATACTTGCCCCAACTGTTCAGGGTTCGACCTCTGCGGTCGTATCAAGCTGCGCCCAGCGGAGCATTTTATTGGCACTTTATTACTTTTATTATATGGTCACATTGGTATTCAAATTTTTTATACCCACACTCACAAGTGGGGACTATACTGCATTCACCTTGTCTGTTCATTTGTTTGTCCGTTTGTCTGTTGATTCGTCCGTTTGTCTGTAAATTCATCCATTCATCCACAAACATTTTTATCACCTTTTTCTCAGCTTCTATTGGGCAGAATGATTTCATAATTGTAGCTTTTACATGATGAGTTGTATGTTGTCTCCTATTTTCAGTTCTGCCGGACCCAAACTTCCTGTTTGACGGGACTTTGACTTTGTAAGAATACAATGTTATAAATAAAAATTTATCTCACATTTTTCTCAGCTTCTACAGGCCAGAATAATTTCATATTTTGTGTGTAGCTTTTACATGATGAGTTGTACGTTGTATCCTATTTTTTGTCGAACACCAACTTCCTGTTTGACAGGACTTTGATGAATGGGAGTATCCTTAGTACGACATAGCATGCAACTTATTGTTAATTTTGATTTTTTCAAAAATAGTTTAGACAAAGCTTAGCAGTATTGTATTTATTTTTAATATAGTTTTGACAAAATGCTTTAATTTATCAGTTAATGTTTTTAAATAATTATTGTTTTTTTTTTAATTTATTTCTCCTGTTAGATATTACACCATCTCATGACTAAATTGGCTTTGTTTATCGGTTGCATGTACATGATGACACTTGCATTTACCTAACTTTCTTTTTGGCTCTTAATTTTACATTTGATTGTCTGGCTGTTTGGTCCTTATGGGTAATGATTTCCTTTAAAATGAAGACACATTTCCTCTTAGATGCAAAAATAAATAATAATCACTAAAACTATTATCAGCGGTCTACATAAATTTGTAGTTGTGTATTAAAGAAAAAAGTTTCTAGATTTGTAGTTGTGTATTAGAGAAAAAGGTTTCATAATGCTAAAGGTGATTTAAGAATTTTGGGTCATTTAACCCAAATGATCTGATCAATTGAAATATTGTCCTCATAGAGCATCTTTTGTTCATCTATTGTCTGCTAAATTTTCACATTTTGACCTTTTCCTCTGAAACCCTATTGCCACATAATCTGAAACTTGGAATTAAGAATTTATGGTCTGACATTTATAAACTTGGCATTTTTTGTTCTGTTTAAGCACTAATCTGCTTGAATGAAAAATAATTCCTTATTTATGAAACAACATGGTCGGTTGAACTGAAACTGGGTGTGAAGGATCTATAAAAGAACCTTCAAAATTTTTTATATTTCGACCAGGTTGAACAACTAACATCTGCTTCATGATAAAATTCCCTATTTCAGATTGTACAAATTTAAAAAATATTGACCCTGAAACTGCAAAGCCAAATAAACTGACACTGCACTTTGTATGAATTATCAATTGAATGACTCTTATAAAGTTTTAAAATTTTGTTGCAGTCAGAAAACTAAAATGGTTACTAAGCTAAATTAATGTTACTGATTTGTGTAAAAAATTCTTCTTCTCTGAAGCTACTTTGGTAAATAATCTGAAACTTGACATTTGTATGCGTTTCTCTTTCAAACAACTAACATTACTGTCATTGGATTTTCTAGTTTAATTAGTAAAATTTCCAAAATTCCAGGTTTCCTCAACTGTTGGGACCAGTGAATTCAAACTTATTATAAAACAGTTTGTCTTGTCTTGGTTGAGAACCAATATAGGACTCAGATGTTCAGTATCTAGTTCATTAGATATTTTTAGTCATTTTTATGTCCCATTAGCAAAAGTTTTGAGACATAAGGATTTTCGGTAAGTGCATCCATCAGTTCATTCATCCATTTGTCTGTCCCGCCACAGGTATATTGTGACATCATTATTAAATTTGGTACACATTTACATCATACTATGAACTTTCTAAAACATATGCCATTTTAAGGTTTCAACGTAAATCATCAGGTTATGGTTTGCTTTGAAGCTGTTTTGTCTGTGAAGATGGGGGTCACATCATATGAAACTTGGTAAACATGTTAATCATGATATGAACTTTTTAAAATTCAAGCTGTTTGAAGGTTTTGACCTAAATATCATGGGTCAGTGAACATGGGAAATGTGATGGCAATTCTTCAGGTAAAGTTTTTTGTTTAAGGTTTTTTTCTATGAAAATTGGGTCACATCATCATTCATCATGAAACTTAGTACACATTTACAATCATGATACGAAAATTCTAAAATCCATGCTTTTTTATGGTTTAGACTTCATTGAACATAGAAAATGTAATGCTGCTGACTGATCAGGTTTAGGTTTTCGTTGAACCTTTTTTATATGAAGATGGGTTACACATGCCCAAGGCGGGACATTAGTGTCAATCCTGACATATGTTCTTGTTCAAAGTAAAAGCTTGTTTATGCAAGTTAGAAAAAAAACAAACCAGTGTAAAAATTTATAAAACCTATACATAACATTTTTATCATTTAAAGCTAATACATGTATTTAAGTTTATTGAGATCTAAATCTATAAACAAAGGCATTTTTCTAAATAAGAAAAAGTTTGAAATAAATATATTTATGAATTCCAGGAGTTCCATTCTGCCACTGATGTAGACTTAAATATGTTGAATCTTCCTCATCTTGGCTTTTTATCTTCCCTGTCCTAAAAGTACATGTGAGCTTTTGCCATCACTTGGCGTCCGTCGTAAACCTTTTCAGAGATCTTGTCCTCTTAAACCACTGAACCAAATACAGCCACACACAGTCTGAATGATCCTTAGGATATCTAGAATAAAGTTCATGTTTTATTTTCTTGTCCCTCAAGAAACATGGCCACCATGGCTAAAAATAGAACATAAAGGGGGGGGGGTAAACTGCAGTTTTTGGCTTATATCTCAAAAACAAAAACATTTAGAGCAAAACTGACATGGGGTAAAGGGGCCTCGGTGGTCGAGTCGTCTAGGTAGTTCGTCATGACTACTAATGATCACTAGCCTGTCAAGACTGAGGTTGTGAGTTCGAATCTCACCTGTGGTGGGGTGTGTTCGACTCGGATTGCCAATTTTCCTACCGAAGGTCAGTGGTTCTCTTCGGGTACTCCAGCTTCCTCCACCAATAAAAACTGGTAGCCACGAAATAGCCAAATGTGCTGAAAACGCCGTAACCCCCAACTAAATAAATAAATAAACATGGGGTAAAAATGTTCATCAGGACCTGCTTTAAAATTTTCAGGCGAATCAGTCAACCCTTTGTTGGGTTATTGCCCCTGAATTGTTAATTTTAGGAAAATTTGCAGTTTTAGGTTGCTGTCTTGAATATTATTATAGATAAAGACAAATTGTAAACAGCAAAAATGTTCAGATCTCCAAATAAGTCAAACATGACCAAAATCATCAATTGACCCCTTATGGGAGTTTTTGTCCTTTAAAGACAATTTTTCAAATTTTTTTCATCATCTTTTTAAACTTTAAAAAATCTTCTCCTCTGAAACTACATAATCAATTTCAGCCAAACTTAGTTTGAAAGATTCTTGGGATATGTAATATAAATTTTGTTTTATTTTCTTGTCCATCGAGAAACATGACTGCAGTGGCTAAAAAATTTAACATAGGTGAAAATGCACTTTTTGGTTCTATCTCAAAAACTAAAGTAGTTAGAGCACATATGACATGTAGTAAAAATGTTTATGAGGTCAAGATCTACCTGCAATGAAATTTTCAGATGAATCGGTCAATCCATCTTTGGGATTTGTTAATTTTAAGGAAATTTTGCAGTTTTAGGTTATAAACTTTGTGTTTGTTTCTAAGATACTTTAAGCAATAGGTTAACTAAATCATCTCACATTGACTTCATGTTCATTCATCATTAAAATGTTAATTTAATGTAAAGTTTATATAAACTTATTTTTTTTTAATTTCAAAATAAATTCAATTATAAACACTAAAATAGGTGAGACATTTCAGTTTGTGAAGTAATATCTGTCTTTTCAATATTAAACCAAGAATAAGAAATATCAAGGCCGCACAAGATAAATTAATTGTTTTAGTATGATTTTTTCACTTAAAAATTTTGTGATACTTTGCCTGATTTTACATAATAATGATATTCATTTAGTCCTTTTGCTTCAGATACTATGTTTTAGAAAAATTCACCTTTTTCCCAACTGTTATTGTGAAAATGTCAATTGCCAAAATATATTTGAGAGAAAAAAATTTAAACATTGTTCACCTGTTCTGTTGTTTTGATCAGAAAAAGAGAAGGAATAAGTTTTGTGTGGTTCATTGTGCAAAATGTATACTGGGGAGTTCTAAAACCCTGTTCACATTTTTACTTTGTAACTATTTCAGCATTTACAAATAATTTGCATTAATAAAATATTTTAATTGCTAGTCACTTTTCAAGAGGTATAGGATTGACATCCAGATTAACTAAATGTAGAGTCAGTGTATGTGAACATATAATATGATCACTTCTACTTTTTTCAGAGAATTACATATGTTTGGTAGTCCAATAAAAATAGTTGTTTGGAACTTTCTTAAAAATTACAGGCCTGACATTATTCCATGAAATTTACCACAGTCACAAGTGCAATATCTAAAATTTCAGTTGTTTTATTTAATAACTGTTTGTCTAGACGTTCTCTTTCCATAATTGTTTGCTTGGTAGATACAGTTCTGAAATATAATTGTCAGAGATTCTTCCAGGAAGTTTACCAAATTTACCAAAAGTGCAGTTCCCTTTAATTGCCATTACTATTCTGATCACATATATATGTATAAATGATTGCAAGGTACTATTCTCATTGGTTGATCACAGTTCTATATAGACATAAGATTACACTCACACAATATCAGTTGATCAGAGGCAGGCGAACGTATCAATTGCATATTGTTAAATTTGTCTTTGTATTTACAAAATGCAGTTAATTAACGACATACCGTTTAATTAAGAAATGTTAATGGAATTAATTATTATGTTCAATGGATTTGATCACATTGAAGATCTCAAGCTTGCTGTGTAATTTGTAAAATAAAAAAAATAAAACAATAAAAAAATACAAAATCATAACGAAGTAATACAGTTACAGATTTTATTAGGGTTGCCTCCCTTTGTATACTACTAAATTATAAGAAAATTGTCATTTGTCTGTTTCGGAGTAATGGTGTAGGCTGCTTGCTGTTGCCGGCCTATACTTGTGTGCCCTGTGTCCTTTTAGTCGTTTTTCCGCTTTTTTACCTCCACATCTTATATCTACAACATGTATAAGGACTATGGGGTACCAGTGAGACTAGAATACTATTTCAAAATGTTATCTGAGAATCTAGTTGGAATTCCAATAACTGTATTTTGACTATGTACATATTCTTATCATAATTCTTAAAAACATACTAGCCAAAATGGAAAATATAGTTATATGCATAAAATGAAGATCCTTTTTATCCCTTTCTTTTGAAACTCTGGACCAAATTTAAAAATGCAAAATTTATATACCAAAAAAATACAGAGCAGATATCCCTTTTCCAAAAATATGCACACTATAAAAAATTATTTTGTCATTAAAATTATAACCCTAAAACAATAGAGGCAGTTTAAGTAATAAATGCTGAATATAGGAATTTACCATTCATGTTGGATCCCTGGACCAAAATAAAAAATTTGTAATCATTTGGCATGTCTACAAATTAAACAATAATTATATTAAATAAAAGATGCAAAAGCTTAATTTCAAAATGGTATGAGTTCAAGTCCAATGTATGATGTAGAACTTGATCCGGTACATCTACACACTACAGGTATATGCAGCATATTTTGGGATTTATGATTTGAATTTTATTAACTAGAGTAAGGGCAGTCTGACCTACTTATTGTGCTTCATTGAATAAGGTTAAATTTTACATCTAAGTTCAGATGTCTGATACCAAGAGAGATACAATCATATTACTTGGTGTGAGCGTACATCTCAGGATGTAACACAGCCTACCACCAAAATTAGGTCACTCTGACCTACTTATCGCTTTGTATTGACTTAGGTTAAGTTTTACGTCCAAGTTCAGTTCTCCAATACCAAGGGACCTACAATCATATAACATGGTGTGAGGATGCATCTCACTGAGTAACACAGCCTCCCACCAAAGTTAGGTCACACTGACCTACTTATCGCGCTTCATTGACTTAGGTTATGTTTTACGTCTAAGTTCAGTTTTCTCATACCAAGCGACCTAAAGTCATATTACTTGGTGTCAGGGTGCCTTTCGGGGAATAACACAACCTCCGACCAACATTAGGTCACTCTGACCTACTTACTGTGCTTCATTGACTTAGGTTAAGTTTTACATTCGAGTTCAGTTCTCTGATACCAAGCGACCTACAATCATTATTTGCTGTAAGGGTGCATCTCAGGGAGCTACAAATTTCTGGTTGTTTGTTAAAATCATCCAGTATTACTTTTGAACTTTCATTTTGTGTGTCATTTTAGAGTGTTAGATGATGTATGAAGAAAAACTTAATTAACATATTTTTTATGAATCACTAACAATTTTAATATTTTTTAGTTTTCTCTGAAATATCCATTGGAATTTCTTAGTATTGAGCTGGAGTTATTTTTCTTTGACTGGAATGTACCAGAAAAAAGCTAAATCTATACAAGTACTTGTCTATAAAAGACACCTAAGCGGCATCGATTATGTGACTTTTGTATACAGGTACTCTTCATGCAGAGGTTTGTTCATCATAGTACCCTTATGGCATAATTAAGTTTGTATCAGATGTCCTGAGCAGGACTATAATGATCTTTATTGAGAATAGTTGTATTTGTCATAAAGAATCTTGATCACAAATCATTTTACACTGTGTGCATTTTGATATTGCTATCAGATTTTTATAAGTTAAAATAACAGATGTTTTTCTGTAAATCTTCTTCCTGCTGAAGGGATTATTGTTCTTTTTATTCCATATGCCAAATTGAAAGTAGAAATCAAAATATTGTTATGTTTTCTTATGTAATATAATACAAACACAATAAATATTAACAGTAAAATCCAACCATCCATACCATTCATACCAAAATCTTCTGTTCTGAATGAAAATTGAAAAATTAAAGAAACTTACAATTTCAGCCAAACATTTAATGCCTTTCCTGTTTTCTTTATTTTTGAATTAATTGGGTTTTTTCTAATTGTTTCTTGAGTTTTAAGTAAATGGAAATAAACTAATATGGGATAAATAAAATATTCAAAAGGTTTTGTGGAGAAGAGTTTTACTGTAGAAAGGTCTTTGATTCAGTAGTTAATAATTTTGAAATAAACCAGTAAAGCCATAAAGTACAGTTAATTATTGTGAATTATTTAATATGCTTTAAACACTTCACAAAGAATTACTTATTTTATAGTAAAAATAACCTTCATTAAAAAAACCACCTCAAGCTGTATAGATTATTGGAATAATACAAATTTACACAATAGGATTTTAGAGAAAAAATTTGACAGGTTGTTTACATTTATAAAGTAGACAAACATGTGGACAGTTCCAGAGACTTTCAATATCTGGAATTTGTTAGTTTTAAATTTGAATTAAATGCTAAAAGACTGGAATATATGTGGTAATGATGAGTTTGAAAAATCTGAAAGGTCAGAGTTTCAATTTTATAGGAAGTTCACCGTGTAGCTGTACGGAAAATCTTCAAAAATGTGTAGGGTTTGTATTACTTAAAAGTCAATAACATTTATTAATTAACCAATAATAGCCACAATTTCTGTCCATAGTTCTCTTTACAACTATAGCAATGAAAAACACCTTAAAAAGAAGAAACTTAATGTCCCTTTCACATTAAGCCTGAATCCAGACCTAAAAAGTGTAGGAGTTTAAGCAACATGCCTGAAATACAACTAAAACCCCATTGACTCCCTTATTTGAAACCCCTCCATCTAATGAAAATAGAATAAAAAACCTTCTTGCACATCTACTTTATACAACAAAAATTAATACCCCAAACCTAAATATGTAGAAGGCAATCCAGAGACATGCATGAAATATGGTTCAGACCCATTTGGGCCCTTGAATTAATATTATAATGCAAAATCTTATCTTATATCTACAATTTATGTACAACCATTCTATTAGTTTAGTGGTGTATGGTGGTTGGCTGACTGGACTTACAGCTATAAACAGTGATCAAGGAAAATGTGCTTTGTTGTTCACTCTCAACAGGGATTTTATGTATTTCAGACTTTTAGAGCCTGTTTCTGAAAACTCTTTGTATATAAGGGGCCTCGGTGGCCGAGTGGTCTAGGTAGTTCGTCACGACTACTACTGATCACTAGCCTGTCAATGCTGGGGTTGTGAGTTCGAATCTCACCTGTGGTGGGGTGTGTTCGACTCCAATCTTAATTGACAAGGATTGCCAATTTTCCTACCAAAGGTCGGTGGTTCTCTCCGGATACTCCGACTTCCTCCACCAATAAAAACTGGCCGCTGTGAAATGGCCAAAATGTGCTGAAAACGGCGTTAAACCCCAACTAAACGAACAAACATCTTTGTATATATGATCAAGCCTTAGTCTGTCTGATATTAATTAAATAATACAGTTTATGTCATACTGAATACATGTGCATGTCTGCCATTTTCAGTTGAAGTGCTAAAAAATTGCTTACTAGGAAACTATATTATTGAGAGAAGAAAAAGAAAAGAAAAAATATTCACATAATTAAAGTATTGATCTTATAAAAATGCAACTTACTCTGAAATAAATTTTAGTTATCCTCTGTTTCAGATTAAATTATTGTTTAAACCATTTAAAAATTGTACAGATTTGAAGCATTATTTCATAATTTACTAAAAATTCCTAACATTGCAACAATTACTGAACAGACAGAAATTACAACTTCAGGATCGTTCATGGAATACTTTGTGATGTTTTGATGGCAAAAGTGTTGAATGTAAAAATTTTACAATTTTGAGTTACAAGTAGTGGCCTGGTCCATCATTGAAAGAAAAATGATGGCAAAAGTTTTGAATTTAACAATTTGACAATTTCGGGGTACAAGTAGTGGCCTGGTCATACTTGCTCCTTCATTAAAAGAAAAATGAAATAGACCGATGATGTTTACAGCTGTGTGTCATTCCCTTATACTTTTGGTTCTTTAAAGAGGACCTACTCACAACTTAAGATGAAAAATTAGCATTAAGATGTACTGCATCTGGCATCACATGGATCTGTTTCAGTTCCACTATATTCTGTAACACCACCCATTGCAACAGGATTTTTTGTTCTGGAAGGAGAAGGTTCATCTTCATTGATTCTTCTGTGCACATTTTGAATCTCTTTTTTTTCATGAAAGGAGGTCAAAGTTACCAAAATAGTAGGTTTCTTCTGTGCTGGCATCAGATTCATTCTTTGAAAATAGTTGTTGTAGTACTGGAGGGACTCAGGTCATATTTATACAGCCGGCTTGAATTCAGTATACCCTATGGATTACATGAGTGGATGAAAAATCTATATTTTCAGAGAATTTTAAATTAACTACCACATATAACTATATATTTAGTAAAGATCTTCCTTGCAATACGTATTTGAGAGTTATTGCCCTTTGATGTGTGTTTTATTGTATCCTTCACAATAGCTTATAGATAAATTTTTCTCAAAAGTAACATAATAATGCTTTTTGATATATTGAAGGCTAACTTTTTACCTTTGTTTTGAAGAATATATAGATGGTTGCATGCAATTTGTCCCAAGAGGGAATTGCTGTTGGTTCTACTCAATAGTTAATCAAGTTTGGGGTCAACCTCTGGGGTCATTTATTTACATCAAATGTTACAAATACTTATTGATAATCAATCATTTCTATCAGGTATTAACATACAAGTTTATTGAATAGATGTTATTTTTTTTCGGTAATCATTGGTCCAATGAGTAAACTGTCTTGCTTGATTCTTTTCGTCTCCCAAGAGGCACCCCACAGATGAAAATAATTTGGACATTACACAATATGATTGTGGTTAGCCAATAATGACCATGTTATTCTATGATGAAAGGTGTTAATTAGGTTAACATGGGAAGGATATATTGCATGGTCTAAGTCATACCTGGACTTCGCTTTGATGTGGATTGCAAAAGTTTTATTAACATAATGCAATCTCGAAACGTTGACCTTATGGAATAAAAGTACAGAAATGTGAAAGCTATATAGAATTCATAGTCAGATAATGGAAGTATAATACAATATGTATTTAAATTCAATTATTAAAAACTTTAAAATGAAACAGGTGAATATCACACTGCTTAGGAACTTAATTTCATGGACAATGTTTTTAAGAGAGTTCAGCTTTTGTACATAATGGATTTGGGTATATGATAGAAATATGAAGAAAAAATGTCATGCTTTGATTGTCGAATAGATGTTCTGGAAATTAAAACACCGCCACCGCCATGTTCATGCTCTGAACACTTGCAGAATACACTTGGGTAAGCATGTGTCTGTTAGTCAGTAAAAATTATTGATGCAATACATCTTTGGATATGTATAGATTCTTCAAAAGAACTAAAGTCAAATCTTCATTTCCAGACTGATACACAAACTTTAAAGAAATAGAAATGAAATTTAAATACATTTAATTCCATTCAAAGCAGAATATCATTTCTTTCAAAAATGTATGATTCAAACCTCATGCTGGAGTTTTTGCCAAAATACTAATTTGGAAAATTTATTCGTAATATCTTATGTAGACATTTTTACATGAACTTCAGACAAATACCAATTTCTCTTTGATACTGCCTCGGTGGTCTCGTGGTAGCGTGGCCTCCTCAAGTGCGGAAGGTCGCAGATTCAATCCCTGCCCTGTTAAACCAAAGACATTGGTATTTGCTGCTTCTCTGCCAAGCACATGGCATTTAGAAGTAAGGACTGGTCACCTCGGAGTTGGTATAATGTGTTTGGGTGGGATGATATGTCTTCTTACGGACGGTTACCTCATCAGCTAGCACGTTAAAATTCCTATTACAAAGAAGAGTTCATATTCATATCATATCAACATGTTCTCGTCCTGATATGCATTGAATAATTGCCACTTGACGTTAAACAAATTCATCCGTCCATCAATTTCTCTCTAACCAAGAAAGTACATTGTTCTGTGAATTTGGAAATTTTGCATGCATTTAATATTGGGAATCTTAGGAAATAAAACAATGGAGATTTTATCGTTGTGATGGCCATCCTGTTGCTTTTTGTTTTGCATTAATGAAAAGGTATTAATTTCTGAATTAACAACAGTCACACATTTGATAATATATACTTTCTGCTTTTGAGCTGTAGCTAGTTTTTATGTAATTGCATAAGATAACAACCTTTACTTATGCAAAATTTTTAAAAACTAACCTGGGGGCCTCCATTGCCGAGTGGTCTAGGTAGTTCCTCATGACTACTAATGATCACTAGCCTGTCAACACTGAGGTTGTGAGTTCGAATCTCACCTGTGGCTCGGTGTGTTCGACTCTGATCTAAATTGACAAGGATTGCCAATTTTCCTACCAAAGGTCAGTGGTTCTCTCTGGGTACTCCTTCTTTCTCCATCTCCGCGAAATAGCCAAATGTGCTGAAAACGGCATAAAACCCCAACTAAACTAAACAAATAAATACTAACTATAGATGAATAATGCAGGCATTCATCAAGGTTTTCAAATCCTCTTTCGGTTATGTCCCTTTGAATGTAAAAAAAAATTGTTTTGTGATGGCCTGATTCAAAATATTGTAAATGAAATGAAGTCACTTTGAACTTGAATGGGTACTTTTTATTATACGACCGCAAAATTTTTGCGGTCGTATATTGGTATGACGTTGGCGGCGTCGTCGTCGTCGTCGTCGTTGTCGTCGTCGTCGTCTGCGGCGTCGTCCGAAGACATTTGGTTTTCGCACTATAACTTTAGTATAAGTTAATAGAAATCTATGAAATTTAAACACAAGGTTTATGACCACAAAAGGAAGGTTGGGATTGATTTTTGGAGTTTTGGTCCCAATAGTTTAGGAATTAGGGGCCCAAAGGGTCCAAAATTAAACTTTGTTTGATTTCATTGAAAATTTAACTATTGGGGTTCTTTGATATGCCGAATCTAACCGTGCATTTAGGATCTTAATTTTTGGTCCCGTTTTCAAATTGGTCTACATTAAGGTCCAAAGGGTCCAAAATTAAACTTAGTTTGATTTTAACAAAAATTGAATTCTTTGGGTTCTTTGATATGCTGAATCTAAACATGTACTTAGTTTTTTTATTATGGGCCGAGTTTTCAAGTTAATCCAAATCGGGGTCCAAAATTAAACTTTGTTTGATTTCATCGAAAATTGAACTATTGGGGTTCTTTGATATGCCGAATCTAACCGTGCATTTAGATTCTTAATTTTTGGTCCCGTTTTCAAATTGGTCTACATTAAGGTCCAAAGGGTCCAAAATTAAACTTAGTTTGATTTTAACAAAAATTGAATTCTTTGGGTTCTTTGATATGCTGAATCTAAACATGTACTTAGTTTTTTTTATTATGGGCCCAGTTTTCAAGTTGGTCCAAATCGGGGTCCAAAATTAAACTTTGTTTGATTTCATCGAAAATTGAACTATTGGGGTTCTTTGATATGCCGAATCTAACCGTGCATTTAGATTCTTAATTTTTGGTCCCGTTTTCAAATTGGTCTACATTAAGGTCCAAAGGGTCCAAAATTAAACTTAGTTTGATTTTAACAAAAATTGAATTCTTTGGGTTCTTTGATATGCTGAATCTAAACATGTACTTAGTTTTTTTATTATGGGCCGAGTTTTCAAGTTGGTCCAAATCGGGGTCCAAAATTAAACTTTGTTTGATTTCATCGAAAATTGAACTATTGGGGTTCTTTGATATGCCGAATCTAACCGTGCATTTAGATTCTTAATTTTTGGTCCCGTTTTCAAATTGGTCTACATTAAGGTCCAAAGGGTCCAAAATTAAACTTAGTTTGATTTTAACAAAAATTGAATTCTTGGGGTTCTTTGATATGCTGAATCTAAACATGTACTTAGTTTTTTTATTATGGGCCGAGTTTTCAAGTTGGTCCAAATCGGGGTCCAAAATTAAAGCTAAAAAGGGGGTAAATTATTTTTTTTGGGGGGGGGGGGGGGCAATTCTCCACAGCATATTGTATTACACAAAAGCAAAAAATTGAATATAAATTCAAATCATATGACCAATTCTAAGTTCTTTATTTCAGTTATTCTGTGTCAGAAACCTATTATGTGTCAAATATTTGAAGAAATTTTCAATTGCACAGTATTGCGCAATAGCAAGAAATTGATATGTGTGCCCTGTTATCAAAACTTTATTATTAACAAATTCCATTGGAAATTTGCCAATATAAAATGTGCTGATGAAGCTTTTTTGTTTATCTTATCTAAACTGCTTTTAATATGTATATTTAAAATTTGCCATCCATGACTATGATGTCATTTTCTATTTTAATATGTTATGGTGTATTTAAATGGGCTGTTATGGTTGCAAAGTATAAAGAAATGGGGGGGGGGGGGGGGGGTAAATGAGAAATTGGGGAGGGGGTAATTTTTTCTCATTTCATACTTCATAAATTAAAAAGAAAATTTCAAATTTTTTTTAGCAAAAAAAAGGGGGGGGGTTACAATAAATTTTATTGTTTTTTGTTTTTTTTTTGGGAGGGGGGTCAATGTGCAACTTCATAGTGTATTGCACAAAAGCTAAAAAAAGGGGTAAATTATTATTATTTTTTTTTTTTTTTTTGGGGGGGGGGGGCAATTCTCCACAGCATATTGTATTACACAAAAGCAAAAAATTGAATATAAATTCAAATCATATGACCAATTTTAAGTTCTTTGATTTCAGTTATTCTGTGTCAGAAACCTATTATGTGTCAAATATTTGAAGAAATTTTCAATTACACAGTATTGCGCAATAGCAAGAAATTGATATGTGTGCCCAATTTTAAATTTTAAATTGGTTATTTCTGATTTATATATAAAAACAAATAATACTGATATGGTTTGAATAGGTAAATTAAAAATTTTTAAGTTCTTAGACAACATTCATTCTGTGTCAGAAACCTATGCTGTGTCAAATATTTATTCACAATCCAAATTCAGTATTGTATCAAGCTTGAATGTTGTGTTCATAATTTCCCCAACTATTCAGGGTTCGACATCTGCGGTCATATCTAGCTGCGCCCAGCGGAGCATTTTATTGTGTATTGGGTTCTTTTGATTTTGTAGAACATATATTTATCCTCAAGATCTATGTGTTTTATGGATATATAGATAAGTATTTAGCTAGGTGGAACACAAGCAGGTTGTTGTCATATCTCACAACTCACTTCTTTGGTTTAATATATTTCATCAAAACATAATTACCATTTGGAAAGTCTTCACATAAATTGTCTAATCAGAATTCAATTTGAAGTATGCTTTTTGTTTCTACCATTCTTAAATTCATAAAAATCTTTTTTTCAGAGGACCTTACAGTGTGGTGAAAAGATGTTTACACAAGGAAACAGGCCAGCAGTTTGCTGTAAAAATTGTAGATGTGGCAAAGTTTACATCAAGTCCTGGACTGAGTACAGAAGGTTTGCATAATATAGCAATACATTTATTACATGTTTGCAGTTATTCACTGCATGTTTGATAATAAAATTGGTCAATGAGGATATAACAAATAATGGTTGACCTTCTTTGAAATATATGAAAGGATATGTCTATTAAAAGTATGTATAAACTGATAGATAAACAGCATCTGCAGGTTATTTTGTCAGCACCATCAAGGAACGAGATGAAGATATTGGTACATTTTTGGTATATGCTTTATGTCATTGTTCTATGCACTTATCCCAACAGAGTTAGCGAAAGGATATACCAGTTAGTTTGTTATTTCGTCCGTCCCAGTTAATTTTGTGTAGAGGTCCAGGTTGTCCATTAGAACATCTTGGATGTTAACAAAGGCAGGTATCAAATTTACATTTTATGCCTGTATGACTCGTTAAGATGTACAGTTGCATTATTATCAGTACATCTCAGTCAAACGACCATTTTGAGGCACTGCCCCCTATGTCATGGTCCAGTGACTTTCAATTAATTTACCCCTGGTAGCAATTTTCAGTGTTAAGTTTTATGCTTAAGTTGGTTTGATAGGAACTTCTTGTGATAGATCGATGATATTTTCTACAAATTTGCATTACTATCAGTACATCTCAGTTTGAAGACCATTTGGAGGCCCCTTCCTAAGTCATGGTCCAGCGAATTTCTATTAATTAGTAATGACTCTGTCCATCAGATTGTCTTTTTCAAATTTTTTGCTGACATATGAGACATATCTCTGTGTCAACAGTTTATTTATGTTAGAACTTTGATACTGAACCTTATACATAGAAGATATAATATACTATGCAGTACGTGATCTAGAAATAGATATATATTACAACAGTCAGAAGTACAAATCACAGAAATTTACAAATAATGTATACAAAATAATTGGTGATATAATACCTGGCCAAAAAATAATATCAACAATCATTTGTTAATGGTCAGTTTTGTTGATCATATCAGTGTCTGTCTATAAACATACTGATACTTTGGTTATTGACTAATTAGATGAAGGTATTTCAACACAGTCCATACCTTGGGTCAGTTGACCACCAAGTGAATTGACAAAACCAGTAATGGGGTGGTTTGAGTAATTTAACGTCTAAACAATAGAAATTTTTATAAACAAACAGAAAATTTGAGATACCTATGGTTTCAAGTTAAATATTTGGGTTTTATATTGTTGTAACACATGCTGAATGCCCCTTGGACATGATGTATGCCTTTTCCATAAATTAAGTAGATACAACCTATAACATGTATTTAAAACTTTGATCAGAAATGAAATTGTCACACAGGATGGATGAAGGCAACAGCTCTGTAATAGGTGTAACAAACAGTTGCAAGGTTATTGTCCTGTCTAAGCATAGAACTATCGTGTTTTATTTCTTCATAGAATTGAGTAACTAAAGCGCCTAATATATTCCCATTGAAAGTGTTAAAAAGTCAGTTACATTATTACCTGAAAAGAGGGTTCGATTTTGAATCAAAGTTTTGTATATTAGAGGTTAATAACAGAATAAAATATTGGCTCCATGTATCTTTTATGTAGGTAAAACTTTGTTACATGTATGCATAATAATATTCTATATGAATTTACTTGATTAGGCTTAGTAAAAAATTAATTGTGGTTTTGGTTATATCAGATAAAAAAATAAGGTGGTAAGGTAGGTAGATATGTTTTTTTTAACAGTTTTTTTTACATTAAGTCTATGGGAGAAATTTTGATTTTAACAGAGCTTATTTAAAAAAATATTTAAGGGAGCTGCTTAAAAATAGGGTAGGTAGTGTAACCAGAACCCCACACATTTTTTCATTTGACCTTACAGCTGGTTTACATAAAATGAAGTTTTTTATATTTTATTTGTCTGCCTACTCTTCATATCATCGATATCAAATACAAAATTCTAATTCTTCAATTTTTTTTTCTAGACCTGAAAAGAGAAGCTAGCATATGTCATTTGTTAAAACACCAGCATATAGTGGAATTATTAGAGACATACAGCTCAGAAGGCATGCTTTATATGGTATTTGAATAGTAAGTAAATTATTTATAGTTTGTAACAGAGAGAAAACAAAATACTGCAGAATTTTGTTGGAGGATTCATGTTCATATTGGAGTGTCAGGATGATACCAGGGCCGATATGGAAAATGCCATGTAATAATCTATAAGTATCAAATAAACAAAAGTATAAATACCACAAAAGATGAACCAACACCTGAAGTGGTGATTATGCGGTAGGGTAAAAACGAGTGGATACCGCTAGGTATTCACAGTCATCTTGAAAAAATGAATATGTCGACAATAAAGACAACAACACTCAAGTTTTTACCGCAAAGTATCTTTTTATTAGGTCTCCATGTTTCGCCTAATCGATAGGCGTCATCAGTTAATTATACAAAGAAATGTGGCCGTGAAGTATGAATCTTGCGGTTCACGGTAACAGGAAAGGTCAACAATGACACACCAATCAATTCACAGGATCCAATCAGACCCTCAAAAGAAAAAATAAAAAAAGAGCACAAAACACAATCATAGAAACAACAGAGAGTCTTGTAGTACCTTCTTCATTTTTCTTGGTGGTCTGTAAGTACACAAGTAAAAGTTTTTTATTGTGTCAATAAATTTCATGTATCACAGTGATTTAACTGCAGAAACTTCATTTTATTGAGACTGTAAAATGAATTGATTTCCATTGATAGAAATTTAGTACATACTTTGAAATAAACTGGATTTTAAATAGATATAAATGAATATCAGCCCTTCTCTTTGAAGTCTAAATAATGATGAATTTGATTTCACCATCTTATATGAATTTACTTGAAAATCAGGATGAATATACAGTGTTCTCCCAAGACTTATATATATACCACAGTGGTATTAGTGTGCTATAAGTTGTAACCACTGTGCTAATTTTGCCCAATTTATATATTTTTTACTTTTGATGCAGTGATCTGTTACCCTTTTCCTTGGTTTACATTAAAGAAAGCCAGAATAATTAAAATACAGTAAAATTTTACATAACAATTGATTACATTGTATTTCCAATAAATGACTAGAAATCTTATCCAAATTCTGATAAATTCATTTGTTACAATACTAAATTGGTTTTATATGTACCCAAAATGAAATGGGGTTACATTTTTAACTGGGCATTTAACTTTTAATGAAAAAAGGGGAGGTTTTGTGCAGTTCAAGAGCTTTTCATTGACTTTTGTGTAAAATATGAAGTCACCAATAAGGAATGTAATATTATTGGTTATGTTTTGTTTCAAAATGCTTGAACCTTATTGACTTTCAGGACAAACCTGTTGAAATGTAGAGAATTTTAGTAAAGTTTTTTCATCAAGAATTTAGTTTTGACAGTTTATGGAACACATTGTAGGTCTGATACAATACCGTTTTTGGTTGGGCATTTGTATCTCATAGATATACCCATTATCTTCCAGTATTTCATGATTTTCTTGTGGTTTAGCATATATCAGCATTTGTAAATGACAATCTCTTATTATTGAGATCAGAAATGTGCCATTTCACATGTTAGAGTTATTGTTATAAGCATAGCTAAGGCTTGAATTCATTCCTTTTTGTTATCTGATGAAAATCTCAGTAATAAGGTACTTTGTTCAATTTTGATATTAAGGTATATACATGTAAATGTATGAGGTTGCCTGTTTCTTACTCAGAGTAAATTGCAAACTGGAGTAAAAGATATTGTTTCAGTGACACTTTTTTAGCTCACCTCTGAAATGGCTGGGCAGATTGGATCGAGGCTTCATAGGAATGATATATGACATGTCCTCCACAAACGATCCTCATTTTATATTGATCCGATGAAAAACATGGCCACTGTTGCTAAAAATAGAACATAGGGGTAAATTGCTGTCTTTTGTTAATAACTCAAAAACCGTTACAGATATCAAAAATCTGAAGGGGTAAAATTGATCAGCATCACAAGATCTACCTACCCTGACATTTTGAAGGAAATTCCAAAACCCATTTAGGATTTATTGCCATTTTTTTGTCAAATTTTCAAAATTTTAACATTTTTCGTCATTTATCTCCAAAACTATTTGAGATAGAAGTGAAATGTACATTTGAAAAATGTTTGCCATGTTGAGATCTACCTACCCTGAAATTTTAAAGGAAATCCCAAAACCCATTTTGGAGTTGTTGCCCTTTTTTTGTCAAATTTTCAAAATTTTTTCATTCAAAAATCTTCTCCGCTGAAACCGCTGGGCCGATTGGTTTGAAACTTAATAGGAATGATCTATGACATGTCCTCTACAAACGATCCTCAATTTATTTTGATCTGACATAAAACATGGCTGTCCTAGCTAAAAATAGAATATAGGGGTGCATGTGTTGTTTTTGGCTTATAACTTAAAAACCGTTACAGATATCAAAAATCTGACATGGGGTAAAATTGATCAGCATGACAAGATCTACCTAACTTGAAATTTTGAAGGAAATCCCAAAACCCGTTTAGGAGTTATTGTCCTTTTTTCGTCAAATTTTCAAAATTTAACATTTTTCGTCATTTATCTCCAAAACTATTTGAGATAGAAGTGAAATGTGTATCTGAAAAATGTTTGCCATGTTGAGATCTACATACCCTAAAATTTTAAAGGAAATCCCAAAACCCATTTAGGAGTTATTGCCCTTTTTTTTGTCAAATTTTCAAAATTTTAACATTTCTGCACTGTCATCCATTGCCCGACAAAAGGACCAAAAATAATACCAACATATAAACATCCACATGGAATTCATAAAAAACTCAGAAACCACTGAACCAAAGTTGCAATAGTCTTTAGGTGATCCCTTGAAGAATACTGTCCAGCATGTAAGCACTCCAACCAGGACTACCACCATCACGGATTATATTTTAACATTAAACCTTATGAAAAATAAATCTTCAATAAATTTTCCCTGAACAATTGAACCAATTGCAACAAACTTGGTCAAATAGTTGATTAATTGTCCAATGAAAACCAGACTCCAGGTAAGCGATACAGGCTCTGGTGAGCCTCTTGTTCCAAATGCCGATAGGGCTTCGGTGGCCAAGTGGTCTAGGTAGTTCGTCATTGCTTCTAATGATCACTAGCCTGTCAACACTGCTGTTGTGGCAGGGTGTGTTCGACTCGCATCTAAATTGACAAGGATTGCCAATTTTCCTACCGAAGGTAATCCGACTTCCTCCACCACTAAAAACTGGCTGCCGCGAAATAGTCAAATGTGCTGAAAATGGTGTTAAACCTTAACTAAACAAACAATCAAATGCCGATATTGGGAAAATGGATTTCATGACTTGGAACATTTAATACCTATCCAACCCATTAAACATATGGACTCTAATATTGTAAAACAATAAAACTTTGATTGCTAAATTTCTCTGTATATTGATTAAAATTAAAGACTTCCTGACTTAGTTTATGCGTATAAATTGGGTTTAGCTCAAAATGCAGAAGTTCAAATGTAATTTTATGCTTCATAAGTTTGATGACTTCTTGAATAAATGAAGTTGTAACATGATACAGTTATAAAATGAAATTTAAAATAGTAAAAGTTCTATAAAAGTTTCATATTAACTGTATTAAAAAATCATGTCAGAGGCTCATTTCTATTTATATACATGTAGATTCAGTTTTACATCAGAGAAATGCATTACTAAATACATAGTTTAGTATCACAATCTAATGGTAAATAAGATTTAAAAAAATCCAATAGTAGTTATTGTGTAGTTTTGGTTTGTATAACATTTCTGTTACAGGATTTACATTTGACAAAATGCCTCTTGATTTTTTATTATACCCCCCGCAAACTAGTTTGAGGGGGTATATAGGAACCACCTTGTCAGTCCGTCTGTCCATATATCTTGTAAGCGCAACTCCTCCTAGACCGCTCAATGGATTTCAACGAAACTATACAGAAAGGACGTACATCATCCAAAGATGTGCATGAAGAAAAATCTTTGCTTTCCGATATCACACAAGGGAGATAATTGGACTTCAAAGCAGGGGGTATCCTTTGTGAGCTTTGCTCACTGTACATTTAGTTAAATATTTATCATACAAGATGTATCAGGTCTGTTAAGATGCTGTAGGTGAAGACATGGCTGTAGCCAGAAAAAGGTGGGGGTTGCATTGGTTGTGATTGCTTCCCCTGAACCACAATTCCCCTCCTTTAAAGTAACAATATGAAATATAGAAGCAGTCAAGATATGTTTAATCCCAAAAACTTAAGGTAGGAGGTATCTTAAATTTTACATGCAGCTAGAATATTCGAAACTGCATTTAAATATTGAAAAAAAAATTATATTTTGCTTTTATTTCTTAAAAAAATTATATGTTATAGCTCTCACATTTTCCGTTTCATTGATACTAAATAAATATAGGGTCATGATCTTTGTTTTTGCAGTTTAGATCATTCAACAATATGTCTTTTCTGTAAAAACACTAAAAATCTACATATTTCATCACGACATTGTGATGTCCTTATGCTTATTTTGGCTTTTTGACGCTTTTTTCACTCTGCATATAGAAATCAATTTTATATACTAAAAAATGAATCTTGTGACCCCCCAATAGAATTGATATCAATAAAAAGAGAATTTCAATAGTAATAATATATATTCTTTTTTTTAAATCCTAAGGACAGGATTTTGAGCATCATAATTTAAGAGAATTTTGACAGTCATGACTCTCTGTAATTTGACCCTAAACCAGAAGTCACTTCCTAAGAGCCCATTTGACCACATAATACATACTAATAGGACTTAGAGAGTATGAATTCCTGATACATTTGCTGTTTCTCATTTAATAACGCAAAAAATGGCCAAATTTGAGCTTTCTACTCAATAATAGTGCTTGTTCAATGAAATCATTAAAAAATTTAACACAATGTTGAAAACAAATAATCATAGTTGGAGTTTGAATTTAATGGTTTTCATATTTTCTGTTCCTGTGCTATGCTCTTGATAATGCAGAAAATAGCCAAATTCGTTTTGTTTTTTTGTTAATTCAATAGAGTTTCTCATTTATATATTATAGGATGAGTTGATGTATTTTCTTGGTGAAATTAGGAATTTTTTGGGAGCACAGGCATCCATGTCTCATGGACATATTCTTTTATTTATTTATTCAGGAATAATGTCATTTTAAATTTATTACAGAATTCCCAAACTAATACTTATTCAGTGGTAAAGAAAATTACATTTTATATAGTACAGTCATATGAGACAATTCTATATAAAATTCATGAATTACATGTCTCCTGGGTACTTTTCAGTATAGAAATGGAGCATATATGTCAAATTGACACATTTTTTTGTCACGACACTAAACAATTACATTTTTTCCTCTTCAGAAGTGATATCTTGGTAAACTATCAGTTTTGTTCAATTTTATACGATTATTTGCCAATCACCACCAATTACACAGATATAAATTGGCGATCGTGTTTATAAATGTATTACATCTTCTACGATCACTGTATGTAGTCACATTCAGTGCCATCAATTGATGCATTGAACTATTAAGTTTCCATTGTTAATGTTGGAATAATATAACAAATATTAGAGGAGGCAAATGTGTTTTAATGCATTGAGAATGGAAAATCTTTTGAGGTGAATATTTACAAACATCTACCAACTGTTAATTCATAAATATAAATATAAAGGTAAGTTATTGTATTTTACACTTTGTTAGTACTTTTACAGGTATTTATTTATTTTAATTAATAAATAAAAAATTTTAATTAAATATTTTCAATGACCTCTTTTTATAGTTTTCAGATTCTGTTTTGTTGTTGTATCATTGATATTTATCACATATCTCCTTTCATTTCTTTTTAAATCTAAATAGCAGTAAATCAGAATAATCCACTTTCAGTCAAGGAAGCCTTTTAGTTATACCTATTCTATAAGTATATTATGGTCAGTTTGTTTATTTGTCAGATAAAAGTCGGCTTAATCAGAGAGTGTGGCTTCAGTGTAATATTTTAGTCAATGGTTTCCGTCTATGATTGGTGGCTATAGCAGCTTATATATCATGACCATCCATTTTATCTGTTTGTTTTATCAGTTTTTCCTACTAAGTTTCTTTTTTTGTGGAATAATTCTGAAAATAACACTAGATTCCTTTATTTGTTAAGTGTAGGCATAAACAATAATATTGACATTTTTTTCTCAGAATGTTATCTGTAGAATTGATAGGTGGTTGTAACATTGTAGTTTCATCTGATGTACTTTTAGAAAAACAAAGCAATTTTCTAACATGATCTACAATATACAGTATATAGAAAAGAAGGGAAATTTTAATTACAGAAGAACTTTTGTGCCTCTTCAGCACCCAAGGGACCAACACAAATTCTTGTAGTTATATGATAGTTCATTTAATGGTGGTTCTGAAGAATAAAACTTCCTTTAGTGATACTTCATAAGATGTTTGCAGTCTGTGCCTTTAGCCATTAGCCCAAAGCCTGAGGCTTTAGACTAGTAAATATAATCTAGCACTAGCCTGAGTGGTGTGGTGAAATATTCCCCTATTCAACAAACTCTAATTGTTTAGAGTTAGGTATAGACAATGTGAATGATTATTTTTGTGGTTGTGGCAGCAGTGAGGAGTTATTTTGTATTCATTCATTTTTGTTGTTGAAAGTCCTGGACAGCCATGTTTCTGAAATTGCTTAAAAGTGACAAAAGTCTATCCCAATATTAGAATTCAGTATAGCAGATAATAGATCTTTTGATGATCTGCAACAATTTAATTGCATTGAACACTTTAAACAGTGATTAATGCAATGATTATACAATGCCACAATTGATCAGTCATTTGGAGGTTAAATAGATAAAATTTATAGATTTCAAGTGTTTCCAAAAAAGGATACTTTAGATTTTATTGAGACAATATGTATGCTTTAGAAATCTTTATTTTTAAATTTGTAAGTTTTTTATTGTTCTGTTAATACAAAACGTCCATCTAAAAGGATACAAATACATGTGAAGTGCCAGTAAAGGTCAGAAAATAGTACGTTATTTGCTGTTAAAATACAAGTTACTATTGGAAATTGGTACCTAGGTTTTTCGTTATATAAAGAGAGAAGAGCTTGGATAAGAAGGAACGTTTACAAACTTTGGAAAAAGACCTATTTTGTAATATCAAGTGAAGGGAAAAGAAAGTAAAATTTAGTTTCAGATTGGGGCCGCAATTATCACTGAAATAAGAAAGGATTGATTAAAGATCATCGAATTTTATTAATTTGAATTAATTTAATGAAAATGAAATCATATTTCAAAGATTTTCATTTTGTGACATGTATTGTTGATTTGGAAAGTTAATTAGAATATTGTAATTAGAATAACATCCTCTGTTGCTAAAAATATTTAATATCAGCAAATTATTGTTATTGCATATGTATAATGAATGGTATGGTGATTTATGATAAAGAAAGTGTATATGTTAGAAGTATTTTAGATATGTATTTATCTTAGATTTACCATTGGACAAATGAAAGTCACAGTTGTATAACTGTTTTGTAAAATTTGAAAATATGTATTCACTAACATTCATATTTTCACATTCTGTGACATTACCTTTATTGCAATGTTTAAAAAAAAACACAAACAGAGATAAGTATTCAATATTGCTTCAGATTCCGCTTGTCGTACATGTAAAAGAAATAGGTATAGTTTTTTTGGTGTGTCTGTTCCATTTCCTTCATCTCAGGAGGCTTTTTACCTATCAGACCATATTAGAACTGCTCTGTATGTTTTATAAAGCAGTATATTTGTTAGTATAAACTGAATTATTTGATGAATTTGTAGCGTCAAGTTTGACATTAATCCAAATATCTGCAAAAGAATACCGAGGCGACAAAACAGTGAGAAAAGTCCGTAAATTTGAAGTCCAAGGAAAAGAAAAAGTTATGAGAATGGATTACAAAAAACAAATGCCACAAGAAAACATGTGAAACTTAAAGAATAAAAAACAGATAATGAACTAAACAAAAAAAGAACAAGACAGCAAATGTTGTCAGCAATTTATATGGCATATGATAGATATAGGTAATTTGCAATATGTCTAGATCATTCTATTCTTTGCACTGGATAATTTCAAATTTTCTAGATTGATTTGACTATTATTGTTCACAATATGCCTTTTGATGAATTTTGGACTCACTAGGCCCTTAGAGCCAAGAAATGAAGAAAAATTTGCTTTCACCTGTGCTTATCGTTATTTACACTGAAAAACAAAATGGTGGACACATATGTTTGTCAATTTCTGTTTGAATGAAGGGCACTGAGAGGACACAGGAAATTCTTTATTCAGTTTCAGAAAGGAGAAAAACTCATTTCAAACATTTTTTTATTGAAATAATAAAAAACATGAGTCAAAACCTTATTAACTGCTTTGGTTTGTCAGAAGCTAGGCCATCAACATCGATCATTTGAAAACTTTGATCTACAAAAATAATTGCAAGAGTTAGTTTCAAAAGACAATAGTATGAAATATTTTATCCCAATTAATTGCTAATTTTGCAAATGACCGACAACTTTTTCAAATTTTACAAATAATAATTCCAAACTCATTGGAAAGAGGACAAATATACCTAAGAAGTAAACCAAAAAGTGCAATCCATTAGGCAGACAAACCCGGGAAGACAAAGGAACAACCACAAGCACAACAAATAAACACTGAAAACTAAAAAACAATGAACAACACTAACTCCTGTAAAAACCAGGAGTGAACTAAGGTGCTCCTGAAGGGTAAGCAGTTCCTGCTCCAAATACGGAACCTGTCGTGATGTTCAACAAAGTAAATCCGGTGGTAGACACAAATTGGTTGAGGTACATGAAATTCTACGACAGTGGGAACAGGTCCAATATAATCTTTGATATGGGAACACTGTAATGGTCAATCAATTCATGACGACGACTGTAAAATTTCCTAAGTGATGGCATCAACTTATCCCTGATAAAACCTTGGTTAAGCCATGGTAACTCCTGCATGCCCTTGAATATCAGATAAGCTGAGAAACATAGATGTCATATGCAGACGATGCTGGTAAAGTGCTACTCAAGAAGGGAAAGTTCTGGTCATGAAATTTGAAATTTTAACCTGGAAGACCCTTGAATTATCAGAAAAATTTACACTCTAGACTGGAAATTTACATATATGGATAAAGGCTTCTGAAAGTCTGCCTCTAGTCTTATTTCATTTAGCTTTAGAAGAAACTTGGGCAATTTAAAAAGTTGGCCATTTATAAAAGATTGAATCAGCCTAGGAGATGTACCGGTAGTCTAGACATTTATTCCATTCATTATATGTGAAGTTAGACAAATGATTATTGAAATGATAGAGACAAACATTTAAGCGATTATGTGATAAAAAAGAAATGTACAGCCTCTTTTCATTTGGTTTTACAATTTATGAAAAAAGTTAACAATCCTTTTCATGGGTTTATTTGTAAGATTTGATTTGGAAAGGAGTAATGTCAGCATCTTTATACAAAGCGTTTAAGCAATCCTTTATTACTAGTTATAGAAATGTTCAAAGCTCTCTTGATTGTTCGTTATAGAATATCCAATTTCAAAGTCATCTCTTCCAGATGATCAACTTAATTTCAACCTTGTTCAAGTAAACCAAACGTTTTAATAACAAAGTAATTAATTTCAGAACAAAGAATTCCAGACAAGAAACCTGTTCATAGTGTTTCTGTAATCTTAAGTAAAAAAATCTTTCCTCAACAAGTGAAATTCTTCTTTTTGACATTGTTTTCATTGTTTTCATTTAGAAACTACAGAATGTCTAATAAAGCTTTTAGATGCTGCATTATGATAAAAATTTATAAAAAAAAAATAAATCTGAATTGTAGTTCCTGAAACATTTGAGTACAGAATCGAATGGGTTTTTTTTCAAATGGAAAAATACAATTTTTGTAACAGAGATACAGAGATTAAGACTGCAAGTTGGAATAATGATTTTACAAGCCCCAAAATAATTTGACTAGAAACAAGGCTTTGTGTTAGTGGCTTAAAATTTGCTTGACTGTTACAAAATCAAAAAAGGTAAAAAGAAACAAGTATTATATATGATGCCATTTCAAAAGAGGCATAATCAGTTACACATGGCATTAGATTAAGACTATGTATAGGATCATCTGTTGATACCTTTTTAAGATTTCTTGATAAATAGTCTCCACAAAATTGTAAACATTAATCTTTGTAAAAAAACTTCCCAGGCATTTAGGAGCCTGTTGTTTTTGTCTTTTTTAGATTCTAAGATGAATAAAATTTTGATTCCTTCAAAACAAGCAAGATAGTTAATTGTAAGCGTGTTTTTTTCCAATTAGATAAAACATGCCAACAATTGAGTTCCATTTGTTTTTTGACAAATTAGTACATATTTAATGTTGTATTACAAGGTTTATATCATATTAACATGCAATAATTCAATTAATTCTTTAGATGTTTAAGAAGTAATGAAATTTAAAGACTGTTACAAAATATTTTTTTTCAGAGTCAGTTTTGCCAGGTTTTAAAGTTTCCTTGGAAATGAAATTTAATTTTTTTTTCGCAAGTTCTTTAGATTTCAAATTGGTTAACATGAAAGACAAGATTAGATGGATTGATTTTTAATACAGAATATATAAATAACATAATTTTGACCATCTTAATTTTCAGTTATATGTTATTAAATATTCTAGTACCATTTATGTTTGTTAAAGTTTACTGAAGGTAAATATCTAAAGTATAAAATTACATGCTTTAATGAAGAAAAATGTACACATTCTTTTTGTTTTAAAAAGTCTTTTCCAAATAGATCAAAAGATACTTTTTTATTCCTTTAGTTATACATGTATCCTTCTGGCAATTGCTTGTTGTGTTCCATTCTCATGACTTTGTCTTTTCCTTGGATTTCAAATTTACTGACTTTCCCCACTGTTTTGTTGCTTCAGTATGCTTTTGCCGATATTCAATAAGTTGCCTTTGATATTGTGACTGATGATGTTGTCCAAAGGAGCAATTACTAAAGACATTTTAGTTTCGTCAAAATTTTCAGTAATTATCCTGAATGAAATTTGAACTTATTTTGGAGGACTACCCCGATAATAAAAAAAAAAAGGGATATCTGAAAGAAACATTGTCTTTTCCGGCCACAGAATTTTTGCTTAAGAACTTTACCTCAAACCCATTCTCCATGAACTGCATTTCCTAGTCAGATGTATGTCAATAGATCACCAAACCTTGTTATTGCTGAGAGTCATTAAGAAATAAATAAAAAAGTATTGAAGTGTCCAATTAATTAATCTTTGTTTGAAAAGGTTGAAGTATCGGTAATATCAGAAAATTGCAGCATCAGTAACATTTTTACAATGGCCTTTTTCGTTTTTTAATGAATAAATTGTAATTATTCAGAAATCTGTAACTTCTACAAATAATGTAATTATTGTATGTTTATTATTTAATGACTGTTATAAAAAAAACTACTTTCCTCTGTTTGTAGGTAATTAATTATGGAAAGAATAGAAAATAATTACTATTTGGAAAGAGTGAATGTTATTTGAGGAAAATTAATTAATGATTTACTCTACATCTGCTTCAGTAAATTAGGCTTTTAGTGGACTAAAAAAAAATACTGAAAAAGGTGTCCTGTGGTTGTGATTATTTGATTAAATACAAACATTATCTACCTATTGTATTAAATGAATTTCTAAAAATATTTATTCTATATTTTAGTAAAAAATTATAAATAAATATATGTACAGCTGTAGGTTTTTTTAAGAGAGATTATATGATATATACCTTGGTGCCATGTTAGTTTTGGGAAATGGATGAAAGTTATAAAGAACACCAAATCAAATGCTGTAGTTAATAAACTCATTTTGAGTATTAAGTTGTACCTTGCTCACATGTAAAAGAAAGTTTTCTTTTGGTAATAGGTAATAATAAATTCCTGTTGGGTCATAAATAAGCTATAGAGGTCAAGGTAACCTAAGTTTGAATGATCGAAGAATTGAAGTATTTTGTCTCTGCGGTCATTGTCTAGAAATGACAATATTTTTAACCTGATTTTCCAAGGGAAACAATCTTTTTATTAGTTTGCTGAACTGCTGCAGATGGATGGACTCCTTTTTTTTAAACTTGTTTTAGATTCAAATTAATATTAAAGGTATTATAATACAATGTAAGTATGAAATAAAGGTAGTCACAATATAAAAACACAAATAACAGTGCAGATTGCAAATGAAAGTGACTTTTAATTCTGAAATAATGTAACTAACTCTGACAGCAATAATTACCAAATAGAATATTTTAAGGAGATTATATTAAAGTTGATTAACTATTTATTTAAAAGTTGGAAAACTTTTATGCTGGGGAAAAAAACAGGAAAGTATAAAAAAAAGATGAAATGAATCTCATTTGCAATTGGATCGAGGGACACTGCCAATATAGATTATGTCCTTTTAAGCCATTGTTACACATCAGAGATTAATGTAATAGGAGAAATGTCCATTTTTGTTATCTGTATATCGCTAGATATGCTAATTCAAATTATTGGGAAATTGACACCTTATATTGGCACTGAGCATGATAGAATGGTTCTTGGCTTTCTTTTTAAGTTTCTGTTGGGTAATTTGTGGTAACAGTTTTGTACTCAATATGATCATCCATACTTGAATGATCCCAGTACCACCTATCAGGGCTGTAAAGACAATGTTATGGAAAAATAAACGAGAGTTTAATCATGTGAAGAAGATGGTATTTTCAGAAGGAGTTATAGAGTGGTGAAAAATTATTGAAAACTGTTTCCTTGCGGTAGAATTATTGATCTTATAAATAAACTGTGATTTTCTAGAAGATTGGCGTATCCTAGTGTATCGTCATTAACACTTATAGTTTATGATATAATTTGTGGTTTTGTTTAGTGGTTCACTTTTATTATGCTTTTGTTCACAAATATTTTTCCGAAGTAATGGACCAAACTGTCCGTTTTGGTTTCAAAATTGGATTTTCGATATCATTTCAGGTTAGTGACTTTTATATACAGTGTTGCTATATTTTCAGAATTTGAATGCAGAGAATGCTGAAAATATTGCTTTAGTTAGTGCTGATAAATATTGTGTAAAGCTTTACTCTAGTAATTCAATATTACATTATTTTGAGGCTAGATTAAGTACCTAATTTGGTAACACTGAAATGTCTTAAAATTTAATTAAGAATATGGCTTTAAAATTAATTCAATTAAACTGAACCCATTCTTATATGATAGTTGTATTAAGTAATAATGGTTCCAGTTTTGCTCTTAGAAAAAAAATGGTCAGGTTTCTTTGTAAGATCCATGATTGTATAAAATATACCTATGGGTTATACAACTACATTTTAAATATGCCATACATCCAAAGCTTATAATTTTTGAAATGTCCTTACAATAGTATGCTGTCATTTATCTTGATTAAGACCTTCCTGTCTTCTGTATTGTGCTTATCCTAGTAAAGACAGATTTATGCAACTTTGTCTTCACCTATTGCATGAAACAATTTAATTTCTGAATCTCTGGACAGATTCATTGGAGATTTTATGGTCACTTTACTTCTCAAGAGTACCGAGACAAAGTTTATACAATTGATGTCAGTTGGTATCATTCCCAAAGATTTAGCTCCAAAAGACTGAAGTTAACTTAATGTACTCAAGTCTTAGATTTGTTCCATTATTACCTTATTCTGATATAGTTTGTATTTTGGTGTTAAGTTAATCTTCCAAGAGAGGTATCAGTTCTTTTTTTTCAGAGTTAATATTGCCCAAGTTTTGTGTAGACTCGGGTATTTAAATTATTTTGAAGGAGTTATGTTCATCATAGATAAGATATTTTTGATGGATTGAAATAAAAGAAACACTAGGTGAGAGAAGCAGTTTTGTTTTATTTATTCATTTATGTTCATGAATCTATCGGTCCCCATGATGTATTTCTGATGCTTCTCAGGTAATGTTGTCTGGTTTGTAATGACAAAAGTTACTATCTGATAAAATATTAAAGGTAATTTGTACTCTAAAAGTTCACTAGTAAAATTAATTAAATTGGAACATCATTTGTTTCATTGACATCTTAACATATTGCATTGCAGTTTGTATTGTACAGAAGATATGTCAAAATGTCAGTTTTTCTTCAGAGTAGAAGTAATAGAAACATTGGTGGATGACAAATTTTTAAATTTTAATTATGATTTTCAAGTTCTTAGATTTCCATCACAAATAACACTAGTGATGGTTACTTTTTTATGGGGCTATATAGTGCTGTCATGTTATGGGATACATGCTTCTTGTTGAAAACCATGGATATCATTGAAACTCCATTTAAAGATAACACACCAGATGAAGATGTAAAAGCAAAATAACTCCTGTCTGACATCTTACAGAAAAAATATTTGACTTGAGAAACATAATAGTTAACTTGGACACAGTAAAACTTGTTATTCTAAACAATTTTTTTTGGTTTAATTGTGTAAGTGGGGCATGCGTGGATTGCTAGTAACTCAGTTGAACCAATCTATACAATACATACCATAATCGCCCCTTTCAAACTTGAGTACTTAGCTTTGGTCATTTTCTTAAATTTGAAAAAAATATAAATTACACGATTTGATAAAACCATTGTTAAAAAAAATGTGAGACACAGTTTTTTCATCAACAATATATTATTCAATTCCATAGGGAATATAATTTGGACGACATTGATGGAAAAAAAAACTGTCATCATGTGTCCCAACAATTAGCCAATTATACAGCAGCTGAAACAGTTTTATGTATCTGCAAATGTTGTTATAAAGCTGTATGGTTAAAAAAAATGATAGTCTTATATTATAGGATTATTGCATGTTTATTGGTTATTTTTGTATGACGATAACATTTCTTGTTTGTCATTGGATAAAAGCATATGTAATCCCTTGTTTCAAAATTATGTAATCCACTGCACAAAAATGCACATGAGGCAAAAATCACAATTAATCTGTCGTGAAGTATCCAAATATGGTAACTAGTAAATCCCAACTAGTTGTAGTTCTGATATTCAAAGAGAACACCCATATTGGCTGAGAAATAAAAGGTTTTGCCACCATTGCCTTCTGAGAAGAATGCTTAAAGTATTCTATGAAGCATACTTTTATATATCAGCAAAAGAATACAATGGGACAAAACTGTGGGAAAAGTCAGACTGAAATCCAAATGATTATGCAAAACAAAAGATAATATGAAAAGACATTCTAAATAACAAATAATTCTAGTTTGAATGCCAAAAGTGAATCAATTTTTCGAAGCAACATTGCACTCATTGTAGTATGTGGGAATATTGCATGTTAACTCTTGGTTAATTCTACTTTTAATGTAATGCTGCTATATAATAATAAAAAAATATCACCTCTCTAGAGACATACATAAACAAAATTTATTTTACTGTTATGAATGTCATGTTCTGTATGAAATAAAAAAGTTACGAAATACTGTGACTAACCAATCCTGTGGTATATCGATTTTTTTAAAACTTTTATTTGACATTTGTCATGAATTTCTCCTTGTTTTTGTTTATAGTTCACTAGAAGCTAGACATTTAATTTTCAAAACAAATCAATTTCTCTAAAAGTTAAATTATTTTGGAACTCAGACCAGACTCCCTTGTGGATAAACTTGTCATTTATTTCTTTACATCCTGTTTAAATGTGTAAAATACTATATAGGCAACACTTTATTTTGCCATTAAAAAGTGTAATGTAGTTGTTTTGTAATACTAATCATATAAATTAATTTTAAATCAAAAGATATGTGATATGCATCAGTGACACCACCTCAGAGGTTGTCATGTGACCTTTCTTTATGAGCAACAGCCCAACAATACAAGTGCACACTAATTGACCCTTAAAATATGGGGTTAGAAATTCAATAAAGTCACCTAGAATCTGAAACACAGTATTACATATAGAAGAAAGTACCTTTCTCAAAATACTTGCGGGGACTCGGTGGGCGAGTGGTCTAGGTAGTTTGTCATGACTACTAATGATCACTAGCCTGTCAACACTGAGGCTGTGAGTTTGAATCTCAGATCTGGCGGGGTGTCTTCAACTCCGATCTTTAATGGACAAGGATTGCCAATTTTCCTACCAAAGTCGTTGGTTTTCTCCAGGTACTCTGGCTTCCTCCACCAATAAAAAAACTGGCTGTCACACAATAGCCAAATGTGCTAAAAACGGCGTAAAACCCCAACTAAACAAACAAACAAACAGAATGCTGGCAGCAAACTGACATTAGGTTCAAAGTACTAATTTGGGCAATAATAAGGTTATATGATCACTTTCTTCTAGACAAGAGAATCAGCAATGATATTTTGAAAATTTTTCTAATATGACTTTCTGCATTTGCTTTGCGAACAAAGTCATGCTCCAAATAAAACAATTATGACTGTCATGCAAAATAGTCTCACTGTCAAAAGTGCAATGTCACAATCCAAAGTCAAATGACGCCAGATCGACAGTCAAAAATGGAAAATCATACATTGCCAGGATCTAGAATGCTTGAATTTGCATTAAATCTGACAAAAATGTAAATTTGATTTTATTTTGTTTATTTAAAAACATTTTGCATTTTTCTGTTAAATTTTTTTTATTCTTAAAATCAACATGGCTGCCAATACATGATGTCTTATAGGGCTTGCTCTGATTACAGAAACTATGCATATTGTCCTATTAGAATCAAAATAATTCATTGATGCCATGCTCAGAGCTTATTTTAACATGGATATGCATTATATTTGTTAATGTTTCACATGTCGCTATCTCTCAGTGAAAAATATAAACAAATATACCAGTAATGACCACCCATGTCAAAACAAGCATAGAGCATTACCTCAATAATTCGTTTCTTAATTTTTAGTCTAGAAAAAAAAAATAATCTACTTTAAGACTTTATATATCATATACATATATATAATACAGTTAGGAGTAAACTTATCGAACAGCAAATGATATAGTCAACAAAATGTATAGCAAATGATACAAGTGGCGAATTGATTAATTAATAGAATCAGTGTCTTATTGGAAAAACAAAAGGTTTCAAAATTCCATATAGATATAATAATTGTGGACTTTTTAAATAAGTTTATTTAAAAGCAACAGAAAGAAAATTATACAAAACTTACATTTTTGGTATTAGTGATTCGTATCTGTGTAAAGTACATATATAAAAGGTAGATTAAGTTGGTGGCTTTGTGAAGTCTGTGGACAGAGGATGAAAAGTATTGCTAAGAATTTTTTCACCATCTCCCACCTTGTATTTATACTTCAGCTCCAATGCCCCTAATGAAGCACTGGTATGAAATTGAATCTCAAATTAATCCTAATAATTTGAAAAAAGGATCTATCTCCTGAATGCATAGCTTTTACCATAGATGGTTTTTATTATCTTTTGTCTTTATTGTTGAGTTTCACACTGTATTTTTGGCCCTGAGTTTCATAGACCAGATATATATTGTCAAAATTTACACCTGGCCTGGGTGCCATAAAGAACTATTTTTGCTGAGTAAAGAAAATTTTACTCAAATTCCCATTCTCAGCCAATCACATTCGAGTATCCCCATAGTTAAGAAAATTCTCAGACTTAAGAATATTCTCAACTTTTATGGCGCCCAGGCCTGGTGCTTTGCAATTGGTACATAGAATGGTATCATTGATTATACCCCCCGAAAACGAAGTTTTGGGTGGTATATAGGTTTCAGTCTGTCTGTCTGTCCGTCTGTCCGTCTGTCCGTCTGTCCGAACCTCGTGTACATGCTTTGTGTTATGAATTCCAGTTACAGCTTATTCGGACCTGTTTACCGCTACGATTTTAGCGTTATCACTACGATTTTCAGACCCCAAATTACGCCTTCCGCCCTCTTAAACGTTTTTCTACGTCAACTAAGTAAAACGGTAAAAAAAGACAAACGCAAAGTTCGCTCGGAACCTTTCGCGACATGTCGATATGCCTAGGCATAAAGTTAAAGGACGCTCAAATGAACGTTGACTTATCCACACGGCGCTTTGACTGATGGTATAACTTTCGTCTTTGCAAACGCCCATAAGATTTTGACTCGGCATCATTTAATGGCGGCATGATGAAGCCAGTAAAAAACATGCCAGCCAAACGTGAATACACTGATCTTTGGAAATTCCTTCAATCTTCATCAAAAGGCGAAACCTTTATATTATGTATATCAGTCGGTGAAGTCTCACAAATATTTCCATGTGCTCACGGAGGTAAATTTTACTGGTGAAGTCTCACAAATTTGGAAAAGTGCCGAAAATCTGAAGAGGACAAAATGAGGGCGGCTGATGATGTGCACAATCATAGCTCAAAATGAATTCCCATTTAGTACAGCTCCGCTTTTTACAATTTGCATTAAGGAAATGTTTCCAGATTAATGACTTGCTGCAGGTATGTAGATCATTTTATCAACTATGAACATAAAAACACTTTCTCACAAAGACAAGTAAGATTTCATTAGGATAAATGAAATTTGTCCCAGCTTGTCTTTCACTCTCTCTCTTAATTCCCTCTATTATGGTCTGGGTGATGGGAAGGGGGGTAAAAAAAGTATTTTCTAGGGGCCACTATGCCCAAATTTTTTTCAAGTTTGGACTTGGTTTTTTTTCCAGAATTTTTTCCAGCAAATGTCTCTCCCCCCCCCCTCCCCTCCCCTCCCCTCCCCCCTTTAAGAACTTTGACTTGTCCTCACGGCACTTCGACTGATGGTAGAACTTTTGACTCAGCATGTTTTACTGGTGATATACATCCCTGCAGCAAGTCATTAATATTTTATATCATCATTTTTGCATTTTGAACTTGCTCATTTTCCAACAATATTTTATATGAAGAGTACCCATTTTGTGTTATCAACTCCTCTTACAGCTTTAAATCAATGGTCTGAAACTTTGCAGGGTGTTTCATCTACTCCTCTTACAGCTTTTACTTTCTAAAGTGCAGAGGGCTCAACAGATGCGTGATCGGGGGGTATCAGTAGTCCTTTAAGGACAGATTATGTGGACAGGTTTACAAAGCAGTTGGCACGGGGGGTATTTGTGGCCCACTAGACCACAGTAACTCTAGTTTTTTTTAACATGGTTACGATAAACGTCTATAACTTGTTCTTTGAATTCTTTAAGATGATGGTAGACATCTTGTTTTCAGGAAGTCACAATAAATGATTAGTTTGGTGACATCATTAACCTTTGGTGTACCATCCTGAATTCCCACAGAGTTTTCATGTTACAATTTGTAAGGCTTTTATCTTATATTGAAAAAAGTGTTGTATCAATTAATCTATCCGACAGAGTTATACTACAATAGATCCATTCAGTGCTTTCATCATCAATTTATATGTTGCTGTACTCGACCTAGTGATGATGTTTTTACTGAACACTTTAGACATTGTATTCCTTTCACTATAAGGGTTGTGTCTTGAATGTAACTTATGCCATTATTACACTGGGGACTGAATTTCCCAGTAAATTGATTACAAGTCTTGAAATTTCAATTCCTTTAGGTTTGTGTATATCCATGTATAGAAAGAAATACTTTCTGACTTATCACTGCAGACATCATACATTATTACATAGATTTGGTTGGCTAGGATATGATAGATATTTCTTAAGTTGTTGGTCTGATTAACATAAATTCTTTTAACATATATATGTTTTTGATTTTCCCCAAAAGTACATGACAAATGGTCACTTATACTTCGGGGGATAACATTTCAAATTTCATAAACTTTTGAAACTAATGCATAGTTGCATGTTTTTAATTACCTACTCCTCCTTTTTTTTATGGGGGGAGGGGTTGAATAGCAGTACTGCACTAAAGAAAACTATAAAATATATTAGTAATCTTCCTGTTTTGGCATTGTTTGATGAAAAGGTTTAAAAATGTCAAGCATGTTTACTTTAATTAAAAAAAATTCACGGGGGTTATAGAGTTGAAGTCATTTACACATGGGCTGGGCCTTTGTATATTCAAATATTTTATACCAAGTGAATGCAAAGTATAAAATACAAATATAAAGGCCCATGCAGCCCATGTGTAAATGACTTCAAATTTATAACCCCCATGAATTATTTCTATTCTAATAGGACAAATATGCTAATTTTGCTCATTTGAGTTGTCCTATATGTATTTAACATTGTTTTGGCCGTTCCATTTCTCTTCTGATTTATATGTTGCATAGCATATTTTGAATAAAAAGTTTTTCATAAGATAACCATTTGCAATGTAAAACTATGTAGTTCATCATTTACACAAGAAAAATGATTAAAATACATTTCACAGACTTGCCGCAGTAACCGTCACATCGTTAAAAAATCAAGATGGCGCTGCCTACGTAAATGTATTCCAGTGTACAAGATTGTCATAATTGTTGTACACAACTATTGTGGTTGTATCTCGTGATTTCTTTGTAAAGATGCAAACAATTTCGTGTTTACATGAAAGCCTATATATGCATGTGCTAGAAGTGGATATATCGGGTAATAAATTGTTTGACGATATATAGTACCTCATATTAGAATTATGAATAACAAGTGTTTTTTCAGGAGAAGATTTGCACTTGAATGGCCTTTTGCTGTAACAAGTAATGATAACAGTTACTATTCTGTGTCAGGTCAAAAGCCTATCTATAGAGGTCATTTTGATGTTTTGTGGAGTGAGATTTGATCCTGATGAAGGTTGTTGATTCTCATCATCATATACACTGACTGCCTCCTCCAATGGTACTCCCTTGGTGGTCTCGTGGTAGTATGCCCGCCTCTAGTGCACAAGGTCACGAGTTCAATCCAAGGGCAGGGTCAAACCAAAGAGCTTAAAATAGGTATTTGCTGCTTCTCCGCCAAGCACATAGCATCTTGGAGTAGGAGCTAGGATCGACTGGTTGGCTCAGAGTCAATATAGTGTGTCTGAGTGGGGTGATGTGTCTTCTTGCAGACACTTACCTTGTGAGCTAGCAAATTAAAAATCTGAAAAAGATCCAGCCAGTTGTATTTAAACTGGTGTTAACCTTCAATTAAACAGACAATCAGTTCAATGTTAAAATTGCCATGAAAAACAAATTTATCTAATCAATACAGATGAATGTATAATGATGGAATAAACATTATAGACTTGAGTGATTACATTTACATAGAATGACAGGTGATAAAATCATCACCTATTACTTCTTGTAATACCTTTTTCTATGGACATAATGTTGGTTTTGTGAAACTTGTATCTACAACAATTTATAAGCATGTTCTGTAAAATTTTAGCATTAACCTGGCCAGAAAGTCTAAAATTTTCTTTGACTTTGATTATTTAAAAGACCAGGAATTTTTTACCATTGAGCTACCAAAGTAGTACTGTTTTTATGCCAATATATATTTTTACAGGTATTGGCGTGTGGTCATATAAAATGTTGTAAACTCTATACCCAGAAATCGATAAATATAAAATAGCCATGGATTGACCATTGTATTGATGAGATGCCATTATTTATTAAGATGTTGTTTGGTGATATCATTTATAGCTCCCCTTTCATTTATTTTATTTGCTCTATAAATAAGAATTATTGAGATTGGGGTCAACATTGTTCACTCCATTGTTCTGCCAATGATGATTTTAGAGAAACGACTGTAATAGCATAATATGTTTGTTGATGTGTAAGCCATATTTTATAAGGTTATATCATGGAGAAAGGAGTTTAAGTGGTCATTTTTCTACAATTATGGTCTATTAATGGTGATGCTTAATCAATACAAATGTCTTTGTCTGTATTACCCTGTACTTTAACTGCGATGTTGTCACAGCATGTTAAGCATTGAAACCAAACCAATGATTGGAATTTTTTTTTTTCAGCTAAGTGTCTAGGAAAAAATGTTCATGGCATTTTTATAAACAAACAGTTTTTGTAACAGGACCATTTTGCCAAATAGGATAAAAAACATTTTTTAGTAATACATTAAATTTAATATCTCTTTGCAGAGACCACTAATATTTTTCATAGATTCACGTTAATGACTTCTCAAAATCAAAAAATGTCTACATGTTTGATCTTTAAAAGAATAGAATCTAGTTGCTTTAGAAATACTGAATCCTCAGTAATAGTTGTGAATCCTTAAATTTGAATTTGTTTATCATTAAATTACATTTGAGTTTACTAAAATTGACAAAATGAGTAGTGAGATCAACACACTCTAACTGGTCTTTAATATAACATATTTAATGCATTCAGTGACTATTAATGTGGATGATTAAAAGCTTATAATAATAGACTATTATCATAAAGTTTTACTCATCCATAGTAGACTCTATGTTATTAGTTACGGAAAACATTATGTTCTCTTGGGTATACATTTTGTATAAGCTAACTTTCCCCCAAAGAGAAACAATCAGTTAATTTCAAATCATATAATGTAAATTATTATTAAGGATTAGTGAAGCTACTTTTAAATGCATACAGTTGTAAATAAATGATGAGTTTTTGTAGATAATTATATTTCTTATTAAGCCAAATCAGATGGTAAATATGGTTCAGGGCAGAAAAATGTTTGGGCTTATTAGTGGTTAGAAAACTTTTATATACTTAAGAAAGTTTCTTTGTTAGCCTGAAAAAAATAATGCTTGATGATAAAGTGTTAAGCCTTCAATTACACATGGTTAGTATCTCAGGCAAGTTTTAATATTTCTCCTTGTGTATTTCTACAGTTACATTTTTTGTTCTGTTATTGCCTTGTACATATATCAGTAAATCATGAATATTTGCAAAAGCAGAACATTGATTTTCATTGATTTTCTGGGTATATAATTAAATCTTTATGTGTAAATATCTGTCTCATTAAAAATTAAAAATTGTTGTGGACTTTAAAATATTTTGTTTGACTGTAGTGTAAAATTTAGGAGATCTGACAACACATATTAAAGTCTGTGTTTTTAAACAGGAAACCCTTAATATATAAAAACAATTTGAATAAATTAAATTAAATATCTGAGTCCTTGTAAATTGTAGAAAATCTGTTATTCACACTTGTCTTGTTGTAAATCTCCATAATTTGTGGACTAAAAAACTGCAGTGCACAACTGCACATGATAATGAGGTATTGTAACAAGTTTGGTTCCATTCTGTTAGGAAATATAGGAGAAATTAGGGGAAAAACATTAACTATGGATAAATGTGTGTTTTATGGTACTCTGATTTTATTTGGCCAGTTCATGAATTGCTAATAAAGGACTATGCTGACATACTTGTGTGTGACATTTTCTGGCCATTATATCTTGGCCAAGCATGCAGCATCTATGCTTCCATATTTGGTAGGATTTATTGTTATGAAGTGTAGTTGTGCATATTATATCGCCATTTTGATTCAACAAATTTTGTTGGAGTTATGGGACTTAGACTATTTCAACATTTATCAACAATAGAAGACCTTTTGGACGTTTCTCCTCTGAAATTGCTTGGCTTCCATATGTGGTAGGAATTATTGCTATGAATGTAGATGTGCATAATATACTGCCATTTTGAATGAACAGATTTTGTAGGAGTTATGGGACTTAGACTATTTTGAACATTTCTCAACAATAGAAGACCTTGTGGATGCAACTTCTCTGAAACTGCTGGGCAGATTGCTTATATATTTGGTATGATTTAATGTTATGAAGTGTATGTGCATACTCTACCAATTCTGCAGTGCCGTTGGACATATGGCTACGTGAAGTATGATGTTTCTGTTTCATTAAAACTCTCTTACCAGACAGCTCATCAACTATGGTACACCTAATCAATCCACTTTAAAGGGGTTGTTAAGCAACCTTTAGAAAATCATATTGTATTATTTTAATTTCACATGTGTCTTTTATTCTTAAGATTTGTTAAATATATATTTATTGTAATACAGTGATAGTTCTATGTAGAATTAGTTTGATTAACATTGATTAATATAACATATACCGGTAAGGTAGATTCAATAAATTACTGTAAATTCTGAAAATTTTTGGTGCATTTTTTATTGTGAGTCTTCATCAACAAACAGTATTGTGAGATTTATTAATACAGATTATGCACCAATACAATTTTCTTATGGAATTTGATAAACAAATATTTGATTATGGCGATATCCATCCTGTCACACTTATAGCAATAATAAAAGCATTGTGTTAATTTCTGAATTTAAACACTAATAGATTTTTTCTTAATTTGCAGTATGGATGGAGCTGATCTTTGTTTTGAGATAGTGAAAAGAGCATCACTTGGATTTGTTTACAGTGAGGCAGTATCTAGGTAACCTCTTATTTATATCTATGTTCAGTTTCTTCCAATATCGTTTCAGTGGAAAAGAAAAGACAAGATTGGTTGCCAACAAAATTGGGTCACTACAAGTCAAAATATTTTTGGCATTATGACAAATACTGAAAAAAATTCTAGAATGAGACAAAAATTCAATGGAATGGTTTGTCGGTTGTCCGCTTTTAAAATTGTGTCAAGTAGTAGAGACCTCTGACCAATGGCCACTGTCGCTAAGAATTAAAAAAAACAATTGGCCAAATAATTGTCTTAAAATCTTCCCCTCTGTGGCAATTGAGACCAAACTTTGATGGAATGGTAGGTAGGTAGTCTCCTTTCAAAATTGAGTCTGGGAATCCTGACCTGTGACCAGTATGGCCTTTGTTACTAAAAATAAAAAAAATTATTTCAAAATCTTCTCCTGAAAAAAACTTGGACAATTGAAACCAGTCTTTGAAATTAGTCCAATATGGCTGCTGTTACTAAATTAAAAAAAATAAATTTGAAAGTCTTCTATGAAAATACCAAGACAGAAAAGCAAGATTTTTACAAAAATGTCTTTACCTAGTCTCCTAACAAAAATTAGCAAATTTACATTTTAAAATCTCATTTCTTCTCTGAATCTACTGGGGTAGTTTAGACTAAATCTGGTTGAATTGTCCTTAGGTGTTCCACAATCAAAACTTTTTCAGGGTTCAAAGAGCAATATGGTCACTACTATTGAAAAAAATGGATGTTAGGATTTGTTTTTGACAATGTAATGTTGTTTACTTTAATTCCCTTTTATGGTGTTTGAATGGTAAACTAACTCCATTTGAGGGATACAGGCTCCAGGTAGAACAAAATCTATGCAACCAATGTACATGTACTTTTACTTGAAAATGCTTCATTTTGATTACTTCTTGGTTACATCTTAATTTGCTATTTTTATGATACTATGTTGACAGAAGCTTTTAACTGGGGTTGACTTGTCTTTTAAGAAATTTCAATTGTCCATTAACTTGATGTAAAAATGCACAGGAAAACATATCTGTTGTAGAATCAACATAAGGAAATGTCAGATCCTTAATTAGGTCATTCAGAAAACTTTAACAAAGCATTTTGTATCTTAATGGAAAACAGAAAATTCTTCCTAATTAACCAGTTGTATCATTAGTTATAGAACTTGGTAATCATGAAGTGTTTTCCTATTAAAGATGTTTTATCTCCCCAGGGTGGAAACATATATACAGTATATTAATGATCTCTCTGTTGTACAAAGTGTCAAATATTTTTTGTCTCTCTTCAAATATGTTTTGTACTTTACAAATCTGTGTTTATATTTCTTTATCTTTAACGAATTAGTAATATCAATATCAACATGAAAATACAATACAAATAACAACAGATTCTCTGTGTAGATTTTAAACTTAGTATGTATAATTCTGTTTTTACAGCTAACATAACAGATTGATCCTTACAATTTCACAAATATCAGAGGTGACATTGGATTTTTTTTTTATGGAGTAACATCTGGTATATACCTCTACTGATAGTTGAATTCTAGAAGCTTTGATATTTTTTAATATTATTCTCAGACTCTCTTAAACATCATAATTTAATCCAACTCAGTTGCTAATATTTAACCGGGTTTTCCTCTGAAAAATCGGCTGCCAATCGTGTCCAGCCTATAACTTTCTTGTCTTAAGACCTAGACCTTAGATCTATGGTATGTGGATATGTCACCACAAGACAATGCGTCATGTTTCAAAAATTTTGACCTATGACCTTGACACTTGACCTTAGGGTGAACAAATAGGTCAATTTAGATCATCTTTGTGTCCAGCCTGAAACTTTTTATCTAAAGACCTAGGCCTTGGATTTTTGGTGTGTAGGTAGGTTATCTCAAGATGATGTGTCGTGTACCAAGAATATTGACCTTTACCGTTGACCTCAAGGTCAATAAATAGGTCATTTTTGTAACTTTTTTGTCTAAAGACCTAGGCCTTGGATCTTTGGTTTGTAGGTAGGTTACCTCGAGACGATGTTTCACATTCCAAGGATATTGACCCTGACCCTTGACCTCAAGGTCAATAAATTGGTCATTTTTGTAACTTTTTTGCCTTAAGTCCTAGGCCTTGGATATTTGTTGTGTAGGTAGGTTTCTTCAAGATAATATGTCACATATTAAGGATGATGACCTTGAAATTTGACCTCAAGGTCAATAAATTGCTAATCATGTCCAGCCTGTAACTTTTTTGTCTTAAAACCTAGATTTTAGATCTTTGATGTGTGGGTAGTGTTCCTCAAGATGATGTGTCGTGTACTAAAGATGTTGAAATCTGACCTTGACCCTTGAGTTCTTTGTTGGAGAAAAGTTACTCAGTAAAAATGAAATAGAAGGAAAACCCGGTTTGTTGTCACTCAGACAGCTCTCTTGTTAAATACTAGCATGAAAATGAAACTTTTAAAATTTACAGTAAAGATTGTTAAATTTTGTGAAAATTTGTGAAAACTAAGGAGTATATCTCTCATACATAGCCCTATTGTTCGTTTTGGCTTTGCTCATTAGGTTGAGGTAGTTCGTCATCACTACTAATGATCACTAGCCTGTCAACACTGAGGTTGAGTTCGAATTTTACCTGTGGCAGTGTGTGTTCGATTCCAGTCTTGATTGACAAGGATAGACAATTTTTTTACCGTAGGTTGGTTGTTCTGTCTGGGTACTCCGGCTTCCTCCACCAATAAAAACTGGCTGCCGCGAAATAGCCAAATGTGCTGAAAATGGCACAAAACCCCGACTAAACAAACAAAACAAACTCATTTGGTTGTTATGGGTTTCAAATTTAAACATTCTGGGTTATTATTTCAGAATGTTTGGCCTTGATCACAACATATCTTTAGTATCAAAATTGGTATTATGGAATAATTATTATCCACAAAATAGCATAACTACCATGAATGATAATTTGTTTCAGAAATGAATTCATTGTAATTTTATTGTCCATACCAAAAAAAGGAAAATTTCAAATGTCATTGGCTATTTATGTTTTTTTTTCAAAGTTTAAACATTTTAGTGTATACTTCATAAAATATTATCAAGAATGCATAGGAATTCATAGCAGTTTGAAGTTCAGCTATTACAAGATGATAAAGTTTAACCTGAAACCTGTTGGATAATTCTTGGAAGAATGTTCCTTGTGCTGTGTAAACAAATTATCAAAGAAAGATCCCACTCTAATTCTTCTGATCAAGAAATAAAGATGGACATTGTAAATATTATAGGATTGAAAAAATTTTTTTAAAAATAGCCATCTGTAGCAGAATTTACTGTCTGATTGTTCTTCATTCATCAAACTGTCAAGCAAAAGTCCATACAAAAGATTCCTTTAAATTAAACCTGCTATTCTGGTCACCTTGGAGAATCTGCTTTATGCCAAGTTATCTTTTCAGTCTGTCTTTACTCTGCCATTCAAGCAGGCTTTGCTTGTATTAAGACATTTAAGAATTAAGTCGCTATGTATTTTATATAAGCTTACAAAGGACAATTATTGACTCTTTGAAGAAATGGTATTCCTTGGCAATGATAAAGCATAAATCCAATAAAAATCAAACTCCAGTAATTGCTTCATATTTGTTTAGTCTTAGGTTAATCAAAGGCACAAGATCTGAGACAGAAAGATTGTCATAATGCTTTTTTTTCCTTTAATGTTTATGATGAAGATATTTTTAGGTTCAGTAAAAACCATTTCTGTCTTATAAAGGACTATTTTATATTAACATCAATATCCTCTCTGATTATGAAATATTTGTTGAACAAGTAGACAATATTGAAGGAGAAAATGCAAATTAAAAGAACTGTTCAATATTTAAAGTGATTTGTGAGATTTTTATAGACTTCCGAGATTTATAGGAGAGATATTTCAAAGTTAAAATCTGAATGTTAATATTTGAAAATCACACGATATACCATGACTACTAAACAGTTCTTATTTATTACCAATGTTAATAGATTCTTGTAAAATCTATCGTGTTTTATTTTCTTTAAACATGAAATAACATTTTTGTTGTAATGAATCAATTTTATGCAAAATTTATGTCTCTCTCTGAAAGGTCTTCTTATGTATTGCGTTTTAAGATTAATAAGCTGTATTTTTTATTGAATTACTTGAAATAAAATTTAGATATGAATTTGATGAAAATAGGGGTTGAGCAAATTAGCTGTTAGCTTCAACATTCTTCTCACAAGTAAATTTTTTGAAACTTGGAACCATTAAAATTGCTTCGTTTTGTATTGCAATTGTCAAGTTTCATAGACTTTGATATCAGTGCCTGGATTATTGGTAGGGGAGCAGTTTTTGCCACACGGCTATTCTCACCATTATGTCTGTCATATTAGAAAACAAGAGTTTATAAACAATGATTGAGTCAATAACCAGTGTTTGGTAAGAAATTTATACACTCATGTTGTTTTTTTATTTTTGAAATCCTTTGAAAAAAATAGTAGATGTTGATAACATCTGCTTGACCAATATACCATAAGATGTAGTTTAGCTAAAGAATATACTAACAGTAAAATTATAATTGCACAAATAGGTATATTTCAAAGAGTTTTAATACTTGTTTGTTTTCAATTATTGAGACATTAGGGTAAATTGTACATGTGATATTTTTGTTGTAGCCATTACATCAGACAGATTTTAGAAGCTGTTAGATACTGCCATGCTAACAACATCGTACATCGAGACCTTAAACCACACTGTGTGTTACTGGCATCAAAAGAGAACTCAGCACCAGTAAAACTTGGAGGATTTGGGGTAGCCATACAAATACCAGAATCTGGAGAAATATCTGGAGGTATAACAGTCTTAACATGAGAAAGTGGGTTCTTATCAGGAGATGCATATTATTTTAGTGCTGTCTTTGTTACACACTTTGGTATCACTTTATCTCCTATGTTTCCCATGGTAATTCAAAGAAACTTGACAGGATAATTATGTATCGGATGCAAATGTTTAATTTTTGAAAAACTTGATATTTCCATGTCCTTACATGGGGTAAACATTTTTTTAAAGGGGTTAATATGTTATTACAGTATCTGCTACAATCTACACTGGGTATATGTTCTGTATAGTCTATTGGACAAAGGTAAAAAATAAATTGTCATCACAAGAATATAAATGAAATGTATTTTCCTTCGATGAGAACAATAATAGTCAATTTGATAGTAATTACTGTCGTCAGCAAAGGATAGAAATAGTCATAATTTGACAAATTTTTCATTCAGACATAAAAAATTAATATTACATAACCAATCTAATTGTTTATTAATGAGACAATGGATTATTTCCATATGAAAATTATTTCATCCACACCGTATATATGCTGTACTGTGATTATAAGTGTTGTTTTGATAGTAACAAAAACATAAAAAAATATGATAAATTTCTTTTTATACCCTCCCCTGCAAATCAAATTGGGAAGGGGGAGGGGATATATAGGTTTCAGTCTGTCCGTCCGGCTGTCCGAAATAACGTTTCCGCAACTTGTTCCATATATTATCTGCAACTCCTCCTACTTTACTTGCATGATTCTCATGAAACTTTATGGAGTGTTAGATCACATTATGGAGATGTGCATATTATCAGAATTTTCTGTTTGGGCAAGTACTTGGAAAAATACTATGATATGAAATTAAGCGTTTTTTTTAACAAAATGATGTTGTTGGTCCAAACTGACATTGTCTGTAACTCCTCCTATAGGTTCTCATGAAACTCTATGGACAGACAGTTCATTTAAGAATTAAATGCAAGATTTTGTAGATTTATCGATATGTAAATCTTTGTTCTCACATAATGATACTTAAGCTAAAAGATTTTTTTATGCCCTGCTACGAAGAAGGGGGGAGATATTAATTTACCCTTGTCCGTTCGTCCGGATATAGATGCATGGTAAGTCCAGCTATCCCCTCCTAGAATTTTGGAGCTACAGATTTAATATTTTGTAGGATTTTTATACACATAATGGAGGTGTGCGTGTCCACAGAATTTTGATTTTTTTGTATAATATTTTCAAAATGACAGGTAGTTGGACTTAGGGACGAGATCAAAAGTTCAATGTAGGATAAAAAACTTAATTCACATAGTTTTATCCTACATTGAACTTTTGATCTCGTCCCTTAGACATTTTTTTCATACTAGCTGCATAAAGGGAACTCCTCCTACAGTTTTAGAGCTACAGCTTTAATATTTTGTAGGTTAATATACACATAATGGAGGTGTGCATGTCCCCAGGATTTTAATTTTTTATTATAATATTTTCAAAATGACAGGTAGTTGGACTTAGACATTTTTTTTTCGTTCCAGCTGCATAAAGAGAACATGGTTTGTTCAGTTAACTCCTCCTACAGTTTTAGAGCTACAGATTTAATATTTTGTAGGTTGATATACACATAATGGAGGTGTGCAGTCCACAGGATTTTGATTTTTTATTATAATATTTTCAAAATGACAGGTAGTTGGACTTATGGTCAGGTGGGGGCATCATTTATGTCTTACATTCACAGTTCATTTTAAAAAAATCACTCCTAACAAAACAACTTTGTCCATAATTATGAAGTCAGGGGCGGGGCTTACTTCTTTTCTACTTTCTATTTGGTTTTTTCTTTACTTATATTTTGTAGCCTGAATATTTATTTCTTTGTAAGTTCAGTTTATCAGGTCTCATTGAAATAAACACAGTAAAAGCATGCTCTTCTTGGTAGGACAGGCTTCAAGACAGGCATGTTGGGGGGGGGGGGGGGGCTTTAGTTCCCTTCAAGACAGTTCTAGTTTCATTTGTGTAGCTTCTTTCTTTTGTAGAAATATCACTAATATCACAAATATGTTCAGCTTGTACAATGGAATGAAAGTTTATTAGCAAAAGTTAGTTTAATTTTTCAATGCATGCTACTTTTTACAAGATAAGTAACAGTGCATAGGACTACCCTATTCAAGACAACTTTGTCATTTATAGGAATAGTCTTTGCCCTTTCCAAAATATTGATAGCTAACTTGATTGTTTTTACAAAAAAAACACCAGACTTTCAAATCCAAAGTAAAGGTGCCTTTTTTTTGGAATGATTCATCATGATTCAAATACACCGCACTTTAGCTTTGGTCATAGTAACAAAGATTAAAGATGGTGACAACTTTCTAGTGTAACTGGTTAAAACACTGTGATGTTTTGGAAAAGATAATATGATTGCATTGAGTTGTGTGTTCATTTTTATAAAGTTTTGTTTGCATGGATTTCACCGTTATAATTTGTTAATTTTTTGCATGATACTCAGCAGCTTCCTTATGTTTCATTAAATTCAAAAGATTTAAAACAAGGATACCAATTTTCTAGACTGGATAAAATTTTGAAAGTGAAGTAGATTTCCTTGATTTAGATAAAGGATTGAGTTGGTTAAGGGCCAATTTTTATCCCCTCCTATAATTTAATTATAAAGAGTCCTGTCTCATCCTTTATTTTCAGTTAATACAATTAGAAGTGTGGATAAAACACAAGACAATTAAATCAAACTACTGGTATTTAACTATCTACTGTTTATTGATGTCTTGGCCACAGACAAAGATAAAAGTTAATTTAAACCTTTCTTTCTGCTCTATATTTATATCCTTTATAAGACATAGACTACTATTAAATCTACAAAATTAATCTGACTACTGATGCAGGTAAATTTTATCTCTGTCAATTTATGGTTATTTTTGATGATAATAGTAGAAAAAAGGGGATGTTTGTCTATGTAAATATATCAGAATGTGTTGCCTAGGAACAGTTTATATTGCTTAACTAGGTCAGGATTACTGATCTTTTACAAGATTCCCCTGTTTTGTGGCCAAGTAGTTTGGGTGTTTCATTGCAGCTGTTAATGACTGCTATCTCATTAATACCTAATAATTTCATATCAGGTAAATTTTTTGTATCCCCATTGGATAAAAGGAGATCATGTGTCAGTCATTATTCAACGGAAATGCTTGTACCATATCAAGTGATAATGCATGCTGTTGCTGTTAGAGCTATGCCCCCTTTTTAAAACACACAAGTGATTCAGATTTATTCAAACGCAAAACCGCAAGTATATAGCAAGATCCAGAGTTTACATTGAAGATGGTCTTAAATAAAACACAAAGTTTGAAAATTCTTTTTAATATGTTCTCAGAATAAATGAATGCACAAAAAAATCCATGGTTGCTTCAATGAAATAAACAACAGTTACTTGTGCAGAGGGCATTATCATGAAACATAGACAGCCCTGAGGACAGTAATATTGACTTCAACACCAATAATGCACTCGCCTGCGACTCAGGCATTATCAGTGTTTCAGTTAATATTTCTATCCCTTGGGCAGTCTATATTTCATGATAATGTTCCCTCCATAAGTAACTATTATATAAGTATTAAGTTTGAAACCAGCGTGTTATAAGTTGTAATTCTTTTCCACCGTAATTGATGAGGATTGCCAGTTTTCCCCAACTGCCTCGGTGGTCTCGTGGTAATGTGCTCACCCCGAGTGCGGAAGGTCGTGGGTTCGATCCCCGGCGGGGTCAAACCAAAGTCATTAAAATTGGTATTTGCTGTTTCTCCACCAAGCACGCAGTATCTAGAAGTAAGAGCAAAGACTGGTTGGCTCGGAGTCAGTATAATGTGTCCGAGTGAGGTGATATGTCTTCCTGCGGACAGTTACCTCAGGAACTAGCACATTAAATATCCAACTTAGCGTGTCAGACTAGTACAAAGCAGGGATCATATTCATTATCATATCATCATGTTCTCATCCTGATATGCACCTGATTGCCACTGGACGTTAAACAATAATTCATCCATCCATCCAGTTTTCCTGACAATGGAGACAATTTGATTTCAAGTACTCTGGCTTCCTCCAGCATTAAAAACTTGCTGCTTTAATAATTGAAAATGGTTTAAATCTTAAACAGAGAAAAAGTGTTCTGACTATGCGATGGATATTTGAAAAGGATATTGGGTATGCACCTATAAGACAACACACAATAAATGATATGAAACAGTCGTCATGGGTCCTTATAATACCCACATCACAGGAAATGGTTTACCTTATAATACATAAGTGGCAAAATTCCGTAAGGATTTCTTGAAGTAAATAAGATTCAAATCCTAACACACAATTTAAGTAATAAAGCACAAGTCACTATTTCTCAAAACCAATATAATAATAAGGGTGACTTATTGTTCATAGAATATTAAGCATACAACCAACAGTAGTGATAAGATTTTTATTCAACTGGTAGGGTAGGGTTGATGATAGTTTGTAGTAGGTTAAACTTGTGAATGAAAGCAAAAGTGTGTATCAGGTTAAACAGAAAAATGACAATGCTTAAAGTAAAAGCTTCAAAAGAAGAAACATAATAGTACCATTCTCAGCTCCTCAGGTCTCTTTATTCAGATCAATAGTAACACCTGAAAATAAAAACATACGAAGTAACAGTATTCATAGTTCCTGACACTATTTTTGTTGTCACTTTTTATTTTTATTTTTATTTTAATATTTTGCACATCTAACTCAGCATTTTCAGTGTTATTGATTCATCATCTCAGGCATTGTTGTTCATCTTATTTATTTCGGGAATGTCTATCATCGCTTATACAAATTTAAAGAACTTGACAAAAGTAGCTTCTTTATTTTAAAAATATTTGTGTGTTTAGAAATATTAATATTATAAATTTAATTGCCTTAGATGTTGTTTTGCTTGTATATATTTGATGTTGTAAAACTGCATGTTGTTTACAGAGGAACTTATCCAGTATGGATTGGATCCCTGGGTCGATTTGAGAAATGATATTGTTGGTAAGAATAATATACTAATACATCTTATATAGTAGAATCATTGATAATGTACATTCTTTAGATTTTCATCAGACTTTACACATTTTCACTCTATTTCCCAAAGAATTTAAGTATTGAAGTATAACTTGTTGAATTTTGTTGTGTATTGGGTGAAATTAGTACCAGCAATTATAGTTTAAAGATTTACACTGCCTTCCACATGTACGTTTACACTTGTTTTGGGGTAAATGAATGGAGAGATTATCTTTTCCAAATTGAACTGACGATAAATAATCACATGGTATTCTTTTCAGTGGGAAATTACACACCATGCGGGGATCCCTAAATGGCCAATTTATTAGAAAAGTTCCTCACCATAAACACTTTCAATAACAATGACAAGCAATATAAGTATAAACAATGAATGCTAGCAGTTATTGAAAGCAAACTCTGGACGGAAAAAAATATTTTAAGCCTTCTAACACTAATTATATCGGTCTTAATACTTCCTAATGGATTTATAAATGCAATATCATAGATAATTTTGTGCAAAAGTAAAGTAATATAAAGAAATAATTTTGTTATGTAAGGATAAGCAGATCAATATTTCTGTCAACAAAATGGAGAATCGGTGATCTAATAACAGTGTAAATTATATCTACTCTGAAAGCTGTAGCTTGGGATTTCTTCTTGATTTTACAACTTCAATATCCAAAATATGCTGACCTGACAATTTCTGTAAAAAGTATATTGAATTTAGCTTTGTGAAATCCACATTTTTAACAAATTTTTGACAAACATTTTTTCATATTTGTGTTACTAAATCTGTAATGGATTTTTATGTATAAGAATATATATATAACTTAACTCCTAAGAAAATATTTCATCATTCCATGCATTTCATTGGAAAAAAGTTTATGTACTTATTTATTGAGGTAGTGTGTCAGGATTAGTAGAATATACTTTATATAGCTATACCATCATGCCTACATTTAGATATTCAGGTACCATCTCTGTACATTTCTTTGTAGATAATTTTTGGGGTTCTGTGTATTTTTAAGGTCAACACATTTGTGTTGTGCCACAATTCTTTATTTATTATTCCTAATAGATAAATCTCTTTTGAGAGGCCAGAGTTTCTGAAAGACAACTTCTATTCAGGGCTCATTCTAGAGCATGATTTTCCCAAGTTTTAAAGCTGATTTAAGATTTTTTCCAAACAATGGTTGCTGTAATTTCCTTTTTTGAACAGAAATTATTAGCTTTTTTCTGCAATAACTAAAATTGTCAGTCAAAGATCCCACTTGTACAAGTAAATTAAAATTTACTTGAATAGGTAACTGAAAAATTGCAAATTGGATTGCCTCCCTTTTAATACTGTGATATTAATTTACTTATACAAGTAATTTTTTTAGATACCATCTAAACATCACAAGATGCTTTCAGGTCAACTTTCATATCAGAGTTGTTTCCCTTAGTTATTACTTGTACAAGTAAAACGCAATTCATAATGATAGATAGGCCTGTATGGTGTTAACCACTGGATATGAGTGGGATTTGTTCAGTTGAAGTAATTGTTTGTATGTCCAAAAGAGCAATGTCCAATTGATTGATCCATACTTGTGGTCCAGACGCAGTCTGTTCATGGACAGATACATGCTAATCAATAATCAGCTTGATAGGTGCCTGAAATGTATCATCTGGGAACAGTAATGGAATATTTAGACTTAGAAGTATCATTTTGTCAAGTCTGAATGAGAAAAGGGCACTGCCAAGCGGTTGAACACCCCCCCCCCCCCCCCCCATTTTGTTGAATCTTAAGATTGATTAATGACAAAAAAGTGGCTTTTCCTATCTATTCTGACCAGCTTGAACACTTGAACGACCCTAAGATAATAGCATTTTTTTTCAGATAGTGTCCCGTTGATGCATACTTTGTTTTTTTTTCATATTGAATAGAAACATGGCCAATTTATTTCTATTAGTTATCAAAAGATACCCACAGTAATGACAGTATATTCTTTTAATACTTATTTTTAACATACACAATGACATAACTAACAAACTAAAAATATAACATTATATTTACAACCGTCATGGCAGCATAATGAGATAATGGAATTCCCACCATTTGAATTTCTTTTACATGCCTAATACAAGTGATACATGTAATGACACTAAAAATATAAAGATTATCAATATCAAGTAACACATGGACACATTTTATGACATTCCTGAGACAGTGTACCATACATCATGAGAGACACTGTTTAAAACACTGAGCAATAAAATATTCTGTAAAAGAAAGAAAAAAAAACATGAGAAAAAATATTATTAAAAACGCATTGTTTATAATTAATATATATACAGCACAACCTATGATATGCTTGTGAATTTCTTTGTTGTTAATATTGCATATTGCAAGATAGGGCAATTGGGAATATTCAATAATGCATATAAAATCCTTCACTGTTCCAATAGTGCTCTTACAACTTCAAATAAAACTGATCTACATGTAAATAGTATATTATATAGTGTACAGGGTACATTTGTGTACAAGCTTGCAAAGTAAAGCATTCCGATATATACACTGAATACACAATTTTTCTGAAATTTACTTATATAAGTCGGATTTGTTTTACTCGCTGAAGTAAATCTTTTATTATACAAAATATTTGAACTTTCAGAAATTTAATTCTATCAGATTTAATGTTTTTACTCCACAGAGTAAGTGAAAAGTATATTTAAACTTTGCCATCCATGAAATTTTCATAATTTAAATATTTTTTTTTGTCTTATAAAATCTGTTAACTTAAGTTTTGTTTTTTTACTCCTCGAAGTCAAATTTTATCATACAAAACATTATAATTTTGTCTTGTGAAATTTACTTGTACAGGTATAGTTTTATTTTTTTACTCCTTAAAGTAAATCTTTTATTAAATGAAATATTAAACATAACTTTGCCTTGTGAAATTTACTTGAAGTCTTGTTTTTCTACACTTTATAATTATACAGAAATTTTTTTCAACAGGAGTTCATGTAGTGCTTGTTCAATTTGGGACAGTACAATTTCAAATAAAATTACTTCTCCGCCTAAAAAAAATATTTGTGTTTTTGCTGAAATGCCTTAATAAGTAAAAATTAAAAATATGTCATGGTAGGCCCAAAAAATTAAGGTTGGTTTGGTTAGGCCGTAATGTTTTGAGCATATTACCTATTTCTTTGCTACTTAACCGAACGTCAAGGTATATTTAATAATAAAAAAAGACCAACTGCATACAAATCTACATCAAATCATATGTTGTCAATAAAGGTATAAATTTCTTATACAAGTAAACAAATTTTTACTCAATGAAGTATATTTCTATATGAAATACATATGTGATATAAATTATTAAAACCTCACCTTAACATGCTTAAGAGATTACTTGTATCAGTAAAATTTTTTCCTGATTGAAGTATACGGTGCTATTGTGGCTCTTGTTCTTAAAATGTTTACAAGGTTAATGGTCAAATGTAAAAGCAATAGTGCTGACCACAACTAATTGCAGTTGTGAAAGGATTGACAAAAGTTCATAAATTAAATTAGACACACTTTACATTACATTGTATTTGAAAGTATAAAAGATGCTTGTGAATTTCTTTGTTGTTAATACCCCATATTGCAAGATAGGGCAATTGGGAATATTCAATAATGCATATTAAATCCTTCACTGTTCCAATAGTGCTCTTACAACTTCAAATAAAACTGTCCTACATGTAAATAGTATATTATATAGTGTACAGGGTACATTTGTGTACAAGCTTGCAAAGTAAAGCATTCCGATATATACACTGAATACACAATTTTTCTGAAATTTACTTGTATAAGTCGGATTTGTTTTACTCGCTGAAGTAAATCTTTTATTATACAAAATATTTGAACTTTGTCTTAATTCGGAAATTTAATTCTATAAGATTTAATGTTTTTACTCCACAGAGTAAGAGAAAAGTATATTTAAACTTTGCCATCCATGAAATTTTCATAATTTAAAATTTTTTTTTGTCTTATAAAATCTGTTAAGTTAAGTTTTGTTTTTTTACTCCTCGAAGTAAAATTTTATCATACAAAACATTATAATTTTGACTTGTGATATTTACTGATACAAGTATAGTTTTATTTTTTTACTCCTTAAAGTAAATCTTTTATTACATGAAATATTAAACTTAACTTTGCCTTGTGAAATTTACTTGAAGAAGTCTTGTTTTTCTACACTTTATAATTATACAGAAATTTTTTTCAACAGGAGTTCATGTAGTGCTTGTTAAATTTGGGACAGTACAATTTCAAATAAAATTACTTCTCCGCCTAAAAAAAAAATATTTGTGTTTTTGCTGAAATGCCTTAATAAGTAAAAAATAAAAATATGTCATGGTAGGCCCAAAAAATTAAGGTTGGTTTTGTTAGGCCGTAATGTTTTGAGCATATTACCTATTTCTTTGCTACTTAACCGAACGTCAAGGTATATTTAATAATAAAAAAAAGACCAACTGCATACAAATCTACATCAAATCATATGTTGTCAATAAAGGTATAAATTTCTTATACAAGTAAACAAATTTTTACTCAATGAAGTATATTTCTATATGAAATACATATGTGATGTAAATTATTAAAACCTCACCTTAACATGCTTAAGAGATTACTTGTATAAGTAAACTTTTTTCCTGATTGAAGTATATGGTGCTATTGTGGCTCTTGTTCTTAAAATGTTTACAAGGTTAATGGTCAAATGTAAAAGCAATAGTGCTGACCACAACTATTTGCAGTTGTGAAAGGATTGACAAAAGTTAATAAATTAAATTAGACACACTTTACATTACATTGTATTTGAAAGTATAAAGGATGCTTGTGAATTTCTTTGTTGTTAATACCCCATATTGCAAGATAGGGCAATTGGGAATATTCAATAATGCATATTAAATCCTTCACTGTTCCAATAGTGCTCTTACAACTTCAAATAAAACTGTCCTACATGTAAATAGTATATTATATAGTGTACAGGGTACATTTGTGTACAAGCTTGCAAAGTAAAGCATTCCGATATATACACTGAATACACAATTTTTCTGAAATTTACTTGTATAAGTCGGATTTGTTTTACTCGCTGAAGTAAATCTTTTATTATACAAAATATTTGAACTTTGTCTTAATTCGGAAATTTAATTCTATCAGATTTAATGTTTTTACTCCACAGAGTAAGTGAAAAGTATATTTAAACTTTGCCATCCATGAAATTTTCATAATTTAAATATTTTTTTTTGTCTTATAAAATCTGTTAACTTAAGTTTTGTTTTTTTACTCCTCGAAGTAAAATTTTATCATACAAAACATTATAATTTTGTCTTGTGAAATTTACTTGTACAGGTATAGTTTTATTTTTTTACTCCTTAAAGTAAATCTTTTATTAAATGAAATATTAAACATAACTTTGCCTTGTGAAATTTACTTGAAGTCTTGTTTTTCTACACTTTATAATTATACAGAAATTTTTTTCAACAGGAGTTCATGTAGTGCTTGTTCAATTTGGGACAGTACAATTTCAAATAAAATTACTTCTCCGCCTAAAAAAAATATTTGTGTTTTTGCTGAAATGCCTTAATAAGTAAAAATTAAAAATATGTCATGGTAGGCCCAAAAAATTAAGGTTGGTTTGGTTAGGCCGTAATGTTTTGAGCATATTACCTATTTCTTTGCTACTTAACCGAACGTCAAGGTATATTTAATAATAAAAAAAGACCAACTGCATACAAATCTACATCAAATCATATGTTGTCAATAAAGGTATAAATTTCTTATACAAGTAAACAAATTTTTACTCAATGAAGTATATTTCTATATGAAATACATATGTGATATAAATTATTAAAACCTCACCTTAACATGCTTAAGAGATTACTTGTATAAGTAAACTTTTTTCCTGATTGAAGTATATGGTGCTATTGTGGCTCCTGTTCTTAAAATGTTTACAAGGTTAATGGTCAAATGTAAAAGCAATAGTGCTGACCACAACTAATTGCAGTTGTGAAAGGATTGACAAAAGTTAATAAATTAAATTAGACACACTTTACATTACATTGTATTTGAAAGTATACAGGATGCTTGTGAATTTCTTTGTTGTTAATACCCCATATTGCAAGATAGGGCAATTGGGAATATTCAATAATGCATATTAAATCCTTCACTGTTCCAATAGTGCTCTTACAACTTCAAATAAAACTGTCCTACATGTAAATAGTATATTATATAGTGTACAGGGTACATTTGTGTACAAGCTTGCAAAGTAAAGCATTCCGATATATACACTGAATACACAATTTTTCTGAAATTTACTTATATAAGTCAGATTTGTTTTACTCGCTGAAGTAAATCTTTTATTATACAAAATATTTGAACTTTGTCTTAATTCGGAAATTTAATTCTATAAGATTTAATGTTTTTACTCCACAGAGTAAGAGAAAAGTATATTTAAACTTTGCCATCCATGAAATTTTCATAATTTAATTTTTTTTTTTGTCTTATAAAATCTGTTAATTTAAGTTTTGTTTTTTTACTCCTCGAAGTAAAATTTTATCATACAAAACATTATAACTTTGCCTTGTGAAATTTACTTGAAGAAGTCTTGTTTTTCTACACTTTATAATTATACAGATATTTTTTTAACACGAGTTCATGTAATGCTTGTTCAATTTGGGACAGTAAAATTTCAAATTAAATTACTTCTCCGCCTAATAAAAAATACTTGTGTTTTTGCTGAAATGCCTAAATAATTAAAAAATAAAAATATGTCAAGGTAGGCCCAAAAAACTAAGGTTGGTTGGATTAGCAGAAACACAGATATATATTTTTTAGGCCTTACTGAAGTAAGTTGTTACATATGGAAGTTGATCAGACTCTTGTCCTAATGCTAAAAAGTTCAGTGGTATTTAAAATGTAAAAACAATATAGAGTAACGTTAACAACAAGGGAAGTAACTTTCAATTGTGTCTTTCGCGCGAAAAATATGATCGCAATGTCAAAAAAGAAATAATGATAAATTATTAATGCAAGTTCAAATATCAAGTTATCCTTTACACCGACGTCTAAACAAGCACTATTTAAGTTCGAATGTTTTCATAGTACAACTTCAGGTAACATATATAAAACAAATAAAATGTAATGCCTACCTATCTACCCTTTTTTGGCATGTTAGCGGAAACGCAGGTATTTTTTTTATTAGGCCTTAATTAAATTTACTAACTAAAGTTTATTTTTTTTACTACCTGAAGTAATTTTTTATTGTGCAAAACATAATTTGTCTTACACGTCATATGAAATCTTACACCTCAAATGAAATTTACTTATACAAGTTTCATTTTTTTTACTCCTTAAAGTCAATCTTTAGGGGACTAGTCACTTTTTTCTTGTTCTTTGTGTTTAAAATGTTCAATATTGTGTATTTGTTAATCTGTTTTTTGTTGTTGTCACAAACTATGTTTAAGGACAATAAAGTAATTTGATTTAAAAAATTAATTGAAATACTAAATAGAACATTGCCTGGTGAAATTTACTTGTATAAGTTTTATTTTTCACTCTTTATACAAATGATTGTTTGACAGTTCATGAAATCCTTGCACAATTTTGACAATAGTAGAATCTCAAATAAATTTACTTCTCAGCCAAATAAAAAATACTTGTGTTTCTGCTGAAATGCCTAAATAAGTCAGAGTTGTAAGGTATAACCTCGGGGTATCCAAATCGACCACAGGTACCCAAATCACACGTGGTACATTATTTTTTAACGCAGCATAAAATGTATGAACTCATTTTACAGAAATTTATTAAAAATAACCTTCTTTAACAAAATGTAATTGTTTTTCCTGAGTTTTGTCAATGGGGCTGATATTTAACCATGGGCGATTTGGGTACCCCAATGTTCGGCATTATTTTTTTATTTCTCTAATTTTACGTGCATCTTTCACATCTCTCAACCAGTGTTAGAATAATTTGATAATCAAGAATTGGCTGAAAGATAAACGTTCCATCCCTTTATATGTATGTCAATGTATGTGTTTCAGGCATCTTTGAGAAATGGTTTGGTGCACAAAAAATTCTAGACTCCATATTGAAAAGAAATGAAAGATTAAAACTAACCATTTTTTTTAATGTATCCCCTACCCCCCCCCCCCCCCCACGAAGGTGCTTGTTGCTTGTTCTTTTTTTTTTCTTACCTAACCAGCTTTTTTACCCCAAAAAGTCCCCATCCTAAGTACAAGCCCATGTGCCCCACCTCTCCCCCTCCCTATTTTTTAATTACTTTTAATATGAAAACTTTAGATGCTTTAGGTATGAAACCATTTTTTTTATCCATAAACATATAAAACTCATGATTGGAGCCCCTGTCCCGACAGTTCGGAAACATGTTCCCATCCTGATTGTTGTCTCCAATAAATGTCGATAACGGAAGCTTCACGAAACAAGCTACAAGGACGCATGAGTTGTCTCCCCAAAATGTCTTTAAAATGAAAAGAAATATTTTTTTACTTGCATGCGTAAATATTAAGGAACAGTGGTCAACTTAAAATGACGTGCGTCAACCCATAACCGCAGTGCGCTTCTTCGTTATATAATAAATAGACTGCTGAACCATTCTTTTTTATCAGAAAACTCTCCGTATTTCTAGATAAAAGTTTTCTTCAGCAAACCAATCTCTTGAAAACTAGCCCAAAAAACACAAATTACGATTAAAATCTTTCAATAAAAAACACTTTCATATTTACCTTTCAAAACTCCACGTGATATTTTCGATGGCTGTGATGTTCTGATTCTCCCCAATGCATTTCGGGAGTGCTCTGATACGTCAATAAGCGGCAATTTCAAAAAAATTGTCGATCTCGGGAAAACTCTCCGATCAACCATTTACGCAATTGCGTAAATTTTTTTTTACCCATATGACTAAAAATCGATTTACTTGTACAAGTGGGATCTCTGACTGATTGTGGAAGTATTCTAGAGAAATATATTGAAATGAACACTTTCTGGAATTTTTTCCAGTTCCAAAATTGGAGAAATGAACTACTACTTGGAAAAAGTCTGGTCCATTTCTCAATCAATCAGGTTTCACATCCAATGTTATGAGATAGTGCTTACGTAACAGACAATCTAATTATTAATGATTAATGGGAAAGCATGTACTATTAATTGAGGACCAGTTCTTATAACTATTTACTAATCACTAATAACATTTCACTGCTTATCATTAATAATTAAAATCATTTTCAGCCAGCTATGCTTTTCTTAAGTTATAGGATAGTGCTGAAAATATTTATAAAATCACCAATTTCCTTCACAAAAATCATGCATCAGTGTTTTTCATCTTGATTTGAAAATGGAGGCTTTGTGATTATAAAATGTCATATATTACTGAAAAATTAAGACAGCTTCAGGCCACAACTTGAATGGAATTCATTACTTGGTGTCTATATTGTTAGTCAGTTGGAGTATCTGTCCACAGTTGTAAAAAAATCTTCACTGAGTGATTTAGTTCCAAAATAGGCATATTTGTAACACATTTCCAGTGTTTGGAAAAATAAAGTCCTGCAGAAAAGGACATATTAATTGTTTTATGAGGTGTTATTCATGGTTATTAAACCATAAGAAATATTGACATGATAACACCTGTGTCTATAATAATCTTTAATACCTGTTAACCCAATAACATATATGGGTCAAGCCGCGCAATTGTTTTCCTGTTACAGAAGTCATGAAATAATAGGCTGCCATTAAGTCTGTACGTTTCGTTGAAACATGGGAGATGGCTCAAAACGATCGCCATACAATGGCACATATCCAGTTAAAATCTCGGGGTGTGAAGTCAGTCTACTTTTTCCGTAATTTCAGAAATCACGAGCCATGGTAAAAAAGTCTCCTTCCGCAAAGTAAAATATACCTCTTTCATGCTCTCCATGTAGAATAAAAATTTTCTTGGTTTTATTCATTTAATCCTTTCAATATTTCTATGTCAAATGTCTCAGGTAAATACGCCTTTAAAACAATACTAGTTATTCAGTTATCATGGTTGGTTTTGTTACAGTAGGTCCATATATCATGGTGCAATTATAATTTTTTTAATGGACTTCTTTTGTATCCCTCAGGTCAAAGTTCATTGCAGGTCTTGAGCCATATTGAAATATGACATATAAATTTTCTCTACATTATGGTATTTGGTTGGTGCGGAAGCTTTTCCTGAACATAACTGTGCAATATTTTTCAGATCTGAAAGAAAATAAGAAAGATTCAGCATAAATTTGGGCATAATGCAAACATGTTTATTTCATGAATAAAAACCAAAAATCAGTGAAAAAACCAAGATTCGTTACTGATATATTTAGAGCCTCAGTTTACTCTTTGGAACTCACTAATGCCTTCTAAAATTATCATTAATATTTATACTTTTTAAAAAATCATATAACAGACAAATAAAGGTAACTTTTTATATTTTTTTAGGCTGAAATATTACAAATTTTGAAAATTATTATCCGTCATTTTAAAAGTTTCAGCTTGAAATTTTCACATGCTCACAAAAAAGTTCAATATTTTTTAACTAATAGCTACATTATGTAAAGACGAATCTAAAATGGGGTCAGCTGTCAAAATCTGCCCAGTATTAACAATTTTACAGCTATTTAAAAATTTGCAGTTTCTATGTCTGAGAAATGTAAACATCTTGAAGGCGAACAAATTATGATGTTATATGAATTATGATGTCATAACTTTATGACGTCACCAAGTATTGTAAAACACAATTAATCCTATCCTTAACATTTCAACGATAAATGATTAAAGAAAAAATATTAATCTACAAGTAGTAACCAAGGATTTGCATTGAGGAAAAAATGCATAGCAACCAAGGAGAATGAATTTTTTCCATTACACAATCACATGTGCACTTTTAAATAATTCATCAGTATGTGTATAAGTGTATAAGCTTATAAATTTACAGGAACAATAGAACAGTCCATTTTGCTGTTTGATATTAAAAGTTTAAAAACCAAATAAATTCAGTAATACATGTACATTTAAGTTACATGCTGTCATAATGAGTTACTCCCCTTTACAATTGACAAACTGCAAATTCTAAATCACAAGAATTTATTCAACCTGTTATTGGTAAATGTTGGTTTAAAATTCTTGTTCAAAGGGATTTGTGGATGATATAGGTCTCTTTGCATATATTTCCATTAAATACATTCATCTAATGTTACAATTATTTAATGCAACCACCTGTTCGTGTTTACAATTGTCCTTGTTACATGACATGTATGTAGTCTCGCCAAAATTGATACATCTAAATAAAAAGCATGTGTTTCCTGCTTATAGTGAGAATTTTTCATCATACAATAACTGACCTGTAATATATTATTAATAGCAATGCAAAATCCCTGTGTATTTATTCACACAAACACATGTGTTTCAATGTTTACATCATACATATTACAACTTCCGGTTGGGGGGAGGAGGGGGGGGGGGGGTATTTGGGTTTCTAGAATTTTAAGGAATGACAATTTTTTAAAGATTTTAGTAAAAAGAACAATAATTTTTTCATTTTACTTTATAATATATGTAAAAAAAATTATTGCACAGGATTTACATTACATATGGACTGTTCAAATTTAGAAAACCCCATTTTCACCTCTTTTGCATTCTTTTTTAAAGCATTAAATTAAAGTTTTGGACCGTATGCAAACATTTTATACTTTTTGTGTTAAATACATACTTAAGGAATTATACTGACCCTAGTTTCTCCATCAGTTGTTTACAGGATGGATCAGCATCACAAAATATTCCTTTACACAAGTTTGAGATCATGACGTCAAGTTGGGTCAAGCCGCGCAATTGTTTTCCTGTTACAGAAGTCATGAAATAATAGGCTGCCATTAAGTCTGTACGTTTCGTTGAAACATGGGAGATGGCTCAAAACGATCGCCATACAATGGCACATATCCAGTTAAAATCTCGGGGTGTGAAGTCAGTCTACTTTTTCCGTAATTTCAGAAATCACGAGCCATGGTAAAAAAGTCTCCTTCCGCAAAGTAAAATATACCTCTTTCATGCTCTCCATGTAGAATAAAAATTTTCTTGGTTTTATTCATTTAATCCTTTCAATATTTCTATGTCAAATGTCTCAGGTAAATACGCCTTTAAAACAATACTAGTTATTCAGTTATCATGGTTGGTTTTGTTACAGTAGGTCCATATATCATGGTGCAATTATAATTTTTTTAATGGACTTCTTTTGTATCCCTCAGGTCAAAGTTCATTGCAGGTCTTGAGCCATATTGAAATATGACATATAAATTTTCTCTACATTATGGTATTTGGTTGGTGCGGAAGCTTTTCCTGAACATAACTGTGCAATATTTTTCAGATCTGAAAGAAAATAAGAAAGATTCAGCATAAATTTGGGCATAATGCAAACATGTTTATTTCATGAATAAAAACCAAAAATCAGTGAAAAAACCAAGATTCGTTACTGATATATTTAGAGCCTCAGTTTACTCTTTGGAACTCACTAATGCCTTCTAAAATTATCATTAATATTTATACTTTTTAAAAAATCATATAACAGACAAATAAAGGTAACTTTTTATATTTTTTTAGGCTGAAATATTACAAATTTTGAAAATTATTATCCGTCATTTTAAAAGTTTCAGCTTGAAATTTTCACATGCTCACAAAAAAGTTCAATATTTTTTAACTAATAGCTACATTATGTAAAGACGAATCTAAAATGGGGTCAGCTGTCAAAATCTGCCCAGTATTAACAATTTTACAGCTATTTAAAAATTTGCAGTTTCTATGTCTGAGAAATGTAAACATCTTGAAGGCGAACAAATTATGATGTTATATGAATTATGATGTCATAACTTTATGACGTCACCAAGTATTGTAAAACACAATTAATCCTATCCTTAACATTTCAACGATAAATGATTAAAGAAAAAATATTAATCTACAAGTAGTAACCAAGGATTTGCATTGAGGAAAAAATGCATAGCAACCAAGGAGAATGAATTTTTTCCATTACACAATCACATGTGCACTTTTAAATAATTCATCAGTATGTGTATAAGTGTATAAGCTTATAAATTTACAGGAACAATAGAACAGTCCATTTTGCTGTTTGATATTAAAAGTTTAAAAACCAAATAAATTCAGTAATACATGTACATTTAAGTTACATGCTGTCATAATGAGTTACTCCCCTTTACAATTGACAAACTGCAAATTCTAAATCACAAGAATTTATTCAACCTGTTATTGGTAAATGTTGGTTTAAAATTCTTGTTCAAAGGGATTTGTGGATGATATAGGTCTCTTTGCATATATTTCCATTAAATACATTCATCTAATGTTACAATTATTTAATGCAACCACCTGTTCGTGTTTACAATTGTCCTTGTTACATGACATGTATGTAGTCTCGCCAAAATTGATACATCTAAATAAAAAGCATGTGTTTCCTGCTTATAGTGAGAATTTTTCATCATACAATAACTGACCTGTAATATATTATTAATAGCAATGCAAAATCCCTGTGTATTTATTCACACAAACACATGTGTTTCAATGTTTACATCATACATATTACAACTTCCGGTTGGGGGGAGGAGGGGGGGGGGGGGGGGGTATTTGGGTTTCTAGAATTTTAAGGAATGACAATTTTTTAAAGATTTTAGTAAAAAGAACAATAATTTTTTCATTTTACTTTATAATATATGTAAAAAAAATTATTGCACAGGATTTACATTACATATGGACTGTTCAAATTTAGAAAACCCCATTTTCACCTCTTTTGCATTCTTTTTTAAAGCATTAAATTAAAGTTTTGGACCGTATGCAAACATTTTATACTTTTTGTGTTAAATACATACTTAAGGAATTATACTGACCCTAGTTTCTCCATCAGTTGTTTACAGGATGGATCAGCATCACAAAATATTCCTTTACACACGTTTGAGATCATGACGTCAAGTTGGGTCAAGCCGCGCAATTGTTTTCCTGTTACAGAAGTCATGAAATAATAGGCTGCCATTAAGTCTGTACGTTTCGTTGAAACATGGGAGATGGCTCAAAACGATCGCCATACAATGGCACATATCCAGTTAAAATCTCGGGGTGTGAAGTCAGTCTACTTTTTCCGTAATTTCAGAAATCACGAGCCATGGTAAAAAAGTCTCCTTCCGCAAAGTAAAATATACCTCTTTCATGCTCTCCATGTAGAATAAAAATTTTCTTGGTTTTATTCATTTAATCCTTTCAATATTTCTATGTCAAATGTCTCAGGTAAATACGCCTTTAAAACAATACTAGTTATTCAGTTATCATGGTTGGTTTTGTTACAGTAGGTCCATATATCATGGTGCAATTATAATTTTTTTAATGGACTTCTTTTGTATCCCTCAGGTCAAAGTTCATTGCAGGTCTTGAGCCATATTGAAATATGACATATAAATTTTCTCTACATTATGGTATTTGGTTGGTGCGGAAGCTTTTCCTGAACATAACTGTGCAATATTTTTCAGATCTGAAAGAAAATAAGAAAGATTCAGCATAAATTTGGGCATAATGCAAACATGTTTATTTCATGAATAAAAACCAAAAATCAGTGAAAAAACCAAGATTCGTTACTGATATATTTAGAGCCTCAGTTTACTCTTTGGAACTCACTAATGCCTTCTAAAATTATCATTAATATTTATACTTTTTAAAAAATCATATAACAGACAAATAAAGGTAACTTTTTATATTTTTTTAGGCTGAAATATTACAAATTTTGAAAATTATTATCCGTCATTTTAAAAGTTTCAGCTTGAAATTTTCACATGCTCACAAAAAAGTTCAATATTTTTTAACTAATAGCTACATTATGTAAAGACGAATCTAAAATGGGGTCAGCTGTCAAAATCTGCCCAGTATTAACAATTTTACAGCTATTTAAAAATTTGCAGTTTCTATGTCTGAGAAATGTAAACATCTTGAAGGCGAACAAATTATGATGTTATATGAATTATGATGTCATAACTTTATGACGTCACCAAGTATTGTAAAACACAATTAATCCTATCCTTAACATTTCAACGATAAATGATTAAAGAAAAAATATTAATCTACAAGTAGTAACCAAGGATTTGCATTGAGGAAAAAATGCATAGCAACCAAGGAGAATGAATTTTTTCCATTACACAATCACATGTGCACTTTTAAATAATTCATCAGTATGTGTATAAGTGTATAAGCTTATAAATTTACAGGAACAATAGAACAGTCCATTTTGCTGTTTGATATTAAAAGTTTAAAAACCAAATAAATTCAGTAATACATGTACATTTAAGTTACATGCTGTCATAATGAGTTACTCCCCTTTACAATTGACAAACTGCAAATTCTAAATCACAAGAATTTATTCAACCTGTTATTGGTAAATGTTGGTTTAAAATTCTTGTTCAAAGGGATTTGTGGATGATATAGGTCTCTTTGCATATATTTCCATTAAATACATTCATCTAATGTTACAATTATTTAATGCAACCACCTGTTCGTGTTTACAATTGTCCTTGTTACATGACATGTATGTAGTCTCGCCAAAATTGATACATCTAAATAAAAAGCATGTGTTTCCTGCTTATAGTGAGAATTTTTCATCATACAATAACTGACCTGTAATATATTATTAATAGCAATGCAAAATCCCTGTGTATTTATTCACACAAACACATGTGTTTCAATGTTTACATCATACATATTACAACTTCCGGTTGGGGGGAGGAGGGGGGGGGGGGGGGGTATTTGGGTTTCTAGAATTTTAAGGAATGACAATTTTTTAAAGATTTTAGTAAAAAGAACAATAATTTTTTCATTTTACTTTATAATATATGTAAAAAAAATTATTGCACAGGATTTACATTACATATGGACTGTTCAAATTTAGAAAACCCCATTTTCACCTCTTTTGCATTCTTTTTTAAAGCATTAAATTAAAGTTTTGGACCGTATGCAAACATTTTATACTTTTTGTGTTAAATACATACTTAAGGAATTATACTGACCCTAGTTTCTCCATCAGTTGTTTACAGGATGGATCAGCATCACAAAATATTCCTTTACACACGTTTGAGATCATGACGTCAAGTTATATTGAAATATGACATATAAATTTTCTCTACATTATGGTATTTGGTTGGTGCGGAAGCTTTTCCTGAACATAACTGTGCAATATTTTTCAGATCTGAAAGAAAATAAGAAAGATTCAGCATAAATTTGGGCATAATGCAAACATGTTTATTTCATGAATAAAAACCAAAAATCAGTGAAAAAACCAAGATTCGTTACTGATATATTTAGAGCCTCAGTTTACTCTTTGGAACTCACTAATGCCTTCTAAAATTATCATTAATATTTATACTTTTTAAAAAATCATATAACAGACAAATAAAGGTAACTTTTTATATTTTTTTAGGCTGAAATATTACAAATTTTGAAAATTATTATCCGTCATTTTAAAAGTTTCAGCTTGAAATTTTCACATGCTCACAAAAAAGTTCAATATTTTTTAACTAATAGCTACATTATGTAAAGACGAATCTAAAATGGGGTCAGCTGTCAAAATCTGCCCAGTATTAACAATTTTACAGCTATTTAAAAATTTGCAGTTTCTATGTCTGAGAAATGTAAACATCTTGAAGGCGAACAAATTATGATGTTATATGAATTATGATGTCATAACTTTATGACGTCACCAAGTATTGTAAAACACAATTAATCCTATCCTTAACATTTCAACGATAAATGATTAAAGAAAAAATATTAATCTACAAGTAGTAACCAAGGATTTGCATTGAGGAAAAAATGCATAGCAACCAAGGAGAATGAATTTTTTCCATTACACAATCACATGTGCACTTTTAAATAATTCATCAGTATGTGTATAAGTGTATAAGCTTATAAATTTACAGGAACAATAGAACAGTCCATTTTGCTGTTTGATATTAAAAGTTTAAAAACCAAATAAATTCAGTAATACATGTACATTTAAGTTACATGCTGTCATAATGAGTTACTCCCCTTTACAATTGACAAACTGCAAATTCTAAATCACAAGAATTTATTCAACCTGTTATTGGTAAATGTTGGTTTAAAATTCTTGTTCAAAGGGATTTGTGGATGATATAGGTCTCTTTGCATATATTTCCATTAAATACATTCATCTAATGTTACAATTATTTAATGCAACCACCTGTTCGTGTTTACAATTGTCCTTGTTACATGACATGTATGTAGTCTCGCCAAAATTGATACATCTAAATAAAAAGCATGTGTTTCCTGCTTATAGTGAGAATTTTTCATCATACAATAACTGACCTGTAATATATTATTAATAGCAATGCAAAATCCCTGTGTATTTATTCACACAAACACATGTGTTTCAATGTTTACATCATACATATTACAACTTCCGGTTGGGGGGAGGAGGGGGGGGGGGGTATTTGGGTTTCTAGAATTTTAAGGAATGACAATTTTTTAAAGATTTTAGTAAAAAGAACAATAATTTTTTCATTTTACTTTATAATATATGTAAAAAAAATTATTGCACAGGATTTACATTACATATGGACTGTTCAAATTTAGAAAACCCCATTTTCACCTCTTTTGCATTCTTTTTTAAAGCATTAAATTAAAGTTTTGGACCGTATGCAAACATTTTATACTTTTTGTGTTAAATACATACTTAAGGAATTATACTGACCCTAGTTTCTCCATCAGTTGTTTACAGGATGGATCAGCATCACAAAATATTCCTTTACACACGTTTGAGATCATGACGTCAAGTTGGGTCAAGCCGCGCAATTGTTTTCCTGTTACAGAAGTCATGAAATAATAGGCTGCCATTAAGTCTGTACGTTTCGTTGAAACATGGGAGATGGCTCAAAACGATCGCCATACAATGGCACATATCCAGTTAAAATCTCGGGGTGTGAAGTCAGTCTACTTTTTCCGTAATTTCAGAAATCACGAGCCATGGTAAAAAAGTCTCCTTCCGCAAAGTAAAATATACCTCTTTCATGCTCTCCATGTAGAATAAAAATTTTCTTGGTTTTATTCATTTAATCCTTTCAATATTTCTATGTCAAATGTCTCAGGTAAATACGCCTTTAAAACAATACTAGTTATTCAGTTATCATGGTTGGTTTTGTTACAGTAGGTCCATATATCATGGTGCAATTATAATTTTTTTAATGGACTTCTTTTGTATCCCTCAGGTCAAAGTTCATTGCAGGTCTTGAGCCATATACTTGAACAGTCAGTTTTCAAATTTTATAATAATGATTTAATGTTTTTGTTAAGGATGTTTGCTGCTCAGTTTCAAAATAACAAGCTTTTCATAACACTGGTAAATATTGATAGTGGATTAATAAAGGAACTAAAAGAGCAGAAAAAAATATATGTCTGTGTGCTTGTTTTCAAGATAGAAGCCATTAAAAATTTGGCGGGAAAAATATACTCTCTTGATTTTACATAGCTGTATCATTGACAAGTTTTATTTGTCAAAAACCATTGAATAATAAGGATTTTATAAGATTTTTACAAATGGCTTATTATTCTGCATGCAAAAGATTTATGAAAAGAAAAATGGGAGTGAGTGGGGGGGGGGGATTATTTATGACATTCGAATGGATAAACCAGATGATTCTGAACATCTGACAAAAATTCAAAAACATGACCAGAAAACATCCTTAAGTACAACAAATGATTCTATTTAAAAAATGTTTGGTTGGCTCCAGAAAATTTCCGTCACACTTCTGCATGGCCTTCTAGCCAACCAAAATGTTGGCCTGTTCCAAGAAAATTAATTTAGAAGGAAGTAGAAATTCGCTGTATAAGTATCTGCAGAATAATGTATAAATCTTTTGTTTGCTCAACAGAGTTGAGTTTGGTAGTTCAGACTATTGTTGTATTCTTTCTGAAGGGATATTTTAAAGGCATTGAATATGCAAACTAATTATCTGAGTAAATAAAAATAAACATATCATTTGGTTGAAAATCAACAGTCAATTTTACTTGGTTGATATGATTACACCATTTGTGCTCTATTATATAATATTCAGTGGTAGAATGTGGGGGAAAAATTGTGTGAAATAAATCATATTTTTGAAATCTCAAAATTTTGTCGTTTTCTTTGAAATTAATTTTCAGATCATAATTATAAAAAAAAGAACATGTGATTTATATGAAATATTTTGACATCTTCATATTGATATTCACAGCTTGTATTAAAGACAACTTGTTAGGAAAATATCAAATTATCTTACTAAAGAATTTAATGTTTTTATTCAATTTTATTCATCAGCTTCTAACATTAACCTTAGAATGATTATGGAATTCCATTTTTTCTTTATATGTTTGAAAATAATTTCAGTTAAAGGAAGTTTAAAATCACGACACATATAAAAATTGCTATCTTGTAATTAATTTAAAATGTCATAATAACATATTGTATTAAATTGAAGTTTTGTATGCATGTAAATACATGATAAAATTTCTGTACTTTTTTAACAAGATTTTGCGTATTTCAACAAATTCAAAGCGGGAGTTAAAGTCTTATTTCCTATATCAAATTGACTTTTGAAAGCATTGGAAGAATGCTGGCTGTGGCATTAAACACTGTAAATTAGTCCGTCATTGTTCTGTATTTCTCAAATCTAAAGTTTTTGCCTTTTCAGTTTAAGCTCTATGTGTAGTATTAATACATCAATTTGTTCCCAGACAATTGACTTGTCAAAAAGTACATCACTAATAGGTACCCTTAAGTGTGTTCAGGTTGATTCTTACTTTTCAGACATTTTAAGTGGTTTATCTTTATAAAATTGGACTTCTGTTAAAGGAGGAGAAATTGTTTTTCACTTGAATTCTATCCTGAGAAACAGAATGAAAGTATTGTTGAATTGTATTACAAAGTTTCTACAACACTAAAAGATTCTATCTTGTATTCAATATCCGGCATCCATCATGATTTTGAGTATCCAATTTTCTCACGATTACCCAATAAAACGTGTAATAACCGTCAGACTTAACAAGCACCATGAAGTGTTCATTACATAGACGAACTAAAATGAACGATATATTTGATGATTTTCCTGAAAATCTAATTTCCAGTTGGATTTAATTGGAAAATAACAATATTTAGGTACTGCTAGGAGTTACAGAATGTAATTATTTTAATTAATTGATGTTATAAATGTGAGACTATAAAATGATTTGTATACGATCTTGCCATTCAGATGTTATAAATCATTAGTTTAATAGAATACAAATTTTCTGTCAGTGAAGGTTTGGTACTTTCACCGAATCTTATAGCCACAAAAGTACATTTAAGTTAAAATGTGCAGGATAAAAAACATATTACTATATTTAGTCTGATCTTTTTCTGAGTATTATTATTATCATGCTGGTTAGCATGGCTGCTTCAGGTTTAGAAAATCCATAGTTCAAACCCTTCACATGGTCATGACAAACCTAAGGCAAAATTTTTTGGATATCTAACTCTTAGATGCATGATGGACCCTAGGTCCCCGAGAGTATTCGCAAACCCAGTTGTCAGACTTCTCTGACACGATTATTCATTGATTTGTTATAGAAATTACCAGTATTTAGCAAATTTAAAAAATAATAGAATTACTAAGGGTTCATTCCTTGTATTGCACATGGTAGATCTCCTTAGCTGGAATTTGGCTTCCTATTTCGGAGTTTTGGTTAAGAGTACTTCTTGTTTTACAATAAGTTTGGTTTTTGGTCTTCCAAATGTTTCGGTTTTAATGCTGCTGATGAGAGGTAACTCCTTGAAATGCGTCGTATACAGCATAGTATAAATTAACTATATCTAATATTAGTATCTTTGGATTGTTATTTAGAAGACTAAGAGTAAAGTCTTAACTCTTGTAAGACATTTGACTAAGAGTAAAATCTGGTTAATTTGGATTATGTAATAGGATAGGTGACATTTACATAAAGCCTTTTGGGGTACAGGAAGAAATATGGGTGTTACTTTGGTGTAATATGCCCTTAAAATCACACCTCATCCTATTGATCTAGTCCATGGATTTCATCCTTTTCGTTAACTTTTTCTGACTTTGATATATTTCTCAATCTTCATTACTGTAGGTGTAAAGACAATCTATCATCAGTATTTCTCAGAATACCCCACTATTTTTCTGTACCATTATCCACACATTTTCCAGAAAATTACTACCTTTGTGTTTCTGTCATTGTTAAAATGATTTGGGTCACTCTGACACCCAACTGAAACATTTCAATTACTCAAACTTTTAATAGAAATGACTTAAAAAAAATAGTTCAAAATTATGCTTTAAGTTTACATAACAGAGGTTCCACTATTATACAAATGTTCAGATTTAGTAAATTATACAGTTCATATCTTTCTAATTAAATGAGTTAATGAGAATAAAGTGAATATTGTTTTGTTTTCAGGAAGAATAGGTACACCACAGTATATGGCACCAGAGGTAGTAAACAGACAGCCTTATGGAAAACCTGTAGACATGTGGGGATGTGGTATAATGATGTTTATACTGCTGGGTGGATACCCACCATATGTAGGAACTAAGGACAATCTTTTTCATCAAATTGTACATGGAAAATATCACGTAAGTGCTATAATAATTTAAATTTACCTTAAACGGGTAAGTCTTGCTGTTCCTTATTTGCATTTTGTTCAGTAATTTGTTAAATTTTCCTATACCCTTTTGGGGAATGCAAGCTACCAGTAGACCATCAAGCCACACCAAGCATCTAGTTCAAACAAAAACAAAACTATCAAGCTGGTTTTGAATTTTTTGATACTAGTATAATCCAGTTAAGACAGTAAACACTTTACCACTAGCCAGCCTTGAACTGGAGCACTACATAGACCTAATAAAATGTCAAGATAAAAAACGAAAATCACCAAAAAATCCAAATAAACAAAATAGTCCTTATTGTGTACAGTAAACAAGAGGAAGAGAAAAGACAATTAATGAAAATTCAAAATCTTGGCTTATAATGACATCGTACAAGATTGATATTCAGGCATATTGTACTACATTACTATTGTTCAGGTTACTGTAATGGTATGCTTAGAGGAATTAATGCAAAGTTAGAGTCTTACAGGAAATGTTTTAGTAAATGCCAAAACGTTTACCCGTTTGGGTCCATACAAAAAATTAAAATATGGACAAATATCAGTGATATTCACTGAATCAGTTGGGATAAAAAATCTGAAATCTGAAATAAAGCACTAAATGAAGTGGTATCCTAAAAACAGTTATGTTCCGTTCCGTCTGTGGCATCCTGTTGAATGATACAAGTTTTTATTCATGCAATATTCAATGGAAAGTGTTGAACTATCTTAACCAAGGGAGGCAATTCCAATTTTTCACTTTTGTGTTCTCCCTTTTCCAACTATGTAAGCTATGTAAACACAGATAACAGACTCATAATATTTCTTTATATTTATTTGTAGAAAATGCTGAAATCACACTTCATTTCATAGCCACATAACTCAAAATTGAATTCATAAAATCTAATTAATTTACTATATTTTTACCTAACATAGAATTCAATTCCAACATTTTATCATGACAAATGGTGATATATGATAAAAAAACCACAATTATTGATATTATTTATGATTGATATTTTCAGTTCAGAAAAAACTGGATGACCATTTCCAATCCTGCCAAAGATTTGCTCAGTAAACTTTTAGATGTTAATCCAAATGACAGAATCACAGTAGATGAAGCACTTCAACATCCTTGGATAAAGGTAGTTATAGGATGACTGTAGAATTCTCACATCACAGCAGTTGATGGTAGATATAACAGATAGAGTTTTATGCCCCTATTGATAGATGTTGGGGGCATACAGTTTTGCTCTTGTGTGGAGGATATGTAATGTATATTTTACTTTGTGCCAAAATCTTGAGATCTCATTGGTTGACAGAGATATGGTATTTCAATCCACCTTACACTAGGCTCCATCCCTCTTGACGACAGGTGGTATTGCATCCTTAGCGTCAGGAACACCACCTTCTTGCCGGGATACCACCCTCCATGCCAGAAATGAGTTTTACCCTCTTCGTATGTGGAGATAATTGGCATTCAATGTAATATAAAAAATACTGATTTCAGTTTAGGGTGGCCAAATAACAACACGAAGGCAAAATATGGCCTGAGACCAAGGATCCGGAGAGCCTATTTTCCAGACATGACCTCTAAAATTATTATATGTCCAGTTATAAAAAGGGACAAAACAGACATCCAAAATTTTAATTTTTTGTCGAGCCTGTGACTTAAGTCGCAGAAAGCTCGACATGGGGATAGTGGCGGCGGCTGCGTTAACTAACTTCTTAAAAGCTTTATATTTTAGAAGGTGGAAGACCTGGATGCTTTATACTTTGTATATAGATGCCTTATGTTACAAAGTTTCAGTCTGTCATATGTACATTGTCCTTGACCTCATTTTCAACTAAACAAACAAACAAACAAAACATTGATAAGTCGTATATAACAACATTTTTAGCTCACCTGGCCTTGAAGGCCATGTGAGCTATTGCCATGCCATCACTTGGCATCCGTCGTAAACTTTTCCATTAAAGATCTTCTCCTCAAACCACAATGCCAACTGGAACTTTTCTATGCAGGAATAATGTTTATGAGGTCCTCTACAAATATTCCTCATTTCATCTTGATCGGGCAAAAAACATTGCCGCTATGAGCAATTGTTGTTTCTGATTGGCTGAGTTTTCAAAAATCTTCTCCTCTGAAACTGCTGGACCAAATGGAACAAGACTTGGCAGGAAGCCTGTATGGGAGGTCCTGTATAATGTTTTCTCATTTCATCCTGATCGGAATACAAATATGGCTGCTATGGGCATTTCTTGTTCTGATTGGCTGATATAAAAAAATCTCCTGAAATCACTTGGCCAAATGGAACAAAACTTGACAGGAAGCATCTATAGGAGGTACTTTACAAATTTTCCTCATTTTGTCCAGATGGGGCATCAAATAGTCATTGATGCAAGATCTACACCAAAAATAACTGGTGAGCAATTGAGGCTCTTGGGAGCCTCTTGTTATTATACCCCACGCAATGGGTTGCGGAGGGTATAATGTTTTTGACCCGTCCGTCCGTCTGTCGTGCCGTCCGTCCGTCCGTCAGTCTGTCAGTCCTGTTTCTTGTCATCGCAACTCCTCTCAAACCACACAACAGAATTTCACGAAACCTTTTTAAATAATAAGGAAATACTATGTAGTTGTGCATATCGACAGGAAATTGCGATTCAATTTTTTTTCTAGGAGTTACGCCCCTTTGAACTTATTTACTTTAATGTACTATTGCAACAGTTTGTCATCGCAACTCCTCTCAAACCACACAACAGAATTTCATGAAACCTTTTCAGATAGTGTTCATTTTACTTGTGAAGTGAGATTTTGTTTCTCCAGTGACAATATGAAGACATGGGGTATGTGAGCGTGCTCACAAAGGTTCTTTAATTAAATAAGTTTTATATGTTAAATATGTTAAGATTGACACAACAAGTGTAAACTGAGAATTTATATCTGTCAAAAAAATGTCAAAATGTCCAGCAGAGGCTGATGAAATTTCCGGATCCCGGCCCAAGACGTATTTTGCCTTCATGTGGTAATCTGGCATATCACCATCAACTGAACCCAAAGGCAGTATGTGCATAAAATCCCAAAATTAGTGTCATTTCACTAACTTGAATTTGCTTCTATGAAATCATTTGAAAATTTAACACAACACTTAGAACCACTAATCACAGAAGTGTTTTAATTGAGGAAATTAGCCAAATTTGTTTTTGTATGAGGCTTTATTTGGAATTGATTATCTAGTCATTTTGTTTCTCTCTCTATTTTGAAATAACAGCATGTTGTTATTTGTATCCAGATAAATTCTTGGGAAAGGTCAAGTAGCGTATTTTATGTCGCCTACTTTACACATATACCAATCTTTCAAATTTCATTGGAAAATGAAACCATATTTGTATCATATGCTACACAGACAGTAAATTAAACAAATTAAAACTGAACCCATTCAAATTGTTCTATGGAGGTGAAATTATAATTTTGGATATGAAATTGAAAATTGGGGCTTTAGAAAAACACCAATTGCTGGCAGGAATGAAAATTATGAATAATTTGTTTTTGCTTTTTAAGCAAAGGTGTAAGTTCACTGCAATCCCCGTAGTCAGTGTAAAGTAATTTTGTAGCTGATTTGAATATTAGCAGAACATTATGTATGTTTGTTCAGTCTGATCATAAAATAATTCTCAGCTTGTATGTATGCAAGTTTAATATATTTGTCAAGTATTTGGCAATACACATAAATTCTAGAAGTGTTGAGTTTTTGAAGGATAGATCAGTTTGTTCTGTCAATATTTTTGTATAGGGATTCTTAACACCCTATACACAGTTTATTTTTTTTGATTTGTGTTATTTTTTGCCCATTGTGTATTTATTATTATAATTTCAGGAAAGAGGTAGAATCCCAAAAGTTCACCTCCAAGAAACTGTTGAAGAATTAAAAAAATTTAATGCGAGAAGAAAATTAAAGGTTTGTTTGGTTTGATTTTTTGCAACCGGTGGCTTTATTACGGTAGCTATTTTATTTGTGGAGGAAGCTGGAGTACCTTAAGAGATGTACATCTTTTTGTGAAGGTCAACAGTAATTCCTTGTCAGTATTAAGGATTAGAGCCTAATAAATCTTGCAACTAGTATGATTCACAATCTCAGTACTGCTGTTCATCAGTGGTTTATGCTTAAAGGGAGATAACTCTAGATATGAATCCTTGTATAAATGCTGTAATGGAGTTGTACAATGAAGATGAACTTTTAACATAATTGTTCTGAAATAGTCTTAGGTCTATTAGGTTGGAATTGATGCTGTTTTAGTTTTGTGTTATCATTACTAATTCTCATTAATTTTTTTACTGGTTTTATTTTTGCAGTAATAAATACATTTTGTCTTTTTGTTTTGTTTTTATTGACTTTTCCTTTTTGTCTTACTGTTTTAGTATTCTTTTGTCATTACCTATCAGATTAACATTAGTGTGTAAAATATAATGTTAACTATTGTATATTTTAGGGTGCTATCATGGCAGCAGTTTCCAGTTCTAAATGGAATACATTTTATAATGACCCTCCTGATATGGCTGAAGATGATGTCACATCAGCTGGTAAATAATGTATAGTTAGAAAACAGTATTGACACTGAAACTATAATTAGAAAATGACACTGACACTGCTCTGAAAAAAAGAAAACAATATTGACACTGAAACTAATTATAAAATGACAATGACACTAAACTCTAAAATAGGAAGACAATATTCACGCTGAAACTCTATAATTATAAAATGACAATGACACTAAACTCTAAAATAGAAAGACAACATTCTCACTGAAACTCTATACTAGTAATTATAAAATGACAATGACGCTAAACCCTTAAATAGGAAGACAACATTCACACTGAAACTAATTATAAAATGACAATGACACTAAACTCTAAAATAGGAAGACAATATTCACGCTGAAACTCTATAATTATAAAATGACAATGACGCTAAACTCTAAAATAGGAAGACAATATTCACGCTGAAACTCTATAATTATAAAATGACAATGACACTAAACTCTAAAATAGAAAGACAACATTCTCACTGAAACTCTATACTAGTAATTATAAAATGACAATGACGCTAAACCCTTAAATAGGAAGACAACATTCACACTGAAACTAATTATAAAATGACAATGACACTAAACTCTAAAATAGGAAGACAATATTCACGCTGAAACTCTATAATTATAAAATGACAATGACGCTAAACTCTAAAATAGGAAGACAATATTCACGCTGAAACTCTATAATTATAAAATGACAATGACACTAAACTCTAAAATAGAAAGACAACATTCTCACTGAAACTCTATACTAGTAATTATAAAATGACAATGACGCTAAACCCTTAAATAGGAAGACAACATTCACACTGAAACTAATTATAAAATGACAATGACACTAAACTCTAAAATAGGAAGACAATATTCACGCTGAAACTCTATAATTATAAAATGACAATGACGCTAAACTCTAAAATAGGAAGACAATATTCACGCTGAAACTCTATAATTATAAAATGACAATGACACTAAACTCTAAAATAGAAAGACAACATTCTCACTGAAACTCTATACTAGTAATTATAAAATGACAATGACGCTAAACCCTTAAATAGGAAGACAACATTCACACTGAAACTAATTATAAAATGACAATGACACTAAACTCTAAAATAGAAAGACAATATTCACGCTGAAACTCTATAATTATAAAATGACAGTGACGCTAAACTCTAAAATAGGAAGACAATATTCACGCTGAAACTCTATAATTATAAAATGACAATGACACTAAACTCTAAAATAGAAAGACAACATTCTCACTGAAACTCTATACTAGTAATTATAAAATGACAATGTCGCTAAACCCTTTAATAGGAAGACAACATTCACACTGAAACTAATTATAAAATGACAATGACACTAAACTCTAAAATAGGAAGACAATATTCACGCTGAAACTCTATAATTATAAAATGACAATGACGCTAAACTCTAAAATAGGAAGACAATATTCACGCTGAAACTCTATAATTATAAAATGACCATGACACTAAACTCTAAAAATAGAAAGACAACATTCTCACTGAAACTCTATACTAGTAATTATAAAATGACAATGACGCTAAACCCTTAAATAGGAAGACAACATTCACACTGAAACTAATTATAAAATGACAATGACACTAAACTCTAAAATAGGAAGACAATATTCACGCTGAAACTCTATAATTATAAAATGACAATGACACTAAACTCTAAAATAGGAAGAAAATATTCACACTGAAACTGTATAATTATAAAATAATATTGACACTGAAACTCCATAATTAGAAAATAATATTGACAATGAACTCTTTAATAAGAAATGAAATTGACACAAACTCTGTAATTAGAAAACAATATTTACCTTTAAACTTTTGATGCATAAGAAGTAAAACATATATACAGTGGATTGCGCTTATTTGCAAAGCCTATTTGTCACAGAAAATTTTGCAATTAAGCAGTCTTTGTGATAAAACGAAAAGCGTATCAGACCAGAAGTTTTGGAATCTGCTGACAACAGTATACAGAACGTCAGATGTTAGCCAAAGTTTACCAGTGTTATATTAAAGAATATTGTTGAATGAAAGTTATTGCTTTTTAGTATATATAAATGAAATGAAGTCTTTGTTATTTTTTTTTCTTCATGAACTTCTTAATGTATTACATGTATTTTGATAACCCAGATGACCTACATTTGAAATATAGAAACTTTACCTTGTACATATTTTAATACAACTATAATCCAACAATCTTTTATTCTATCACAGTGTTATATTCCAGTAAAACATTTTAATGAAATGATTTTAAAAATTTTACTTTTAATCAGTAAAAGATATTTGTGATCGAGAAAAGGGTTTGTTTACATGTGAGTTTATAATCTCTAATCTGTTTCTATTTTTTTCATTAAAAGTGTTACATAATTCATTTTCATTTCAATCTGAAGTGATAATTGTTTATAGATCTGAATTCAGTTGTGATTTAGCCTACTTTGAATTAAAAAAAATTTTTCTTTCACCTGTGCAGGTGGTTATTAACATTGGAAACAAAATGGCGGCCACTTATTTTTGTTTGTCAATCGCTGTTAGAATGAAGGACACAGGACATTCTTTATTCAGTTTCAGCAAAGGAAAACTCGAAGGGAACCCAATTTCAAACATTTTTTATTTAAATAACATGAATAATAAAGATCTAGATGTCTTGGTTTGTCAGAATCTACGTTACCAACTTCGATCATATGAAAACTTCCATCGATTTACAAATTGACAAAAATAATTGCAAGTTTGTTTCAAAAGACAGTTTTATGAATTTTCACCAATTAATTGCAAATGATCATCACATTTTACGGAAAATATGACAAAACTCAGTGGAAATTTTGTAAATAACCAACACTTTTTCTAATTTTTGCCAGAATGTTCTTTGCTATTAAGTGAATTTTACTATAAACTGCTTTCAATTAACAGACATATTTAATATTAGTTGAATGGGAAATGGTTTTGTGCTGGTAATTTTTTGGCAAATAAACGAATTTTGCAATTAACAGGTTTGCAATTAAGTGGAGTTGCCTGTATAAACAAAAAATTAAATGAATCAATTAATTCAAATTCTGTCTGGATTCAGTGAACTGTTGAATGGGCTTAAGGTAAATATACTAAGGTAAAAATGACCAATGCAAAATTTTAAAAATAAGAAAACGCTAAAAATTCAAAAACTAAAGACTCAACATTTCAGCAAGAATTTTGCCTTAATGAAAAGCAGAGGTTAATTTTGCAACCTTTGCTAATTACAGGGACATTTTCAAAGTGCCCTTTATAGACTGTGATTTAAAGCATGTTTGACTGTACTTGGAAGATTAAAGAGTTTTGCTTATTTCTAATTTGTGCCATTGTATGATTAGGGATACCACTATACAGTAAATACTCTAATTTTTACACATTTTTGTGAAAATTCAAGAAAAGTTGAATTCTTCGATAACCCCTTTCTTTTTTTTAACTTGCAAAATTGTCAAAGTTTATTACCAGCCAATGACAATCTGTTATTTTAACTATTTTCCAACAGTTAATTACTTCAGTCTTTATTGAGTCTTTATTTCATCTTTCTAAAACATTTAAGCCACCTATCATATTAAATATGATTGAAATAAGAACAATTTTTGTCGAGCCTGCGACTTTAGTCGCTGGAGCTCGACATAGGGATAGTGATCCGGCGGCGGTGGCGGCGTTAACTAACTTCTTAAAAGCTTTATATTTTAGAAGGTGGAAGACCTGGATGCTTTATATAGATGCCTTCTGTTACGAAGTTTCCGTCTGTCATATGTACATTGTCCTTGACCTCATTTTCATGGTTCAGTGACTACTTGAAAAAAAAGTTAAGATTTTTTGTAATGTTAATTTCTCTCTTATTATGAATAATAGGATAACTATATTTGGTATGTGCGTACCTTACAAGGTCACCATCCCCGTCAGACAGTTTTCAATTGACCTTGACCCCATTTCAAGGATCAGTGAACAAGGTTAAGTTTTGGTGGTCAAGTCCATATCTCAGATACTATAAGCAATAGGTCTAGTATATTTGGTGTATGAAAGGATTGTAAGGTGTACATGTCCAACTGGCAGGTATCATCTGACCTTGACCTCATTTTCATGGTTCAGTGGTTATAGTTAAGTTTTTGTGTTTTGGCCTGTTTTTCGAATACTGTATGCAATATGTCTGATAGCATTTACTTTCATTAGAAATACACGACAGGCTAGACATTTTTGTGTGTCCACTCTTGTTAATTATTGAATTTTTAGTACCTAGAATTTGACTGTTGATAAGAAAATCCGAAACAAGTTTGGTATGGACTTGCATATTTGCATTGTCTTAGAAGAATATATTGGAATATTTAAATAAAATTAATGAATATTTAGAAAACAAACCTTCTAATTAAATTAAAGGTATAGATATTCTAACAAGTAAACATTGAACATGTTTTGTAAAAAAATTTTGTAAGGTGCTCCTAGATTGGAACAAGATCCAAATCACATTTTGCAAATTGGTCAACAGCATGGTATGTCGTTTGAAGTTTGCAACTGATTTTATCTTTAAATTTAAACGACTATTTTAAGGAACAAAACAGATGAATTCCTAAAACCAAAATGAATTTAAAAAAAAAGGTTTATTTTATTCAAAATAAGTAAGGGGAGACAATCCTCGTGGTTACTGAAGATGGAATTGTACTTGTCTCCCTTGGTCTACAATTGCATGTACTAGTATATCCAGGACGCTGTTCGCCCAAAATAAATATTTCATGGTTTGTCTACAGACATAAAATGAAAGAAAACCAATGTTTTCTTCTGTGTACTCTTTTAGCTCACATGTACTAGTTAAATATAAGTCCAGCTCTACCGTCCCTAATGTATCCAAGATGGCCATGACACCCAAACTTATTTAACATATAAAGTGGGTGCAGGAATTCAATTTTAGCTATCTGAAACTTCAGACAATAATTTTAATGATGTACATGTACATGTAAATTAGCAGTAAAGTGAATCAACTTAAATGACTATTTGTTTTGTTATTCTAAAAGTAATAACCTAATTGATTTCTTTTCAAAAGGAAGAAACCAACTCTTAGACAGTTTCATTCCTAGTTTTGAAATTAAGATATGTCTAATTAGTGTGAAGTCAAACCAAATAATTGCCACAGGTTGTGATATTTTTAAAATAATCTGTTCTGTTTTGTGCAAGACAGAACACTTAGTATGATCTGCAGAGAGAGGGGGAAGTATTGTAAGGCCACTTACTTTCTTACTTTCAAATCTTTTGATTAATATTGGTTAAAAGTGTTTGTATGGATACTAAATGATCTCATTGTAGACATAGTTAGATATAAAATACTGACAGTGATCACCTGTGTGGCCGAGTGGTCTAGGTAGTTTGTCATGACTACTAATGATCACTAGCTTGTCAGCACTGAGGTTGTGAGTTTGAATCTCAACTGTGGCGGGGGTGTGTTCGACTCCGATCTTAATTGACACGGATTGCCAAATTTCCTAAGGAAGGTCAGTGGTTCTCTCCATGTACTCAAGCTCCTCCAATAAAAAATGGTCACCGCAAAAAAGCCAAATCATTATTAAAACTTAACGTTTTACCAAAAATGAAATAGAATCATATTAAAACGTTACTATTATTTTATAAGACAAAATTATCAATCATGGTACCAAAACCTACAATTTTTTTAAGGTACAAAATTATTGATGCCTACTTTATTGGTCATTTGAAGTGAATTTTCAGAATTATTTTATTTGATTTAAAATAGAACTGTATGGGCAAAAGTATTTAATATTCTTTTTGTTTGAAACCACTTCGCCAATTGGAACCAGACTTGACAGCAGTGGTCCTGAGATGATCCTTTTTCAGAATTGAGTCCAATGACTTGGACTGTCAATCAAGATTGCCGCCACAGCAGCACTTAGTTTAACATAGGACCCTATGGGAAAATTCATTTAAAAATCTTCTTGTCTGAATTGGAGCCAGACTTGAAAGCAATGGTCCTTAGATGGTCTTTTTTTTTTAGAATTTTGTCCGATGACCCGGACTCTCGTCCAAGTTTGCAACCACAACTGTGCTTAGTTTAACATAGGACCGTATGGGAAAAAGTATTTGAAAAACTTCTTGTTTGGAAACCACTTGGCCAATTGCAATCAGACTTAGCAGCAATGGTCCTTAGATGATAAGATGATTTTCAGAAATATGTCAGATGAACCAGACTGTCAACCAAAATGGCCACCACAGCCGTACATAATTTAACACATAATCCTATGTGAAAACCAGTCAAGTTAACTGCTACACCTAAATTTTTAGTATAGCTCGAGGATGACAAGTTGAATCCATGTGAGCGATACAGGCTCTTCAGAGACTCTAGCTTCCAACCTTCAACCATGACAGCAATTAGTTCACAATATCAGACATCATTAAAGGAACCATAAAATGATAAACACTGTAATCTTAAATAGATTTTCATAACTTGCAGGCTAATTTCCAAATCATAAATTAGGCCTGTGTTTTCCAGCTCTGAAGCCTTCGCATTGAAAAAAAATAGGGCATCAATATTGCTTCCATTTCAGCCTGCAAGACTTGAAAACTGCTGGTCTGTTTGTGTCATACCAGCAATACAAACAAGCACATAATAGGCAAATATGTAACAATATAGTACATTGTATTATACAGTATTAAATGATTTGAAATGTTTAAAAAGAAACTGTTATGACTATGTATTGTGTTTTGACCATGTAATGAGTCCTGTTTTATTTTGTGTAAGGAGCTGTGTCTCAGGTGCTAGATTCTTTGGAAGAGATACAATGTTTGACAGACTGTTCTGAACAAGAAAAAGATCTTATCGAAAAAGTATTCCAAGATACCAAATTACATGCCTTATTAAATGTAAGTAACGTTACTGTTGTAGTAAATACATGCCTTAAATGTGAGTAGTAGTAATGTTGTCGTAAGTTTTCTAGATTATTAGATATTGCAGAGACATAGAACCAGAATGTAGTATCTGTCATGAGCTGTTGTGTTTTTATATCCCTGCTCCAAAAGGAGAAGGGGGTATACTGTTTTACTCTTACTCTTGTGGTTCCGTCTATCCGTGTGGGCATCCATCTGTCTGTCGGTAACAAAATTTTTCGACACACTTTTCTACTAATTACAGAGCTTGATATTTTGTCACAAGCCTTCTATAGTTCGCCATATTATGGGATATGTTTTCAGACCAAGGCGACATCAACTTCCTGTTTGATGACTTCATTATTTTTCGACCTTATGGTTTTGAATACAAAATTTTTTGTTACACTTTTCTCTGCAACTACTGATCACAGCCACATATTTTGTCACGAGCCTTCTATAGGTATGCCATGTCGTGGGATACGTCTTCAGACCAAGGCAACATCGACTTATTTTATTTTTCAACCTTATCAAAGATCAGGGGTATCACTAGTGAGCAATGGCTCACAATACATCTTGTGTTATTACTGTGGATTCATTTCATTTCATTGGGACAGTAAAATAAACAAAAGGCTATTTCATTTAGTTTTATTCATACGAAATTATAATACCACAAAATTCGTAATTTGAAATAATGAAAGTATAGATAAATTCACAGAATACAATTTTAATGTTTTCATTCTGTGTCCTATTAACGGATTTCTATGGTAAAGTATGTAAATGTAAGGTTTTTTTTTCTCAGCTTTCTTGCCTAATAAAATTCAGGACAAGAAATACCATTTTATCTGTTCAATGGTTTGTCCTTGCTGGTTAAGTTTTGAATTAAGGTCCAGATCTGACTAAGTCAAAATGTGTGCACATCTTAGGTCCATGTAAAACTTTAGTCACCTTGACCGTCACTTTACTTATGAATGACTTTTTAAGTACTGTTTAAGGTAAAGGAAATTTCTAACATCTCTCAGACCTATATTTTAGCAGCATGTTTAAAACAATAGTTTATTGTAGTGGCTTGACAATGTCAGATTACTTAGTCTGTCATAAAAACCATTAAAAAATCAACAAAATGGATATCAGGAAAAGTAAAAAATGACATAAGAATCAATCAACGCTACCCAGCAGATAGAACCCCCCCCCCCCCCCCCCCAAAAAAAAAAAAATTACATAAAAGAGCAAAAAACAAACATCAACTAAAACAGAGTCATTATTGTAGTATATATGTACAGATCTACAGGATTTGACTTAGAAGGATGATGAAAAAATATTGTCTGGTCAAATTTATGGGATATTCGAAACACTGCCTAGACCTGCATGTTATGCAAAAAAGGATTGTGGTTAAGTTTGGAGGTCCAGATCATCTGAAAGAAATCTGACTATCATTTCAACTTATATGACGTCTTTGCATACAAAGTAACTTTGTTGTAAATTGATGGATTATGTATATTGTATACACAGGCAAAAACGTCTCTAACACATGCGTTTCACATGTGTGTCACATGCATGTGTTAGAGACCTTTCATGCCACTCATGTGATACATGTTTGCAAAACGCTTGTAATACGCATGATCCATGCTTGAGAAAACACACCTGTGTCACATGCATTTTCAAACACATGTGTTTTTCACAGGCCATTCACGTGTGTGTTACACATGTATTACATGTGTGGCATAAAGAGTGCATGTCATGCATGTGACACACCTGTGACGCATGTGTTTCCAGGTTCATGCATGACACGTGTGGCATTTTTGCCTGTGTATATACATGTGTTTAATCACAAATGGTCAAGGGAGAAATTTGCTAAGAATTGGAAAAGTAACAAAGAGGGTTAAAGAATTTGAGTAATCGTAGGGATAAAAATTTTACCAAAACTTTAGCATTTTGGGGGACAAAAAAAGGCGAGTGACAACTTAAGTGGGAAATATTACATGTATTGTTGTAAAATTTGTAAAGATGTTCTAATAAATCAAGGAAATTTTAAGTTGGTTAACCAGATAAAAAAATTATTCAATATTTTTCTGTTAAGGTGTTATACAGTATTAAACCATATTATAAAACAAATATATACTTTTGTATGTGGATCAGTTTTTTAGCTATAATTCACTATGGGAAAAATACATACATGTCAAAGTTGATTAAAAGTGTCAAGATTTGAGATGAAATCAATAGTTTTAATTTGAATATTGACAAGATGGATTCTTGGGATTCTTTTCAATCTCATCTGAACCTTTTGGAAAATTAAACTTGGCCACTTAAATGCATCATCTTGGGATAAAGTTAACAAGTAATTAACTTAATACAAGATTGGAATTTCAAGTTGATCTGATGGCTGGAAAATTGATGCTGCAAATTTTGTTATAAAAATTGTCAAAACAAGTCAAGAACATTGATATTGTTAATCTAAAAACTTTAGAAGTGGATAGGTTATTACCCTTTCAGTCAAGAGAAGAGATTTACAAAAAGGTTAGGTTTTATGTTGTATGGTATATTGAATGAAGATCCAAGTAAACCTAGGGTCAGAAATAATATTCATATCATTGAATCACATTATGACAAATTAAAACAGTTTCATATGGCCATCACTGTTTGAAGTAAGAAATCTAGTAACATTTTGAAGTGACTACACAAAGAACAACATATGTTCTAAAAAGTACACTCATAAATGCACTGTTTTTTGAGTAAAAATACATTTCCTTTAGTTACAGTTCTTACTGAATTATAATTATTAAAAATTGAGTTAAAATTTAGTACACAAACAATAATGTATAACAAGCCACTAATAGAAAATATGAAAGTAGAAACTGCCCCTGTAATTAAAACAACCTATAACAAGATGACTTACAAAAATTACTACCATTAGTTACCCATTCCATTTTAAACTTTTATTTGTTTCTCCGAAGTTCAAATTATCTTATGTGTATTTATCTGAAAGCATAGTATTATTGAGTTTGTGAGTCTTTTTCAATCAGTTAAAGATTAATTGTTATTGACGTGTGAAATTAATTGCATAAAGGATATCCTAGATCCCTTCAATCAGAATGATTCATTGTAACAAAGTTAAAAGATTGTTTGAGTAAAATAAAGATAGTTAATCAATTGACTAATTACTGGCAAGGTGTAAAGGTTATAGTCATGTCTGATAGCATACTGAGGAAGTATGTCTTATCTGTGGGAATCTTCATTGATCAGTAAACAGCAGCATCATTAAGCTTGAATGACATTTTGAATGCTTTTTAATATGATATCTCAATGTAATATATTTCAGACTAAAACTGTCTTTATTGGTGTATTGGAATAGTTTGGGACTTTAATGTCAACCCTGTTTTATTTTATCTAACTAAAAAAAATAGAAGGATCTGGCAGTGACAATTTGATCTGATCATACTCAGACATCTTAAGTATGTTACATCATTTCATTTTCAAATGATGATTCAGCTTGTGGTGTATCTAGTCAAAAATCATAACAGTTTAAAAACAAGAGGCTGTCGAATGACAGCAAACCGGATTTTCCTGCATGGAAATGATGTTTGCAAATCTGGATTCCCAAACAGGATGAAGTAAAGAAATAATTTTTGTAGGGTTTTGTAGGGTTCAGAAATGGAAAGGCAAAAATCAATCTTGACCTCCTATTTATAGTAAGTGATAAATATTGGAATTTTTGAGAGTATATAAGTACACACACGGTGAAAGTGAAAATCGTCAATATCGGAACGGTGAAAGTGGAAATCGTCAATATCGAACTTGACCTCCATTTTGTCATCAGTAAAAACATATTAAAATTTGAAAAGCTTTGGCTGAACAGTTCATAAGTTACCACAGGGACACCACTAGGAAAGCCATTTTTCAATCTTTCAAGAACCATAACTCCTGAACGGTGAAAGTGAAAATCGTCAATTTCGAACTTGACCTCCATTTTGTCATCAGTAACAACATATTAAAATTTGAAAAGCTTTGGTTGAATAGTTCATAAGTTATCACACGGACACCACTGGAAAAGCCATTTTTCAATCTTTCAAGAACCATAACTCTTGAACGGTGAAAGTGAAAATCGTCAATATCGAACTTGACCTCCATTTTGTCATCAGTAACAACATATTAAAATTTGAAAAGCTTTGGTTGAACAGTTCATAAGTTATCACACGGACACCACTGGGAAAGCCATTTTTCAATCTTTCAAGAACCATAACTCCTGAACGGTGAAAGTGAAAATCGTCAATATCGAACTTGACCTCCATTTTGTCATCAGTAACAACATATTAAAATTTGAAAAGCTTTGGTTGAACAGTTCATAAGTTATCACACGGACACCACTGGAAAAGCCATTTTTCAATCTTTCAAGAACCATAACTCTTGAACGGTGAAAGTGAAAATCGTCAATATCGAACTTGACCTCCATTTTGTCATCAGTAACAACATATTAAAATTTGAAAAGCTTTGGTTGAACAGTTCATAAGTTATCACACGGACACCACTGGGAAAGCCATTTTTCAATCTTTCAAGAACCATAACTCCTGAACGGTGAAAGTGAAAATCGTCAATATCGAACTTGACCTCCATTTTGTCATCAGTAACAACATATTAAAATTTGAAAAGCTTTGGTTGAACAGTTCATAAGTTATCACACGGACACCACTGGAAAAGCCATTTTTCAATCTTTCAAGAACCATAACTCTTGAACGGTGAAAGTGAAAATCGTCAATATCGAACTTGACCTCCATTTTGTCATCAGTAACAACATATTAAAATTTGAAAAGCTTTGGTTGAACAGTTCATAAGTTATTGCACGGACACTGTTTGGCAGCCGCCCGTCCGCCCGCCCGTCCGCCCGCCCGATCGCCCGCCCGGCCGCCCGCCCGCCCGCCCACCGTACATCACCAATTTAATAACCAATATTTTCCTATGAAAATCCGGTTAATGAAGAACAAAAAATATTTAAAAGTAATGTAAAGTTTTCTGCGAAACCATGGTTTTTAGTTGTAAAATGTTATCATAAAACATTTCAAAAAAGAATTCAAAAGAATTTGATGACTAGTGAGTATTCTCAGATGATGTATAGAAAACATATTATGTACTTACAACCATCCAATGATTCATGGATTTTTACAGCATAGTTAAATTAGAGGATCCATTTGGTTGTTTTCCTGACACATTACCTTTTCAGTTCTTTTGATCATTACTGCAATGTAATACAGTGTATTTCAATAAATTCAGATATGACATAAATTATTTTGCTACTATGGAAAGCAGCTTTGACTAGTGATGGTTTAAACTTAGAAACTTGGTTGTTTGTAAATTTTGGAAGATTGAAAGTTAGTTGTAGTTTTGGAAGTTTGGAGGCTTGGTTGTTTCTACTTAATTTTTATAAGTTTGGAATTAATGTTGGTTTATTCTTTGACTGTTTGGAATGTTTTTTTTTGTATTTATCTGTTTTGGAAACTTGTGATTGTTTGTACTGCCATCTACATGTATAACTCAATACAACTTCTTAAAATCTTTTTAAAAATTGAAGTAAGAGAACAACTTTCTTCCAATGTGTAGGTAAATGATCAAACTTCATATTCATTTTGATACTTGAGAATTTGAAACACAATATCTGAACTTGCAATTTACAATCCTTTACTCTAGGTTTACTTTTTAATTATCATAAAAAATGCCAAAGGATTGATAAATTTGTGTTTTTTTATCTGATTGGGGATTTAGTGCTTCCGTCCATCCGTCCAAAGCTGTTTACTGCAAATACTCGTAGACCTTTGAATGTATTTCTTTGAAAATTTTAGGAAATCTTTAGTATACATTGCCATTGTGCACCAGCTATTTAATTTTTTATCAGAATGATTTTTGGGGTTTTCCATAGACAATTTGATAGTGTAAGTGGGGTAGGTATGCGCTGTCTGCTACTCCTTCTGAACCAGTACCATTAAATGGATTTCTGTAAAACATTCAGGAAATCTCTGTACATTGACATTGTGCAAACTTCTATTTTGTTTTAACTGCCTAGGTGTTCTTATGGTAGCTTGCTTGCCTTGAGTCAAACCAAAGACATTAAAATTGGTATTTGCTGCCTCTCCGCCAAGCATGCAGCATCTAGGAATAAGAGCAAAGGACTGGTCAGCTCTGAGTCGGTACATATATAATATGTCCAAGCTGGGTTATATGTCTTCATGTGGACTGCTACCTCGTGAGCTATCACGTTAAAAATCCATTTTATTGTGTTGGTCTTAGTACAAAGGGTTCATATACATGTTCTCGTCCTGATATGCAATAATTATTGCCACTGTATGTTAAACAATAATTCATCCATCGATTTATTTTTATGATATATATAGATTTACCCTTGTCCATATGTCCGTTCATACCGATTCGGTTAAGTTTTGCATTTAGCTCCATTTCTCAGAAACCTATAGTAATATATCAATGATATACTACTTGTATAGTACAACACAGTTCAGCAACACTTGGGTTGCTATTACCTACATTTCATGCTTCAGTGGCTTTGGTTAAATTTTACTACATTAGTGTCAATTAATCAGAATCTTATGGTAATATATCAATGATTTTTCACCACTACAGTCCTCTTGTATAGTACTACGCTATTCAGCAATATTTGGATCACATTGACCTACATTTCATGGTCAAATGACTTTGGTTAAGGTTTATGTTTAGGTCCATTTCCCCATATTACATTTGAAAAAGTTTTTTTTATTAAATCTGCTCATTAGAACATATAATAAAAGAAATCAAATTCATACTGTCATAGCTCCATATCTTAGAAATCCTGTTATCAATGATACTTAAACAAAACAATTTTGATCTTTTAATTTACAACACAGTTCTGTACCATATATTTGCTCCATTATAAACTTCATTTTTAGCTCACCTGGCCTAAAAGGCCATGTGAGCTTTTGCCATCACTTTTCGTCCGTCGTCCGTCGTCCGTCCGTCGCGCCGTCCGTCCGTCCGTCGTAAACTTTTCATTCAAACATCTTCTCCTCAGAAACCATTTGGCCAATTCCAACCAAACTTTGCATGAGTGGTGTATGGAAGGTCCCCGACAAAGATTCCTCATTTAGTTCTGATTGGTCAAGAAACATGGCCACCAGAGGCAATTCTTGTTTCTGATTGGCTGATTTTCAAAAATCTTCTCCTCTGAAACGGCTGGGCAGATTGGATCGAGGCTTCATAGGAATGATATATGACATGTCCTCCACAAACGATCCTCATTTTATATTGATCCGATGAAAAACATGGCCACTGTTGCTAAAAATAGAACATAGGCGTAAATTGCTGTTTTTTGCTAATAACTCAAAAACCGTTACAGATATCGAAAATCTGACATGGGGTAAAATTGATCAGCATGACAAGATCTACCTACCCTGAAATTTTGAAGAAAATTCCAAAACCCATTTAGGAGTTATTGCCCTTTTTTTGTCAAATTTTCAAAATTTTAACATTTTTTGTCATTTATCTCCAAAACTATTTGAGATAGAAGTGAAATGTAAATTTGAAAAATGTTTGCCATGTTGAGATCCACCTACCCTGAAATTTTTAAGGAAATCCCAAAACCCATTTAGAAGTTGTTGCCCTTTTTTTGTCAAATTTTCAAAATTTTTTCATTCAAAAATCTTCTCCTCTGAAACCGCTGGGCCGATTGGTTTGAAACTTAATAGGAATGATCTATGACATGTCCTCTACAAACGATCCTCAATTTATTTTGATCTGACATAAAACATGGCTGTCGTAGCTAAAAATAGAATATAGGGGTGCATGTGTTGTTTTTGGCTTATAACTTAAAAACCGTTACAGATATCAAAAATCTGACATCGGGTAAAATTGATCAGCATGACAAGATCTACCTAACCTGAAATTTTGAAAGAAATGCTAAAACCCATTTAGGAGTTATTGCCCTTTTTTCATCAAATTTTGAAAATTTAACATTTTTCGTCATTTATCCCATAAACTATTTGAGATAGAAGTGATATGTAAATTTGAAAAATGTTTGCCATGTTGAGATCTACATACCCTGAAATTTTAAAGGAAATCCCAAAACCCATTTAGGAGTTATTGCCCTTTTTTTGTCAAATTTTCAAAATTTTTTATCTCCAAAAGTATTTGAGTTAGAAGTGAAATGTAAATTGAAAAATGTTTGCCATGTTGAGATCTACCTACCCTGAAATTTTGAAGGGAATCCCAAATTCTATTTTGGAGTTATTGGTTTGTGTAATTTGAGGTCGGGTTCTGTTACATTTATTTAAGGTTCACCCTTATTCCTGGTCAATTTTATCAACTTCCTGCCAGGACTACCACCATCAGGGAACATACATGTATTTTAACATTAAACCTTATGAAAAATAAATCTTCAACAAATTTTCCCTGAACAATGAACCAATTGCAAAAAACTTGGTCAAATAGTTGATTAATTGTCCAATGAAAATCAGACTCCAGGTGAGCGATACAGGCTCTGGTGAGCCTCTTGTTCACTTTCATAACTGGATATTTCTTTCTATTCCAATTTAGGTCAATATTTCAAAACGTATATTGTGTTTAGGGTGGGGCATCCGTGTCTTATAGCCACATTATCTAGTTTGTTTTTTTTTCAAATGATTTTTTGAGTTCGCATAGACAAACATGGAGTTTAAGTTTTCTTTATATTATTGTAGCCATTGCAGGGGATATACATTTGTGAGCTTGTGCAAATTTATTGACCTCAACTGAACTTTGTATGACACTTGAGGAAGTCGTAATTGCCGAGTAAGGACATACTGGTTACTACCAATATTAACCTAAAAATTGATTTTTAATCCTTAATCCACAGATAAATTAACTTTTGTTAGCAGGAGATGGGAAGAACATGTTAAAAGATCCATAAAGTCACAACAAAGACTCAATTTTATGACTTTTTAGTTACGTTCATGTCCATTTCAGAAAACTTTCCTTTTAGTATATTTCTTGCATTATTAATTTGTCAGTGAATTGAACTGAACTTTCATTGACTTTGTTTTTCACCTGCTAATGGTGATTCTTTATGAGGTCCAGAGAATTTCATCTAATAAAGGAAATGGAACAGACTTCATGCTGTTTACCTAGCAAGGATTACTTTAAAGATAGTAATCATTGACCTTCAATTTTGATGTCTTAGTGGATCTTTAAAAAATGTGGTGTTTTGCTCTTTTTAGCTCACCAGACCCGAAGGGTCATGTGAGCTATTGCCATCACTTGGCGTCCGTCGTCCGTCCGTCTGTCGTCCGTCGTCCATCCGTAAACTTTTTCAAACGTTAACTCCTCTGACACCATAAGACCAATTGCAACCAAACTTCGTACAGTTGTTTATTGGTATATGTGCTACAAAACTATCGTTTGGATTTTTGATTAGTTAAAAAACATGGCCACCATGGCTAAAAATAGAACATAGGGGTAAATTGCAGTTTTTTGCAAATAACTCAAAAACCATAACAGATATCAAAATTCTGGCATAGGGTAAAAGTGTTCAGCACCTCAAGATCTACCTGCCCTGAAATTTTGAAGAAGATCCAACAACCCATGTAGGAGTTATTGCCCTTTTTCTGCATTTTTTCCAAATTTTGCACTTATTAAGCTCAATATCTTGGATACTATAAAGGAAATTTGAAAAATTTAAATTTCATATTGTTAGGCACACAAAGATCTACAAAATTTGTAACAGGATCGAAGTTGTAGGTTCGTTCCTTTTAGGAGTTATTCCCCTTAGATCGTCAAAATTGACCATTTTTGCAGTCTTTATTCATTGTAATAAAATCGTTAACTCCTCTTACACCATAAGTTTAATTGCAACCAAACTTAGTGTAGTTGTTCCTTGGCATGAGTGCTACTAAACTATCGTTTGGATTTTTGATTTGTAAAAAAACATGGCTGCCATGGCTAAAAATAGAACATAGGGGTAAATTGCAGTTTTTTGCAAATAACTCAAAAATGGTGACAGATATCAAAATTCTGATGGGAAGCTAAAGTGTTCAACACCTCAAGATCTACCTGCTTTGAAATTTTGAAGAAGATGTAACCACCCATGTAGGAGTTATTGTCCTTTTTCTTGATTTTTTTTTAAAATTTGTACTTAAGTTGTATGATCATTCCTTTTAGGAGTTATTCCCCTTAGAACATCAAAATTGACCATTTTCACAGCATTTCCCTTAGTTTGCAAAATGTTTAAATGAGCCCTTTAGGAGTTAAAGTTTTGTCCCTTAAATGTCAAAATAACTGTTGATGCCTTATAGATGGAAAACTGTAGAAAATGAAAAAAAGCTTTTGATTGCGTGTAAATTTGTTTTTATGTTATTATTTCAAAAATCTTCTCCTCTGAAACTACTGAATGGATTTGGACAAAACTTAGCATGATTGTTCCTTAGGGTATCCTGCACAAAGTTTGTGCTTCGATTTTTGATCCGTCGAAAAACATGGCCACTGTTACTAAAAATAGAACATAGGGGTCAAACAACAGTTTTTCGCAAATATCTCAAAAATCATCAGGTTACGGCAAATTCTGGCAGGTTGAAAGTGTTCAGCATGATGAGAGCTACCTGTGTGCTGATTTTCGTGAAAATCTTTCAACTGATGTTAGAGTTATTGCCCTTTTTGACATTTTTGGCTTTTTTTTATGTTATTATTTCAAAAATCTTCTTCTCTGAAACTACTATTCAAAATCAAATGAAACTTGGTAAGATTGTTCCTTAGGGTATCCTGCAAAAAGTTAATGCTTGGATTTTGGATTGGTCGAAAAACATGTCCGCCCTTACTAAAAATAGAACATAGGAGTCAAAATGCTGTTTTTTGCTATTTTTTCCTGAATTATAGAAATAAAATGAAGATGAAAGCTACTTTGATGGCAAACATGGTATCCCGAGTTGAATGGTGATGATGAAAGTTTGTTTTGGACGGCCATTTTTAAAATGGCTGCCATTTTCCCGCCATTTTTTACACTTGCTCGGATTTCAACAATATTTGGTTTTTAAAGTAAACAAGGTATCCTTAGTGAATGGTGATGATGAGAATGTTGTATAACAATGATTAAACTTCATAATATGTGAGCTTTTAATTGCCATCACTTGGTGTCTGTCATCATCGTTGTTAACAAATTTTCAAACATCTTCTCCTCTGAAACTACTAGGGGGATTTGGATGAAACTTAGCATGATTGTTCCTGCAATATTTCCTTTTCAAGTACAATAAAAAGCCTTAACCCACAATTTTTACATAACTTCTTTCAAACATTTTAAAAACGAAGACAACATATAGACCAAAAGATTTATACTTGTATTTGAAGATGAATTAAAGCTTGTATTTTGTATTGTGAATCATCAGATTGACCATGACTGTATCTTAATCAAGCATAGGGAGAACTCATGCCCATTTCTTTCCAGAGGTTTTTGAAAGGCTTTTAAAGGTATTTTCAGCATTTTATGTGACCTTAAATACTCAGTTTAATTTACAAAAAAACATTAATATATTAATTTAGTTTATAGTCATTGTTTGCCAGGTGAGCGATTCAGGCTCTTGAGAGCCTCTTGTTAAATTTAAAACTTACTGATAGATTGGAAGAGATGTTATGGTATCCAGAGTTTTGCTTTTTTATCCCCTGCCGCAACATGATGCGTGTACATAGAAATGCCCGATGTCTGTCCATCCGTCCCCACTGTAAGTGCTCTCACACCATTTATGTACAGATTTAAATGAAACTTATATGGAAGATGTATTTTGATGGCAGCTTCATATTTAGAATTCAAATGCCATAACATGATTTTTGGCGGAGTTAATGCCCTTTGAACTTTTGAAAGTTTGCTAAAATTGCCTTGTAAGCACTCTCATGCCTACATTTATTTGCGGATTTTGATGAAACTAACATGGAAGATGTCTTTTGATGATATCTAGGTCAAGTTCAAATTCTAGTGGGGTAACAGATTTTTGGTGGAGTTTTTACCCTTTTAACTTTGCTAAAATTGCCTTGTAAGTGCTTTCATGCCTGTACATATCCTGTTCTTACCCCTGTTAAGTCGATGTATAAGTAGTAAGCATATATTGTGTTGGATCTCCACTAAACGAAGTGCCATGTAACAGGACATTGGAACACTGTTCTTTTATTAGAACTTCCTGTTTGACTGGATGAGATTTTAGGGTATATTGACTTTTAAGATAAATTTGTTGTTTTTCTGTATATGATCATATTATAGGTTTCTTGACAAGACTTTATATTTTGACTGTCATTAGATGTTCAGCCATACCATTCAGAAAGTTTGATTTAAGGTTTCAATAAAGAGTTGTTTTTCATTTTGATAGGTCAGTATTAATCTATTGTCAATGTCTGTAGATTTGGCATTGTTTATACAACATAGTAATTTCCTAGTGACTTCATGTCAGTGTGAATTTCAAAGGCTACTTATCATATAACTTGTACATCTATATCCTGTTCTAACACTGACAGTAATCATTTCTCTTCTTCACTAATTTCTACCAAAGTCTTTTCTAAGAAACAGTAGATAAATGTGTTACATAATAATTTTATCTAGATATGGTCATTTTTGTAGAATGTTGGTTAAATGATGTATTGACCTTGTGCCCTTATGTCTGATCTACTTGTTTGTTCATCAGTGTGCCTGTCTAAACATATCCCTTTATCAAGAAGACAGCTACACACAAATACAGATATAACATATGAAGAAAAACAAAAATTAAATGCCAACCAATTTTTCAAAACTCATAATCAAATTTAAAAGTAATTTTGTATGTTATATATCTTAAAGTTTATATCATGTCTGCCTATCCTGACTCTCTTTTGATTCTGTGTTCCTGTTTTGTGCTGTTTTATGTTGTTTTCCTCTGAAGATCTGTCAGTTTGATGGTATTTTTATCTGTGAAAGTCTATGTATGTATCTATAAGATTCTTGAAAAATAAGAATTAAATACAACTCTGCTCACATTAATCTGGTATAGTTTCTAAAACGTCTCCTTTGCTGTAAGGAAAATGGTCCTTAAAGGCTTATCCTAGACAAATCAATTAAAGGCAAATTTAGCCATGTAAGTAATACAAAGAATTATCAGTTCCTGACTTCTACCAAATATCTTTCAAAAAACACCATTTTAAAGATCAATAAATAATTATTTGATAGTGACAGGAATCAACACATGTACGGCTTTTGTGTTCACATGTCCACCATTGTAATATTATTGGAGCATCCTATTAGTTGAATTAATTTTTAGGTTCATGTTATATGATGGTGCTGTGAATCATTGTAGTACATCATATAAAAACAGCCAGACATGTAACATTCTAATACCCTTATGTAAATATGGAATAGTTATATATCATATAAATGGGTCCCTGTTTTGATATAAATTAATCTTATTACAGTTGCTTAAGGTCTGCTTTTGAAAAAACATGACAATAATATTGGTAATTTATCACGCAACAATATGTATATTTTCTGGAAACGAGATTTACTGGTGATTACACAACAAAACAATATTCATACATAACCGATCATATTCACATGGGTTTCATATATTGTCCCTGAGTTTTCATCAAATAAGATTCTGTCTATTTTTTGTCATTTATATGAAAGAAATGATATTTTATCCTTTGGAGACAGCTTCTGTTTTCTTGAAGACTGATAATTGTTCAAGTAAATGTATAAAGTAGAAACAGACAACCTGTTTTGTTGTTGCTAATATAATATTTGTCTAATACTTGATATTCATACTTGGATTGAGCATTGACACGATGTACTTTTTCAAAATGAGAGCACAAGAAATATTGCTGAGTAACTTGCCTTTTATAAATTAAAGCAGGGGAAATAAAAAAAGCATAGCAAAACTTGATCAAGTTAACCATGGATTTTTCGTCAAAAACTTTAATAAGTAATGAACATGCATTATTTAAAACTTTCAGACTGTAGTAGATGTACTTTTTAAAAACAAGATTAATGACCCCAAGCAATATGCAAGAATAATTTGACTTATAGTTATGCATTTTGCAGTTTCTGACCTTTTACAGATAACAATTAACAGACAACACTCTGACAGTCTTCTCAGAAAATTGGACATGTCACCCAGGATAAAGTAAAGTGAAAAATTAGTTTTTGGGAAAGTCATTCTTGTGAAATTAGACTTGTCATAGTATGTAGGAATAAATTACAATTGAACTATAGGAAAGAGAGAATTAATCAACATTTTGACATCTGGTAGGAAATGTTAGTCTAGATATTGGCTGCACGGTCTAGACAAATGATTCTCCTATTGAATGACTGATTAAATTTTGTTCTAACATAAAAGGCAGTTGTCAGGTTGCTTTTAAGGTTGATTTCAGCAATATTAATTATTGTTGTTAGTATCTAATTGAAGCCTTAAAACAAACCAAATGTCTTGACGAATGATATAGAATCAGATTTTTGTGGTGATTCTAGTATGTCAAGCAGGAATGATGAGACAAACAATAAACATTCAGTGAAATGTATTTTGTTGTATTGAATATGCATATTTCAACAGATTATCTGTCATTAGCAGTGCTCACAGCCAAAAATTTGGGAAGCAAGTATAGAATGTTGTGGAGCAGACTGAAATAGCAAAATGACAAAAAAAGTGTAAAGCTAAATCTTTGAAGAACAGAGCTTTACATAGATTTAACATTTAATGTCAATAAGAAAGCTTTTGGTTTCAAAATAACACCTGTAGATAATGCTCACTATCAATTTTTTTTTTAACTTTCCAATTTGCTAAAAATCTGGGAACAGGAAATAAAATTTAAAATTTAAGACAAACCATATGAAAAATAGTGCAATCAGTGCTTTGGTTGTTTGAAAGGCATCAGTCCAGTATCCTTATACCCTTGGCCAGAATCATATGATACTTTTATTGAAATTTTGTTTATTCTGATGTGATAAGCTTCAGAATTTTTATGATTAATGATATTGATGAGTTCACATAGAAAGACTTAGTAACAGTCTGAAGTGTACAAATTATTTACATCTTACCAGAAGTCTACAAGTGTGAATAAGGAAATTGTAAGTCTATGGGGAGATGTAAATATGAGGTAATTTTGTAGTATTAATTTGTCTTGTATGGGTTGGCCATTTGTCTAGGGAGATAAGAGAACATTTACCTGGTATAATGACATTTTGTCTGGTTTGTCTTCAGGAAGATATCTACAAAATCTTTGCAGATTGACAGAAAAGTTTTAAGGTTGAAATAATGTACATGTATTCTTATTACTAAAGGTTTAAATTATAAAACACATTGGTGAAAATTTCACATCTCTTCATGTTGGATACTTAGTTTAATGGACATGATAAAATCTTCCATATTGCTAAAGGAAAAAATGTTTTGTAATTTTTCCTATTAGGAGATTTAACTATGTTTATAATGTTCAGAATTAGAGAACTCTCTATGAGCAATAATGTATGGAAAATTAACTGGAGTTTAATATTTATTTTAAAGTTTAAATTTTTAACTGAGAAAATTGTGTGATCTTTCATTTTGATAGACTTTAATTCATGAAGTCTTTTGACTTAAAATTGGAAAACTTTAGAAGGTGATTTGTTTTAGAATCGAGCTATATGATTGGATTGGTCTTACAATCAATACTCAAGCTGTGGGGAATAAATATACTACATTCTCTACCTCTGTAGTTAGAATTTATGTCAGTCCAGCAAATTTAGAAGTAATTAACAATGATTGTGGTGAGAAAGGTTAGAAAGGTATTTAAAAGGTGTGTTCAAGGTATGAAGTTACCTCCCTTGAAAGTCAAGTTACCAAAGTTACCATTGCCAAAGAGAGCAAAGGTAAGAAGCAATTTCAAATTTTGACTGTATATATTTTAAAGCATTTGCTGAAGATTTTTCTTGTTATTTGTTTTTCATCAAGTTTTTTGTTGAAATATGATTGAAAAAAAACTATTTTCTTTTGAATTTTGTATGTTGTATATCTAAGTGTACTATCTATTCTCATTCATTGCATCATACCTCAAATGATGAACATAAACTGGATTTATTACCTGTGTATAGTACTTTCCTAAAACTGTCTTTTACTTTTCATATGTAAGCCTTGCATCAATTTCATTTGTCAACCTCTTAGTCAGTCACAATTATATATTATCTACTAAAAAATTCAATTGAAACCTTAGCAGTAATTATCCTTGAAATGTATGTCCCTTTGGAGTTTGTTTCTTGTGACCAGAAACTGTGTGTTCGACTCCAATCTTATTGGACAAGGATTGCCAATTTTCTTACGGAAGGTCTCAGATTCCATCACCAATAAAAGCTGGCCGCCGCAAAATAGCCAAATGTGCTGAAAACGGCATGAAACCCCAACTAAATAGACAAACAAACCAGAAACAGTAGCCGAGATACCCATCTGTCTCTTTATTTTCTTCATTTTCTTCATTAAAATAGGCTAGGTTTGTATTCAACCAGTGATAGCAGAAGTACATCTTGTGCCTGCAATCAGTAACGAAACTTTTCAAAATCTTTCCATGAAGCTATATTCTTGTTTTGAAACATTTGGCAGAGAGAATTATACAATAGTCTTCCAGATTATACCCAGTACAACCTTTCATGATATTTGACATCAGGCCTAAGGATAATGGGTATACCATTTGAATATTTTTGGAGCTGTCAACTGTCTTATTCCTGTTTCCCAAACAGATAATTTTCAATGGAATGCTTGACAAAGATTTCTTGTTAACTACAAATCACACCTTTATTATTTGATACCAGGTGCCTCAACATGGCAGGTTATACTGTGTGGGGTAAATCAGACTTGTTGGTTGTCTGTTTCCTTGTTGCTGAAATATATATTCTTTTTCAGTGAAATGCATACATATTGGTCAAATAGCTGATTAATTGTCCAATGAAAACTAGACTCCAGGTGAGCGATACAGGCTCTGGTGAGCCTCTTGTTTTTAATTTGAATTTACTTGAAAGTTAATTGTACTGAAAATGGGTTTGCATTTGTCATCTATAAAAAGTGTTGAGTTAAATATAGTGATTTTGTAATATTTTGATGCTTACGAAAAATGTGTTTGCCAGCTATCATGATACCATGTAGATGGTATTGTCATTGGGTATAAAAACAGCCTCAAATGCGGAAGGTTGCGGGTTCGATCTCCAAAGACATTAAAATTGGTATTTGCTGCTTCTTTACCAAGCACGTGGCATCTAGGAGTACGAGCAAAGGAGTGATCGGCTCTGAGTCAGTATAAAGTGTAAGAGTGAGGTGATATGTCTTCCTGCAGACTGTTACCTTGTGAGCTAGCCATTAAAAATCTGGTGCAGCGTGTCAGTCTAGTACAAAGCAGGAATTATATTCATATCATATCAGCATGTTCTCATCCTGATATGCACCTAATGGTTGCCACTGGACGTTAAACAATAATTCATCCATCCATTAGGTCTAAATTTTTTAGAATATCTAGAAAAAGTATCAGTGTTTAAATTTGCATTGATATTAAAAAAGATGTTTTACATGGAATATTTTTGTGTTAGTGTTTTCTGTCTTACAGTTAAAATAGAAAGTTGTGTCCTTACAATAGTAAGATAGCATACAGTAGATAAAAATTGGCATAGAGATAATGCACACCAGAAATAAATAATAATTAGATGTGACAAAAATCTGCGTAAAATTAGTAGAAACCTTCTCAAAGAGGTATGTCATTTCCAGCCATATTTGATATCTTGAAATATTTTGATGGTAATCATGCTGTGGTTCTGTTTTCATCTCTATATTCCAAACAAAAAAGGGCAAGGGTTTGCAGAGAGTAAGTACATGGAGTTAACACTAAAATAAATGCATCTTATTCATTTTCTTTACCAATAGACTACACACATTTTATAGAAAACTATATTTGTCTCATTGTGTTAAAAACACTAGAAGGCTTCAATTTAGATATTGATTAGAGTGCAAGAAGTGAGGTAATTGGTACAGTGGCAAATTGTTTATGTCAATTTAATTCAATTTTTAATAGATTACTTTTGGTCTATAGGGTACCTTATTATGTAATACTTAGTCTGGAGGTCTTGCCTTTAGTTACAAATGTTCTGTGCTCTTTCAGCCTATAGACATGAAGAAAGCCAAGACTAATTAGGGAATAAATGTTGCATTGAATAAAATATTGTTTCTTTTTAGCTCACCTGGCCAATGACCATGACCAATTGAAACCAAACTTCGTGGGGATGTTTATTGGACGGTCCTCTACAAAGTTCATGTTTTTGGTTCTGATCCAAAATTCAACATGGCTGCCTGGGCCATTTATGCACTCTGATTGGCTGAAATTTAAAAAAATCTTCTTCTCTGAAACTACAAAAGCAATTGAATTGTTATATTCAAGGAATGTCCTTACATGGTCCTCTACAAAGTTTCTGTTTTTTTTGCTGACCTGAAATCCAAGATTTCCGCCACCACTGGACACATTTAACATAGGATCCTATGAGAAATACATACAAACATCTTCTTGTCAGAAACCCATTGACAGATGGAAATAATATTATGCCTGAATGATCAGATAATGGTCCCTAACAAAATTGATGGTTTTGGTGCCAATCCAAAATTCAAAAACATGGCTGCTAGGGCCATTTATGCACTCTGGCTGTAATTTCAAAAATCTTCTTCTCTGAAACCACAAAAGCAATTGAATTGTTATATTGCAGGAATGATCATTACATGGTCCTCTTCAAAATTAATGTTTTATGTGCCGATCTGAAATCCAAGATGGAAGTAATATTATGCCTGAATGATCAGATAATTGTCCCTAACAAAATCGATGTTTTTGGATCTGATCCGAAATTCAAAAGCATGGCTGCCAGGGCCATTTATTCACTCTGATTTAAGGGGCCTTGGTGGCCGAGTGGTCTAGGTAGTTCGTCATGACTACTAATGATCACTAGCCTGTCAACACTGAGGTTGTGAGTTCGAATCTCACCTGTGATGGGGTGTGTTCGATTCCGATCTAATAATTGACCAGTATTGCCAATTTTCCTACCGAAGGTCTGTGGTTCTCTCTGGGTACTCCGGCTTCCTCCACCAATAAAAACTTGACCGCTGCGAAATAGCTAAATGTGCTGAAAACGGCATAAAATCCCAACTAAACAAACAATCACTCTGATTGGCTGAAATTTTAAAAAACCTTCTTCTCTGAAACTAGAAAAGCTACAAAAGTCTGGCTGGCCCAATTTTTAAAAATTTTACAGAATGTTCTTTTCGGAAATTTTTTATGTCCATTTCCGGTAAATTCATTTGTGGTCAATGAAAAACAAATGGTTTCACTATTGCACATGTTTTGTCCAATGTGAAAGCAAGGCATTAAACCCATAGAATTTTTATTACCGGTATACAAATATACAGTGACATTATTAGTGGCCAAATCGACCCAGACCTGCAGACAGCAAGAATTTTCATGCTCTTTTGTCACTTTTTCGTGGTTAAGTCCATTTCTCAGAAACTGTAATACCTAGACCCACTGTATTGGTCTATTGAAAGTTCTTGGTTCGTACATGCCAGTCTGATGCTTGTCTCTGGACCTTGACCTCAATTTCATGGTTGAATGATTTTCATCCAAGTTTCTTGATTAAGTCCATTTTTCAACAAATGTAATACCAAGATCTACTGTATTTGGTCTATTGACAGTTCTTGGTGGGAACATGCCAGTCTGACACTTGTCATTGGACCTTGACGTCAATTTCATGGTTGAGTGACTTTCATCCAAATTTCTTAAGTGCTTTTTTCAGCAACTGTAATACCTAGACCCATCCGTGTTTGGTCTATAGATAGTACTTAGTGGCTACATGCAAGTCTGACACCTAACTCTGGACTTTGACCTCAATTGCATGCTTGAGTGACTTTGTCACATTTTAGAGATTAGGTCCATTTCTCACCAACTTTAATACTTAGACTCACCATATTTGGTCAATAGAAAGTTCTTAGTGGATACATGTTGGTTTGACACCTGCCTTTTGACCTTGACCTAAATTTCTTTTGCAAAATGTCGGGTATCAGATAATCATTATTCTGTGTCCATGTGCATACTCAGGCGAGACATGTAGTGTCTCCACTCTTGTTATAATACAACATATTTTACCATTACATGTATCACAATAAGATTACTCAATGAGTGACCCCATTACCTTTTGAATCAAGTGCACACGGGTGAGACATCTATTAGGGTCCACACTTGTTTAACTATTACAGACAAAAGGGGGTCAAAATATCAAATGGATAAGGTACATCAAATATTTATTTTTGATCAGTCTTTTATGATCTCCAAACAACAAGGGGCAGGTGTGTTCACTAATTTGCTGTGTCCAACATATAACTGTGGTCTCACTGCTTTACACTTTTGTTAAATGTTTCTTTGCAGGCGACATGTTCTTTGAACACTCTTGTTTCACTACATTTCACTGCAGAGAGGAAATATTTCCCTTTTAAAAAAACATGTCCACATTGATTAAAGACACACAATAGGTACAAATGTCCATGTCATTTATTTTCCTAGGAAAAATTGTTAATGCCACTAATTTAACTAGGTAAGCCCTGAATATGCATATCATATTTTCAGATGGATGTCGAACAAGCAACAATGATCAACACTCACTCTATATTTGTTCTTTAATTATTATTCAGCTGTATAATAGGGAAATATTTTTATGTAATGATCGTTTATTGGCATGATGGCATTTGTACTCCGCACAAAAGAAGATAAGGGGTATATAGGTTTCACTTTGTCTGTCGGAACTTACTGTGTCCTTTGTCTAAACTTTATACATTGACTGACCACAGAGACATAAAAAAAGAGATTTGCAGGTCCACAAATTCTTGTGAAAACGTGTGGCCATCAAAACTTCGATAGAAAATTTAATTTTCAAAATTTAATTGCTAATATCTCAAAAACGTAAGAAATAATCAAAATAAAACTTTCTAAACTCTATCAACAAATTATCAGGTTTTTAAGTTTTTAAAACCAGAAAGTTGTTCTCACAGAAATAAAAAATGAGTTTCAAAATCCAACAAGTTCGTAGTTTTAAACTTCCAATATTTTCATGTCAAGTCTCCACTTTTTCCCCAATATCTTTTTTGTTTTTCAGTATTTTTGTTTCAAATTTTTCAAACTATATCAGGAAATAGTTAAGAAAAATAATTCACTTATTGGTTAAGAAATATGTTAAATGAATAAAAAGACGTTTCAAAGGTAAGGAGGGGATTGCACCTTGTTTATTGTGATTAACAAGCCGTATAGTGGACTTTCCAATCTCTTGCATTATATGTTTCTGCTGACCATGACATGCAAACCTCAGTATAGATAAGATGTTCTGATTCAATTATTTATTTATTGCACCTTGTGATTGCAACTCCTCTGACATAATGGATACACATAAAATTCAGTAGGTTGTTGGAACTTCGTGATGTGCCTGGAGGTGGAATATTCTCGTCCATTGAATTTTCCCCGAGTTGTAGCCATTTGGACAATAATTTTAAGCTTATCCAATGTGTGCCTTGATCTATCTTGACATTGCAACTCCTGGATAAACATGACAATTAGTAGATTTTTTCGATAGAATGACCCGGTCCATCAAGTTTTCCCAAAGTTATAACCCTTAAACTTAGATTTTTGTGTCGCCTGTCTACACGTGCATCTTGTCACTATCACTCCTCTGATATGGTATGTTAGATATTCGTGTGCATGTGACGATTTCATGTCCACTGAGAATCATTGAGATCAACTGCTTAACCAGCAAGGACTAGTTGGAGAAACAGAGGTATGTTCACAGTTCTAGATTTTCTTTTATGAAGGGGGAAAAGAGGCATATTTGAAAGAAATGATAAGATAAAGGAGGAAAGTAGGAGTCGAGGGGAGGGAAGTGGGAGTCGAGGGGGAGGGAGGCGGGAGTCAATGGGAAGGGAAGTGGGAGTTAAGGGGGAGGGAAGCAGGAATTCAATACCCCCCCTGTCCACCCCCTCATTTCAACTGAATACCAAAATTTAATACTTGTTGAAATTGGAAATAACAGATAGTTTTAACCTATCTGGGTAAATATTCTTAGAAAATTTGTGAAAAGGGTAATGTTGGTTTTATTTTATTGTTTACTTGGCAAAACTGTAAGATTGAATTCAGGAATACAGTATTTCACATTTTATTTTGAGTTATCCTTCTTTCATTGAAAAATTAGCTTTTGTTGCATTTATTGATGAAAACAGCAAAGGAAAATGTACTGTAGTCCGAATGTATCTTTATTAACAAGATTTTTAATTGAAAATAGCGGGTTACTTTATATCAGTGATCCATTGTCCTAGCGGGCAGCTCCAAACTGTAATAAATGAAAATCTAGTTTGGTGTAAATTTGACAAAGATAATTTCTTAATTTTTTAAAATAATTTTTTAAAGAAAATAATGAAAAACTTTGATTATTGACAGTACATCTGTTGTAGCTGTTTTTCATGTTATTCAGTTTTCTGTTAAGGTAAATAAATCTTAATTGAAACAGTTAATTAAATCAATTTTCAGTAGATTTTTTTTAATCAAATAATAGTTTGTTTTTCTTGATCATTATAATTTCCTACAGAGTGATTGTATGATCAATATAAACTATTTACCTCATTTGTATTATGTTAAAAAATATTAACACCTGTTGTAGGCAAGGGGGAAATGTCAAAGATTATGAAATCTAAACTTTTCGCTGCAACAACCACAGATGATTTGAACAGCAAGTTATCATCCGCTTATTAAAATTATTAGGGTTTTTTTTGCCATTATGGTAGGAGTAAGTAAGCATGGCTTTACAGATCTTTTTTAATCTGCAACTGTCCTAAAATTTATTCTTTTTTATTTTATGCCATTCTGTATCTGGGAGTATAAATATATATATGTACAGTCAGTGCTTAAATATATCTCCTGTTTTTGCATTATCCTTAGAAACAGTTGTAATGTACAGATTAATAACCTGATTACCAAGATTTATCACAATTTTGTGATATGTGCAAAATAATTTTTTGGCATTGTATATATATTATGTTTTTCATTCATCATAAATCATTCTCCAAAAGCTGTGAAAATTAAAAATTTAAAGTCTCGGTATAGCATTGTAAAAAGCATGTTTCAGAAACAAATCACTTATATATTGTCCCTTAGATGTGTAGATAAGGGTACCAGGAGACCATATATATATGTGTAGTAGATACATACAGCTTGGTAATATTTTTAGCGCTTTAAATGTATTCGAATACTTCAGGTTGATCTCAGTTGAACAAAAAAGACTTTCAGTCATATCTTCAGTATACATATTATATAATTTAAGAGGACAAATTTTTTATTATTATGGCTGTATTCTGATTATGAGATTTTCCCTAAAGAATTTTGTAATATTGAAAAATTTATGAGCAATAATCAGATAAAAAAGCCACGTGCACTAAGTATTTTTGTATGCACGATTGCAAGATTGATTTGGGATTATCATGTAACTGAATGCAGATAAATGAAAAATAATTTATAGGTTAAATCAAATAAATGTTTTCTGATCAAATTACAGACTAAACATGCTTTAGTTGTGACTTATTATTTTAGAAAATTGGCACATACTTTTCTTAAATTTTCAACTGCTGTCAATTTAGGATGATGTTTTTGGCAATGTTTAGACTATCCTTTTTATTTTTTAAAGTAAATCACGGTAACAGATGTAACTTCTGAAGGTTGTTTATTTATTTACTTGATTAACAATTGCATAATTTGAGGCCTGGGTAAGGAAGTGTTTATGGGCACTTACATACAATGGAAAATAAATATAACCAACAATTATATGCTTCACTGTGGATTCTCGGACTAAAACATGTGGTAAGTCAGAGGTCTTGTTATTTATAGTGTGAGGGCTTATAGCTTGTAAATAAACTAAGACAGTGTTCTTTTTGGTTTTTGTTCAGACTTTTTTAATTTATGAATGCAAATTCTTTGACGAACAAAGGCTCTATTCTGTTAATTCTATAACTAATTTTACATTAGGTTTTAAGATTTAGTACTTAAAAGTTTATAAAAAAAAAGTTTACTTGTTAGTCCGTCTGTCTAAAATATGAGTTTATATAATTATTATTGTCTATTTACCATATTTTGATATTCTCCCTTTAAATCGCTAGACCACCTGAATAAAGACTGCCAGTGCTACTAACAGATATGTGATTGATGTCTTTAAATTAGCAACATATCTGTACCTGATAGCACCGAAAGAAGCTCTTTAAATTTTAGAAACTAGTCTTTTTGTATTTCAATGTTCTTATATGCTGAAGTAACAAAGAATGTTTTGGTACCATTGGGAATATATTTTGTTAAGACGTGTATTAGTTAAAGCTGATATATATGAAGGAATAAGAACAACAGCTCTGGGACATGTTTCAGACGTATAAATTTGATCATGTGGAATTAACTTGATGGGAAATTATCGTTTCTCATGTAAATGACTACATTTTGGTGTTTAATAATATTGTCTGGTGGTTTGGATGAATAAGAAGTATGTAATTATATTGACATACGTAAAGTAATTGATATGTAAATTTCTCTCTGATACATTGTTCAGCTAGACAACCGCTCAACTGTACGAGTAGTTCAAAGTTCTGTGTGTCATTTGCTTAGGCTGATTTCCTTTCTACGATTTGTAATAGGAAATAAAATTCATGGTATTTGCCTCCCTAATATAGATATAGAGTATTTGAAAATTATATATCTGGTCAAACCAAGAATAATAGAGGACCTGCAACATGTATGTCTTTGTGTGTAACTACCACTTGCACAAAGATGTGAAAAGACCCAAAACAGGAGCATAGATTTCAAGTTTAAACAAGAAACTGAAATTTAAGGATGCAGCCGAAAGTTCACAATGATACACGAGAGTATCATGGTTAATGTTTAATAGGGTATACCAGAAAAATGGTTGTAAGCACTACTGCCAGTCATTTCTCATAACAAGGCCACTCTAATATTGCCTGCTTATCTCTCACATGCATAACAATTGATAATTTTCAATATATTCTGCTTTATTTAAATATTGCAGAAATGTGATTGAACATAATATTATTTCCTTAGTGTGTTTGTTCAATTATTGTTAATTACATACCTGTATAGCTTCGAAATTACCTCTGTACTAATTTTTAAACTTTTTCATGGACAATATTTGTTCAGGCTAGTTTTTGTTTGCAACTATAATGGGGTAATATCAACATTTCGCACATGTCATCGAATTACATTCTCCAAATCTTGAAAGTAGCATTTACATATGTTCATTGAAAAAGGGGGAATTCTTCACATGTCACTCAGTATCTTAAGAACGCATTGTCCAATTTACTTCAAACTTTACACATCCAGTTGTTTGTTGTGATAGTCTAAAGGTCTTTATACATATACCAGAGTGGGATGTGACTTGTTCATCAAAAATAAGGAACATATGTTAGTTGGTGAAATTTGATTTTCTGAATGACGGGCGTATCATGCGCTTATGGCACAGCTGTTTATTGTTTTTGCTTTCATACAGGACTTCAATTGTCTATATTATTATTATCATTATTATCTTTAAAATCTTTTTACTTCATTTTATGCTCTTTACATATAGACGACAAAAATCAAATCAAATCAAACAACGTTCACTATTCGATTTTCATCAGACTGTTGGATGAAAATCGGACGTGAATGAATTCAACATAGACTTTTAGATTTTACTGTCGACTTTCGATTTTCCTGTTCAAATGATTCAACTTTAAGTCAAATGGAATCGGAAACGGAAATAGAAAGCAAAATCGGATGAAAAATCTTATCATTTGAATGCACCTTAAATGTCAAAAGCTCGTCAGTGTATTAACTTTTTATTACACTGATTGATTATCTTTAAGCTTGTGTGCTCAACATGATCTTATCATGCAATATGGTGGAACAGTGGTAAGGAGTTGGAAAACATTGGACTCCTGTTTAGAGCTTGTTTTATTTGCTGTATATAGAAGTCACTGCTTTTATGTGCATAGGCAGATAATATGTAGAAGCTATGGCTACACAGTGTATGGCTAATAAATACATTGTTGTTATCCATTGAAAAAACTACCTTTTTGCATGAAGTTTAATACTTATAATTCATTACTGGAATAAAGAACAAATTCGACATTGATTTTGACCAAATACTGATATCTTAAAGTTAATCAAGCCAAAGCTAACATAATGACAAATAAAATTCCTACATTGATTATGAATTGATTAAAGTATATCTCATCTGAATACAGCTGCTGTTTTAATCAATCTCAGAGAAAAAGATCAAAAAGTAAGATATGAATGATGTTAATTAACAATCTTATGGATATTAAATTTTCCTTATAATTTGTTACAAAATAATGAAGTTTATGGTTTACTTTGAAATTAAAAGATTTTTTGTTCTTTAATTAAGATAATTGTTTACGGCTTTTCAGGTTCTGATTTCAAGTCGGAATTATATTAGATACTATAACAGACCTTTGATATCAGAGCCAGTTAGTTGTAATTCCAACCAATGGTGTCTGATAAGTTCTCCTAACTTTTGATGGTAAAAATGAAGCTGAAACATACCTGAAAAAATATTAAGCCTGACATTTTATCTCTTCTTTCAACAATAAATGTGTATGTGTCACATGAGTGAATTATTAGTGTTTTTCGGTCACGAGTTGTAGATTTTTGGTATTCGCATTTCAAGATTAGTTATTCTGTTTCTTACATTGAAATAGTCTATTTATTCAGAAGACGTAACGAGAAAATACAGGGGATAATGTTTTCATATGACTACGCGTCAACCTTTCTATAGCAAAGTCATTGGCGACGGCTATTGTAACGTCACTTCCTAGAGTGAAATATGACTTTCAGTTTCACTGGGTGAATTAACGGATTTTGTTTAACTCAGATATCTCGGTATTTCACCACACTCAATGTAATAAGAACTAGTAATATGAAAAATCTGCCCATTTGAATGGTCGACATATGGTTGTGTATAATATTTCATATATTTTGATTGGTTAACAATTTTGCAACACAGTAGCACTGTCTTTGCATAGCACATACATATGAACATTAAGATTTCTCATGGCCCGGATGCAGAATCGCAAACAAACAAATATTCCTGAAGAATCATGAGAGAAATAGGTTTAACAACTTGTAAAAAATATATATCGCTTGATATCTAATTTTCACTCATTGTGAAACCTATAATTATCATTTTTTGTTTCTATACCCTTTATCAACCATTGTTGTACATTCAAAACTCTATGTATGAAAGGCACCTCAAGTACAGGAAAAAAGCCTTAGATATCTCATTACCCTGCCAATAGGAATTTTTTGTTTTGAAGGTCTAAGGGGGATGCCTTTTCAGCAGTGGTTGATAGTTCAGACTTGGGACAAATATAGCCTAATATTTTTCTTGTAACTTTTTTAGGGATTAAACTTGTATTTGTGTTCTCAGGCACCATGGTATAAAAAATGTGTAAAAAAAACATATTCATGTATCACTAAACATGATAAAGATTGTATTAAAATGAGTAACATTCTTGACATTGTGATCTAATTTTCAGTTACTATTGGAGCCACATTAAAAATTTTCACCATTTTATATATTTTACATTTTTAATCCCCTACCAGCAAACCGTTTTACCAGTTGAAATAATTTTTTGTATGTTGATTCGCTCGTGTATGTAACAACGTATTTGATTTTAACAAAAGAAATCTCTGTATTACTGGAAAATTATTACGCCAGGGATTTTGATATCACAAACTTGTCAAAACTTTTACTAAATTTTATCATCGGTACAAGAACCCCATTCGTAAATATGAATCAACGTGCACGCATCTTATATGTTCAGGTATTTCACATCCCATGTTTTATGGTGATATTCTATACAAAGCACAAAAATGTCGTCATTCACCTGAAAACCTAATCAAACCTTTAAACAGACTTATCAACAAGTGATATAGTTACGATACTGTTGTAAAGTCATTAAGAAGGCATTTTTTGGAATTATTATTGATTCACTTATAGGGTCTTTTCATTGGAAATAAAAACATTTATTCTAAAACCAGTTGTTGGCATGATACGGGTTATGTTCTTCTCGTATAATTTATGATGGCATGATACTAAACCCCTAATGAGAGGGATTGTGGCTGTTTTGTATATGATATAGACATAATCTTTCGATCAGTTTAATTGAGGTCTGGAGCTGGCATGTCAGTAACTGCTAGTAGTCCTTTGTTAATATATATTGATCATTGTCATTTTGCTTAGTTTCTTCTGTTACCTTTTTAGTGCACCTGGCTTAAAAGGCCATGTGAGCTATTCTCATCACTTTGCGTCCGTCGTCGTCGTCGTCGTAAACTTTTCACATTTTTATCAACTCCTCTGAAACCACTGAACCAATTTAAACCAAACTTAAGTGGAATGGTCCTTGGATGGTCCCCTTTAAAAAATGTGTTCGGTTTTCCCGGGCGCCATCCAATATGGCTGCCATGGTCGGACATAGTTTAACCTTGGACCCTATGGGAATTTTAACATTTTCGCTATCTTCTCTGAGACCATTAGGCCAATTTGAACCAAACTTTGGTGGAATGGTCCTTGGGTGGTCCCTTTTAAAATGTATGTTCGGCTTTCCCGAATGCCATCCAACATGGCCGCCATGGCTGGACTTAGTTTAACATTGAGCCTATGGTAATTTTACTTTTTCACCAACTCCTCTGAAACCACTGAACCAATTTAAACCAAACTTAAGTGGAATGGTCCTTGGATGGTCCCCTTTAAAAACTATGTTCGGTTTTCCCGGGCACCATCCAATATGGCTGCCATGGTCGGACATAGTTTAACCTTGGACCCTACGGGAATTTTAACATTTTCGCTATCTCCTCTGAGACCATTAGGCCAATTTGAACCAAACTTTGGTGGAATGGTCCTTGAGTGGTCCCTTTTAAAATCTATGTTCGTTTCCCTGAACGCCATCCAACATGGCCGCCATGGCTGGACTTAGTTTAGCATTGAGCCTATGGTATTTTACTTTTTCGTCAACTCCTCTGAACCAATTTGAACCAAACTTAAGTGGAATGGTCCTTGGATGGTCCCCTTTAAAATGTGTGTTTGGTTTTCAGGGGCGCCATCCAATATGGCCACCATGGCTGGACTTAGTTTAACATTGAGCCTATGGGAATTTTACTTTTTCGCCAACTCCCCTGAAACCACTGAGCCAATTTGAACCAAACTTTGATGGAATGGGCCTTGGGTGGCCCCTTTCCAAACTTATGTCTGGCATCCCCGACTTCCAACTGACATGGCTGCTGTTACTAAAAATAGATAAAAGGGGGGGGGATGAATTTCAACAATCTTCTTCTATGAAACTACAAGGCCAGTTTCAACCAAATTTGGCAGTAATGGTTCTTAGAAGGTTCTCTTTCAGAATGATGTCTGATGACCCAGACTGTTAAACAAGATGGCAGCCACAGCCAAACTTAGTTAAACACAGGGCCCTATGGGAAAATTCATTGAAAAGTCTTCTTGTCTGAAACCACTTTACCCATTGGAACCAGACTTTGCAGCAATGGTCCTTATATGGTCCTCTTTCAGAATTGTTTCCCATGACCTGGGCTGTCAACCCAGATGGCTGCCACAACCAAACTTAGTTTAACATAAGGCCCTATGGGAAAATTCATTGAAAAATCTTCTTGGGTGAAACCACTTGACCAATTGGAACCAGACTTTGCAGCAGTGGTCCTTAGGAGGTCCTCTTTCAGAATTGTCTGATTTCGTGGAATTTGAACTAAGATGGCCGACACAGCTGAACTTAGTTTAACATAGGACCCTATGGGAAATTCACTCAAAAATCTTCTGGTCTGAAACCAGTAAGCCAATTAGAACTAGACTTGGTAGCAATGGTCCTTAGATGGTTCTCTTTTAGAAATGTGTCCATTGATCTAGACTGTCAACCATCTTGGCTGCCAAAGCCAAACTTAGTTTAACATAGAACCCCATAGAAAAACCAGCCAAATCTTTAGTCCTGCTCAAGATGAAAAGTTCGGTGCGGGTGAGCGATTCAGGCTCTTTAGAGCCTCTAGTTTAACATTGGACTCGGACATCTTTTGAACTGAGTTTTACTGTGTGTTTGTTTATTCCACATTGGCTAGAGGTATAGGCGGAGGGTTGTGATTTCACAAAACATGTCTAACCCAGCTTCAAGGGGCATTTGGTGTGTTTTCTGAAAGCTCAAGCGGGTAGGGGACATTGTATTGCTCAGCAATACTTTCAGAATGTTTTTTTTTTCATTAGATCGCTAAATGAGATGCCATTGCAAAATAAAGAATTTCCTAAATTTGTAATAATGATTGAATTTTACAACTTACATAATACAGATATTGATTGAATTGGAAGATATCCAACACTCTAGTTGTAGAATTTATTAGATATTTTAACAACCAAGTTCTCAATCATGTTTTAATGCCCAGAAAATGGTTTCACATTTATCAGAACTTGCTCACTTTTGTTCACTTAAAATTCTATTGAAATTCAACTGAATTTACCAAGAAAGATGTGTTACAATGATTTTTTGAATGAACTGTAATGTAGAATCCATATATGTTACATTCTAATCATTCCAAAAGAGATTAAATACACATTTACATGTAATTTTTATCAATAAGAAAATTATGTACATATATCTAGAATATGTGACAGTTTGATTGGATAACAATAAATAAACTTTTACTGCATAGAAAATTCTGTATTGCCTTAACATGCCTTGATGGAACTAACAGGTGCATTATATGATTGCTAAAGGAGGACACTAGAAAGCCAAGAAATATTAACACTATAGGGAGGTACTTCATTGATTTATAATAGATCATAAGGCATTCTGTCCTCATAAAATAAGGTACAGTTAGTGAAAATAGTTATCTTCCAAGTAGAATTTTTTTCTGAAACTCAACATGAGTTTGCATTAGATCTGCTCTCAAAAAGCTTACATTAAGTCATTTTTAACATCTTGATTTCCAAGTTACTTTGAAATAAAATTATATTGGTGCTTGTTATTTTTTACTGTGAGTTTTTATTTCTATTTATTTAATTATTTATAATTTCTCTTTATTCTATTTTATTTTTATTTTTTTTAATTTTTGAGTCAAGGGTTATAATTCTAAGTCTGAAGTTTGTTGTAATGAAATAGAAAAGACTTATAGATCAGTTTGCATCAAAAATTATTTATACACTACACTTTAAGGCTGATTGCCTTTTATTTGATCGAAACTGAACATTGCTTGGCTGAGAAAACAAAGAGAGTCTATAGAAAAACATAATTTTTTACCAGACCATTTAGACTAGTGATGTATAACTGTTTACTAGACCAGATTTACTAAATTGTATAATTTTTACTAGACCAGTTTGATTAGAGCCCAGCATCAAAGATGCAGTGGTCCTATAGTAATCACTTTGTTTGTCAGATAAAACGGAGCCCTCTTTCGTTATAGATGAATTTCACTTTTTGTGTTCTAGAGTTATTGGACTTTATTTGTTGGAGTGAACATGTTCCTGTTTTGTATGACAACTCAGTTATCTTTGACCGATTCTCATATGTTGGCATTGATAAAACAAAGCTACGGTTTTCATTTTTGCTATTCAAGGCTTATGGGACTTATTGATCCGTAAGCATATTCCTACGTCATACAATAATTTAAATATACTTTGACCAATTCTACTGATTTTTATAGCAATGTTTGGATTGATTAAATGTTATCTTTTCTGAAAAATTTTGAAAATGGTGTTCAGGAGTTATGTAACTTTAGTTGTTAAAAAATGACAACTTCTGTCATGAAACATCATTACTTTATGGTTTGCTTTAAGGATGCTCACTGGTCATTTTTAGCTCACCTGGCCAAAGGCCATGTGAGCTATTGCCATCACTTGGCGTCCGTCGTCGTCGTTAACAATTTTTCAAAACTCTTGTCCTCTGAAACTACTTGACCAATTGGAACCACACTTGGTATGAATGTTCTTTGGGGTATCCTGCATAGAACTGATGTGGGGATTTTTGATCCGTCGAAAAACATGGCCGCTGTTACTAAAAATAGAACATAGGGGTCAGACAACAGTTTTTCGCAAATATCTCAAAAATCATTAGGTTACGGCAAATTCTGGCAGGATGAAAGTGTTCAGCATGATGAGAGCTACCTGTGTGCTGATTTTCGTGAAAATCTGTCAACTGATGTTAGAGTTATTGCCCTTTTTTGACATTTTTGGCTTTTTTTTATGTTATTATTTCAAAAATCTTCTCCTCTGAAACTACTTGACTAATTAGAACCAAACTTGGTATGAATGTTCCCTGGGGTACCCTGCATAGAACTAATGTGGGGATTTTTGATTCGTCGAAAAACATGGCCGCTGTTACTAAAAATAGAACATAGGGGTAAATTGCTGTTTTTTGCTAATAACTCAAAAACCGTTACAGATATCGAAAATCTGACATGGGGTAAAATTGATCAGCATGACAAGATCTACCTACCCTGAAATTTTGAAGGAAATTTCTAAACCTGTTTAGGAGTTATTGCCCTTTTTTCGTCAAATTTTAAAAATTTTAACATTTTTCATCATTTATCTCCAAAACTATTTGAGATAGAAGTGAAATGTAAATTTGAAAAATGTTTGCCATGTTGAGATCTACCTACCCTGAAATTTTAAAGGAAATCCCAAAACCCATCCAGGAGTTGTTGCCCTTTTTTTGTCAAATTTTCAAAAAATTTTTATTCAAAAATCTTCTCCTCTGAAACCGCTGGGCCCATTGGTTTGAAACTTAATAGGAATGGTCTATAACATGTCCTCTACAAACGATCCTCAATTTATTTTGATCTGACATAAAACATGGCGGCTGTTATAGCTAAAAATAGAATATAGGGGTGCATGTGTTGTTTTTGGCTTATAACTTAAAAACCGTTACAGATATCAAAAATCTGACATGGGGTAAAATTGATCAGCATGACAAGATCTACCTAACCTGAAATTTCGAAGGAAATCCTAAAACCCATTTAGGAGTTATTGCCCTTTTTTTGTCAAATTATCATAATTTAACATTTTTTGTCATTTATCTCCAAAACTATTTGAGATAGAAGTGAAATGTAAATTTGAAAAATGTTTGCCATGTTGAGATCTACATACCCTGAAATTTAAAAGGAAATCCCAAAACCCATTTAGGAGTTATTGCCCTTTTTTTTGTCAAATTTTCAAAATTTTAACATTTTTGCATTTATCTCCAAAACTATTTGAGATAGAAGTGAAATATAAATTAAAAAATGTTTGCCATGTTGAGATCTACCTACCCTGAAATTTTGAAGGGAATCCCAAATTCTATTTAGGAGTTATTGGTTTGTGTAATTTGAGGTCGGGTTCTGTTACATTTATTTAAGGTTCATCCTTATTCCTGGTCAATTTTGTCAACTTCCTGCCAGGACTACCACCATCAGTGAACATATTTTAACATTAAACCTTATGAAAAATAAATCTTCAACAAATTTTCCCTGAACAATTGAACCAATTGCAACAAACTTTGTCAAATAGTTGATTAATTGTCCAATGAAAACCAGACTCCAGGTGAGCGATACAGCCTCTTGTTTGGTCTTTTTGTCAGATTTTTGGAATCCTCGGGTTTTATCCATTTCTTAAACATGAATTTTTTTTTGCCCATGAACCCCCACTTTTTCTTTTATAATTCAATCATATATACCTTAAAATGGTATTTGACAAAATTTTATGAAATCCTTTTTATTTTTTCATACATTTTTGAGAGACTGAAGTTATCAATGCAAAGACAATGAAAAATGCAGATAAAACCCATTTCCTGCAAATTTTCAAGGCCTTATAGCTCTAAAGTGAGCACATGAACCTATATTTTTTTGTTGCTTAATTGTTTACTATTCATATGTTCTCTCAAACTAAAACACCTATTTCAAATCCTATTTATTTCCTATTATACCACCGATCATCCTTAATTGTTTTATATAATTTCTTTATACAGTGTAAAGATTAATCAAATATACTACCTTTCGTTTATGATAATTTTTAACATTATCTTCCAGGAGTAATGGAACTTAATTTTTTCAGTGAATCCTTGTTAATATCTTAATTAACTGAGTAATATTCAAAATACAGATTATCTGGTCATTAATTAGGAAATGATATTGTCACTAATGAGTTGTTAAATTAAAGTAAAAATGTTTGTGTAAGAAATAAAAAGGATTAATGGAAAATCAATTACATACTTAAAGTCAAAGTTTGTTAGAGTCATTTCATACAACTAGTAATTAAAGAATAGAAATTTATATCATTGTGATATGGATTCTGTAATGAATTGACTAGTTATTATTATTGATAAGACATTTTCGAAGATTAACTAAGTGATAAGGATGTTGTTATTGATTGGTTGTGGTTTATTGCCTTGTAAACTGATATTGATGAGCAGAGCGCTCTGTCAGTTTCATTTCTTACCTGTGTGTTAACCCACTTACAAAACAATGCTTTTATCAATAATATTAAAAGATTTTGTTCTGCTTCGCATTTTGTTTCATTTTGACTTTCAACAAGAAGTAATGAGCTTAAAGAATATGTATGTCAATTCTCTGAGTACCTTTGAAATTTAATAAAACAAGGTAATTGGTTTGATAAATTAATTTCAACTTTCTTTGCGTGTGATTGGCACCTGTGGTTTCAGGGATATTTTCATCTATAATACTGAAATGATGAAATTGCAGAGGATTAATGGAAGATGAAGACAAAATGATTTGTGTGTGGTGAGTTTCATGCTGGAATTACAAAAAATTATAAAATTATTCTGTCAGAATTTCCACAAATGTAACCAAACTCTTCTGTGATGAATGAGATTTTGAATTAGTTATTCTTTGTATAAAAATAAAATTTAATTAAATTGGCACCATGGGGTTAGGTGGGCTAAAGAGGAAATTGGAATGTATCAAAGCAGCTTATTGCGTGCGGACAATGGAGTGCGGAAAATGTGATATTGGTATGCATTAAAATCCCCAGCAGAAGATTTAAAGCTCTTTCTGTGTTGATTTTTGGCTTTATTTAACTAATGGTATATAGTTATGTAACAAATCAATGAAGGACCTTTCTAATTGAACTCTTGATGATAAACGCATGGTGATGTTTGACTGAGGAAAACATTTATTTTATTTTCCATTGTTGGTGAATATGCCGTTATGAATTATCCTACACTCCGTTATTTGAAAACCAGATGGAATCCTCGGAAAGTGTAGGATAAAGGCTTCCTGAAATTCATACCACATTCATCAACATGATAGTTCCAAATGCATTTTCAAAAAGAAAGTAATGCATGTTATGTATAAATCCATAAAGTCTTTTAAAATTTGGAAATACAGATTTGAAACTTTTTATATATATATATATATATTTAATGACCTTTACATTCACAAGAGACAGTCAGCTTTTCTTATTCTTGGAATTTGTTTAATTGGATAAACATTTGGTAAATAGATTTTTATTGAATCTATAACAGAATTTTCTGTTTTAATTGGAGACAGTTGTGGTTTGTGCGATGACCACTAGTTTTATCCGTAAAACTAATTCTGGAGATAAACAGTCGGTGTCCACTACTTCTAGTAAATTTCATAGGAGTGTTAAAGCATTCAGAGCTGCTTCATCAAAGCGTATTAAATTTTATGGACATGGACATGAGAAGCAGACAGTACCTGTGGTAAACAGTAAAGCTCGTCAGGGCTGGATCATCCCGTCCAATCCACGACGTCTCTTTCATTATGATGATCATAGCTGGGAATGTTGGGTAGGTATTCATAAGTTCATAAAATATTTTTTCAATGAAAACAAAATGCTTACTTGTCAAGTTAAACAGAAAAAAAAATATCTGTAAGTGAACAGAGCAAACCTGTTACATGTATTCTGGATTTATTATTAGAACTTGTTACCTGTAGGACACAAAATGCAGATTTAAGATAATTTATAAGTCCCAGTTGTAAATAACAAGGAATAGAGTCAGTAGAGTCAGTAAGATTCTATTTTACAACCCCCCCCCCCTTTTCCCCTTTATACATGATCGCTAAATAATTTCAGAGATCAAAATTTGAGATTTTGCCATGGTGTGACATTTTGGTAGTTTTTTAAGGTCACAGTGACCTGAATAATAAACATTCTAAATTTCAAAACTTTCCAATTTTTGTTGTTATCTGAAAAAGAGTACTTTACTAAATTGATGGTGTCAATTTTGGAGTTTGTTAAATCTGCTTCTTTTGGTTAACAACTGGCAGAGGTACATAGCATGAAATGTTCTTTTACATGAAGTGAGAAAATGTCAATTTTAAAAATAGGTTTTTGTTTCATTTTGGTTTTTCTGAACATATCATTACCACTTTTGGTGTTTGATGTTTAAATTCTGATTACTGGTTGTTGGAATGCTTATATGTAATTTTTTAAGTTTGAAGTAAGTGGGTGTTCAAGGGTCCTTTTAAAATTTATAGATAGGTTTTTGTTTTTGAAGTTTTCTCGAATTTTTTAGTAGATGGGTGTTTTGGACTTTTTAACACACATGACCTAAAAGGACGTGAGCTTTTGCTATCACCTGGTGTCCGTCGTCCGTCCGTTTGTAAACGTTTTGAAAGATCTTCTCCTCTGAAACCACTGAACCAATTACAGACATATTTAATCTGAATGATCCTTAGGGTATCTAGGTAAAAATGTTCATCAGGTCAAGATCTACCTGCTTTGACATTTTCAGATGAATAGGTCAACCTTTTGTTGGGTTATTGCCCCTGAATTGTTAATTTTAAGGAAATTTTGCAGTTTTAGGTTGTTATCTTGAATATTATTATAGATTAAGACAAACTGTAAACAACAAAAATGTTCAGCAAAGTAAGATGTACAAATAAGTCAACATGACCAAAATCGTCAATTGACCTCTTATAGGAGTTTTTGCCCTTGAAATATTATTTACATGTAAACAGAAAATAATGGTCTGACATTGTCACAGATGTTTAGGGCATTACCTGAAATAAATTAAATGGTAGCTGTACAAGTAAAATGGATTATCAAGGGTCAATGTCATTGAAAAATTCCATAGCAACCTATGAAAAAGTCACTAGCAACCATATATATTTGGGTTAAGGACCTTAGAATTTACCTGTACAAGTCAAAAAAGAAAGGTCAAGGGTCAAGGTCATTTAAAGAGTCCATAGCAACCGATGAAAAAGTCCCTAGCAACCATACATACTTGGGTTCAGGACCCTACAATATACCTGTTCAAATCAAAATGAAAGGTAAAGAGTCAGTGCCATTGAAAACATCCATAGCAACCATATCTATTTGGGTTCGGGATTCTATATTTTAGCTGTACAGGTCAATATTAAGGAGAAAATTGCAACGATATACATTAAATAGCAAAAATAATCATTAATGTAAGATCTACAGGTAGACAAAAGATAACAGGTGAGAGATTCAGGCTCTTGGGAGCCTCTTTTTTCTGAAAGTTTCATGTAAGTTGGTGTTAATGACTTCCGTCTTACACTATATGATTTTCTATCTGATTTTAAATCCAGTTTGACCATGTTTTAGTATAAAAATATGACATAAGAATTAAAACTTACTAAGATGTCAATCACTTTGGTTTTTGATGTCTTGTAAATTTAAACTTGAATTCTAATTGGATGTGAAAATTTTACAGTGCAGATGCACCTTTAAAATTTCAAGTATGTTGTTGTTTAGGCTCTTTATGGTTAACTTTGAATTACAATATAGTTCTGTATTAGGTCTTTAGTCACTAAGTTAAAGATAGTCTGATGTTTGGGCCATTTGACTGTTGAGTTGCTAGTTTGTACAACAAATAAAGTATGACATGCACTAATTCTTTAGGTAGTTGACTGAAGTGGAAGAATAACTAATGGGGTATACTCCGAGGAAAATGTTTCAAATTAAAAGTTTTTATTTGTCTTTGTTGATGCTTCATCCTGTCATATTGTACAAAGGTAGTTGTCAGTCATTGAATTTGGATGATGGTTTAACTAATTACAAAATAGAGTATTAAATTGATCTTCTCAGGTTCTTCATAAAAATTAATGTAAATTTCACTTTAGGGATTACTAGTTTTATGTTAATTGGAAAACTAAGTTTTAGACTTCATAGAGCTGGTTTATATCGGTATCATATTTTGTGAAACTCCCTTAAGTAAGATGCAGTTTTATAGATTTGGATGTAACAAGAGATGATATCATTTATAGAAATAAACTTCAGAAATATTTGTCCCATGAAGTATACTAAGCACTTTACTTGCTACTCTATCCTTAAAATAATTACTTCAAAACATTTTGGATGGCCTCTTCAGCAGTAAGATTTATAAGTAACTTACAATTATAGATGGAATTGTGAGTTACATGTACATGTGAAGTGACAAAAATTCTTGACTTAATGCAAGAGGTAACCCTTAGCTGAGGTTGGATTCATGTTTGTTTCAATTGTTTTGGTTTTTGAAGGTTATGCTTATTAATTCATCATTACTTCCTTAATTGGATTTCCAACATTTTGATCTCGAGCACTGCTGATGAGTTGTCTGTCAACGTAATGGGCATACAGTGCATCAAATTTATTTCGGTATTTTGTGATATATTTTATTAGCTGTTCTAGAGTTTAAACAGTTACCTAATAAAAATCAATTCAGAAACTGCCGTATTCAATAATGTTAGACTTAAAATGACTGATAAGGGAACTAAAATAGAAAGTGTAGTCCTTATCTTTAAAACTTCCAAATACCCGTTCTATGAGTACAAACTTAACCTGTACAAAACCACAAAGCCTTTAATTTCTGAATTTTATTTTTCTTGTCAGGGTATGTCACCTAGAGCTCATGCAGTTTCTGGGTGCAGGATTCTGTCACTCCGTTGAAGACCCATTGGTAGCCTTGAGCTGTTTTCTGCTCTTTGGTCGGGTTGTTGTCTCTTTGACACATTCCCCGTTTCCATTCTCTATACTATATCTACAGTTGATCAGTTTTTGCATCATGTGTAAAAGCTGTAGGTAAAGGTGTAAATAGACAAATTACAAGGATAAATGATATGTGTAGATAAATCAACAAAAAAATATATTTATTTCATTTAACCAAAAAAAAATTATTTTCTATATCTAAAATAAAAGTACAGAGCTATGAAATCAACTTGTATTTTCATTACATTTCTTTCTATTTGTGATGGAACAAAAATTAGAGTAAGAATCTGTTTGCATGTCTTTTTGATATTGATAATCATTTGTACAAAGTATGAATTCTTGGGATTGATTTCGGCAATACTGTTATATTGGATACTACTTTGATAAATTACCATACAAAAAGATATCCTTCTGCAACTAATCTATGTTGTAGTGATTGAGTTTTGGTATTTTAACCTATAATTGTTTTCTGCCGATAAACCAAAAAGAAAATGTATTGACCGTTCCATCATCAGAGAGCTAAGAAAAATAAAGCTGTATTTGTCGAGCAAAATTTTTATGATAGAGATATGCTTTTCACACATTTCCCTTCCCAGCAAACCTAGAGCGTCGTATAAGGATGATAAGAAGAAGAAATAACTAGAGGCCTATATCACTCACTTGATTGTATTTGCAAGCTGGTATTTGGTGTCATTGGACACAATAATGAAAGTCATCTTGGATTGCCAAGTATCAACAAAGTAACAACTTTTTGATAATATCTTTGCAATGATCGTTTATGACATTGTAAGTTTCAAAAATGGATCAAGAATGCAAACAACAGTTTCATATAAAATTTTAGGGTTTTTTTCCCAAATTTATAAATAATGGGTAGGGAATTCTCTATTTTAATGACAGACATATTTTTTTTTATCAGAATGGAAACAGGGTAAAAAAATTATATAGCTTCTAATAACTTTATGTATATCAATTATAGCAAGTTTAGGATCAAACTATTAAATTGTTCTTCAGTAGAAGAATTTTAAGTACACTTCCCGTAGAGTCAAACGTTAACTAAGGTGGATGATGGCAGCCATCTTGGATTTCTGATCGGCACCAAAGTAACACATTCATGACAAGGGTCAAATTGATAGGTCAAGCAGTTTCAGAGTGGATCTTAAAATTTTAACCTACCTGAATATTCCCTTTTGGGGCCTGGCAGTCATGTTTGTTATTAGAATGGTATAATAGGAAGAAAAATTTTATTTGGGTCCTTATAAGTATCCCGTCAACCATGTTTGGTATCAGTTTATTAAACTGTTTGTCAAAAGAAGAATTTCTAAATTAATTTCCCTTATGGTCCAGTTTTAACAAAGTCTGCCACTGGTCGCCATCTTGGATTTCCCATTGGCAAGGAACAGTACTTGAGATGTACCTTGCAATGATCAATCAAGAAAAATTTCAAATTCATAGGACAAGTAGTTTAAGAAAAGAAGATGTGGGAAATTTAAATTTGAAATGCCAAAAAATATTTTCTAGAGAGAAACTTATATATACAGTAGTTTTTGTTGCTTGGATAGCTAATGAAAGATACATTCTTTCAAGCCAATTGCCATATACAAAAAACTTGGTCAGTCCAACCTTAGGTTCAATATATGATCACAGCCATAAAAAAATAAGGAATTTAAGAACCAAATTGATGTTGATGTAAAATAGAATTTATTGATTGATTGTTATTTAACATCAAGTGGCAATGATAACATGCATATTTAACATGTTAATGTGATATAAACATTGTACTTGATTGATGCTGAGTCAGATTTTTATAAGGTTCTAGCATGTAAGGTAGCAGCCCTAAGGGAGAACTGCAACTCTATCCCGACACACTATTGCAGCTGACTCCCGGGCGACCAGCCTTTGGTGTTCCTCCTAAATGCCATATGCTTAGCAGAGAAGCAGCAGATACCAATATCAATACTTATCGTATTTCCCTATGGCTATATTGACCTGCTGAGGCCTTCAGAATTTCCCGTATTTCGGCACTGTGACGTCGTAAAGAGTTGACCCGACCCTAATATGAGCTGACCCGAATATATCAGCGACGTCATAATGTTTGACCCAACGTTGACCCGAATATATCAGGAAAACATCCGGTTATAGGCGGATGGCCATTGAAAAGTAAGAAATTCCATTAAGATTGCTAGTTAACAATACGATAAATTTATCATCAAGTTTTCTTCAAACAAATATTGCAAAATATAAGCCGCTCGACACAATATGAAGCTTTTTAGCTCGTTCGCTACGCTCACTCGCCGAAAAAGCTTCAAATTGTGTCTCGCGGCTGATATTTTACGATATACGTTTGCAGAAAACCTGATAATATGTACATGTATATTGAACCACACTCTACACTTCCTTGCTTCCAGGAAACCACAGTTAATATGGGAAAATTACCCCTCCGGTATGTGCTGTCTGCTCTTATATAAAATCTGAAGCACTAAGGCTTTCAATTAGCTCTTGACCGCCTCGGTGGTTTCGTGGTAGCGTGCTCACCCTGAGTGCGGAAGGTCGCGGGTTTGATCCCCGGCCGGGTCAAATCAAAGACATTAAAATTGGTATTTGCTGCTTCTCCGCCATGCACGCGGCATCTGGGAGCAAGAGCAAAGACTGGTCGGCTCCGAGTCAGTATAATGTGTCCGAGTGAGGTGATATGTCTTCCTGCGGACAGTTACCTCGTGAGCTAGCACATTAAAAATCCGACTTAGCGTGTCGGTCTAGTACAAAGCAGGGATCATATTCATTAATATCATATGAATATGTTCTCGTCCTGATATGCACCTGGTTGCCACTGGACGTTAAATAATAATTCATCAGTCATCAATTAGCTCTTTTACCTCCAACCAGGGAATAAACGTTTTCAAAGGTTCTGTATAGATTGTGGCTTTATGATAAAAATTCTATCTTCTTTGCAAGTAAAAAAATTATAATAGTAATATGAACTGCTCTGATATCTAGACTACTAAAATTAAGGGCTCAATTTCTTTGGGCCATCATCAGGTAACAACTGCAATAGACCCAATTCAAATCAGAATATGAATGATTGAGGATGAATGTGTTGTCTGAGAAATTCACATGTTTAGGTCAATACTGTTCTTTAAATGCTGAAATTAGCGATAAGTTAACACAATCTGAACCAATCCGACATGTTTCCATTTTTCATAATTCATCTCCACTTCTGTTTTAAGGGATAATTGTTCAGCTATAAGGTGACCAGAGGTAACCTGACATACTACCATTATGCACAGTAATTATTCCAAAGATGATACTAATAATAAACTACTTTCACTTCTAAATATTGAAAGAGCGGGTGGTTTTAACGTTTTTTAATGAGCAATGGGAAGGTAAGACAATGCACTGAACAAAATAAAGACTAATAATGGAACAATTTTAGAAACGAAAATTTTATTTCACACTTGGATATAACATAGAATCATATGTTTTAAGTGAGCTTTCAAAACGAACATACCTTATATAGCACAATAATAACAAGAGAGCGTTTTTTTCAATGAAGGGAATTAAAGTATTTCAGGTTACTTTTGAATATCTTTTCAATTTTTTACAATAAATGATTGTTAAAGGGTATAGACAAGTCAAAGTAACAACAAAGTAGTGCGAATTCATTTGAAAAATGCTTTAAAGAGAATTAATATCTCACTTTCCGAAAATGGCGTGGTGCTCTGCCCAAGGGGTAAGAAAAGCTATTCCATCTTTTTATGATACCCATGCTGCATGGGTAGTTACCTAGTAAGATTTACAAGCAAGCACTTCTTGTCTACCACATTGGTCAAACCCACAAAGTGACATGAGAAGAAAGATAGTAGTGATTGTTACTTTAAATGTCAAATCATGGACTAATTATCATCAGTCTATTTTATGCTAGATACTCATCACCAATTTGTCTTTCATCTATATGAAGCTTGGGGAAATATATATTTATGGTTTAATTTTCAGTTATTGATTTAGTTTCTGTAAATGTCATGATTTTGTGCTTAGAATTACAAGGTAGTTAGTAGCAAGAAGATCAACAAACAGAAATGATTTATACCTTCCAACAAATCTTTGTACCTTTTGACATTCATTTGTTAGACTTAGTCACTTATTCATTTCTGTGTTAGACAACAAGCCCGTTACATGATAGAATTTTAGTAATTCTCCTATAATATTATGAACTTGTATTGATGCAGTATTGTATTATGTACAGTCACCGTCTTTGTATCTGTCTTCCCTGTGTCATCATCGTTTTGATTTGATTTTCTCCTTTGAAACTTTTGTACCCATTGCAACCAAAATTTTTATTGGATTAGGATCTCAGGTTTTTTTTTCTGTTTTTTTTCTGTATGCATGATGTTCATTATGGCTCTCAGGGGCAGATAATGCAACTAAACTTAAAACTATATTGACAAAATAAAGTAGGAACTTTTGTGATTTTGTGGTCACCAGGCTATATTAAAAAAATTCCCTGATTTGCCAATTGCAGATCTTTAGATGACTGCCAATGCTGCAGCCTTTTCTATTCCTTATAAAACATTAAACCACAATGAAATTTATATGAAGATTATATATGTGGATGGCTCTTTATCCAGATTATAGAGATGGCTGACAAGAGTGGACTTGATACGAATGTTCTGTAATTAACCTTTTGAGTATCTGAATTTGCAGGTTTTTCTCAATGGCAAACAATCGTAGTATATATTGTACGAAGGGCAGACTCTCACACTCACTTGTTCAACATGTATTACAACAGGTATATGGGGTATTTGCTCATCAGACCAAAACCTAATATAATCAGAAAACCAAAAATCATGAAAATATTGTTAAACTTCTTGGAAAATCTTTTTAAAAAACCATTGTTTTGTTGGAATTTATATGTTGGTATTATTTTAGCTCCCAGAAGCCTTTGCCTTTTATCAAATTCATACCCATGATGATGTCGAACATCATTTATATATTTTTATCCTGACTTAATTCAGGAATTTCTAATTCAAGCAATTTTTTCACAGAAAAATAATAATGTATTATTTTGATAGGACATCAAGCAGCATGTTGTAGGATAAATATCTCTTTGGCCATAAGTGTCTTCCTATGCTAAAGGTCTGTTTGATTAATGTAAATGTTGTTTGACCTTAGAAATTGCTCACAATAATCCATCAATTCTTTGGTTATTGGAACTGTCCGGTTCTGATCATTCAATTATTTATTCGTTGATTTGGTATTTGTGGTTTCTACATATTCACTTCATTGATTTTTGTGCATCGTTTTATTCTTGTTGATAGACACAAAGTATGTATTTGTATTTGGTAAAGCTGTAAAGTTAAAACGGAGGTCATAACATATTTAGTCATTTCTTTGATTGACTTACAGTTGAAAATTTCAATTTTCTTTAGTATACGTACATATTGCGTATCAAATTGAAAAAATGTGTATGTTTTGTATATTTTATACTGTGCCTCGGTGCAAATAATGTGCTTTAAATCCAAACCAAGCAAAACAAACATTTAAAATCATGAAGGATTTGAGTTAAATTACTCTAGAATATTACATATAGATATCAGTATAATTTATTTTCTGAAGAGAGACAACTAGACATGATGAATTACAGAATAAGAGTTCCAGAAATATGCTTTCCTATATGAACTTGTGATACAATGGAACCTAAGAGACAAGACAAAATGCTTTCACTTGCTTTGTATGACAAAAATATATTCTCATAGTGCCTTTCATAGGGAGGGATTTGCTACATATGTGTGCTCTTGGATGAATGTTTAAGTGTAATTTAACTGTCAAATCTTAAATGTAATTTGGAAAATCAGAAATTGATCTCTCGGACAGATTTTTCATGGAGAGTTAATCAGTCACAGGGGAATAGATCTTGAAACAAGTTTTGTCATTTTAGTTTGATTTTGAAAAATTGTTTTTACATAGGCTAGAGGAAACAATATGTAATCTGTTGGTGAATTACTCCTGCTCTAGCCTGTATTGAACAAGAAAAGCCAATGAAGCATATATATACATTGATCGTTATGTTTTTTTTTTGTTCAAAATTCCAAAGAGATAAATTTCCTGCCAACAAGGATTTGAAAGCTTAGATTTCTTATAGAAAGTTATGCTAAAAGTATAGATTTTTTTCACTGCCTGTATATTGGAATAAATGGGAATTACAGAGCAATATGTGTCCTGTCGGAACTATTAAAGTCAGAATCAATTGAGTTCGGTTAATGGTAGGTCATATATGCAGAAAACAGATTTACCCCATCACGGTCAATTATTTGTGAGTGCTTTCTAATTGTGGGAAGTTTTCATCATGCGATATATTTTCTAGCCAGAGCAAAAACATTCAAAAGGTCAGCGATTTTAACCAATAACTCAATCGTAAATTATTGGCAATTGTTAGTGGTGAGAACATTTATGTTATTGAAATGGTTATTGCTTTTTAGTAGGATTATTCCTTAATAATGGAATTGATGCCTTAAGAAGAACTGTGCAAGGACATTTCTAAGTAATTTCTTAATGACACATTATCAAGCTACAGATTTGGAGACTTGGGAACATTTATTTGTCATAATAACAATTGTTATGTTATCATGCATTTTTGGGATATATTTACTTCAAAATTGGCATGTTTGTGGGATAGTTATAATTGCTGTAAACAAAGTTTGATTTCACATACCCCATCAAATATGAACAATTCTGATCCTGTCAACCATTATCATAGCTCAAGACATGAACGCTCAATTATACGTATGTGTGCTTTGCTTTGGGTTTTGAAAGTTCATGAAGACAATGTGAGACAACGTCAAACGCTCGAAAGAACAAATTCTAGCAGTCAGAAGAGAAAAAGCAGGGTAAGATTATCTAATGTTTGTTTGTTAGAAATGACTTGATTTTCTTTTCTTTTTTTTTTGGGGGGGGGGGATTTTTTTTAGTATATAAAAATATACATTTAATGTAATTTCTGAGGCTTCCATGTTATGATACCAGTAGTTTTTTTGTCTGGTATCAGCACTCTGGACTGTCCAAGTTCTTTAAATTACTAATTATCTGTCAACACTGAGATTGTGAATTCAAATCCAGTTTGTGATGAAGTGAGGTCGACTCTGATCCTAATTGACAAGGCTTGCCCGTTTCCTGCAGCAGGACAGTGGTTCTCTCTAGTTTCTCTGGCTTCCACCACTAATCAAAACTGCTAGGCACTATATAGCCAACTGCACTGAAAATGATGTAAAACCCCAATAAAACAAACCAAACATAACCATCTTATCTGATATAAGTTTATTATACATTTGTACACATCAGTCTGATATGAGATTTTGTTCTTTGTTCTGTTTCTGGCACTATTCTCCTCAAACATCATTACGGTATTTTGACGTCCCATCCACGAAAGTGAAAGGGGCATATTGATTTACAGCCATACATCAGTACATTCCATATGACTTGGTTAAGTTTTTGCGTTGAGGTCCGTTTCTCAGAAACACATTGAAATATAACAATGATATTATACCAATGCTATGCTCTTATTACACTGAACACAGATGAGCAACATTTGGGTCACTTTGACCTACATGTAAAGCATCAGTGACTCTGATAAAGTTTTGCCTTTAATTTCATATTGTAGGAATCCATGGTGTTTAACAATGATAATTCACAACTATAATCCTCCTAAATTATATAATGCATATCTCCAACAGTTGGGTTATTATGTCCCTTATTTTGTGAATGAGTGACATGGTTAAGGTTTTGCATTTAGGGTCATTTCTCAGAAAACCTATTCAGACATATCTATGATATTACCTATTTATTAATCTTATATAGTGCAACAAAAGTTAGCTATATTTTATGCTTAAGTGACTTTGGTAAGATTTTTGCATTTAGGTATATTTTCAAAGAACCTATGGTAGTGTATTGATGACATTTCACAATTGGAATCATCCTATTTAGTACAACACAACTCAGCAACATTTAAGACATCACAACCTAGATTTTATGCTTGATTAACTTGATTAACTTGATTACAATCATCTAATATAGTACAACACAGCTCAGCAAAATTTGAGTCAGCATGACCTATATTTTATGCTTGAGTGACTGATTAAATTTTGGCATTTAGGTATATTATTAAAGAACCTATTGTAATGTATTAATGAAATTTCACAATTACAATGATATTATATTGTACAACATAGCTTTAATATGTTCAATTCATTGTGACATACATTTTATGGTAGAGTGACTTAGATTTAATTTTTGCATTTTACTCTTATTTTTAAAAAAAACCTACAATCATCTTGTTTAGTTTAACACAGATCACCAACATATAAGTCCACATGACTTACATTTAATGCTTGAGTGACTCCCATTAAATTTTAGTGTTTGGGCCCCTTATGTCAGAAAAAGAATATGACAAATGAGACGTTGCTGAATATGTGCAAGTTTTGTTTCCATAAGTTTGAACCACGTTGACTTTTAGGATATAAAATATTGTTAATGGAAATGTACAGAATTGTATTAATCTATGGAGTTTTCATTGAGAAATCAGTTGCCGAAGTATGTGGGACACACAGTAGGTTTTTTTCTTTCCTCTGTTGTAGCCTGTATAGAAACTTAACAAACAAGAACAGTTTCACACAGCCAACAGCAGAATACACTTTGTTCCCATAGGAATTCCAACAATCCCTCAAAACACTTGTCCTATGAAATCAACAGAATCATATTCTGGCATCTTAACATTGGTTTCAGAATAGTTTTTACCCACATCATTGAAGGCAGAAGCAGGTCTAAGAGTCCAGTCCTTCCATTAGTCCGTCTGTCTGTCATAGAATAGGGTACCTACTTCGTGTAATCTGATAATCCAACACCATAAACCTGGCACTTCAGAACACATTGAAGATGCTCGTCTCATCTTTTGGAGTGATTTGAAAAAAAATTGTCAAATTTATCATTTGTTGAACTTAGTCATTTTTAGGGACATCAGGTTTTAAGGGTACCTGGTTTGTGTAATCTGAAACTCCAACACCTGTTACAATGGTAGATAACTTTAATTCTTATGGAAACTGAGAACAACGGATGCTTAAAATTCTCTTATTTGCAGGTCTGGACATCCAATTGGTCTTGTAAAAAGTTATTGGTAAACACTAAAAATTAAGGTGGATTAGATAAGAGGCAGCCTTTTTTTTGCCTAATCTTGAGTTTACGACATAGTATAGACTTGCATTGAATTTCTTCATATCATTTTATATGGGCCCATCAAGAGCTTGTTACGCAATGTAGATATATGCCCTGTTTTGTAGGCTAACCAGTAGTCTATTTTTTGTATTTTTTTTAAATCTGTTTCAGGGTTGTTGCATCACTGACATTTACCATTAACTTACAGTACCTTTTTATCATATGCTCTTTTTAGATATTTTTTGACAAAAATTCTTGGCATATTTCACATTTTACATTTTTACAAGCATTTAATGGGACTGTTTTTGTTAGAATTCAGTAATTTGAGTTTTCACATCATTTTTTTCCATAGAAGTTCATTTCCTATGCATTAGGTAATTCTATATATTGTAAAATATCTAGAGAATAGAACTTAACCTTGAGTTACATAAGTAAATTTAATGAATATAAATTCTTTGTGATATATGATTAAAAGACATTATTGATTTACTGTCGGTGAAGAAAAATGATATTATATTCTGAGAGAATTATTTAGTGACTAGATGTATTTTGCATACTTATATTTCAATAATTTTTAAACATTTTTAGCTCACCTGGACCTGTGCTATTGGCATCCTTCTGTAAAATTTTATATTTTAATCTTCTTTTTTCTCAAACCACTGAGCCAATGGAAACAAAAATTGGCAGCAAAGATCCTTAAGTGTCCTATTTTAGAATTTTATCACATGACCTGGACCTACACCCAAGATGGATGCCACAGGGAAACTTATTTAATATATTCATTTCTTTTTGGTATAAAAATTTATCAATTTTCATTATGGTATTTTCATACGCGTTTTCGCGGAATACTTTTGCAGTTATTTGTCACTTAACTATTTAAGGAACTTTCCCGCTTTTTCATTCGTCGAAGCTTCCACACCAGTAAATCTATCTCGACAAGCATGAGTGACGACGAATCTGTGCGTAACATTAGTCAAAACATGGAGTCAAGTGCACCCTTTCAATCCGGTAGCAGGTTTTCACCTGAAGATGCTCTCTCCTTGTTTTCCAGCCATTTAGATTCTGCATTACAAAAGCAACGCCGGGATCTCTTTTCTGAATTTGAAAGCCGTTTTGGGCCGAACGTAAGTGACACACCTAACACTTCTGAAACTAAAGCTGTTCCTAAATTTCGTTTTGATGCTAATTCAAAGCAATTCGAATTTAATTCAACAAGGCTTGATGAAATTAACAAAGCTATTGGTATTTTGAAGCGTGGATCCACTGTGAATGTTATCCAGTTATTAGAAAAGTCTGTGTCCGCTCTTAAAGAGATAAATAAAATCTTAAGAATCGCAGATAAATACGGCGGGGATGTTGTTGAAGAGTATGTCGATGACCCCCTAACTGAAGGCACTGATGACGCTACTAAACTCCGCCAAGCTGAATACAGGGCTAAGATGAAGCGTAAAGATAAGTTCAGGCAGCGTTCACAACCTTATAATACTTCCACCGACAAATCCGAACCTACAGGTCAAAGTGACCTTTTTCGTGGCCCTAGCACATCATTTGCAGGACAAATACCTAAATACAACCAGTCAACTAGACCAGCGCCCCGTACAGCAAGAAGTAATGTCTACTCACAGTCAGACTACTATTCAAATTCCGAGAGAGGAGAAAGTAGTAGCAGGTGTTTTTACTGCAACGCAGAGGGACACTGGGCATACCAATGTCCGAGAAAAGTCCGTTCCGCCCCAGGAGGAGGAACCTCAACAAATCCAAAGCAGTTCCATTAATCAAGACACTGAAACAGTTAAGTATGATTTAGATTTAATTTCTCAAGAGCAATTTTCTGATTTTGACAATAAAAATCACGATTTTTCAGTTGGTAGTCTTTTAAAAAATTACAACTTTTGGAAGTACACATTACGTGCAAATTATTTCGTTTTAAACATTATCGAATCTGGATATTTAATACCTTTTTTCGACTTTCCGCCTGAAAAAGTTTTGAGAAATAACAAATCGTCTTTAAATCATTCAGATTTTGTGTTTACTTCTATTAACGATTTGCTACGTATTGGTGTAATCACTGAATGCACGGATTTCATTCCCCATGTCGTTAATCCTTTATCAGTGTCAATTAACCTTAAAGGTAAAAAGAGACTCATCCTTGATCTTCGTCACGTGAATAGCTATATCGAAAAGAGAAAGTTTAAGTTTGAATCTCTGCCTGAGGCTTTTCAGTACATTACTAATCGGGGTTTTTTATTTAGTTTTGACTTAAAATCAGGATATCATCACATCACTATACATCCTGATCACCAAAAATTCCTTGGTTTCAGTTGGATCGTAGACGGAAAAACTAGATATTTTGTATTCAAATGTTTACCATTTGGTTTATCAGTCGCTGGTCACGTGTTCTCTAAAGTGTTGAGACCGCTCGTAAAATATTGGAGATCTAAAGGTTTTCGTATGGTCGTATATCTTGACGATGGATGGGGTTTTGCGGAATCTTTCGAAACGTGTAAGTTGGTTTCAGAAAAAGTAAGAAAAGATTTAATTGAAGCTGGCTTCTTTATCAATTTTCAGAAAAGCGCATTTGAACCTACGCGTAGGCTTACTTGGTTAGGTTTTGATTGGGACGTCGAAAACCTCGTGCTTTCTATTCCAGAATCGAAATTTCTTCATTTTAAACAAGATTTACTTGCAGTGCTTTCAAAACCCAACAACGTTTCCGCTAGACAATTAGCCAGAGTCACTGGAAAAATTATTTCTTTTATGCCTAGTTTGGGAAATATTTGCAGAATTATGAGCAGAAACATGTTAATGATTATCGCAATTTCGGATTATTGGGATCAAAAAATTGTTCTTTCAGAAGAAGCACTTTCTGAGTTAGAATTTTGGCTTTTTAACATGCATTGTTTAAATCCTAAACGATTTCTCATTAATACGAAATTACCAGATAAAATCGTTTACACCGATGCTAGCAATTATGCCGGTGCTGGTTACTTAATTGAAGCACAATCAAAAATAGTTCATAAGATGTGGTCCGATTCAGAAGCTGTGAAAAGTTCTACCTACAGAGAACTACTTGCCGTTTATATTACCTTGGAATCTTTACAAGAGGATTTTTCAAATCGATTGGTAAAGCTTTACACCGATAATCAAAATGTCGTTAAAATCGTTCAAGCGGGGAGCATGAAGTTCGATTTGCAAAATTTGGCAACTTCTATATTTAATTTGTGTATTAGAAGGTCCATAACGCTAGAAGTTGAATGGGTACCAAGAGAGTTAAACTTAACTGCTGATTTTTACAGTAAATGTTTCGATTTCAATGACTGGTCAGTTAGTGATTTACATTTCCAATTTTTTAACCGGATTTGGGGACCTTTTGATTGTGATGTATTTGCTGATTTTAATAATCACAAATTGCCAATATTTTTTTCACTTTATTGGTGCCCAGGCACAAGTGGTGTAGATGCTTTCGGACAAGATTGGTCCAAATATAATTGTTGGTTGGTACCGCCTATTCACCTCATTTGTAAAACTATAGCTCATTTAAAGCTTTGTAAAGGTCATGGTGTATTAGTCGTGCCGAAATGGATTTCAGCAGTTTTTTGGCCCATGATTTGGTCCACAAAGAGTAGTATTTACTATGAGTTTATCTCAGACGTTATTGAATATAGAAAACCGTCTGGATTCTTTTCCCCAGGTTCTGACAAAAACAGCATTTTTGCTTCAGAAACGGTTTCATTCAATGTTCTTGTATTAAAGGTTGATTGCAGATAAACAAACATTAATGGATTTAAATTTATATCTTTTTGTTTATTATCATAGTAAAGCATTCGCATATAGAAAGATTTAATTATTTATTTTTAGCCCCCCCCCCCCCCCCTTTTTCTACTCCATTTCTACCCAATTTGGAATTCTTTGTTTCGTTTTACAAACAAAGCGAAAAGTCCCGTTTGGGCATTAAACGTGATTTACAACAAAAGTGAAAAGTCCCGTTTGGGCATTTACATGTATAATACAACAAGAAGTGAAGAGTCCCGTTTGGGCATTACATGAATGATAAAACAAATGTGAAAAGTCCCGTTTTGGGTATTATATGTGTTATACAAGAAAGGAAAAGTCCCGTTTGGGTATTACATGTATGATACAACAAAAGTGAAAAGTCCCGTTTGGGCATTTACATGTATGATACAACAAGAAATGAAAAGTCCCGTTTGGGTATTACATGTATGATACAACAAAAGTGAAAAGTCCCGTTTGGGCATTATATGTGTTATACAAGAAAGTGAAAAGTCCCGTCTGGGCATTACATGTATGATACAATAAAAGTGAAAAGTCCCGTTTGGGCATTATATGTGTTATACAAGAAAGTGAAAAGTCCCGTCTGGGCATTACATGTATGATACAACAAAAGTGAAAAGTCCCGTTTGGGCATTATATGTGTTATACAAGAAAATGAAAAGTCCCGTCTGGGCATTACATGTATGATACAACAAAAGTGAAAAGTCCCGTTTGGGCATTATATGTGTTATACAAGAAAGTGAAAAGTCCCGTCTGGGCATTACATGTATGATACAATAAAAGTGAAAAGTCCCGTTTGGGCATTATATGTGTTATACAAGAAAGTGAAAAGTCCCGTCTTGGCATAACATGTATGATACAATACAAGTGAAAAGTCCTGTTTTGGGCATTATATTTGTTATACAAGAAAGTGAAAAGTCCCGTCTGGGCATTACATGTATGATACAATAAAAGTGAAAACTACCGTTTTGGCATTATATGTGATATACAAGAAAGTGAAAAGTGTCGTTCTGGAGGCGTATTCGTTATATTACTAAAGTGAAGAGTCTCGTTTGCGCATTGCATATGTTCTAAAAATTAAAGATAAGAAGACCTGTTTGAGGCAAACGTATGTTCTTCATATTAAAAGTTAAAAGTCCAGTTTGGGTTGAGTATGATTAATTTTTAAAAATGACATGTCCCGTCTGGATTTTGGCGAAAAATCCCGTCATGGGCTTTAGTGACTTACTTCAAAAGTCCCGTTTGGTTTCTGTCTATCTTTTTGTTGTTGTACGTTTTTAAATTAAAAAAAAAAAAAAAAAAGTTTTGGTTGGACACGAACGAAAGTTTTAGTGTGGTTACTGCCTTTATAGATTCCAAATATTTCATACAAATGTTGATTTCCTTTTGTCTTTAGAATCATCGTTTTATTTTTCAGTTAAGGTTCAACTTTTCCCATTGGAATCATTTGAAGCAGATAAATAATGCATCATTATCGGATCTCGTATCTGGTATGCCTTTGATTGCAAAATCTAGCAAAAGTGATAATACGTTGAAGAAATACAGTTTTTATTTCGAGAAATTTAAGATTTGGTGCATTAAAAACAACTTTGTCTTCTTACCTGCAACAGTTTGTACCATTGCTCTGTATTTAACATATCTTATTCAGACAAACGTTTCAGTTTCTGTGTTCAACTCACATTTTTACTCTATTAAATGGGAGCATGATTTAAATTTGTATAAAGAAATTTGCGATGACAGTTTTTTAAAAATGATTCTCGAAGGAGGAATTAGGATGTTATCTAAACCAGTCCACAAGAAAGAACCTATTACCCCTGAGATTCTACGAAAAATTCTTAATAAATTTGATAGTAACAATAATCTTTTGGAATTAAGAGTTTGTTGTTTGATGGTTATTGGGTATGCAGGGTTTTTGAGATACGATGAAATTTCTCATATTCAGGCAAAGCATTTGAAGTTTTATTCTTCTCATGTGGAGATATCCCTTGAAAAAAGCAAAACTGATGTGTACAGACAAGGAAATGTGATTGTTATAGCTAAAACTGGAAATGATCTTTGCCCAGTTGCGTTGTTACAAAAATATTTACTTCACGCTAATATTGATGTTAATTCAGACGAGTTTATATTTAGATCATTAGTTTATCATAAGTCAACAAACTCGCATACATTAAGCAAACTGAACAAACCATTGTCTTATACAAGAGCTAGAGAGATTGTTTTAAGTGCTTTACAAGAAATTGGATTAGACAAATCAAAATTTGGTCTACACAGTTTGCGAAGCGGTGGCGCAACATTTGCAGCTAGTAAATCGGTACCTGATAGATTACTTAAAGCACATGGTAGATGGCATTCAGACAAATCAAAAGACGGTTACATAAAGGAATCTATTGCTAATAAACTCGTTGTTTCGAAAAATTTAGGTCTTTAAATCATTTCATAGTCTAGCTTTACTGTAAACTAAAATATATACACGTATATATTTTCCTTTGTTTTTGTCGAGCTTACTGGTGTGGATCTCATCCCCACTTATGTGTTGTTTTTTCTTAACAAAGAAAATTTTTATGTTCGGATGAACACAGTTCAGGAGAACATAAATTCATTTCTTTTTGGTATAAAAATTTATCAATTTTCATTATGGTATTTTCATACGCGTTTTCGCGGAATACTTTTGCAGTTATTTGTCACTTAACTATTTAAGGAACTTTCCCGCTTTTTCATTCGTCGAAGCTTCCACACCAGTAAATCTATCTCGACGGGTTAATATTAGTTGCTGTTTATGCATGTACATTGTATTCTTATAGTAATAATTATATTTAGTATAATAATTTTCATGATTATTTACATGTATTTTTTCTATTTGTAGATAGCTGTTCCATTGTTCATCTGATACATTTGACATTTATTTAATGCACATTAATTTAAAAAAAAAAAAAAAAAAAAATACATATATATATATATATATATTGTGGTTTAATAAAGCTTACTGGTGTGGATCTCATCCCCACTTATGTGTTGTTTTTTCTTAACAAAGAAAATTTTTATGTTCGGATGAACACAGTTCAGGAGAACATAAAGGACCCTAAAGGAAATTCACTTAAAGATCTTCTTTTCTGAAATCGCTGGGCCAATTATAACAAAATTTGGGAGCATTGGTCCTTAGTTGGTCTTCTTTCAGAATTAAAAACTAAGTATGTTGCGAAACATTTCTTTTTCTTGTTTTCTTTCAGTATTTTATCCAATGACATGGAACTCCATTTAAGATGATTACCACAGGTGAACTTTGTTTAACATAGAACCCTAAAGGAAAATGTACTTAAAGATATCCTTGTCTGAATCCACTTAGCCAATTGTAATAAAACTTTGCAGCAATTGTTCTCTTTCAGAATTATATAAAATGGCCTGGACTGCCTTTCAAGATGGCTGCTCTGGGCAAATTTAGTTTAACATATTAATCTAAGGGAAAATTCACTTAAAGATCTTCTTGTCTGAAACCACAGAGTCATTTGGATTAAACTTTGGCAGCAATGGTCCTAAGATGTGAGGTAGTCCTTTTTCAGAAATGTTTCCCATGACAGGGATCATTATCCAAGATGACCATCACAAGTGACTTTATTTCGACATAGGACCCTATGGAAAAATTCTCTAAAAGATCTTTGTATATAAAACCAGTTAATTGCAATCTAATTTGTTAGTCAATGCCCTTAAGTGGTTTTTCTTTCAAAATAATATCCATAACCCAGTCAAGCAATTTATTCTGTGTTAAGTATGCAGATGAATTCCAGACTAGTGATACAAGATCCTGGGAACCTCTAGTTTTTTCTTCACCAGATTATGGTATATTTGTTTTAAAACAGGATTTCACCAAATTTTTATCATTTCTTTTCTCAGTGGGTTTCAATTCAGAGTTGTCTCAATCAGTATTTACCCCATATCTCCTATCATTTCATTTCTGAAATATATTTGCTCAGAAAGATTTAAAACTATTCTTTGTATATATTGGAGCAACTACCCTTGATCAGCAGCATTGCAGATGGACTGTCAGCTCCAAAGATTGGTGAAGAAAAAGTCCATCTGCCTTTCTCTATCCCTTACTGTAAATAAGGTAAAAGAGGCTTGGAAAAGGCCATGCCCCAATTTTTTATTTTTTTTAAAATTCTATATTCTTTATCAGATTTTGAGAAAATATGTTAAAAAGATTTCTAAGAGAGAAAAAAAGTTACTCCACAATTTTGTTGTGTTTGGTATAAATGGGGCAAAAATAGTGTGTTGACACACTTCAACAATTATCTGTGAAGCCCTTTATTTTCGGAACAGAGAGTAGATTCCACAGGTATTTTCATAGCTTACATGATACACCAGTATGAGTACTGTTTTGGACTTGGTCCTCAGTGATTTAATAAATAGAATCTGAATATGGTGAAAATGTTGCTTCATATGAATTGTTAAGTAAAAATCAATTGGAGAGAATAGTATTGGTGTCTTATTCAAGGATTATGAAATTAATGGGAAAAAGATTCAACTTTGTCAGTACTATTAACTTGATGGTCTAACAGCTTTTTTGTGCAGTTCGTATTGATCCTTTAATAAAGTAATTGCTTTCAAGAAATTCTGTGCAATTAAGATTGATCTAAGGGCAATTGAGTTTACACTTGTGGAACATAATTTACAGTTAGTCTGGAAAAACAACTGTAATTAATGTGGTCTCTTTTAACAAATTCTTCAGCTGATTTTAGAATAATTAATTAGAGTACATGTAATGTGTTTTGATTTTGTTAACTGAGTAATTTATCTTTTATTACATCATAGAAACTTCAATTTGTATAATTGGACATACTGTGAAAGTGTAATGGTATTTTATATATAATATGAATGGGCAATTTCCTTTGATGCCTCCATAATTTGGATGTTTATCACCCATTTTGAGAAGGTATCTATGACATAATAGATTAATTCTGAAAAATTTGCAGATTGTACCAAGCCATTTATATTAAAACTGAGTAAAACAAGCTACTTGGCATTCATCATATATTTAATAATTTTGTTTATGTTTGCAATAATTTGTAGAATGAGTTACAATATCTCTTCAAATAAAAGGTAACTCTTACTAAATCTGTGACATGTTAAAATGGCAAACAAATACACATTGTTATTCATGAATAATGCATACAATATTTTCTTAACTTTTTCTTGTATAAACTTATTGTTCAAAATAAATGCATTCTTCTCAGTGTGGAGACTTGTCTAACAAAGGAAAGATAACTTTAGTGGAGACTATATAAGAACTTTGTAAATATTTCCCTCAGCAGAGTACTAATTATAGGTATGAGCTTACTATTGTATTATTCTGGTAATACTGAAAATCAAATTCATACATACTTGGAAAAGTTACTTAAGAAGAGTTATTTCCCATACACCATGGTGAACTTCTGGTCAGGATCCTGAAATTCCTTATATTCCTGTACGTTATTGGTTAACCTGTTTCAGTTACTTGATGCAATTATCTGTTATATCCAGTTTCACATTGCACTTTGTCGGGCGTAACTTTTTGGATATCACATTTTACTAATTAGGATATATTTTCATATCCTTTTGTTGGCTATGGGGTTCAATACCTGACTAGGCCAAACCTAATTAGGACTTCGAAATTATTATTTGCCATCTCTCTGCTAAGTAGGCTTGGATTGTTTGAAGTCTAAGAGAAAAAATTGTCAGTTTAGAGTCAGGATAATATGCCTAGATGAGGTAAAATCTCTTCTTTCAGACTTTTACCTTTAAAATAAAATACTGAACACTATGCTTTAGATTGTAATTTATACGGTACAAAGCAGGGTTCTCATCCTGAATATTCAAGTAATTATTGCTACTGGACAATCAAAAACAATCGGTCAATCTATCTGTCAACTAAAAATATGTGTAATAACTTTTTTGAAAGCATAAAGCGATGCTGGTTGAGTATTTTACCGGATGAGAATAAATTACAATCTAAAGCATAGTGTTCAGTATTTTATTTTTGTCGAGCCTGTGACTTTAGTCGCAGAAAGTGCGACAAAGGGATAGTAATCCGGCGGTGGCGGCGTTAACTCACTTCTTAAAAGCTTTATATTTTAGAAGGTGGAAGACCTGGATGCTTTATACTTTGTATATAGATGCCTTATGTTACGAAGTTTCCGTCTGTCATATGTACGTTGTCCTTGACCTCATTTTCATGGTTCAGTGACTACTTGAAAAAAAAGTTAAGATTTTTTCTAATGTTAATTTCTCTCTTATTATTAGTAATAGGATAACTATATTTGGTATATGCATACCTTGCAAGGTCCTCATCCCCATCAGACAGTTTTCAATTGACCTCTACCCCATTTCACGGATCAGTGAACAAGGTTAAGTTTTGGTGGTCAAGTCCATATCTCAGATACTATAAGCAATAGGTCTAGTATATTTGGTGTATGGAAGGATTGTAAGGTGTACATGTCCAACTGGCAGGTGTCATCTGACCTTGACCTCATTTTCATGGTTCAGTGGTTGTAGTTAAGTTTTTGTGTTTTGGCCTGTTTTTGGAATACTGTATGCATTTGGTCTACTATATTTGGAGTATGGAAGGATTGTAAGGTGTACATGTCCAACTGGCAGGTATCATCTGACCTTGACCTCATTTTCATGGTTCAGTTGTTAGAGTTAAGTTTTTGTGTTTTGGCCTGTTTTTCGAATACTGTATGCAATAGGTCTACTATATTTGGTGTACGGAAGGATTGTAAGGTTTACATGTCCAACTGGCAGGTGTCATCTGACCTTGACCTCATTTTCATGGTTCAGTGGTTATAGTTAAGTTTTTGTGTTTTTCTCTGTTTTTCGAATACTGATAGCATTTACTTTCATTAGAAATACACGACAGGCGAGACATTTTTGTGTGTCCACTCTTGTTTACATTTACAAAAGATAATATCCTGTTCCTCAAGTATAGAATTTGTTGTAGACTGCCATAAATCATTGGAACATTAATTCTATCATTATCTGATACAGGGATCTTATAGCTCTCAAAAGAATTCATTGAATAAACCAAATTTATTGCTTAAACTTTGATGAATTTATATAGAATGATTTGTTTAAATATTGTGTAATAAATTAGCTCATGTTTTGAGCTAATATACCAGTATGTATTAAAATTGTTCCATCAGCCAGGATATGAAAGGCTGTTAGGATTGTTTCCTAATGGATTTCTTTAAGCTTCTGTATTGATTGTATTATAAAATGTGTTCTTTGTGGCAGTGCTGGTGTTTCTATGTCCATAATGTATGGTTGGTATTTGGACATTTACAGTGATTAGTAATTTTATTTCAGATTATATAATTCTCTATTATATAACATATACAGTGAGATTACCTTGTCTGCAGTAATTTGTAAAATTATTCAAAAGGAATGGTTGATTGCATAAATGTCAATCACTTTTGGTATAGAGATAAATTTGATTATGATTTGTTTGCAATAAATCAAACAAATCCAACAAAACAACAATGCTTTAAATTGTGGTTCTATGTATTGGCAGGTTTTAGGTTTTTGACAGGCAGTATTAGCATATTATGGCTTTGCTAAGTCAGAACAAAAAGTTTACACAATATTAAAAGGGTTAAAATATATGAGACATTGGGATAATATTGTCCACACAAATTACCAGTAATACAGGTATACAGACATGTGGTAGGTACATTATTGGAATTGCCAGTATATACAAGGATGAAAGTCATCTATATAGGTTTAGTTGTATTGACCACAAATGTGATGGCAAACTTTTTATTCTTGAAATTTATTTTTATACAATAATGTTACATGTTTATTATCAACAAGTTTATCTTATATTTTCAGTTATATGATAAAATCAACACTCAAACAGCTACACCAGTCCGCCCACCACCTTCCGATGCTGTCAATAAAACAGGGGAGGTAAGTGGTGACCTCAAAACAGCTAATCCAGTCCGCCTTTCACCTAATGATGCTGTTCAGCATACAAAGGAGGTAAGTTTTTGTCACTTCCCAGATTGTTGCCTGGTGCCTTCCATAAGAATGCTGGTAGATCATAGTTATGTTGTTGCTCTTGGAGTATGCAGTGCTAGAACTTATTATAGAGAAATATACACATATTTGGTAATGAAGAAAGCAGCCTTTTGCTTTGAATATTGTAACTATCATATCGTTAATTCAACATGTGTAATTCTATGTCTTCTGTCAGTATTACGGTATATGGCCTAGAGACTCAGTTACAGTGTAATAGTGGGCCTTTGTATTAAACTTCATATGCTACCATTAAAGATAAAATATTTGTTTAAAAAAGATAATTATAATGAGATGACCAAGACAAACTTTGATGGGTGATTTTGAAGATTTTTCATCGTATTCTTTAACTATATGTCTAGACATAACCTCTTTTTTTTTCCTTAATTTCAGTCTTAAAGGTTGAAGCTGATTTTAGGGTTTTTGAACTAATATTTACACAAGAGACTTGGTACAAAGGATCTTTAGAAGAAAACATTTATGTTAAATTTGCAAATTTTAATTAAGACAAACTGCAAACATGTTTGCCATAAAAAAAAATCATTATATATATTTTATTATTTTTGTCCTGTTGAAGCATCTAATATGGCTGTCATAGACTATTCTTGTTTCTGATTAGTCAAAAATTATCTCTGAAACCATTTTGGCAAATTAATTTGACATACCAACAGACATCTGTAGGATAGTTTCTATAATTATTATGAAAGTATAAGAATATGAGGTAAGCATCAATGTTTCTGATGATTTGAATTTCAATATTGAACAGAATTGTAGCATTTAGATATATCCTGGTTAGGTTTTGTAAATCATGAAGATCTGAACAACATTTTTTAAGGCCTGTGCATATAAAAGTCACCATAGTTTGCATATTATGCATGAATGAGTTTGTTCAAGTTAAGCGTTGGTGCCCAGGCCTAAACAGTTACCAGGAAAAATGTAAACATCATGGATATTACCAAAGGTGATTACATAAATTAAGTTACCATACAATTTAGGTATAAATGACTGACCTATTTATTTAACTATGGTATGGTAGCAGGGAGGTAAGCTGTTGTAGGAATGGTTGAGGTTGTCCTCTTTTTCAGTTTTCAAAACCTCAGCTCTAATTTGGAAAAAAATTAAATGTCAAATTTACAACATTGTTATACTAATTTTATTGTTCTAGTGTGTGTGTGTGTGTGTGTGTGTGTGTGTGTGTGTGTGTGTGTGTGTGTGTGTGTGTGTGTGTGTTACTTATGTATATTAGTTACTCAAAAATGAATTTCATATTGCATAGCTAGTAAGTAGAAGGTAGTTCATATTATTAGAAGCATATTTAGTATTTTTGATGTATATGTTCATTCCAAGATATCTCCTCAAGGTATTTCCTAGTTATAGGTGAAGATAAAAAAAGATTTCTGAAAGTTTTTTTGCAAAATTTTTAGTCCGCTAAGGGGATTATAGGTTTGCAATCTGTCCATCTGTCAGTCATACTACAGTTTTCCAGACTTTTTCCAGAAACTGATCAACTGATTTTATTTTTGGTATGTAAGCTTATGATATTGAGCTATAGATCAAATTTGAGTTTCATGCTGATTATATAATTGTGAGAGTTATTGTCCTTGGAAATAAGAATTACTGTCAAATGTTTTTTACTTTTTTCACAAACCCTTTTACCAAATGATCTTATTTTTGGTATGTGAGCTTATAATGATGCACTACAGATCAAGGTTGAATTTTATGCTGATCAAATAATTATAGTTATAGCCCTTGGAAATAGAAATTATTGCAATAATAATATTTTTCTTGAATTTTTTTTAGGAACTCTTTAACCAACTTTTTTCGCAAACAGCTCTAGTTGGTAGGGGACATTGTATTGCTCAGCAATTCTCTCAGAATGCTTGTTATTTTATACATTTTCAATGTTTAACAAGATAATTTTTTTCTCCCTATCAGTTAAGTGAAGAAAAAAAATTTCACTATCAGTTCAGGACAGAAATGTTTTTCTCACTACAAGTTCTGTGAAAAAATGTGCATTTGACTACCAGTTCAATGCAGACTACTCATTTTCTGTCTTACAATGAAGCAAATCTTTAAAACCAAAATATCACAAATACCTGTCTAATTCTATGTCTTATATCCTGTAATGAATGGTTCCATTTAGACAGATTTTACTGCATGAAAAAAAGGTAATGGATTTACATGAGAACCACTTTGACCTATGTTGTGGCATTTCAAAATGTTGTATAAATTGTTCTTGTAGAATAGAAATAATTCATGGTGGCTTGAAAACATCCTGATTTTACCAGTATTTCTCAAATATGCTATAAAAAAAGCAAAAAGGATGTGGAGTTAATATGTATGAGAAGCTATTCTCATGTTACACTAGAATGTATTCGGTGAGGAAGATTGTGTCATGAAAAAACTGTAATGACAATATGTATTGTGAATTTGGTAATTGTTCATTTAAGACATTTCATAACCATTACTTGTTTTTAAATAATTGTAGGTTTTGGATACCCTGTTTCAAAAACGTCCACCTGAATATGCAACTGTTTGTGAAGAGCTTTCACAGATCCTTTCAAAGCCACACTTTATGGTAAGTTACCGGTAACACTTTATGTTCAATATTCGCTGCTACCAAGAAATTGGGTTTTTCTTGTTTGTTCATTAAAGAGTTTAGTTAGTGGACCAACTGGAACATGCCTCAAAATTCAATGTTCTGACTGAACTGTGAGGGGGTAAATTGACCTCTTTTTTCATGCCCCATTTTCAACTGCTGAGACCAGACAAATTTGTGTGTGAATCCCATATATGTATCAAAAACAATATTTGGTAGGCTACAAGGGTCATTTCAAAAAATCGTTGCAATATGATTACTGTTATAAGGTCATGGTCCTGAAAGAACCTTCCCCTATTCTGAATTATTGAAAGTTCTGTCTAGCATGGCATTATTGTATAGATATTCTGTCAAGCTATTGTCAGGGCTATGTCTAAAACGTAATCTTTAGATGGTTGGTTACTGTCTAGAAATTTATTTAAACCAAGAATTGTTACTGAAGACAGACAGTATATGTAAGATTTATCTCTCTTGGAATATTGTACTCTGTGTACTTTTATATGAATACAGTTCACTTTTATTGAAGAAGAAAACTAGCATTATTTCATTATAAATTATTGGCCATTAAATTTATAATAACATATATCTTCAGGTTTAAACAGTACAGGTTATAAAATTCTGTTTATTTGTAGGTATAATCACTGTTAAAACCAATACAAGGAAATAAATTTAATTTTGTGTATCAATGTCCGTTGTTTAAAATACTTCTGTTACATAGAAACGCATTGTATTTATTTTAATATGATTTATTCTTTTTAACAAAGTGAGTACATTTATACACAGAATTATTAGCATTTTCTCAACACATTTATGATATAAGAGTTATACTTTAATCTGGCAAAATTAATTTCAAAAATAATTTTTCACACAATACAAAGTGTTATTTTCATACAATTTGATATTCATATTTGTAATATTTATAAGTTCCTGTAGGACAGATTTGATTTTATGTCAGTGGTAATTATTTTAAAAAAAGCAGACGTAACATTTAGTAAAAAAATAAAATTATCCGGCTTCTTATTGAATATACATTTAGTTATTGCTTATGTAATGGATTTTTTGATGCAACAGCGATGTGAATACAAAATTTTCTATTAAAATGATATTGATAAATGGATAAGGAACTTCTTGGTGAAGAATAGTCTGACGTTTATTTTAAAATAATTTAGAAAAGGAAGACGTTTTATTATGTATTACGTAATAGCAGATTTTCCACTAATTTATTGATGTGTTAATGGATAAAAATGACATCCCTAATTAAAACATAATGCATTTGCACATGTTGTAATTAAGTACTGATGCATTTGTAACAAGGATGTATAGGGTTATATGTAATTAATGAAATTGTTGAGTATTTTTTGTACTATTGGAGAGACTGTCCTATAAACAGCAAAAATAATTGATGATTTATACAGTTGAATTCTTCAATGGAAAAATTGTGAAGAAGACTTTTCTATTTTGTAGTAAATACACATACCCATTAGGCCTCTTGTTTAATTAAAACAAAAATTTGATATAATTATTTTCATCGGTGTTATTTGATTACATCAACATTATCTTTTCAGCAGTATCTGTGAATGATAAAAAAGCCTGTTGGGCAGAAATCATCTTTTCATACATATCACTTGTAACTTTTATAATGTATTGCAAAATTTTTTAAATGATGCCGTCTGCTATTCGGTGTTGAAGCAGACATAAAGTCTTGAGGAAAATTTGTCAAAGACTTTGAGGATAATAATTATTGTTTGATCAGGTGTTGACATTTACTTTTGATAAGAGTTTGTTTGGTTGTATGATAAAATGGCAGAAGTTGCAGCAGATAATCGTAGGAATGAGCAGGTGAGATTATAATTGTATATAAGGTTCTTGTCTTAAAATAAGGTCTATGCAGATGTTATTTTATAATCTTCTTATTCTATCAGCTAGAAGCTAGGCTGTCAATGATTTGAAGTAAGCATAGGTTTAATATTTTTATGTCAAATTTTTTACTTTACTTTTAGTAGTAAGTATTGCATGTACTGAAAGAGATAGGAACTTTTGATAATCAACATTGTTCCTTATGTTCAGTAAGATTACAAACTTGTGAATAAAATCTGTAGAAATACTGCAATTCCAAAAAAAATGTCTGTTGTGTCCTCCCCAAATAATTTTTCTTTCCCTTTATTCATTGTTTTTCATAAAACCAATAGACAGTCTGCTGATGAAAAGTTTGTTGAAATTTCTTTTGTTTTGAGTTCAAAAACTCTAAAAACATATTTTTTAGCCAAGTTTATGGAATCTTCTGAAACCATGCCTTCCAAAAACTGAAGAATTTGACCATTGTAGTTGGTTTTGTATGTGCCAATACTATTTGGTTCACAGGGATAAAAACATTTAAGAAAGACACGGTGAAATAAACATTCTATTATATACTTGGTTTGTATATTACAGCAAATCATGTCTCACCAGCATTTCTCAGGACCAAAGAAACCAAAACATCAAATAATCATGTTACAGAGCAGATTCTAAATTCTTCTGTAAATGGCCATTTTAAGTGTGAGATAACACATTGAAGATCGGTTCACATGACCTCTTCTCCAACTGCTTCTAGACCAATCAAATAACACCTTTCACAAATGTGCAAACCTTTTGACCAATCAGACGTAACGTTATTTAACTATGTCGACTGCTCATTGAATTTAACTAGGAACATGAAACTTAAAAATCGAGTATTTACAAAAGAAATAGGTACTTTTACTCATTCAAGTGAAGAACAGGAAAATCTTCAACTCGTTTGTAAAATTCAGCGCCTATTCCCTTGTTCTGCTGCGCTCTACTTGGAAAAGATGTGAATTTTAAAAAATTATTGAAGATTTTCCAGTCTTCAATTAACTCGTGTAAGAACCTGTTAATAATCTTTGGCATCTTATTCCATTCTACTTAATTTTGTTTCAGCTCTCAATACTTTTGGCCTCAAGCATCACTGTAGAGAAACAGTTTATCAAAATTCTTCATCCATTGTATCAAAATTACAGAATATCATTGTATATTATTTCTCTAGTTTTATTAAATAAATTTATTAAATATTCAAATACTGCAGATATTTTAAGTGCCACACATCCTTAATATTTGAATGGCCAATATTATTCTGTCTACTGTAAAATTAAAAATATGAATTGAATCAGCTTGTTCGAGATTTTGTTATTAATGTCACTCGATATTGGATTTTAGACTCTAATAACATTGTTTAAAGAAGTTAAGAGGAAACTTGAGACCGTATTCTGGGAGTACAAGATGTTGTAACAGCCAGTAATTACATTTTTTTATGGCAAATTAAACTTATTAAGATTTCTGACATTTTATTCAAATACAATGGTAGATGTAAAGTCAACAATAATTGGTTCCTGAGAGGATATTAGACTTTGACTGTTTTCCTGGTTTCCTCTTAACAGTCTCCAAATACAAAATTCATTGTGTACAAGGCACAATTCTCTATTATTTAGCATTGGGTATGCTGATGATGGAACCTTTGAAAACCCAAAAGTAAGTATCTATCAAAAGGGCCTAGTTTATGATAGTCAGAACCAGTGTTATCTGAGGTAGTTAATGTCTTATAGTTTTTATATACCCATCAAAGTATGATGTTTTATTTCACACTTTTGATGATCATTCAAAAACTACATATTTTTACACAGCATTTGAATAGTCTAAAGATTGCTCCCTTTCAGTTAGATATGAAATTTTCAAATTTATCATTCTGAAGTTTCGGAAACAAAATTAATTGTAGTAATGATCCAATAGTGGTCCTCTTTTAGAATTATTTGCTAAAATTGCCATGATGAATACAGTCAAACTTAGTTTTAGATTGAACCATATTGAAAAAATGGTTACTGGTAAGTCTTCTTGGCTATATGTACAGGATTTATACAGGAAGGGTGTTAAGGTTTGGAATTGTACTTAACAAAGCAGGCAAGATGGTATAGCAGTTGAACCTAATTAAACATGGTATTTTGTGGGAAATTTGATTTCAAGACTTAAGTATGAAGCACTCTTAGATGGCTACAAAAGCCATAGTATAAGTCATGATGTGAAATTCCCACAAAGTTTTCCAGTTTGATACCTTGGAAGTAAAACCATTAGCCTATTTGTATCAATTGTTGTGCAAAAATTTTATCTTAAAAGTCAACAGTCTTTTCCAGTAGTGGCAAAAACATTGAATCGATACAAAGGTATATTTGTTGCTTTTATGGAAGGGTGTGCCAGTGATACAAGCTCTCAGGAATGTTTACTTGTTTTTTCTCTTCAACCAAGTTGTATTTAAAATTGTAAGGAAGTGAAGGTAATGCAAATGGGGAAAAAAGAGCAGTAAAAAATACATTTCTGCTTGTGTACTATACTGTTTAAAGATTCAATTCACGAGTAATTTTCTTTGTAGCAGCAAGTATTTGAGAAAATTTGTAAAAAAAAAATATACAACGTATGTAGCCAATTCACGTCATCATGGTAATTAGATAAAAGGAATATCTTTCAATGCATTAGCTGGTATATTATTTGTACTATTCATAAAATTTGTATATTATTTCTAATATTTCCTAAAATTCTGACCAGGATAGGTATTTTTTCCTGAAATTCTGGTGTGGGTCCTGTCGTAAAGTACTGGAAAAGTAGATATGGGATTTTCCTGTCAGAAGTTTATTTAAAGTTTTTATCAGCTTTATAGAATTTTAGAAAATGATTATCCTGAAGGGGTAGTGTCAGCAATTTATTTAAAGTCATCAGCTGTAGATACTGCTAGAAAATTATTTGATCCCTGCTTTATGGATATAATATAGAATTTTGCTTTACATGAGTAATGATGTAGAATATCAAAGGAAATAATAGGATACCCTTGGCAATTGATCATTATTTTCTCCAAGAAATATTTATCTGTATAGAGATACAGTAAATGGTTATGTTATGGTATATAATTATTTTTTATTGATTTATAAGATGGGTAAAAATCTCAAATTATCTTATTTTGCTTTTCTGTGTTTATATGTTCTTGTAGCTTTTAGTCGGTAATGGGTCTGTAATTACTAAGATACTTATAGGATAACTAATTCAAGAATTTGAATATCGCAAAATATTCAACAAGTGACCAAAAAACACTTTAATTTAGGAATGTGCACGGCGCATTATTAGTGTTTTCATGTCATGAGTTGAATATTTTCGATATTCAAATTCTTGAATTAGTTATACTGTTTATTACATTGATAAAATAGATGAAAAATGCTTAAAAAGTGTCATATTTTCCTTAGATCCCTTCCTGAATCTTTCGACGTCACAAACATCATTTGTTAGTAACACCCTTTACGACATTCAATAAATCACTCTCATCAATGTAATAACATTTGTCCATTACACATGTTTTCATACTTTCATAGAAAAATTCCATCGTGAGGTTTAAATCCAGCAAGATTTCCAACCAAAAACATGGAGCAAAACAAATAATTGAATCTTGTAAATTATGCATGGATCACAGTATTCTACTATTAACTTTACCAATGGATTCAAAATAAGTTACATGTATTGCCAAACAAATTGTCTACAGTCCATGGAACAGATTTTTTTTTATAATTTTAGTACCTTAATCAATTTGAATTTTATTATCTATTGGCTGACAGATGCAGTTAGCCCAATGGAAACTAAAATAATTTAATTTAACCAGTCTGGTTCAAATATGTTTTCCAGAGACAAATACACCTTTTCCTAATATGGAAGTTTCACTGTCAATCTGTTCATGTGAGATTTTCTTAAATTAGGTATTACTAGAAGGAACCCGTGATTCTTGCGGCAGAGGTAAGGGAGTCGATATTTGCGAGGTAAAAAAAGTTTAGAAAAGCTGGTCTGTTAACAATATTGATGACGCAGATTAAAAAATAGTTGTTAAGAGGAAGATTGTGAACAAAAACCTATATCATTGATAGCACAGTTTCAATTTTATGCGACAATCTCGGCGGGTGTCTGTAAGGAGGAGAAGACTCGTACTTTGCTGGTGCAGCTGATTTTTATGGATGCGTGTTCATTGTGTATCCCCGTACACCAGATATTGCTATTTAATGTTAACAAATGCATTATCTCAACAATAGAAGTGTATCGTCAATTGCCGCTAGTGTACCGTTAATTGCAGCCTGCTGCCATTTACGGTACACCTATATGTATACTATTGCAATAGGTACCAGGAAAGAGCAATATATATCTGGTGTAAGGGGATGCACAGTGGTGTTAGTCTTAATGTGTTTTTTCTTCAACAATTTTGTATTTTCATTATGTCTGTTTGTTTCTTAAGCTTTGTCCTTTCCCTTGGACTTTATAGTCTTTTAATACTTAGGGGACAATCCGGGGGACAACCATTCCATTCTGAGTGTTTTATCATGTACACGCCACGTGAAGACCAGATACACTGTACATTTAGATGTTCAGCCTGTGATCATTTTTTTTATTATTTAAATGACAAACTAACATACTGTAAATGTTCATTGTACACAACGGGACCTACTCTTTATTTATTAGTCCAAATAATCATGGCGTCTCAAGGGTATAATTATTTTTGAATTTTTTTTTATCCCTTATCGATGGAATATACATCCAAGTAATATTTTCCAAGACGGATTAATGATTTGGACTAAGCTTTTATGTACCATCAGTATTGTGTACAAGCCATGTGATTTTTTAACGACCGCAAAATTTTTGCGGTCGTATATTGGTATGACGTTGGCGTCGTCGTCGTCGTCGTCGTCGTCGTCTGCGTCGTCGTCCGAAGACATTTGGTTTTCGCACTATAACTTTAGTATAAGTTAATAGAAATCTATGAAATTTAAACACAAGGTTTATGACCACAAAAGGAAGGTTGGGATTGATTTTGGGAGTTTTGGTCCCAACAGTTTAAGAATCAGGGGCCAAAAAAGGGCCCAATAAGCATTTTTCTTGGTTTTCGCACAATAACTCTAGTATAAGTAAATAGAAATCTATGAAATTTTAACACAAGGTTTATGACCACAAAAGGAAGGTTGGGATTGTTTTTGGGAGTTTTGGTCCCAACAGTTTAGGAAGTAGGGGCTAAAAAAGGGCCCAAATAAGCATTTTTCTTGGTTTTTGCACAATAACTTTAGTATAAGTAAATAGAAATCTATGAAATTTAAACACAAGGTTTATGACCACAAAAGGAAGGTTGGGATTGATTTTTGGAGTTTTGGTCCCAACAGTTTAGGAATTAGGGGCCAAAAGGGTCCAAAATTAAACTTTGTTTGATTTCATCGAAAATTGAACTATTGGGGTTCTTTGATATGCCGAATCTAACCGTGCCTTTAGATTCTTAATTTTTGGTCCCGTTTTCAAATTGGTCTACATTAAGGTCCAAAGGGTCCAAAATTAAACTTCGTTTGATTTTAACAAAAATTGAATTCTTGGGGTTCTTTCATATGCTGAATCTAAACATGTACTTAGTTTATTTATTATGGGCCCAGTTTTCAAGTTGGTCCAAATCGGGGTCCAAAATTAAACTTTGTTTGATTTCATCGAAAATTGAAGTATTGGGGTTCTTTGATATGCCGAATCTAACTGTGCATTTAGATTCTTAATTTTTGGTCCCGTTTTCAAATTGGTCTACATTAAGGTCCAAAGGGTCCAAAATTAAACTTAGTTTGATTTTAACAAAAATTGAATTCTTGGGGTTCTTTGATATGCTGAATCTAAACATGTACTTAGTTTTTTTATTATGGGCCCAGTTTTCAAGTTGGTCCAAATCGGGGTCCAAAATTAAACTTTGTTTGATTTCATCGAAAATTGACTTATTGGGGTTCTTTGATATGCCGAATCTAACCGTGCATTTAGATTCTTAATTTTTGGTCCCGTTTTCAAATTGGTCTACATTAAGGTCCAAAGTGTCCAAAATTAAACTTAGTTTGATTTTAACAAAAATTGAATTCTTGGGGTTCTTTGATATGCTGAATCTAAACATGTACTTAGTTTTTTTTATTATGGGCCCAGTTTTCAAGTTGGTCCAAATCGGGGTCCAAAATTAAAGCTAAAAAGGGGGTAAATTTTTTTTTTTTTGGGGGGGGGGGGAATTCTCCACAGCATATTGTATTGCACAAGAAGCAAAAAATTGAATATAAATTCAAATCATATGACCAATTCTAAGTTCTTTATTTCAGTTATTCTGTGTCAGAAACCTATTATGTGTCAAATATTTGAAGAAATTTTCAATTGCACAGTATTGTGCAATAGCAAGAAATTGATATGTGTGCCATGTTATCAAAACCTTATTATTAACAAATTCCATGACTATGATGTCATTTTCTATTTTAATATGTTATGGTGTATTTAAATGGGCTGTTATGGTTGCAATTATAAAGAAATGGGGGGGGGGGGGGGGGGTTAAAAACAAAATTTAGAGGGGGGGTAAATGAGAAATTGGGGAGGGGTAATTTTTTTCTCATTTCATATTTCATAAATTAAAAAGAAAATTTCAAATTTTTTTAGCAAAAAAAGGGGGGGTTACATTAAATTTTATTGTTTTTTGTTTTTTTTTTGGGAGGTGGGGGGTCAATGTGCAACTTCATAGTGTATTGCACAAAAGCTAAAAAAAGGGGTAAATTATTATTTTTTTTTTGGGGGGGGGGGGGGGCAATTCTCCACAGCATATTGTATTGCACAAGAAGCAAAAAATTGAATATAAATTCAACTCATATGACCAATTCTAAGTTCTTTGATTTCAGTTATTCTGTGTCAGAAACCTATTATGTGTCAAATATTTGAAGAAATTTTCAATTGCACAGTATTGCGCAATAGCAAGAAATTGATATGTGTGCCCAATTTTTAACCGGATTTTCATAGGAAAATATCGGTTATTAAATTGGTGATGTACGGCGGGCGGGCGGCCGGGCGGACGGGCGGGCGGGCGGACGGGCGGCTGCCAAACAGTGTCCGTGCAATAACTTATGAACTGTTCAACCAAAGCTTTTTAAATTTTAATATGTTGTTACTGATGACAAAATGGAGGTCAAGTTCGATATTGACGATTTTCACTTTCACCGTTCAAGAGTTATGGTTCTTGAAAGATTGAAAAATGGCTTTTCCAGTGGTGTCCGTGTGATAACTTATGAACTGTTCAACCAAAGCTTTTCAAATTTTAATATGTTGTTACTGATCACAAAATGGAGGTCAAGTTCGATATTGACGATTTTCACTTTCACCGTTCAGGAGTTATGGTTCTTGAAAGATTGAAAAATGGCTTTCCCAGTGGTGTCCGTGTGATAACTTATGAACTGTTCAACCAAAGCTTTTCAAATTTTAATATGTTGTTACTGATGACAAAATGGAGGTCATGTTCGATATTGACGATTTTCACTTTCACCGTTCAGGAGTTATGGTTCTTGAAAGATTGAAAAATGGCTTTCCCAGTGGTGTCCGTGTGATAACTTATGAACTGTTCAACCAAAGCTTTTCAAATTTTTATATGTTGTTACTGATGACAAAGTGGAGGTCAAGTTCGATATTGACGATTTTAACTTTCACCGTTCAAGAGTTATGGTTCTTGAAAGATTGAAAAATAGCTTTTCCAGTGGTGTCCGTGTGATAACTTATGAACTCTTCAACCAAAGCTTTTCAAATTTTAATATGTTGTTACTGATGACAAAATGGAGGTCAAGTTCTATATTGACGATTTTATCTTTCACCGTTCAAGAGTTATGGTTCTTGAAAGATTGAAAAATGGCTTTTCCAGTGGTGTCCGTGTGATAACTTATGAACTGTTCAACCAAAGCTTTTCAAATTTTAATATGTTGTTACTGATGACAAAATGGAGGTCAAGTTCTATATTGACGATTTTATCTTTCACCGTTCAAGAGTTATGGTTCTTGAAAGATTGAAAAATGGCTTTTCCAGTGGTGTCCGTGTGATAACTTATGAACTGTTCAACCAAAGCTTTTCAAATTTTAATATGTTGTTACTGATCACAAAATGGAGGTCAAGTTCGATATTGACGATTTTCACTTTCACCGTTCAGGAGTTATGGTTCTTGAAAGATTGAAAAATGGCTTTCCCAGTGGTGTCCGTGTGATAACTTATGAACTGTTCAACCAAAGCTTTTCAAATTTTAATATGTTGTTATTGATGACAAAATGGAGGTCAAGTTCGATATTGACGATTTCCACTTTCACCGTTCCGATATTGACGATTTTCACTTTCACCGTTCAGGAGTTATGGTTCTAAAAAATTGAAAAAAGGCAGTTCAAGTCGTCGTTTCCATGCAAAGGTCATTTGTTGCAGGAAAATCCGGTTTGCTGTCATTCGACAGCCTCTTGTAAATTTTAAATTGGTTATTTCTGATTTATATATAAAAACAAATAATACTGATATGGTTTGAATAGGTAAATTAAAAAATTTTAAGTTCTTAGACAACATTCATTCTGTGTCAGAAACCTATGCTGTGTCAAATATTTATTCACAATCCAAATTCAGTATTGTATCAAGCTTGAATGTTGTGTTCATAATTGCCCCAACTATTCAGGGTTCGACATCTGCGGTCGTATCTAGCTGCGCCCAGCGGAGCATTTTATTTGGAAACGCGTTGCGTTGTAAATTACACATTAAAATGCTAAAGATGTACATTGACTGAATCGCGCGGTTCCTGTGACGTGATCAAATAAAATGGGGGCTTTCATATGTTTAAATCTATTTTACCTACTATTAATACTGTGCAAACAATATTTTCATCCAGTGTTTCATGGCGGTGTTACATGTTTGGTACAAAAAGGAAATGTAACAGGAGGGTATGACAGCTATGAGTTTCCAAGGCCCGCTTAAGTATTAAAATTTCTATAGTTGCTACTCTGACAAACCTCAAATAAAACTTCACAATAAACCACTAATTTACTGACAAACAAATGGACAGACTAATGGACAGTAGCAATTAAGACATGCAGTTCGTTCCACTGGTACTCCAAGCTGTTTATATAAAAAAAATTTAAAGTTTTCATATTTTATTAACCATGGTAACATAGAACAAAGATTCGAGACATATAATTCAAAAATATAAATAGGAATTCCTTACAAAAAAGTAAAAGTTCTATATCAAAAATAATTATAATTTGGGGAAAAAAACTAGCAAAGTAAAAATGAAATCTTCGATTCGACTTCAAAAATTTAAACCAAACCTTCTAGGAAAGGAACTTGGCTTTACATTTCGTAAAGTATTCAATTTAGCTAGCTCCAAAACAAATGGAGAAAGTGTGATTGTTAACAGATTTCATACCTATCTGAAGCACATAAGTTTGAACAATAGGCTTTAAATCAAATATACTAATCATAAATTATGGTACCATATAACTATATCTTTTGCAAAATATTTAAGTTAAACCGAATATCTAATCATAATAATAAGTTTTTTTTATGTTAAATGATTATTCCCGTTTTATAGAATGTTAAATTTTACCAAAATAGATACTAACACAAAAATGAAATTAACTTTAGCAAAAATATTATTTCAAAAGGGGAGAAAATAAAATATTAATCATGTGAATAATACTCTTCCCAATGACGGGGTTTTTTTTAGAACATTTTCACACAAAACTCAGTTTTCTAAGAAAAAGAAATTCTTGTGAGGGTAAACTTGGGAACTACTGAATGTCACTATTATATGTTATATCTCAAACATTTCCAACATTTTGTGGTTTCAGAGTTTTTACCGCTCCAAAAAAAAAATGGTCTCTTCCTTTAGTATTAATGATATCCCTCATTTGAACCAAATATACACACAGTGCATGAAACATTTAACTGTTTTACAAATTTTATGATAGGTCTGAATTAGTCACTTCAGTTTTTAATATTTTCATTTTTTCAAGTGTGTTTATTTTTTTAATGGAATATTCTCTATACAAAATCACATTAAGGGTTTAAAAATATAACTTGAGCAGACTGTGGTAAATTTGTTTTGTTTCCTTGGATAAATCAACAAGAGTAATAAACCAGGAAAAAATTGTCTCATTATTACAGCAGTTAGGCTTCCAAAAATCTCTTCCGAAAACTGAGGTTTAGGTCCAGATAGAAGATACTTCGTTACAACATCTATTGATCAATGGCATGTTAACACTGAAGTTGTGAGTTCAGACCGTCATCATGGTGTAGTGTGTTCAACTATTTGTTCTCTTCAAGTTCTCCAGAATCCACTATGAATAAAAACTGGCCCAAGTGATATAGCTACATATGTTGAAAGACCTGATAAACCACCAAAATATGAAGATTTGTTTGTTGTTTTGAAAATTGGAAGGAGTGTTAAGGAAATTCAGGCTATTATTTCAGTACTTCAGTGTTATATCTGTACATACAATGAATTAAAAGAAATGGTTGTTTTTCTGTTGGCATTCATATCCTTTATCATGTATGCTCACAATCTATAAACATTCACATAACAGCGAAAAATATCTATCCTGGAAAAACATCAAGGATAACTGTTGATATGGGAATTAGTATGATTACTTCCATAACTGAACTTTTTTTTCAAACTTGTCATGACAATTTATTGATGGATAAATTGAGTTATGTTAGATCACAGATACAAATTTATCTGATTACTCTCTAATTTGGTTATTCCTTGAATTTTATTTGTTATTTAGGATTTGCTGATTTTGGTTCAATGCTTTAATGGAACTTCAAAATAATGAATCTTTACATAAAAACCCTGTTTTAGATATATTTTTCCCCTGCTGCAACGTGACGGAGGGACCTAGTAATGGTTTACGTCTAAACGTCCGTCCGTTTTCACAGTTATTTGTGGACCAAACTCCTTCGAGACTGTAGATCAGATTTTGTTAAAATTTTGTAGGACTGTTAGTCACCATATGTACTTGATCCCATCGAACCGCCATTTTGATGGACAAATTTTACAGGAGTATTGGGACTTTAACGTTTTTGTGCATGTGACACTATAGGAACACTTTGTAGACGCAACTCCTCTGAGACCGCTGATCGGATTTCATTTTCATTTAAATTTTCAAGCCGCAATTTTGAATTGACAAATTTATGGGACTTTAATGTTTTTTGTGCATGTAACACTACAGGAACACTTTGTGGACACCATTTTTTATTTGTATTGTCCTGCAAATTTTTTTATTCGACAGATTTTACCGGAGTTTTGATATGCTGCACAAGGATGACCTTTTGCATGCCAATGTTTCCAATTTTGATTCCCATATTTGGTAGAAGTCTTGACATCCATATTGTGCAGCCATTTCAATAATGCACATTTTGTATAACTTGTGGGGCTTCAAATTTTCTCTCGGGCGGTGGACATATGGCTATTTGTAGCAATCTAGTTCTCTGATATATATTGTCACTAAATATTTATTATTCAGTATTTCCTGATTCTAATTTTGATTGGGGTTATGACCCTTAAATGTTTTGAATATTTGAATTTTTTTTTAAAAGCAATTGGTAGATTTTACTTTATTTTTTTCATTTTCATGTTCTATGCCATGATAATACAGAATAAAACGCTGTTTTATCTTGCACTTGTAGCTCCCTATTTCAGTTAATTTCTGTATAATAAAAGATAACCTATGAAGTTAATTTTGAATGTCAGAAATTGTTACCAAGCTGATTACAGTTAGTTGTATTGATCTAATGGCCACTAGGCAAGTCTTCAATCTTCAGCAGTTTTTTGTGTGATGTATGCTGAAGTTTATGATGTTACAAATGCAGCATTGAGTAGATTATGGTGTTATTAGATTGTAGAAGGATTGATATTGACTCAGACCAATAGTAATCTGGTAAATATATATGTATATCCATGTCTATTTCTATATTTTATGTAAAATATGAAGTTTTTTACTTTGTTGACAACTTTGAAGTACAAAAAATTTCAGAATGCTTTTCATGTATAAATTTCTACATTACTAAGTCTTGCCAGAAGGCTTTACTCATTTAATGCTTAACCAAAGTTAAAAATGGGAATATTCAGTTAAAAAACATCTTGGCATTTTTATTATTTTCATACCCTAAACATATCATTGAATTTTGCATGAAATGTCAGAAAAAACATATGTAACCACAGTGGTCATGTGAATATTTTGTTTTTAGAATTATGAATCATTCTGTCTCTAAGAAAATACCAGACTTGAATTTTAAACATAATATTAGTATGGTTACAGTATCTTATAATTTAGAAAAGACTTTTGGAATATATGAGACACACAGTAGTTATTTTTATAAAAGGTAAGTCTTTCAAGAAAAACTTACCAGAGATTTGGTTGCAGTCTTTATAATCCATTTATATGTTATTCTTAAGATTGGGGGTATATTTGTTTGCTAAGTACTTTCTCAAAAAAATGGTAGAACAGTCTGATAGTCTTTCAGCAAATTATTTTAATTCTTTTACGCAATAGAAAATTATTTTATACAAAATGAGAGCAAACTATTTAAAAAATGAAGATGGCTTTGTTTTATTGGGGGTTTTTTCATTTAGTTTAAGAACTTATTAATATGCCTTAAATGATGAACTGACCCTTTCCGGCTGCTGTTTGGACCTCTTAATAGAAATTCTGAAATCTTTAATTCATATCAATACAGTATATATCTATATCAATGATTCAAGATAAAAGTGATATCTCTTTTAATTCAAAACACTTTTAGTTCATAACATTTGCCGATGATATAAAACTTTGGCCAATGTTTCAATACCTAGATACTTGCCTCTTTGGTCTAATGCATGGTAGTGCTAGATTGTGGGTTAGTTTCCTCCTGGTCAGGTCAAACAAAATAAATTAAAAATTAGTATTTGCTGCTTCTCCACTAAACATGTTGCATATAGGAGTAAGGGTAAAGACTGGTTGGCTAGGAATGATGATAATGTGACAGTGTAGGGTGACATTTCCTACACTGTGAACTAGCACCTTAATAAATCTGTGTGGTACAAAGCAGGGTTCAAATTGATATGATATCGACATGTTCTAGCCTGGGTATACATGCAATAATTGATATGATATCAACAAGTTCTAGTCTGGGTATGCATGCAATAATTGATATGATATCAACATGTTCTAGTCTGGGTATGCATGCAATAATTGATATGATATCAACATGTTCTAGTCTGGGTATACATGCAATAATTGATATGATATCAACATGTTCTAGTCTGGGTATACATGCAATAATTGATATGATATCAACATGTTCTAGTCTGGGTATACATGCAATAATTGATATGATATCAACATGTTCTAGTCTGGGTATACATGCAATAATTGATATGATATCAACATGTTCTATTCAGGGCATTCATGCAATAATTGATATGATATCAACATGTTCTATTCAGGGTATACATGCAATAATTGATATGATATCAACATGTTCTGGTCTGGTTATACATGCAATAATTGATATGATATCAACATGTTCTAGTCTGGGTATACATGCAATAATTGATATGATATCAACATGTTCTAGTCTGGGTATACATGTAATAATTGATATGATATCAACATGTTCTAGTCTGGGTATGCATGCAATAATTGATATGATATCAACATGTTCTAGTCTGGGTATGCATGCAATAATTGCCACTGGACATTAAACCATAATCAATGTCTGGATCAGAATCTAAATTTTAAATCCAAAATCCTTAAATATGGCAGGAAATGTGTGACAGATGTGTTCTGTTTTATATCCTGACTAAGAATCTGATGACAATTACTGTAAGTAGACACATCTTGATGGTGAAGTTTTCTCAGATTCTCATAATTAGATCAGTTACTGTTATTATGCATTCAAAAACTATTCTATGTGTTAAATTATTCTACTATATGTTTTCTACAATGTGCTGTCAGACTGAGGAGTTGTTATATAGATTGTTGTCTATACTTGATTGACACTTCAATCTGTGAGAACAGTGACAAGACACAGAGCATTGACACAGAAGCAGAAAGACAGTAATATACAATACCATAGCAGAAAAATTGATTTTTTATGTTTAAGTAAAAGTTTACATGCAAACTGAAATGAAATCTATAAGTGTGGATTAAGTAATATGTAGTGAGATTTTAGTGGGGTTTGAATGAAAAAATTTATTTAACCTATGTTCAAGATATTACTTAGTACTTAATATAGTATTGTGTCAATTACTTGATTACTGTGGATGAAAGTACTATCAGTAATGTGTGCACTGTAGCCAAATTGTATATTAGAAGAAATGGCTGTTCATTTTGGCAAAACTGGCTTTTGTGACATGTCTTTGTTTGTTTTATTATTACATTATTTATTTCATTTAATTGTAGAACTGATTTATTAACCCAAATTTATATAAAATCAGAAGGCTTACATTTCACAAGTGACAAATGTAATTGGATTTATGGTTTTATTGTAATATATTGTGGTCTTTGGGGTTCATCAGACCGATCTTAAATTACTAAGAAGGCAATGAGAAAGTGGTTTATTGATGTTATTTGTTTTTGGCCTTGATAGGATATTTGCCATGTGTTATATAGCTTTGTTCATTTTGATCAGTTTCATATAAACTTTGTCATGAAAATCAACTTAGTACAATACCCCCTCAAATGTAGATATGTTTTGGCTCATATGAAGTTGTATTAATTATTCCTTTAAGGGCTCTAGCCTAATATGGGTATATCTGAATATACCATGGAATATGATAGCTTTCAACAACATTTTTTAGGATTTGATCTTATTTTTGTTAAAAAGTATTTTAAATGCAAAATACCTTTTTAAAATTTATACCATCATGCTATACAGTGAAAAACATATTAATTGCAGTGATAGTTCCTTCATGTGCAGCTTAGCTGCATATAATATATATACAAGACAGTGCTGATTTCATAGTCCTATGTTACTAAGACATATGTACATAAATAACATGTTTGTAACTAAGTAGGAATATAAGCTTTAAGTAACAGGATAATGAAGTTTTGGTGTGAAACATATTTACTGTAGTGGTAGTTCCTTCATAGCTGTACTGCACATGACAGATTTTGTTCCTATATAAAGTGGTTACCAGTAACACTTGATTAAGAAAATTAGGTGCTTGAATGGGAGATAAGTTCTTCTGTACATCTGGATCAATAAATTTAAATTGAATTCACTTTAACTGAGATGTTTATTCTGATTTTAATGAAAAGAGAAAAAATCTGTTTACTCATAAATCTCACTTCTGCCAATATTCCAGAAAATAGAGAATACATGCTGGTGATAATTACAGAATTCATGATGCTGACAAAGTTCTGAACAGTATATAGTTGACAAAAAAAAAAACAACAAATCACTTGAGCATGCTCTGGACATGTCACATGCATTTTCAAGGGATGTAACTATTTCTGTAGAAAGGAGTGTCAAGCAAGTGTTAATCAAGTGTTACTGGTAACCATGTTCACAGCAAGAACGTTAAAAAATGTTGATGTACACTTTTTTTAGGGGGCTGAGGTTTTCCAAAAACGTGGTCTTTGTAAACTTGTGAAAATTGTTTACAATTATGGATGACCCCTTAGTGTATTTAGGAGTTAGGAAATAGAGCAACATGAGTGTTTAGAATCTCAGTCTCTTGTTTGTTAATTCCTAACTAAAATTTGTTAATTATACCCCCACTCTACCGAGTGGGTGGTATACTGGATTCACCTTGTCGATCCGTCCGTCTGTCAGTCTGTCTGTTCAAAGTGAAATATTTCATCACACTTATCTCGGCTTCTGTGCAACGGAATGTTTTGATATTTTGCCTGTAGCTTTCTGACCATGAGTTGTATCATGTCTCCAATTTTCAGGTCTGTCAGGGAACAACTTCCTGTTTGCCGATACTTACAAATTTTACAATACCTTATGTTTACATGAAATTTTTCGTCGAACTTTTCCAAGTCTGTTTTCCCAATTTTCAAAATTAAAAAAGAGTGGGGGTATTCTTTGCACGATAACACGTGCAACCTCATGTTCAAAACTGAAGTAACACTTCAAGTCCAAACTCAGAGCAATGTATTCCATTTCACTATTCTCTACTTTCTTACTCTATTTTTCACAAAGATGAATCATTGATTTTGAAAAAAAAAGATTTTTTCTTACTAAAGGCTAAATGGAAATTTTAATATTTGGTTTATTTGTATTATAAATCATTCTAGCTTTATAAGCAAAGCTTCTAGAACTTAACAAGGAATAAAGATAATTGGTAAACAAATGTTAGAATCGTGACTGTTTTTACATTTTCCGATGATATCAGCGTCTTATTAAATCATTGATTGGGATAGGGGTCTACATGTCTATGAGTTCTGATGTATATGATAAATTGTTAGTTATGACATTGTTCCGACAATTTTATTCCAGTAAATTATTTATTAGATTTCCTCGTTTGCCAAATCAATATTTATTGGACTTTCTAAAGACTGTAGCGATCCCAAACCTAACGTCCATTATAACAATGAATAAATTTAATCAAGAAGTATATCATTTGATTATCACTGACATATTTCATGTGTAAATAATGATTAATCGTCTCCGCTGAGTTGATTTTGAAGGAGGAATTGGCCAGAAAAGACATGATTTTTGCATCTTTTTTATTAATTACTTGGACATAGCCACTATGAATAAGATTTACCAATAAGACAGCAGGCTTTCAACCATGTTAGAATGACAGCTTCTAATTGTGCAGACCTTTGTCAAAGCCATAAACTGAGAACTTGTCACGTTATAAGATCTTGTTAAGGAAGTGACGCCTGGGAATATTTAGTTGATTTGGATGATGGTAATACTTTGGTCATTATTATCAATTTATAATCAGTCGGAGGGAAAAAAGCTAAGTCTTGTTTTTTAATTGAAGGTATGTATTTAGGATAGATTAAAACTTTATTTTTGGAACGATTTCATTTTACATGAAAACACTTAATTCAGCATATTGTTGAAAATGAATGAGTAAAATCCGAAAGACGAACCTCTTTTCCCTCTAAAATAGTTATTTTGTTGATATTCAAATTTATGAGCTGTACTGTGCAATAGTGTTTGTGTATCATCTGATATATATTTACAGTTATAGCATCACAGCTACAGCATGTTCATAATCTGCCAGTTTTTAAAAAAATGCCTAAAATTGATTGCTGTTGATAGAAATATATATGTTAATATATATATACATCTTGCAGTGAAATATCTTTTTGGTACCTGCTTTGGCTTGCATCTAAATCTTTAAAACTATCTAAAAAATAGAACCTATTTTGCTAAAAATGCTTAACTTCGAAATAAAAATTTAGAATGTTTATCTATAGACAAAAAAATTTATGAGGTTTCAGGATTTTCTCCAAAGACTCTATGATTTTATAATGACAACTTGTCAGTTAGCTGAAAAAGGTAATTTTATCCTGCAACTACTTCTTTAGCTGATCAATATAGCTTCCCCAATATTGTTTTCAATATTGGTCAGTAGTGTGTTACCCTTGTCTTCACATTCAACGATAGTTTGTATTGCGTTCTGGGTTAACAGTGTTTATGATTTAATGTTTCCCTAAATTAAGTGCCAAAAATGCCCCTTCTACATCACATTCCAACCAACCCCTTTGGAAGGCTCATACAAATAAACTTTATATTTTTGGACAATGTACATATATTGCATAGTTATTGGTAAATCTTAAAGCAAAAATAAATGGCCTTATCATACCAAAAATTGTAAAAGATTTCTTTCATGTTTAAATTACTTGTTTGTAAGTTATACAGTAGATAACCTGAAAGAGAGTTAGATCAAGATCTTTTTTGCTTTAGGCCCGTGCAACCCATAATAAATTGAAAATTTTAATACATCTGTATTTGCAAATAATTTAATTTGATTTGAATACTGCATTTTGATTGGCTGAACAGCATAGAGCAACATTGGTTATACTGTATAACCTGGTTTGGTCTTGTGACATAACCAACGGATTAATCCGCCACTTGTAAATTCAAATAATCCCATGTCGTTCCTGATGCTTGAATCAAGGAATCACTATACTTCTGTTTGGAAATTAAATTATAAGGAATTTTTTAACAGATATTTTATGCGTAAACTGACCCAAACCAGGTTATATCGTATGACCTGTTAAAAAATTGGAAACATTCCATAAAGGGAAAGCAGCACACCATATAAGAATTATCATTTATATTTGCAGATAAATGGTTTGAAATATGTTTACCTTCTTACCATCATATATATATATATATTGGCAACTTAATACAAAATTGGGTTTCTTTGACTGTTGAGGGGCTGTAAACAAAATTTTGACAAAAAGTTATCAATATGATGGAAAATTTTAAAACATCAGCAGATCCAATAAATATGGTATTACCGGTATGAATTTGAGCTTGCATGATATGAGGATTTTGGGTGAAGAATTAATGATCCACTATATCTGTTCTCTCATATTTTATAGCATGAACATGGTGAGTTATAGGGATACCAATTTTTTACTTGTGGACAATACATTCCTGTTCAACAATTTTTTTCACTAAAGAATTTTTTCATCGTAGAGTTCTCATTAACTATATGTCAGAACTAATTCATAGTAGGTTTGAAGTAATGTGGGTACCATTTTCATACCTTTGTAACAGGTAAACAACATGGCCTTACATTTTCCAAGTTAAATTGCCTTTGAGTTAGTTCTTTCTTTTTGGCCTAATCTTTGTCTAAAATCTTTCACAGTCCACCCATTTTCTTTGCCCTATAGATGCATACTTGCCAAGTTACCTGACATATAATTATATTTTCATTTGCTGCTATAACAATAAAAGCTGTTTTTAGCTGGTTATAAATGTGTAATATAAAAATGAAGAAACTAAAATTGTTGTATAACCACCAAATTAAAAGCTGAAAGTGAATATACAAACAGAAAAAAACACTTGAAATAGAAAAAAAAAACATTGATGATTAAAAGATGAAAATTAAAAACTGAACCCGGTGTTCTTCATCGTGTGTTTGTAAGAGACACTAAAACATACGTCTGTACACAGCAAGAGTAAAAGGTAAAAATAGTAAATAATTCTGGAAGGTTCTGAATGATTATATCTTCCATAAATGATATCTAGCAGACAATTTATTTGATCATTTGGTCAAGTTGATAACAACAAATTGGATCATGATCAGACATGACATTATTTATAAAAGATGAAATAATGCAGATTTTTCTTCTACAAAGTTATGTCTTGAAAACAAGACAATGAAGATAGATTGTAACTAACCAGAGTGAGATAAATTTGGCACTTCAGCCACAAATGGAATTTTGTACAAATTCGTTTTCTGTCCATCAGTAGTAATTTGATTTATTTAACAGATTTGTGATCATTTATGTGACAAAAATACAGATTTAAGAAAATTTGTGAAAAAAGCATTATTCACTGAATTAAGGTACAAGTCTTTTCAAATATCTTTTGTCTTTTTATATTAATATTAGTGTGATATTTTTATGTAAAACCAGTGGCAGTAGGAATGCTAATATTTATTCCATCTTTTCAAATTTTTAAAATAATAGATATAGCAGTAAGGGGATCTAAGGTTTGTACTAAAATTGGATTTTATCTAAACTGGCTTACTGATAGTTTAAACTTATTTATTTATAGTGGATTGGGAAACAAGTTATATCAGTTCATGCTAATCCTCCATTTGACAGGTGCTAGAGTGGCTCCTGTACCGGCATTTTAGCCAAGTCATGGATTGCACAATTTTCGTTTAATACTGTGATAACGCAGTATATATTTTCTGTAACCTCGTAGCCAAAATATTTTTTACAAAATATTATTGCTCATAGGACAGAATCAAAACTTATTTATTTCAGATTCAGATTTGCACCAGTAACATTGTTATGTGCATACTTTTGAAGAACATCAGTTGGCTTTTAGCTTTTAACATGGCCTTATATCTCTGGTTATTTTCAGGCTTTATTACAAGCTCATGATGTTGTGGCCCATGAGGTTTATGGTGAGGATGCTGTACGAGTAACACCGCCACCGCTTCAGCCTTATCTTAACGGTGATTCTCAACCCGAAACCCCTGTGTCAGATATGGAGTCTTCCACAGTCACTCGTGTTAGATTGGTACAATTTCAGAAAAATACAGATGAACCAATGGTATAAATGATTAGTTATCCTAGATTTAGTATGGACAAAAGAGGGTTTAAGAGTTTGTTACAGTTTTGGAAATAGCTTAAACAAAACAAGATTCAGACAGACAGTCAATATAATTCTCTCCATAGGGATAAAACAGCTATATCATTCTGACAGATAAATTATTCTTTGTAAATGTCATTTGGAAAAGACAGTTTTAAAGACAACTAAACATGGTGCTGACATTGATATTTTTTCGTTAATTTCTATTTTATAACAACAGTTAAGATTACAAAGTGTCACTCCATTCCATAAACCTACATCATAAGACTGTAATGAAAATAATGCAACTTCTTCATGCCAAGATACTTCACTACATGAAAACATAACTATGTCATTGTACTGACTTGTAATACTATTTTCATATTTTTATTGGGTATTACAATTTTTATGCCCGCCAAGGAATGTGGATGGGGAATATAGAGTTACCCTTTTCCATCCATACGTCTGAACTATGGGGTTAAGTTTTGCGTTTAGGTTCATTTCTTTGTTCAACTAAGCATAGTGTATCAATGAAACTTACCGTCTCGGTGGTCTTGTGGTAACCTGCTCGCCTAGAGTACGGAAGGTCTCGGGTTCGATCCCCGGCTAGGTCAAACCAAAGACATTAAAATTGGTATTTGCTGCTTTTCCGCCAAGCACGCAGCATCTGGGAGTAAGAGCAAAGATCTACTGGTCGGCTCGGGGTCAGTATAATGTGTCCGACTGGGGTGATACGTCATCCAGCGGTCAGTTACATCATGAGCTAGCACATTAAAAGTCGGGCTCAGCATGTCGGTCTAGCACAAAGCAGGGATCATATTCATTATCATACATGTTCTTGTCCTGATATGCACCTGCCTGCCACTGGACGTTAAACAACAATTCATCCATCATCCACCCACCAATGAAACTTCATCAGTCGATGTGCCTTGAGTAGTACTGAGCAGTCATACAGTAATTGGGTCATTATGACCTACATTTTATGCTTGAGCGACCCTGGTTAAGTTTTGCATTAAGGTTCATTTCTTTGGAACTAAACATACTGTATCAATGAAACTTCATCAGTGGATGTGCCTTGGATAGTTCTGAGCATTCATACATGATGACCTACATTTTAGGTGGTGCATCCATGCCAGACAGACACAATTTCTAGTTTTTATAAGTTTCATTATCCGTTTCCTCTTATTTTACAATAGAATATTGTAACCAAAGAAATTAAATAAAAATAAATCCTTAAGTTTTCTAACATTGTTCATAATGCATGCAAAAGAGAATTTTTTAAGACGCTAATTGGCAATGTTTTAAAAGTCTTTTAATTTTGAAATAAGCTCCTTTTAAAGTGTAATAAATTTGTGAAATAATTAAGGATTTATATGTTCTCCATTATGTCACTTATTACATCAATGTAGAATTCATAATTGCCTTGCTAACAAGGAAGATATAATAATTTACTTATGAATGAAATGCTTTAATCAATTAAATGAACAAAGTGGTCATTAGTTATGGGTATATACCACAGAACCATAACAGAACATCCCAGTAGAGCTTTATACTGTAATTTTTGTTGATTTATTGTAGGGAATAACATTAAAAGTGACAGAACAAGGAAAATGCATTGTTGCCAGAATACTTCATGGAGGAATGATTCATCGACAAGGTATTACTTCGCTTTGTTAAAATTACCATGTTTGTTTTGATCACAACTTCCTTTACTTATTGAATATAAAAAGAGATTGTTTAAATTTTAAACTAAATATCTTTGACTACTGGGCCTTTTTTATTTCTATATTTTTCTATTACATGTATTTAATCAGTTAAAATTTGCTGATATCCAATGACATATAAGGAACTAAAACATAAACTTTCAGAATTTTTATTTTAATGTAATAAAGAAAATGTCAACATTGTATTGATGTATCTTTTAACAAAGTAATGTACAGCATTTATCTGTGCACAATTGGTTTATATAAATGTTTGGCAAAACAAATTTACCATAAAAGCACCAAAAGCTCAGGTGGAATTTTATAAAATTGTCACTACAGGTAACCTCGGGATCCCTTTCCAATTCAACAGAATTTTGGTTCTAAATTTAACAAAGTGCAACAATGAGTCAAGAAGATCACTGCAAGTTCAAGGTTACTACTAGATCATAAGTTAACCTATAAAATTGAGAAGAACTGTTGTGAGCACACCTTGAGTGCCTGTCTTCTGTGCCTGCTGCTAGATCTCTGAAACCAATTGACAAAATAACTATTTATCGGCAGTTCGAATATATTTCCTTTGATCTTTTTGCCTAATATTTTTGTGTATCACATACAGGCTGTATCACTGAAAATATCAGGCAATACACTGAGTGACGTAATGCGGAAGGATCTACTTATCTGATCGTCCAATGACAATGAATTATGGAAATTATCGATGACATGTCATCAATTCACGCAAATAGTCAATATTTTCCTTTCCCATTCTGTTTCAAAATGATGGCACGTGCCAATGATTGGCCAATCGCATTACAAACTTCCTTTGCTATGAAAAATTAGTTGAAAAAGTGATATTTTTCAGAAAAAAAATGAATTGCTTTCAGGCTCATCTAGATATCCCACATGATATAGTCAGTATCAAAAATAAAACTATCTATTATTCTATATGTATGCAGATTCATCTGTAGGAGTACTACTTGGTTCCAAAAAGATGGAGTCGCATGACCCATATGTCATGTCTCATATGCTTTAGTCAAGTTTTACAGTTGCTGAATTCCAGATTGTAGTTCTTAGGTACTATTAGAACTACAGTAATTTAACTTGTTTTAATGATGCATCTGATGGAGTCTGCCAAGATCCAACCTAAAAGCTTCATAAACTTGGTTAAGTTAGTTCTCCGGTACTATGAAACCTAGTCATGTAACTCATATGGAGCTTCATCTTGTGGAGTCTGACTGCATCCATCCAAATTAGGTTACTTTGAACTGAATTTCATACTTCACTGACATTCTTTAGTTGTAGGTAGATTTATGGGAATGAGGCAAACTTTGTAATAGTATATCGTCCTAGTTTTTAACTGTGAGCACTATGTCAGTTTAAATAAGATTACTTATTAGTCATCTGAAGTATTGATAAAATAAAATTTACCAGGACTAAATAGAAGTTATTTTGCTGTCAATAAAACAATATTGTAGATGTGATTTTTGTTTGAAATAGCTACAAATTAATTTTATTTTAGGGACATTACATGTTGGTGATGAAATAAAGGAAATAAATGGTGTTAATGTTTCCAACCAGACTGTAGATAATTTACAACGATTACTGGTAAGCTGATAAATTATATCATGTCAGATTAAACTTACATTCTGATCTTCCAAAAGTTGAAAGATTTATAGAATTCTCATCTTAATTCCATTATTTTCCGTGGATAGCTTATAAATCACCTTAGAGGCATCATAGGCATATTGAAAATGGAATAAAATCAGTATGTTCCAACCAAATGGCTGGTTTAGTAACAGAACAAAAAGATTATATTAAATGTGAAGTTTAGTTGATTTGGTATCCTATTTATGCTAATCATATACATAAATGGAAATATTTTATGCATCAATACCTATAAAGAGGACAAATAAAAGAAACAATCCAAAAAAATGCAATCCATTAGACAGACAAAACCCAGGAAGACAAATGAACAAGCACAAGCTCAACAAATAGACACTGAAAACTAAAAAATGCATTGTCATTACTGTAATCTATTACATAACTTATTAGTTGAAATTGTAAGGATAAATTTATCCATCTAATGGATTTAATTCTGTAGACAATAAATAGATTGAATAGCAAATGGTTTTGACTTACTTATCAACCATGTTATCTTGTTGAAACCACAGAAAACATTAAAAGGACATGTAACCTTTAAAGTACAGCCACATGCAACATCTGGTTTGTTTGCCCAACAACATATGAATAATAATCATAAAAAGGTATTCCTCACTGGTATGTGTTGTAAATCGGTGTATATATGGGTTTATTTTTGTCTTGCCAGCAAAAATCTCATTATATATATTATTGGTGTTGTCTCATGACGTATATCTTATGTATAATGTCTTGAGTACAGTCTTTTCATTGGTTATTTTGCTGTCACTTGATGTATATTCATACCAATATTATCTCTTCAGTACAGACTTTTTCATTGGTTGTCACATGATATATTATTTAAAATTTTCATTGGTTGTTGTCATTATTGTTGTATCATATTCATATATATGGTATTGTTACCATTTAGTACATTGTTTACCCACTGTAACAATCATATGTTACAGCAAAAAGAGTGGGGTTATTTATGTTGTCTTAGAGGTAGATAAAATTATGAAATAAAACAGCAGATTTTCTATTGCGGGAATGAATCTAACAATGCTGTTTTATTTTCAAATTTTACATGCCTTATATTTTCAAGCTTTATGTATGGGATGATATACAGTGGAAACTTAAGTTTCTCAAACATCAGAGATATCTTGAACTAGTTTTTAAGTCCTTGCACTGAAATTCAATGTTTATGTCTTCATTATTTCTTGAGGTCCCCAAAATGTTTGAGTGACTGAAGGTTTACTGTAAATTTTATATATATTTAAGCACTGTTATGTTGTTTAAAAAAGAATCAGTCATAATGGTAGAATTTGTATAGGTTTGTTGTATTACAGCCACCATTACAATAATCTGCTAAAAATATGCACTCTTTTGGAACAGAAATAAAACTTTCTCGCACAGCAATTGAAGAAAATTGTGCAAACCTATACAACTTTTGGCCGAAATGATGTCCTTTTGTGTTATGTTGTAAAATATTTATGTTTTGTTCATGTCACACACTTGGCAAAATTTCAGAGAGATGCTAGGGGTAATGTGAGTTTAAAGATTGTCCCGGGTCATAGGAATAGTCCTGCTGAATGTGAGGTTTGTATACTGAAGGACAGGTTGATATCATTCAGTGAATTAATTTTTACTAAAACAAGAAAGACTGGAATTTCAGAATGATAGAATTATAAACCCCAAATTTATTTTGAATCTTGTATTTTAGGAAAATTTATATAAAAAGAAAGTCAATAAAACTCTGAATTTAATTCAACAAAAAATTCATTTGAAAAAAACAATAATTTCTGTTTAACAAAAATAAATTAATTTTGATTTACATGGAACTATTCTTGCTTTTACTCAGTGTTGGATTGGAGGGGGGAGGGGGCTGGGACACCAGGCAAAGTAATCCCCAAATTAACTTTTGAGATCTATGCTTGCTTCTGACAGTTCGTCATCTTGGTCAGTAATGTTAGAGACTGTATGATATTATAATTACTGAATTATTTATTGGAATAAATTGGGTAATGTACTGACCCATGGGTAAGTATCCATTCCTTACTTTCATTACTCATTGAAGTGGCTATACATTTTATATGAAGATACAAGGAAATACAGTCTCTTATTGAATCTGCTATTTAATTAATGTCTGAAATTTTACTAATCAACCATTAAATTGAACTTATTCCTATAAAAATATTCCAGGTTCTTATTCAATTATTAATTTAAGCATTGTTTTGTTTTCTGAGAAATTCATTGCCACTGAGTTGACTGGCAAAGTACAATCAATTTTGTTGCCTTCCCTTTCAGGTTGTATTGTAAAGAAAATTTTGTCTTATTATCAAAAGTAATTTATTTCTAAGTATACTGGGTTATAATGTTATAAGTTGTCATTTTAGTCATGTAGTTTAATTGTAAATATTGTAAACAAACTACTATAAAATGGAGATGTTGAATTCAATCAAAATTTATCAGAACAATGAAGGGGTAATGAATGATAAAAGATTAAACAAATTTTAGTATACATAGTTTAATTAATTAGTGAGTTCTGTTAACCTTAAAAGTTTTGTGTTTGTGAAATAAATTAAATTTAGATTTTAATAATCACAATATTCTTTCGAAGTTTATATTAATGAAAAGAATTTTTTTTAGATATATGTACGTGCTTTATTTGACTATAATCCAGAAGAAGATGATCTGATTCCCTGTTCACAAGCTGGTATTTCATTTAATGTTGGTGATGTTTTACAGGTAAAATAGCTTTTACCAAATGTAATTTTAAGGGCAGACTTTAAATTAGAATACCTTTTTGACTACAATAAGATAGATTAATATTATTTTAATTCTGCAAAAGTTCCACTTTTAGTTATTATCTGTCATGTAAAATCTGTTGATTATTTTCAGTTTGATTTTTAAAAATTTGACAATAGTTTTTAGAGTCCGAGCATTATAGTAATAAATGTATATACTTATTAATTTCAGAATTTACATTATGTGCAAATGAGACAAATATTGTTGTCATGACTGGATGTTTAATGTTTATTTTATATATCATTTTTTTCAGATTATAAGTAAAGATGATTCTAATTGGTGGCAAGCCAGACGAATAGGAACAACACTAAATTCCAGTGATCCTGCAGGGTTGATACCTTCTCCAGAACTCCAGGAATGGAGAACAACAGTTTCTAGTCGAGAAAAGGCTCTTAAAGAAAATTCTGGTGAGAATATTAAAACTGCATTCTAATGTTGCATGTCCAGTTTCTTGAAATGTGATGTTTTCTTAAAGTGTAAATTCTGAAAATTCACATAGTATTTTTTCATATTTGAAAAATATATCAGGACAAACATTGCAAGAAAGATCAGTTTTTTTTTTTTGTTGTATACAACATGGTAATACAAATAAGAAAACCTTTTGTATAGTCAGATGATTGGCATACATAAAGCAATATAGGAAATTATAAAATATCATTGACAAAAAGTATGTCATCATTCACAAAAATAAATTGTACTAGGAAAGGTTATAAAACATGAAAGAAAAATTATAAATATTAATTATTCAAAAATTAAAAATTGATATTTTCAGGAATACATAGATTTTGAAACATGATAAGGAAACACATTTTAAAACTAACATCTGTGTTGAAACAGAATATCTAACATGTGTATAAGTATTTATTGATTTGTACAAAAACTAGAATGTTATATTAAACATTCAACTAGCAAGTGCTGATATATATCAGTGAGGAGTTTTTAGTCTCTTAATGCCACTGCCAATCTTTTAAACATCAATCCCTGTTGACCTCTATCCATATTGGCATTAATATCTACTCTAAATAAATTCAATGATGCAATTAAAAGAAAATACTAAAAAGTAGAGCAAGCCCTGTTGACCTCTACCAACTTAATACAAAAAGAAAATATATGCTTTATTTGGCAAAGCAAACCCTGTTGACCTCTGCCAAAGACATAATTAAAAATTAATCATTCTAATGTAATTTTGTAATGCATTTGATTTCCATCTGCTCATTTGTTGTATGACTGATAAAGATGTTCCTTTACTACCAATCTTTACCAAATAACTATACACTTTTTATAGAGAAGTATTATGTTTTAAGATACATTTTTATTTTCATTTCAGTTCATTGTTCATGGTTTGGAAGAAAGAAAAAAGATAAATATTTAGCCAAACACAATTCAATATTTGACCAGTTAGATCTGGTTACATATGAAGAAGTTGTAAAATTGCCTGCCTTTATGAGGAAAACTCTAGTATTATTAGGTAAAGATCAAAAATATCTTTAAAGAAATGAAATTTCTGGCTCCACATCTATCTGAAATTGTAATTACGTTTCTTAAATTTCAGTCAAATTTATATTACTGTAAATTTAGAAATTATTGCGATGTGTTTGCAATGACAGGGTTGTAATTGCCAATAATTTAATATCACATTTTGGTCTAAAATGACAAAATCACAATAATAAATGCACGCAATAATTTTTGAATTTACATTAATAATTTCTCAGTTCAGATTATTAAAAATTAATTCCAGATTTAAACAGTAAGTTTTATGGAACTTCAAAATGTTAAATAAATTTATATGAAAATAGTGAGTGCCTTCATACTGAATTTTGTAATGACCCATGATATTTATATGAAGTAATGCATCAGCTGAAATTGAAAATGAGTATAATGACTCTTGGAAGTGACAATAATAAAAGATTACTGTAAACTTTGATGCAATGATTTGTTCTAACTGTCTTAGTTATATATACCGGTAAGTTGATAAGAAAGTACATGTTTATGGAGTGTTATAGTTATTTTCAAATTTGACCTTTGCTGTTTGTTATTGACATAAATAATTGTTTTGCTCTTTCTGTTTGGCATGGAAAGGACATATAACAATCGAAATAGCCATTCAGTTGATCTGAATTAAATTTCTTAATGATTTGTTTATTTACTTTATTATTTCATTTCTTTATTAGGTGCTCATGGTGTTGGAAGACGGCACATCAAAAATACATTAATCACAAGTCATCCAGACAGATTTGCATACCCTATACCACGTAAGTAGATGAATACTAATATCATTCAAATTATACATTATCAAATCCCACTTTACAGACTTGTACATCTAACACAACAAGAATAAGTCTATGGTCCACACTTGCATCAAATCGAGGAAGTTTTAAGAGACTGTAAGATCTATGCAATGCCTATTCATTAAACCTAGCATTTTTAACGAAGAAGTATAATAGAAGGGAGACAATTAATGTAAATCATATTACAGTTCAGCTTTTAAATATTGATAACTATAAGTCTTCTAATACAAAACCTATACCAAAATAGCTTTTATTTTAATTTTTGTCGTGGTAAAATTTACAGAAATTGGAAAAATAAGTCAGTCTTGTCTGATTAATAGTAAAAGGCCACTTTATTACTAACATAATTTGAATTCCAGATACAACACGGGCCCCAAGAGAAAATGAAACAAATGGAAAAAATTATTATTTTGTGACACATGAAAAAATGATGAAAGACATTGCAAATAACGAATATTTAGAATATGGGACACATGACGATGCCATGTATGGCACTAAGTTGGAAACAATTCGTAACATTCATCAGCGGAACCAAATGGCAATATTAGATGTTGAACCACAGGTACGGGTCATATAACTTACTTTAAATACATTTTATGTCCCAATCAAATCCCAGTAAAATGAATGTTGGAAAGAGGAGGTTGATTGGAAGATAGAGGGTAGATGCTTGATAGGTTTATCTTTTAGATCATACAGATTAGTTATTGAATGATCAAGTAAGCACTGTTCCAGATTCAGAATATTTATCACATATTTTGTAATGATAATATACATTTTGCATACCATTATATGGTAATAGTCTTAGTCTGATACAATCCCACACTGATAACCAGTTACTGGCCATAGAATGACGTCACTGGTTTTCATTTCAAGTTTAAATAAATTGATTTATACATAATATGGAAAACTATCAATTTCTGCTGAAATCTACATCTTCATTGATCTGAGATACAACATCAAATCTGTACATCATGTTTATTTTAGATGTGCAAACACCATTTGTAAAATAAATCAAATCCAATTCTATCAAAAGCGTGTTTACATTTCAGACAAGGCCACTTACTGATAATGTTAACATTGGGATTGTTTCTCCCTTTGGGTTAGAAATTATGTTTCTTCAAAATGTCATTGTTTTAAGAAACAGAAAATAGGACTATAATCAGTACATAGTGTGAATTGAAACTGTACACACACATGTATTAGACAGTTCAAATTAATTTTTATTATATTTTCAATGTTTGACCTTTTTTTGAAATAATATGTGATAAATAGATCTTTAAATAGTATTTCTGTATTGGCCCTTTGTATCATCACTTGTCTCATAGTAGTCTTAGCTTTGCTTGAGGTTGATATGGAAGATTCAGCTGATATCAGGGCCAGTATAGGAAATGGGATGTAATATCTTATAATTATTATTTCTGATGAACTTTCTGTGATGCCTGAAGTGAACAAGAAATTTCATTTTTCTTGTTTAAATTCCAAAACAGTTCTTATGATAAACATGTATAATTTTCAGGCAATAAGAGTTTTAAGGACTGGGGACTTTGCTCCCTTTATTGTGTTTGTAGCAGCCCCTACGATTGCTGCTATACACGAGGTAACATTTCTCTCGTTTCATTGTGTCGGTGGTGTAATTAACATTGTAACAGGGTTTTTTACCTTTAGATTTTAGATTCCAGTTATTCAGTATATTATTCAAGTATGCAAGAAATATGGTTCCAAAATATACATTTAATACATTTTTCTTTTTAAATCCATAAATGATGAAATTAATAATTTACCGGTATATTGAATTATGAATAAATAGAACCATTATAGTTTATGCTGTGAAGGAACTGAATGACTGGAAATTCTTTTTACTCTTTTTTATTTTGTTTTATATGTATAATATATACACTTTTTCAGTGCATGATATGTCTTGTTTTGTGTTATAAGTGAAAAGAGGTCGTAAAATCAGCAAATTCATTCTTAAAACTTTAAGGCAGAATTTGTTGATTTTTTCTTATATATTTACTGTACTCTCCTACTGATGCATGACTTGTCTTTTTGTCATTGAAGGCTTTGAAAATATTGCGCACTGCTGAATTTGCCCCATATGTTGTGTTCATAGCTGCACCGAGGATTCATGAAATTTTACAACATCACAAAACAAAAGATATTAATGTAAGTGCTTGTAGAACATGTCTTGTCTGCATCTTATGTATAGACGATTTCAGATTTAAGGTAATAACGAGTTATCGGTCGTTACCAGTAGGTGGTATTGGTGTCCATCACCATTTGCCAGTACCATCCAACTGATTCAGTCACTTGTTCAGTTTAGATAAGTTAAGGTGAAATTTTATGATATAAATCAATTTATTGACAAAAATGTTGAAGCTTGGATTTTCAAAATGCACAAAAAAATATAATGGAGAAAATTTTCCTAGTGAACTTTTATGTTACAGATAGATTGTCCTTGTTTTGAATACCTTGAAATTTGCATAAATTTACAGTTTGTGAAAATATCAGACTAATAATAATAAATGATACTTTTTGTTTGGTTTGATATCAGTAATGACTGATATTCTAAATAAAATACATAATACAGGTTACATGTCAGAAATTTATTATAATAATTGTAATTTTTTTTAATGCACAATATATCTCTTTCTATAAACAAATTTATCTAATACCTTAATTACTTGTAAAAAGATAATTATAACTAGGTGTTTATTGGAGTAATAGCATGGACAAGAAGGTACCCTAGACCCCTAAATCTTTCATGGCTTATAATTTATCATGGTTTGAGTATTTCTGCCACGTGACAACTGTAATTTGACATGTTGGACAGAAATTAAATACATTTATTGAAGAATCAAACAATTTGTATGTTAAGCACATTGATGTTCCTGTGTGTATTGAGATGCATTTTATTCAGTATTTTGAAACACAAATATTCATAGTTTTTGGAATGGAGATAGTATAATTTCAGCCATTATTTGGCCCCATCTGACATGAAAAATTAAAATTAAGATTTCAGATTCGAATTTTGTTTTTTTTAAATCGTATAATGATCAAACTTTCAAAATCTATCAATCATTGTAAACAATTCCTTCCAATGATGCAACAGTAACATCATGGATGTCTGCTAAATCAAGGATTTGAAGAAAATTTCACAGTATATTTTTGTCAAAAGAACTATGAGCAACATAACAGCAAATGTTTTTTTATATAATGTATGTCTTACATAAATACAATTTTCAGTGAAATAATTTTAGGTCAAGGCTGTTACTCATAAAAAAATTTAATTCAAAGGTCCAAAAATAAGTGAAACATTGTGTTTTTCATTTATATCCATCTTTGACAACATATTGCCGCTATTACAGAAATTTCTTGTTGAAAACAAAACATGTTCCTTAAAATGCAACGTTTTAAGAGTGCTAAACGATAGATGAAAGTAAGTATTTTATTACTTTTTTATTTTGGAATTCAATTATACATTAATTAATATGATATATATTTTTAATGTCTATTCAGTGAAAAAAAGGAAAAAGTAACTTATCAAAATATTAAATTATTAAATCTTATCATAAGAAACAAAAATATCCACAATTCAAGTTCTAACTTCAAGGTTTATTTACTGCTTTGTTTTTGTGGAAGTCATTTTTATGGCTTGCGAATTAGATGTTATCAGCAGGTGATTCTTTTAATTACTGATGGTGCAATTAACAATTTTTCAGACCTACCTGTCACATCTTGTGGAGTTCCTAGTATAATAACTATTGATGAATGCCAATCTGTGTGGGTGGTACCTAAACATTCAGAACAAAAACAAAATAGCCACACCCTTGGATATGAATCTAAAATGGTCTATACTTTGTTTTAGACAGAAGTTGTGTGCAATATATGTGAAAAAAAAAGTTTTGGGTGTAATAATTCATTTCATGTCATCCCATGTCTGTTTGAAAAATTCATGAAATTCCAAGTCAATATTATTAAAATAAAATTTCACTACATTATGATACAAACAAAATGTTTTAGGTTTCAGGTATTATCCCCCGATATGTTGGAGGGTCCTTAGGTGCCACTGCTTAAATAACACTATTTACTCATTTCAAAGGAGCTTTCATGTCTATTTTTAGCTCACCTGTTCTATAAGGCCAGGTGAGGTATTACCTTTACTGTTGTAAACTTTCCTTCAAAGATCTTCCCCTCTAAAACCAATGGGCCAATTAGGACCAAACTTTGGTGGAATGGTCCTTGGATGACCCCCTTCCAAAATTGTGTCTAGCATTCCCGAATTCCAACTGGCATTGGCTGCTGTGACTAAAAATAGAAAAAATGTGGGACAAATTTAAAAAATCTTCTATGTAACTACAAGGCCAATTGGTACCAGACATGGCCGCAGTGGTCCTTAGATGGTCCTCTTTCAGATTTATGTTCAACAAAAATGGCTGCCACAGCTGAACTTAGTTTAACATAGGACCCTATGGGAAAATTCATTAAAAAATATTCTTGTTTGAAACTACAGAGCCAATTGGAACCAAACCTGACAGAAATGGTCCTTTTGTGGTCATCTTTCAGAATTGTGTCAGATGACCGGGACTGTCAACAGAGATGCCCACCCCAGCCAAACTTAGTTGAACATATATAGGACCCTATGGGAAAATCCATTTAAAAAATCTTTCTTGTCTGATATCACTTGGCCAATTAGAACCAGACTTGGCAGCGATGGTTATTAGATTTTTTGGCAATAGGGATTATAGTGTTGATTAATATTACAACCAATATGGTAAATTTCAGTACGCTACAAGAATTTGGATAGTACTTTGAACTATTGGGCTAGCAAATTTTCAATTTCTGAAAAGCCCAGGGCTAGTGTCCAGAAAAATTCAACATATGTATTGTATTTTAAAGCAAATAATGCTTCTAAAGTTCACCAGTAGAAATGATGTGTTATCTTACTTAAGAATTGATCATTGTTTTAGTGTGATTATTTTTATGATTTTTTTTTTTTTTTCAGGACGTCAGTTTGGAAAAGTTAGCTACTGAAAGTGATCTCTTGGAAAAAGCTTATGGACATTATTTTGACTTAAAAATTGTGAACAATGATATTGAAGAAACAATTAGAACTTTAGAACAAGCTATAGACGAAGTATGTTCATCACCTCAGTGGGTTCCTGTCAGTTGGGTTTACTGAAACAGACTATTGTTTAATAAATTGCCAAAATTTTTAATATATCAAAACTTAAAAAGTGCTTTTATGACCAAGGTATGCAAATGAGAGAAAGGGTCTGGTTTGTTGGTAGACTGTGATTTTAAATTTCATTGAACATATAATTGCAATAATAGGTCCAGTGGGACTGTATACTGAAATTCTTAAGTACCATAAGTGTGCCATAACCTGATACAAAACCATAGATTTTTATCTAATTTTATTGTAGTGAAATATTCAGAACTGAATGTATCTGAAAACTTATGAACATACCTGTAAGTTTGTCTTAGATGTCTAGGTATTTATTTGATAAAAAAAAGTCTAATGACTAATGTTTGTCATATTGTAAAGTCAGACACTACATATACATAGATACGCGTTAATTGAATTGAAACAAATCATGCTCTATGGATTTTCATTTCTGAAAGTACCAGAATCTTGAATAGTAAATACTGATGAAATTACTGTATGAAGTATTTTTAAATTATCTGTTTTGTGCAATATCATTAAAACCTTTCATTAAGATGGCATCAAAACAAGAATTATTGTCATGAGATAGTTTATGGACCAGATTGGTGGTATTCGGATAAGATAGAATGTTTTCGTTGCCATTTTATTTAAGTTAAATATTTTATTAACTATATTTTGTTTAATTAAGATAGATTTTCTCTTAATTTGAATATTATTTCTTATGAATAATCTTATATATGATATAGGAGAAATAAAATTATTGAAGTAGAAAATTTTTGCACGAGGATGATACTTAATTTTAAATAAACTGGAAACTGATAGTGATAATTGTATAACAGAACAGGCCTTTAGTAATGCATATATACTTTAAACATATCTATAGAAAATTCTACTTGGCAGAATTAATATTCACTGTATATCCCCCATACACCAGAAAATATACAAAAATAAAAAACCTTTCTGAAATATTCAGATAAAATGATTATGTACTTTTTGTTATGTGCCTGCCAAAACTGGGATTAATATGGTATATGCTGTGGTCTGTTTGTCTGTCCAGTTTTGTACAATAATTCAAGTTTGCTTATATGGCATCCATTAGTCCACGTAAAATTAATCTTTGATGTCACAATTTGACCAAAATATTTTTAAATGTAGCATTAATACTATAAAAAAATATCTAAATCTATATTGATAATAATAGGAAAAAAGGTAGCAAAAATTAAGTTAAATCCAATATTACATGTGTTTACTTGTTGTTACCGGTATAGCCTAAGATTTTTATTTTGTCAGATTATTTATATGGTCAAATATTTTTATAGTATATTATTCCACATTTATTAAGTATATTTATTATATATTGGGGATTAGGACTAATATGAGAAATGTTGTTTGGTCTGATTTCAATCACAGTTTTTGTCTCGGCTGTAACAAAAAGTTGCAAAGGCGAGATTTACGTATTACTTTCCGGCGTTGCATAAACTTTTTAAAAACTTCAATAACTTTGTACGCATAATACTTACAATTAAGATTTTGGCTTGAATGACATGTATGAGATTTTTCAGACAAATGTTGCCTGACCATTACTATTTCTTTTAACGCATTTTCCTTTGACTTGCAATGTCAGGCTCTTTATTCTGTGTCCATGTGCATACTCAGGCAAGACATTTAATGTGTCCACTCTTGTTCTATTTATATTTTACCATTTTTAAACCAAAGAATAAGATATCACCACCTGAAGATATACATAGTAGAGACTGTCTATATTTGTTTTAGATTTATTCACATTGGCCTCAATGGCCAAGTGGTTAAGGTTGTTTTATCACTAGTCTGTCTATACTGCATTAGGGTGCAAGTTAATAAACATGTCATGGCTATGTTTGTATGACTCCTGTTATATTAGGTATTGATTTTTTAGCTCACCTGACCCAAAGGGTCAAGTGAGCTATTCTCATCACTTGGCGTCCGTCATCGTCTGTTAACTTTTAAAAAAATCTTCTCCTCTGAAACTACTGGGCCAAATGGAACCAAACCTGGCCACAAGCATCATTAAGGTATTTAGTTTGAAAAATATGACACTGCCTGCCAACTAACATGGCCGACATGGTTAAAAATAGAACATAGGGGTAAACTACAGTTTTTGTCTTGTATCTCAAAAACTAAAGCATTTAGAGGAAAACTGAAAATGTTCAACAGGTCAAGATCTACCTGCCATGAAATTTTCAGACGAATTGGTCAACCCTTTGTCAACTACTGAGCCAATTGGAACTAAACTTGGCAGCAGTGGTCCTTAGATGGTCCTCTTTCAGAAATGTGTGCTGATCACCCAGATTGTCAACCAAGATGGCTGCCATGGCCGAATTTAGTTAAATATAGGACGCTATAGGAAAATTCATTTAAAAATCTTCTTGTCTGAAACCACTTAGCCAGTTGGAACAAGACTTAGCAGAAATGGTTCTTAGATGGTTCTCTTTTAGAAATGTGTCTATTGACATGGACTGTCAACCAAGATGACTGCCACAGCTAAACTTTGTTTAACATAGAACCCTATAGAAAAACCAGCCAAATTGACTGTAACACTTAAATTTTTAGTCCTGCTCGAGGTGAAAAGTTAAATCCAGATGAGCGATACAGGCTCTTGAGAGCCTCTAGTTTCTATATACTGCAGTTTTGTATTCCAGTAAAAAATGACTACCATAATATGAATATTATAAAAATTGTAGTCAGACCCCAATAAAAATAATTTTGTTATCTGAATTTAGTAATGAAAAAAAATCTGGTTATTTTATGGCGAAACAGTGGTCAGGCAAGCAGTCTTGTGGCCTGGCAGATGGACTGGAACTCCAAACAATGATAAAGGAAAATCTGGTTTCCTGTCAATCTACAGCTCATTTCTTGCAGTCTTTTTATACGACCGCAAAATTTTTGCGGTCGTATATTGGTATGACGTTGGCGTCGTCGTCGTCGTCGTCGTCGTCGTCCGTCGGAGTCTGTAGACATTTGGTTTTCGCACTATAACTTTAGTATAAGTTAATAGAAATCTATGAAATTTAAACACAAGGTTTATGACCACAAAAGGAAGGTTGGGATTGATTTTGGGAGTTTTGGTCCCAACAGTTTAAGAATTAGGGGCCAAAAAAGGGCCCAATAAGCATTTTTCTTGGTTTTCGCACAATAACTCTAGTATAAGTAAATAGAAATCTATGAAATTTTAACACAAGGTTTATGACCATTTTTTTGAGTTTTGATCCCAACAGTTTAGGAATTAGGGGCTAAAAAAGGGCCCAAATAAGCATTTTTCTTGGTTTTTGCACAATAACTTTAGTATAAGTAAATAGAAATGTATGATATTATCTTGGTGGGCTAAGGGAGGTAATCCAAACACATTTAATTTTTTTCTCATTTCATATTTCATAAATTAAAAAGGAAATTTCAAATTTCTTTTAGCAAAAAAAGGGGGGTTACAATAAATTTTATTGTTTTTTGGTTTTTTTTTTGGGAGGGGGGGGGGGGGGGTCAATGTGCAACTTCATAGTGTATTGCACAAAAGCTAAAAAAGGGGTAAATTATTTATTTTTTTTTGGGGGGGGGGGGAATTTTCAATTGCACAGTATTGCACAATAGCAAGAAATCTTCAATTGCACAGTATTGCGCAATAGCAAGAAATTGATATGTGTGCCCAATTTTAAATTTTAAATTGGTTATTTCTGATTTATATATAAAAACAAATAATACTGATATTGTTTGAATAGGTAAATTAAAAAATTTTAAGTTCCTAGACCACATTAATTCTGTGTCAGAAACCTATGCTGTGTCAAATATTTATTCACAATCCAAATTCAGTCTCGTTGGGGGGGTTGTCAGGTCACGGAAAGCCTGACCGCGGACCATAGTGGGTAACGTGTTTGGAGAATGCCACACTCCCTGCACGCTAAAGACCCCTTCTGTAGTTTTCGAAAAAGAGTAGGCTGATGGCCGCTACAGGAGGCTAAATTATCCGACCCTACCCAACCATCCTCCTTTTACAGTGGCAGTCAAAATTGGTTCCCCTTTGTGTCCCATCCCACCCCTAATTGAATTGTTTGATAAATTGAACTGGTTCTCGTCATGAAGATGCATGAAATATTTGCCACTGGACGTTAAGCAACAATCAATCAATCAACCAAATTCAGTGCTGTATCAAGCTTGAATGTTGTGTCCATACTTGCCCCAACTGTTCAGGGTTCGACCTCTGCGGTCGTATCAAGCTGCGCCCAGCGGAGCATTTTATTGAAATTGAAACTTTGTTATTAAAGCAGCAGACATAAGTTTGTGATGGTTTTTCTCGTCTGTATGTTATTTTTATGCCAGTCATTTTCTCATCTAAACTAGTTTTCCAAATTTTAGCAGAGTTTTAAAGTATCGAATTTTTAATTATTTACTTAATTAATTATTTAATGAGTTAACCTGATTGATAAATATGAAATAAATTCCTTTTTGATTGATTAGATGAAGTTTATCACAGTGTTGGCAGTATTAAATTTGCTAATGACAAGTTGTAAATAGGAGAATACATTAGTATGCCATCTGGTTGGTTGTACAAATTTTTTTAAATCAAAGAAAAATCAGAGGACAAAGGAATGTGAGATATGAAATGCATTTGTACTTTTGTGTACTTCCAATTCATGAGAAATATCAAATATAAAGAACAAAAGGACAGTTTGGTTTGGATGAACAAACATGAAGATATTTTAAAAGTATAAATGGTAGTCATTGTGATTTCATACATACTTTATTTTCCAATAGTTTTGATAAGTACCGTATTTTTTTCCCTACATTCATACATAATCACAGCAGATTGAGTTCAATACACATTGGTGACAGTTTCATAAAATATTCAAGATTTCTGTTTTTTTTTCATTTCCTGAATCTGTGTGTTTTTAAATTTCCAGTTTTTGTCACAAACACAGTTTTTCTGAAATTTAATCAATGAATATAGTACTTGTATTATATTCAGTTGTTTAATGAAATGTTGCAGAAAAAATAAGTAAAAAATATTTTGTTCAAAATAATTTGTATTTATAATCTATAGATAAAAATTAGTTTTTTATTTGTGTTAAGAAATTATATATAGTTAATTTTTAAGTTTATTTTAATCCTTTTAGATAGAAGATAGACCTTGATAAAAAAAAATCCAATTAGGTTTGAAAATTAAAAGTAAAAAACTGATTATTTCCAAATAATTGGCAACAATTTAAAAATTTCACTGTAATTTTTATACAAAGTTTTGTGTGGTTTTATAAGTTTATTATAAGCTATTTTAAACTTGTATATCTGTAAATTTTCACTTGTGAAGATGTATAAATTAGTTTTTGGTGTAAATGATCCATACTTCAACACATAATTTTAAAAGATTTTAAAAGAGAAACATTTCAATTTTCGTTTTTAAGGGACCTGGGACTATTTGAAAAAAGGCCCCAAAGATGAAAATCATGCTATGGAATATTCTTAATCTGGTACAATTATATTGAGGCATAGAATACATTTTGTTTAATTTTTTTTTTTTTTTTGGAAAGATATTAAATATTGAATGTGTTGAATTGTTTTCAGATTTGTTCAATTCTAAAAACTAATTTGTTCTATTCTAAAAATAATTACAGAGTTTTTGTATTGATCGTTGTTTGCACAGACTTGTTTATATTAATGTTTATTATTGAGTCATTGTGATACGGATATCAGGATGAAATAAAGAAGAGACAAAAAATGAACAAAATTAATTTAATACTAGTAATCCACAGTAGAACATGACAGAATTTCTTGCCAAGGCTGTATGTTGATGTATAGAAGTTATAAATGATCATCAGTTAATCAAGGTTGTTATATATTTACTGCTGATACACAATAAATCAAGATATAGAAATTGTTTCTAATTTTATTGTTTATGATAATTGATCTGTAAGTTTTTTTCAATTCCTTGATGAAAAAGTTTACTAGATTTGGTGGCAAAAGTTCATTTTTGGTTTCCCAATCCCACTACAGACCATGTTATCTTACTATTGAACCATTGAAAATAGTAATATGAGGAAACAGGTTTTTTGATATATCAAGTGTATATTTTGGCATACCAGGAATTTTGATATAGGAAGGTTTCAACTTCATTAAAACTCTACAAATTTTAAAATGTTGGGTTCAAATTTGCTTATTTTAGCTTTACATTCTATCAAAGAAGATTTCTGTTTTATGTGCAGTCTCTAAATCTGTTTAGTCACATTCCAAATATTTAGAGGGAAGGCAGAAAGTAAATTTTAGTATACAGTCATATTAACATGATTCCAATACATTTCAAATGACCGTCATAACGTTGACTCCGGATAGATTTCTCGCTTTCCAGTATCATGTGAGGTAAAAAAAATAAACGAAAGAAACCAAACTTTCATAGAACGTTTACAAGAACCCTTGCTTTTATTCACCTAATATGAACTTTTGAGAATTGCTGAGACGTGCTAGAGGTTCGAACTGGATTTTCAAACATAATTTTTACCGCTGGTCCATTCTTTTGTGGTTCTCTGTGTTGAAATTCAACATGAAATGGTTCGAGATTATTAGCAATAACTGTAATGTATAAAGCAACGTAATATTCCATTTAGAACGTAACCCAAATTTAGGATACAATATTCTACGACATTGCACCGTGCAATATAGCCTATGTATAAAAAAAAAATCAACAGTTTTTAGCAGTTTTCAAGATGGAAATTGAAGAAAAAAGGGACGCTGAATAATTCAAAATTATTGTACTAGAGGAGGTCCTTAAATATTTGCGAACTTCACAATTCGATTTCAAGAGCTCCTGAAATATTTTAGGATCTCCGAAATTCTATTCATGTCCCAAGGCAAGGATTTACCATCCACAGTTCGTGAGGAGCGTGAACCTTCTGACTTTTGGAAGATGGAAGGTCCATAAATATTCGAGGACCTTATTCGCTACAATAATTGTCCCCCGCCACAACGCGATGCGGGGGATATGGTAATGCCGGGCGTCCGTATGTCCGTCCGTCCGTCCGTCCACCTTGTAAGCGCTCTAGCAAATTTATTTCTTGACCGATTTGGATAATATTTATACAGTAGCTTTAACTCAATGATACCTCAAGGGAGTTCGAAGATGAGTCATGTCGAAATATTTTTGTAGGAGTTATGCCCCTTAATAACTTAGAAATTGACAAAATTTTCATGTAAGCGCTCTAGCAAATTTATTTCTTCACCGATTTGGATAATATTTATACAGTAGCTTTAACTCAATGATACCCCAAGGGAGTTCGAAGATGGGTCATGTCGAAATATTTTTGTAGGGGTTATGCCCCTTAATAACTTTGAAAATTGACAAAATGTTCATCTAAGTGTTCTAGAAAATTTATATTCTCCTTGTATTGGAATAATATTTATACACTTGGACCTAAAGGGAGATTTTATACATAAACTCCTATCGAAACTTATAAAATTGAAAAATACGGTCTTTAAGAGTTTGTTAGGCGGAATACTTTTGATCAAAGCATTTCTGTTTATTGAAAAGGAGTAAATGTACATTTGTATAAATTCTCAATACACATGGTAAAATAATATTTCAACACTATACCCATATTGTATAAATGTCTTCATACCACTCATTAACTTGTAAAAAACTTTAGCAATAACCACAAATTGTTTGTCCTTCTATTCTCTCTCTTTGAGAAAATTTTGTTATGTTTCACTTGTCCAAGGGTTTCTGATGCTATAGCGGCGGGGGACTTCGGAACGCTGTTCGATTTTTTAGAATAATTCCGCGTCTCATACGAATATTATCCACCCTAGAATAAAAATTTACACTTACAATATTCTAACCCCGGCACACCGAGACTTCAGTAATCACCAATATTGCTGCCCTTTCATGAAAACCTTTATGAATAAAATATTGTTTAAATAAATAGAGATTAATTATTTATGCATTGAACAGTTGTTTTACAAACTGTAAAAACTTAAAACCTGGAAATTCCTCCTCTGACATCCAAAACATTTTTATGGACCTTTAAATTGAGAACAAGGTTGTCATGCAGCCGTATTTCGTACGTTAATTCAAACTCTTTTATACCTAAAAATATCTTAATATATTTAAGTAATACTTTTGACTTAATTATTTAATCCCGATTACTTAAAATTGATGGACCCATCAAAGATAAGATTGGTTGGACCCGCAACCTAACCTGGTACTGAGTTAATATATTATCAGACTGGTGTATATTGGAATTTTCTATTTGTTTCTGCTTCAAGACTGGTTCACATTTCGTCAAGGTTTGGCTTCGTAGTTACGTTTTACAAAATACTAAAATCCATAGATCCTTGGAAATCGGGGATGGTGTGAACGTGTCAGGTTAACTTTTAATGTGTTTCCTGTAAATTGTGAAATTTGATATCCAATTGTTTCGTATCAGTTTGAAAGTTTGATTAAATAACAACAAAGTGTTAAATATTCGTGGAAATTTTTCTCCAAAAAGGTATTTTATTCCTTTTTAATCCTTTTATGTAATCAAAGATATTTTTGACAGCCAAACTCTCAAACATGCCAGTCAAGTAAATGCAGTGGATGTATACATTTCAATAAATTTTGTCTCGTCAGCAGCGCTCAACGCCAAAATATGGAAATCATACAAAATGCTGTGGAGTAGACAAGTCCAAAACAAACCTGAAGAGTAGTTGGCCTATATTCTGAGATGTCTCTGACTAAAACGGGCTTTTTTAAGAATTGGCTTGGAGCATGGGATGTCAGAGCGGATTCCATATATACAAGATATACAAAACTTGGAATACTGTTGAAATATACCTGAAAGTATGTTTTGAGATGGTCAAATTAATTTTCTCACAAGAACACTTTGTATGTTTCACTTTCATATCGAATAGAATAATTATCTCCCAATAGTATTTTCGTCGACTAAAAGATTGTTGTAGACGTTGCACCAGTCAGGTTTTCTTGACATATAGAAAATAACAATATTCGTTGTAAAACGATGATAAATGACGTATCTGGACAAAATCTGCATTCCCCAGTTTTATGTATCGAGTGCGCCCTGCAACGTCCAATGGCCCCAGTCAATTCTTAAGTTACAGTTGGAATCTCGGACTATACATACAGCATTGTCCGATATCCAGGGGAGGGGTGCTCCTTTGGTTCTCACACTTCTTAAGTATACAATAGATATACTAAAATCACTAAAAGAAATGCAACAAATCTGAAAACAATTTATTGTTTTACGTGTAAAAACTCAATATTGCTATTTATAACAATGTACATTACATACAATACAGAAACACTAAATATTTTGTTGGCAGATAATATGATAACAAATCTAACTGCAGCAGCAACTTTGATGCTCTTCTTAATGGTTTACTTTGAAACGGATCCTATCAAAGGATCGTCAGTAAAGAGACCCGATTCTGCGATTAGGCCCTGGAGACTCGAAGGCTGTAAAATGGAGTGTCGTGACATATGCCATAAGGTTTGTCCTGGAGGAAGACGTGAGAATTGTAGAGACAAATGTCGTAAAGAGTGTAGGAAGGTTTGTAAAGCACCTCAGCCTAATTTTAAACCTCCTGCTGGAACATTTGGATTGAGTGGTTGTAAAAGGGTGTGCAGTAACAAATGCCACAAAGTGTGTCCAGGTGGAGTGCTGAAGAACTGCAGAAATAAATGTCATAAAACTTGTAGGAAAGTCTGCAAACCTAACGGAGTGACATTTTAAACAATAGCAGTATGTATTACGACATATTTTATCACGAAAAATACTCAGTATACATTCATTTCCTTTAAATTAATATGCATTTTAATGTTAGCAGCGACTTTCGTGAAATTATACATTTTCTTTTGTAATGTAGTCCCCAAATGAGGTGTAGGCTTAGAGTTTGTAAAAACACATTTTGTTGAACTTTTTTTCTGCAGTTTCCTGAGTAGAAGTAAGCGATTTCGAATTTGAGATTTTTGGGGCATATTCCGTTTTAATTGCATTTTTTGTTGGGGGTTAGGTCTTCGACAGGTTTTTTAGGGTGCTCAAAGAGCAGTGGATTTAAATAGGAAATATTTTTTTTCATCATAAAATTGTTCAAATATTGCTACCATATGTCCATCCTCCCAAGTCAGGGTTTTGTATCCACGTTCGTTCCTACAAACGTTTGTATGAACGGACGTTGATACAAAACCCTGATTTGGGAGGATGCCATCTGCGTCGCGTAACATCTTCTGTTTAATTTATCTTATTTCTAAAAATCAAATATATTTTCGTCATCACCTATGCTTTAGATTAATAGATGTTGTTGATGCATATGTCTTTAACTGTTATGTCCTGCTTCACATAGATACTATGCCTCAGGAATAAGTCACTTTTTTGTTGCGATTTTAATCTTTTATATTTGTCTGTTTTTGTGTGTGTCACTAGAACAGAATAGTGGGAGGGCCGAAAATGGTTTAACCACACCGCATTTTTGTCTCCAGTTGGGAACCTTTTAAGTGGCTGTTTTGTCTGATTTGTGGTTTTTTGTACTTTTTCGGATTAGAGTGTTTTATCAGGTTATTGATGTTTTCGTACAAATCAGTTCACTCTAATCTTTTTTATTTTTTTTTTTTTTTTTTTTTTGGGGGGGGGAGGGCTATAAGACCTTATACTATTCAGTGCGAATTCTGTTGAAAACTGAATGGTGCCCTTTTTGTGATTTTGAGCATTAGCTTATATTAGGTTTTTATCTCATTGCCCTTTACTCAACATCAAATATGAATTACAGATTTACGTATTTTTATTTTATATGTGTATATATTTACAGGTTTAACTTAATCAAGATCCAACTTGAAGAAATGAAGTGAAAAATGTATTAGAAAATTAAACTGATTCTACAAATCGAGCATACGAATTTGTTTGCTTCTTGGTCTTATTGTAATATATGTATATGAAGGTGAAACAGGGTATGGTTTATAAAGTCTTGACACAAAAACCACTATATGCACGTAACAGAGGAGTAGAGCTGTTATTGCTGCTCATCATCTTTAAAAGGAACAAGGGTGCCTTATAAAAATCTGACACTTCACTCTATTGTAGTTCAAGACAGTCCAGGAGCCGTTGCAACACATAAAAAGATACTTTAGTTCAAAAGGGTCCTACGCCCAAATACTTTATCTCAACGCGACCATTGTCCCTTGCTAACCAAAGGTTCCGAGGTTACCCAATAAATATATTCTGATCTATGATTACAATTTTTTTTTACAATTTGTACACAAGTTTTACTTTAGGTAAACAAAAGAATGCATGTTATTAACAAAAAACAAAAGAAAGTTAATTGGTGATAACCACGGAGTTTCGTCAACCAGCAGAGCCCGACAGCAGAGGACTGTAATAGAAATCTATAGTACTAAATTTACGAATTAGCCGAATAGGCGGCAAAACGCGTGGTTCAAAATAAACGATGTATGGTTCAGATTATAAAGGTTATTATCGGATTTGACAATCTGCATTTATAAATTTCAACTGCAGTTTTGTTTATGTGCAAACGGAATTTGTATGCACTTTTCCTATATGAATTCTCCCAACATATCCCTTAGAAGGTTCTCGAATGCATCATTTTAACACATTGATTTAAATAAACAAGTATGCACATATTTTAAATGTATTTCTGTTTGAAATTACGGAAGAAGAATAAAACTAATTAAAAACATTCTCCTTCGAATGGGATGTTTCCGCTTCATGTATTCAGGATTGTTTTTCTACAATAACGCAATTTCTCCTAACTGTAAAGGCTATGAACTTTCAAGATTATATGAAGAAGTAAGGTAAAGTTCAGAGGAATTCCTAACTTAGTTGTTTTTTTTTTGGTTTGCTCGGATGTTTACATTGCACAAAGTGATTAAACCAACAATTATCTATTTTTACATTATTTGTCATGTGACCTGTCTAAATATATCTCTACCATACAATTCCCTGTAAGCCCTAGATAAAACTATTTTTAACAAATGGTCATCTTTATCATTAATGACGAAATTTATCTCGGACATCTTTGATAAATATAAACGTGGACAGCACACGCATCCACACACTAAAAATGCTTTTATCGTCTGATTATTGGATATATTTGTGAAACTAAGCATCGCATGCCCTGCCCATGATGACAATGGAACAATTGGAACAATTATTTTCCAAACATATGCTCTACCTAACTCATGGCATCTTTTGAAAAATTCATCCGTCACTAAGGAAATGGTTACATCTACAATTTCATTTTCATATTTATTCTGAAGGAAAAATGTAATGCATTATGAAATGTGTATTTAATGAAAGCTTTTCATCAAGTTCCAGTTCAGAATTAATTGTAACAATAAAAATATTGACAATTTATGTGGTTGTGTTTTCGTCATAGATTTTGACTTTGATGGAACCTTAAGGTACATTTTGGTAATTCTACGTGGCATACAGTCTTCTTCATCAGTGGATACATCCATATGACAATTGGGTCACGTTGACCTACATTTCACACTTCATTGACTTTGGTTAAAGTTTGCATTAACATCCATTTCTTGAATACTACTGCATATATAGACATGAAACTATATCAGTTGATACCACCTACTTGACAGGAAAGTTTATGGAAAGCCTGCTACAACATCCATATTGAGTCACTGTTCCATCAATGACATGGCCGCAACAACTTTTTATAGTCAACATGGCCACCACAGAAAAAAATGCTTATTTCCCCGCGCTCGCGCGGGTTCAATGTCTTGTAAAAATTGACAGTTTTTGTTACATGTAGTAATTTGGGTAGATCTATCAGAATCTGTCTCTCCAACGATGGTAAAAATAGGGAATATTATCAAAAATCCAAGACCATGATTTTATAGAATTGAACTGTTAGTTAACAGTTTTAAAATTTATCTTTTGCTGTAATACTTAAATACGCCTGCATACGCCTGCTGGTATAAAATACGCCTGCAGACGGAAATTTAAATGCATACGCCTGCCGGTTTTAATGGTTGAATATGCATAAAACAACATAAATATCATTAAACATTGTTATAAAATAGATAATCATAATACAGAGAATGGAACAATAAATATTGCAGTACCATATGAAATGTAAGTAATGAGTAAATGGGATCCATTCCTCTGGTGCCAATGAACATATGGAGTTGAATACATGTATGGCCTCGCCACGAGTGTAATTGTTGGGTTGTTTTGTTTATCGATATGTTTTATATTTATCGTTATATTTGATCATACTATTAAACCCGTTTTATTTTATGGATCTGAAATATGGGGTTGTTTTAACCCTTTAACCTCCAAATTCAGAGCAGATACATTCACAACAGTTAAAATATTTGGAAAATTAACTTGTGAAAATTTTCATACTAGATTCTGTAAATTTATACGGTGTGGCGGCATAAACGTACAACAAACTTTGCAATATTATCAGAACTGGATAGATTTCCTCAGAATACATTAAAAACATGAAATGTAGATGGCTAACTACCGGTAAAGCAAATCTATAATAAATTGGTACTCATTATTATCACCCATGTTCCAGATATTTGAGTTCATTTTGGGACTCATGATTTACGGTGCTTATATTTCTGCATTTGGCACGAGAAGAACTTTCATGTCCTTTTGCATCGTCCTTTGGTGCCTTTTGCAGTTGAATGAACATTAACTTAAACTTATTAATTTGCTGCAATGAATAATTTCATATTATACGTAATAATTACTTCTAATTTCATATGTAATAATCATTTTGTTTATGTACTTGTCTATTGTAAATCATGCCCCTTGTGGGCCTTTGTTTTGATGAATAAATCTATCTATCTATAGAAAGGTGTCGTGGTTACTTTTAATAGTTGAATCTTGTTTGAAGTGGTATGCAGACCCTTCTTACACAGACACGCGATGATCATTGTAGATCTCTTCTTATTGCCAGTCCTATTGTACGTTGTTTCACTGATGCGTGTCCCATATACACTGTAGTAGGCTTTCATTTATACAGTTGACACAAAAATATGAATGTTGACATTTGAAAGGGACATCAAAACTGGAACAATAAAAATGTTCAGTCTTTATACTGGGTCATACAGTTTCCGAGGGTACCACCATTTCAGTTGCTAATATTTTGATGGGTATAAAATTGATAACTTAAAAATAAAAGTTTGAAGCTAAGGACTTAAGGTCTAGTATCCCCATTTTGGACTATACAATTTTGTCATTCATAACCTGCATTCAGATGCTGAATTTCATCACAATCAACCGTTGCTTTATATCTCTGTTGGTGAAGTATCAGATCCTGAACAGTGGATTCCGATCGATGGGTTGATCGGATTATTTACCATTTTATCTTTTTCAACTCTCATGGGAGTATCAAAATCTTATGTTAAAGCTGTTATCTAAATGTATGACATTTTCAATTTTTTGGGAGGTTCAATACTCATGTTTAGCTAGTAATTTGCTACCAGCCAAAATAGTGCATCATGGTACATTTTTTTAATAAAATCCGGCAAAGCCTTTTGTCATGTGAACTAGACTGTTCTGTCATTTGCACATCAGAAGTGGTTTGTAGATTACTGGGTAGATTAGAACCAATAGCAGGTGAATTCGTTATTCAATAATCCCTATAGTTACCAAGAAGAGAGACAACTGATGATTTTGTCACATCATCTTAACATGACAAAATATAGTCAGAAACAGAAAAAACATAAACATACTACTTGATGCACTTGCATTTTCCATAGTCTAAAGAAAAATGTATTTTTCAAACTGAAACCTTTTATCTCAGCCTGATGTGTCCATTGTCGAAAAAAAAAAACAACCCAAATACTAGTACACACACAATTCACAGTATTCTAAAAGGACCAAATCTAATAGAATATGGCATATATGAATTATCTGAATAACCAAATTAACAAAGTGTAAAAATAATATTTTATTGAATTCGTTTATTTGCTTGCAAACTGTGAAGAAACCCATGCTAAACCCCATTTCAAATTTGTCAACATAAACTTCAGAGCTTTTGTCCATTGTTCTTCTGAATTAAATTGTATTTTCACTGAATAGGATGTGCCAGTGCTATTGTCCTCAATTTTTCCCTTCTCCATTTTGTAAGGCAGACAGAATCCAGTGTCTCCCTTTTCAACTTCCTCTTTAAATTGCTGAAGACAATCAAGAAATGCAACCATTGCCTGGTCAAACTTAGAATCCCAGAAAAACCTAAAACCTCCAGATCCATACAATGGCAATTCCTTTGACTTATCAGATAACGATTCAATGTATGAATGATTTCCATAAGGAACAAGTTTGTATCTTTGGAATTTTAGATTCATTTTCTTTGCTAATGAATGTAGCAATAAAACTGTTTGTCCCCATGCTGCATTTATTTCATGCCATTCCACAGGAACACTAGGAAGCCTCCCAAGTCTAAAATTATTTATTGTTCCAAAATGACCGCTATGCCAAATGTGAAATGTTGTATTGAACACATTTGTTTTCTTAAGTTTGTCTAACTGCATTTGAGCATATTTCAGCTGATTATCCACACTCCTATGCTCATCCTCAAGAGCAAGAACTTGCCGTTTATATTCATTATATTCTTTCCAATACTTTTCTTCTTCTTCATCTAGGACTTTTGCTATTTTCTTTTCTTCTTCTATCTGTTCAGTAATTTTAATTCTTTCATTTTCAACATCTTCAAGTTGTTGTTTTAAAGCTTCTTCTTCCAACTTAAGCTGTTTCAGCTCATCATCAAGACCAGGTTCGTCTGAATCTCGCTGCTTTGTATTTAGATTTTCAAGAAAATCTTTGTAGTCTTTGCACTCATCTTCTGTAATTTTCAGCTGATGATCAAGCTGATCCAACAATGTATCTGTACATTCTTCACAAAGAGGGTGATCAACTTCTGACTGGCCAGACATTATGTCAAACAAAATGCTAGAAACTTTTATTCTGTGGCCTAGAACTCCAAGGGATTCTGGTCCAGTTTCACCAAGCAGCATGAAGTCGGTATCTTCTTCATCATAGACTGGAAAATTGGGAGTAATTACTCTTCTAGATATTGCTTCAATCTCTTTTTCATTACCACATGTCTCTTCAAAAATATTAATGGACTCATCGGTATCTATCTTCTGTACCAAGGGGGTGGTCAGTTCCTGGATAAGCTGTGGATCTATTGTATTGAAAGAATAATCAAGTTTTAAAGGCTGACGACATCTCTGACAAACAAAGCTAACTTGTGTCGCACTGCCACCTCCTTCTGTGTCCATTTTTTTTTTACTTATGCCAACTGATACAAATTATCTGAAATAACTTTTCTGTCGACTGCTTGCTATCCTTCCGATTAGATTATCATATGATTAAGAAAAAAAACTGTTAGACATTGTCTGATTGGACATTTTGTTTTATCTAGACCAATCAAAGATTGCATAACAAATATTTCGGAAAATTCAATGTTGTGATTCGTCCGGAAGATCTCTGACATTTACCTTACCCAATCGGTGAAACGTCAACAATGACAGACTACTAAAACTGTCATAACCAGATATGGATTATCTCACAGATGGTTAGTTTAAGGGTTGATTTTTTTGTCACAGATCCAGATTCAATGAAATTGTCATTTTCAATTTGAATAAATCAACAAGATTAAATTGTGTTTGATTAAAATCATGTCTATGGTTGTCACACACACAGACATGATGCTGTCTGTGTAAACATATAAATAGACCAAATTGACCCCTTCCCAATTTAACATTTAATTATTAACTATATGTAACGTCTCTGTCGTTATATACTGGAACATGTTAAATAGTAAAATAGTAATAAATAATAAAGGTTTTTTATTTATCGTTGTGACACGTTTTCTACTTTTTTTTACTTGTTACATGAACATACCGTGTTTTGGATGTCACTTTCTATTACTATCTTAAACATTTGTAAACACAGAACACATTACAACTATCAAAAATGTATCAAATCAATTTGAATGACACAAGTTTTTTTTTATTTTTAAATTGTGTATTTTTTTGGTAAGTCATTTTAAATGGTTTCTTCCCTGTCTGTAAAAAAAAAAAATCCTGATGGGCAATATAAATATGAACAGTGTGGCCAAGTGACTGTTATGTGGTTAGATGTGTTATAAATAGCTATTTTGGCTGTTAGAAATTAAGTCTGGTGTTTCTTATAGAATTCTACATGCTTTTTACATTAGACAGCATAACACTAATATTATAACTTTTATAATATTACACTTTCAAAAGTTATTAACTTGCTCTTTTTTATGAAAAATTAAATACATGACTTGAGTCTTTTTTAGTTCTTCAAACAAATTGTAGTTACATGAAAATAAATTGATTGTAAACAAATAATTAAGTTGTTTTAACCAAGAAATGAAAGACTTTTGAAACTTTTTTTTCAAGCCACTTTCAGTTTGTCAAAACACAGAATTAATTTCTTAAACAATACTTATTGAAATATGGAATTGGCTTAGGCTAGACATTTTTCAAAGTTAAATGTATGTCTATCAAATGCCATCTATACTCAAACAAGACATGTCTTAGAAGATTATAGACCTGACCAATATTGACATGTGAATATCAGCTAGGATTCTGAACATGAAAAGATTGATTACATCTAATGGTTGTCATGTCTTCTGCAACAAGGGGCAACAACCCTTACATAGGACAAGCACTAAATGGCTCAGAAAACAAAGGCACTAAAAAAATTCTTTAAAAATAACCATGTATAGAACCCAAATAAACACAGTTTAATACAATGAAAATATAGCTGTAAGTATACTAGAAACAACAATAGAAAATACAGGGTCCTTGTTTGAGACAGGCACATTTAGAAAATGGTAGGGTTTTTTAAAACTTATTTATTTATTATAGTAGATTGGGAATCAAGTTCTACCAACTTATGGTAATCACTCTCCACTTGGTGGGTGAGAGATCGGTTAAACATGTAGTAAATTCCATTTAGTTAGTGTTCAAACAAAGAACTTCACTTGCTAGGAATTAGTAGCATGCTTAGAATACATGTTGTTAATTAGCTAAACATATTTATTGTGTCACGAAAGACTGTTTATTTTCTTCTATACTCAAGATTATAAGCTATGATACTCTGGAAATGAATTTGTACAATAATTTCATAAAATGTCTGGAAAAATAATCATCTAGTACAAGATAGTTTAGTTGATTATATGCCAATTAGAAATAAAGATTTATGAATAGAGATTTCATTCAAAGTACAGAATTTATTCCTCCAAAAAATAACAAAAATAAAAGAAAAAAAGAATTTTGCTCTCTATATAAAAGTACCAATATGTAATTACTTTATAGCAAGCGATATAGGATCATATGCATTTTCTACATATGGGTCATTTAGAAAAGTCTTTGTTTAAATTAATGGGGGCAGCCATATTGTGCTACATACTAAGGCTAGAAAAAGTTTCGTTCGCCGGAAACGGAAGTAAGTAAAGTAAGGGAAATAATTTGCTTCAAATTATAATTTTAGAGTCAGAATGTGATACCGGAAATGAGTTTCTTGAAAGGGCTATTCAGCTGTGCTCGCATCATTGACCATGCCAACAGCATATTATATGTAACAAAATATAAATAAACATTGTACATGTAACTAGTAAAAACATTTACTTTGTAAACAATTAATTTACAAATGTTTTTCAGTTACAACATTTACCTATGAAGCTGGACCAGTAGCATATGATGATTTTCCTCAGTCAGACGAGCCTCTGTATTTACTTGGAAAAGGTTACAGTACCTTGTATGGTAATTAAATATTACAAGCCCTGGTTATATCACAAATTAATTTGATGGTTCTGATTTCTGATTTATATTTAACATTTCTTTTAACTTAATAGAACAAATAATTTACAAAAACATTGAATTAATCTGGTGTTGTGGCATGAAATGTACATACAGTTCTGTACTTGAAGAACATATGATTTTGTTAATGAGAAGTACATGTATATATATTCAAATTAAAATGAAGGTAATAAAAAAACTCCCATTGGGGCCATTTATATATACATAATGACGTGGAGAAAATTGAATTTCCTCCATATTAAGGGGGTAACTGAAACATTTTAAGTCTACATATAGATAGCAAAAATGTTTATACATGTATATTTTTTATTGGTACATTCCTATTTGGATTACTTAACAATTTTCCTTTATTTTATTTTTCAGATTTACCAGATTTAAAGCAAGATTTCCTGTCTAGAATATGGTTAACATACAGAAAGAATTTTCCAGCCATAGGTAGATATTGCTTGCCCATAGGAGTTAAGGAGGGCATATAGCAATTTGTCCATTTGTTTACCTGTCTGTCCATCTAAGATACATGTATTTAATTTTTCTGTAAATTTTCCAGAATAAGCAACTACATGTATGTCATATAGGGATGTTTGTTAATGCAAACGTCTTGGAGAATGATAAAGGTCCATGTATAGATTCAGTGACCTTGACCTACATTTCATGATTGACCTCTTTTTAAGTTTTGCATTAAGGTCTGGATCAAAATAACTACAAAGACCTTGACTACCATTAGTTACAAAGGTCCATGCAAGAATTAAGTCATCTTAACATATAGCTGACACATGAATGAGTTAAGTTCAAATCCATTTGACTCTGATATTTAAGGATTGACTGTAATTTTTTTCAGTCTATGAAGAAATGACGTCAATCACGTGGTGCACACTAAATAACCCGTGTGTTATTTGAAAGTGTGCACCATGTGCATTAAGGTTATTTCAAATAGACTGAAAACAAAATTACAGTCAATCCTTATAATTTAATTCCAACTGTTGTTTTGACATCTAAAATGCTGGGATTCCCTTTGTTGACGTCATAGTAGAGAAGAAAATTTAGTCTATGATGTGATAGACAAAGAAATTTACCAATCAAATGACGCGTTTCATCCAATATTAAATTATATGATAGATAGACTGGTGGGGAGATAATTTGCTATTTGATATGTTTAATCAGGGGTGTATTTTAGGTTAAGCAATAATAAGGTATTTTATTTAAGAATTGAAAGATTCATTTTATGGTTGAGATGGAGTGTAAAAGTGTTAACCAAAGAATATTTATATGAAGCTTGGCAGTACTTCATACTAAAAATATGTATGCTACAAAAAAATCATTGAATTCTTACAGTTACATTTATATTTGATAGCAGTTCTCTGTTTAACTTTTCAGGTATTCGGATTATTTTGTACAGACTTTTCCTTTAATTTCCTATGTCATGTTCTCGTGTCATTAGTGTTATCATATATCAGGGATTCAGTGAAATGCAACTCATTTGTTGTTATTATGTGTTACAGGTGGAACAGGACCTACATCAGATACAGGATGGGGATGTATGTTAAGATGTGGTCAGATGATGTTAGCTCAAGCATTACTCATTAGACATTGCGGAAGAGGTAATATCCCAGAAAATGATTTTTTTAAATGAAACAGTAAAAAATATTATACTTAAACTGCTAAAATAGCTCATTATATTATTGGCATCAGTTGTCTGTCAAAGACTATAATTATTATTGTATATGAGAAAAATAAGTCCTTGATTGATACTGAATTTTCTTATCTTTTTGTACACAGATTGGAGATGGAAAAAGAATGTATATGATGAAAAATACAGAAGAGTCTTGGAAATGTTCCTGGATAAAAAAAATGCATATTATTCTATTCATCAGATAGGTAATTGTAGCGATTTCATAATACTATTTTTATTCTTTGTCGTTGTAAGTCATTAACACTAAACCAAAACAAATGCCTTATAGAAAGATATTCTAAGTCTGTAACAACAACATAAAAGATTTAATTTGTTCAAAACTTTACATATATACAAAGTTCTTATGCTAGAGTATATCAATACATTTTAATACCAATTTACTGCTACAGTATTTATATTAAATCTATTATCCTTGGCCTGACAAACAAAAATTGAATGACAAATAAATTTGTTCATACAAAGGATGCCATCTAGATAATTGTAAGAACATTAGTTTTGTAATGGATTTAAAAAATAGCACAGACAAACTGATGAAATGGTTAAATTATTTTAATATTGCAGACTGAAGGTTAGAGGCTTTTGTCATGAAATTTTGTTCAGAATTAAGAACTTTATATGAAAAATTCCTAAATCAGTTGGAACGGTCTTACTAATTTTATACTAATAGGTGGATATCAATAATTTTTATAATTTTTTTTTAAGCAAATGTGTAAATTATCATTTTGCTTTCAAGATGGTATTTATTATAAGCATTAAAATATCATTGTAGATGTATTTCAATTTCTATACTTTAAAAATAATTGTTTTATTGAAAAATAGTTTCACTATAACCTAAGTTGTGTAAAATGTTATTTTTTTAGCATCAATGGGTGTATCAGAGGGTAAAAATATTGGTCATTGGTTTGGTCCAAACACAGTGGCACAAGTTTTAAAGTAAGATATGTATTATTTCAGCCTGACAAAATCTTTATAGAATTATTAAATTTATACCTTTGTACCAAGGATCCGGAACTCCTATTTTCCGGACATGACCGGAGAAATGTTTATTTGAACTGTTACCTCATTCAGGTCATTTCCTCTCTATAGTTGACTGATCTTTTCAAACTTTTTTTACAGCAATTACTAATGTGAATATGGTAATTAACAGATGTGTCTTTTTTTTTATGACGCTTAATTATAATTAATGAACACCTGTCAACAATTTCCAAAAGTTCAATCGAGGTCATTCATCTGTGACGATCAATCAGGTGTCTTTCACCCCTTTCTACTTTGAAATTTAAAAAAAAATCCATTACATGGTATGTTTCGGACGATCTAACAGTTCACAATCACAAACTTGAGAAGATAAAATGCCTTTGTATAGTTAATTCGGCAAAACTTATAGATTTCAACATTGTTGCCATTTTCTGCACGTGTAGTTCATAGAAAATATTCATTGAGCATGCGCAAATCGTTGTAGTTAAAAATGAAAAAGTAATAAAAATTTCATCTTTTGGGAAGACTTTCATATACTGATTTCAAAGTTTTTTAACTTGAATTTATTTTAGTCATTTATTTAGTTCATTTCTACTCCATTGTGTAGTCCATTTCCATATCAATCTATTTATACGTACCAAACATGGACGTAGAACAAGACACCTATAACATCAAAATTATCAGTACACAAACAATGCCACACAGAATGTCAAAGAGTTGATACATACGCATGACATTTATTTAAGGTATTACCCAAAACATTTATAAATCGTGCATAACAACATTTATATGAAATAAGGTCGTTGTGTTGACATTGATAAAAAGAGTGCAAACTGACAATTCATAAAATGTTCGGCAGAGGCTGATGAAATTTCCGGATCCCTGCTTTGTACCTTTTATTCAAAATTCCAATATGTTTGGACAATTACAAATTGATTTAAATTTGCATCATCAAAAATGAATTTCCTTAATTTCAACCAGTTCAACTTTACATATAATGAATGTTTGTGTGGATGTTATGGAAGAATTAAATAAAGAAAAAAAACCACTTTCTACATATTAGATAGACCATTTTTAGAACTGATAGTTTATTTTAAATGAAGGTTTTGATCTTTTCTGGAAAGCTCCCACCAAAAAAATTTCAATAAATCAAATTGATTGTCCATATATTTTCCATAAAAAAATCTCATATTCCCGCAAAACGAATTAAGTTCATCATTTGGTATGAAATGTGGATTAATGGAGCAAAGTATAAACAACATTAAAACTTGTTATCAAGAACTGCCTAATTTAGGTGAGTTTCCAAAAGTGCAGTTTTCTACAAATTTTCAACTACTTAAACTATCAAGTGAATAGTCTTGGAAAAAATTGAGTCTTCAGCACTATACATTTTTTAAGAGTTTATATTGAAAAGGTAAAAAATTTTCAATTTGACAAACATAGAGCAATATATGTACATAACAATCATCAATGATGCAATGCACACTGATAACATAAGATAAAAATTGAGTATTTCAAAACAAAATTATGGAAATCCATTTCTTCCAAAGGAATATGGCTACTGATTGAATCAAAATATGGTGCCTTTTTGCAGTTGATGGAAGTGTTATATTGTCTATACTTTAAATGAGCATTTGTAAAAATGAACATTCACATAAAAATTAGCAGATATAAAAATCTAATATGAAAAATTCAAAAGTAATCATCCCTATATCATTGACCCAATTATCTTTAAAAGCTAGGAATTGAAAATATTATAATCAGGGGAGATAAATCAAATATAACTTAGATATTGTAATGTGAAAAAGCAAAATAAAAATTCTGCAGATTAAATATCTAAAGAAGTACTTTGAAATATGATTTAAGTATAATTTATTTACAGGAAATTGGTTGTTTTTGACCATTGGAGTTCTTTAGTGATACATGTTGCTATGGACAACACTATCATAGAGCATGATATTAGTAAGTGAACAAATTTTTATCCTAAAATATAAAAAAATAAATAAAAATCATAACATTAAGAATTTTGTCTAACACAAATTTTGAATAAGTATTATTAAAGTTAGGAACGGTCACTATCTATGTCTAAATATTGACTGTAAAATTCTGCTTTAAAGAAATGGCATATCGTTCTTTTTCACTGAGAAAAAGAATGACATGACATGAATGATCTACTATCAAAATATGACCGTAAAATTCTCCTTTACAGAAATGGCATGTCATTCCTTTTCACTGAGAAAAAAATGACATGCCATGAAGGATCTACTATCAAAATATGACTGTAAAATACTGCTTTAAAGAAATGGCATGATATTCTTTTTCACTTTGAAAGTTACTGATTTATGCTATTATTAGATTCAAGTCATCATGATAGCAAGGTTCAATAGGACATGGAATCTTGGAAAAGTCCTAGAATAATTTTTTTTGCCAACAATGCCTTAAAAAGTCATTGAATTGTAAAATTTCCTCTAAAGTCCTTAAAAAGTCATTGACAATGTTATTGAATGTTTTTCGGTTTTCAAGTCAGTTATAAAAAACTGATATGTATCTAAGCCATCAATCAAACTGAAATTGAATTGATTTCATTTAATGTCTTACCTTTTTATATGTACCTTCCTATATACTTATTATTTGAACAACCCTGTTCTCTTAGTTCTTAATGTTCCAATCGGTAATGAAAAATTCAGAATTTATTCTGGAAAAGTCATAAAAAGTCTATGAAAAATGTATATGAACCCTGTGATAGGTGTTACATATATTTCCTGCTATTTACAGGAAATGAACGGAGAACGAGGTAAATCTTGATAAGACACAAGCATGATTTTATCCCGCTTTGGAAGTCCGGATTTGTCCATTACAATGTATGTTTCCTTTTTTATACATAGTAAGATGGCTGCCCAAGTATCATTTCCAATCTGTTTTCCCTGTTGTCAAAATCACATCTGAAGACAACTGTAAAACAGTAACTAAAAAGTACAAAAAGTCATGATTTAGAATATTGTGTATTACTGATGAATTACATATCTTTATATATATATTTTTCTTTCAGAATGTTTATGTAAACCAGAATATAAATCAACTTGTGATATAATAGGAATGAACAATATGAAATCAGGTGCTACAGGGTATAGTAGTTGTGCCAAACCAAAAGATAGAAATAAATCTAGTCATGTTGATCCTACAAAATGGAAACCATTGTTATTAATACTACCCTTACGTCTAGGTCTGACAGATATAAATGCTGTTTATGTAGAGAGTTTAAAGGTATATATTAAGATATTAAACAGGCAGACATGAATAACGTTTGTGTCAGATAAATTCTTATAAATCCATTTTCAACAGGTGACAGAAAATAAACAATAAAAATAATAGACAAGACCACAAAAATATAACTTTACTACAGAAGAAGAAAAAGACATTTTCATTACCAATCATTGGCCCACTATGAACATTAGATCATTAAACATCGTTATAAAATATGCAGGATGTCGTCTATGCAATCATATTTTAAATTGATAAGTTGAATAATGTAAAATTTTACATTTGTACTACATTATGATACATTTTAATATTTGAGTTTATCCACACAAGTCACTTGTCTAGCAATAGAAACAATAGATATTGCTTTTGATCTACATGCAGTTATTATGTACACATGTATATTCAGCAAATGTTGTAGATTTTGGGTTTTCAGATCAGTTATTCAGTTTATCATGTGATAATATGAAAATATTTGATTATGGTTTTTATTTGCGACAATGAATTCACATTGGTATAACAACAACATTGGGGTTGGCTACTGTAATATCGCTTATTAATTATATTTATGTATTCTTTAGAAATGTTTAAGTTTTACACAGTCGGTGGGAATAATAGGAGGGAAACCCAATCAAGCACATTGGTTTATTGGGTGTGTTGGTAAGTGTTTTAAAATACAAAAAACCATACCGGTAAATATACATGTATTGATCTACATTTTTATTTTACATTTTCTAATTTAAATTAACCCTATATCCATTTTATTTCTTCTGCATGGAGTCATGTCTGTTTAATGGAATTGTCTGGTTAAGATCAAGTGCAGGTTCTTTCAAAACTGAACAGATTGGAAAGAAGGAAATTAAAATGATCTCTTAAAAGCAACAAAACTTACCATTTGTATTTTTTCATCAGTAAAAAGACAAAGCTGAAGTGTTGAGAAGGCCAATATATCAAAATATTTTATAATCCAGCCTATCTGGTTTAAATACATTTGATTTTATTTTCTCAGGTGATAAACTGATATACCTGGATCCTCATACAACACAGGTTACTGTAGATATTAATGAAAATTTTTGTAATGATGATAGCTTCCATTGTGCTAATCCTTGTATGATGAACATTCAAGAGTTGGATCCATCTATAGCTGTTGTAAGTCTACATATTTCTTTATATTTTGATAAATATTGAAATTTATTTTGTGCTATAATGTTATGTTGATCAAAAGATGTGGTTAAAAGTTTTTACAAACAGAGAAAACAAGACAGAATAAGTTAGGTGAGTTGATGATTTTGAATATTCTGCATGACTTTGAAAAAATTCCTGATTGGGAATAGGTCCTTTTTTTACATACATGTACGCCGAGGAAAGCTAGAAAAATGCCTGATTTGTGTTTAGAGCACTTCAGTCTATTAGAATTCAGTAAAAGTTAATACTGGCATGAACTTTGGTAATTTTAATTTGGGATGTTATCTAATTGCATCTAAAAATTTAAAACAAAACAAAAAAAGAGATGTTTGACTGACATCTAATCAGATTTTACTTTTAAGGAGTTGTCTGCCTGCCTAATTTACATTGAAAAACTAATGATTTGATAGGTATTTAGCTCGCTTGGCCATCACATGGCATCCGCCATCCGTCGTCGTCATCATCGTAAACTTTTCTTTAAAGATCTTCTCCTCTGAAACCACTGGGCCAATTGGAAAAAACTCTGCAGCAATGGTCTTTAGGTGGTCCTGTTTCAGAATTATATCCGATGACCCGTCTTGTCACCCAGAGCCGAACATAGTTTAAAATAGGACCTATGGAAAATTTACATAAAAGATCTTCTTGTCTGAAACCACTTGGCCAATTTGAAGAAAACTAGGCAGCAAAGGTCCTTAGTTGGTCCTCTTTCAGAATTATATCCGATGACCTTGCCTGTCATCCAAGATGGCCGCCAAAGCCAAATATAATTTAACATAGGACTCTATGGGGAATTTAATTAAAGATCTTTTTGTCTGAAATCACTTGGCCAATTGAAACAAAAGTTAGCAGCAATGGTCCTTAGGTGGCCCTCTTTTAAAATTATACCCGATGACCCCGCCTGTCATCCAAGATTGCTGCCAGAGCCAAACATAGTTTAACATTGGACCCTATGTGGAATTTAATTATGATCTTCTTGTCTAAAACCACTTGACCAATTGGAACAAAACTTGGCAGCAATGGTCCTCTTTCAAAACTGTATCCGATGACCCAACCTGTTATCCAATATGGCCACCAGAGCTGAACATAGTTTAACATAGGACACTATGGAGATTTTATTGAAAGATCTTTTTGTCTGAAACCACTTTGCCAGTTGGAACAAAAGTTGGCAGCAATGGCCTTCAGATGGTCCTCTTTCAGCATTGTATCTGATGACCCTGCCTGTCATCCAATATGGCTGCCAGAGCCGAACATTGTTTAACATAGGACTCTATGGGGAATTTAATTAAAGATCTTCTTGTCTGAAACCACTTGGCCAATTGGACCAAACTAAGCAGCAATGGTCCTCTTTCAGATGACCCCGTCCACCATCCAAGATGCCCACCAGAGCCAAACTTAGTTTAACGTAGGACACTATGCGGATTTTATTGAAAGATCTTGTTTGAATCGGCTTGGCCAATAGGAACAAAATCTGACAGCAATGATTCTTAAGTGGCTCTCTTTCAAAATTGTTTCTGTTGATCCCGCCCACCATCCAAAATGGCCACCAGAGCCAAACATTGTTAGAAATAGTACCCTATGGGAAATTTACTTAAAGATCTTCTTGTTTAAAACCACTGTGCCATTTGGAACAAAAGATAGCAGCAATTGTCCTTAGTTGGTCCTCTTTCAGAATATCCTATGACCCCACCCATCATCCAAGATGGCCACCAAAGCAGCATAGTTTAACATAAGACATAATGGGAAAAATCAGTGAAAGATCTTGTTTGAAACCAGTGAATCAGTTGGCTTGACAAAGCAATGTTCCAGGGTCCAGTCAAGATGGACATAGTCCAGGTGAGCGATACAGGCTCCTGGGAGCCTCTAGTTTAATTTTCAGTCTCATTTTTAACCAAGAAAAATCTCTTTCTTCACCTTATTTATTTGATCACATGTTTGCTTATCACAAACTTTATTGTTGATATTTTCAGGGATTTTACTGTGGAACAGAGGCAGAATTTGAAGATCTATGTTTAACTTTTAGAAAATTTATAACTAGTGATAGTAGGACACCTATGTTTGAATTATACGAAGACAGACCACCACACTGGCCTCCCTATGAACCATACAGTGGACAGTTTGCTAGTTCATCAGGTGAATTTAATGAAGACTTAATTTGATATTCATTTGCCATCATAACACTTTAGTACAAGTAATTCTTATCATGTGTTCTGAAGATATATATTTAATACTGAAATTCATAATTACTTCATATATAAAATTGAAGTATACTGGTTTGCGACATAAATAAAAAACATCAGAAGGCACTAGATACAACTAAGAATATATAATGGGACAGTTTAATCTTTCATTTTTCTACAAAGAGAAAATAAGTAAACTATGTTTTAATTTTAGAATTTGCAGTGCTAGATGGCTCTGGTTGTGAAACAGATGAAGAATTTGAGTTGATAGGTTGATGTTTTAGTTATTATTTATTAAAAGGATCTCAGATGAATGAAAAAAGTGTTCAACATCATCAACAGACAGTTAAAAAAATAACACAATATCTAAATTATTCTGACCTGTGGTATTTGTGCTAGTAGTATCTAATGGAACAGGAGTTTTTAGAGTCATTATATTTACACCATTGTCATTTTCAGTTTACATACTATTGTAAGCTATTGAATTTATTGAATTCAGATAAACCCACAGTAGAAACATGTACAGGCCATGCTGTACAGGTGCTAATTATGTGCTTGCAGATGTCTCTCTACGAGTTTGGAATTTTGTTCCAAATGAAAAACAGCAATTTATGCACTCCTATTTTGTAATGTGAATGAATTATCTCCCTTGATCTTGCAGTCTCTCCACAAATATGGATAATTCAGATTAGAACTGTTTTATTATTTCCTGTCATTTGATATAAGAATTTCTTATGGTCAATTACAAAGGATTTGTCTTGTTTTTATAAATATTCATACCTAATTAATGTATTGTATGTAAATAAGACAATAACCTAGTGTTTATATATTTATTGGATTTATTAATGAATAGTTCTATTATTGATATTTGTTCTGCAATGTAAGTTAATTGAAACAACATGCACAATGTTTCATTTTCTTAATTTGTGTTTTTATGCTACCTGTACATGTATATGACATTCTGACTGTGTACTATGTGATATAACTTTGACCCATGTGTGTTTGGCTGTGATGTTATGTTTAGTAGTTGCAATATACCATATGATATATTATTTCAGTCATAAAGTTTTTTTTTAAAATCAGCACTTAAGTATTGTACAGTTTTCATATTTTTGATTTACAGTATTTTTGAATAAGATGATCACAATTTGTCTTCACTTCTCCATTTTAGATGATTAACCAACAGGTTCAACCAGATTTTGTATTTATGTTAAACAGGGCTGGGCCTTTATATTAAGATATTTTACACCGAGCGATAGCAAGGTATAAAATACCAATATGAAGGGCCACCCAGCCCATGTATAAATGTATCTGTCATTGGTTTTGGCCTTTCCATTTCTCTTGCGATTAATATGTTGAATTCTGTCCTTTAAAGAGCATATTTTTTCATAAGATAACCATTTGCACAGACAAATTATGTAATTCATCATTTACACAAGAAAAATTAATAAAACATAATTCACAGACGTTCCGCGGTAATCGTCATGTCGTCCAAAAATCAAGATGGTGCGGCCTACGTAAATGTGTATTACTGTGTACAACATTGTCATAGTTGTTGTTGTGCACAACTATTGTGGTTGTTATCGCATTTCTTTGTAACGATAAACAATTTTGTGATTAAAAAATATCATTGTTCTTGTTAAAGTTCACACAATTCACATTTATATAAAAGCCTCTATATGCATGTGCTAAAAGTGGATATACCGGATAGTATATCATTTGACGATAAAATAGTGAGCAATATCAAAAGTTATTTTAGGTAGTTTTAAAGAATAGAAATTGTAATAACTGTACAAATGAAAATTACTGTTGTTCATTATAATACCATCTTTCTATATGGGAAATGAATATCTAACATAAGTGCTGCATTATTTGTTTTTCCATTCCCCTTTTTGCTGTAATTTGCTCAGAATTAAAATTGACTATAGATGTTCGAAAAATATGTTTCTACAATGTTTGTAAAAGTGACCGACCTTTTCATAAATATAAAAGATTCATTTTGAATACTTAACCCTCTTGATCTAAATACACCTTAAATTGTGTTTGTTAAATCCAAACTTTGCCATATTTTTTCTGTTGTTATGGGTTTGTTATGAGACAAAAATGTAGTATGACACACCATGGTGTTTTGAGTGATCAGAGTTCCTTTGTATATTGCTGGATATTTTGTTTAGACTGAAATAATAGGTAGGAATTATTGGATGAGATGAACCTTTATCTTTAGCTCATTTTTTTAACTCATTTGTTTACATGTATAAAGTCTGTAAATACAGCTTTTAATTTGACTTTACATTAACATTTTTAAATGTAAAATGTATACTTTTATGACGCCAATGAAAAAAAAATGCCTTTTCTGACTGACAGATATTTCTCTTATTCATATTTCTGTTTATTGATCATATTTTCATGGAGTCCAGAATATTGAATTGAGTGACATCATACTTTTTTTTCAAATACTGAGAATTCATATGTATTGAGTAATGTTTTTCTTAAATATTAATGTATGCTTGTTTACTTCTGTTTGTATTGTAACAGGAAGTTACTTACAAGTACAAAATATGTACTGTGGATTTATTTATTTTCGTGGATACCAATTTTCGTGGATAGAGAAAAAAAGACATTTCGTGGGATACGTAAATTCGTGGATTGCTGGCTTAGAAAAAAATAAAAAGTTGTTGAAATACTGAAATTCGTGGCTTGGCACATCAGATATCATGAAAATACTGCGACAAAACGTGCCGATCAGACTTTTATATTGTACAGTAAAGTACTGATTTTAAGTGATTATAAAACAAAAGTCTAACAATCAGATTCTTCAAATTTATCACGAATTTAACAAGATTGACGTAATTATTTACTTGTTAGGCTAATTAGGTATGAAATATGTATTGACAAAATTGCAATCACTTGTCACCAAATACCTTGGGGCATATATATACATATCTTTAATCCGATTACGATAATTAATTTCTGCTTTATTATCTTTTGACAAGTTGTTTTTACTGTAATTTATGAGAAAGTCTGTATTGTTTAGGCCTACTTAAGATTAATATTTTTCTTTAATGTTTGAATAAAAAACCGGAAGTGAATTCTGCGACAATTTACACAGTCAAGATATTTTTAAAGAAAATTGTTTGAGTGTTAATATGTTACCAAAGACAAAATTACACTAAACACTATTTCCTCTATGGATATAGCTGACTCATCATGTACATGTTGTAAAAACGCAATTGTTCACAGGTACATCAAAACTCCGTGGTTTCAAACTTCAGTGCATTTAAGCTAAAAAAAATATTATTTTTCGTTGGATATTTAAATTCGTGGTTTACTGGGACCAACGAAAACCACGAAAATTGGTATACAACGAATATTAATGAATCCACAGTATATTTTTCCTTAGCAATTTAACAGTGATACTTCTATTTCTTTACATTCCAATAATCTACAGGAAATGGCATTGCTTGAATGCCTATCAAAAAAAAATGACACAAAAAGAAAGATTACTTGTTCACACAGAGAAGAAACAGGTACCAGGAAGTATAAGTGCCGTGTGTGAATATTCCACAATGTTTTATTTTCCTTTTATAGTCATCATAGCAGAATAAAATATTTGAATTTGCAGTATAGGGGGTTCACATTTTGCTGGCTGAAAATGTAATGGAATGAGGTATGTTTATAGGTGTTGAACAAAGAAGCAACTTGGAAACAGCCCACACCAGAACCCAAGCAGTAAATAGCTTAGAAGTACTGATGTTAAAAGTTTAAATGATGCTAATTGGTAATAAATTTCATTCAAGTATACTGGGAAAATATGCACATACCGTGCATGTGCCATTTAAAATGATAGAGGAGGACTAAGCAGAGTTTGAAGTAAGGGAGATAATAGATGTAAAATTGCATGTGATCAATTATTGATTGAGATTATTGGAGTGCAGTATTTGGATTACAATATAAAGTACCATATACTTTATAACAAAACCACTTTATGTGTATGGGATAATGAATCTTTAATAATATTGTACATACTGAAGGCAGTTCTCTTTATTGAAATGAAGTGAGTTAAAATTAAAAACTTATGAATAAAAAAAATATGTAGCTATATTAGTCTTAAGATGTTTTTGCATTTAGAATTCTAAATATCTGTATTAGGATGCACAGTCAGTTGTTTATAAAGTATTAAAAAATATAATCACTTTGTAATTTACTTTACATTATATCTTATTGATAATATTACCACTATTCCCCTTTTTCATATGAACGGAATTGCCTTCATGCATGTATTTTGTTATGTACAAGTCTTCCGAGGGTAAGATCATTAATGTAGATATGTCCATACCATAAAGAAATTCTTATGCTTTTTTCTCAAATGCATTTAAATCTAGGCATAGAAAAAATTACTAACAAAGCTAGGAGATATTTGAGACAAATTTTACAAAAATCTTACAAAACCATCTGCAGTCAATTTCTGTTTTCTCAAACACATCTGAGTTCTGGATGAGTAATATTTAATGTATGGACCCATTGCTGAAAAAGCTAACCATATTTATTCCTCTGATAAATTTTAATTTAGTCAAAATGAATAAATGGCCCTTCCAACATACCGGTAACAAGAGTTTATGAAAATAGGGAATCTGAAGTTAAGTAATTTTCAGATGATTCAAATTAAGAAATAATTATTGTAAAAAGTATAATTTACATGCGATAATCTTAAGACCAAGAAAATGATTACATTACTGGTTTATGTTGGGCATGAATTTAGTTTACTAAAGACTTTTATGAGTTACAGTTGTTAATTTGACTAAAAACAGATAATTCTTTGTACCATGATTACAAATAAACTGTGATATTAAGTCTAATTGTTCTTTTATTCAAAGAAAGTAGTCAGTGTATGTAGGTGTAGTTGTCAGTGAACATCCAAAATAGTCAAGTAGTTAATGATGAAACAGTCAGTTTACACACAGGTATACTTCTTAATGAAGGGAAGCAGTATGTGTAGATTGGTCAAGAATCTAATGAAAAAAGCAGTCAGTGTAAATTGGTCTAGCTGTTAAAGAAGGGATGCACTGAGTGTAGATTGATCCAGTTGTTAATGAAGGTAGCAGTCAGTGCAGAATGATCCAGTTATTAATGAACGGGAGGAGTCAGTGTAGATTGATCCAGTTTTTAACTAGAGTACTGTGGGATTCATGTGTCTCAATAGAGCTGGGACCAACATCTTTAAAAAAAATTAGTGATAAACTAACAATGTCTCATTAGAGCTGGGTTTAATATCTATAATTATAAATTAAAGGGATTAACTGCCTGAAGTAAAAAAAAATAAAAGGTTAACTTACACTTTTGATTCATGGATCAACACTAATTGTTAAAATAAGTAAATATAAAAATATATACAAATACATAAAAATATTTATAAAAAAAAGTACCCTTGTGGACTCGTGTAATCAATGTTTGAGGTTCAATTCTTCTGGTCTGAATACATATTTAATTTTTTTTTAAATAAGAAAATAGTTTTAAAACACTTTTTAAATAACAAATTCTACATGAATTCCAAATAACCCAGTGCCACATCGGCATTACGCTGTTTTCATTTTTTTTTTAGCAAAAACCATTTCAGTCCATCCGAGATAACCGAATAAGGGGATGACCATTTGAATTTGAGGGGAGGGGATGTAGGGCGCTGGCAGACTTGATGAAGTCAGAAAATTTATTTACATTTTTGTTTTTTTAAATGGAAAAAACAGCATATTTTGATAATTTGCTTCCCTTTATTAACCACTGAACCAATGTATACCAACTGCTTCCCTTTATTAGCCACTGAGCCAATGTTTACCTGCTTTTTCATGGAATGTTTAAATTCCATGCATGACTTTTTATCCAAAATAAATTTCTATGACTTCTCCATGGATGGTTAAGCTGGTCAAGGGTTTTAAAGAAGAGTCGGTATGCAGTGATTCAGATGTTAATGGAAGTAGACTGAATGGAAGCAGTCGGTGAACAAAGGTCCAGTTTATTGAAGGGGACAGCTGGCGTTAGTTCTGCTAACTTACTAATGAAAAGAAGCAGTCTTTGGCACAAAATCTGCTTATAAATGAAAAGAAACCTTGTTCACCAGCTGTTGTCTTATGCCCTTTGCCTCATTTTCTTCAAGTTAAGTTTTCTTGATCAGGTCTGATCCTCAGTAATTATGTGGATTGGTCACAAGTTGTAAGGACAAGTCATATGGCACGTTCTGAGAAAGTTTTATTAAATTATAATAAGTGATTAAGTAAATTAATTATTAAGTGGTTTAGGAGGAGTTGCGGGACATATTGTTACCGGACGGACAGACGGACGGACTCCCCCATCACTATAAACCTCCGCTTTACAAGGGGGGGGGGGGGTTATAATAAATGGTCGATGAACTTATTTAAAACTAGAAATTGTATCTGTAATACACGGATGCCCTGCCCTAAAATCCATATAAACACAAAACTTAACCAGAGTCGCTCAAGCGTAAAATGTAGGTCATAAAGAACCATTTATGGTATGACTGCTCATTACTACCCAAGGCACATCCACTGATGAAGTTTCGTTGATATACTATGCTTAGTTCCAAAGAAATGAACCTAAACGCATAACTTAACCAGAGTCGCTCAAGCATTAAATGTAGGTCATAATGACCCAATTATTGTATGACTGCTCAGTGCTACCCAAGGCACATCCACTGATGATGTTTCATTGATACACTATGCTTAGTTCCAAAGAAATGAACCTAAATGCAAAACTTAACCACATAGTTCGGATGGATAAGAGTAACTCTATATGCCCCATCCACATTCGTCGGCGGGGCATAAAATCTCTAAAAAATTAGTATTTAATCCAGTTTTGTCTTTATATATTATTTAGATTAATCTGTAATTAATCGTATTAAAGGTTGTGCGATCGTTACGGTAATTATACGATTATGCAAAATAATCTGAGTTATGACAGTAGAATTTTGGAATTGTTTTTACTTTATTTAAAAAAAAAATTTTTTGCAATTGTTTATATGTACTTATTTTTCAAAACAGAAAAGGGAGGTGTTTGTAGGTAAAACTTCATGACTTGCACGTGTATGGTTTAATGAAATGGTTTTATTGCGGGGTCGCCGGCAATGAGAAACTAAATTAATTTGAATTGGGGCAAATTAATTTTGAAAGATTTGAGTACTTCAATTATTGTTTTAACGTACAAATCTATGAAATCAAAAAATATTTCACTTCCATCATAAAAAACGTCGCTTCTCATGACGATGTCATGTTACCTCATCGCACGTAACGTCTAGAATATGAATGCAATTTCATCTTATTTGGTAACCAAGATCCCAAAGACTTTCGACATGCTTTTCGGTGATAATCAGTTTTTGGATGTCCAATCTTTTTCAAAGAAGAGAATCAGTTGGTGTTTTTATCACCATTTATCGATGACAAAAATCAGTCATTGGGAGTTCGGCTCTAGGTTTTAGTGAAGTAAAAGCCTCTGGAGCCCTTTTCACAAAATGTATTAAGAGTAAAAACACTCGTAAGTTATACTAGAATCTGTACGACTTAAGAGTAAGATTTCTCTTAAGATTCTTTGTGAAAACTTCTACTGCTGTACTTTAGTTATTAGTAAAGCTGAATAGAAAAGTGGTCGATGCATGAATCCAAACTCGGAAACAATAATTTTAATCCAAACATCCAGGCAGTACTGAAAGCCCAATTGTTCGCAGACTTTTACTGTTTTGAACGTCTGGATGTTGGAGAAATCAAATAATTTTAAAATTTATTTTTTCTGTCATTTTACCTTAATGATAAATTTCTACCTCAATATTAGAAAAGTAAACTGTCACCTCTTCTCTCTTTATTTCTACCCGTCCACATTTATATTTCATCTTGTAAATGAAGGAAGTATGCGAAGAAACAACTCCGAGTGTAATTTTTTTTTTTTTAAGTTGAGGTGATAATTCAGAAAACAATAAACTATGAAAAAATAAGACCAAGGGTGTGTTTCAAGATGGATGTCATGTCGCTGCCGAATTTTTGGGCCTACCTTTCCAATCATATATAGTTACTCAAACAAATTAGAGCTCAATATGGATGGAAAAAATCAATTAACAAAACTTTGATGTAATTTAACAAAGTCCGAACCATTAAAAAACGAGGCCAAAGTCAATTGACAAGTTTTTTCGACTGGTGGGATCCCTGAAATGTGTTTTGACATGTTTACTTCAAAGCGCTTGGTTGGGGAGGGGGATTGCCGGCCTCACCAATACTTGAAAGATAAAGCATATTATATTTTTTTAATATCATTTCAGATCGATTTAAACTATTTCTATGGAAAAAGAAGTTAGAGGTACCAAAACAAAAATCCTGCTGTCTGACATAGACTATTGCTGAACAATGAAAATAACGAAAAGCAAGATGAAATAATGAAAAAAGTATATAATTATTATTCAAATAATGTCAAAGGGGCGACGGGACTAAATGCATACCCGATACCTGATATGCAAAAGGACAAGCCCCTGACGAATATTTGAACTGAACACGTTAATCTATTAGTCAGGGCTATTATGGAATAACAGTTATTGAACCATTAGTGTGGTCAAAGACAGATGCCGTTATTCAACTCATGTAAAAGTTTTGACCAAACATAATATTACATGTATACAGTTTCTCTTATATAAAAATCGTTTACAAAATGCAACCCATGAAAGGGAGGTCAAAGTTGAAAGAAAATGTGTCAAGATAATAAGTCTTTTCGTAAACTTGTTTGCAGAAAAAATAGGGCGAGGGGTCTGCAATTTCAAGTTCCGTCCGGATAATTTCAGGGGAAATGGCCAAATTCTTCCCGAATTGACAAATACTTTTTAGTTATATTGCCTGAATTACATTGTTCTAATAAGTTTAGTCCTTCAATTACAGGCAATATAACATTTGAAAAACAAGACAAGTCAGGGAAAACGGCATGCAGTTCGAACGATGCAATTTAATCCAAACCCATAAGACAAGGAAAAGACAAAGAAAACAAGAACATCACAACATAAAACATCCAAGAACTTAAAGACAACAAAATAAACTAAAATGTGATGAACAAATCGGACTCTACCAAAAACTGGGAGTTGAGGCCTTGTGCCCCGGTAGGGTAAGCGTCCTCTACAACGTTTAAATACGTCATAACCATCAAGATATGGTGTAAAACAGTTTAAACTTTGGTCGGGTTGTTGTCTCTTTGACACATTCCCCGTTTCCATATTCTATTCTAATTACAGATTATTACATTGCTTTCTTCCATATTTGCTCTGGTATTAGCCCGAGACTCCTATCTTAAGCCCGAGGGCTTGCTCGAGGTCCAATATGGGTCGATTGCTGATAAGAGGCCAATATGGAAAATGCCGTTTTATAATCTATTTTCACATATTTTTCATATGGATTTTTTAGGGCAAATATGGGACACCCATTTCCGATCATATCTATGGCACGCCGTTATTATATTTATTCAATTTCGAGATATCTTATTTAGTTAAATAAGATATCTTATAAATTTAACTGGTTATAAAGATATCTTATTAAATATATAAGATATCTCTAAAATTTAATAAGATATCTCTAAAACTTAATAAGATATCTCTATTAATTTATAAGATATCTCTATTAATTTATAAGATATCTTATTAACTATATAAGATATCTTTTATATAGTTAATAATAGATATCTTATTTACTTAATAAGATATCTTATAAACTAATAGAGATATCTTATTAACTTATAGAGATATCTTATTAACTTATGGAGATATCTTATTTACTTTCAAATTACGTAAGTATTATTATTAATATAAAATTAGATATCTTAACACTGCATAAGATATCTTGTTAAACAAATAAGATATCTTGGAATTTGAATAAATATAAAAACGGCGTGCCATACATATCTGCCATGCAAAATCAAACTTATTACTACTAAATATGTGATAAATATAAGAGTGAACGTACTGCTAAACGGATGGATGGATTCTTGATTAACGTCCAGTGGCAATTAAAACATTCATATCAGGACGAGAACGCGTTGATGTGATATGAATATGAACCCTGATTTGTACTAAACCGACACTCTGAGCCGGATTTTTTAAAGTGCTAGCTCACGAAGTAACAGTCCACAGGAAGACATATCACCCCATCTAGACACATTATACTGACTCCGAGCCGACCAGTCTTTGCTCTTACTCCTAGATACCGCGTGCTTGGCGGAGAAGCAGCAAATACCAATTTTAATGTCTGGTTTGACGTTCTTCATTCCTTTGGCATTTCTACAAAGGATGAAGAAATGGACCTTCCTGCTCTTTATTGGATTCCTAAACTACATAAGAATCCGTTTAAACAAAGGTACATTGCTGGGTCAGCTAATTGCTCTACAAAACCTCTTTCAAAGATTTTAACATCCATATTGACATGTGTTAAAGAGGGCCTTCAGAATTACTGTGAAACATCATATTCCACCAGTGGCGTCAATCAGATGTGGATTCTTAAAAACTCCAAAAATTTACTTCAATATCTAAAATCAAAATCTTTGGCTACATGCAACAGCATAAAAACTTTCGACTTCTCTACACTCTACACTACCATACCACATTCTCAATTAAAAGATCGCTTAAAGCAACTAGTTCATCAATGTTTTTTCAAGAAAAATGGGACACGCAGGTATAAATTCCTTGTTCTAGGTAGAGAAAAGTCTTATTTCGTGAAGAACCACTCTGATTCTGACAAAAAGTATTCTGAAGATGAAATTACAAACATGTTAGATTTTCTCATAGACAACATATTCGTTGAATTTGGCGGTCTAATTTTTCAACAAACAATCGGCATTCCAATGGGAACCAACTGTGCTCCTCTCCTCGCCGATCTGTTTCTGTACTCATATGAAGCGGACTTCATTCAAGGGTTACTACGTGAAAACAAAAAGAAACTAGCCCAATCCTTTAATTTCACTTTTCGTTATATAGATGATATGTTGTCGTTAAATAACGACAAATTCCAAGACTTTCTACATCTTATCTACCCCAGTGAGCTTGAAATTAAGGATACTACAGATACACCAAAGTCCGCTTCATATTTGGATTTGTTTCTTGACATAGACTATGAGGGACGTTTGAAGACAAAACTTTATGACAAACGTGATGACTTCAACTTTCCTATTGTTAATTTTCCCTTTTTAAGTAGCAATATACCAGCATCGCCTGCATATGGCGTCTACGTTTCTCAGCTTATCCGATTTTCAAGGGCATGCGTGAGTTACCCTGACTTTCGACAAAGAGGATTACTGCTGTCACAAAAGCTTCTTAACCAGGGTTTTATCAGGGATAAGTTGATGTCATCACTTAAGAAATTTTACGGTCGTCATCATGAATTGATTGACAATTACAGTGTTCCAATATCTAAGATGATTTTGGACCTGTTCCCACTGTCGTAACCTTTCATGTGCCTCCTACGATTTGTGACTTCCACCGGGTTGACTTTGTTGAACTTCACGACGGGTGCCGTATACGGAGCAGGAAGTGCTTACCCTTCCGGAGCACCTGGGTTCACTCCTGGTTTTTATAGGAGTTCGTGTTGTTCATTGTTTTTAGTTTTCTGTGTTTATTTGTTGTGCTTGTGGTTGTTCGTTTGTCTTCTCGGGTTTGTCTGTCCAATGGATTACGTTTTATTGATTGCTCCTTAGGTATATTTGTCCTTTTTTTGACCCAGTCGGGGATTGAACCCACGACCGTCCGTACTCGAGCCGAGTATGCTACCACGAGACCACCGAGGCGGTTCTGCGAAACGGACTCATGGACCAAGATTTCTACAGGAAAAGGAAAAAACCGCTTGTCATGTTTACTTTTTATGTTGAGTGCTTGAACATCATGGCAGTCAGATTTGGGGGCTTTATTTTCATAAGGGGAGGGGGTACGGCCCATACGCCCCGCCTTGGATCCGCAATTGTTTCCTGTAATGTACACAGATCTTTGCTTTTTGTGCCTTGGTCTAGGTAATTAGTCCCAAGCTGCTAACGCCCAGTTTTCAACCATGCTCAGGCTTAACTGACAGATCTTTGCTTTTTGTGCCTAGGTTTAGGTAATTAGTCCCAAGCTGCTAACGCCCAGTTTTCAACCATGCTCAGGCTTAACTGACAATTGCTGCAGGTTTCCGCCTATTTTTGTGATTCACCAGTAAACACCCCGACCTCTAATAGATAATCACTTGCACTAAGTAGTGTGAAATACAAATTAAAATAAAAAAAATCGATGTTCCAGCTTTCGACTTGTCTGATTAAACCTACTCAAGTAAGCCTCTACCCTGATTTTTTTTTAATACTAAAATCATTCATTCAAACAAAATATCAACAAATATTTATTTAGTTAAGTTAAACTCATTTACAATGGAAACAATTTTTTTGTTCAAGTTGTTATTTCAATGCAGACAACACTTTATAACATATTCAGTGGAATAAGAACAATGAAGTAAACAATATACAATATAGCCACCATAATAAAAAATATAGTCTGTACAAGGAGCACCAGAATAATTGTTTGTATGCATACTGAAATTCGCATAATTATAAAAGAGACATTTTTGCCATTCTTTTCTAACTTTTTACACTAATCTACCAATACTGAAATTCTATCGTTCAGCATGTTTTGATTTTACGAATGAAGTATTGCTTGTTAACTTGTACATAACAAATATTTTGATTAAAACTCTATACATCGCTGTTATGCGTGTATATCATTCAGTTATGGTTCTATAAACAAATATTCAACCATTAGGTATATCGGTACGGTAATTCTGTAGCCATTTCTGGATAAAACATAGATCCCTGATTTAAAATAAACTCTTAGACCATTGGCTTAATTCAATAAACAATTAAACAATATTACTACCAGTATATTTAACTCCTGAGTGGTAAAATATACATATTGCTAGTACTCTATTTGAGTTTGCATCTTGTGTTGAAAATCGTAATGCTCCTGCAGCAATACAGGACTATTAAATATCTCCCCACATGTGTTACAAGTGTATGACTTGTTGCTGATCTGAGATTCACTATGAGTCTGACGAAAATGTTGTTTTAAAATTGTAAGAAGTCTAAATCTTTTCCGACACAACAAGCATAAATATGGTCTTGTCAAATTTGTCTTATCTTTTCTGTAATGAACAGAAAAAGTTGGAATGATAGAGTCTGATATGTTTGCATCTTGATCATCCCCAACTTCCTCCTCGACCTCTTGTTTTATTGGTTTGGGGTCATTCCACAACTTTGATATAACGTCCTGTAGCTTATTATTTGGCTTTCGTAATGTCGCCATGTTTGGCTGTATGATAGGACGGATAGGTTCGGGTAGCATAGAATGTCCAGGTTTTTCTATTTTGGGCACAATTTTGTTCTGTAACTGTTGGAGGAATGCCGTATTAAAACGTGCTGTGTCTGGAACTGGTTCTGGGTTGCACCCTGTTAAATGATTTTTTGTATGTTTAACTAGCACGTCCACGTTATTGGTTCTAAAGAAACAAAGAGCACAAGCGAAAGGACGAGAAGCAAAATCGTCAAAATTCGAAACTAATTTAGCATATCTTCCAATTTGTGGTGGTTGAGTTGTAACGCCTTCCTCCATTGGGCGTTGTATTGGTAGTGTCTTCTTTCGTTTAGATGGATTTGAAATACAATCAAAACTCAATTTTGTGTCAGATGTACCGTTCATTGGAACAGCCTGGTAATTTGCTAGTCCAGACTGTGAAGATTTGCCAAAATCTCGTTTAAAAGACATTCTTAAAGGTGGTTTATTAAATGTTTTCACTGCTTCTAGAGTAACACCTTTTTCAGTTGCAATTTTGTTCGTAATGCTTTGGTTATATTCAGGATGATTATCACGAATGTGTCTTTGCATATGGCCGTATGTTATAAATGGCATTCTGCAAACATGGCATATATGGCATTCAAGATCGTGTTTCTTCACATGGCGGTCATATGTGCTCTTGTAGTTGGTAGCATATGCGCAGAATGGACACTGATGACGCATATGTTTAAAATCTACCCGTTCAGGAGTATTATTAGGTAAAACCGTTTCGTACGTATTAGCTATAGGTTCACAATTTTCCATTTCTTGAATCGACATGTCCAGCGCCAAATCATAGTCATCATCGTATTCTAAAAATGCACTTTCATCCTCTTTAATTTTCATTTTATGAATGTTCTTCAGATGATAATCCAGGACGAGCTTTCGACCAAAAGATTTATTACAGAACTGACATTTGTATTTCGCCATAGCTTCTCCTTCTCTTGATTCGCTTAATGTCCCGTTTAGAACAGCCTTATTTGGATTTTTTTCTAATGATTCAATTAATTTGTTTTCTAGAGATGTTTCCTCGTGAGCGTCACCATTTGTGGTAACTGCTGCTGGCGTAGAGGTCATTTGATCTATATTCCCATTCATGTCATGATGCTGTTTATCAGTCTTGCAACCATCTTGGGTAGTGTCGGTATGATCCTGATCATCTCTCTGGACAGTCTGGTAGTTCTCTTCGTCGCTTTCAACAACTGGTTCTGTTTCCCCATTTTGTTTGGTGGTATGATCGCCATCTTGATTTGTAGAAATTTCTCCGTCGTTCATGTTATGAATTGATCTTTTATGATGAACAAGACTCCCTGATGACATGAAAGGACGATTACACAAAGTACAAGTGAACTTTGCAATATAATGCTTTCGAACATGTCGAGTTAGCTCGGAGCTCTGCATTGTGCCGAATGTACATAACTTGCAATTGAATTTTGACTTTTTCTCTTGTTTTGTTGCTACATAACTATCTGCGTGTTCTCTTCTTTTATGAAATTCTACATTTCCAACAGTTTTAAACGGCATATTGCATATATCGCAATTGTAACCTGCTACAGCATGTTTTCTTACATGGCGATTCAGGTCAGATTTGTAACGTGTTTTGTAAGCACACATAGCACACTTGTACCTTTTCGGAAGATGTGCTTTTTTGCCTATAGGCCTAGCTGTTCCCGGGTATGTGAGATTTAAATTTGAATCATCCTCATAACAACTGTCCCCATTATGTTCTGTTTTCAGCGTCATATTCATTTTGGAGAAACTGCTTTCATTGAATGACGCATAGCTGTAAATACTGTCACCAAGCATCAACGGCGGAGTGTTTTTAGACAAATGATACGATGATGGGACACGTGGTGCCGCTTTATCTGTCATTAATGATGGTGTTGATGTATTGAAATTTCTATCTGGTGGTGACATATGGGCTTTAAATTCCCCTGGAAACGACGGCGATGAAGATTTTCTTATATTATCGACATCTGTCGGATGAACGAGGTGGTAACCAGATCCCGAAAAGTCGGACGACGACTTACTGTATGGTCTTGCAGTGTTTCTGTCGAAGTCATGAGACGTCCTGTATTCGTTCGATACACTATTTTCGAAAGGAGACGAACTCTGACGAGAAAATTCATCTTCAAATTTCATACTTTCTGAAGGACCAACACATGGACTTCGTGGTTCTACTTTAATGCATACTCCGTTGATTGTCTCTGGATAGTCACCATCCATTCCTGAAAAAAAGCAGTAAATCGTGAAAACGAAAGGATATATATAAGAAAGTCATGCCAGATAGTGGGTGGTGGGTGCTGAGGGGTTAGCTGCATTTAATATCCCATTTTTTCCTCAAGAGCTTTAGCTTATGCTTACAAAATTTTATTTCCAAATACCCCCATATTTTCCCATAGTTTTCAAGACTTTATTTATTCAAGAAGACATTATTTGTTTTTAAATTAGGCATCTTAATTTCTGTTCGTATTTATTCTTTGTCCCGGCTTAAACTCTTGACTGATGATCTAGTGCAAGACGAGATACCAATCTATCCTCCTCATTGTACGAGACGAGTAAATCCTATGAAATAAGGAACAAGAGTGGACACACTAAATGTCTCGACTGAGTATGCACACAGAATAATGATTATCTGATACCAATCTAATTAAACATCGATCTCTCATCGCTCCCGTTTTCTGATATGTCGCGTGGGAGATCTAACGAAACCCGCTTTGAGGTCACATGTGAGTGACCTCGTAGGTGTATCCTCTTCGACCAATGAAATTGCGGCTTCGGCGATCTTGGAAGTTGATCGTGTGGTAAAGGGATGTAACTCATTTTATTAACGAAGAAATCGTCAGTCCCCAGAATTCATTCGGATCTTCTTTAACGATTAGATCTAAAGGAAAACTTTTTTGATTGGCTTATTGATAGGAAGTCAACTCATTTGCATATCGTTATAAATTCATAAGTTCCTGTTCACTCACATGTGACCTCAAAGCGGGTTTCGTTAGATCTCCCACGCGACATATCAGAAAACGGGAGCGATGAGAGATCGGTTTTTAATTAGATTGATCTGATACCCAAGTCAAAGGAAAATGCGATAAAAGAAACAGTGATGTTGAGGCGATAATTTGTCTGAAAAATCTCATGCATGTCATTCAAGCCTTAAACTTTGTCCAAGGCGACCTGACAGGTCTCTGGTATGTACCCACCAAATACTATCTATAGACAAAAAATGGTGGGTCTATATAGTACATTTATAACATTTGTTGAGAAATGGACTTATTTGTAAATAAGGGACAAGAGTCACTCAAGCCTAAAATTGAGGTCAATTTGGATAAAGGTATTACACCTACTGAAAAATGGTCATTAATCATGGAAATGTGACTCAAGTCTGGAATTCAAGTCAAGGTTTCAGACAGCCATATACCAACCAAGCACTATCTATAGCCCAAATATGGTTGGACCATGTATTGCAGTTGCTGAGAAATGAATATATCCCAAACGTGAAACAAGTCAGCCAAGCATGAAATAGAGGTCAAAGGTAAGGTGTCAGGTGTTAAAGTGGTATATACCCACTAAGAACTTCTGTCAACCAAATACTGATGTATTTGTAGTACGGTTGCTGAGAAATAGAATAAATCATAGAAATGTATATTAAGTCACTCAAGCATGTGATTCGGGTCAAGTTCAGCTGACAGGTGTTAGACTGGTATGTATCCACTAAGAACTATCTACAGACCATATCTAATGGGCCTAGGTAATACAATTGCTGATAATGGACTTAATCTAAAAAAAGTAACACAAGTCACTGAAGCATAATATTGAAGTCAAGCTCCAGAGACGGGTGTCAGACTGGCATGTACCCACTAAGAACTATCTATTGACCAGATATGGTTGGCTTAGGTATAACAGTTGCTAAGAAATGGACTTAATCGCCAAAATGTGACAGGTCACTAACCCATGAAATTGAGGTCAAGGTCAAAAGGCTGGTGTCATACCGACATGTACCTGTACCCACACATATGGTGGGTCTAGGTATTAAAGTTGCTAAGAAATGGACTACTCTCTTCCAGAGACAGGTGTCAGACTAGCTGGCATGTACCCACCAATAACTATCAATAGACCAAACACGGTGGGTCTAGGTATTACAGCTGCCGAAAAATAGACTTAATCAAGAAACTTGGATGAAAGTCACTACCCATGAAATTGACTTAATCACGAAAATATGACGCGTCACTCAAGCATGAAATTGAGGTCAAGGTCAAGAGACAGGCGTCAGACTGACATGTACCCACCAACAACTATCTATTGACCAAATATGGTGGGTCTAGGTATTCTAGTTGCTGAGAAATGGACGTAACCACGAAACGGACGCACATTTTACATTTATAAAGTCAGTGAACCATGAACATGAGGTCAGGGTCACAAGACAAGTACACTGCGGCAAACCTTATACGATAAGCTATCTGTGGACCATAAATCTTAATTGTAGGTATTATATGTACAAAGTAATTAAAGTTTTAAAAAGGTTTGCGCCGCCGTCGCCGCCGGAAAGGCGAGACAAAAATGAAGGATTGAAAAAAAAATCTGCGGTAACATCAGAATAAGAATCTTTATTCATCCTGTGAGATCAAAGGATAATCATGCTATGGCAAGCCGTTTCACTATTTATTCTAACTTTAAGATATCTAATAAACTTTATAAGATATCTCATAAACTATGTGAGATATCGTATAAACTATATAAGATATCTTATAAAATATATGAGATGTCTTATAAAGTATATAAGATATCTTGCATAAGAAATATTTATAAGGTATCTTCTAAAGTTTATAAGATATTTTATACACCTTTATGATATATCTTATATAGTTTATAAGGTATCTTATAAATTATATGACATATCTTATAAAGTTTATAAGATATCTTATAAAAACTGGATTATATAAGATATCTTATATCTAGATATGAAACAGAAATGTTGGCAGCAATAAAAATCCTTTTTAAATAATTTTTTTTTCGGCTGTTTTTACATGTACCGTACAGTAAAAAAAAACATTCCATTTAAAAATTTTAAATCAAATTTATTTGAAAAAAAGAATATAGAGTTAAATTATCAAATTTTCGAATTCGCGTCGAAATTTCATAAAAATCTGCAATATAGCGCATTTGGGTACTGTACCACTTGTCAATATTATTAGCTATTATTTTTCAAAGTAAATAAGCGTATAAAATGTACAACAAGATATATAGCTTCGCGTAAACTACCTCCAACAATTCGTTTATCAAGTCCCAGTTTATTAGCCATGTTAGTTGATTTTACTAAACAAAATATGCAAACTTTTTAGAGACCGTCCGTTTAATGTTTTATATACTACCAAGTTTTAATCCATTTGGCCAAGAATTTTTTTTCTGAACTGATTTAACGATAATTAACCATGATAACGAAGCATTGTTGATTCTGATAGTTCAGTTTATTTTGGCCAAGATATTTCAGAAATGAATGTTTTTAACGTTCAATTAGTTAAGACACTATAAATGGTTATGGTCGCCATGTATATAAGTAAGATCATGAGAAAATTTAAACGGAAAAAAATTGAAATTCTATCAGTCAGAAAAGAGAAATTCCCACAGCAATGATAGCATTATCCTCACAAGTCAAGGGTCCTGTGTCTTGGTGTGGCCGAGGGACTACCGCATTAGGACTCAGAACCCCGACTTGTGAGGATGGGATAGTAAGGACAAGGATACAATTTCAGACTTCAGGGAAACCGTTCAAGAGATACCTTGTATCAAGTTTCACTATATTCGACCAAACGCTTTTAGAGGCTAAAGATTTTAATCATAGTTTGACCAAACATAAATACAGAATTCTTTACAGCAGCCACAATATTCGGTTGTCCCACCAAAACAAAACTTGCAAGAATTACGAAGGACAGATGCTTCATGCAGAATTTCAGCTTTTTTTCGTGAATCTCAAAATATGACACGACATTTTTTTCTGGTGGTAACTAAAGCTGAAATTCCTCTTTAGGTGAGCAAAACGAAATTTGTGCCGAAGAGTCCTCACGGCCAATAATAATTTGTTCAAAACTCAATTAAAACGGGGGGGGGGGGTGCATATTATGAAAACCAAAAGTCTCATCACGCATCCTAGCTAAACAGTAATGAAACTGTATGCACAGAGCTAAAACAGATATACAAAACATTGTACTTTGTTTACTTTTCGTATAAAATCCATTTATCTATTTGCTTTTCTGCCCTTTTTAGAAATGATGACGCTCTATGGTGCAAGTAATCCTGACTATAATTAAGCTTTTGCCTGATCTAAGAGGGTTCTTGGATGGGATGATCAATTTCGATCACTTAAGCATTAAATTCATTATCAAAGGTATACGTCATTTACCCTGCACTTTAACCATAGAATTAACTGCAGGTATGCGCACGGTGGTATACTGGGTATCGTTTTTATCGAATTTAAATTTGCATACTGATTTTAGTTATATTTTTTTATACTAACAGTCTTCGCTGTTCTCCGAGGTTTGTCAGTTGTTTCGATTTTCCCGTCCTTAGAATGCTCACCTTTTGTATTTCTTGACTTTACTCATGTAAAAATGTCCGGTCTAAAACCAGATAAAAAATATGAGGAACTGATACAATATGTAGACATTTAAGTATGCCCTCAAAATATGTTTTGGTTTAAATGATCACTTCAAAATCCAATTTAGCTAAAAGCTTAATTGGTTATGTACATATACAAGTAATTTGATTGAGACATCAGGAACAGCCTACGATGACAACTTGTCATCCAATAGATGAAATAAATCATAATGTCGGAAGTTATTTTGTTATATCATAAAAATGATAATTTATAAACAGCCTGTGGTTACGTGTATGTTTTTTTATGCACTTACGACTTAGACCTGTCAATTAAGCCAGTTTTAAGAAGCACTGCTTGCATGTATTGATTTAGCTCTGGGGCAAACAATATAACAAACATTTCTCCTATTTCATAATCAGACTTTAATCTGTTGAGTAATATTCAGACTACTTGTCATACCTGATTACTAGCTAAACATAATGTCGAAACATTGTTTAATATTTATAGGTCGTAAAAATGATTTTTTTCTGTTTAGAAAAAAAATCGGATTTGCTTTCGTTAATTCACAATGTTCTTATGAAATGCTTATGGTTTTTTTTCACCTACTACCAAACTTGATGAATAGACAAACAAAACTAATTGTCCGTAAAAAAAACAATCTAAGTCAACACATAAAATGTCACGATGACATGTATTTGCAATAAAAACCGCTCTGTAAATCGTTTTAACTTTTGCCACTTTTTTCTTTATAAAATCATATTTCACACCACAATTAATAATTTTCTAAACATATGAACTATATCGGCCTAAAGCAGCATTAAAACATCATAACTGCATTTATAGTATTTATGTACGATTTAGTTGTTGACACTAAGTGTTAAAAGTTATTAATGACCTCTGACGAATCAATACAAACGACCTCTTAGCCAAAAATAAAATATAAGCAGCTTACACAAATTCAAAAGGCGAGGTCGTGACGCATCTAGATACGTCTGCTTATAATCAACTTTACAGCAGACGCACCATATGCTTTTACGCGCCATATCGCATTACTTTATCAGTGCACGCTATAAACTTTTTATCTAAAGTAACATTCTGAATATATATCTTATCCTGTATAATGTGTAGTCAATAATATGGCTATGGAATATACCGTGGGAATATACACAAAAAGCTTAAATATACACACAACTCTCCAAGCACATTGATCTTTATACAATATTGTAATAAATCGACCTTAATATACACTTTGTACAATACAATAAATTGTGAGCAGACTTTTAATATATACTTTACCTATTACCTTTGTACTGCAAAAGGCTTTCTTTATTCAATATTTGTTTAAAAACTTCTTTAAAAGCTGAAACTTATAAAGTTTGGAGAAATATTAAGTATACGATAAAGTATCCTACCTGATAAGTAACTTCTGCTGACCGACTTTTTCAGACGTTAATAGTGTTTGCTCTGTTCTTACTTTATCCACCTATATCGTCCTAAGTAGACTGAGTGTGTACAAGTATTAGCTTGGCATTATATCAAATCATGCTGTTGTACTGCGCACAGTCAGTTGATTGGCCCCAAGGCAACACGCGGAAACCTAGTCGTCTGCTTGTGAATAAAATGATATTGATGGATGGCTTATAGTCTTACTTAGAATCAGCTAATATTGCTTTGTATAAGCTAGCAAATCGATTATTCTACTCTACAAAAGAGTGTCTTGAATAAGATATCGAGGATATTGGCAAAAATCAGTCGTCAGCTTGCTGCTTTGAGATGTACTTATAAAGTTTCTTAATACTGTTTATGAGTTTTCGTCAAATTGAACAGGCTTTCTTTAGACTTTGATTGATTTTTACAACTGCGGTTGAAACATTTGGAGTTTTATGATGAATTTTCTCTTTATTTTTAACGATTCCTTACTTTATAGTGATCCTTGCTTGTGGCAATGACGAATATTTTTAATTCACTGTACATGCGTTTAATAGGAAGTTTACGTGACTAAACGTTTTATATAATTTCTTCGATATGTTGTATTTTCGTTCATTTTATACACTCCTTTTACCGAAATTAATTTCTTTTAAACATTTGCTTTGTTGATGGTATTATAATTCAGATAATGTTACGTAGAATGCTTTCATTTCTAGTATTTTTTTTTAATTTTTCAAATAAATTTTTAGTTTGTAATTCTAGTGTCAATCACTAAGGTCAGGTAAAAAAGTGTGTTTTAACTCCAGCCTGACAGAAACCGTTGAATTATATAAATGACATAAAGATAAATAAAAACAGATACTTCGTGATATCATACGCATAGGAACCGACAGGTGCTTGACCATGTCCAAGATACGGCTATCACAAATCTTGTCACACTCTCCAATATGAAGTATGAAAGTCCTTTATTGTTAAAAGTTTGTATTTTATTGTGTGACTTTAAAATTCGGTATCACGAAATAAAAAATTGTTAGGAACATATTGTCATGCACTATATAATAAGAACAAAGAAAATTTCCAAGTTTTCCGAAGGCTATAGAGTACATATACATTCTACCCAAATATTTTTAAACAGCCAATGACATCTTTCGAATTAAACGATATAAAAATAATGACAATTGTATTACGGAAATCAGACCGTCCGTTTCCCCCAAAATAATTCGTCCTGCACGATGAGACTAATATTTCAGTTATGTCATTTTTTTTTGAGAGAGGACTTGCAGTACTATAGCATAATTAGTAAACCATACCTCACCAGATTTTCTTTATCATATTTATTATAAAATTGTGAGTTTCACCTTTCTTTCGCCTAGTTCAATAATTTTCGTAATGACACTTTTCCCTGAATCTGCTTCTGCATTTAACAAAATACCGTATGAAATTTACTTTGTGGAAATAATGGAATCAGTTTTTGGATTAAAAAAAACAACATCATATATCTTAAGTTGTTTTTATACAAAATAAATGGGCATTTCAATGCCGACATTTTCTATAGTTCAACCCAATCACATTTTTATGTGCTTGTCCCAAGGAAAGGACCCTCTGTCAGTGGACCTAAAAAATGTTTTGTGTTGTTTTTTTTAAGTTTTGGTGGAAAGTTCTCTTGGGAAAATGCTGAATCCTATATACGAGGGTCCAGCTCTTGTTGTATATTACAGTGACCACCTTTCGTGTTTTTTTATTGTCTCGTCGCGGACACCACCCCCTTATCATTTTCTTTTCGTGGAAAATATTTGACGATCTAGTTAGGATGTGTCTGATAAATTCGATAATTCCACGTTTTCCCAATTCTCTCTAAGCAGCCGGGAATATATATGTAGACAGATAATTATCTCTATATGTAAGTAACGTTAGTATATTGTGATATTTTGAATACGATTGTACTTCAAATATTAGTAATATTGCAACTTTTCGCCGTGATATTTCTGGATGAAAACTGAAAAAATTCTAATCTAAAAAGGGGAAAATGTAACTATACAGGGAGAGGCTTAATATACGTTTTACATATTATTTAAAATGTAAAATTTTATAAATTTATCATTTGTTTGGTTACAGCAACTAACATTAGAAATTAAACTTTTGCTTCGTTTGTAATTGAAAGAATATGGGGTATGCGTCAACAGACAACGCCTGACTGACATTACAATAGGTTAATAACATCAGGAAGTGGTCGTGTGGCCTTCAAGGATAGTATTGTTTTTGGTATCCCCAACAGAATACCAAAGAGTTAATCTGGAGAGTCAATAAGATGATGTGTAAAACTGGAAATTTAACTGAAGATATTAAATCTCATCTGTGAAGTACTAGTCAATAAAACCATGAGAATAAAGGAATTGTATATATATTAGCTAGTGTATTAAACTGAATGTAAATAAAAAAAGGTATGCTTCAATGAGTCAACATTCCATAGAACTGCTTATGCTTTCAAAGGTTCGACGTTTCAATGTACTCAACAAGGATTAAAAGTCCCTTCCCCATAGACAAGCACTAAAGGGTCACCCATAATTGTCAACATTTTTTAAGAGTTTCCAAAACGCACGCTAGGGAGAGGGGTTTCAAATTCAACATTTTTAGTATACGCTTTACGGTATAACTGTCATTTCCGCTGAAAATGTTCTGAGCAGTATGTAAGTAGACAAAAAAACGGAAAATATCTTGAGCATGGAAACATATGACTCATGCTCATCGTTACATCAATTTTCAAGAGATGTAACGATGTCTGTAGATTCTCTTTCCGGGTGAGCGGTGGTACCTATCCACAGCAACAACGTTAACAAATGTTAATGTACACGTTTTGAGGGGAATTGGGGTTTCCAAAAAGAGTTCTCTTTGTAAACTTGCGAAAAATGTTGACAATTATGGATGACCCTAAACGGTCCCGGGGCCCGGGGAAAATGGTGTAAAAGTTCAACAAAGATAACCCCATATCCACTGAAACACTGAATTCTATCCAATAAACATAACAATAAGTAGACAAGAGGCAGCGAATGGATCATCTAGATCTGTAATACTTTAAGTAGCCTTATGAACATTTGACTTCAAATACGAAATATTAGGACGAAAGGTGAGGTTTTACATGGTTGTATTAAACTGAGGTTCTGCCCAAGCTGAAGCGAATGACATATGTGGTAGATATTTTGGTCCTTCTCAAATTGAGTACCACATGTCAAAATACTTCTTTGTTTCATTGATTGCTATGTTTTATACTCGTAACTGAAACCTAAAGCAATAATAAAGGAATATATTAGGACCTTTGCTATATTTGTTCCGGGAGAACAGGACTGAGATTTCCTCTAATGCTATAGAGAGAAGTTTCTGAAGATTCAGGTTGCACTTCGGTGTCGGGATTCTATAACTATAGATCACAAAAAATTCTATACTCGGCTATATAGTGACAGATGTATAGGCCAGGTATTTCTTGGAAGGTAAGCCTTTGCATCAAGTTCCGAGTAGAAAGGAAAATCCATACTAGCAGTGTAGTTAGTATACTTTAAAATTAGTATTGACCTCCCTGGGAGTGTCTGGGGTCACACAAAGCTTTACTGCTTCATGATATACAATCAGGTAATGAAAATGTATTTCTCATCTAGATTACGGTGTTCTGAAAATAATTGAAACATCCTTTTTTCTTGGAAATCACTTCTGTAACCTGATACCTTCTCGTGCAACTATCAGTCAATGTAAAGAAGGTAGGGCATTTGTCCCAAATTAGCGAGAAACTTTCTAGATTTTGAAACTATTGAATACTTAACAATATATTTACATTCTTGGAAAGATAGGAATGAATTATCGCAATATTTAGGTAACACGTTCTGAATTACGGAAACGACACAGCGCAATTGTTTGGAGTGTTATAGTACTTCCGGGCAGAAGAAGCTGAGATGGCGTAACGAATATTATGCATGATTATTTTGTGCTTTTAGTAAGGTTTGAAAGGTCCAGTCCAACTTGCTGAATGTAAAATAAAAAGTAATTAATACCACCGTTTATTCTAATAATAATCTTTTATCGCTATACGATTCTTAAAGTCAATATTTCCAACAGAACTCGAAGGATGGAGGAAAACTAAAATTCTAATATGACGTCCTTCAAACTCTTTTACTTTGAACTTTGAGTTCAGATATTTGGTGAAGTTCTCATATTTTTCATATTAGCTTTCATACATTTGTAATGCATGGTGGTATTGTACTTATTTGACCAATTTTGTCCCTTTATAATAATATTCAAAATATTTTGCATTCTACCCATGGTACAAGAGACAAAATAAAAGGAAGGGACTCCTAGCAAGTCTAGGACCACCATGACCTATTTAAATGTGGGAGACTGCCAATCCTAAAATTTTAGCGCCAGCCCTTAAATGATTCAGAACCAAGCGTCATTTTTGACAATAGTGAATTTTGGTTCAGAAAGTATACAGAACAGGGCGAGGAACATAAAATTTGTGTTTGTAAGCTTTACAAATGCACATGTGATAATATCAGTATTATGCCTGACAGAGTTTGATAAAATCTAGGATGGCCAAAAGATAATTGTAATCTATAATGTGCTTTATTTTCCCTTAGAAATACACTAGGATGATGCATCAGTAGGAGAAAGAAGTTTTTATTTGATAAGGATCCCAAACTTTGATAGGAGTAGAAATCCTTGCAGACAGATATGAACAGTTGTAAAATAATTTGTATTTCAAGGTTATGATCATTATGGAAAAATCACGATGTATGGCATAAATTTATGTAAATTCACTATTTAAGACCATTACATGTATGGCATTAAAGGAAATTGCAACATGGGGTTCTTATAACAATTTACATTCAGCAAAGATTTACATTACATCTGACAAGGAAGTAAAACTTTTACTTTGGCAAGGAGAGCAGTTGACAGAGGAATAAGAAAGCATCAGATGGCAGAATACTTATGGAAATATGTCATCTTAGTGCTTATTGAACATTTTTATGGGCCACATTGAATTTTAATAAATATAAGTGTTTGATGGGATTTTTTTTCTTTCATTCAACTTTGTCCATCTTCATGTTAAGAAGAAATGAGTGCCATTCAATGGGAAGTTAATTCCAATTTTTCTTTATCCAGGTTTAATTCTCTGATGATCCCTGTAATTATTTTTGTCAGTACTCAGTTGTCCTTTATAATATTCTCCATCAGTCAAAGTCACCAACTAACTGCATAAATTGCAGTATTATGTATTGAACAGTCAAAATTTTCAATGATTTTCAAAGGCATCATGGGTAAGGGATGAAAGACAGTTATGTAGAATGGCTTTTGAATTGACTTTACACATTTATAAATTGGTTATATTTTGCAGGAAGAAGTGATGGAAAGGAATAAGAGTTGTAATAATTGACATGTTATGTGTCCAATACAAGCAAAATGGTAACACACGTAAAATTACAGTACTACAAACAAAATTACTGTCTTGTTTGTATGACAGGCTTACTTGGTTGTCGATGGCACCGCTACAAACAGTCAACACGAGACAGTCGGAAGGTCAGTAAATTAAATATAATCATATTATTTAAAATATGTTGTGCAGAGGTCGTGCTGGCATTTAGAAACTTGTCGCCAAAAAAATCGCCAAAGCATTTTTGTTGCCAGTTTCAAAATTTGTTCGCCAAGTCACCCTCTCCCTTTTTTGCATACATGATTGTTCTTTTATTCATTACTATTTGATATAGCATGACTTGAAAAGTATTTTTGATGAAATAAAGTTTTAATTACAGTTAACTTTCATCTGAAGTGACCTTTATTTTGATGGCAAAGCCAAATAAAACATCGATTGTTCTACATGTGTTTGTTGATGTTAAAACCGAAAGTGTCATCACAATCTTTGCAGATAGGAAATTTTATGAAATAATGCTTCTAAACACCTGTTAAAGGTGTTAAAAAGCATGCATATTTATTTTCATGACTAATAGAATTATCTAATAAAAATTTTGATAAAATAAATACATTGTATTACTTTAGTGTATAAATTGAATTGTTCTCAGAGGGTGGTCAATCAATTGAGCAGTCAAGTGTAAAAGATCTCAGTTACAGGTGCGAGTTATTGATTATGTGTTTGTTTACTGTTGAAACACCTGCTGTGTTTATTAGGCTGATGTAAACTGTTCAATTATCACAGATAATTATATAAAACTTACAAATGATGTTTCTTAGTCATCATTTTAAAATGTTTCACTTTTTAAAAATTCTGTCGCCAGAAATATTGCCAACTATAAAATTCTGTTGCCAGATTGAATAAAAAATCATATTTTGCAACATTGGCGAAGCCCATCGCAGCCCCTGCTTGTATGCTTGGCTCATTATACCCCCCCCCCCCAACAAAGTTGGGGGGGGGGTATATAGGAATCTGTCTGCCCGAACAAACTTCCACATCTTTTGTCATATTTCATCCAAACTTGGTATTAGCTTAGATAATGAAAAGTAAACTCTGCTATATCAAGTATTTGTTGTCCATCAATTTTTGAGAGTTCTGCCCATTTTGACTTAGAAATTGTGAGAGAATTCAACATGCATTTTGTTACTTTAAGATCCATATATGTACAAATGTAGATATGTGCCCATATTTGTAGATGTGTGCATGCTGAGAATGCCCTAATCCACTAATTTTTCCTAGAGTTATACCCAGTTGAACTTCAGAGATTTTGAGACATTCAATTCAATTCACAACTCGTACGTTATTCAAGAGCTTGTGACATATACATTGACTTCCTGGACAGAGCCCGGCTCCTGACAGAAAAGTTGCTCAGACAGGGGAATGTTACTCCTAAGCTGAAGTCATCCTTATTAAAGTTTTATGGGCGTCATCATGACTTGGTTGACAGGTATGAAAAAACCGTTTCCCAAATGAAAATGAACCTGTTCCATTGATATTATCCCTTCCTTATACCGGATTTGACATGGGCAGCATGGCGGGTGTCCTGCAGGAAGCAGACTGCTTACTCTTCTGGAGCACCTGAGTCTACCCCCGGTTTTGTGGTGGGGTCCATGTTGTTCATACGTTTTTAGTTTTTAATTGTAGTGCGTGCATTGTTTTGGTCTTGTCTTCGTTGTTTTCTGGAGTTTGTCAGTTGTTACGAGTTTTCTCTCCTTCGAATATCACTTTGGTATTTCTTGACTTTACTTAATCAAAACATGCACCATGCATTTTTTGTCGAGCCTGCGACTTTAGTCACAGAAAGCTCGACATAGGGATGGTGATCTGGCGGCGGCGACGTTAACTCACTTCTTAAAAGCTTTATATTTTAGAAGGTGGAAGACCTGGATGCTTTATACTTTGTATATAGATGCCTTGTTGCAACGCTTATTGAAATAAAAACGCTTATTGAAATAAATATTTCAATAACCGGTGACTTTCAACGCTTATTGAAATATTTATTTCATTAAGCGTTGAATTGCAACGCTTATTGAAATATTGTTTCATTAAACGGCGCAATTGCAACCATTAATGAAATAATTATTTCATTAAGCGTTGGCTTCGCTGTTTCTCGGAAAACTGGACGTACATTTCCAACGCTTATTGAAATAACTTTAGTTACTGTTGGTTGGCTGGAGCATACAATGTAGTGGGGTTTAACTCCACTTTCGATATTTTTCAACTATTTCGTGAATACCAATTTTATTAGTTTTGGAAGCCTGACTAATGAACTGCCAATCTGATAAATTAGAAATAAAAGCTATGAATTGTGTGCACACCTTTTGCAAATACATAAAGCCGGGAATTAACTCTCACCTTACATATGATAAGCTACATAGTGTACCAGATCAACTATATAATTCAATCGACCTGTTTTAAATAGTTAGTCTTCATCTTAAATAAAGTAAAGAACAGTGCTACAACCAGTTTAGTAAGAAAAATTATTGTCTGAGACAAGAGACCTGTAGTTGAGAGTTTCGCGAACTTATTTGCAATCTTGGGTAGCGGCATTGTTCCAGACAAGGGACCTGCAATTGGCAGCAGCGCGAACTTATTTGCAACCTTGAGTAGCGTCGTTCTAAAGCCAGACAATAAGTAGGCCTGGTTTTCTGCATATTGATATCTTTTAAAATATCAGCCGCGAGCCGTAATGTGAAGCATTTTGAGCGAGTGAGCGAAGCGAACGAGCAAAAATAATTCATATTACGTCGAGCGGTGATATTTTACAATATCTATGCGCAGAAAAAGCTAGATAATATATTTATCACGTTTGAAACTACGTTTTCGTCGATTTTTATTCGGCGGTAGACCTGATAACTAAACCGGAAGGTTGCATCAAAGTTATCAACGTTGGGTCAAAACATTCTGATGTCGGCGATAAGTTCGGGGCATCTCATATCAACGTCGAGTCAAATGTCTTTAACGTCATAGATGATCTGTGCTGCCCATAATTTAAGTCTTAGTGTACTGCTGAGCACGTAGATATAGACATAGAAATACGCGATAAACAATTTATATAGTAACTTGATGTAAATTATTATTGCCCTTTGATTGAAGACAATTTTGTTTCTTTTTATGACATAAGTACATTTAATCGCAAATATGTGTATCTTTTTATATCCTTATGCGAAAATGTTTTATTACATGAGATAGATTATCGGTCGAGCTGTCAGTACCCCAAAGTTAACCTGGGAGTATATCCGAATGCACCCAAATGAATGATAGATTTTGGCGCGAAATATTGGACTCGACCATTTCTTATTTTTTTAATACAGTAAAACCTTGTTATATATAAACTACAAAAATTTAGTCCGAGAGAAATTTGTCATGATAAAGCGGTTTGACAATATATCGAGGGCACAAATATATTTATAATGAAATGAAAAGGAAAAAAGCGGTGGCGATAAGTACGGTAGTGAATAAAAAGAAGGTGATTTTAACCATGTTTTTACTGTACTTTGTACATTCGAGTTTTGCGTCATTCTTTCGAAGAAATACAGTGGAGCTGCGTAAGTAAATTTTTATTTATCGGTTATTTATATGGCTAAATTACAATGATCATTGTATCGGACAGTTCTACAATGCACTGAATGTTTATAAAAGTGTACAGACAAGAAATATCAACACAAATAGACACAAACTCCTCCAAAAGAGGAAGCGAAATCATGTGATTCGGTAGGGTAATCATTCCTGTTCTTTGATATCGTTATAAACAGATGTACTCCTATTAACACTGGCTCTTGCGCGAACATATAAGTTTCAATTTTGGCAGGATTTGAAAATATAAAATAGAAATATTGAGGGGACGTGAAATATCCTAGAAAAACATGGAAACGCAACAGGAAACAATACAATGACAATTGGAACATTGAACTAATTCTAAAAATCTGGAAGAAAAATCAGGTGCTTCGGAAGAGTTAACAATTCCTGCCTAGCAAAACTAAAATGACTTCGACACTATAAACGTCAGACCAGTTCAGGTAATTTGCCTTTAATTTAAATTTACTGTTCAAACACTGAATATCTTGTCATTTTTAAATTATCAATGCATATCTCTCTAAATTTGTGGGGCATTTTATTTGAATGTATACTGATTTTGTTCCAAATCTTGTTACTTACGACGAATAAAACATTATATAGTGCTTTCTGATCATTTTCATAACATTTAATGGATTGCATCGTTTGATACACACAAAACTGCAACAAGGAAAGAAGAACCACATCAGTTAAAGACATATGTACTAAAAATTATAACTGACTAGTTAGAAAGATAGTTGATAGAGTAGGTTATTGTCCGATGCTATCTTTTGACAATAAATGTCGGTGAACATTATAATTGTTAGCGCCAATTTTAATACAAAATACACATTTCTATATGCCCTTCATTGACGAATATATTATTATATACCGTTGTCTGTCCGCCCGACCTTTTGTCCACCTGTCCATCCGTCAACAGTTCCCGTGTCCTGCAACAACTTGTTTCTTTTAAATTTATACATATTGTTACAGACCACACAATGTTTTGTTTTGTCAGTTTTGCCTGCGATCGTTCGAAAAGTTGTTGAATTTGATTTTTGAAAACGAAACCGAAAATTGCTGAAAGGGGTTCTAAGATTTACAACTGTCGATCCGTATTCCAGGATTACCTCCCCCGCCACCCAAATAAGAATTAGGATGTACAAATTGAACTGCTTTGCCTCATTAAAGCATTGTTGCAGTTCAGATTTCACTTTTCTGATGAGGTTTCTATTAAGTCTTGTCCACTCGTTGTCAATCCTTCTACACCCCTTGCAGACATGCATGTTTTTGTAGAATTCCGCAAAGCTCTTGTTCATTTGACACTTTGTACATTTCTTGTTTGGATCCACTTTGCTGGGTCCTCCACTTGTGTTGTCCAGCCGTTTGGTTCTCTCCACTTTGGTTGGAAGTATTTTCCTTTTCATTTCTGGTTTTGTAAACATGCACAACCATAAATGCTTAAAACTCGACAAACCAAAATAGACCAAAGTGCTTTGGGGCTCACAAAAAAAACAACATTCCCGGCCATTTAATTTTGTGATATCAACTTCAACATACAGAAATGGAACAGGCTATGGCTCCTAAATGCAATAACAAACTGATATGAGTTTAAGTAAAATCAATTCAGGAATTTCAGAGGAGCTGCGAAATGCAGATATTACGGTCGAAGGAACAAACGCACTGATAAAAAATCGCAAATCGGCGGGTGAAATTAGGAAGAGTAAGTATGTCCTACCTTACTTTCGACAGAAACCCTTCATATTGTTCCCTGTGTGATGTCACGTTCCATATATTCAACAACAAAAAATAGCACATGAAGGATGTGCAAGACAAACATTCTGCTAATCGTTAAATCAATTAATCAATAAATTGTTTTTGCCTTTGTATAAGAGGGAGGCTGAAATCGACGCCTGGACAATGTAGTTGGTGTCATCTGCCCAGTACGCTTCACTGTAGTCGTCATTTCTGCTTTCTAATGATTACATCTCGAGTGGTCGTGGATACGACTCTCGGTCCGATAAGACCATAGACCTAATTGGTAGTTGTTGCATATCCGCTAATCACAAAGCATTAGGGAGATATATCAATGACCCGAATAATCAGAAGAATGTGTCCGAGTCGGGTGACTGGATTAATTGCGAACAGTTACTTCAGGTATGTTAGCACTATAACACTAAAAACTCCAAAGTCATGTTGTTTTCAGCGCTGGTGAGTGAAATGGTCATTTCATAAAAATGTAGAACTTAAAAGGAGATATTAGGTAATATCTTGTAATCTTAAAAAAATATTCTCAAATTATTTCATTAAGCGTTATGACATACAGATGCAACGCTTAATGAAATAAATTTGTGATACTTCATTAAGCGTTGCATTTCAACGCTTAATGAAATAAATATTTCAATAAGCGTTGAAAGTCACCGGTTATTGAAATATTTATTTCATTAAGCGTTTTTATTTCAATAATCGTTGCAACAATGCCTTATATTACTAAGTTTCCGTCTGTCATATGTACATTGTCCTTGACCTCATTTTCATGGTTCAGTGACTACTTAATAAAAAAGTTAAGATTTTTTGTAATGTTAATTTCTCTCTTATTATGAGTAATAGGAAAACTATATATGGTATGTGCGTACCTTACAAGGTCCTCATCCGAGTCAGACAGTTTTCAATTGACCTCGAGCCAATTTCAAGGATCAGTGAACAAGGTTAAGTTTTGGTGTTCAAGTCCATATCTCAGACACTATAAGCAATAGGTCTAGTATATTTGGTGTATGGAAGGATTGTAAGGTGTACATGTCCAACTGGTAGGTGTCATCTGACCTTGACCTCATTTTCATGGTTCAGTGGTTATAGTTAAGTTTTTTTGTTTTGGCCTGTTTTTCGAATACTGTATGCAATAGGTCTACTATATTTGGTGTATGGAAGGATTGTAAGGTGTTAATGTCCAACTGGCAGGTGTCATCTGACCTTGACTTAATTTTCATGGTTCAGTGGTTATAGTTAAGTTTTTGTGTTTTGGCCTGTTTTTCGAATACTGTATGCATTATGTCTGACAGCATTTACTTTCATTAGAAATACACAACAGGCGAGACATTTTTGTGTGTCAACTCTTGTTTATCCAAACTCCTCAATTGTTAGGGAGGGGGTATAACTTAGTGAGTGTGCTCGCAATTCTAGTTTTACTTGTGTATCTACAGGACTTTGTGCTGATTTATGGACACTTTTATTGGGACATTAGAGCATTGTTTTTGTAATTAAATTAAACCTATACCTTATTACCCAACATTAGTTTTAAGGTGAAGAAGAGGCATTGGTGGCCAAGTGGTCATTACAACTAATGCTCACTTCACTGTAAACAGGTGGTAAGTTTGAAACCAACAGTGCACATTGCAAGGTTTGTTGATTCTAGCCTTAAATGACAAGTATTACCAGTTTTCTGGCTGAATTCAATGGTCTTTCAAGCTACTCCAGTTTCTTCTAGTCCACCAATGAAAAGTTGCCATGTCTTGCTCGTTTTTGTGGAAGTTGCATAAAAATCCCACTAAACAAACAAACTTAAGGCAAAAGAAATAGCAGAAATACACCAATTAGAATTAAGTAATACATGTACAAACAGATATAAAAACAACACAAAATATTGGAAGTAAGGTTTGATATAACTAATTCATAGCATAGCCTTATCACAAAACTACAGCATGGAAATACTTGTGAAAATCTTTCATGAAATCAAGCTTTTAACTGGATTTTCCAATAGAAAAATCTGGTTATTACCTAGGTAATGTTAGTGTGTGGTAGGTGGCTCCAAACAGTGATGACAGGAAAACTGTGTGCTGTGATTTTTCTTTTTCCTTTTTTAAAAATGTTCATGTGTATAAAAAATGCCCCTCCCATTTGCACCTTACTGGAGATTTTGTCCATATCTCTCTTCTAAATTAGGTCTGCATCCTCATAGCCTCATCCTCACCTGCCATTGTATGTCTGTGTATTAATTTATTTCGCATCTTAGTGTTTCATCAGAGGAACCATTGTTGTGTGAGAAAAGAATAACATAAGCTGGTTATGAGTAATTAAACAAGATCGTGTGAGTTTCCCTTTAGTTTCAGACAAAATATTAATTGTCTGTTGTTATACTCATGTGAATAATTTAGAATTCTCTTAAAAATAGAACCAAGCTGTCACACATGTACACAGATTTTAAAGTCAATTTAATGCAATTTTTGTTTTACAGAGAGATTTGATTGTATTTACATTGTTACTGATAACATTCCTGTTTGTGGATTTCCTGCTATACTATGTACTAATATCCAAGAATGATGAAGATTCCTTAAATTGGTAATAAAGAAATAAGATATGTATTTGGCCTTCTAGTGTAGAAGTTTGAGATATTTACTGGTAGTAGTTAATTTAATTATGTTTTTGCATAAAACACATGTCGATAATAAAAACTGAAACACCACAATGTAATGAAATGAATTACTGGTATGTCAGTGATTGTTAAGGTAAAACACACCCTTTTATACATGTATATCTAGTGTAGTAACAAACAATGAATCCACCTGTATAAACATGTCATTTACAACTGAAACATAATAAGTTATGTCATAAAAATGGAATTTAGTGTGACTTAAAGGAAAGATCTGGATTACAAACCTCTGCCAGGCCTTTTAAGATTGACGATTAATCAATAATATTTCATCAAAGAAGTTTGAATACCAGAAAAGATGTATAGAAAAATATAAAAAAAAATTCCTACTGTTGAGTACAACATTGTCTGCATTACAAAATTGCATTGTAAATTTTTACAAGTATCTGTATATGAAAATCATAGCTTCTATAGATTACAAAGAGGAATAATTACACTCTACCTGAATCTATGGCTTATAAAAAGTTCATTGGAATTTCTGATGCAAATAATTAATATGTTAACATGCAGTTCAAATTTTTTTTCCATATTTGGTATTAAAATGCATGCATTTAGTAAGTCAAAAAGTTGATTTTGTTGTGGGATCAAAATGATCTGGCCACCACCTAGTATTAATCAGCTAATATTTATATCAGAATTTTTACCTGATTCATTATTGCTTAAAGGTGATTTAGAACCAGTGTGTCTGAAACAGTTAGATGTACTTGAAGACCAATTGGTGGCCTTGGGCTGTTTTTTGCTTTCCGGTCAGGTTGTTGTCTCTTTGACACACACCCCGTTTCCATTCTCTATTCTATTTGTATAATCTGTAACTCCCAGAGTTTTAATCCACATTATTCAAACTTTGCAAATTTAATCATACTTGTTGGCAATGTGCACCACCTATTTTGAAAAAAAATCCATTTGTACGTCATACATGCGCTGTTCAGTATCTAGTTTGTGTATTAAATCTGAAACTGATAGGTTTAGATCAACGTTATTCAAAATCTCCATATTGATAACTTATTGAAGATGTTGCTCATATTTTTGATGAATTTGCTTAAAATTTGTATTGGTATTTCATTTATTCAACTTACTGTTTGTCTTATATAAACCACAAAATACTTTTTTTGTGAAAATCTCTGGAATGTCTGTAAAATATCAACAAAACTAATGTTTCTGTCAGAACTACAATGTAATTCTTGCCTTTTCCAGTGCTAAGGTGACACAAATGAAAGCAGATTTTCTCTTCTCTGCATTTAATTCATTTATTTCGCAGTATTGTTTCTTTATTATTATTTGAAGATTGATCAGATTCATATTGAAGTTGTGCATCTCCTAATATGGAAAAAATTCTTATCTATGTTTTGTGTAATAGCATTCTGTGAAGGAGATCTAGTCGGTGTAATTAGAAACTCATTTTGTTTGTCATTTACATTATTGAAACTTTGCATAATGTCTTGAGATATATTGAAGATAATTAAATGTCTGGTGAATAGAATGGATAAACATGACCTGGACATTTCTTAGCTTTATAAAATTGTTGTTTTGTAGCATTCTTACTTGATCAGATTTTTTATGATATTTTAAACTGATATTTCAGGTACATGTTTTCTGAATTAAAGAAATGGATCTCAACTTATACAATCCTGGTGGCTGTATTTGTTACACTGTTTTGTTATTTGTTTTTGTTAATGGTATGTATCGAATATTATACTTGTAGTACTTTTAAGTTTGTTTATCCTAAAACATCAAAAATAATGTTCAAATTTCTGGTGCGTAACCAGTGTTTTCTAAATGTTTTTGAAAGGTTTGTTGCTTTGAATGGTGAATTTCTTTTACTACTCAAGTAATTGCAAGTATCTACAAAAAAAAAAAATGCAGAAATGTTGTCTAGAAAATTGCTTTAAAAATGTTACATATTATCTTTAGATCCCATAGAAATTATATCGCATGTTTGGATTATGGCTCCTAATTATCCCAAATTATTTTTGAAGGTCTTCTATTAATGATTAATGGTTTAAAGTGTTTTATATGCCATATGAATGAAGACATTAGTGGAATTAATTGTCATTTGCATCACATGTATAGCTGTATAGCTGTAAATATACCCCAAAAAAATCTGTTTGTTGTATATATGTAAAAAGAAAAGAAAAAAATATGTGAAAATGTCAGTTAGAAAAATCTAACAAAAGAGTAGAACCAGCTCTTCAGAAAATGAAAGGAAAAAAAGCAATTGAAAGTCTTTCCTATTGATATGAATAAGGGTATATTTTATATATCAAATTAAACAGGATATAGATTGAATATAAATGTATATTTCAGATTTTATCTTTGTGCCATGTGATTAACGGCCATCAGCTGTATACACATCCAGTCCATATTGTATTTATTGTGTTTTGTTTATGTGTGTGTGTAGTTTTAACTATAACAGTAGATGAATTATGGAGAACCCAGTGGAGTGTTGTTTGGTTGTCATTAAAGGTATTCAATTGTCTTTTGTAATACATGTAAAATTGGTCTTAAAAACTCATTTCTGGTTTGTTCAATTTCACTCTTAAACTTAACAAAGTTGAAGTAAGTTTGCTTTTCCTATCTGGACTATACAATTGGAATTGTATTGAGGTATTAAGAATGTTCTATTTATTTCTCAGTTGGTACATATGTTCACTATCCAGGCTAGTTGCCAACCTTACCATATTCCCCTGCCAATTTCAGATATGGATATAGGCAAAGATTTAATTATACTGTAATAAATTTAAAAACTTGTCAAGTCGTTGCTTATTGAGTGGTTTTAAAGTTCATTCTTCATATCAAAATGTCATTTTGAGAAAAAAAAATTGTTTGTATAAAAATCATTATTTTATTATCTTCATTCAGATCATTGTTTAAGCCAGAATCTTTAGGATCTTTTGATTTCTGGTGAAAATGAGTACAAAACAATTTTTTGGAAGAAGTCATATTTTAGAATAGACAATGGAAACGGGGAATGTGTCAAAGAGACATCAACCCGACCAAAGAGCAGAAAACAGCCGTGTATATATATAAATACTTATAGTATAACTTATCACTGAAATCAAATACCAGAAATAAACAACGTGTGACCTAACTTCTGCAGTAAATCACGAGTGTGCACAGCGCACGAGTTATTTACAGGTGTAGTTTGGTCACAAGTTGTTCATTTCTTGTATTTCAATTTAGCAATTAGTTATACTTTTTATTACATTGTACAGAATCTAGCATTCTAGCAGAAATAAATTGAAATAAAAAATAAAAAGAACTATGTCCTTTGATATCTCTCAGCGACAATTGTGATGTCACTTCCTAGAGTGTAATACCGGCTTTTCTTTTCACATGTGATTTACCGGATTTTCTTTCACTCGGATACTAAGGTAAATACAATGTAATAAACAGGTTTTTCCACGGTTTCAAGGATTATGTTCTGGATTATGATACCAAGGGATTAACAAGTTGTATTTTCTGTGAAGGGAAATAACTTGCTTGAATTTTACAATTATATTTATGAAACCTAAAATTAGTGATTAAAATTGGTATTAAAAATCTATCAAGTTCTAATGAGTTTTGATGTAGAAAGATAAAGTAGATAAGAATAACTTTTTTGTATAAATGACTACAAAAAGTAGGTCAGCAAGGTTCATACCCTTTCATTAGTGGAAGTGATATAAGTTTGATTATTGTAAATCAGAAATTAATGCAGGCCTTTGTTAATGTAAGTAGAGGTTATATGAAGTGCAATTTTTATACGACCGCAAAATTTTTGCGGTCGTATATTGGTATGACGTTGTCGTCGTCGTCGTCGGCGTCGTCGTCCGTCGTCTGCGGCGTCATCCGAAGACATTTGGTTTTCGCACTATAACTTTAGTATAAGTTAATAGAAATCTATGAAATTTAAACACAAGGTTTATGACCACAAAAGGAAGGTTGGGATTGTTTTTGGGAGTTTTGGTCCCAACAGTTTAGGAATTAGGGGCTAAAAAAGGGCCAAAATAAGCATTTTTCTTCGTTTTTGCACAATAACTTTAGTATAAGTAAATAGAAATCTATGAAATTTAAACACAAGGTTTATGACCACAAAAGGAAGGTTGGGATTGATTTTTGGAGTTTTGGTCCCAACAGTTTAGGAATTAGGGGCCAAAAGGGTCCAAAATTAAACTTTGTTTGATTTCATCGAAAATTGAACTATTGGGGTTCTTTGATATGCCGAATCTAACCGTGCCTTTAGATTCTTAATTTTTGGTCCCGTTTTCAAATTGGTCTACATTAAGGTCCAAAGGGTCCAAAATTAAACTTAGTTTGATTTTAACAAAAATTGAATTCTTTGGGTTCTTTGATATGCTGAATCTAAACATGTACTTAGTTTTTATACGACCGCAAAATTTTTGCGGTCGTATATTGGTATGACGTTGGCGTCGTCGTCGTCGTTGTCGTCGTCGTCTGCGTCGTCGTCCGTCGTCTGCGGCGTCGTCCGAAGACATTTGGTTTTCGCACTATAACTTTAGTATAAGTTAATAGAAATCTATGAAATTTAAACACAAGGTTTATGACCACAAAAGGAAGGTTGGGATTGATTTTGGGAGTTTTGGTCCCAACAGTTTAAGAATCAGGGGCCAAAAAAGGGCCCAATAAGCATTTTTCTAGGTTTTCGCACAATAACTCTAGTATAAGTAAATAGAAATCTATGAAATTTTAACACAAGGTTTATGACCACAAAAGGAAGGTTGGGATTGTTTTTGGGAGTTTTGGTCCCAACAGTTTAGGAATTAGGGGCTACAAAAGGGCCAAAATAAGCATTTTTCTTGGTTTTTGCACAATAACTTTATTATAAGTAAATAGAAATCTATGAAATTTAAACACAAGGTTTATGACCACAAAAGGAAGGTTGGGATTGATTTTTGGAGTTTTGGTCCCAACAGTTTAGGAATTAGGGGCCAAAAGGGTCCAAAATTAAACTTTGTTTGATTTCATTGAAAATTTAACTATTGGGGTTCTTTGATATGCCGAATCTAACCGTGCATTTAGGATATTAATTTTTGGTCCCGTTTTCAAATTGGTCTACATTAAGGTCCAAAGTGTCCAAAATTAAACTTAGTTTGATTTTAACAAAAATTGAATTCTTTGGGTTCTTTGATATGCTGAATCTAAACATGTACTTAGTTTTTTTATTATGGGCCCAGTTTTCAAGTTGGTCCAAATCGGGGTCCAAAATTAAACTTTGTTTGATTTCATCGAAAATTGACTTATTGGGGTTCTTTGATATGCCGAATCTAACCGTGCATTTAGATTCTTAATTTTTGGTCCCGTTTTCAAATTGGTCTACATTAAGGTCCAAAGTGTCCAAAATTAAACTTAGTTTGATTTTAACAAAAATTGAATTCTTTGGGTTCTTTGATATGCTGAATCTAAACATGTACTTAGTTTTTTTTATTATGGGCCCAGTTTTCAAGTTGGTCCAAATCGGGGTCCAAAATTAAAGCTAAAAAAGGGGTAAATTTTTTTTTTTTGGGGGGGGGGGGGGGGGAATTCTCCACAGCATATTGTATTGCACAAGAAGCAAAAAATTGAATATAAATTCAAATCATATGACCAATTCTAAGTTCTTTATTTCAGTTATTCTGTGTCAGAAACCTATTATGTGTCAAATATTTGAAGAAATTTTCAATTGCACAGTATTGTGCAATAGCAAGAAATTGATATGTGTGCTCTGCTATCAAAACCTTATTATTAACAAATTCCATGACTATGATGTCATTTTCTATTTTAATATGTTATGGTGTATTTAAATGGGCTGTTATGGTTGCAAAGTATAAAGAAATGGGGGGGGGGGGGAGTTGAAAACAAAATTTAGAGGGGGGGGGGGGGTAAATGAGAAATTGGGGAGGGGGTAATTTTTTTCTCATTTCATATTTCATAAATTAAAAAGAAAATTTCAAATTTTTTTAGCAAAAAAAGGGGGGGTTACATTAAATTTTATTGTTTTTTGTTTTTTTTGGGAGGGGGGGTCAATGTGCAACTTCATAGTGTATTGCACAAAAGCTAAAAAAAGGGGTAAATTATTATTTTTTTTTTTTTGGGGGGGGGGGCAATTCTCCACAGCATATTGTATTGCACAAGAAGCAAAAAATTGAATATAAATTCAACTCATATGACCAATTCTAAGTTCTTTGATTTCAGTTATTCTGTGTCAGAAACCTATTATGTGTCAAATATTTGAAGAAATTTTCAATTGCACAGTATTGCGCAATAGCAAGAAATTGATATGTGTGCCCAATTTTAAATTTTAAATTGGTTATTTCTGATTTATATATAAAAACAAATAATACTGATATGGTTTGAATAGGTAAATTAAAAAATTTTAAGTTCTTAGACAACATTCATTCTGTGTCAGAAACCTATGCTGTGTCAAATATTTATTCACAATCCAAATTCAGTATTGTATCAAGCTTGAATGTTGTGTTCATAATTGCCCCAACTATTCAGGGTTCGACATCTGCGGTTGTATCTAGCTGCGCCCAGCGGAGCATTTTATTTGTTTATCTTATCTAAACTGCTTTTAATATGTATATTTAAAATTTGCCATCCATGACTATGATGTCATTTTCTATTTTAATATGTTATGGTGTATTTAAATGGGCTGTTATGGTTGCAAAGTATAAAGAAATGGGGGGGGGGGGGTTGAAAACAAAATTTGGGGGGGGGGGGGGTAAATGAGAAATTGGGGAGGGGGTAATTTTTTCTCATTTCATATTTCATAAATTAAAAAGAAAATTTCAAATTTTTTTTAGCAAAAAAAAGGGGGGGGGGTTACAATAAATTTTATTGTTTTTTGTTTTTTTTTTGGGAGGGGGGTCAATGTGCAACTTCATAGTGTATTGCACAAAAGCTAAAAAAAGGGGTAAATTATTATTTTTTTTTGGGGGGGGGGGCAATTCTCCACAGCATATTGTATTACACAAAAGCAAAAAATTGAATATAAATTCAAATCATATGACCAATTTTAAGTTCTTTGATTTCAGTTATTCTGTGTCAGAAACCTATTATGTGTCAAATATTTGAAGAAATTTTCAATTACACAGTATTGCGCAATAGCAAGAAATTGATATGTGTGCCCAATTTTAAATTTTAAATTGGTTATTTCTGATTTATATATAAAAACAAATAATACTGATATGGTTTGAATAGGTAAATTAAAAATTTTTAAGTTCTTAGACAGCATTCATTCTGTGTCAGAAACCTATGCTGTGTCAAATATTTATTCACAATCCAAATTCAGTATTGTATCAAGCTTGAATGTTGTGTTCATAATTGCCCCAACTATTCAGGGTTCGACATCTGCGGTCGTATCTAGCTGCGCCCAGCGGAGCATTTTATTGTAAATGATGTGAAGTTTTCCGTTTCAGTCAATTGGACTAACTTTCATTAAGAGCAGTTTTTCACTTATTGTATTTATAATGTTGAATTTGCAATTTGTGCAAGCATGAATTATGTTGTTCTAATACAAAGTGTGTTGATATGAATATTTATTTAAATTTATTAAGGAATTATTATTTAGAAACATGTATTTTGTTATGAATTAGATTTTAATTTAGTACTCGACAGTAAAAATGTTTAAATTTGTAGATAACTGGACCTTTTATACAGATAGGAGTAGTTACAATAATGACAGCTTTAACATGGATTATTGCTAAACAATGGCTTACATTATCTACAGGTTGTAAGTACATGCATAATTTTTACATATGGGGTTATATTCTGTGAAATAGCTGTGTAATATTCCTGTCTGGAGTTCTGGATGGTCTTTACAAGTTTCTCTTCAGTTTGTCCATTTCTTTTTAACACTTTTGGCTTCTTTATGATAAACAAAATACTTTTGAAATTTATAAAGAATGTTTAGGCTTATCAGGTGAAGATTTAATATGATTGGTTTTTAGATCACCTGGCCCGAAGGGTCATGAGAGCTATTGTCATCACTTGGTGTCCGTCGTCCACAATTCACATTTTGTTCTTCTCCTCAGAAACCACTGGCCCAATTGGGACAAGAGTTTGGTGGAATGGTCCACTTCAAAATGTGTGTTCGGTGTCCCTGACCTTCGACCAAGATTGCAACCAAGCTAAAAATAGAAAAATGGGGGGTCAAAATTTTAAAATCTTCTCTGAAGCTACTATGCCAATCTCAGCCAAACTTTGCTGAAATGATCCTTGGGTAGTCCCCTTCCAAATGTATGTCTGATGGTCCTGACATCTGACCAAGATGGCCACCAAAGCGGAACTTAGTTTAACATAGGATCCTATGGAAAATTCACATAAAAATCTTGTCTGAAACTACTTGTCCAATTAGAACCAAACTGTGGTGGAATGGTCATAAGGTGGTCCTCTTTCACAAGTGTGTCTGATGGTCCGGACCTCCGACCAAGATGGCTGCCACAGCCGAACTTAGTTACATAGGACCCTATGGGAAATTCGGGTAAAATTGCAACCAAACTTAGCAGAAATGGTCCTTAGATGGTCCTCTTTAAGAATTGTGTCCAATGAACCGGATTATCAACCAAGATGGCCACCACACTCAAACTTAGTTTTACATGGGACCCTATGGGAAAATTCATTAAAAAATCTTCTTGTTCTGAAACCATTTCGCCAATTGGAACCAAACTTAACAGAATTGTGACCGTTGACCCGGAATGTCAACAAAGATGGCTGCCACAGCTGAACTAAGTTTAACATAGGACCCTATGGAAAATTCATTAAAAAATCTTATTGTCCGAAACTACTGAGAGGTTGGAACCAAACTTAGAATTGTGTCCAATGAATCAGACGATCAACCAAGATGACCGCCACAGCCGAACTTAGTTAAACATAGGACCCTATGGGAAATTCATTTAAAAATCTTCTTGTCTGAAACACTGAGCCATTTGGAATCGGACTTGACAGCTATGGTCTGTAGATAGTCCTCTGTCTGAAATATGTCCAATGACCTAGAATGTCAACCAAGATGGCCGCCACAGCCAAACTTAGTTTTACATGGGGCCCTTTGGGAAAATTCATTAAAAAATCTTCTTGTCTGAAACCATTTGGCCAATAAGAACAAGACTTGGCAGCAGTGGTCCTTAGATTGTCCTCCTTCAGAATGTGTCAGATGACCTGGACTGTCAACCGAGATGGCTGCCACAGCCGAACATAGTTTAACATTGGACCCTATGGAAAATTCATTAAAAAATCTTATTGTCCAAAACTACTGAGAGGTTAGAACCAAACTTAGCAGCAATGGTCCTTAGATGGTCCTCTTTCAGAAATGTGTCTGTTAACCAAAACTATCAACCAAGATGGCCACCACAACCGAATGTTGAACCCTGTGGGAACTGGTTGCTATATGTAATAGGCAATGCAGGTGAGCGGTGGTTTATATTTCAGTTTTGTCTTGATTTTCAGAAACATAATAAATTTGATTGTAGCAATGTTATATTTCATATAAAACATAAAAGTTATTTCCAGTCTTCATTTTGAACTTGTGTAAGATCCTAATAAACTTTTCGACTTTGGAATATAAAAATAGGTCGACACAACTGATGTTTTGAATAAACAATCTTGAATTTGCTTGGAATTAATGGGTAAAAATTCGAGTCCAGTCAGTTGTTTGACATTTGACATACAATATGAACTTATAGGTAAGCTATTTTACTACTGTAAGCTTTTTATTGTGCTCTGAAACTGGCAATGAGGCTATTCAAGTTAATTAGAACTTAGTGGGAAAAATATTCCAATGACATTAATTTTGCATGTAAATAATACAATGGGTGATTTTATAACTTTCTAATTTTTACTGAGACATAAGTTGGAGATCTTTCAGTGCAAAATACGAAATTTGAGCCTTGCAATTTTTTTTGTTTAAACTGTGATTCCCAAGTTTTGTGATAGGTTTTCAGATAAATCTTTTTCACCTTGTTCTTATTTAAGATTTATCTGATAGTCTTTGTAAAACTAAGATGGGTTGGCTGACAAATAGAAGTAAGAAAATCTAGACAGTAAAAATATTTTCTGATTCAATATACATATTTGGTCTTTTTTCAGGCTTACAGTTTGTATGGTTGATTGTATATCTAGTTGTTATGGCAGGACTGTATATATCACCACTATTTATAAATTCACCTTGTGTCAAGGTTATTAAAGATATACCGCCAAAGCCAAAGATAATAGCTCATCGAGGAGCTTCTGCTGTAAGTTCATACATATTACTTTGCTGCAAATAACACAGATACAAATTTACATGTGTAAAAAGTTCATGTTTGGATTAACCTGTATAATGTCAGTTGGAGATTGTAACACTGTAACAGTTTTAGGTTTTTGGGCACCAGAAAATTAAATGATGTTGAAGACGAGGTTCAATGGAGTTCCTATATTTCATAAAAAAACCTAATATTTGATCAAATCAAAAATGTTGCTGTCCAAATCTAAAGGAAAGGACTTCCAGCTAGATATCTATTAAAGACTTTTTTTATGTAAAAGGTCGTTTGTCTAACTACTTATTTGAGTTTGAGAGTTCAAATCCAGTTTGTGGATGGATGTGTTTGTCACTCCTATCTTTGTTAACAAGAATTGCCAGTTTTCCTGCCATAGCAATAATTCATTTGTTCTCTGTGGGTTCTCTCATCAGTAGTACAGAAGGTAGAAAACCAACCACAATAATAAACTTAACATGGTGTAGAATGCCAAAATAACAGAAAAGTGTTAAACCAGAAACTATTTATGGACACAGCTAATGTCAAATCATAAATTAAAACTATATTCGCCCTTCGTAACAGACCATATGATAGGGACAAAACCATCAGAAAAGAAAGGGAAGAATCCAATTTAAAGATTAACTTCTGGATGGCAAAATTCAAGGTTTTCCACTTGGTTTTTTCCATTTTATGTTTATTCCAGGACATTTCCCGGATGGTAGCACTCAAAATAAAATTCTAGGGTTTTCCCCCGGAAGCATCGGAACCTTGTAAATAAAGTTCTTGAAACGGTAACAAAATACTTGAAACTGCATTCATTTATATGTACTTATTTCATTATTACAGTTGGCACCAGAAAATACTCTAATATCTTTCCAAACTGCTTTGGATTATAATGTATATGGTGTTGAATGTGATGTACGGTTAAGGTAAGGCTTCTGGTACAGCATCTATGTTTTTCTTTTGGCTGGGAAAACCATCTCTGCCATAAGATCTTCATTAAGCTCTTATGTGTCCTTTTTTGCTTGGGATATTGATGATGTTAATAATAAATTTTTAATTACCATATTGGAGATAAATAAATACTTTCTTCACATAATTTGGTTGTCTGTCATTGAGCCAACACTGCTTGTTGATATAGAAATACTTATTTAAGAAACGATTTTTGTTCTGCAGTTTAATATTCCTATAACAGAAAGATGAAATCAGTAAATTACAGTTTAATATGTCAGATCGATGAAATGAAGATTTTTGCATTATTCTATGCAAATATTATAATTTTGTTATTTAAACTTCTTAAGATAGAGTTTCAAGTGCCTCTTTTCTGTATAAAGGATCAAATACTGATTGTCTGATTCAAATTGTATGATTGTTTTATGAAGGAAGAATTTGGTTTTGCTCCTTTCTGTACCAGTACTGACAAAAATTTTAAATATATTTTTCAGTAATGATGGTGTGCCATTTGTTTGTCATGATAATACATTCCGTAGAACTACAAATATTGCCGACGTCTTTCCTAATCTGGTGGATAATTCCGTAACGGATTTAAACATATCAGAAATTAAACAGTTAAATGCTGGATCCTGGTTTATGAAGGTAAGGTAATCATTTAAGGTATCCGGACCATAAATGACCACGTGATTATTCAAAAGTTCCCGGATGTTCCATACAAAGCAATTGAAATGACCTCGGTAATTATCAGCAAACTTCGGAAATGCCAATATAACTAACTTATTTTTACAGACTCTGCATATAAGCAACAAAATGTGTTTCAACTTGAGTAAATTTATTTTCAAAATTCCTGCTTTAAATTTTTTGGTTCAGCCATTCACGGTCAAAAAGAGATACAATTTTCGATCATGATCTATTATGGTCCGGATACCTTAAGGTTAGAGTTTAAAACTTGACTTGTATTAACTAAGTGAAGGAAATGTATATTAAAATATAAAATTATAAATCTTCCTTAAAAAATTTCAATTTTGCAAACTATTCACAAATCATTGTCGCATAGAATTTGATTGAAATATCAAATTGGGATTTCCAAATATTATTTAGACATTACCTTCAAAAGTTTGGCAAATAACCCAAAGAAAGGAACATGGCTTTTATTGTTGGTCTTCATCTGAAAGTCATAGTGAAACCTAACACCCTGAGAAAAGTTTATTTCCAAGAATCAGAAAAATGAATTCTCACATAAATTTTTTAATTTAGAGTAAACATTTTGACAAAACCAAGATGACAGTACAGTAAGGTCAATGTTGCAACCAAAAAAAGAAAACAAATTGTTGTCTGACATTGTTGCACTGTTTCAAAATAAGCTAATTATGACTAAGACATAAAAATATGTTTACCTGACAAATATCTGACCATATCTAGTTACGAAACTACTATAAAAGTAACCATATGTTAAATATGTAAAAAAGATGGTAGTAGGAGCTGTCTTGATTTAACAATAAAGTATAGACTTTTGCTACATATTGAAGGCCTTATTGGTTCTTTAACATGAAGAACAGAAATAAGAGTGTTGTTCATTTGCTTGATCTCCTGACAAATACATGGTTGTATCTACACTATACTGCTTTCTTACCTGTTAAAGCATTCTCATTTTATCAGTGATGCTTTTTGAATTGAAATATGTAGTATTTGGAAAGATTTCTGCTGAAGTCCTGTGCTTGTGTATACAACCATTTTTCAAAGCTGTGTATTACATAGATAAAAATGCATGAAATGTAATTATAAGAATAGATGCATGTTTTTTTTCCAGTTTTTTTAATAAATTTAATAAAATATATTCTGTTTGATTTCAGAGGGATCCATTTGGAACAGTTGGTGATTTGTCTGAAGAAGATGAAAAGTTGTATAATAATCAAAGCATTCCAACGTTTTACGAGGTTTTGTCGCTAGTCAATAGAACAAATGTAATACTAATGGTAGATCTTCGTGGTACTCCAGAATCCAATCCATATCATAACACTACATATGACATATATTTTGATTTGATACAAAAGGTTGGAATTCCAAAAAATAGGGTAGGTAGATTTTAATCCAAAGCTTTTACAGATATTTAGAGAAAACATGTGTAAAGTCAAACCTGCCTTGACAGGCACCTCCATAAAACGGGCACCTGCTTATAACGGCCACAACCTAGTCCCCCGAATATATTTTCCTATATATTTGCCCTCTATAGAGCGGGCAGTGATTTTTCATAAAAAATTACGAATAAAACCTGTTCAAATTTAGTAACATATTTGTCATTCAGAAATCTCAGACTTTTACCGTATTGATTGTTAAATATAGAATAAAATCGAAAGGTTTATCTAAATAATGTTGTATGTTTGATTAATGATAAGGTGAGTGAAGAATAATTTAGTTAATTTTAAACTTACAATCAATAAAAATGTCAAAGTAAAATAAAAAAATCGCCATTGTTGTAAAAAAATATTAGGCTATTAAGATTTGTTTTAAACGAAGAAGGAAAATAATTGTGAGGGTACAGAAATTATCAAGAACTCGTTAATGAAGAAAGGTCATTCAAAGATGAAGGTTATTTCTAATTACTCCCTTTGAAGTAGAAGATCAAAGCACAGTTGCTGCATTTGTAAATTTAATCCTTAATGTTGAACAAAAACAATCTTGACCATTAAAAGGCAATCATGATTTTGTTTTTTCATAAAAAATTTATAGCTAAAAAAATATTTTCCTTTCATGAGAGAAATCAGGTTATATATTAAAAACCTTTGTTGTTAAATAACTTTTGGGCAAATATGTAAAATGTACAGTATACACAAGATCGACAAATTATGGTTTATAACATTTTTATTGTAACAAAGACTGTAACTGCACTGAAAAGTCACATATATCATATCTATACTCTGTCTGAAAACATACATACATACATGTATATGTAAAATGTTACACCCATATGCAAAAGATTTTGTGTCATATTTCTGTGAACCTCTATATAAAGGGCACTTGCTCTTGTCCCATGACTTTCCTTTATACACAGGTTTGACTGTATTGTTATCTCACCTGTCCCAAAGGGCCATGTGTGCTTTTGTCATCACTTGGCATCCGTCTTCTGTCCGTCTGTAACATTTTACTTTTACATTTTGATCTTCTCCTCTAAAACCCCTTATCCAAATGAACTGAAACTTGGTATGATGCATCTATGGAAGGACCTTTATAAACTTTACATATTTTGTCACAGTTGGCCGCCATAATGAATTATTATTTCTGATTGGTCAAAAATTATCTCCTCAGAAACCGTAAAGCCAAATGAACTGTTACTTGGTATGAATCATCTGTGGAAGATTTTTTATAAAGTTTGCATATTTCGTCCGTCGAACAAATAATATGGCAGCCATGATGAATTCTTTTTTCTGATTGGACAAATTTTAAAAATCTTCTCTGAAAGGATATAGCTAAATGAACTGAAACTTGGTATGAAGCGTCTATGGTAGGACCTTTATAAAGTTTGCATATTACGTCTTGGTCGGAAGCTTAAAAGGCCGGCATGATGAATTCTTATTTCTGATTGGTCGAAATTTCAAAATATTTTTTTCTGAAACCATAAAGCCAAATGAACTTTAACTTGGTATGAAGCATCTGTGGAAGGACCTTTATTAAGTTTGCATATTTCATCTCAGTCAAAAAGCTTTATGGCAGCCATGATGAATTCTTATTTTTGATTGGTCAAAATTTCAAAAATCTTCTCCTCTAAAAAAATTACATATCCAAATAAACTGTAACTTGGTGTGAAGCATCTGTGGAAGGTCCATTATAATTTTCACTTGAAATAAAATCGATTGTGGGACTGTCAGGTGAGCTATACTGGCTCAAATCTCTTGAGCCTATTGTATTAATACAGCAGGATATGTATATCTTGAGTTGGAATTGTAAAATTGAGAAACCTTTTTAGCTCACCTGGCCCAAAGGTATCATAAGACAATTCATCATCTCCTCTGAAACCACTGGGCCAAATTGAACCAAACTTTGCAGGAATGGTGTACTGAAGGGTGTCTATAAACTTCCTGAATTTAATTCTGATCGGATGAAAAATATGGCCACCAGAGGCAATTTTTTATTCAGATGAGTCAAATTTTCAAATTTCTTCTCTAAAACTACTATGCAGAGTCCTGTTGATTTGAGTGGCAAAACATGGTGGCTGTAATGGCAAATATATTTGCATTGAAACCTATGGGAAATCAGAGTTTCGTCGTCTCTTCTGAAACTACAGGGAATGAGTGTACGGAAGGACCTTTATAAAACTTTCTCATTTCAGTCTGATAGGTTAAGCCTTGATATACAAACAAAATTAAGTATGCAGTAGGTTATCCACTTCATTATCCAGGTGAGCGATTCAAGCTCGCTTGAGCCTATAGTTCATTTTTCTTCAATTGTTTTTTTTTTTTTTTTTATATCAAAATAAAATTTAAATTAAATAATTGTATTAGTTCAAGTATGAAAACAATTCTCATGTACAAGTATACTTACTACATGTAATAAAATCAAAATTTTATGGGGGGCCTCGGTGGCCGAGTGGTCTAGGCAGTTCATCATGACTACTACTAATCACTAGCCTGTCAACGCTGCGGTTGTGAATTCGAATCTCACCTGTGGCGGTGTGTATTCAACTCCGATCTTAATTGACAAGGATTGCCAATTTTCCTACCGAAGGTCGGTGGTTCTCTCCGGGTACTCCGGCTTCCTCCACCAATAAAAAAATGGCCAAAATGTGCTGAAAATTGCGTTAAACCCCAACTAAACAAACAAACAAAATTTTATGAATAGATTCATCAGTACCAGCAAATGTGTCTTGAAAGAGGGCACAATTCATCCAGAATACAGTTGATAATTAATATGTTGACACTTTTGCATCTGACCAAACCAGCGCTATTACATTGTACTTATGTAACTAATTTTACATAATTCTATAAACTTGTCCTCACTGATTCTTTCACTTGACCTAGTTGATTATAAAATTTTTCTACTCTAGATACTATAGTTTCAAATTTTAAAATACTTGGCCAACCTTCCATGTGAAATTTTTAAAATTTCTTGAGTGATTAATGTGTATACATGTATTAACAAGGCGATCTTTTTTTTAAAAAAATCATGTAGAAATCTGTTATAGATTTATTACATGTACATGATTTATGTTGAGATTTGATTATAATTATGTGATATATTTCAGATTTGGATAACAGGTGACAACAGAGACTACAATGTTACCAGTTTAGCATTTGTACCTAAAGACCACCCAGTAGAATATATACTCAGCAATAATTTTACTCATGTTAACTTTGCTCCTCATGAATTATCAGAGTCTGAAATCAAGTAGGTGTTAAATTTGTAATATATGTTTTATTTTCATGCCTTTTTCGAGCTTTAATTTCACACTATTCATAGAAATTTTAACTGTAAGACTTGTCTAGTGTGTAGTTTTTATGCCCTGCCTATGGTAGAAGAGGGGCATTATGTTTTTTTTGGTCCCTGTGTCCACCCGTGCATCTGTCCCGAATCAGGTTGGTAAACTTAGTTTAGGTTGAAGTTATAGTCACATCATATGAAACAGTACACATGTTCCTTATAATGTGGTCTTTCTAATTTGCTTGCCAAATTAGTATTTTAATCCCATTTTCATGGTTCACTGAACATAGAAATATGAAAGTGGAAACAGTACATTCTCAGGTTGAAGTTTTGGTGAAGGTAGTTTAGGGTGAAGTTGTAGTCACATCAACTTGAAACTTAGTACACATGTTCCTAATTATGTGGTCTTTCTAATTTGCTTGCCAAATTATGGTTTTCATCCCATTTTCATGTTTCACTGAACATAACATGATAGTGTGGAAATAGTTCATTCTCAGGTGAAGGTAGTATAGGATAAAGTTGTAGTCACATCAACATTTAGTACATATGTTCATTATTATGTGATCTAACTCAGTTGCATGTCAAATTGGAGTTTTGACCCCAATTTCATGGTTCGATGAACATAGAGAATAATAGTGCAGCGGGGCATCATATCCTGTGGACACATATTCTTGTTGATAATGATTACAGTTTAAGCAGAAACTTTATGACCTTGACCTATATTTTGACATTAAGTGACTTTCATAAAAGTTTTTCTTGTGGCCCATTTGTTGTTAACTACAGATGTAAATGTTTATTATTAGCCTTAGAATTCAGCTAGTTAAAATAATCATTTTTTTTTTCATGGGTTGTCATTAAGTGTTTGCATATCGGTTTCTTTCTTGCAAACCTGAATGACCTTGAAAGTTCATATAAAGTGCATTCTCTTTCAAATGTGTCCCAGATGAGTATTTAGATTTTTTTACAGATTCAAGGTCCTCAGGGTTTAGGGAACATATCCAAAATTTCAGCACTATGTTAAGGTGTCTGGATCATGATCCAAGTGCAATGTCAGTCTTCCAACTGTAGAAATTTTAGTCCAAATTAATTTTCATAAACTTTGCATACAAACTTCAAAATATGTTTCAACTTGAGGAAGATACATGTATATCTTCTCAATTATTTGCTGTAAACTCTTGGTTCAATTCTTTGCTGTAAACTCTTGGTTCCATTCTATGCTGTAAACTCTTGGTTCAATTCTATGCTGTAAACTCTTGGTTCCATTCTTTGCTGTAAACTCTTGGTTCAATTCTATGCTGTAAACTCTTGGTTCCATTCTATGCTGTAAACTCTTGGTTCAATTCTGTGCTGTAAACTCTTGGTTCAGTTCTATGCTGTAAACTCTTGGTTCAATTCTATTCTGTAAACTCTTGGTTCTATTCTGTGCTGTAAACTCTGGTTCAATTCTATGCTGTAAACTCTTAGTTCTATTCTGTGCTGTAAACTCTTGGTTCTATTCTGTGCTGTAAACTCTTGGTTCTATTCTGTGCTGTAAACTCTTGGTTCAATTCTATGCTGTAAACTCTGGTTCAATTCTATGCTGTAAACTCTTTAGTTCTATTCTGTGCTGTAAACTCTTGGTTCAATTCTATGCTGTAAACTCTTGGTTCAATTCTATGCTGTAAACTCTTGGTTCAGTTCTATGCTGTAAACTCTTGGTTCTATTCTATGCTATAAACTCTTGGTTCTATTCTATGCTGTAAACTCTTGGTTCAATTCTACACTGTAAACTCTTGGTTAAATTCTTTGCTATAAACTCTTGGTTCTATTCTATGCTATAAACTCTTGGTTCTATTCTATGCTGTAAACTCTTGGTTCTATTCTGTGCTGTAAACTCTTGGTTCAATTCTACACTGTAAACTCTTGGTTCTATTCTATGCTGGAAACTCTTGGTTCAATTCTATGCTGTAAACTCTTGGTTCAATTTATTTTCCATATGAAAGACAAATAATAGACAGCCATTGCTATAACTATTCATGTAACTTCCAGGACATTTTGAATAATTGGATGGCCAATTATGGTCTGAATATATAAGCTATGTGAGGATATTTGGATCAGTTCCAGGGCCACTTCATGATTTGCACATAAAATCCCCAGTTGGAATGATTGACCACATCACATTAGGCTTCATATTTTGTTTTCGATGCAGATTGTTTTCATATCAGAAGGTGATTATATAGTTGTTTAAATGAACTGACAGGTATTATTGTCGTAAGTCTGTTTTCCTCTTCCAGTTATTGTCATACGTCTGTTTACCTCTTCCAGTTATTGTCATATGTCTGTTTTCCTCTTCCAGTTATTGTCATACGTCTCTTTTCCTCTTCCAGTTATTGTCATACATCTCTTTTGCTCTTCCAATTATTGTCATATGTCTGTTTTCATGTTCCAGTTATTGTCATATGTCTGTTTTTCTTTTTCAGTGAATTCATGAAGCACAACATAAGTACCAGTGTATATTTGGTAGATACAGTTTGGTTTTACTCCTTATATTGGTGTATTGGAGTGTCATCTGTTACCACTGACAATTGTCACATTCTAGGAAAATTAAGTGAACCAACTTGGCATCTTGTAAGTAATTTCTTTTTCTTTTCTCTATAATTTCTTAAGACTAAATACATCCTTTAAATTCTTAATTTTTTGTGCATTCATTGCAAAGTCAGTACAGTGAGTTTAATTAATGTGAATATTTTTTTATGAAATTATATAATTTGATAAAGTCTTCTTACTATTGGGTTTTTGCAATAATGAAAACATGACATACATTTCATAATTAAGAAATAATTCATTGGTGCCATGCTCTATGGTTATTTTAACATGGTTAGGCCTTATATTTGTTTATATTTTACACCAAGCATTAGTTAGGTGTAAAATATTAACAAGTATAAGGCATAACCATGTTAAAATAACCATAGAGCGTAGCAGCAATGAATTATTTCGATTCTAATAGGGCATGCATCATTTCTGTAATCGAAGCAAAACATATAAGGTGTCATATACGGGCAGCCATATTGATTTTAACAAGGCAAAAACTTTTACAAAAAAACGTAAAATGGCATTAAACAAACAAAATAAAACCAGACTTACATTTTTGTGAGAATTTAAAGCACATAGCAGTGTTCTAGATCCTGTACAAAGTACGATTTTCCGTTTTTGACTATCATTTGAATGTATGACATTATACCTTGGATTGTGGCATCGCACTTTTAACTGTCATACCATTTTGCGTGACAGTTATCGTTGTATTTCGAGCTTTGCTAAATGTTTGCAAAGCGATATATTTAAGATAGATTCAGTGAGATTGAAGAATATGACTTTGAAACTTTATTTTATGGACAAAATACAACAGTTCAGTGATTTCATGTGTGCTTCACGTCAACAACGCATTGTACGCATGTGTCAATAATAATTGTTCTATATAGAACACGGTTGTGTTTCTTTAGCGAAAGAGGCACGTCATATTAGAATTTACAATAATTCCAATGTTGTTTTCAAAACATCAAATGCAGTTATTTCTTTGGCTAACAGCAACTTCCGGTAAAAAGTTTATAACTTGATAAATTCCTTTCATGATGCCGTGCGTATGAATACGTACCCATGCAAAATAGTGCATGAGGATAATGTTAATTTCAATGGAAAACGTCATATTTCTGTATTATTTTTGAATTATAAGTAATAAAGGTTATTTTTACGGAATTTATTAATGTGTAAACTCTGGCTTATCACTCGGAAACTTTGCATAAAGTCCTTTGGACTTTATTCAGTTTGTGAGTGAATCACCCGAGTTTACACATTGATAAATTCCTTCAAAATAACCTTTATTACTATAGTAATAAGGAGGAAATTGGATTTGGATTTAGTAAAATGAGAAACTCAAATATTACCAGTAAATTACAATGAGCCAGTAATAGTGCTTTTATTATTGTTTTCCATCTGTAAAGCCTTGATTTAGTAAAATGACTAATTTTATTTCAAGCATGCAAATGATTAAACAGATGTTTGAAACTTTTAATGCAAGAGGTTTTATTAAAACTCCAAAATTAGAAAAATTGAACTTTGAGAAAAAACTTACAAGATTTAGTGATGTGATCTGTCAGTGTGTGCCCTTTGTCATTTTCTAATACTTTCCTCTTCATGTTTGATTGGAATAGCTTTATGAATGAGCTTTTACCATACAGATAATTGTATTATGTTATTTGAGGTTAGAAAATCTTAAAGGTTTTCTTCATATAATTTATCCTGAGAATAACAAAAAATTCAAAGATTTTATTATGAAACATGTTAGAGAGTATGTTTTTTCTTATTTATCATAGCCTCCAAGGAATTATCTAATACTATGGATAGCTGTAGATGTTCTTTCGGCTTTAGCTATAATCACCATCTTTATTGTTCAGAGGTAAGCATACTGATATGTAGGTGCATGAGTAGAATATTAGGTTTATGTCAGATAACAGCTTGTTAGAAGTTTTATTTATGTATGGAATTTTGTTTTTTTTTTGTGGAATATATCATTTTATATAACTTGGTGTTAGTAGTATTGTATTTCCATTAGTTTTAGCAAGTTGAATGAATACTCTATAATGACAAATATTTAAGCTTGTATATTAGAAATAAGTGATATATGCAATGAATCATCCCCATCTTAAAGTAAATTTCCTGAAACGTGATTGGCTAATGACACACTAAAAAACCATATACCTGGACTTTGATAATACTTATACCCAAAATGTTGCTACACATTGCTCACGTTCATTAGAAAACCTAACCTATCAATCTTGATTTCCATTGTCACTGTGACTATACTACACTGGTGTTGAATGGAGCGCCACCTTTAATGGCAGTAACTATAAATCCAGGTTTTCCTGGTTAATGAAATCAAAAGAAAAGAATTAGAAAAGTTTTAACATGCAGTTTGTAAAGAGATGCCATATTTACCAAATCTCACAAAATTAACCTCTTTTGATCTGAAAAAATGTAACTTTAATTTATTTAATTTGCTCCCAATCACATGAAATTCCACTTTTTAGACTAAGATTGAGGATAAATTTGTTTTCTACTTTCTACTTTCATATCTATAGGTATTGAGATAAGTACTCCATATTTACAGATATGAACATAGATAACTCATTATATCCATTTATATACCATTTTTGATTAGATTATGTTTTTTACCCTTTCAAATGATGTTTTAGTCCAAAATGGTATCATATTTATCAAAATTTTCAAATTTATCAGCATAGTCAGATTTGCCAACCTGTTGATGAGTATTTATTAATTTGACAATGATGAGATCAGAGTTGTTTTTATATTATGAACTTGAACTAATTTTGTGTGATTGATCTAAAATAAAAAAAAATGTCTGTGAAGAAATCAGTCATAAAGAGTGATAACTTTATTATTGCATGTTTGTAGATGGAGAGTAAAGAAGTTAACTTATGCACCTAAAACTGAGAATTTATATGTAGAATCAAGTGAGAGTTACAAAGGAAGATATTAAGTCTTAGTTTAAGGTACTGCTTAATGGGTTTTCAATAAAAATTCATCTGAAAAATGACCAGGTCTAGATTCTTAGTATGTTTTCCAAGTTAAACAGGAATAAAGAATTTATGTTCCAGATATTCTAAACATACAAATTACTTGGGTCACAGTTTTCTGGAATATGCTAGATTTCAATATTTTTTAGAAATAAATTTTATAAATTCTGAGTTTTAGTTTTTGGTAACTTCTGTTCTTTTCTAGAATAAAAAATGGCCTAATCAACAATTTTTTAATACAAAAGTTTAGAATTAATGGTATTTTTTTATGACATTATAGAATATCTTGTAAAAGATCTTTCAGACATTAAAACAAAATTTTCATCTTTGATCTTGTGTATAAGTAGTGTACACCAATAAATAAAAATAAGACATATATCTCAAAGTTGCCCTGCTTTGACATTGACGTAATGTAATTGTGGTTGAATATGGACTGTTGAATTTTTTTTTATTAAAAATAATTTATGCCTGATAAAGTTTTTATTGAAATCCCTACAATAAATTCATATGATGAACATGTAATGCTTAATAACAACAGCAGACTTAAATCTTCAGTAGAAATCTATTCTTCCTTTCAGCTTCTGACTTTTTCTATCCTACTCGATTTATTCATGTGTTTTCAGGAAAGTGTATGTTTTATTGTTATTTATGGCAGATATCAAATGTTGTCACTATTTCATACAATTTTTTTTTACAACCAAAATTTGAAGTCATATTTTATGGTATGAATGTATCACTGATATTAGCAGCAAAGACAGGTACAGGTAGGTTATTGCTAACCAACATTTATTCCATTCATTGTAACTTTATGGTTTATCCCTGTGATCACTAAGGGTTGAACAAATTTTAATCCTCATAATTTTTGTCGAGCCTGCGACTTTAGTCGCAGAAAGCTCGACATAGGGATAGTGATCTGGCGGCGGCGGCGTTAACCAACTTCTTAAAAGCTTTATATTTTAGAGGGTGGAAGACCTGGATGCTTTATACTTTGTATATAGATGCCTTATGTTACGAAGTTTCCGTCATATGTACATTGTCCTTGACCTCATTTTCATGGTTCAGTGACTACTTGAAAAAAAAGTGCATATTTTTTGTAATGTTAATTTCTCTCTTATTATGAGTAATAGGATAACTATATTTGGTATGTGCATACCTTACAAGGTCCTCATCCCTGTCAGACAGTTTTCAATTGACCTCGACCCCATTTCAAGGATCAGTGAACAAGGTTAAGTTTTGGTGGTCAAGTCCATATCTCAGATACTATAAGCAATAGGTCTTGTATATTTGGTGTATGGAAGGATTGTAAGGTGTACATGTCCAATTGGCAGGTGTCATCTGACCTTGACCTCATTTTCATGGTTCAGTGGTTATAGTTAAGTTTTTGTGTTTTGGCCTGTTTTTCGAATACTGTATGCAATAGGTTTACTATATTTGGTGTATGGAAGGATTTTAAGGTGTACATGTCCAACTGGCAGGTGTCATCTGACCTTGACCTCATTTTTATGGTTCAGCGGTTATAGTTAAGTTTTTGTGTTTTGGCCTGTTTTTCGATTACTGTATGCAATAGGTCTACTATATTTGGTGTATGGAAGGATTGTAAGGTGTACATGTCCAGCTGGCAGGTGTCATCTGACCTTGACCTCATTTTCGTGGTTCATTGGTTATAGTTAAGTTTTTGTGTTTTGGCCTGTTTTTCGAATACTGTATGCAATATGTTTGATAGCATTTACTTTCATTAGAAATACACGACAGGCAAGACATTTTTGTGTGTCCACTCTTGTTTGCAAAGGTGTTAAGTTTTTTTCTTATATTTGAGTCTGAATGACTATTATTCATCAGATTTTTTGAATTTTTTATTTCCGGAAATTTGTTTGTTCCTGGTTTTGAAAAGTTTGAAAAAACAAACTTTTTAAACCTGTGTTTGTCTGGCCTGCGATGAAACATCAGGGAGGTGAGATATAGGTATTACTTTCCGGCGGCAGCGGCATAAACTTTTTTAAAACTTTAATAACTTTGCACATGTAATACCTACATTTAAGATTTATGGTCCAAAAGGTAGCTTATCGTAATTGGTTTGCCGCAGTATACTTGTCTTGTGACCCTGACCTCATTTTCATGGTTCACTGACTTCATAAACTTGAATTCAAAATCTGCGTCCAAGTTTCGTTGTTAAATCCATTTCTCAGCAACTGTAATACCTAGGCCAACCATATTTGGTCTATAGATTGTTCTTAGTGGGTTCATGCCAGTCTGCCACCTGGCTTGGGACCTTGACCTCAGTTTCATGCCCGAGTGATTTTGTCACTTTTTCATGGTTAAGTCCATTTCTCAGAAACTAATACCTAGACCCACCGTATTTGGTCAATAGATAGTTCTTGGTGGGTACATGTCAGTCAGTCTGACACGTGCCTTTTGACCTTGACCTCAATTTCATGCTTGAGTGACCTGCATCACATTTCCATGGTCAAATCCATTACTGATAAACTAGAATATCTAGACCAACCATATATAGTCAGTAGATAGTTCGAGTGACTTTGTCACGTTTTCGTGGTTAAGTCCATTTCTCAGCAACTAGAATACCTTGATCAAACATATTTGGTCAATATTTAGTTCTTGATGGGTACATGTCAGTCTGACACCTGGTTTGGGACCTTGACCTCAACTTCATGCTTGAATGACTTTGTCACTTTTTCATGGTTAAGTCCATTTCTCAGAAACTATAATACGTAGACCCACTGTATTTCGTCTGTTGATAGTTCTTGGTGGGTACATGCCAGTCTGACACTTGTCTCTGGACCTTGACCTCAATTTCATGGTTGAGTGACTTTCATCCAAATTTCTTGATTAAGTCCTTTTTTCAACAACTGTAATACCTAGACCCATCCGTGTTTGGTCTATAGATAGTTTTTAGTGGGTACATGCAAGTCTGACACCTGTCTCTGGGCTTTGACCTCAATTGGATGCTTGAGTGACTTTGTCACATTTTCGAGATTAGGTCCATTTCTCAGCAACTTTAATACCTAAACCCACCATATTTGGTCAATAGATAATTCTTAGTGGACACCTGCCTTTTGACCTTGACCTCAATTTCTTTTAATGCATTTTTCTTGGACTTGCAAAATGTAGGGTATCAGATAATCATTATTCTATGTCCATGTGCATACTCAGGCGAGACATATTGTGTGTCCACTCTTGTTTGTTTTGCGTTTTATTTGTTCACAGGATACATATTTTGTCCATGTAGACTTATACATGTGTATATATGTATGGACAAAAGATCTCATAACATATCAAGTTGAAGTCGTAAAATAGAATTTTGTATGTCAGATCTGTTAACATTTTGTATTTTTTGAAAGATTTTTTTATTTTTATGTTTTTTATATATTCTTTTGTATATATTTTATGATAAAAGAACTTTAAGAATAGGTTAAATATAGATTCTACTTCTGTTGAGAGTATGTTATGATATTTATACAGCAAAGCAGTTCAGTTTTAGATTATAAATATTCCAGCTTTAGCTAGAATTTCATAATTTATGTATTAACTTTTTAGGTGTGGAAATATCATTCACAAGTAATTGGAGAACTTGTTTCTTCCTTGAAATTTTATTCTTAAATAATAAGAATTTCCCTGTTCTTGATTACATTCTATTTGTGTTGTTGCCAATGAAATTTCTAACAACATTAAATCACAATTCGATTTCTGATAAAGCTTCAAATGCAGTATTGTTAACAATTCTGATTCAGAAAATTTATTCACATATTTATTAAATATAACTAACTAAATAATTTCCATAAGAATGGGAATGTGTTGATAAAAGCTGCTTTATTAACAAAGCTTCGGATTAGTATTATTTACTAATATATGTGAATTTTCCTTAACAATGCTTCTTAAATTTACTGAAAACAACTAAAAGTTGTATGATATTCGAAGTTAAATTATATTGAAATTGGTTTGATATTCAGTTTGAATAACATGTTCTCTTCTGTTTTACACTTTACTACACAACATTATTGTACACAACTTGATGGAATTTTTGCATTTGGGACATGCACAAATAAACATACCTAAAATTATACCCCTGCAAAAAAATAAGGGATATGATGTCTTGTAAGCACCACTCTTAAGAATCTAATGAAATTCAGTGAAACTTTAAAAAAAAAAGTATTGCAAAAAAAATTCCTGTTCTTGTGGCATCTTGTATCTTCCAGTCTGAAGCCAATGAGCAATTTGGAACCCACTTTGGCAAAACCATTAACCCAACTCTATAGCAATGTTCCAAACTGAAAATTAAGATTGACACAGTCAAACAATTTATTCTGCTTTAAGTCTGCAATTGATATCCAGGTGAGCGATACAGGCTTCTGGTTTTATATACTATTCAGCATTCATGGTATACAAACTGTATCATTTATTTGCCTGTGACATCACTGTTTCAAGCAAGATAGAAGTTCAGTGCTTAACAACACTAACAGCGAATCAGAATTTGGTTTAATGATGTAAATCATGCAATGATCTATCAAATGAGAATTTTTCATATTATGACGTGATGTCACCTGTTTTTAAATGACAAAGCAAATATCAGATTGTCTAAGATGTTGATAAAACAGAGAGAGAATATCACCCTCAATGGTCATCAGAGTACATATTTAGTGCTCTTGATGTTTAGAAAAGATTACCACCAAAATTGGTAGTAAAGGCCATCATGAGCAAAGCAATCAGATAGATTGAGATGTTTGAACTACTTAGAAGGCCCATTATTTTGAAAAGCCTCTGCCAGTATGAATATTAGTGTTTGATTTCAATTTTTTTACAGAATTCAACACACTGATGATTCATTGAATCCTGAAAGTGTATCTTTAAACAGCAGAACAAGAATATCGGGGAATTTCTCTTCAACAAGAAGCAGACGATCAATGAAAGAAAAACTTTTGATGAAAGATGTAGCAGCAGACATTTTTGATGACCCAGAAGTTGAAGATTACGGGATTGAAGCAAATTATACTGTGCAGTCTGTGGATGGACAGGCAATGGCAAGAGAATTTCAAAGTAGCATTAGACAACAAGATGATAGAATTGAATTGACATGACCTCAGCATTGATTTGTTGTACTTATGAATGTTGTGATTATACCTCTTATAGCTTTAGTATTATATATTTATATTTCATATCCACTGTGATAAAGAAAATTCCGTGATATAATTTTATATCAATTCACATAATTTTATATAGCTTTAAATGGACTCTTTCATTCCTATTTAATGGATTATTAAAAAAATGATAGTTTAATAATTTAACGCAGTGTTATGTTACCAGTGTTAATTTATATTTGCCACAAATTATTTTTGGGGCTTGAAAGAAGAAATTATTTTAAAAATATTTCAAAACAAAGTGTTGTTATGAAACAGATTAAAAATTGTACCACTTAAAAAGATTAATGAAAGAAGGTTCTCACAGTTTCTATTTTTAGATAAAGAAGTAAATTCTACTTGCCTTTTAGGAGGTTTTAAGTTTTTTTGTCCCCCGCCGTAATGCGTACTTGTGAGACCGCTGATCAGATTTACTACCCTGTCAACGTATAGGTTGTGAGTTCAAATCTCGCCGGGGGCGGGGTGTGTTCGACTCCAATCTTAATTGACAAGTATTGCCAATTTTCCTACCGAAGGTTGTGGTTTTCTCTGGGTACTCCGGCTTCCTCCACCAATAAAAACTGGCCGCCACGAAATAGCCAAATGTGCTGAAAACGGCGTAAAACCCCAACTAAACAAACTGATCAGATTTCGTTAAAATTTTGTAGGACTGTTAGTCACCATATGTACTTGATCCTATCGCACCAACATTTTGATTCGACAAATTTTACAGGAGTTATAGGACTTTAATTTTTCTTCATTAAACACTAAAGGAACACTTTGTGGACGCAACTCCTAAGAGACCACTGATCAGATTTTGTTCAAATTTTGTGGGATTGTTAGTCACCACATGTACTTGATCCTATTACACAAGAAGTTTGATTCCACAAATTTTACGGGAGTTATGGGACTTGAACGTTTTTGTGCATGTGACACTATAGGAACACTTTGTGGATGCAACTCCTCTGAGACCGCTGATTGGATTTTGTTCCAATTTTGTAGGAATGTTAGTCAATTATCCTATGCTGCCATTTCAATAATACACATTTTGTATATCTTGTGGGGCTTCGACTTTTCTCTGCGGCGGGGGACATATGGCTACATGTAGCAATCTTGTTAGCATTTCCATAATGTCTGATTTCAGCTGACCTGTATTGAGAATTGGACAGGACCAAGGGACACCAAAGCATACTCCATATATAAAAACTTCGAACTTTGTCAATTTTGTCTAGTGTTTTATAACTAATACATGTATTTTCTACCATAAAACTTTAATATAATCTTCACTTCTATAACTAATTTTCTCTTTAAAAAAGTTTTTAGTTTTAAGTTATGTTGCGTAATTATTAAATTTAATTAATAATAACTACTTGGCATGGAGGATGAATTCGTTTCATCTGCTTTCATTTTTTCTGGTCAAAAATAACAGTCATAATTTTCTTTTATAGTTATTCAAATGATAACAGAACTGAATCATAGTGGGTTTTCTAAGTAGAAAATAAATTTGCAATTAAAAAAGATGTTGATAAATTTTATATATGGAGTGCACTCTATTGTCCCAAAGTCCCAGTCAAATCTAAACAAGACTCAAGATTCACTCTGGTTCAGGGTATTGTTTCGCTCCTGTGTTCTGTGAAAGCTGATTAGGCAAAATTATGTTGCCTTATATGAATGTATTTCTTTCTGTTTTTAAAACGGTTATTATGAAAAAAATGGTGCTTCAGACAGAAGGTAAACTTAAATGAAAATTTGTATTTTAATACAAGTTTTATGTTGCAAATTTGAGAATATGTTTTGTCTTTTTAGCTCACCTGGCCAAAGGCCATGTGAGGTTTTGCCATGACTTTTCGTCCGTCGTCCGTCCGTCGCGCCGTCCATCCGTCCGTCGTAAACTTTTCATTAAAAAATCTTCTCCTCTGAAACCACTGGGCCGATTCGTTTGAAACTTAATAGGAATGATCTATGACATGTCCTCTACAAACGATCCTCATTTTATTTTGATCTGACGTAAAACATGGCTGTCGTAGCTAAAAATAGAATATAGGGGTGGATGTGTTGTTTTTGGCTTATAACTTAAAAACCGTTACAGATATCAAAAATCTGACATGGGGTAAAATTGATCAGCATGACAAGATCTATCTACCCTGAAATTTTGAAGGAAATTCCAAAACTCATTTAGGAGTTATTGCCCTTTTTTCGTCAAATTTTCAACATTTTTTCAATAAAAAATCTTCTCCTCTGAAACCGCTGGGCCAATTGGTTTGAAACTTAATAGGAATGATCTATGACATGTCCTCTACAAACGATCCTCATTTTATTTTGATCTGACATAAAACATGGCTGTTGTAGCTAAAAATAGAATATAGGGGTCGGATGTGTTGTTTTTGGCTTATAACTTAAAAACTGTTACAGATATCAAAAATCTGACGGGGTAAAATTGATCAGCATGACAAGATCTACCTATCCTGAAATTTTGAAGGAAATTCCAAAACCCATTTAGGAGTTATTGCCCTTTTTTCTTCAAATTTTCAAAATTTTAACATTTTTCGTCATTTATCTCCAAAACTATTTGAGATAGAAGTGAAATGTAAATTTGAAAAATGTTTGCCATGTTGAGATCTACCTACCCTGAAATTTTGAAGGGAATCCCAAATTCTATTTAGGAGTTATTGGTTTGTGTAATTTGAGGTCAGGTTCTGTTACATTTATTTAAAGTTCACCCTTATTTCTGGTCAATTATATCAACTTCCTGCCAGGACTACCACCATCAGGGAACATATTTTAACATTAAACCTTATGAAAAATAAACCTTCAACAAATTTTCCCTGAATAATTGAACCAATTGCAACAAACTTGGTCAAATAGTTGATTAATTGTCCAATGAAAACTAGACTCCAGGTGAGCCTCTTGTTTAAGATATGCTATGCATACCTTTATATTTGAACAGTAAATAATTATTATTAGATGTAAAATATGTGTTGGATTTACATGTTTCATCTTTCATTCAACTCTAACAATAAAAAGGAGTGAAACAGTTACAAACACTTAACCTTCAATCACTGCTTTGCTATACATATAAAGGGTTACATATAGATTTTTGCTTTATTTGTAACTAGAGGTATAAAGCATTGTTTATAACATCACATTACAATTTCTGTGACAAATATAATAATGACATCATATTATTCCAGGATATTGCACCAAAACATTCCAAGATGTATCTGGTTTTTTGCATTTTAGGCCTTCAGGATAAAAAAGTTTATTTACATTTTTCTTAAAAAAAGTGCCTATCCAAAGTTAATTGTAAAATCTTATAGTAAGTAACATGAACAATAAGTAATAAAAACAACAAACAACCAAACTCAAAAAGATTTTTAAAAAATTTATTTATTACAGTGTATTTCTATACATATCCTGTTCTAAGATCTCTTACATGCATTTATCGTCTCTTATCTGCATGTTTTTGTACGTCCATTTTGTATTACAGTAAAATCCGACTTGATAGACCACTCAAGAGTGTTAAGTGTCTTCACTATGCATATGAAACAGACTTCACTTGAGAGATCTGTTTTCTTAAATTACCACCATATCAAGGCACAGATTGTGGTCTCTCCAGTTGGGTTTTTTTGTAGTCATAGAGGAATAGGATTTGTCTTAGTATAGTTAAGTCATATCTATAGCCTGTACTATTTATTTCATCATTCATTTTTGATATATTCTATCTTAAAGACCACAAAAATAAAAGATTTAAAAACTGTGGAAATATTGAACTGACTCATTGAAGAAGTTTTTCTCTTTTTTGAATTAGAAAAAATGATAAATTACTGTGAAACACTTATTATTCGTGGTACACCAATTTTCTTGGACAGACCAATCCACAAATTTAAAAACTCAACGTAATATATATGTCAATTGCTTTTTTAACGAAGAAAAATCAAAGTGTTCAGGGTCATTGCCAAGACTGCTAGATACTCGTTTGATGTACATTCGAACAAATGACCATGTTGTCAGAGGGGAAATTTAGGTGCTAGACTGGTTTGCTAAACAAAATAGAATATGCAGAAATGTTTACATCTACTATTTGCCTTAGTTTCTACGGATTTTAGTGAAAAAATACGGACTACGATTTTCATTTCAAAATCTACGGTTGTCAGTTTGCTTGTTTGGTAAATTTTTGTTTTGTTACAAAATTTGTAAAATTCCCTCTGGATCACTTAAATGCTTGAAAGCAGCAGAATATCTATGCTTTAAAGCGCCTTTGAGACAAGGTCAAATAAATCAAAATGGCAACAAGCATGTCCAAAACGACCGATCAGACCAGACCAGACCAACTAATGACAATAATAATGTTTCAGGATCAACAGCAGCAAAGAAATCTTGCCAAAGGTTTAGAGAATGTAACATGAAAACCTTCCTTCTTTGGGGCCTTCAAAGGAGGGTCCTACATTTGTGTGTTGCTATACATGTGAACGTCATTTTTCTTGCACACACAGCAGGTTCATGTTGCTTCGCTGTGCTCATTGGACAACACTACTGACAACAGGGCAAAACTACGGACAATTCTACTGACAGGGATCATTCAGGGTAAACAGGTCTGGAATATGGCTTTAGATTATTAATGAAAATATATAAATACATAAACAGTGTACTTGTTAGGCTTATTTTTCAACAGTTTGTCACTTCCGGTTAAGTGTTCATTTAAAGTAAGATTTTCCACGATATATGTCAGGTTTTGATTACTTAATGTAAATCTATATCTAAATTAGTAAATTCTTTGGCTTTGTTTCTAGCTTGGGTAGCAAACATTGTTATTATAATTATGTTTTGATTAATGGTCATTAGTTAATATTAATCAAATCTTAGGCAAACGATACCGTTCATTTTGTTAGCTCACCTGACCCAAATGGTCATGTGAGCTATTGTTATGACTTGGTGTCCGTCGTCCACAATTCACATTTTGATCTTCTTCTCAGAAACCACTGGGCCAATTGGGACCAACCTTTGGTGGAATTGTCCTTGTGTGGTCCCCTTCCAAAGATTTGTCCGGTGTCCCAGACCTTCGACCAAGATGGCGGCCAAGCTAAAAAATAGAAAAAAGGGGTTCCAAATTTTAAACATCTTCTCATCTGAAGGTACTATGCCAGTCTCAGCCAAACTTTGCTGAAATGATACTTGGGTAGTCGCCTTCCAAACTTGTGTCCGATTGTCCCGACATCTGACCAAGATGGCCACCACAGCAGAAGTTAGGACACTATGGGAAATTCACATAAAAATCTTCTTGTCTGAAACTACTTGCCCAATTAGAACAAACTGTGGTGGATTGGACATAAGGTGGTCCTCTTTTTTTTGTGACTGATGGCCAGGACCTCCAACCAAGATGGCTGCCACAGCTGAACTTTGTTTAACATATGACCCTATTGCAAATTCATTTAAAAATCTTCTTGTCTGAAACTACTGAGCCAATTGCAACAAAACTTAGCAGCAATGGTCCTTAGATGGCCCTCTTTCAGAATTGTGTCCAATCAACTGGACAATCAACCAAGATGGCCACCACAGCCGAACTTAGTTTTACATGGCGGCCTATTGGAAAATTCATTAAAAAATCTTGTCTGAAACCATTTGGCCAATTGGTACCAAACTTGACAGAAATGGTTCATAGGTTGTCCTGAAGTAAGTTTAACATAGGACAATATAGGAAAATTCATTAATAATCTTCTTGTCTGAAACAACTTAGCCAATTAGAACAATGGTCCTTAGATTGTCCTCTTTCAGAATTGTGTCGGATGACCTGGACTGTCAACCGAGATAGCTACCACAGCCGAACATAGTTTAACATTGGACCCTATGGAAAATTCATTAAAAATTTTTGTCTGAAACTACTGCGAGGTTGGAACCATACTTAGCAGCAATGGTCCTTAGATGGTCCTCTTTCAGAATTGTGTCCGTTGACCCAAACTATCACAAGATGGCCACCACAGCAAAATTTTTAACCCTGTAGGAACTGGTTGCTATATGTAATCAGGTGAGCGATACAGGCTCCTTGGAGCCTCTGGTTTAATTACTCTTTAAAGTTAATTTGTTGCATAAAAGAAACAAGTTTTATATTTAACTTCCTATTTTGAATGCTTTTCACCAATAATAACTATTTTATTTTATTTTAATTATTATTATGGTTATGGTCTTATGTTAATTTGTAATTCTTTGAAATTTGAAATCCATGAAATTAAGAACACACAGATATGTCTTTTTTGCCCAATCCACGAAAATTGATGTCAACGAAAATAAATGAATTCACAGTACAATTACATTGGATATACTTATAAAAGCCCATATCAGGACTTTTTCACTGATTACCACAGTGACATGGTAATTGCCTTTTACTGAAAGGTCAAACATTTGTTAATTGTAGAATGGGAAGGTTAATAAAAATTACATGTATTCAGATGCAAAACTATACAAAACATTATGGATACATAAGTCTGTCTATGAATAATGTTAAAAACCCTGTGCTGAAATGTTGGGATTCATTTTTAAATAGTTACCACCTTTGTTAATTATTCACAGAAATGTAAGTTGTTATCTTTATGCAGTGTTTGTTGTAGTCATCTTGTGGCTAAATAGTGTCACATATTATTGACATATATAAACTATAATATGACAATATATTGTGTAACTTAGCTGGTCCATTCTGTATGTTATATTGGTTTTATGTATAAATTTGATGTTCAGATTTTATTTACTATATGTAAATCTTGTAACCACTAAATGTCTATTTTTTCGTCTGTTCAGTTTGGAGATGGGGTGTTGTCTTGACATTTTACTCTATAGCGGTTCTTTCTGTTGTTTTGGGGCTGTGTATAAGAGTGTAACTAATTTAGGTATTAATATTAACTTCAGTTATGTCATTAAAAGAAGGTAGCCATTATATCAAGGTAATATATAAAGCTGTTAAAATAATGGGATATGTCCTGAAAATAATGGGAGGTGTCCTGAAAATGTTAAAATCTTGAGCAGTGCAGTCCACATTTATTCATAAGACATAATATGATGACAAATGTAAGAGCTACAGTGATAAATCTTATATGTTAACTTACCTATACATGTTTATTAAAACAGATTAGTAGATAAATCAATGTGAATTGTAAGAGTGCAGTTATATTCCTTATTAGATTGAAGAGATGATTTTTTTAAATACAAATTAAGGTGCTTATATGGTTTTACTGTTAAAGTTGATACATAATAGGTTTCCAACTTACTGCGTGCTGTAGAACAGTGAGTACAAACCAATTGAATTAGCATAACGGGAAGTGTCCATTGATATAATATTTGCCATACTGGAAATTAAAAGTACAACAACATTTTTGTACTAGTGAAAGTAATCCTGTATCAAAAACTAAATTAATGTGTCTCACATTCACTTGATTTTTAGGTAAAAATAAAAAAATGTGTTTAATGTTAGGCCAAATAAGCCTAAAGATCTGGTTCTCAGATACTGTCGCCCCACTAAAAAAGTCACCAAAAGAACAAGTTTAGTGTTTGAAAAAAAAAAAAATAACTGCTGTTGAAAAATAAATCTCAGAATTTGAAGGCAAGTGACCATTAAAAGTTTTCTGTATATGCCAAACATCACAGGAGTGATGCTTTCAAACAGGATTTGTATGTTGCCAAAATAAATACCTAAACTGAAACTCCTTGCCTTTTTGAAAAGAAATAAACCAAAAAAATAAATTCCCTATTTAACTTAAAAAACAAAAAAGATTGAGAACCTAAGAATTTGTTTAAGATGGCCTTACTGTATGTGTTTATCCTTTATTGCCCTGTACAATGGTGAATGTACTTGAATTTTGTGTAAATAAGATATCATTATACCCCACTCGTAAGTGGGGGCTATACGGCATTCACCTTGTCCGTTTGTTCGTCCTCAAATATTTTCAATCACCTTTTCCTGAGCTTCTACAAGGCAGAATGATTTCATAATTGGTATGTAGCTTTGAGATGATGAGTTGTACGTTGTCTCATATTTTCAGTTCTGCTGGACCCCAACTTCCTGTTTGATGGGACTTTAACATTGTAAAAATACAATGTTACAAATAAAAATTTATGTCACATTTTTCTCCGCTTCTACGGCGCAGACTAATTTCATATTTTGTATGTTGCCTTGACATGATGAGTTGTAGGTTGTCTCCTATTATCAGTTCTGTGGGACCCTAACTTCCTGTTTGACGGGACTTTGACTTTGTAAAAATACAATGTTCAACATAAAAATATATGTTACATTTTTCTCAGCTTCTATAGGGCGGAATGATTTCATATTTTGTATGTAGCTTTAACATGATGAGTTGTACATTGTCTCCTATTTTCAAAATTGTAAAAAAACAATATTACTCATAAAAATTTATGTCACATTTTCATGTTTTTTTTACAAGCAGGGGTATCTTTAGCACGACATTGATTGCAAATTCTTGTTATTAATGATTGTGATATTTGATAAAAACAAGTTCCGCTTCTAAAATTTTTAGCAATATTGACTCTAGGGAATACCTGATTGTAACTTTAAATTATGGAATTTTAACAATGCCAATTTGTCTAGAAATCTGTTGATCAAGTATGTGGGACACACAGTAGACAATGTAATACAAGATTAAAACAATCAGAATTGTAGTATATTTTCACATTATACTATATAGTATTTTAACATGACCTTAAACATAATAATTTGTTGGCACTTCCTGTTGATGAATCTCAGTTTTATTTTTTTTTATATACTTTCGTTCATTTCTTTGTTGCAGTTCTATTTGTAAATTACAATAGGAAACCACATTTTTTGTTGTTTAATGGGGGTATAAACTATAAACATTAAATATGGTGCAAAGATTGTTACTTATTTTGTTGTATATTTTCCCTGTCTTTGGGAGTTTTTTCTTTATGCAAATTTTCATCTACAGTAGCGTAACAGTTTGTTACAGTGCTAAAAATGAACAGAATATAACACACTGTAATTTCGGAAAATTTACATTTAACATGAATAATACAATTAATATTGTTATTTAATGCATTATAAGTTTTTATTTTTCTTATTTTTGTGCATAATAAGTATTTCTTAATTGGTAATCGACTCTTAATGACATTATCTCAAAGATATTGCCATTTCGTTCCATGTCATTGGAATGTGAAAAAAGTGATTATGGATTCACTTGAGTGCATTCAACCATAATGATTGCAGAGATTCAATAAAACAAACACCTGCTGACAATACCCAATGTTTACGTGTTGATAAGTAGTCCATATGATTAAATAATGCAACCACTGAGCCACAGAGATCGGTCACTACTGTGTATTTAACATTAACACAAGATGTCAAAAATATGAACAAATGTCATGGTTTTATTTGTTTTTTGGTAGTGGAATTCCACATTTGTCCTTTACTGTTCTGTTATCATACATAGTGAAATGGCTAAGTATTATTTCCGTCTTTGTTTCCCCTGGTAGAAAATATTCTGAGTGTGGTCCAAAAAAACTACCATCACCCATGAAAGCTTGACACTAATTTTTTTCTACCTGGTCCGATCTCTATTATTAATCAAATGAATTAAGAAGACTACTGGATGAGTAACCTATCTAACCAGATACCCAATCTCTCCACTTACCATTTCTACACAATACCCAAGTTGACAGTAGCGTCCGTCATAGCTAAAATTCATACAAATTTCTGTAGTTTTTTTTTACATCACAAAGAAAAAGTAATTGTTCTACCACGTCATTAGGTCAAGTGGAGCTAAAGTTCTACTGTCAATAGGTCTATGTTTTCATAAATTTGAATGAAATTTATAGTGGTAAATAATTGTTTGTGATGCTAAATTCTTTAATGCCAATTTTGATGTAAACTGTGAATAGAATCTTCATTGGACCTTTTAAGTTGACGGGAAAAACATGCATGGTTAGATTCTATACCTGGCTAGATTGGGTAGTCAGTCTGTAAGTAAGGAAATAGTTCAGATTCTGTACCTGGCTAGATTGGGTAGTCAGTCTGTAAGTAAGGAAATAGTTCATTTATTGTACTTTATGATATTCACTAACAGTAAAGCACAAATATATTTATATGAAATATATGAATATTTATAAAAGGGTTGTTATAATTGCACTTTATATAGGAATGTATTAAAAATAACAATCCAAAGATACTTATATTAGATATAGTTAATTTATAATATGCTGTATACGACGCATTTCAAGGAGTTACCTCTCATCAGCAGCATTAAAACCGAAACATAAGTATACTACAAAATAATATCAGCTTAGTGCTTTCAGTGATTTTGATATTATATGTGATTTTTGATATTTTATTCATATTTCAATTTAAACAATAAAATGTCTAGAAAAGAATTAAAGTGAATTGTAAAAGCACAGAGTGTTTAAAATATATATCAGCCTTCCACCTAATTTAGGAGAATGGTGTTCAACAGTATCAACGGTTTGTCTTGTTAGCTCTAAAGGAGTATTTGGAATGCATTGAAATTATTCTTAAAATGCAGAAATTTCTAACGTCACACAGAAAACAAATATTTGTTCATATTACACATTATCTAAATGTATTCCTACCATATTGAAGAGGGGGTTTGATCATGGTAGTTCGTACAACTAATAATCACTAGCCTGTCAACACTGATGCGAGTTCGGATGTAACTCATGGCAAAGCTTTCACAACTCTGATATTTGACAAGATTTGTCAGTTGTTCTCTCCGGATATTGCGGCTTCTTCCAACAAAGAAACTTGGCAGCCATGATAGAGAAAGTCGCATTGGAAATGATATAAAACTAATAATCCAAAACATGTTGAAAAAGTATATGAAGGGGAGTTTAAACCAAAAGGTGGTTTAGTATCGGTTGTCAAATAAAAGACGCAACAGTTGAGGAAATTGTTTTTAAAGGAGATACGGCATGGGCAGCCCAAAAACCAATTTATATGGATTTTAAATTGTTGTAGTAAATATTTATTAAAAGTACTCATGTAATAAGACAACAAACTAGAGGCTCCCAGGAGCCGGTATTGCTCACCTGGACTATGTCCATCTTGACTGGCAGCCTGTCAAGTTCCAACTGGCTCACTGGTTTCAAAGAAAATCTTTCACTGATTTTTCCACTTAGGTCCAATGTTAAACATTGTTCCGCTTTGGTGGCCATCTTGGATGACGGGTGGGGTCATATAGGATATATTTCTGAAAGAGGACCACCAAAGGACCACGCTGCTAAGTTTTGTTCCAACTGGCCAAGTGGTTTCAGACAAGATCTTTTAAATAAATTTCCCATAGGGTCCTATGTTAAACTATGTTCGGCTCTGGCGGCCATCTTGGATTTTTGATGTGGCCATCGGGTATAATTCTGAAAGAGGACCACCTAAGGACTATTGCTGCAGTAAGGGAACAACCATTTAACTTCAACAAGGGGAAGGGGGGGGGGGGGTATGGTTTTTTTGTGAAAAAAAATATTCTGATTCCAAAAGGGGAGGATATATTTTTTCATAAAATTAATAATTGAATCCGAGAGATGATTTAAAAGATCACAAGCATTGCAAGAAAGGCTTTAGACCATTATTTAATACAGACCTGACTTGATTTAATTTGAACATAATAACAGATTTTCCTTAGTTTTTCTGTCATACTTGACCTTTCAGTGATTATCCATCAAGACGAAGAGCAACAATCATGACAATCAAAGCATTGAATTGAGACTTCAAGAAAATCTAGAGTTTGGTAGTGATGATGAAAAGGCACTAACAAAAGCTATAGAACACTCATTTCCGTCGGCAAAAAGACGAATATGTACAAAACATTTAAAAGATAATGTAAAACATTATTTACAGAACCTCGTCGGAGTCAAAACAACGGATCGAAATAAAATTACCGCCGATTTGTTTGGTGAAGGGGCAGATCACACTTGTGAATTTATATGTGCGTCAGACCGTGTGACTGAAGAATTGGCATCAGCATATCCACAGTTTATCAATTATTTTGAAAAAAAAAACATTGAAGCCCCGAATACAAGAATTTTTTAATTCACCAAATAGGCGACTTGGAACAAAAGAGTTGTGGATAAACAACAACGCCGAATCAATGAATCGCGTAATGAAAGTTTCCGTTAACAGGAAGCCACAGAGCACACCAGAACTAATCAACAAACGTTGTAGATTTCCAATTCATAAATTTGAGGTCAGCTTTACACGCCTCGAGAGACTACGTTCTTGCAGCCGATTAAAAAATAATATGCCGTCGCTGGTGCCCCTTGGAAGACAAAATCAGACGAGAAGAAAACAAAAATTTTCACAAAGCACACCAGAAAAAGAAAACACGAAACATTGATAAACTCCACAAATGGGTTGTACTCTGTTGTTAACAAGGCCAAAAGGATAGCAAAGAAACCAGGTCAAAGAAAAAGACCTAGAACCGAACGTACATCAACCAGACGCTAAAGAAATGTGCAGGTTAAATTAATAGCTACATGTGTATCCCCCACATTCTGAATTCTCCAATTACTTTCTATTTGTAAAATCACAAATCTTTTGGAAAATTATATTCACTTCGTTTCTTAACCGATTTTTATAAATTTTTCACCTTTCACCTGAGAATTGTTTTTAGTTTCTCTGATAATATGGATTGATTTTTCTGGTAACTATTTAAAAAGATGCATTTATTGAATGATTACGTATTAATTTGGTTGCACAAATTCCCTATATATACATAAGTAAATTTGTAACATCATACATTTTCTGTTTGATTAAAATTTTGCTGAATTAGAACAGCAGCACTGATAAACATTTCAGAATGAACAAAGAAACTACAGACAAATCTCAGATCAACGGTGAAAATTTTATAACAATCGGTTAAGAAATGAAGTGAATATATATAATTCTGTAATCTTGAATTTTGTGAAAAGGAGGATGGACAAGAAAGTTATCTTGGATCATAGGTTTTATCCCACCATTTCGAGAGCCTGCATGTTTTTTCAAGACAAAAATTATACCTTTTTAAGTTGAATATTTAGGCATACCGTCCTTTTTCAGAGCACTTCCTCCACCAAAATCAATCTGTAGTTTCCTTATCTTGGACATTAAAGCTAAACGTTAAAAAATGGTGGGCTCAAATATAAACTCTGTTGGGATCTACGTAAAGTTAAATGAAAATGAAAGAATATATTTATTTATTGCAATACATACATTAACCCAATTAGGTTGTATGAAAAATAAATTCGATGTGGGGGGGGGGGGATTCTATTGTTTTGGAGCCCCGATAATTACAGTCTTTAAAAAAAACATAATTTTTAATAAATTTTAATTAATAATTTATAATTATTGAACCAAATATATACATTATTTCGACTTATTCCCTAGTTTTTAGGTGTTCTGTGGTGTTCTGCGCTGTTCTCTGGTAAAAAGACGTTCCGTATTTTCATTCCGAAAACGAGGCTCCTGTTTAAACTGCTGAATACAAGAGATTCACGTACTTATAAAATCATCTATTTTGAATGAAAATACGTGACCATGGTAAATTGTGCAGCCTATGGTTGTAAAAACAGATCGGAGAAGGGTGGCAACATCAGTTTTTTTGTCTTTCCAAAGGATGCACACCTAAGGAAATTCTGGATACACTACAGCAAAAGATTGGACTTCGAACCTGGACCGGGCCACAGATTGTGTTCAGCGCATTTTTCATCTGAATGCTACGAGAGAAATGTTTCAAAATATGCAGAACTAGGTCTAGAAGGCAACTTTAGACCACGACTGAAGGCAAATGCATTCCCAGATATCCCGTTATCAACACCCGAGTCCAGCGTCAGCGACAAAAATTGCGATGACAAATGAGAAGAAATGAGGTATGTAATAAGCCTTCGATAAAAATTTATTTGTAGCAAAAATCGGTCATACCATTTTGATGCAAATATAAGAAAGATTGAGCTTTTGAGATATTTTTACTTGGTTGTGTATTACTATTGGAGGTTTGTATAAAACGTGAAAAGGTTTTTTTTTTTTAAAACCTATGGTCAAAGTGAAGTAGAAAACTTGTTTACATAGAATATATTCTTTGTCTTTGTCTTCTGACTTCTGCCAGTTAAGGCACACCTCCAGTGTAATCCCTTGGAGTACGGAATGAATTATCCTTCACCAGTTTCCATAAGAATAAATAGTGCTCCTATTTATAGTGTCATAAAACGTCCATCCATGCAGAACATTAAAATGTATGTCAATAAAAAAAACATCTTTAAAACATCTTTAAAAGAGCACTCCAGATTCACGAGGACCCATTGCATCTGTAGACACACTAGAAATAGTTGTTTCAAAGTTACTAACATATCCCAAGGAGGGAGTATCTTCTCGTGTGTAGTTTGTAGCACAGCAGCTTACAGAGAGGTTCCAATCTGTTCATTATATCATATAGCAGTTTACTTTTCTAGTGCCCAAGTCTATACAGTAAAAATATGGATTTACTATTAGAGTGAGTAAATCAGGGACAATGTCAATTTTATGGTTGGCATAGATACCGGCTGTAACATCAATGATTGAGGACAGAATCGGTGCTCTTGCATCATCTAGCATACTACAGGTGATAAGAAAATGCTCTAGGTTCTCTACATGTGAGTAGCATAACTGGCAAGTTTCATCTCTTTCTAAATTATTAAATCTTGCTCTTCTTGATAGGAGTATATAGGACCCAGTTATCAATTTCAGGCGTACTGGGATTTGCATAACTTCTGAGAGGCTAACAGTGTTTGTTACAGCCACTGGATGGCAGCTTCCAACTATGTATGAACTTCCCAGAAATCTGGGAGACGTGTACAGTTTCGAGTCCTCTAGGATCTTAGCTCTCCAGTATTCTTCTACTTGTTTCTTAACCATTCGTTTCCAAGGTTCTTTTTTGTTTCTTTCATTATACAAAAATTGCAATGGATCTCCCAGTTGATAATTAATAAAAAGTTTCTTGATGTCAATAAACCAGCTCTGACTTTTGTGAGTCTTAATAGAGAGTTGTCGCTCAGCCACTTTCCATTCTGTTGAATTTTGACCTGCTCTACAAATGTTCCCAAAAAGGCTAAGAATTTTTTTTATGAATTTCTGCTTCAGCGGGAGGGAGTCCAGAGAGAATGTAAACTGCAGGGTCTGCTACTGATACGGGGAACGAAAGAACTTGTTTGATGATCTTTTTCTAGTACATCCAAATTTTTTCCTTGGGGAATTAATACTTCCAGCCCATATAGAAGAATTGGAAACACATATGTCTTTAAGAGACTGATAGACGTTACTGGGTCTAAACCATTCTCTCCATGTAATCCTGTGTTCATTAAACTATACATTGCTCTTCGTGCTTTTTTTCATGTTTTCCTCTATTGTACTTGCTCTATAGAGCTGGATGCGTCTCTAGAGATACCAATATGGGTTGTTCTTTGTACTGTTGGCATGACCTTGTTATCCATCGTCCAAATTTCATTTGAGAAGTTGAGTTTGTTACATGTTTTAACTGGCAAGATGACACTTTTTGCTGGCTGAAGTATGTATCCTTCCCGTTGACTGTAGTCATATGCTATATTGACTAGTGTTTGAATTTCAGTTGGGTTATTGGCTGCTAGGGCAATATCGTCAGCACATGTAGGAGCACATACATTTACATGACCAATTCTTCCACCTAATCCAGAGTCTGTCATAATGTTTAGCAGTTGGTTAACATAGACTTTGTAAAGGTCAGCACTCAGTGTTCCACCTTGTCTCGCTCCTTGATGAATTGGAAATGGGTCTGATGTTCTACTTTTCCATTTTACTGTAGTTGAAGCATTATTATACAGATTGTCAATCATTATCAAGCACTGTTCAGATATTCCAATATGGTATAATTTTCTTATCAAGTTGGTATGACGAACGACATCAAAGGATGATTTAGCATCCAGCATTCCAAAAATTGTTGGTTTCCTTCCGTCTAGATTTTCTCTCTCAAATTCTTCTAGTAATAACGAGGCCATAATTGGTGTTGTATTGGTTGTAAATCCACGTTGTAAGGGATTTTGAGTGCTGTCTATGTTGTTTTTAATGCGCTGTTTCAATATGTACTATGCCACTTTAGATATTGTAGGTGTAATGGTGATACCTCTGTAGTTCTTCGCACAGCCTATATCGCCTTTATTCTTATAAATTGGAGTAAGTATTCCTATTTTTAGTAGATCTGGGAAGTAGCCTGAATAAAATGATGTATTTATAATGTCACAGATGATTGTCTGTCCAATGGATTACGTTTTTTTGATTGCTCCTTAGGTATATTTGTCCTTTTCTTGATTTCACTTCCACCATAGAGCAATGCTTCTGCGGATATTCCATATATATCAGGTGCTTTATTCCTATTTAAGTTTTGTATTGCATTTTCAATCTCATTTAATGTGACAGGGTTGTGAGACCAGTTTTATCGACAAATCTCTATTATATGATGGTATTTCTCGTCTACCTGCTTGAAATACTTGTTGTCAAATTTCTGAGGATCAGACTCCATTGCAAGATTAGCAAAATGCACTTTCCATCCATTCAATACATCTGCTCCTTTATAAATCTAGTCATCTATATTGAGCTCATCAATAAATCTATTTGGGGTCTCTCTTTTTCTCTTAATTAACGTGAAGAATAGCTTTGTGTCCATTGTCCTAGCATTCAATATTTCTTCTCTTTCCTGTATACGACGCTTTCCAGCTACTGCTCTGCATACTTTCCTTAGACCTTTTGATGTTGCCTTCTTTTCCATAAGCAAGATGTTGTTGAGCTCACTTGGTTTACCAGCCAATTTCCATTTTGCAAATGCTTCCTTTTTTTCCTTAAGTGCTATAAACATCTCCCTCACTGTTATCTGTAGCTTAGGTTTGTGCTTTCTATGAGTCTTTTTTGGAAGTAATCTGGATATTGCAGTTTCGATGGCTGAGTTCAGTTCAGTTATGGTAACTTCCATCTGTTTTGCATTTTCACAGGAGAGCTTGCATTGACTAAGATTTTTTTCCACGTAGTCCTCATATTGAGATTTATCTATTTTATTCCAATTTATCCTTCGACAGTTTAAGTTTGGTTTAGTCTCCTTTTCTTTAACCTTTTTTTATAGCATAGTCGAATCTTATATTGGCCAATATAGGATGGTGATCAGATACTGAACTATTCAATACAAGTTTGCGGATGTGCCAGATATTAGATGTAAATTTCTCTGGATAAATCATGTAGTCGATTGCAGTACAATCTTGTCCATTGTTGTTGATGAATGTTTTCCCAACGTTCGAAAAGATAAGGTTGGTCTCTTTTCCAAACTATTTGGAGAGTTTTTACATGGCATGTATACTGAAACTATAAGGAGTTTGTGTGTCTTGCCGTTAAATTCAATGCATTGGATTCGTTCGTTCCCAGTTTCTATCGGTTTAACTAGTGCATCTAGTTCCTTTTTCCATAAAATTGCAACTCCTCCATGTCCGCGTGGTATATGTACTGGAGGCAGTGGATCTTTATCGTCTACTGATTTACCCACTCCTATCAAGTTTCTATGAATCTCATTTAAAAGTTCAATCTGTCATTTAAAAAGCCAGTGTTCTTGTATAAGACATATATCGAAATACTTTGTTGCTTCATTAAAAAATGGTCCACAAGTTAAAATGTTTTTACAGTTAAAAGTTAAAAATTTCAAGTTCCTCTGAGTTTCTTTATTTTGCTCTTTGGTATCATCAATGTTAAAATCTATTACACTTTCTTTATTATCAAAGGTTTTTTGGTTTTTCTCATTACACGTTGTAACTTCTCCCTTTGTCACATTCTTAAGTTTGGCAGGCGTTCGTTGGCTAAAAAATGATTACTTGCATCATAGTTAGTGGGTGGTAGAAATAATGGTCGGCCTGTTACATAGCTACATGTTGGTAACATATGCTGATCACTGCTTTTCATATTCGTTTCATGATGGGGTATATGTTCATTCTTTTGTGTATCCCTAGGCTCATCATTAGGTTGTATAACAGGAACATAGTTCATTGTTCTCTTTTTAGTTCTATTCTCTCTGTTGTTATTTAGCTTGGATTGTACATTCTCCTGTATTATATTTGTTGAATAGTCTACATCAGGCTGGGATGCTTGTTGTTCTTTGGATATATAACTTGAAGAATTGACATTAATTTGAGTTTCTGTGCCTCTATCTTCGCTTGTGTTCTGGTTCATCAGTTTATCTAACTCAATATAAATTTTAGAGAGGACAGATCTTGTGACTTTATCTCGGACACCAATAATAATCTCGTCTGTAGTATTCTGTGGCTGAGTTGAAGTATTTTGTTGAACTGGTCTATGTAAATTTTCGAAACCAACTTGTTTTTGCTCCTCAAGTAAAGTTATTCTTTTATTTAATGTTTTTATAGTGGATTCTAGCTCTATATTCCGGTTCTCAGCTTTATATAACCTATCCAGTATCTTTTCCTTTTCTTTCACATCATCATTTAATAAGGCTTCCTTTATCTTCAATTGCTCCTCCTTCTTTTTCAGCCTTTGTTCTAACTGTCTTAGCTCTTTCATCTTAATGGCTTGTTCGTTCTTGCCGCTGGAGTCTTTGGTATTTCAACTATTTGTATCTATATCTTTATTTGGGAGATGAGCATCTTGCTGTCTTGCTTATACAATACTGTTGCTCTCATGACTATCATTATTCGACTTATGCTGTTTGCAGGTTAGATCTATAATTGTTGGTGGTTCCTGTTCAATGTGTATTTCTTCCTCAGTTACCTTAACACTCTGGTGTTGATGGTTAGTACCTTTACATGCGTAGTATATATTATATTTACAGTCCATACATTTAGTGTGAAACTGTTGGTAACATTGGTCACATACGTTTTTGTCATTTGTAAGAGCATCTTGGCAAGCTGGACATACAGATATATTGTTAGTTTCTTCATCTAGCATTATGGCAGCTAATGTTTGGTGTTGAGTGTCACTAATCTCAAGCCTCTTATGTCTTGTAATTACATCGCTCATCCCAGATGTAGAAGTTATCAGTGGATATGCTTTGTTGTTGCATGTTATGCATTCATAAACTATATCCTCATCATGTTTTTGTAATTTATCGATATCCATTCGTGAAAGTCTATCGCAGTAGTAATGGACCCAGTGATCATTTTTGCAGCGCACTCCTCTGGTTTTACATTACCTGTTGCATTTAATACAATTGGCATCATCCTCGTCGTTCGAATTTGCATTTGTAGAATCTAGTGCATGTATAACTTCTTGTAGTTTTTCAGCCAGAATTCTGTTTGTTTCCTTAATGTTTACTTTTACTCCATTTATTTCTGTTTTAGCTATTATTTCATAAATGTAGGTAATGTTATTGGTGAGAAATTTAGTTTGACCCATGCCGTTGACCAAGAGAGAGCATTTAGGTAAATATAGGTTGATAGTATAAGCCTCGTGCTCACTGTCTTTAATTTTATAAGTCTTTTGTGTTATGTTTCCTTTTCTATCTTTCGATACATCTTTGCTACTTTCCTTATATTTACTGTATTTCTCATCGTAGAAGATGTCACAGGCATTGCAGAAAAGCTCAAATGTAACGGCATCTAGCACTGCAGTAAAACCTCCTTTCGTGAAACGGTATGTTATTTCTTATATCTTGGGGCTCTTGGGTTTCTTATTCAAAGATTTCTTAATATTGAGTAAGTATGGTTTTGTTATCACGTTGCTTATTCCATCATCATGTATTTCAGATTTTGTCTTAGGTAGAGTAAGATTTCTTCCAGATGTTGGTAAGGATAGGGCCATGGTGGGTAGTGGTTGTAGAGAAAGTGACACTAGTAGTTAAGAAAACACGTCGTGGATACTCCCACAGTTGGTAATCCCACATTCTAGTGCCAACAGTCTTTTGTTGCCTGTATTACAATCTTTTTCAACCACACCGTGGCTAATTCTGTTCCAGCATGAATCCCGTCTTGATACAGATGGAATACGTACTTGTCTCTCCACGTGAATTTTTTTGATTTTGAAGTGTTTTTGTTGTTATTGTGGCTGATATCCACTGAAAAGTTTGGAGAAAATGTATTCAATCCAGTATTTACTTCCCTGATGTATCCGTTTAGCTCATATATCTGCTCTAATAGTAGTTCTTTCTGTTTCTTAAATGATTGTGGGTCTGGATGCCCTCGACTGATGTTGAAACCAACAATGCAAAATGGTGGTATCTCCAAGACTGTTATTTTTGATTCTGGATATTGCTCAATTAGGGCAATAAATTGCTGTATATGGTCTTTAAATCTGTTACTTCTATCGGGGTCTTGGGGTCCCTGATAGCGTTACAGTTCTGTGCCCTCTGTCATAGATTGTTAGATCACCTGTGCCTAACCATACATATAGATGTATACTCCCAAGAAAAAATAATTTATGCTCAATGTTTTTCTTAAGCCAGAGTAGTCCGTCGCCTGTAGACTGGCCGGATTTGTACCACCACTTTATTTTGTGCTCTATTTCAGTAACACAGCATGCTCTTAGATTTTTTGCTTTACTGTCAGTTAGTACAACAGGTACTAGTTTTGAGTGCCAGAGGGAGGTTCAATAGCCCTTCTGAGGTATTTCTGTAATTTTTTCTCAGTCATAGAGTAATCTTTGTGGAGATGCTAGTGGGTCCTATCGGGAATGGGGTGCACCATTAAAGGTGTAAGTAAAATTTCGAATCACAGCACTGTCAAGAGTATTTTCAGATACAAATTCAAAAAGTTATTTGTTTCCTAGCAAATTGTCATTTACATTGAGTTTATTTTCAAATGAATAGGCCTATTAGAAGAATGATCTCAAATTTTATAGTGTTCATCTTGAATGGCTGCCAAAGGAAGAGCCTGGTTTTTTGCCAACCGTCTGGTTTGATTGTCAATTTAATGTTTTTATCACATGTTTTGTTATTGGACGTGGATCAGATTGCAAATGTAATGTTTTAAATGTTAAGTGTCACTCAGGCCAACACAAATCTATCACAAATAAGCAGAATTTTTCCTCTTCCAAATTACACCGCCACCAATTTCTGTCACCGGAAGTTAATAATATATGTAATCCAAAAATTTTTCCTATGAGAAAGGTTCCACTGGAACAAATTTTACGTGATATTAGTTCTGGGAGAATTTATTTCATAAGATAATTTAAATGAAAATCATTCCATAATGTAAAATTTGTTCTTTGGTTTACCTGATGAAATTTGTTCCTTACCTGGTGAAATAAGTTAAATATTTTAACATTTGTTCCATTACCTTGTGAAATTTGTTCCATATTGTGACATTTGTTCCACTGGTTAATTGGTTTGTTTTCATGCAATTAAATGCAATGAATATGTTTAAACTTACCTTTTGGGTTTACATCATCATGGGTGAGCTTGATTATTGTTTACATTGCTTAAATATACAAATTTAAAATGGATCCTAATGAATAGAATGTTCTATGAATTTATTGTTAACATTAAATTAGATTTGTAATTAATGCACATGAAATATTATTCTATTTATTAATACAATATAAAATTGAAAGGACTTATTGTTGAAATATACTATACTATACTAAAACTGATATACATGTATTAATAATGCATATAAATAATGAATGAAGTGGTTTGATTATCGGTGAAAAAGCTATTGGGCAACACAAGTTAATTGTTACTCTAAATCAATACACAAGAACTAAAAATATGAATCACCCTTAGTCTTAATAAACTATGAATGAATTCATGTTGACTTATCTTGGCCCTATTTGTCTTGTTGTAAGAGTAGTACAAAAAATTTCTGGAACAAATTTCATTTATATTATTATGAAATATGTTCCAGAAAAAAAATTCATATGTATTGTCATGAAATATGTACCAGAATGGAACATTTTTTCATGTGAAAATGTTCCATTGGAACTAATTTCATGTGCAAATTTCACATAACAATAGTTCTACGTGTACTGGAACTTTTTTCACACCGGAACAAATTTTTTGTTACATATATACCTGGAAGAGTATAGCATTCACAGGTTGCATATTGATTTATTGAGATTATTGAATTTTCAATCACAATCAAAAATTTTTTTTAATCAAATTTGGAATTGATTTACATACCAGGGAAATATTTATTAAATAAAAACTTTATTTGATACCTTAAAATGTCTTGGATACATATGTTGCCTATATTTTGGTTAAGTATTTCAAATTTGTATATAATCAAAGTCAATGTTAATTCAAGTTTTAATTTGAGTATGGTGCAGGTTACTTTGATTGGAAAGGGGACCGGGTGGCAAGGAAGGAAAAAAGGTTGGCTCTAAAATTTGACAGATAAAATGTGAATGAATATTGACTAGGAACAAACATAAAAAACATCATAAAAAAAATAAGTAAGATGTTAATTTACCAAATATTTAGATTTTTAGGTATGTTTTAAATACCTTTAATATTTTAGAAATATTGTGATTTTTTTTACAGATCTTGCATATGGCTTTTGATACATATGACAGGGCCACAACACCTGAGCTTTATAAATTGGTGAAGACGAGTTGTTAATTGGCCACGCTGGGACTGGTAGTGATGATCTGCAGTTTCACAAAACATTTCTTGTCTCTCTTATGTCAATGAAAGAAAAAGTTATAAGGAATGGACTTGTAGCAAGTCTTATAGTGCCTGTATTATCTCTGAATTAAAATCCTTTTGGGATAACATAAGGACTGCCCAAGTACCTCTGAGGTCGAAAGAGCACCTTTTGGACAGACTGGGCATTAGGGATCTACAAAATTTTGTGTAAAGTGACATTTTCCTGATATGTCTTTTTATTGTTGCTGTGCCCATTTGTAAAATCACATTTTTTTGTCGGCGACGACCATAAAGCTACTACATCTGCAACTAAATATGCTGCCAAAAACGTACAAGCAGTCGGATAAAGAGCTCTTGAGAGCTCATGTTTTTAGTTGTAATTTGTATCGACTTTAAATAAAATTTACTTACTTACTTACTAAGCACCACTCGTAATGTAAAAGGATGTGACTAATTGACTTATCTAGATGCATCCAAGGTTATATTTACATAATATCTCAAAAAAAATAATTATATTCTAGCATGACACGATTTTTAAAATAAATTTGCATGCTAATCAAAACAACCGTTTTCACTGCTTATGTGTTACGACTGTATCGATAATTATTCAATTTTGTCCAAATCAAATGAACATCGAAAGAACATAGATGTTACCCTATACTATAGATAATCGGAAATAACTCTATCAATTCGTGATTTCACTGTCCAGTTCCTTTGCTTGGATTTTTGTGACGTGCATGTCCTATAGCATGTTGGCAATATAACTTAAATATGCTGTATTGTTATTGAAAGGTTAAGAGACCATCTCTTACTCTTGAAGAATTAGATGTATTATTTTCATAAAGCATCTTCACTGTTAGCTGAAAATTCCTTCAGTTATTTGTTCCACTGCAACTATCATGCTGTTACAAACTCACTAACGAAATGTATACCAGCGACAATGTATACCATAACATTATGCTGTCACGCCTGATTCTTCCTGGTAATTGTATTCGAGGAGTGAACCTTTTAAGTAACTTATATTGCAACCTCAGCCCCAACAATGCAGACGACACATATTGGTCCCTATGTGCTCTTTAGTGACAACGAACAAAACAAATACGATATATACTTATTTAATACAAAAAAATACAAAAAGGTGAACAAACCTTTACAAGATGGTAAATGAACACGGAAATAAGCAGTAATACACTTGAGCAAATGTCAGTAGTAGGCTCGTGTTTCTTAGCCTTCATTAGTGCGTGAAATATTATTAAATGCATCACAGGAAGCAATACTTGACCAGGCGAGCTTGATTCGTCATTCCTTAGTGATTCACAAACGGGAACAAATGTACGATTTTCATAATATATTAATACATATGTACACATTAAAAAACAAATGTCGGGTTTTGGAAGTTCGTTTGTCTGGAAGTATGGAATAATTGGAGTACGGGGACCATGAACTGATATATTACACTGATAATTTACGATTTTTTAAGCACAACATCGCCATTCAAGTCCATTCCAACAATTTCTTCTCCTTTTAATTTGAATTCACAAACAGCCACTGCTTTAACCGGATCAGCATTAGGTTGTGTTCCTTGGAGTTTTGCGGTTGTTGGGTCACCATCATCGTTCGTCAAAAACAAAGCTAAACTATTTGGGTCGGTGTGTTTGCGTTGTCTGTTGATGTGGTATTCAACAAAACCTGAAACATAACAAGACTATTTTAAAAGCCGACAGTATAATGAATAAACATAAGTATATTTTGTGTCAATAAAATTGCGTCTGCGAGGTTCATATTTCATTTTGTTCTATCCTATATATTGTACTTGGAACGAATGGTGCTTTAGCATATGCTTATTTTGATATAGGTAGCACGCCCATATGATGCAGCCGGTAGTAAACTTGCCATATCGTACCCCTAAAAGATCACATGATCTCAATGATCTGAATGTACAATTTGAGTCAAAATTAACAATATATGACCAAGATAATATATGTTTTTTTCATATACCCCATATCACCCCTCAACCAAGCTTTAGCTTTAATATTTGTATCTAGGGGTTGATATGGAATATAGGAAAAAACCCATTATACATATACTGTTCGTTGATCCATTGTTAAACATTTATATTATCTCTGCTTTCTACTGAACAACGTTTTGTAAGCGACTATGCCTAAATAGTCAGCACAAAATACAAAGTTCACGACCTGTAGGGGAGACAATTGTTTAATATCTCATTGCTTAAAAAACATTGCTAATGTTATTATGGGGATTTAAAGCGAATATGGCCATATTATGCTACATACTAAGGCTAGAAAAAGTTTCGTTCGCCGGAAACGGAAGTAAGTAAAGTAAGGGAAATAACTTGCTTCAAATAAATTTTAGAGTCAGAATCGTAATACGGAAATGAGTGTCTTGAAAGGGCTGTGCTCGCTTCATTGGCCACACCAACAGCCATATTAAGACATATACATGTAGTTAAAATTATGAAACCTCCGCTTCGACATCTAAATTGGTCTTTCAAAACCAGCCTAATATAGCATAGTTGATCAAAGCTATATAATTCTTCGGTAGATGTGCTAAAATAACTACTGATGCGATGTAGGGGAAGCATACTAAAATTAATCGACAGAAAACAATAGAATTAAATCTTACCATCTCCCTTTTTACTGGAATCTACTTCCTCCCAAACCTCGGGTAACAGACTATCTATCAAACTAACCATTTCTAATTAATCCTGAGAATAAAAAATCAAACAAAATTAGTTTACGAAAAGGAAAGAATAAAAAAACTCAACTCTAATGTTTTATGAATGTTTGATGTCATTACTTAGGAAATTTTACGGTCGTCATCAAGAATTGACCGTTTTAGCGTTCCAATATCTAAGATGATGTTGGACCTGTTCCCACTGTCCTAACATTTTATGTACCTCCACCGAAGTGTGACTACCACAGGATTAACTTTGTCGAACTTCACGACGGGGACCGTATACGGAGCAGGAACTGCCTACCCTTCCGGAGTACCTTAGTTCAATGTTCGTGTTGTACATTGTTTCTAGTGTTTATTTGTGCTTGTGGTTGTTCATTTGTGTTCCCGGGTTTGTCTTTATGTCTAATGGATTACGTTTTTTTGGTTGCTTCTTAAGTATATTTGTCTTCTTTATGCTGTATTACACTTCAAAAGAGGTAAATCTGATTTGAAAAAAAACAAATTTTCATGTTTAAGTAAGTTGACAGAGACAACATCTCGTTCAAATAACAAAATCTGATGTTTAGAAAGATCTGTAAACATATTTGTGATTCATCACTATTATAGTTAAAAATTAGAACTAAAAGTTTCTATAATTTCACATTTGTCCAAAAAAACCTGTAAAGATGTTTTCGAGGCGTATATCATCATCTTTTTATGCAATATATACATTGTATTGTTGCTGTTAAGGCAACATAGAGTCCTGCAGTAACAAACCATTTTTTTCAATGAGAAGAGTTTATCCCAAAGCTTTCGAAAACAGAACTATGAGATTCTTACTCAGTATAGAAATTATTATTAAAACTGTTTCGTATATGCTTGAAGTATTATATTTTTAAATCATTTTCAGAGGGAGTAAAATTTAACCAAGTGCAGAAGGTTTACACAATTTTTATTGTTGTATCCATGATACTTTCGTCAATTGCATTTTGATCCTCTCATTCTATTATTATGTTGTGTCTATATTAAGTTACTCGCTTTCTTAGACATCAGTATTTCGGAATACATGCTGGATTTGGTTGGAAAAAAGATCGACCTCATTTAAACATTAAAGATGCCTTTTGCAGAGTCATCCTGAACTCGTCATAATTTATTGTCATAATCCAAAAGTGTGCGAAACCGCTGTTATACACGCTAAAATTTGTACTTTCAAGTTAAACTGCGACATAGTACGTTGCTTTGCTTGATCAATTGATAAACTCGAGAAAATCAAATTTTAGAGAATAAAAAGGGCATATTGACAATTATTTAATTAAAATAATTTACTTACTATAAAAACTCCTCTGAAAATACTATATATCACTTTTACTATTAATCCAGTAATACTTTCCTCAACACGTGTAATTCATTAGTATAATAGTTTATAGACTGTTTGTTGCCAACAAAGTTTGTATATTTGTATCTAATTGCTGAATGAAAGAAAAACAAGAAACAAGATTGTTTTACATATGTATGTAGTATCGTTACATTTGTTATTAACGGCGAATTCCTGCAATGATAAGAATAAAGCTGTACAAACTTAGTACTTGTACTTACTATATACTTAAAGAACAATCCCCTTCATGTGGGTGGTTTGATTGGCTTAGTTTAATGGGAAATTCTTTTCCTTTTAAAACCCTTTCATTAGGATATGCTCGAAGTTCTGATAAACATTTACTAGTGTGGTTATACAAGAAAATACTTTAGTTTTTAGTCAGCCACTTGCATAACTTTTTTGCACTGATTTATGTATATTGGAACATTCTAGAAATGAAATTGCTATACTAATGAAGACGACTTCACTGCAATTATTATACTGGAAAATTACTTAAACATATATTTTTTCTTCAGATCAATATCAGGTAAATAAATCCAATACACATCCTAATTATACAATAGAGACATAATTAACAGACAATAAAGAATGTTTATTTTTCATTGTATATAGCTTAACAGATAACAAAGTTTATTACAGAAACAACACGGACAACAGCACTAATCTAAAGTACAAAAAACACAGATCTATTTTGGATTTAGCATTAAATAGAGCGAATGATAATATTTGTCTTACCTACCAGAAAACCCATCTCATTTTGATCTTACAGTTTATTAAATGTTATAAAGTAGAAAGACCTAAAGATGTAAACACATTCAAAACCAGAAGCACAGAACACACTGGAAAAAAAAACCCAAAATACTTTTTACTCTATAGATACCCTTGTGTCAGGACAACAATCGCCAAATGTACAGTTCTTGTATGTTCTTATAACACTTAGTAAAATTAGTTTCAAAACTTGGGGAAAATAAGTTTTAAAGCCTAGACCGCACTTAACAAAATATGTAGCAGAGACAACCCAATACTTCAAAATTTATTTGACAAATCCTACCCCCCCCCCCCCCCCCCCAAAAAAAAAAAAAAAAAACAAAACCAAACCAAAAACAAACAACAAATAGCAAAACAACTAAGCACAACACAAATGAAACTAGATCCCAAGAACTGGCATATAATTTTTGTCATTTTGGTCTTCATTATGAAAGCTTTGTTAGTGTATCAGTGGTTGTTATTTATGCATGGGAATTACTCCAATCTGTAATACAAAATATATGTCCTCACAGTAATGTGTGACATAACTCTTTAACATCAAGGGGAATTTTATTGTCAGTTAATTGAAATAAATATATGGTGTACAGATTTAACAGAAGGAACATGCACATTATGCTAAGAGAAAACTATGAATAATAATGTTATATAAAAATACACTTAAGCAAAATTACGGAGGAGTTATATCAGAAGTAATAATATCGTAAGCATCTCAAACAGTAAATAAGAATAAACACTATAAATGCCATATGTGCCCAAGCACTTTAGATGATAGAATAACTATATCGATATTTGAGAAGAAGATCGATGAAAATAAACCCAAATACACTTCAGTATGATATTTTACTATAAGTACGCATCATACAGTTAACTTCTTTTAATACAATTAGTATTTACAGCCATGGGCCAGCTGCAAGCTATGATGTTTCTCAAAGATGCTTAATTGGATAAAGTTGCTACGCTATAGTTTTATGAGACAACACAAGATGCCTTTTATAAAAGATAATTGGGTGTAATAGCACAGAGTTTTATTTGCATTCTTTTATTAGACGGCATGTCACAAAATTTACTAGAGGTACCATTGAAGAGCTGGTGAAACGGTTCAAAAAGAGTTTGTTAGCGTAAGAGGAATGATATAGCGGTATGTACTAGTAGCCAAAAAATAGAATCAATGACCCGGTCTTCAATATTGCTATCTTTTGTGCAACTTCACAAACATTACTTGTAATATAGTGAATGTGGGCTTGAAAATATATAAATCAAAACAATTTAGTGATTCTACAAGGTTACCTAGGACATGTTACAAAAACAGAAACATCTTTGCATATGTATTTAGTTGCAAGTGACAATGCTTGTTCTGACGCAAGTCTACAACCAATCCCCTTGTCGCTTTCCACTCAAATAACACTGTGTTTATTCCAAATCCAGACTATAGTTTATATTGAGAATCTGTTTCGAGTTATGTTTGTCCGAGGAGTAATGCAAAAACAATTTGTCATGAAATAATCACATCATAAGAATACTTCCATTTTTATAATCTAGACATAAACAATTACCACCAAAAATTAGCAGCTAGGTTTATATTTCACATGATATTTCAGAACGGTTAGCGCAAACAATTAATCACTTCGCTTTAAATAGCCTACAAAAGTCTTCATATCCCTAAAGCTAAAATACAGGCCTTTGAATACATTCCTTTTTTTGCTTACTGAGTCTCTCTAAGCTAAGCCTGTTTGAGTAAACGTAATTAATTAAAGAAAAAAGAGACTCTTTTTGAACTTGATATAAAAAAATATGGTCGAGGTAATGAAATTACTTTTAGGGGTATAATTCAAAAGTTTTCTGAACTACTGGTATACTGAACAATGGGAAGTACATGTTATTAAAAGTGAACAGAAAAAGAGAGCTTGAATTAAATGACTGAGCGGATTTTGTAATGGATAGTTTTGACACTCATTTAGACAGTTTGTTATGTACACTATATATTTAAAAGTTAAGATATATAGACAAACATGACTCTTAGGATTTTTTAAAAATATTATTTGATTCAGCAATATCTGAATGTGAATTAATTTTTAGAATCCTATTCCGCCTGAAAGCTTCTGTCTGGAAAATACGCAGTATGATAACAGTTTTCATACAGTGAATTATGTCCCACCAGCAGTACTCAAGGCCAAAACTGTTAAGAAACATGATAAACCAAGATACTGTAGAGAAGACAATTTCGCATTTTTATTTCCCATGATATCCCCCTGTACGACCCTTAACTTAGTGAAAATCAACGCGTGAGGGAGGTTCTTCTTGATTTCTAAACATTTGGCAATTTTATTACACAGTAAGTCTTTATTATAATCATCAGTTTCACGCCAGAATTGATGATACCATCAATGAGAACAATACACTTTCTATGTTACAAATTTTGATACACAGTGGGTTATTTAAATTTGTATATAAATCGATTTTTATTTACCAATGCTGATGCTTGTTATAATGATTAAGATAGTTAATTATGTTAATTGCCAATAAACTATCAATGCATATTTACATATATAGTTTCGATGGTACATATACCGGTAACCGACTGAAATAGCAATTCGCAAGTACGTCAAAGAAACTGATGCAAAAACACTACATTACCACGAATTTAGCCTAAAAAATGTTAAGTACGAGTAATCGGTCAACAATTTGTACCCTACGACTCTGCATTACGTGTATTTACAGAATACAGCTGTACCATAAGTCAGAAAAGATAATGCTTTATCACAAACAATATACTTATATCATCAATCAAGACATTAGAATGATTAACTATCGACATTAAGAAACAGCAAGTGTTGTTCGGTACTCGGACAATGACATCCAGCTAATTACATATAGTCTCATGTTCTTCACAATTGTTTATGTCCAGGAATGATAGGCATTTTGCACACCAAATAATTTTATGTTCTAAATTTTATGACTATCTTAGAAACAAAATTGAGATATCTGTGGTATTCTCTATAGGATTATAAACTAGTGAATATTTTTGCTTGAAACAGTTAAAAGTTACCATTATTTATAGCATTACTATTACTATTAAGCATGCATTGAAAAAAAATCCAATAAATAATTTTGTCGCTACTTTAGTATAAAACTACAAGTATTACTTTCCAATTGAGGTCACGCAGAATATCAATTTTATCAATTGTGTTAATCCCAAAGCTTTAACAGGATAGTTGATAGTATTTCGGCAGTGCATGGATTTACTGTTCAATAATTGTTGAATTTTTGGCATCTAAGGATTATCTTTCAATGCATAGTTTTGTCCAAAAACGGTTCTGATTCTGCTTTTTTTGGGGTAGCTTTCTTGTGCTAACTGGTAAACATATCATGAAGTATAACTAAACTGAACGACTTTTAATCAAAAGACTAGCAGTGTATCATTAATCTTATTAAAAAAAAAAAAACGATACGAAGCACATTATGCAAATGTAGACCAGGGGCATTTTAGATAAGAACCGCGAACAATAAAGGTTAAAAATAAATGGCACAATCAACAAAAGGTAAAAACAATACCACCGCAGGACAAGCAAGCGAAGAAACCCCTTAAGGTGTAAAAGCAATATTATGGGAAATCCCCTTTTAGAACGTACCTTATATGCATATAAAAACAGCTGCTAGTTTTATATAAATTAATTAGTATTTTGAATTAAATTTGGTATCTATGGATAGCTTAGGGTCTTGGTAGAAGTTTTAAATTGCTGACATGAATTTAGTCAAAACTACTGTGAGTTTACGGACTGTCAAATATGACCAATAACAATGTTCGAAGGCAGGCACATTGCTTTCTCATATGCAAGTTAAGGTGAGTTGAGATTAAGAGGAAAAGAACTGACATGTTGCTGTTTCCATATGATATGCCTCTCACTTTATTTAAAATCAACATAAAGTTTCCGTAGAAGATTGAAATTCGACAATTTAACATAGAATGTTAAGGGGAAATCTAATATTGATTTTACTAGCTAATTAATGGCAACATAATTTTTAAAAAAATGCGGTACTGAATATCTGACTTCGTTGGTAGAAAGGCGTTCAAATTTTACTGTAATTCGGTTTCATCTTCTCTATTTTGCAAGGTACCACAGATAACCATTATCCAATTAGAACGGATCCTTGTGACATAGTATACAGTTAGTTTTAATTATAAGAAAATCATAAAGTATACGAAGCCAGTCATAAATATGTCTTTTTGTGTAATGAATAAAAGAAAACACTGTTGTTTGCGGTGTAGTATGAAGGCTGTTTTAAGAATATAGTCTGTTATCCGAAATATATTAGGTCAGTTGATTAATTTAGTGCAATTAATACTTACAACTAAACCGCCGAGAATTCTTTTGATCGCTATTATTTTGTAAAGCTTCGTTTTTATACGATTTGAGCAAATCAAATAGTATGAAACCGCTGCACGTCTCAGTAACAGAAAATAAGCAATCAGTGTAGAGTAAGTAATTCAGTACTAAGAGGTACTCTAAAAACAAATTTTGATTCACCAAAAGCGACCTAAAAGTATACCAAGCAAGGGTTAGATGTTTGAGAAAGATTCCCCTTAGCTTTAAATATTTAAGAACCAATTGGTATCAACGAATTTATTTTTAATAGCAGAACCATAATACCGATAACCGTAAACAAAAAATCTACTCCCCTCTCCTGTATTACGTTGTACATTAGGTATTTTACTAATATGTAAGGTTTTCTACAGTCTATACATGAGGGAAAGAACTATTGTAAGATTTCTTGAACTATAAAATACTAGTAGACAAGAATACTCACAGAGTAATCCAAAAGGACGTAATTCAATGGAACAGACGAACCTATATCATTGCAATACAGAACCGATTAGAATCAATAAGGGATAAATATCAAACAGCTGTCTGAAATATTATCCTAATCAAAAGGGTTAATTACATCAATCATGTAACATGGATTTCATTAGCATGTCAGCATGGGATATGTAACAGTGATAACTGGGTAAATTGCCTTATCGTTAAAATCAATTTACACACTCCTTGTAGCTAAATATAATGAAGGCACGTGGATTAAAAATTCCAATATTCTGAACTTTAACACTCAACGCCACCTTTTAATACCAACCCACACCTTTCGCATCAATACGATACAGCAAACTTCCCCTTTTCGCTCACGTCGCCTACAAGGTCATGCGAGCTTTTGCCATCACTTTGCGTCCGTCGTTCGTCCACAATTACAAGAAAATCTTTTTTATGAAACCGCTCAGCCAATTGGGACCAAACTTTGATGGAATGGTCCTTGGGTGGCCCTTTCCAAAACCGTGTCCGGCATCCCCGACTTTCAACAGAAAAAAAAAATGTAACAACATGACCAATTTGCACAGATGGTCCTTTTTCAGAAATGTGTCCGATGATCCTGACGATCATCCAAGGTGACCACCACAGCCGAATTTAGTTTAACATAAGACCCTATGGGAAATTCATTTAAAAATCTTGTCTGAAACTACTGAGCCAATTGGAACACGACTTGGCAGCAATGGTTCTTAGATGGTCATCTTTCAGAATTGTGTCCAATGACCCGGACTGTCAACCAAGAAAAAACTTAGTTTAACATAGTACCCTATGGGAAAATTTAAAAAAAAATCTTGTCTGAAAGCACTCAGCCAATTGGAATCAGACTTGGCAGCCATCGTTATTAGATTGTCCGCTTTCAGAATTATGTCCAATCATACAGAGGTGCTTTTGTGGCTGTTGATTGGCAAATTGAATCCATGTGAGCGGTACCGGCTCCTGGGAGCCTCTAGTTTAAATTTTTATACATCAGAATTTAACTTGCATATATCTACATGGACGTGTTTCTGGAACTGTCAAGCTGTCAGAAAATATAATACTATTTTAAAAAAAATCTATTAATGTTACGTAATACAAAGTTTTTTTTTACCATTGCCAAAAATATTACATAATTGTACACTTATTTTGAATGTTCAAAGAAAGTAATGTTCTGGTTACATGGAAGGGTGGTTTATACAAGTTAAGTTTGAAGATTAGCAGAAAAGAAAAATCTTTTAACTTGTCTATTTCTTGCTTCGACTTTGCTGCGAAGAAATATGCGCGTTTACATATATGAAAAATATGACAAGGGGTGGGTACGGAAGAAGCAAATATTGCATAGTTAAATGGTTAGTGATAAACATTCTATGGATCTTTTTTCTGAACTGTTTACCAAGAACGATTTAAGATATTTCATAGAAAAAAATGTTATACTTTGAAGTCGTCACAAGAAACCTAGTGACCCGTTTACATTTTTTACACACTTCTCTCCTTCAATATAATGATATCAAGTTAATGTTTGTTCAAAGGAAGATAGTTTACGAAGCGTATGATACTGTTAGTTTCATGCTGATATTATATTCTACAAAATATTTATATTTCCGACAGATTTCTATACAAATTCGACCAATCAAATAGTAAACACAGAGAGGAATTATTTATATATCAATATATACAGATGATATTCCACTTATAAATGCATTGATTCTACAAAAAAATATTTTTTTGTTTGGTTACAACATAAATGCCAAATTAAATAGTCTGGCAGGTCACGTCAACTCTTAATTCGATAGAATCTGCAGGCGTAGTCACAAGAACGTTTTGAAATGTCGGTTAAGAAATTCACGGAATTTTTTTAGGAACATTATGCAGAAATCAAGTGAAACTGGCTTATTCACATATAACTTCCAGTTATTTTGAATGTCACAGATTCTAATACATGCTATATTTGAGAAACAGTAGCAGTTTTAATTGAATTTAAAGAAAAACAATTAAAACTAGAGGCTCCTAGTAGTTTGTATCACTCACCTGAAACATGTATGAAAACTATGAAAACATTCAGGACTCCAAGAAGAAATTAAAGAAAGTAAGATACAAACCTTTGATACCTGTCATACTTTGTCCATATTTTTGTGGAGTGTTCTATTTTTAGTGAAGTTAGACGTATTGATAAAAGATTTGGACATCTATATAGATCCAAGAACCTATGATGGGCCATAAGTTTGAAAGGGGACTCCCAAGGACCATTCCAACAAAGTTTGATCCAAAATTACCTACTACTTTCAGAGAAGAACATTCTTAATAGTTTTTGGTCATTTTCCTAATTCTATAAACAGCAAATAAATTATTACGTGTTCTTAACTTTCAATTTTTAAAGGAGATGACCTAAGAACCATTCCATCAAAATGACGAAGTTTAGTTCTACTGTTATGCATCTGTATTTGTATGGTCGTATTTGTTTTTTGTAAATTTCAGTTATGTCCCTTTTCCCGCGTTTATGTGATGTGACGTATTTTTGAGATAGAAATGGCAACAGACGTGTTTTTGCTCGGCCCGTTATAAAAGATGAACTTTGTAGGCTAGGGATGTCACCGTGTCTATAACACTACTTGACCCAGTATACTTTTATAGTAGTTGCATTTTAAACCAAACTGTAAATGATATATGTCTGGTGCAGACACTTAGCATTGCTGAGATTAAACTGGCTAAAGGAAAGCAGAAGCTTATTATTTATCCTGATGGATAATAAAACATATTATATAGGCCAATACAGTATAAATACATGTACCAAGAAGTTGATCGCCAGCTAGAAAATTTAAAATTGGTGGAATGATACATAATTTAGGTATCAGAGTCAAGACGTGCTAACTTGGCCCTTGAAGCCTACAAATTTCTATCAAAAACGATGGTATATAATTAATTAGAATGTTTACAAACAAAAATTAAATGCTCATTCATTAACTAGTTCAATGTTTCCTTTCGGAAAAGAGGTATTTTTGGTCGTCTAGAATTTTGTACCATTTTGCAGATATCGCTGTGAAGGAGATCTAAAACGAAGCCATTTTATTGTCACATGAAAAGAGATACATGTATTCGGTTAAAGTTAAAATTTGGTTTTGGTGCTTAATATCCATCGTGTTGAAAAGGGGCCTTAACAACCACAAAATTAAAACTATCCCTTAAGCAGATATTCAAATATGTAGAGTATTTTTGTAGTTATTATTAGCAAAAATCTTAAGAGGTCACACAATAGAATATGCCACGATAGATTTTGTAAGGTTCTACTCCTTTTGTCCACGCAGCTATTGCATTCTCATATCATACAAGATGGCTTAAAAATTAATAATGACTACTGAACTGAGAGATAAAGGGTTCATTTCAAAAACTAACGTATGTCCAACTTACTTTTTATGGAAATATTCGGGGCTTAACAGCAATATACATCATTTATATCCTTCAATTTAACAAGGCTCGTATTTTAGAAATAAAAATTGCATATATCCAACATTGAAAAAAAAATGAAAAAAGCTATGTAATAAAGGGTAAGCCATGTGATAAAGGGTATGCGATAAAGGGTATGACGTCACAGACGTCAGATACGGACCAACATCATGGGCTTTATCGTATATTGTGGTTACGATATTTTAATAAACAATAAACAATCATGCATAAAAATAGGAAATCTGTTCTCGCGGAAAAAAACGGTTTTTCAGGGTTGGAAAGTCTAAGAGAATAATAAATTACAACTCCGCAAAACGAGAGAGACACACAATAGAAAAAAAACGACTTACCAGCCCTGTTAGCAGTTTCTCTACAAAGATGCTTATGTTGACAGATCCTACAGACAAGATTACAAGTATATAAGTATCAGATAAAGAAATTAGAAATCTTCACTAATCATATTAATTTACTCGTTAAGTAATTAAGATGTTGCTTCTGTCATGTACCACGAATTCTGTCATATGATTGGCTTAGAGCCCCCAGGCATCATGTCTGATTGGTCAAAACAGACGTTATCGCTACCCGTCAAGTACTGTCTTGACTATTATTGGCAATTATATACGCCGTGGCAGTAAGAAAGCAATTAACATTCTATGTAACAGAGAAAAATAGGGTTACACAACTTTACAACCCGTAACCAAACCTTACATACGTCGATTTTATACAACATGTACAATACACATGTATACTCATGATATTTCTAGAGGAAGTCATTCAAAATGAACTGAGACTTAGTAAAGTCTGGGACTAGTATTATAAGTGCCAGGCGAATTATGTTTAAAGACGCACGTGCTTTCATATTTTACAGAAAAATATGCTATAACCATGGATATATTTGTGAGATTAATATCTCCCTATCAGGCCTTTACAACTATACTTCAAGTTTTCCCGCAAGTTTTCTACTCACAAAGAAGAAATATATGACTAGTATTTAAACGATTATGTCATAATGAAACAAAATTTCTACTGCAATATGTTTCGTGTATTGCTGAGGAGGAAATATAATTTTAGGAGTTTAATTAATCATAGGAATAAATTCTTAATCAGAGTCAGGTACAACGTAAACATTAATAGATTTATTTAAAACATGATAAATGAAATCACCCAAAATACTTCATTGTGGTTTATTCAGTCACGTCTTCAAACTGTAACATCAAACAGACAGCAGTAACTTAGATAAATCATTCTTTTCACGGGAAATTAGACGACGATAATCTTATCTTGTATGCACATTCCACTGCAAGTATTGCAGTTTGCTGAAAACATATCAACATATTTCCTTATTCATGACAGGATGGTTTAGGATGTTTTGGCAAACGTAACAGAAAGAAGATGAATGTTCCAGCAGATGTACTTTGTACGGAGAAACGATCAATGGATATGTCAGAACAATACAATATTCTTAAGCAAACAATACATGTAACGTGCATTCTCTTGAGAAAATAGTATTATGTAATACGACAATCGCAACCACATAGCCCAAATTACCCCTTATTTTGTTCGTAAATGCACGCATTACGTAATACCCTACCTATCTGTCTCGTATCGCTAAGGAGGATGGTTAAATATCAGATATCCACCCTTGGTCAGGGTATATTTGAATTATGCCATATGTTACGACATTCGATAAAAGAATTTATAATCTTTTACATATTTTAGGTTTTTGATCTTATGCACATTTTTACGGGAAACAAACCACATAAATGTAATGAGAAGGTTGGAATTATTATGATATCACGACTATCATTTTATTTTACATAAAGAATTATAAAATTAAAGTCTACTTCCACAAATGAAATTGATTGGGGAAAATATTTTGTGAAAAAAATAAAAAAAATAGGGGGGGGGGGAGTTGAAAAAAGACAAATAATCGGGAAAAAATTGAACATTTGTTTCTTGAAATTTGACCCCCCAAAAAAAATTTCGCCCCCCCAAAAAAATACAAAGAAAAAAAAATAAATAGAAAACATTGAAAAAAAATGAAAAAAGCTATGTGATAAAGGGTAAGCCATGTGATAAAGGGTATGCGATAAAGGGTATGACATCACAGACGTCAGATACGGACCAACATCATGGGCTTTATCGTATATTCAACACTCTTGTATTTAATACCAAGTATATGATAAATAGAGAATAATACATGGTAAAATCTGTATCACATGCTGTATCAACCCGAGAAACCAATATCAGCCAGAGGGCCTTGACCCGAGGGCTGATATTGGTCGAGGTTGATACAGCATGTGATACAGATTTTAACATGTATTATACACTTTATCATATATTTAAACAGAGGACTTCAAATTTTCCAAATTAAAGTAAACTGCTACAAATGAAATTGATTGGGGAAAATATTTTGTGAAATAAAAAATGAAAAAATAGGGGGGGGGGGGGGGTGAAAAAAGTAAAATAATCCGGAAAAGATTTGAACATTTGTTTTTTTTAAATTTACCCCCCACCAAACAAAAAAAATTGCCCCCCCCCCCCAAAAAAAACAAATAACAAAAAAAAAAAAAAAAACAAAAAATTAAAATTGAAAAAAAAATGAAAAAAAGCTATGTGATAAAGGGTAAGCCATGTGATAAAGGGTAGACATGCGATAAAGGGGTGTGATAAAGGGTGCGCATCAAAGTTGAGCGATACGGATTAAACAGCATGCTATTTATCAAATATTCAAAACTACTGTATTTACTACTAAATATATGATAAAAAGTGTATAATACATGTTAAAATCTGTATCACATGCTGTATCAACCTCGACCAATATCAGCCCTCGGGCCAAGGCCGCCTTGGCTGATATTGGTTTCTCGGGTTGATACAGCATGTGTTATAGATTTTACCATGTATTATTCTCTATTTTTATCACCAGATGGTAATGTAAGTAAAGAATCTCACATATGAAAAATAATTATGAAAAAAACTATATTAACAGAAAGCGTAAAACAAAACCAACTGAAATGATATATATATATATATATGTAATAAAATACTCGTTTCTTAATCTTGATTTTAATGGAAAAAATGTATATAAAACTCAAAATTTTATTTAATTTTATGTATATTATGTAAATTAACTCACCGTTTAACGAATACAACTGCACATGCACTCCTTCCGAATCTCCTGTACTAATTGAAACAGACTCAGTGTACATGAACTTATACTAGATAAACCAATCATGCTTTGAGAGTATAAAAATGTAGGAAATATCATTTAAAAAGATGAAATAATCGCGAAGTTTCTTTGATATATATTAAACAGGGGTAACTACCATTATCTTTAAAACTTAATTTTTTAGGAAAAGGTTTTACAACTTCATTATTCATAGGTCTACAATTACGTTCATGAATAAAACGTGTGTGGCCTTATTGAGATTAAGAAATACAGAAATGGCCTTATTGCGATGTAAGAAATTTGGAAATGCATGTGTTGCTTTGAAAGAAATTTAGAATTACTTCGATAAAGCAACAGAAAATTAACAGGCCATCTTGTGTTTTCGAAATAGCATCTGAGGCTGACATCGTAAAGACAAAATTAATGATATGGGAAAATATAACGCTTAAAGGTTTATAAGATAATAATGGGTAATATTTTCACTATGTTGTGTAAACTATGTAATTGCATGTGCCAATAATGTAAAAACGGAGCCTTTCGACAAATCATATCTCTTCAGTGATGTTAAAGGCTAAAAATAAAGGAAATAAAATAATTTATAGCATTTATAATACAGTGAAAATTAGCAAAAACTTCTCTATTTCCATCGTCTTTCTCGGTTTCTCACCTTTGTCGAATATAGAAATTAGATACAGCTTTACAATATACTTTACCACCTAAGTCCTATTCAGAAATCTAATAGAACTTATTGGTATTAAAACATATATATATTTTAGCCTAAAATATAGAATCGATGCAGATATTGTCCTATGGGAATATTTATTTATTCATTTGTGTTCCTTTGATTTCAACTTTTTGACTGTACTTTTAATATAATGTTGTCTTGTTGTTATGATTCTTTTCTACGGATCTGGCTTGACTGCATGTACATTTCTTCTTGACTGCTTATAATTTTATTTGTATATTAATTGCCTCAAATTATGCTAATTGTGTTTGATTGTCTCGCTTTCAATTTAAAGAAAATATTCTTATGTTATATCCTGTTACATTTTGAGTTACCCCTTATAGTGCTTGAGCAACAATGACTCGTATTCTGACGAAATATGCATTCCAAATTGGTATCACGGAATATTTGTTCATTGTCATTGCAGCTCTCATTCAAACGGATGGGTAAATAAATATATTATTGGAAAAGGTTAGATTTATCGTGTTTTTGACATTTATCAGTAATATATACAATGGGTACAGTTATTATTTTAACTACCTTTAGAATTAAAATTATAACTATTTTATGTTTTAACCATAAAATTATGTACAATGAATACACATATAATTGATATTTATCAATACTCATTCAACACAGCGATCTTTTAATGACTTATTTGAAAACCCATCTTGCATATATACTATTTTATACAAATTTAACTAACAGAAACACTGAAACACTCTAAACAATGCAACATGTTATATTTCATTTACTTTTAACGGTTGATAAATTTCCTATAAACAACGGAATAATTATTAAAGTATTATTAAATAATTCTTCCTTTATATTTCACCGATATATACCGATTTTAATCACGCACGACTTTTTTTATCTATGTAGAATTACAGAAATGGAAAATTTTGATAAAAAACACCGTATTTATACAGCTTATCAACCACGATATTTAGCGATTCCTCCTGGTCACCATATATTTTGTTCGGAACAATTCAGCGGAAAAATGACAAAAAGTGGCGGAAATGAAACGAATGACGATATTGTTGTATCAAAGCATACATCATTTTCGGAACATGTTGACATGGCAGCTGACAATGCAAACCAATATAGGTTGCATGCAGAAAACCAAGAAAATTTACATGAGAGCAAGATAGATTCATTCGAATATAAATCACAAAGTGAAAACTATAGCGGAAGCTATGCTAGTAAAATTGTGCCAAACCCGGAATGTCCAAAAACTAAGAAAAAGAATCACATACCAAGAAGTGTAGATAAAACAGATGGGATAATGTACCCTGGACGTCGTTTTCGAGAAGATACCGAAAATTCTTCTGCATGGAGCTCTTCCTCTGAAAAATCGAACAGTTTTTCAGAAGACAACAAAAATATACACACACAAAAAGATAGTTACAATATTGGTGGATACGATATCAGTAAACAAATATATGGAGGAAATGGTACCAAAAGCTTTGATTACCAACCTTCAGTCAATGTATTGGAATCACATACGGATACCTCTAGAGACGATTCCATTACTGTTTGTACAAATAAAGGCAACGTAGATGCGGAAATACCGAGTTGGGCAAGCTACTTACTGTCTACAAAATATCTTTTCACCGACAGGTTCCAGAAAGTAAGTATATTTCTTGAAAATCCTCCAGTATTAAAACTGTTGCATACTTGCATCACCCCTATAAATATATAGACTTATGAAAGTCTTTATTGTAAGTGGTATTTTCAGCCTATCGCATCAGGGTCAGGAAATATCATAATGTTCTTTAAACTATTCATAATGTAAAATTAAGTGATTAAGAGTAGCTGTGTATTTTCTGTTGATTATCTCTTTTTAGTATAGCATCAACGACTTATGTAACAGACTTGCCTTAAAAGTGTTTTGTAATTCGCAACTGTGAGATTTGAGTACAGTTTGCACCGTTTGAAGTACATTTACTTTTTTAAAAGAACAAAACGTGTATATCAGACACGTAAAATGTATATATCTATAATTTTTATCAATATTGAAATAAATTGGCAGGTAAGAGAATCGATTGGGAAATGGTCACTCCACGGTCGTCGAAATACACAAAGATCATCACCAAAAAGAGAGGTATGTAAAATCAAAAATTATTATTGGTTTGTTACAAGCATTAACTCAGCAAAAAAAAAAGTTTAAAAGTTGTTCAGTATGGAAGGGAATATCCGCCATAATTATACAATTCTTAATTTGTGAAATGTAATTTCTTACTTCGTAACATGCAATTTCTTAATTTGTAAAATGTAATTTCTTAATTTGTAACATGTATTTCTACATTTCTTGATTTGTGAAATGTAAATTATTAATGTGTAAATACAATTTCTTAATTTGTTAAAGTATTTTTTTAATTCGTTACATGAATTGCTACATTTCTTAATTTGTAAAATGTAGTTACTTTGTTGGAGTCACGTTTTGGGAGATCGCGTCAGTGTAATTATAACTGCCAATAAGAATTATCGTTTCTAAAGAAAAACTACAAGTTACAAATCAACATGTTACAAATCAAGAAGTTTTACAAGTCTAGAATGAAATAGTTTCACAATATTCCGCACGAGGTCGCTGTGGAGGCATGTCAACTCGTACCTTCGCAAATTCGTACCCAATATTTAGCAACTCGTATTTCTGCCAACTCGCACCCAATATTTTACGATTGATATACTTTAATCTGGTGCAATTGGTTCATAAATGTATAAAGTTAACCATGCGTTTCAAGTGTCTGAAAGAAGGGTGGTCGAGGGGGTCGAATCCCGAAATCCCGACTCGTTTATTTTTGTCTTATCCCGATTTTTATCCCGATTTCCCGGGTCTTATTTCACAATATCCCGAAATCCCGACAAAATAACGTATGGTTTTTTTGGCTATATACATTTATTAATGATTGTAACATAACTGTTCAAAGCAATCGGTCAGTCTATTGTAATTCCCGTTTATCTTATTAATATGATCTTAGTTTAAATCTGATTATAAATACATGGAGACTGCGACATTCAAACTTAAAAGCACACAAATAAGTAAACTTGTTTGAGTTCAATAAAAGAATGTGAGACATTTTCGTCATAAGCTTTTTTCAACTGATTTTTATAGTTCGTTCTTATGTTGAACTGTTATACCACTGTCCCATGTTAGGGGGAGGGTTGGGATCCCGCTAACATTTTTAACCCCGCCACATTATTTATGTATGTGCCTGTCCCAAGTCAGGAGCCTGTAATTCAGTGGTTGTCGTTTGTTTATGTGTTACATATTTGTTTTTCGTTCATTTTTTTCATATAAATAAGGCCGTTAGTTTTCTCGTTTGAATTGTTTTACAATGTCATATCGCGGCCTTTTATAGCTGACTATGTATGGGCTTCGCTCATTGTTGAAGGCTGTACGGTGACCTATACATGTAGTTGTTAATGTCTGTGTCATTTTCAGAGCTAAATAGGATCCATATTGAATTTAAAAAAAAAGATGTCGGACAAAATTAAATGGCATGATACAAATAAAGAATTACCAGAAAAAAACAAGCCTCTGTCCAAGTTTGGTACAAATCCAGGATAGTTTAAGAAAGTTATTAAAATTTTAAAAACTTTAACCACAGAGTGAATGTAATGTTTCCTGGCAGAAAAACTAAGTCCATTTATAAGTTAAATACGGAAAAACTGGAATTTTTTTTTACAAAATTTCCTTCTGGATACTATCTTATGATCATAAACAAGCCTCTGTCCAAGTTTGGTAGAAATCCAGGATAGTTTAAGAAAGTAATTAAAATTTCAAAAACTTTAACCACAGAGTGAATATTTGTGGACGCCGCCGCCGACGACGACGACGGAATGTAGGATCGCTATGTCTCGCTTTTTTGACAAAAGTCGAAGGCTCGACAAAAAATGAACGAAAAACAAATATGTAACACATAAACAAACGACAACCACTGAATTACAGGCTCCTGACTTGGGACAGGCACATACATAAATAATGTGGCGGGGTTAAAAATGTTAGCGGGATCCCAACCCTCCCCCTAACATGGGACAGTGGTATAAAAGTACAACATAAGAACGAACTATAAAAATCAGTTGAAAAAGGCTTATGACGAAAATGTCTCACATTCTTTTATTGAACTCAAACAAGTTTACTTATTTGTGTGCTTTTAAGTTTGAATGTCGCAGTCTCCATGTATTTATAATCTGATTTAAACTAAGATCATATTAATAAGATAAACGGGAATTACAATAGACTGACCGATTGCTTTGAACAGTTATGTTACAATCATTAATAAATGTATATAGTCAAAAAACCATACGTTATTTTGTCGGGATTTCGGGATATTGTGAAATAAGACCCGGGAAATCGGGATAAAAATCGGGATAAGACAAAAATAAACGAGTCGGGATTTCGGGATTCGACCCCCTCGACCACCCTTCTTTCAGACACTTGAAACGCATGGTTAACTTTATACATTTATGAACCAATTGCACCAGATTAAAGTATATCAATCGTAAAATATTGGGTGCGAGTTGGCAGAAATACGAGTTGCTAAATATTGGGTACGAATTTGCGAAGGTACGAGTTGACATGCCTCCACAGCGACCTCGTGCGGAATATTGTGAAACTATTTCATTCTAGACTTGTAAAACTTCTTGATTTGTAACATGTTGATTTGTAACTTGTAGTTTTTCTTTAGAAACGATAATTCTTATTGGCAGTTATAATTACACTGACGCGATCTCCCAAAACGTGACTCCAACAAAGTAACTACATTTTACAAATTAAGAAATGTAGCAATTCATGTAACGAATTAAAAAAATACTTTAACAAATTAAGAAATTGTATTTACACATTAATAATTTACATTTCACAAATCAAGAAATGTAGAAATACATGTTACAAATTAAGAAATTACATTTTACAAATTAAGAAATTGCATGTTACGAAGTAAGAAATTACATTTCACAAATTAAGAATTGTATAATTATGGCGGATATTCCCTTCCATAGTTCAGCAGTGCATTTATTACCAAATGGTTCCAACTGATGATGTCAAAATAACAACAACAGGCGATTAACAAAAAATTCTGGGTACATTATTAATAGCACAAGTTATTTAAAAACTTCAATTAATCTATATCCTGACGGATCAGTCGTAAAAAGTCAAGGCTATTTACACTTTCTTACAGTTTGTTTATCAAGTTAACAATTCAAATAATTTCAGTGTCAGATAAGTAAAAAATCCAACACGAAAACAGATAAAATCGGATTTTATACCGGGCTATCTTGATTTTGAAGTAAGATGTGCTCTTTTGGTTAGTGAGAAATATTGGTAGGTTGTCTCCCTTAACGAAGTTATCAAAGGGAGGTAATTTAAATTGTCTCCCTTTGGTCCTCAGGCTACTTTTCAAAGGATAACTGACAGATGTTTTTCATTGTTGAACCTTACTGCAACTTTCAAGATGAAGAACAGCAATAACCTCTGTTCACTTGCTGCATTTTATGTTATTCCGGCATTGTATGGGTGAGTGATTAGTTTCTAACGTGCACTAGCCTCACATCCGTCTTTAAGTAGTTTCATAATTAACAGTAAAACATACTTATGTGTAGCTGAATCCAACACTTCAAAATTAATTATCAAATCAGATGTCACAAAATATATTATCTTAGTATATATAATACTATAGCCTTCATATTATTTTTTTTTCGTGGTAGATGTCTAGATTATATTATCTACAAGAAAATCCTCTGTCCTTCTATCAACCTAATTCAGAATCAGCAGTAAACCCAAGTCGCGGATTTGTTGAGAAGACAAACAACACTGTCGTATGTTTCCTAGGATTGTTTCTAATGGCCATTCTTGTACTTCCTGTAGTAATGGTCATCTATACTTGTGAGTAGACTTAGTATATATTTGATTTTTTTCCATAGGACATTTGAAGTTGCAATATTGAAGAATATGAAATAAAAAAAATTGGCACATTTATTGCCGTTCTTGAATTGAAAATTAGAGTGCGTACTACAGATTCAACTCAGAGAAAAATCTCACATCCCACTGTAAGTTTAGGACGCCCATTGACAACCGTTTGAGCGGAATTCTTTGCTAAATGTCGATTACATAACATCAATCAAACAAAAGTTCAAGTCCATGTACATATGCCGCTTTTATTCCTGTTCTTCTTATAAGTTATATGGAAGCTTTCAATCTTACACCCGCACTGCAAGTTCAAGACTGCTCCTAGCGCAGTTTTGTTTTTTGGTTATAACATCCATTTTTTCATAACAAATGAATTATGACTTATTTCAGATAAAGATCCATCTCAATATGGTAAGGCATACTTTTTCTCAAGTATATTTCGATAATTTAATATTTATGATAAACAAGTCGTAAAAACACTTCAAATATATAATACTAGTATTTTTGAAAAAACGTGTTTATTGTGCCTTTACTTTCCAGCTAGTTCTAGAAAAAAAAATACTAATATGTTGGTACAACTTTCTTGTCCATGACAAAGAAAACACTTACTTTTTGAAGAAACATCCTGATTTCTACAAAGCATGCTCCGAAGATGACATTATGAACATTATCATACTTGTGGAATTCCAACTGAAAATCGGCGTTCCAATTGGTACCAATTTATCACTTCCCGTCGATCTTTTTCAATACTAGCATCAAAAGGACTTCATTGCATGTCTTACTATATGAAAAAAAAAACAGATCTTATATATCTGCTTGGGCTATAAGGTTCATAAATTTCTATATCCAAATATTAATATCATACGTCTCATGTTCTTGTGAACTCTATACTTTGTCCTATTCAATATCAATGATTAGAATTAAATTTCAAAATGCGAAATTCTATATAGTTTGATTTAAATCATGTGATGATCTTTTATATCATGTGATGTTGTTTCTTGACTGATGTGATAGTGTCTATCTTTCCTGTAGATTCCCTATTTAAATAATTATTCTGCAACAAATTTCTACGCATTAAAGGGTGGTTTGAGGTAGGGGAGACTAAAAATTCTTTCATATTAAAAAGTGTCATCCTAAAAATCTACAAGATAACTAAGCAAGTGTCATGACAATTATCTCAAAGTTTTAGTTTCCATACTTTTCAATTATTTTCCTAACACTCACGTATTCTTAACAATATTCTCTCTACACAGCTGTATCTTTACAAAAAGAGAAATATTACTAACATACCTTGTAAATGTAAGAAATATGTTCATACAGCTTTTATGCATGAATGCAAATCAACTCTGCTTAGGTGAACTAAAAAATGCACATTATTTACGATAGATTTAAAATATACACTACTGCATAAATATTTGCTGAATATGTTTTATATCAAAGACTGTAAATGTCCATCTTTAGTTAAAATAGAAGTGATGATGAACTTAAACGGATCTGTAGACTATAAGTATAACATTAGTAAAATGGTACAGAATATTTGTCGTGAGGTAAGTATACTTTTAAAAGAAATAATTTGTTGAAATGTATGTGTCAAAAATGTAAGAATTTTTGTCATAGATTTTTTAAAATAACCTATAGGTAGAAGGAGCTTTTTATTTTGAAAAAAAAACATTTGAGGTTTATAGTTCTTATACTGTCATGTTGAAACCTCGATTCATTTTTGTAAATGAATGATCAATAAAACCTTGAGAGAAAAGTGGTGGACGGACATTAAGAACGCCCGTTCTGAAGGAACTATATCCTGTGTGTTTATGATTTTGACATTTACAAAAAAAATCAAGTTTGAATGTTATGATATTATCTAGGAACAATTATTGGTATCAGATAACAACGTGCAGTCGAAATATCATGATTTTAAATCTTGATTTTTACAATTATGCCCGTAAGTAAAGGTAGATAAACATGTTTTGTCATCTTAATCATTGTTTGAGAGAAGCTTTATGTTTATGATCTATATTTAAGTTTGACTTATGAATAATATTTGTTTTAATGAAATATGATTATTATATTCCACTTCAGTTCGAATCAGCTTTTGTAAATTTTGATTCGTATTATGGCTGTGACGCTAAAGTTGTCCGGTAGGTGTAATATATATATTTCTTCTATTCTTGGCGTGTTTAATCGGTAGGATAAAAATACATAATATGTTTAACCACTTCCCGGTGATTAAATTCCCGCTGTTTTTTTACGTTTATTGGAAAGATAAACTAGAGAAGTTCCGAAATGGCGTTTATGTAAACAAAATGCAACATCATTTTCCTGATGTTTTTGTTGAAAATCATCGGAGAAACAGATTCTCATTCAATTTACTCGTGAGCTATATAATTTCTCCACCCTCGACACGTGTCGAATATCAAAAACTTAACTATCTCGGGTTGAGAAATTCCATAACTCACTCGAACCTGAAGGAGAATCTATATATAATGCGTTTTGAAGATTCAACTTTAAAAGTTAAAACAAACGATTAAATGAAGACTGCAGATAAATGCCATGTTTCAAACGAAAAATTAGCATGGAAAAAGCTTCGCCTGGTACCCTCATGACCAAAACCTTAAAAGAGTGATGAAAAAACCTGATTTCGACAAATTTAAGTAAAATTAACTTTGTCTGAGGGTCTTGAAACAGTTTATTTTTTAAATTACAAAATTAATAAACTGAAAATTTAAATGTTGTTAATTCTGTAGCATTTTAAGATATAAAGAGAATTTATAAGAAACCAAACAGAATTCGAGGTTTTATAGGAGTTTATCAACAAATGAAGGAATAGATGGATTATTATTTAATGTCCAGTAGCAATTATTACATAGACAACAAAATGGATAACAGGAAAGGTAAACAATGACGTACCAATCAATCAAAGCAACCCAAACTGACAGAAGTCCGCACAAAAATAACATAAAATAGCACAAAACGCAAACATAAACACAACAGAGAGTCAGGATAGTCTGACTTGGTACAGACACTGAACAGTGGCGAGGTTGAACCGGTTTTATGGGTACCCAAACCTCCCCCTTATCTACTCTGACACTCTGGTGTATAAAACACACTATAAAAACCAATACAGTATGATTACCAACAAGGTGATCGCTTGCTAGAACTGCAAACTTAGACTGGACGGTACATAATAGATATAGTAGGGAAAGAATGTGCTCGTTTTAGCTCGATGTAAAACTAGCTAAGGCTCTCATAGCTGCTGGTCGGATACTGTCGCTCTACTAAACGAAAAGGTCAGAAATAACATTCCCATAAAGAGTTTAATGCTATCTCGTTATAGAGTTCGGGAATATTTATCAGAGGCCAGTATGAATTTATTTGTCCTCAAGCCGTTGGGAGAAAGAGCAATCTTTTACAGAACTTAAGTAACTGCCAAGTTTCTGATGGTTATTAGCGAGACTTTTGCATTTATTCACGATATGACAAAAGAAATTAGGATGAAAAAAAAAAAAAAACGTTCATGATAAGATACATGCATATCAGGACGAGAACGTGTTTATGTGATATGAATATGAATCCTGCTTTGTAAAAGACCGATATGCTGATCTAGCCAGATATTTAACCTGCTAGATCTCAAGGTAACCGGAAGACGTGTCATCCTATTCGGACACATTATTCTGATCAGTAGGTTCCTAAATGCTGCGTACTTGGGGGAGCAGTAAATAACAATTTCAAAGTCTTTTGACCCGGCTGGGATCGAATACTCCAAATGGACACTGAAGCAAAATTATTTTAACTATTTACATGATTTGTATAATTGCATAGAACTTCATACCAATTCATATATCGTAGAATACTTTTTAAATTTACCGTTTTCTGTTGATATTCCGTAACAAATTTTTCAAATTCTATATTCATGCTTTCAGAAATGGACATGTGGAAGTGATTGCCAGTTTATGGTTTACAGTGAATAATTTTCCACAAAAAACAATGACAACTAAAGTAATAAATAGTCACTTTCTGCAATTATCTTATGTAAATTTAACATACATAAAAAATTCAATTAATGTTGGTGAGTACAAATTTGTTAAAGGAAAGAATATATAACGATTTATATTGCGTCCTATAGTATTATCACTTTTACAAACATGTAATATAGGGACAGTATTGTATATGGATATACTGGACTCTATGGGAATGGCATGCCAGCGCCATTTACCCTCTCCATTTGCGCCACTATGGTTTTGGAGCGAAAATATGAAGTGTTGTTGAAATACCGAAGTCTGATGTTGTTTGTGGAAATAAACTGGACACTTCTTTATTAAAACGAATAAGAATGTTAAATATTAAATGAGAAATAGATATGCTTGATCCAATTTTTGTTTTATTATGATTCTATTTGTTTTTTGCAATTACTGTGTAAACATTTATATTAGTACTAGGAAAATCTTACAAACTCACTCAGCTTAATTTAAGAAGGCTACATTTTACTTATTAATATAGATTTTCTAAACTTCTGTGCAGATTCTACTGCAAGGCTCGCATTAGAGGAAATTCAACAAAATCGTTTAATGTCCTGTCTATCTTCTGGAATTAGGAGCAAATTTAAACAATTAATGTGGGTAAAAATTTCGGTTTACGGAACTGGCGGGTTTTCATCGTTTAGGAATTTTAATTTGAACTCTCTTATCGTTGGCTGCCACATCTTTTTAACAAAAACAAATGAACTTACCATTTATTCAACCAAAATAATTTTAAATTCAAAGGGAAATAACTATTTTTTCTAGATTTTCTTAAATGAGGCAAAAAGTGAATTAAATATTCAAAACAATTGTTTTACACATTTTAAAATACGTTTCACATCCTTCAACTGTATTTACTTTTTACGGGAAATTACCCTTTCAGAATCATATTTGACATATAAAAATATAATCTTTACACAGAAGGGTAAAATGTTTGTGTTTTCTCTTGGATGAATTAACCAACTGATATAAATAGTCTAATTTAAGATTTCAAAATGTCAAAAATCAATTCCATGATATGAGGTTCCCAGACAGTAGAAATTTTACAAGGGGTTGTCCCCATGTTTAAACACTAAGGATAATTCTCATATAAAACGATTATTTTGTTTACCAGAATTTCAAAAAACTTTGATATTTGTCAGGATTCAGTTGTTAGTACTTCAATACGTGTTTATAGATACAATATGCTCTCAGTTGATTCGGTATGATACTCATGTATTTGTTCCTTGCGTTATTATTCCACGTCTCTGGATATCGTTCCTTTGAGCTTCTCTGTTGGTCTCTTTCTGTCGATTTGTGGATGTTTACACTGTTGCTTAACAACAACAAAAAAAAAAAGATTTTTAAAATCACTACTTAAGAATATACGTGAAGTTAAGTCACAAGAATAAAATACAAAGCAATCCAAAATACGCAAATCAGAGTCGACTTAACACGAACAAAATAGCAATGCATACTTAAAAAATAACTCCTATACAAGGTTTCTCAGACACGTAAGCTTGTTCTGCTCCGTATACAACATCTCCTATGTAATGCAACAATGTCAGCCCGATAGAAGCTACAAATCAAGGATGTTGACCAGTCACACGTCATTTTTTATTATTCTAACGGTGAATGAATCCGTGTCCCAAATAATTCCGATTCCGTAGCTTTTGGGATATTTTCTTTCTTCTAAGACTATAGTCATAGTGTCAAATGTCGGATAAACTTAAACATGAAGGCTGTTCGGGTTTACTGGTATATTTTCCTTTTAGATTGATATCGTTGTTTGCTTAACGCAAAGTGGCATATATTGCTTGCTTCCTCGGGGCGAGAACCAGTTCAACAATTTATCAAACATAATCAAAATATGGATGACAAGGAACACAAAGATTAACCAGTTTTAACTGGTGGATGGTCGGGTAATTTAGCCTTTTTCGCAAACTACAGAAGGGGTATTTATCGTGCAGGGAGCGTGGTATTACCCACTGTGGTCAACCTAACATGCTTTCGTATTATGACCTGATAACCATCCAACGTGACGGTCTCTAGTATCCGCCACCTGGGGGCTTGCTAGGCAGCTCTGTGGGTTGAGCTCCCGTGATCCATCACAGGTGCCTAGTTGTCTCTTTAGAAAAGCCAAATTAACTGTAGAAGAGTTCAATGTTATATTTTTGTGAATAGATTGAACTTCAAATGTTCCTTCCTGTCTATTTATAGAAATAAATCCAAGAATGAAACGGCTTTTGATACACCTTAAGTACCCCATCAACATTACTCGCAGCACAAAAAAAATGAAGAAAGCCTAAAGTATTCACTAAATATTGAAAGAATTATACTAAAATGTTACTTATTTGATGCAGATTTAAATGTCATAATGACAAAAGGTAAACAGCAGGACAAGTCAGGTAAGTATGGTCTTGAGTGTTAACTTTATAGTTTATTTATATTTATATTCTGACATGATGTTATACCGCTGGACGTAGCTATACTCATGAATTACTCCGGGGCTATTCAGGGCTTGAGGCATTGTGTAGTTTTCCTATATTGAATATCATGTTGTCATCTTTGGATGCTTGTTTGGTTATATACTTATGATTTTGTTTTTTTCTTTGTAACTTCACTACATGCCCGTTTTTTTCGTTAGATTTCTTTAATTTTGGGTTACCCTTTGCTGTTGTTTTTTCCCGCATTCTATAAACTGTTTTTAACAATTAAAAAAAATAGTATAATAATCATACACAAACTTGATCTAGGTCTGAAAGTGATAAAAGCCCTGATATTTACTTGAGTATATGTCACGTATAAGGAATTGTTTTGTCCCGTCTTTCCTGTCATGTTTACTGTTATATTTTAAAATTGCCTTGATTGATTGACTGGAGTTTTACGCCACGTCGACTCAAACGGTCATACCGTGGCGAAAGCTAGTTTGGATTAAAGCTAAAACAAACTTTAAATTGAGTTTTCCCTTTGTTTTAGATATGTTTTAATTAAAATATGGTTGATATCGTACGTGAAAATATTGAAACCTATTCGTCGTGGTATATATATGATATTTGACTTTGGTATAGAAAGCCAACAATCTTTTAAATTAATAAATAATTAATTAAGATAATTTTTTCCTCAAATGTAGTAATGCTTCATTTATCCCCGTTGCATTTGTCTTATGATAACCATCTCTTCTTTCATTAAAAGTTCTCAAAATCCTTATTACAAGTAATACATGTATTAAACAGTTATATAAATAAACCTTTCATGCAAGAATGACATTAAGTAAAACATATATCCATATTGTGAGTTTAAAAGTGTCTACAAATAAGTTGTGTAAAAATTTGTAAAATTTAAAGGCCAAATCGCATTACAAAAGCTTGAATAAAACAGTCGTTGCATTAAAAGGATTGATTGCAAATAATGGAAAATACCGATCTACGATCATTTTTCTATTTATATCGATTTACTTACTCGGAAGGGCACTTTAAGGGAGTACCATAGATATTAGGTTTAATCTGTTAAATTGCAATCTATTCAGCAATGAAGGTAACAGTATCATCTATACTTCAAATTGATACAATATACGGCTGAGTCAACAAGCAGAATGAAGGCATCGAATAAGCATTCGGCACTAGGACGATACACTGTATCATATTACGGTAGGAAAAAAGAATTTAAGTTTATTCATTCTTTTACTTACACAGACAGACAAAGGAACAATATCTAATTGTGTGTGTATATGGTTCATAGTTCTGATCGATTATATTAAAGCACAGTTAATACTAATTAAAATAACTGTGGATATTATATACATGTCCATACAAACTTCCGGATATTAAAATGTTGCGAAAAACTGGATTGGGTTTATCCATTAGAGCTTCTGGATATTATGATGAGTCTAAGGATGATGATGTTCCCTATAACAACGATCGCTTGGATGATGCTCTCAGTATTGATTATTCTCAGACCATCGGTGGCAGTACGAGACCTCGTGAAACTAGTGGTGTTTATGCTAGTAAAATAACTAAGGCTTCTCAAAAGGGGAACACTGAACGTAGTGGAACAAGTGGGGTCTACTCTACAAAGATAGACAGTTCTCCACGACGAAATGCTACCAGCACACCAAAATGGAGAGACAGTGGAATTTATACTCCTAGAATAGGACAAACAACACAGTCATATGAGAGAAACAGAGATGGAGAGAATAACCACTTACCGGCAGGGATGGATGCATTTGGAAAGACGATCTACAGACCTGTTTACGATAACCAAGCGAAACAGGAGGGGCGCGATACCAATTATCCCTCGCGAATAGTTGAAGACAACGACGAGAGTATTGATAACCCATGGTCTACACAATGGCCTGAAACTGCTAGATCGTACCCAGTAGGATTTGAGGCATCGAATATTGCAAACAGTGTTTCTTATAACCCACCAATGCAAACGAATATTAGAAAGAATTCATCAGATTCTCACAAACAAAACAGGAGAAATAAAGGTACTTCTCAACGACTAAGTTCGGACAATGAAACACCAGAATGGGCAAATCGCCTTCTGACAAAAGAATCCTCTTTGCTAGGAAAATTTCGAGAAGTGAGTATTTTTAAACGTATCGTGAATTCCGAAACGCTCATATTTTTATACCAGTTTCATAAATAAATTCACATAATGAATTAGGATGCACATTGCTGGATTAAGTTTGATCAGGTACCTTTGAAACTTTAGAAAACCCCCAAAAATCATTAAATTATTGTAAAAATAGAACCAGAGAAACAAGATAGGCAGACAAGGTCAAGCTGAAACTCTACAGGATTCCAAATTAAAAACTTGAAATTGGAACACGTGTATCATAAAGATCTTGTCATTTGCTACAGAATAATCTAATTATAGATTTTAAAGCTCTTTTTGAAAAAAAAACAAAAAACTTTCTGTTTTGGCATAAAAGCGTAAATATGTCGCTTACAAGAAATGCTGCATGTTTATTTTTCATATATATACTTTTGATATAATAAGCTGTTCAACTGGGGATTTGGCAATACCTGCTGTCTATTGATTTCTCATTTATTTTTGTATCTGTGTATAAAGGAGATACAGTGGAAATGTCAGAAACAACAACAATGAACAGGAATGGTGGTAGTAATGACTTCAACATAGCAAACCAAACTCTTGATAAACCCCATTTAAAAGTTTGTGAATCAATTTAACTGAATTCACACAAAATATGAACGTTTTTATTTCTTGCCTTTTAAAGAGTAGTATTTTGTATATTTAATTGAATATAAGGTGCATACATTGATTTTGATATTTTATAGATGAAGCAAGCTATAAATAAATGGACACTACGGCATATTTCACGGAAGTCCAGGCAACCTTATACGAAGTATGAGGTTAGTAACAAGACCACACTAAACTACATGCATATAATAACTGTCACACATGCATGTAATATAAATCAACAAAATACTTTGGTACATGCATAAACAACAACTGTTTGATTGCTTATATACCAAAAAGATAATGGAAAATGGGTTCGGTGGATTTAACTTGTTAAACCAAGAAATTTTGAAAGAAATATATCACACCTATATATATATGTTAAAGCTGTAACATGAAAATTTGAATCTACATTATTTATGTATAACTGGTGACGAAAAAAAACAATTTGAAGCACTACGAATGCATATTTCAACAAATAGATTCCGTAGAATATAGAAAATGTAAACATTTTGAAACAAACGTTTTGCATTGCTGTTTCCAGCAAGAAAGGTTACTAAGTTACTAAATAATGTAAGAAGAATATTTTAAAATCATTTGTATAAAATGAAAGAAAAACTTTTCGACGTTTATTTCTACTTTGCAATCAAAAATATTTTCACTCAAAGCATAATCTGTTCTTTATCTGTATAAAATATATACTGTTCACGTCACCAAACTCAATGTGTGCATTATAATAGGGTCCAACTATGTTAGACTTGTTTGCTACAAATGTCAACACAAGCCAGTTTACTGAAGAAAGTACATCTCAATTGGTAAAGGGAGACAGATCTTCTAAAAGGACAAATAACATTGCTGTTTGCTTCCTTGGTTTGTTCCTGGTGATTATATTCGTTTTCCCAATAATTTCAATAATTGTTATATGTAAGTATACACTTTTTTTATACCATTAATTCAAAATGTACTTAATTCAAAATCGAGAATTGTGCATGTTTGTAAGAGCATCCAAAATTATCTTTTTTCGGTTCACAATTACTGATACGCACGAGCCATACATAACAAAATTTAAAGGTTTTAAAGGACTAGGGCCATAACCTGGTATGTTTCCTTTTAAAACTTCCTTATAACTACCAATTAAGTACTAAAAATACCCTGCATATCCGAATATCGCTTTTGAAGACAGTTTTAACAAATATTGTTAGAAATATTTTTGCTTGAAAAGATTAGTGACTTACAATAATTAGCAAAGAAGTTCAACTTTTAGTGGCTTAGAAACGTATTCAATTATATTTCAGTCACTGACCGTTCAGATTTTGGTAAGTATACATTTTTATATTTTTATTTATAAATAAATTTATATTACCTCTAATGAGCTTCCTCCCAAATGTGGACTCAAAACCCATGACTTTGGATGATGCTGCAATAGAGAGAAATAATTATAAATATATATAAATATGATCATACATGGGAGCAGATCTAGAATCTTAAATCATTCAATGTATGCTATCACATAACGACTATGCTAAAGCTGTTCAGTCTATAAGCAGATAATTTTATCTTAATAAAAGGGTTAACAAAGACTATTTTTCTGATTTATAAAAAAATCTTATATTTTGGGTGAGAGGCGTTTTTATTTTAAAAAGTGCGATATGGTAAAAATACAGTATATATTTGTCCTACTAATATAAAAGATTTAGCATATTTTATGTTTTTGAAAGAATAACATACAACTGGAAAAAGAACCCCGCTGGATTTGGTCTAAAATTAATGAACGGTGATCTCTATGAAATAATTTTGAATGGTATTCGTGTATATTTATTTCTACATTGGCCTGAATTAAAGGGTTTATCGAAATGCAAATTGGAAGTGTAAAACAGCTGTATCACAAAATATAGTATTTTGACACGTAGCCGTTGAAATGATTGACAGTCGGAAATGAAGACCGGTAAGAAGTTTCAGAGTCGGGCGACGAGAAGGACGGTATATCCGAACTGGTTATTTTCCGTTTCCCTGCCAAAATACTCCCAAAACATGTCTTCAAAATCGGTGATGACAAACTACTGTTTGTTGACCATTCATGTTATAAAAGTATATTCATGGATTTTACTCGAAAGAAGAAAAAGCGACACACAAACTCGGGTCTCTTCATTTAGTAATATAGATAATTGATATTTTTCAGCTGAAATAAATCTTAGTATGAAGTTCAATGGTTCTGTTGATAAAAATCTAAACGTACAAGATATGGAATATGCTATTTGCAGAGAGGTAAACTGATATATGAAATATAATTATATAATGTCTAAGCAATATGACAATTATAGAAACATGCGTTTGGCTTTTGCCATGCCTCTTTTTGATTTATACCTACCATAGTGTTGAAAAGGAATGAAAAGACATTAAGTAAACATGCTTTTCTCTTTTTTAGAGCCCGCAGATTACGTTTGATTTTTATGCTAGCAGATCATGTGACAACAGAAATCAATTTTAATGAAACGTTCCTATTGATACAATTGAAACATTATAGTAAATTATCTCTCATAACAAAATTAACTTCAGGAGATATTAATATGAATAATAACAGTTATTTCCCCTCGTGCAACTTAGTTAACGGAGACAACTGGCGAATGCTTCACAACCTACCGTCACCATGGTCACCATACAAACTGTTCAGAATCAAATTTTCTCATCCCAATTATGTATTTTGTGATTGTATATCTCAACTTTTTTCAGACAGATTTAGCTTTTTCTTCTGACAGTAGTTTTCATTCCTGTGGTGTAACACAGTTCAGGTAAGGATTTTTTTCTGCGTTTTAATATTAATTGTAATTTTAATATTTTTGGGTGAAAAATTTAAAGTAACATAAAGAATAATTGTGTAAATATCGTAGTTTTTTAAACAATGTTCAGCACTATCTTGGATAGATAATTCGTAGATACTGAAAAAATATTCATGATGAAGGCTAATGAATAGAGGGTAGTACAAACAGAACAACTGCCACGTAGATATATAAACATTAAATATGTTTTAGAAATATATTCTTTTTTAAATAAATGAGAGACTGTGAAACAAAAAACCAAATAATGCACGATGTAATTAAAATTAAATAATAATGTTGTATTGTTATTTCAGGAATGGGTCTATAATTGCAGATGTCACATTATTATTTTTGCTGTCGCATTATCCCTATGGCAACGAAGTAATAGAAAGAATCGATAAACATTTCAAGAGTGTCACTATTTTGAATACGTATCCGTACGAGGCTAATTCCACCCAAATGAGAAATTTCGGTTTTGCGAAAAAAAGACTCATCAATAATTTTTCATATTCAAGATCTGAAACAACAACAACAACAGATACGACTATACTACAAACAACACAGATACCAGATACGACTATACTACAAACAACACAGATACCAGATACGACTATACTACAAACAACACAGATACCAGAGACAACAAAAGCACAAACAACGATATCAGAAACTTACACGAAGACTTCTCATTTTCAAACGACCGAAGTTTTAACATCAGAAACAACCAAGCAATCAACACAAATACAGACATCAGATTTACCAACACCGCAGACATCATCTACATCTGCTTCAACTGAAACACCAACTTCAACCAGAAGTGTAGAAGCAACCCGATCCCAGACAACATCTCATACGGAGACACCGCCAGTGAACACAACAAGTGTAGAAACACCTGGATCCCAGACAACAACTCATACGGAGACATCGCCAGTGAAAACAACGAGTGTAGAAACATCTGGATCCCAGACAACAACTCATACGGAGACATCGCCAGTGAAAACAACGAGTGTAGAAACATCTGGATCCCAGACAACAACTCATACGGAGACATCGCCAGTGAAAACAACGAGTGTAGAAACATCTGGATCCCAGACAACAACCCATACGGAGACACCGCCAGTGAAAACAACGAGTGTAGAAACATCTGGATCCCAGACAACAACTCATACGGAGACAACGCCAGTGACAACAACGAGTGTAGAAACATCTAGATCTCAGACAACAACTCATACGGAAACATCAACAGTGAACACAACAAGTGTCACGTAAACACAAGTACAGACGACGTCTGGTGAAAAACGTCGAATGGACAGATGACAACTGGTTATCAAACAACCCCTTATATGGAAATATCAACGACAACAAATTCCGGAACTGAAAGCACAACCTAAATAAATTATTATCTGCATATCTACAGTCATTGCACTTAATAATCTAACAGAATCTTTATAATTTCATAACTCACATTTGTAATTGAAATAATTCGCGAGGCACTCTCTAGCTAAGGATTGAACTTGAAAAATGCCAAATCTTATTTACTAACCAGAACACCTTTATCAAATGCAGAAGACGACATCTTAGAATATATTAGGAAAACATTAACATTTTTATTCATTTTTACAAAATTCAATATTACTCTAACACGGCAATGTCAGTAAACACTAGGGGCGCCACTGGGTGGAAACCACAGTTTGTTTACATTATACTGGTCCCAAAATAGACTGGAAAAGGTTGTTAAGAAGCGGAATCCAGTTTTCAAATAACTTCCCCCAAAACAGCTCCACCTGGCGTTTACTGACATTGCTATCTAATACATCAAATTGACTATGCATCTAGTTTACATCGTATATAGATATGTTTTTTTATATAGGTTTCCATTTTTGTTCCTGTCAATTTTCAGTTTTGTTCATGAAATTTTCTTTTATTTATAGACAAAATGTAAACACATGTACTGGAGTTATACATGCACATCCTGCTTGTAATTGTTATATATATATATATAATTTTATAAAGTCTTGCAGATGTTTAACCCCCACCCAACGAATGACATTAGCCTGACCTCTTATACATGATATTGCTCAATTAAATACATTTTTAATGACTAAGCTTATTTTCTGACTTATAGGGTTCCATCAGCAGACCAACATGCTTATTGCTTTAAATCCAAAATCATGAAAAACAAATACAGTGTATATAATACGAGACAAAAAATACTAGCGTTATGTCTGGGGAAGATTCCTATTAGTTCTCTCCCCCAAATATAGTCAATATATTGTTAAAACTAGAGGTATAGGACCGAGTATAGGACATACTATGCACAATTATACAAACTTTTCTTCCTTACAATGCCTTTTTATTATTATTTCAGTTACGCTATACATTAAGTATAGAAAAAAATGAATACCTCTGCTATTTATTTAAGCTAATGACTATAAATAATAAACTTTCAAATGAAAAGTCATATCAGTGTATTTCAGCTATAAAGAAATAATGCAAAAATCAAACCAATAAACAAACAAAATATAAAGATAAATCGTAGACAGAATCAGCGTGCGTGAAAACCAGGTACGAGAGAAAGAATAAGGTATACATTGTATATTCAACTATGCTCCAAACTTCAAAAGGCTAATAACACAATATCGGAGTAGTGTTGTAGAAAAAACATATTGCGGAGATCAACCTTAAACAGCATGAAAAAAAAACCATCGACGATAAAAGCAGGGCTATGGACCAGGTGAACTGATACGACCGCAGCCGATGGTGGTATTGAACGCTATAGATTTGTTTTCGAAGTTTATATTTTTTGTGATAATTTTATTCGGGATTACACAGACATGTTCGTACCGCAAAAATCCATGATTGACTATATCATCGTACATGAATCTTTCCAACTTTTTTCTGTCGTGCAACGTTCATAGTACGTCTGAAACAGATTTGCGTCGGATCATTTACCACTGATATCTTGTCCATCAAAGGACCGATAGATAGATAAAAATCTCCTTGAGCATGTTTCAATGGAACTAATAGTCTGCTGAGAACTTAATATTTTCGACGACAAAGCGAAAATTCTAAGCAACAAATTCAATAAAATGAAATGAAGATCTAAATTTGTTAAATACAATTGTTGTTTTAATGAATCATGTAATACAATACTCGCTGTGCGATTTAATCTCAGACCGAAGCTATATTGGGCGCAAGAAGGTACACAAACTCAAACCGCCGCTCGCAAAATCTCTTAGTACATGTATTTGGATCTCAGTGGGACATCCCGTGGTAACTTGTATGAATCCTACCGAAATTATAATACTTGAAAAAGTCGTTTTACCCAAATGCTTCTTATCATAAAGTACCAAAGAGATTTACCGAGAAACGAACGAAGCCGCTAATTCCAATGTTCGTTATGTTTGAAACAATGGAAAGGGAAAAAATTCATTATAGCTTTCGACAGTACGTAGTAATGTAACATATTAGGCGTACTTAAAATTGTCAGGATCCGTTTTCACAGAATCTGAGGTGCTTTAATATCTTCCCTTGATGAAAAGAAACTACAACTCTAGACTATTAATAAACTGTAATACAACATTTGAATTTCAAGCCAAATATATTATGATATCCATGTATTCTGAACTTCTAGACAAATCTAAAACCACCAACTTCGGCCAAATCTCTAAACTACATGCATATCACCGCTTTTATCTCTTACAAAAGCCTACCATTTGAACAATAACTATTAAATCTCAGTCTTAATTTGTTACAATAATGGTAAAACTTATCTTATTACCAGTCTTTGTACATTAACCTAGCTAAAGGCGGCCGTATAACCTCTGAAGTTACAGAAATCGTAGTTTGTAAACTTATTACCAAATGAAAATAATAAATGTGCGGGATGACAAGTTTTATTAGTACTAACTAGATTATTTAATACTATATTTACGATTGTACACATAGCACAAATATGGAAGAAAAGACTCACAGCATAAAGCTGTTATATAAACGCTTGTCATAAAGACTGATACCACTTTTATGTCCAATCTATAAGTTTTTTTTCTTCAAAAGTTTATCATTTTTTTTAGAATTTACAACTGGATCAAATTCTTTTCAGAAGGGTTTCCGAAAACAGGGACTGTTCACTTTTAGAAACAGTGTGGTCTGTTTCAGAACTCCATAGTAACTTATGCTTTCGTAGACATATTGCGAGCAATTGATACAACATATTACATTGAATTTGTACCTGAATACAATGATTGTCCGTTCGTGTGGCAAAATCGAGAGTGACAAATCAATAGTCGAATCGATTACCGTCATCCTGAAAGAACCATCATGTCAGATATGAAGTATTCTATAGCTCTATCAACACCATGTCTCAAAAGGAAGGAAAGCATTAAAATGATTTTTTAAAATTACCTTAAGGGAGCAACCATTTGATTTAGGGGGGGGGGGGGGTGCCAGCGTGAAATGTTTGATTCTGCTTATTTATTTCGTCGAAATTTTGGCCCTGGATTTTTTTGGCCTAAAATTTTATTTTCATTTAAACGATTTCCTGATTGGCACAGGTCCTGCATTTTTTACACAGCTAAAGTGATTCTGTCTTTTTATTTTGCTAAGAAATCCTGGCCCTGCCTTGTTTTCAAATTCTATCGTAGCCCCCCTCCCCCGCCCCTTCCATAAAAATCAAATGGTTGCTCCCTAACCCCATTACCAGTGTCAAATTATCAAGATGATAGTGTTACTGTCAACACTTTACTTTAAATAAAGCTAATTTCAATTCAATACAACTTTATTGCAAACAAAAAGACCATTTGGTCCATAGCAATACAGACGTATCATACAAATACACATATATAACACAAAAAGGAAAAATATGTATATTAATACAATTTAAGTATCTCCTTTCCTCAGTTCTAATGACTGTCGATAAAAGAGGCTAGTGTCTTAATATCATCAGGTGTTGATGGATTCAAAATGGTTTTCAATTTTTCTATATAATTATGGGAAGTGAAATTAGGACAATTTCCTATAAATTTCCTATATAACTATTTTAAAAGGTTTCTCTCATTTTTGTATTCATCTTACAATTGAAGAAAAAATGTGATTCATCATCTAAAATATTACATTCCTTACAAAGTCTCTGTTCCCTTGTAATGTTTTTGTACCTCCCTGTTGCAATCAACAACTCATGATCAGAAATTCTGAATTTTGTTATTATTTTACGTTTCTCTTTATTTGGGTGAGATAAATAGAAAAAATTTTCATTAGTTTCACTTTTTAAGTATTTATATAAATAATTCTTATTACTTTCATTTAGAGTAGATATTTTATGCTATCAATGAACACTGCCCTTTACTTGATCTTGATATCTATATCTCTAACGGGAATCTTAATTCAAAATTTACGATAAGAGAGATGATTTTTCATTTTCTATTATAAACGATCCGGTTTTAGATGGTGAAATTCCCTGGTCACCAACGCATTGTGTTTATATATCTCAACTTGTTCGATTCGCTCGTGTATGTAACAACGTATTTGATTTTAACGAAAGAAATCCCTACATTAATAAAAATCATAACGCCAGGGATTTCGATTTCACAAACTTGTCAAAACTTTTACTTAATTTTATCATCGGTACAAGGACCTCATTCCTAAATATAAATCAACGTGCAAACATTTTATATGTTCAGGTATTTCACATCCCATCTTTTATGGTAATATTCTATACAAAGCACAAAAATGTCGTCATTCACCGGAAAGGCTAATCAAACCTTTAAACAGACTTATCAACAAGGGATATAGTTACGATACTATTGTCAAGCCATTAAAGATGGCATTTTTCGGAATTATTATTGATTCACTCATAGGATCTTTGCATCGGAAATAAACACATTTATTCTAAAACCAGTTGTTGGCATGATACGGGTTATGTTCTTCTCGTATAATTATAATGGCATGATACTAAACCCCTAACGGGAGGGATTGTGGCTGGTTTTCTATATGATATAGACATAATATTTCGATCAGTGTAATTGAGGTCTGGAGCTGGCTTGTCAGTAACTGTTAGTAGTCCTTTGTTAATATATATTGATTGTTGTCATTTTGCTTAGTTTCTTCTGTTACCTTTTTAAACATCGGACTCGGACATCTTTTGAACTGAGTTTTACTGTGGGTATCGCTGTGTGTTTGTTTATTCCATATTGGCTAGAGGTATAGGGGGAGGTTTGAGATCTCACAAAACATGTTTAACTCCGCCGCATTTTTGCGCCTGTCCCAAGTCAGCTCTTTGGTCGGGTTGTTGTCTCTTTGACACATTCCCCGTTTACATTCCCTATTCTATGAGTTTATATATCTTCTGTGAGATTTCACGATCTTTTGGAATTGACATCCCAAAGAACTTCACACCTAACCAGACTCGACACTTGGTTTTTCTCAGTGGCAATGCGACGGATGTCGTTAACGGAGCAGGACATGCTTACCCTTCCGAAGCACCTGGTGCAACCACGGTTTTTAACTAGTGCTTTAGTTTTGTGCTATCTTGCTTTAGCTTATTATCCGTTTTTCATTCTTTTAGTTATACACATATCCTTGTGGCGTTTGTTCTGTTCCATTCTCCTGACTTTGTCTTTTCCTTGGACTTCGAATTTGTGGACTTTTCCAACTTTTTCGATATTCTTTTGCCGATATTTATCATTCTCATGACCGCCCTTCCCTTTGAATTTTTAAAGACTTTTTCCACTGTTTTGTCGTTTCGGTATTATAATACCAATATATATTTCAGAATCAATTGAAAGTATACCAAAGGTGCTGAGGGGAAATTTGCATGACTTCCTAGAAGATTGGCCAAACTTGGAAAGGGACAATGAACCACTTCACAAAGTTCTTATTTTGAGAATATTCTTTTTTTCTGTATCAATTTATACTTTCCCTTCATGTCAGTTGACGGGCAGTAATTTGGTCAATGGATCATATGAAGCGATTTTAAATAAAACATATCTTTACATACAAAAGGAATTAAAGAATATAATATTCACACAAAAACATGGATACTAGTTAAGAATGCAATTTCTATAATATTTCAGGAATAGAAAGCCTGAAGACCAAGAAAAATATATAATTACACTGAATTACATATAATCATAATATATAGTTATAGTTTCTACTGGATATAAAATGTAACACGAAATAAGAATAAAGAAATAACATAGTGTATTAAAGTTACTGATCTTTGTTTCAGACTTCGCAGTGTCATTTACTGCACTATCGTTACAACGTACAACCTTTGGAATAAAGATTTTCGGACTTTCTTTAAAATCATAAAATTCATAAACTATTTTTATATGATTGCACAAAAAGAAACTGAAAGTAGAAGTAATCCTATTTTCATCAACAATATTTATATATTCATAGAAGGTATATATGTTACCTGTACAATAATGTTTCTTAAATGATATTTGTGCGTGCCGTTCTTTCTTTAGCAAAACATCTGATTCAGTAAAGTCAACTATCATCGTTTCTATGTTCTTCTCAATAAAGAATATATCTTCCCTTGTAAGACCAGGCTCATTTATCATTATTTCCATTACAAAACCGTCTTCAGAGCATACGCGTGAGTCAGTGCTTGTAGCAGTTCTGTTAAACGTCTCAACGACCACACCATTAACACTGTTAAACAATGTGTTTTCTATGAACATTAAACAGTGCCGAATGAATATCATTGAATTCTCATTTATTGAAATTCCACTAATTTCTATGTGAAACCGTAAATTAAAATTGAAAAATCTTGCTGTCAAACAGATGGTATTTTCTCCACTAATCTTGTTCTTTGAGCATATTTCCTGCAAAGAAAATAATAATAAATTAGATATAATGTATATTCTAACTAGATAAAATGAATGTTAAAAAATATTCATCTAGCTGCAGCACAATAATATCATCAATTATATACTTCGGTTGAATTCCGTATTCCTTATTCTGCATTTTATGTACTCTGTTTCTTTTAGGCCTACCTGGCCCAAAGGGCAGGTGAGCTTTTGTCGTCACACTGTCGTCACACTGCGTCATTTGTCCGTCCTTAAACTTTCAAATTTTGATCTTCTCCTCTGAAATCCCCTTAGTAAAATGAACTGAAGCTTCCAATGAAGCACCTATTGAAGGACCGTTATAAAGTTTGCATATTATGCTCTGATCGAAAAAATATTATGCCCACGAACAAATCTTTTTTCTCATTGGTCGAAATTAAAGTATTCCTCTTTTTTTTATTTTGAAAATGAACAGTGAATTACATTGTCAGTTAATAAAATTATGATTACAATATAAATACATATTGATATAGTAATTTAACTCCTAATGAAGTGCACATTTTAATTTATATATTATTATATTGTCAACTACTGACTTCTTCTTCCAGACTTGACAATTTTTATTCTACTTTAGTTTTTTATGCAGGGATAGTGAACTATTTATTCAGTATTTTACAAACTCTGATCACCCTGTCATAATGGGTTTTCCGCTTTGGATCTATATAAAAATATATAATGTCTTAAGATAAGTAATACTGTATTTACTGAATAATTTATAAACTTCATATGCTCTATACCTAAGATAGTTTGTCATTATCCGCTAAACGTATACCAATATACCAAAGTGTAGTCAAATATTTCCTCCAACATTACATTCCGAGAAAAAATGAAAAATAGTTTCTTTTATTTTTTCAAAAAGTACACCGCTGTGTTTCTTTTAGATCACAATTTTATATATATATATATATATATATATATATATATATATATATATATATATATATATATATACACCAACCAGCAAATTTAATATGTACCGGATCGTCTAGAATAGACGAAGATGGTGTTATAAAATCGTGTTGACAAATATTTCGGCTTAACAAATAACCTTCGTCAGTGTCAATAGTTTTTACAATACTAATATATGTATATGTATATATATATATATATAAAGAATACAATGCAGAATTCTATGAACCAGTTTATATTGAAAACATTACCATTTAGTATCTTTAATGACTAGTAAAGGTTTCTGAAAAATATGATCCCATGTTTTTTCACTTATTTAAATAATGTTCCCATTTCTTTTTTTTTAAATTAATTAGATTGTACTTTATGTTTCCAATATATCACTTATAGAAGTATTTACTTAATTAAAGGTTCTTTTTAAAATTTTTCAAGTTTTTCAACACCTAAAGTCTTTTGTCGCCAATCTTGTGGTATTGAAGATAAAATACTATTTCGATATATGAAATTTATTTTAAAATTGTAACAATTCTTGAAGAGTATAAAAACTATCATTCTGAGAATAGAGATAATTTATAAAGAATATTTGCGTTTACACAATTGTTTATGCAGACAAATATTTCCATATACCTTTATGTTTGGATTAAGCCATATGGATTGGCTTAAAACTTCTAAACCATCACATCCTTCACATTTACAAAATTGAATAAAATATCTCCCCAAAAAGGGTTTAATTTTTTAGATAAAACTGTAAAACCTTCTTCATAATTTAGGATTTTATCCCCACCTCAGTTTTGTACTTTGCTCAATACCAAAGTTTTCCAAGGAGATTGATTAAATAGACCCCGGAATCAATGTAACAAAGACTTTAGTAATCTCTAATGCATAATTAAAAGATTGTAAATGTGGTATTTTCAACTCCTTTCTCCCTTAGAATATTAACTAATTATAACACTTCTTTTAATCTTGTCTTTTTTATTATGCCACAAAAAATTATAAAAAAAATTATTTCCCATTTTCTTGATAAAGTTATTTGGTGGATAAGGCATAACCGTAAGACACGGTATAAGTATAGGTATAGGGAGTGCTAATGTTTTGATAACAGATATTTTACCGACATATGTAAGATCTCTATGAGACCCCCCCCCCCCCCCCCCGTTTCCATTTCTTCGACGTCATAATGTCAAAACGCCAAGAAAACATCAACCTTCCCGGATTTGGACGGACAATTTCAAAAAGAAATTGCTTACAAAAAGAAAACTAATAGATGATTCTCATTTAGAATTTAATTTCAAGTTTTATACGATCTTTCCGATTATGATATTAGTTTTTCTCTAGAATACCTCGTTCTGTAGCAAGATTTTTTCTGTCATTGCGGCCATTCTTACTTTCAATCTATTTCTTTAAATTTTTACGGTCTGTATTAAGAGAAAATTTATCATTCATACAGAAATATGTAGGATAAGGGAATTCCACCCTCGGGATCACATTTTTTATTGTCAGACACTCGGCAAGGCTCGTGTCTCGGGAGGAATTCCTCTATCCTACATCCCTCTGTATGAAAGACAGTTAGAATCTTGCAGCACTCGCACCGGTATTAGATTCGTAATGTCTTCCATGAGTTATAATTTGTAGTTTCGAAATATGAACTGCGAGTGCCAGTTTCAACATGTTATACACCTTTGTATATGCTAAAAATAGAAAAAAAGAACAGAAAATACAACTTCAATATTTTCTAACAACAACTAAAATCAGTATAAATTTTGTTACCATACTTACGGAGGATATATTTACGTTTTCATTCAATTGATGACCCGCTATGCTATTTCCCCAAATTTCTTTATATGTCTGGTTTTCAAAATTAACCATGGCAGATGGCAATTCTACAGAGTGTCGAATGGGTGACGGATAGTAACAAAGTGGTGGAGGGAAAAGTTGTGTATTGGCATTTTCTTCAATACAATGTACGTTTCTATAGAAAACGGGAACACCTTCCTTTACTGCCAACAGAGGGTTCTGATATCGTATGCATTCATATATACTTTTGTTGACATGAAGATCAGGAACGCACGTTCGTATTTTTGAAGATGGAGCAAGAAGTGTATAAGACACAGTTTCATGGTGAAATAGATCATCCAGATTCTCATTTAGTAATTGTGAAATTTCGCTACTATAAAACTGTATAGAAAAGTATCGGAAACCTGTAACATTATTGCACAATGCACAATGTTTGTTTTTATATATTATATTGTCATCTGAGAGTACAGGTACAGTATCTACAGTTGCTTTATACGTTGTATTGCATTTTTGTAATTGGTAATCTGTGGTAAAATCAAGAGAACAGGATGTTATAATCATATAACCTCTATATGTATTGTAATCTCCTGCAGGAATGCATGTAAATTCTGTGTCATATCTCAGTTTATTCGTAACTGTTTTGTTTACCTTCTCTTGGTCGAAATCAAAACAACAATCATTATAAACAATGCAAAAATCATCACAATGACAGCTGTTGACGTAGAAAGGTTCAGTAACTTGTGCATCACAGAGTCCCTCATTATAACAGTGTTCTTCCATTGGGAATGTTGAAAGGTCTGGTAAGATCGAAAAAACATTGTTAGGATCCTCGGTAATGTTATTCACTTGTGTTCCGTGTATATCTGAATGTTGTGTGGCGTCTTTAGAAGTTTTATTGTTATGTATAAGATGTTCATCCGAAAACATTGTAGACCGATCTAGATTAATATCCTCGGCAATGAAAGGGGTTGATTGATTGTGGCCACTTTCCTTCCTTACTGTACCGTAGCATTTCAGTGTTTGTATGGTAATAAAAAATACAATATAATAATTGTAATGCATCATGATCTTCCAAATTACTGAAAAGTAATATTTTTAAGAATTGTTTCTCGTTATATGCGGAAAATTGGGAAAGGCGTGACTTTATTAAGGAGAAATGCAACCACATTGATTAGAAAAAATATGATTGTCATATTTTATTCCATTGACTAAGTAAATATCAAATTGCTATTTTATGACGGAATTATTTCAACAAGTGATGCATTATTTGAAAAGAACATCTTTGGACGTTGTCATGTATGTATAAATTACCATAATGTTGTTATTGGTTACAGCCTCTGTTTCACTATCCATGTTCTATTAATAAATATATATTAGCTTAACATGTCTGACTAAACGGCCATCATAACATGGTGTCAGGTGTATCCATCCAAAATGAGGGATAAAGTGTAGCCATCCAGGACATTAGACAATCTAAAAAGTTGTGTTAATAGTCCGTTGATTCATTGGCAATAGCAAAATGGAGGCTTCATCAGGATCTATCCCGAAAATGGATTGGGAAAGTGGAGACTTACCTACCGCATGGAAAACTTTCAAACAACACGTGCAATTCACTTTTGACGGTCCACTAAAAAGCAAAAACGAAGAAACAAAGTGTAATTATTTAATGTTGTGGGTCGGAGATAAAGGCCGGGATATTTATACAACATGGAACTTACAACAAGCAGAAGCAAAGGTATTGCAAACTTATTATGACAGATTTGAGAACTATGTCAGACCAAAATCTAACAAGTTGTACGCCAGATATAAATTCACTACAAGAAAACAAAATGACACAGAAACTTTTGAACAATTCGTAACTGATTTAAGATTACTTATTAAAGATTGCGATTATGCACAAAGAGACGAAATGCTCAGAGATCAGATAGTGTTTTCCGTTAAATCACAGAAAATCAGAGAAAAGCTTATCAGCGAAGGTAGCGAATTGACTCTCGAGAAAGCCGTTGACATCGCTAGAACCTACGAACTTTCCAAACAACAAGTTAAGTGCATGAATGGTGAAGATACATCGATAAATTCATTAAACAAAAGAAGGCCGACCAGAAACTCAAAAGCTGAAAAGGCAAAAAGTGAATATTCGAAACATTCGAAATACTATAGTTATCCGAAGGATCAAAAGGATAGAAATTGTGGGAAGTGTGGAAGGAATCATCGGAAGAATGACAAATGTCCTGCCGAAGGTAAGAAATGCAATAAATGTTACAAAATGAATCACTTTGCATCAGTTTGCAGAACAAAGTCTGCAAAGTCACGTGATCACAGAGGGAAAATACACACTGTTTCTGAAACAGATACGTCAGACGATGAATTTTATGTGGGAACCATAGAAACACCCATACACTCTGTAGACAACACGTGGTATGAAACAATAAAGGTTAAAAGTCAACCAATCAGAATTCAGATAGACACTGGAGCTAAGTGTAATGTGATGTCTGTAAATACATTTTCACAACTTAACATCGACGTTATCAAAACACAGCCAGACACGTCATTAAAATCATACTCAGGTCACAGCATCAAGCCGAAATATGTAGTTAACCTTCCGTGCACTTACAAAAACAACACGAGGGCGATTAAATTCTACATTGTTGATATTGATGCTACAACTGTGTTAGGTGGTAATGCGTCATCAGAATTTGGGTTAATCAAACGACTCTATACAGTAGAAAGTGAAGAGATTATTGACAGTAATGATACTAATGACATTCCGCAAGATATCAAACACAATTACCCAGATGTTTTTAAAGGTATTGGTTGCATACCTGGAGAACACTCTATTACTATCGACACTACAGTGGAACCTGTTGTTCATGCACCGCGGAAGATTCCGTTAGCGTTAAAAGACAAAGTTAGAGATGAACTTAAACGAATGGAAGATAACAACATTATAGTTAAGCAAACTGAACCTACTGCATGGGTTAATTCGATGGTTACCGTAATCAAACCCAACAACAAGGTCCGAATATGCATGGATCCAAAAGACTTGAACAAAGCTATTAAAAGACCACACTACCCGCTAAAAACGATAGAAGAAGTTATCGCAAATATACCGGAAGCCAAAGTATTTTCAAAGATAGATGCCGTGAATGGATTTTGGCAATTGAAACTCACAGAAGAGAGCTCTAAGCTCTGCACATTCAATACGCCGTTCGGAAGATACAGATTTAAGAGACTACCGTTCGGAATCAACTCTGCCTCAGAAGTTTTTCAGAAAGCAATGTCCGAGATGTTCGATGACATTGATGGTGCCGTATCTATAATAGACGACATACTAATATGGGGCAAAGATCAACAGCAACACGACGAAAGACTGAAAAAGGTATTAGACCGAGTCCGTGAAAACAACCTGAAACTTAGTCCGAGAAAATGTGAATTTCGTAAGAATAAAATATCGTATGTTGGACACGTACTCACATCAGAAGGTGTAAAACCAGATCCAGAGAAAATCAGAGCTGTAGAAAAAATGAATCCACCGGAGAACAAATCTGAACTACTAACATTTCTTGGATTTATAGCTTATCTGACAAAGTTCATTCCGAACATGTCCGAAGTGAGCGCACCGCTAAGACTCTTGCTTGAAAAGAACACTTCTTGGCACTGGGAAGAGACACAACAATCAAGTTTTGAAAAGTTGAAACTTATGGCTACAAACTCGCCTGTGCTACGTTACTTCGATCCGAAGTTACCACTTACTCTCTCAGTGGACGCATCTCAAAAAGGTCTTGGTGCAGTGATTCTACAAGAAGGAAAGCCGATTGCGTATGCTTCAAGAGCTTTGACTATATGTCAGCAACGGTATGCACAAATTGAAAAAGAAACACTAGCTATAGTATATGGATGTCAGAAATTCCATCAATACATCTATGGACGCAAGGTGACTGTTGAAACTGATCACAAACCGTTACAGGCTATATTTAGAAAACCATTATATCAGACACCGCCAAGGTTACAACGACTACTTCTAATGTTACAGAAATACGATCTGAACATTGGATATAAACCAGGAAAGCTCATGTTCTTAGCCGATCAACTGAGTCGAAATTTTCTATCAGAGACAAAAGAAGACTTAACACCGGATTTAACCGTGAATGAACTCAGTTTAATATCATATCTACCGATATCCGATGAAATGTATGGTAAATTTCAAAAGTCAACAGCGGAAGATGGAGAATTACAGGAACTACTGAAAACTATCTCCGAAGGATGGCCGAATGAAAAACATGAACTTCCGAAATCAATGACTCCGTACTGGACATTCCGTGATGAAATATCATGCGTAGATGGACTTTTATTCAAGTCACACAAACTTATAGTGCCGAAAAGCCTACAAAAGGAAATGCTTTCAAAGATACACGAATCGCATATGGGAATTAACAAATGTAAATCTAGAGCAAGAGACATACTATTCTGGAACGGAATGGCATCGCAAATTGAGGACTTAATAAGTAAATGTTCCACTTGCCAAGAAAACCAGAAATCGCAATCAAAAGAACCTATGATTACAGCCGACTTACCGGAAAGACCCTGGTCCAAAGTAGCCGCCGATATATTTCATTTAAATGACAATAACTATATTCTAATTGTGGACTACTACTCGAAATGGCCAGAAATTCACAAACTAGACAATATGTCAAGTAAGAACACCATAGCGTATATGAAAAGTACATTTTCCAGATGTGGAGTACCAGACATTCTCATCACTGATAATGCAAAGCAATTCAGTTCTAATGAATTCAAAGAATTCGCCAAAGATTATGGATTTCAACACAAAACATCGAGTCCGACTTATGCACAATCAAATGGACAAGCAGAAAGAACAGTACAAACCGTGAAATCTTTATTCAAGAAAGCCAAGGATCCATATCTAGCGCTTCTCGATTACCGAAACACTGAAATTCAAGATCTAGGATTATCACCAGCTCAAATATTTTATGGAAGAAGAATAAAAACGAAACTGCCCACTACAACTCCGTTATTGAAAGCAAACAACACACAGGATATTCGCCGAAAACTGAAGGAAAGACAGTATAAGCAAAAACACTACTACGACAAACAGTCGAAACCGCTTGTGCCACTTGAAAATGGACAAAAAGTTCTAATTCATGATGGAGATAAATGGTCAAAATGTGGAACAATTAAACGAAAACATCAATCACCGAGGTCATACATAGTACAAACAACAAATGGGAAACTGTATCGCCGAAACAGACGTCATCTGAAGCCGACACGTGCTACAAACAACTATGAAAATTTATCATCAGATAATGAGGACAATGACTTTCAAGTGCAAGTACAGAATGAAACTGATAACCCGCCACCGCGACCTATAGTTAAAACAACACGCTATGGGAGAAATATAAACACACCAGCGAAGTTTAATGATTTTGTGCAGACATAAATCAAGGAGGCATGAATGGCAAATCTCGGCGTAGTAAAATTACATCATTCTAATGGAATTTATAGTTCAGCAAAATGTGTTATATATTATATTGTGAAAATATAAAATGTGAAAAGCAGAGTATATGTGAATATAAAATATAAAATGTGAAAAGCAGAATATATGTGAATATAAAATATAAAATGTGAAAAGCAGAGTATATGTGAATATAAAATATAAAAGTGAAAAAGCAGAATATATGTGAATCATTATAATATCAGAAATGTGAAATCAAATTATCTTTACTTATTCTTAATTGAGATTCCGATGCCATTCATCGCGACCGCATTCATTCTGAAGGATGTGTATATAAATTTCATGTGACATTTAGTTAGGATTTAGGTTTAGGTGTTAGGACATTACAAACACTATAGACTTCACACATAGAAATGCTAAATTTAATTAAGTGAATAAAATTACATTTATTGACATTAAAGTTTAATTGGATAGTACACTAATTGTAATCATTTAATTTTTATTCTTATTTTACCAACATTCAGTTATTTAAATTTTAATATTATTAATTTCCGTTTAACGTGAAATTTTTTAGTTTCAAATATCAATTTCTTGAATTTCAATTTTGATTCATAATTCTATTGTTTTTAATTAATTTAATTTTTCATCTTGAGAAAGGGAGATGTCATGTATGTATAAATTACCATAATGTTGTTATTGGTTACAGCCTCTGTTTCACTATCCATGTTCTATTAATAAATATATATTAGCTTAACATGTCTGACTAAACGGCCATCATAACAGACGTCATGGCATTTTTTTAATATTCAGATAAGAACTGTCATTAAGTTTTGTACATGTTTTAAAAACCCTGGAACAATCATATAAAAACCATTGCTACTTAAAAACAATCAATAGAATGTCCCTTGATTTGAAGTCTTAGACTTTGCCATTTTGAAATTGACACAGTTCGATCGTTTCAGCCACAATTTTTGCAAAAAATTGAAGATTTGTTTAAATCCCATTCCACGCTTACGGTCGGCATACAATTTCTACCAAATATATATATATATATATATATATATATATATATATATATATATATATATATATATATATATATATATATATATATATATATATATATATATATATATATATATATTATATTATATTGTAAAAACTATCGACACTGACGAAGGCTATTTGTTAAGCCGAAATATTTGTCAACACAATTTTATAACATCATCTTCGTATATTACCATCTTATATTAGTACCGTTGTGCAAATCTTTAGACTTATATATATATATATATATATATATATATATATTATGAATTACCTAAGACAGAACATGCTCTCAGTTAAAACGAGGTCATGGCTTTCTGCTGTGGTTAGGAATATATACGTTGGAACAATGTACATAAAATTAACCGAAAATATTCAGTGACATCTAAGAGGGCAATCTAATAACAATGGCTGCCAAGTCTGGTTCCAATTGTCTTAGTGCTTTCAGATAAGAAGATTTTTTAAATGAATTTTCCCATAACTAAGTTCGGCTGTGGCGGCCATCTTTGTTGACAGTCCGTTTCGTCTGACAAAATCTGAGAGAAGACCACCAAAGGACCATTTCTGCCAAGTTGGTTCCAATTGGTTCAATGGTTTCAGACAGGAAGATGTTTTATTAATTTTCCAAACTGCGTTAATTTACCAAACTGTTAAACTGCGTTCGACCGTGGCGGTCTTGGTTGACCTTCAGAGTCATCTGACATAATTTAGAAAGAGGACCGTCAGACCATTTCTGCTAAGTCTGGTTCCAATTGGCTTATGTTATATTAAGTTGGGCTGTGGCGGCCATCCTGGTTGATCGTCCAGGAGTTCGGACAAAATTCTGAAAGAGAACCATATAAGGACCATTGCTGCCAAGTCTTGTTCCAATTGGTTCGGTGGTTTCAGACAGGAAGATTTTAAAATGAAATTCCCATAGGATCCTATGTTAAACTAAAATCGGCTGTGGTGGCCATCTTGGTCGGAGGTCAGAAATGCCGCACATAATTTTGGAAGGGGACTACCAAAGGATCATTTCAGTAAAATTTGGTTGACATTGGCTTGGTAGCTTCAGAGGAGAAGATTTTTAAAATTTTAATCCTCTTTTTTCTATTTTTAGCTTGGCGGCCATCTTAGTTGGAGATGGGAGACACCGAACATCATTTTGGAAGGGGACCACCTAGTGACCATTCCACCAAATTTCGTCGCAATTGGTTTCAGAGGAGAAGATTAAAATGAAAATTGTGAACGAAGGACGGCGGACGCCAAGTGATGAGATAAGCTCATATGGACTTTTAAGCCAGGTGAGCTAAAACGGATTTATTATTAAATAAAACAAATATGTGAAGCATCAATATCAATATCAATCTAGTATAAAATAAAATGCTCCGCTGGGCACAGCTAGATACGACCGCAGATGTCGAACCCTGAATAGTTGGGGCAATTATGAACACAACATTCAAGCTTGATACAATACTGAATTTGGATTGTGAATAAATATTTGACACAGCATAGGTTTCTGACACATAATGAATGTTGTCTAAGAACTTAAAATTTTTTAATTTACCTATTCAAACCATATCAGTATTATTTGTTTTTATATATAAATCAAAAATAACAAATTTAAAATTTAAAATTGGGCACACATATCAATTTCTTGCTATTGCGCAATACTGTGCAATTGAAGATTTCTTGCTTTTGCGCAATACTGTGCAATTGAAAATTTCTTGAAATATTTGACACATAATAGGTTTCTGACACAGAATAACTGAAATCAAAGAACTTAGAATTGGTCATATGATTTGAATTTATATTCAATTTTTTGCTTCTTGTGCAACACTATATGCTGTGGAGAATTGCCCCCCCCCCCCAAAAAAAAATAATAATTTACCCCTTTTTTTAGCTTTTGTGCAATACACTATGAAGTTGCACATTGACCCCCCTCCCCCCAAAAAAACAAAAACCAATAAAATTTATTGTAACCCCCCTTTTTTTGCTAAAAAAAATTTGAAATTTTCTTTTTAATTTATGAAATATGAAATGAGAAAAAAATTGCCCCCTCCCCAATTTCTCATTTACCCCCCTAATTTTGTTTTCAACCCCCCCCCCCCCCATTTAATTATACTTTGCAACCATAACAGCCCATTTAAATAGACCATAACGTATTAAAATAGAAAATGACATCATAGTCATGGATGGCAAATTTTAAATATACATAATTTAAAAGCAGTTTAGATGAGATAAACAAAAAAGCTTCATCAGCACATTTTATATTGGCAAATTTCCAATGAAGTTCATTAAACTAAAGTTATTGGCAAATTTCCAATGGAATTTAAATTTGGGCACACATATCAATTTAAAATTGGGCACACATATGAGCTATTTGACACAAAATAGGTTTCTGACACAGAATAACTGAAATCAAAGAACTTAGAATTGGTCATATGATTTGAATTTATATTCAATTTTTTGCTTCTTGTACAATACAATATGCTGTGGAGAATTGCCCCCCCCCCCCCCCCCCAAAAAAAAAAATAATTTACCCCTTTTTAAGCTTTAATTTTGGACCCCGATTTGGACCAACTTGAAAACTGGGCCCATAATAAAAAACTAAGTACATGTTTAGATTCAGCATTTCAAAGAACCCCAAGAATTCAATTTTTGTTAAAATCAAACTAATTTTAATTTTGGACCCTTTGGACCTTAATGTAGACCAATTTAAAAACGGGACCAAATATTAAGAATCTAAATGCAGGGTTAGATTCGGCATATCAAAGAACCCCAATAGTTCAATTTTCGATGAAATCAAACAAAGTTTAATTTTGGACCCCGATTTGGACCAACTTGAAAACTGGGCCCATAATAAAAAAACTAAGTATATGTTTAGATTCAGCATATCAAAGAACCCCAAGAATTCAATTTTTGTTAAAATCAAACTAAGTTTAATTTTGGACCCTTTGGACCTTAATGTAGACCAATTTGAAAACTGGACCAAATATTAAGAATCTAAATGCACGGTTAGATTCGGCATATCAAAGAACCCCAATAGTTCAATTTTCGATGAAATCAAACAAAGTTTAATTTTGGACCCTTTTGGCCCCTAATTCCTAAACTGTTGGGACCAAAACTCCCAAAATCAATCCCAACCTTCCTTTTGTGGTCATAAACCTTGTGTTTAAATTTCATAAATTTCTATTTACTTATACTAAAGTTATTGTGCAAAAACCAAGAAAAATGCTTATTTGGGCCCTTTTTAGCCCCTAATTCCTAAACTGTTGGGACCAAAACTCCGTAAAACAATCCCAACCTTTCTTTTGTGGTCATAAACCTTGTGTTAAAATTTCATAGATTTCTGTTTACTTATACTAGAGTTATTGTGCGAAAACCAAGAAAAATGCTTATTGGGCCTTTTTTTGGCCCCTAATTCTTAAACTGTTGGGACCAAAACTCCCAAAATCAATCCCAACCTTCCTTTTGTGGTCATAAACCTTGTGTTTAAATTTCATAGATTTCTATTAACTTATACTAAAGTTATAGTGCGAAAACCAAATGTCTTCGGACGACGACGATGACGCCAACGTCATACCAATATACGACCGCAAAAATTTTGCGGTCGTATAAATACTAGCAATGACCTGATTATATCCCCTCCAACTTGATGCCACCAGCTAAGTGGCAATCCGACATATGCAAATTATATTTCATAATGCCAATTTTGATGTACTATTTCAGCCTTTTTAAAAAGATTAGGATGAAAATTAATAGTCTATTCATTATCTGAACGAATGTTAGTTTCTCATCTTTTTACGGTTTTTGTTGCTTCCTTGGTAATTCAGAACGTGACAAATATCACAAAAGTCATAGATAATTATAACGATTTCAATCAGATATAATAACATAAAATTTATAACAATATCTTAGCTGAACAATCGTTTATGATGATAACATCTTTATATCCCTCTGAAGTATAATTATTTTGGGGACCTTGGATAACATTTTGATTAATACGTCTGGTTTGTTTTAACCCTATTATAATTTCAACTTGATATAACAATCGTCTACTTTGTGTTATTTCATTTTTGACTCATCTGGCCCAAAAGATAATGATGAGCTATTGCGTCTATTTAGTGTCTGGGTCCTTCGTCCGTCCGCAAACTTTTACAAAAAAAGATTCTCCCCTGAAACCACTAGGTCAATTTGAAACAAACTTTGCCACAATCATACTTAGGGTGTCGCGTTTGAAAATTATTTTCGATAATACCCACGACCAAGCAACATGGCTGCCGTTGCTATAGATAAAATATAGGGCTTGACAGGCAAAATGGGAATTTTTTATAATAAATTTCGTTCCAGTTGACCAACTTTTGACCTTGAAAATTTCCTCAATAAAAAATTGTTTAACTATATTTCAGACATTTTCTCTAAAACCACTAAGCAAATTGGAATAAAACTTTGTAGTAATGGTCCTTAGATGTATGAAGGGCCATTCGGGTCACATTGCAATTGTTGACATTTGTAATGAACTCGTCTGTTCTAGGAATTCTAATATAATTCTGGTCCATTGATATTATCCCTTACTCATACCGGATTTGACATGGACAGCATGGCGGATATCCTGCAGAAAGCAGAGACTGCTTACTCTTCCGGAGCACCCGAGTCTACCCCAGGTTTTTTGGTGGGGTCCATGTTGTTCATATGTTTTTATTTTTTAATTGTAGCGCATGTATTGTTTTGTTCTTGTCTTCGTTGTTCTCCGGAGTCTGTCAGTTGTTGCGATTTTTAATGATGAAAAGCTGTCATCAGTTCTTTCAAGGTTATAATTATATAACAAGACATATGATATATTGCACTGTGTATTATATGATACAGCATTGCAGGGCCATTATGAATTTTTTCATTGGCCAATTACGCATCCAATTAACGGATGCAGATAATTCTATTAATCCGTAATAGGGGTGACGGGTTTACGTATGATACACGTTCCCTACAGGAACCCGAACTGCATTCTCTGTTCAGAATCAACGCGTTTCTCTAGAGTACACGAATAATGTGATACGCGTTATTCTATGATACGTGAACTAACTGTTACGCAACGCGTTGCTGTAGGGTATGCGAACAAACAGCGAGCGTTTCTCTAGCAAACGTGTCAACATTTGCATTATGACCCAAATGGCGATTCATATAGATGATCCGCTGTCAAGATTGTATCCGATTATTCGATACTAGCCCGATAATGATGCTTAAAATTTACTATTACAAAATTGTAAAATTGGTTAAGAACAAGGAGTATCTTCTCGTGCATAGCTTTGTTCTTAGATGGTTTTGGTTTTATCACTTTTGGTCATTTTGGTATTTTTGAATTTTCTCTTGTTGTTTTGGTTTTCAACATTTTAGGCCTTGAGCACCACTGACGAGTCATAAATCGACGAAATGTGCACATCTTTTGGTATCAAAGAATTTTATTTGCACTACCAACCAAGATGGCCAATAAAGCCGAACTTCGTTTAACATAGACTCTATTGGATAATTAATATAAAGATGGTTTTTAAGTGGTCATCTTTCAGAATTGTATGCGATGACTAAGGCAACCAACCACGAATTCCTATTTCTTTTAACAAGGGAACCTTCAAGAAAATCCACATAAAAAATTTCTTGTCTGAAACCAAGCAGCCACTTGGAATCAAACATGACAACAACGGTCCTTAGGTGGTTCTACATGCATATTTCAGAATTGTATCCGATGACACGGAACGATATCCACTATGGCCGCCACAGCCAAACCTAGTCTAACATAGGACTCCCTTTGAAAATGCACATAAAGATTTTCTTGTGTGACCCGAAGCAGCCAGTTGAAGTCAAATATGACAACAATGGTCCTTCAGAGACCCTCTTTAAGAATTGTACCCCATGATACAGTCAGCCAACCAAGAAGGCCGCCACAGCCAAACTTTGTTTAACATTGGACCATCTTGGAAAATACGCATAAAGATCTTCTTTTCTGAAACCAAGCAGCTGATTAAAGCAAACATGACGGCGGTGGTCCTTAGGTGGTCCTCTTTCAAATTTGTAACCAATGACTCAGTAAAACCAAAGTAGATGGACGCAATAGCAGAACTTAATTTAAAATTACCCTTTATGGAGAATGTTACATTAAGATCTTCTAATGTGAATCTTTTGAACAAGTTGGAACTAACCTTGCATTTTCGTGGTCTTTCAGAATTGCATTCGATTAATCGGATCACCAAACAAGATGATCACCACAACCAAACCTTTTTAACAAAGCAACCTTTTGGAAATTTCACTGAAAGATTTATTTCTCTGAAACATGAAATAGTTTAAACATAATTTGGCAGCAATGGTCCTTGCTATATCCAACGACAAAGTTTTCATCCATTAATAAAAAAAATGGTCCATTTCAATTTTAATACGGGTTAAGCATGTAAAGTTTGTTCTTGGATATAAGGTAAAACTTATTATCTAACATATTGATACCTACTTCAGCGTGAAATTTCAAAATTGCTGTTTATAAAATTGTACTTAAAAATAATATGTGTACTGTTACTAGTGATTAATTTCTTCTTCGAGATATTTAAAAGTTATTGTTATACGACTTACGACCATATAATAAATGCTTCACATTTTTTATTGAACAACTTCGTTATAACTGGGACTCCTATTGACACACACTATCTTGGACTTGATATACTCGCACTTTCAAAAAATGATTTAAAGGTCATACCTATACGACACTTGGACTCCGCCGTCATTTTAAAATGTAAAAAGAAAGTTTATTTCAAAAGTACCGACCACTTTTAGAGGTACGATGATATAAGGTTGGTATAAACATATTTTTGTCTTCAATTCTGTTTTAGATTAATTAAATTTATTCTAAGAATGATTGACCAATAAACATAACGATTATGCATAGACAATAACAGAGTTTTTATCATGATACTCTATACATTGATCGTTAATTCTAGATAATCCTAACTGTACAGGAGAAATGTCGAATGATTATCATAACCAATCAGAAGATGTTTTTGAATTGAATGGTTGGAAGGACAAACTATATAACAAAAACCCGTATGAAATAAAAACAGCTATATTGAAATTCAGACATGATTCGAAAATTGCTACGTGTATATTACGTGTATCTTGGTCTGTTAAATATGCAGTTGTATAGCGTAAAATCTAATGAGATTTCAACAGCATCTGTAAATTTGGAAACCAGAAACCGGAACGATTCAAGTTCTGATGATTTCACACTAATTAAAATGGTTACCACTAAACACCCTGACAGTTCTTTATTCACAGCAAGTACAGCCGTCAGCAAAAATGTTTCTTTTGCCGAAATTACTTACGAAGCCACTTACTCTTACTCAGTGGACTATGGAATCGAGTCGCATCCGTTGCTTAACAATGGTATTTGTAAGGAAACCGGATTTTGTGACAAACAAAGTGAGTTTAAAGTGTCTGCTTGTAAATGTGATGATTTGTGTGTTTTATACAATGATTGCTGTCATGATTTTAGGAAAGAAAGCTCTCAATTTTCAGAAAAGTGGCTTGAGAGTAAAACATTTTCCTGTATAAATGTGTCAAGCCTACTCGAATATGCCAACGAAGGCTTGTCTGTTGGTTATTATATGATAATTTCCTGCAACCCATCTTTTTTAAACAGCACCGAAGAACGTTTATGTCAATCAACGGATGATCTCAGTGTACCTGTGATTAGTAATGGTATTACCTATAGAAACAGACACTGTGCAAAATGTAACAACGTAACAGACTTCCAATACTTTACATTTCGGTATCAGGATCGCTTCCGAAATAACGTAATTCTACGGAATGTCACCAATATAGATTGGCCCGACTATCTGTCAGTCCCAGATGAAACGAAAATTTCGATGCAGCCACCACAAAATACCAACCCCCGAAAATGTTTTGTTAATCTGATAGCTAATCATACCATTGTTAATTGTACACGTTACAGCAATCCCATAAGGCTCGGCAATAATAACAGTGATTATGTATGGTATAGAAACGTTCACTGTGTTAACCAGGAGACTTTAATCGACAACACAAAACTTTATTGCTTCCATATAGATGCTCCACCTTTTCAGTTATTTTCTTTAACCGTTCTGATAAATTTTCACGACATGGAAGATTTACCATCAGGCTACGGGAATTTGCCAAGCAAAAATATAGAATCAGCTGTAAGTATTGAATAAGCTCTATAAATGTTTAATTGAGAAATTTAAAAATCTGATATCCAATAAGTCATACGAATACATATTTATCACACAGAAAAAAAACATATCTCAGGGAAGGTCAATAATGATATCTAGCTAATTCTCTCAACGCTGCTGCTCGGTAACTGTCGCTCTATTAAACGAAACAGTGAGATATAATACTACCATATATCCTCTTAATGGATTTCAATTGAAATCGGCAGTATTCCTGAGAGGTCAGTACAAAAGAGGGGATATTTTATCCGAAATAAATAACATGTTATACTACTATATGTAGTTTTCATTGTGAAAGCATCTGAAGGTACTCTCGAGTTTCTATGAGTAAAATTTATTCACGATATACAATAGAAACTATGACGCGAAAACCCGTTCATAGTAAGTGCTTTTCTTGAAGCAAGATATTTTTCAAAGAGAAAAGATTAGCATAGTTTTTTAGTTTTTTCGCTCGTTAAATTCTTCTAACCTAGAACACGTCGTACAACGGCACCACAGACACGCCTCCGTCGAAAAAAGGGGAAAAATTAGTAATTTGAAGTTTAAAATCATCCCTTCTATTGCACCATTTCTATATTTATCGTAAGACATGAAAAAAAAAACACACAATGCAGAGCAAGTTATGGATGCTCTTCGTAGGTAATACAGTATATTAAATACATTACTGGACTGTCCAAAACGATACAGATATAACATTGAAAAAAACCAGCCTAAATTCATGCAATGATTCCATAATGCAAAGGAGTAAAATTCTTTAGAATCTATTCCATTAAACACAGTAAACTGTAAATCGTACTTTATGATGTAAATATTGATGAAAGAAAAACTGAAGTGGTCTTTCTATAAACTGATACCAAGAAACATTTTTCAAACTTGTATTTCTTTTTAGTATGGCTGTTTGTTGGAAAACAAAGACAGGAATGATTCTAGTTGTGAACAAAATATTAAGATAGCTTACTTTATATTAGAATTCGGATTTAAATTCAGTGAAGTCTCGAGTACAAGCCATTCTACTCAATATATCTATCAATATCTTCAGTTAATACGCAGAACGTTAGCGTTGGATGACAATATGATAAATGTCAAAATATACCATCAATTGCACAGTGATGAAAAACGACTCAAAAATGCGTGTTTTGTGATGCAATTAGAAGTAAATGAACCTGGAATTCCGATCATGGAAGTTTCATTTCTTGAGCAACACGTTATGTCGATGACATTTGAATTTCTTTTAACCGATATTATCTCACGTACTGAACACATTGCACGTATAACATTCTGCTCAAGTTGTGCAACAGTTGGGGACGTTCTAGTGGATATTCCAGAGGTTAATGTTGACCAAACCACAGTATTAGAACAGATCGAATACTTATCGTGTCTTTATGTAAAAATTAATTATGTTGCTTATCGCATCAGCAAGGAAATGACAACTATAATTCCTACTGCTGTAAGTTGTCAACATACAACAGACAGGAAGATAAGAATGCCCGAAAGAAGTAACATCTTGGCCATTCTTACGTATGTGTGTTTTTCCATATCATTGCTGGCTCTTGGTATTACCTTGTTTATCTGCAGAAAGTTAAAATTACCTTCGTCCGTTCCAGTAGATAATATGATTCATATCATGGTTCTTTTGTTTTTAGCTATGTTCCTTTTTATGGTTGGGATTGGTGCAAATGATTTTAAATATGTTTGTACTTTCATTAGTGTGGCTTTACATTTCCTCTGGTTAAGCGTGTTCTCTTTTCAGTCGATGTCAATTACATATCTTGCTATTGATATATTTACAATTTTGACAAGATTACGAAATGTCCGTTTCTCCAGAAAATTGTCACTTATCACAGGCTATACCTTTCCAATAATTATTACTGTAATGGGATTCATTCTTGACTTATGTGATTGCACAGATTTAGACATTAAGTATGGTACAGCGGTGTGCTTTCCTTCGGGGTATCACGCATCGGTATATTTTGTAGCTTTGCCAATGAGCCTATGTATACTCTTAAATGTAGTTCTTTTAACGATACTGGCTGTTAAGTTGAGACAACATTCTGTTCGAACAGCACGTCAAACTGGAAAAGCGACGAAAAGAAATATAGGTATATTCTTTAGATTGACAATATCATCCGGAATATTTTGGATCTTTGAAATTGGAAAAGGTATTTGGTCACATGAATATTTGGAATTTATTTCTGTATGCTTGAACGGGTTTCAAGGTCTTTTCGTGGCTGCAAGTTTCCTGTCTGCTTCTGATATAAGGCGCGAAATGAAAATAGTTTTCCTGGAAAAGTCTTCTGAACCTTTAAATAAACATGATAAACTCAAAAAAGTAACAGCAATTTCAGAATTTTAATGCATCCAAACCTTTTCTCTATTAGTATGATATAATTTATGTTTATTCTAATCTTGGTGGTTTTTCTGTTGAGGGCAGTCAGAAAGTGGACAAATATACCTAAGGATCAAACCAAATAACGTAATCAATTAGACAGACAAACACGGGAAGACAAATGAACCACCATAAGCACAACAAATAAACAATGAAAACTAAAAAACAATGAACAATGCGAACTCTTATAAAAACCAGGAGTGAACTCATGTGCTCCGGAAGGGTAGCAGTTCCTGTTCCGTATACGGCATCCGTCGTGAAGTTCAACTACGTCAATCCGGTGGTAGTCACAAATCGGTGGAGGTACATGAAATGTTCCGACAGTGGGAACAGGTCCAACACCATCTTATATATTGGAATACTGTAACGGTCAATCAATTCATGATGACGACCGTAAAATTTCCTAAGTGATGACATCAACTTATCCCGGTTAAAGACAAATCCCTCTATTGTTTTTGCGCATATAGCAGCGCAACGATATTATGCCATCCGTGGCTTGTAACGTCGCGATTTCCGCGAATATCTAACGTTGATCAACGGAAAGAGAAAGACGACTGGAATCAATGGAAGGTTCACAAAAGTTAACGTTAAACGATTTTTAAGATAGAAATGCACCGTATTTAATCATATGTGTCTTAAACTTTTAAAATAAAATACATATCAACAAAAATTATCCGATCTGGACTATATGCACATAATTTTCATATATCTCAGGTCATAAAGTATAATTAGTGAACATGAAATCAACTAACGTTTATTGTATTTTTTAATTATTATTATTATTATTATTATTATTATAAATTATAATAAATATTATAATTATTATTATCTAATGCAACCGCTAGCTTTAGTTTGACTAATAGATTTTTCTCGTTAATCTTTATCCTTATTGTTATCTGGACGGAAATGCAATTTTTTATGTCGTACTGCATACTCCTTACCACTGACTCTCTTACATTTTTTTTTTGGTGTTAGTATTAATAACATTTTATTACTTTTCATCAAAAAATAAAAGAAAATAAAAACTGTAAATATGGTACACCCGAAATCATTTAAATAAATCATTTAACATATGAAATTCTTTTATAACTGACGGATACATGTATCTAGCCAGCATCTGTACACTTACTACATGTTCGGTTATAATTCCGAATATATCCAGTTCATCTTTATACGGCCGCAAATATTTGTGGTCGTATTATGGTATAAGACTGTCGTCGTCGGCGGCGTCCGTAGACAGTTGACTGGACTTATATTAGTCCATATAACCCGTGAAAACATCACCAACTCTGTCTAACGTTTAAAAGACGCTGCTTTCAGAATTGGCGCAATAATTTCCCGCCATTTCAAATTTTTTTGCCTTTTCTTCGAAATATCTCTTTTGAGAGTACGGTGACCCCAAGTTTTTATTTTTTTATTTTGTTTAATAATTAAAAATGAATATTCTGTGTAAATATTATAGAAAAAACATTGGTCAATTTTTTACAATACTGGATTTTAAATAGATATTTTATCATGAAAAAAGGCGGGAAAATGTTTATAGCAACATATCGTCATCATCTGTCCCTCAGAAGATGATAATACGAATAATATAAGTTCTACAAATAATACGGTTAACAAAACAAACACATTTCATGTGATTAGGACTTTTCATAAAAAATTAAACTGTAAATTAATAACTACATGTTCCGATTTCTAAATTCTGTGAAAAAGATGGCGTTATAAATCGAAAACGAGGTCGGTGACCCCATTTTTTTATTGGCTGATTTTAAAGCTTTTACTTAGGCTAAAGTGGGGAAAAAATTTAAAGAAGATATTATTGGTAGATCTGAATAGAGGGATTAGTCTTTAAGAAGCTTTTGTGACAGAAAAACATAAATCCTGTATTTACTTCAAAAGCTGATTTTTGCCATGATTTATGAAAAATTGTAACTCTTCCTTTCTTTGATTCTCATTACTTTTTCTGCCTTTCTTTAAAAGAAATGATTGGAGATATTGGTTAAATATCAATGAGACGACAATCCTGAACTGAAAAGTTCAAAAAGTATTTGAACTTATCTTTTTGGTTGACTACCTTATTATATCTGCTATTCATCATTCATTCTGATATTTTCCTTTTTAATGTTTTATTTTTTATTCACATACTGATACTAGAAAAATTTCAACAGAATTCATGTTTCTCATGTGCAATGGCAATTATATATATTCTCAGTAAAATTAAAACGTATGTATTCATTTTGTCTACACTGATATTGGGATAGTTTGATGCGATCCTATATTTAGTTTATACTTGCATAGTTTGTCTCAAATACAACTTAACATTAGTTAAATACAGGTAAATAACATGGTTACTGTAGATCATTGTTCCCAGTGACAATTCTACATTAAAATAGTTATGTTAATGCTAATACCGACTGATATATTGTTTCTAGTGAAAAAGCTCAATAATGTTAAATCCGATTGATACAGTGACAGTGCTATGTTAATGTTAACTTCGATTAATTATATTGTTTCTAGTGACAATTCTACAAAAAATGCCAACTCCAATTGTTATGATGTTTCTAGTGACAATCTATATTACTAAATAAAGATACTCGAAATTGTGTGTCGCTTCTTCTTCTTTCGAGTAAGATCCATTAATATGCTTTTATAACATAAATGATCAACTCACAGTGTAGTTTGTAATCACCGAGTTTGAAGATCTATTTTAGGGTATTTTTTTTTTTTGGGGGGGGGGGGGGCGCAAAATAACCAGTTCGGATATACAGTCCTTCCCTTCGCCCAACTCTGAATTTTCTTTCCGGTCTTCATTTCCGGCTGTCAGTAATGTAAAACTACTGTATTTTGTAGTACAGTTGCCTTGCACTTCCAACTTGCATTGAGATAAACCATTCTGTGGTTTAAATTTTGAAGTTTGATCTGTGATTTAGGCCCGACCTGTCCTATATGAGTTCTCATTACCTTTTGTTCGCCGTAGTTATTCTCAATAACTACAACAACCTTAATTTATGTGAAAAAGTACAAACAGCAATAATTTTATACGTGTACAGACGTGTAAAATATCAGTTAATTCAGCATTCTATAGGATTACAGTTCAACAATGCAAAGCAGAAATCATACGTCATGTACGTAATATATTAATCTTGCACAAATACAATAATCATTGCAAAGATATCCACTAACTTAGTGATTGATAAAGTGCATGTATCAACAAATCAAATGCAACACCGAAGGGCAAAACATAAAAACGGCAATACAATTATAGAGTCAAACCCTGGAAGGAACTAATGTGTGTTTTAAATGAAAATTCCTAGCTGTTAGACGGAATGAATTTTTGCCTGTTATTTTTGGGGATTACTTGGAGAAACTAAAAGCGAAGCAAGTGAGCTCTACCGTGACACAAGTATATGTTCTTAGCTGTATAACGATGAATTGAACAAGGCAAAAATATCTGGGTTACTTCAATGATGTAAGTAAAAGTAACCAACAAATAGCAAGAACTAAATAAAGTCAAGAAATACCAAAGGGATATTCTAAGGAGGGTAATATCGAAACAACTGACAAAGCCCGGAGAACAACGAAGACAAGACCAACACAATACAAGCACTACAATTAAAAACTAAGGAGGGTAATATCGAAACAACTGACAAAGCCCGGAGAACAACGAAGACAAGACCAAAACAATACAAGCACTACAATTAAAAACTAAGGAGGGTAATATCGAAACAACTGACAAAGCCCGGAGAACAACGAAGACAAGACCAAAACAATACAAGCACTACAATTAAAAACTAAGGAGGGTAATATCGAAACAACTGACAAAGCCCGGAGAACAACGAAGACAAGACCAAAACAATACAAGCACTACAATTAAAAACTAAAAACATATAAAGACTCAGGTGCTCCGGAAGAGTAAGACAAGACCAAAACAATACAAGCACTACAATTAAAAACTAAAAACATATAAAGGTTCAGGTGCTCCGGAAGAGTAAGCAGTTTCTGCTTCCTCCAGGACACCCGCCATGTTGCCCATGTTAAATCCGGTATGAGGAAGGGACAACAGGTCCATTTTCATTCGGGAAAGGGTTTTTTCTTACCTGTCAACAAAGTCATGATGACGTCCATAAAACTTGAATAAGGATGCAACATACCCCTGTTTGAGCAACTTTTCTGTCAGGAGCCGGGCTCTGTCCAGGAAGTCGATGTAGATGTAACAAGCTCTGGAATAACTTATGAATTCTGAAATATACACTCCACACGCCGGCGCTTCTGGAATGTTGCCGCTCAAATATGGGAAGTTGACGATCAAGTCAAAATCATCCCGTTTGTCGTAAAGTTTTGTATTCAGCCTTCCTATTGTGTCAATTTCGAGACGAAGGTAAGATGCAGACTTGGCAGTGTCTGTGGTATCCTTAATTTCAATCTCATTGGGATAGATGAGATGTAAGAAATTCCCAAAACGTGAATTGTTATTTGATAAAATATCATCTTTGTAGCGGAAGCTGAAATTAAAGGTAGCTATCATATACATGCAGAAAAATAATTCCTGACTTTGGACACGCACATGACTCATGAGGCGGGTGATACCAGTTTTGTCTTTGGTGTACCCTCCCCTTAATTAAGGCCAACGTAGAAATAAATATACACACGAATACCATTCAAAATCATTCCATAGAGATCCAATTCACAACTCGGATATCTTAAAAACACATACACGTGGGCAACTTCATATATACAAGGTGACAGGACGTGGCGCTGGAACAGGTCCCATTTTCCAGCTTGAAAAGATGTGAATAGTTCCGGAAAACAATTAGAAATATATGGTAAGGTCAATAAAGTTCACATTTGTTACTTATTCTTCGTCTGTCATCTTTCTTGATGTTCCCGGCTGTGTTTTTTTCCACGCACTGTCCCTCTTTTGATACTTTGGTATTCCTACCTTTTCTTACAGACCATACAATACCCCTCCTATATATGAAAAGGTATACATTTTTAAAATCTTAACTGATTTTATGAAAAGGGTGGGGTAACAGAACCACAGCGACACCCCCTATCAATTAATTATTGAAGTGTCCCCACCCCCTCTCCTCCTTGAGTCATCAACATATATCTGCCAAAAGAAAGAATTGTTATGGACTAAAATATCAAGAAGACAACATCTCATTTCCGAATTGAACAAACCAAAAATAGACATCTAGGGGTCACAAGGTGATATCGCTACATTTACCAGCAAGAATGTGTAAATCCATCATCCACGCAGTGTGCTCATTTAAATTCCTTTGAAATTATTAGTACACTGACAATAAGGCAGTATAAATTAAGATTGCTCAATTTATGCTCATATTTTCAAGGAGAAAGAGTGTTCGTTATTTGATACATTGTGTCTCCGTTTTCTTAAACATTCGTACCGAATGGCAATATTTTGATTGAGTGTCTCAGAAAATGACTTAGCATCTTATCAACCAAATATGCCGTATTCCGTTTAAAGTTTTAATCTAGTATACCCGAACTACCAACGTTTATTTATCCTTTAAGGAATTACAAGAAATATCAAGTTTTAAAATGTTTCAGACACCAGTATTAAGTATTTTATATATTTTTAAACCACTGATAACACGAATCACCACGGCTATACTACCTCGTAAAAATATAAAATCTAAACTTAAAATCCCTTTTAAAATTTTGTACTATCGGAAATTCCTTTCGAAGGCTTATACTATTACTCAACCTAAATGATTGTAAAACAATGACTTTATCGGGGATCAAAATTGGTATCATAGAATTTAACATTACAAATAAATCGATGGTACTGCTGCTGAACTCCAAGCCCCCAGTGTATCACAAGCTCAGTTGCCAGTAGCTCGAAATCAATGCTTTAAATTTACTCTGATAAAAATGTTAAATTTTGTGAAAACTGAGGATTATCTCCTTCGTGCATAGGTGGTTATGGCTTTACCTTTTTGGGCTTTTTTGAATTTGGTCCTAATATGTTTGGATTATTGTTTTAGGTTTCAACATTTTAGGTTTTGAGCATAACTGATGAGTCGTAAAATAAAGAAATGTTAACATCTTGTATATCAAAATTTATGTAATAGAATATATCATATGAGTGAAAACATATACTAAAGGGGAAACTGATACCAGTTATTAGAATAATTTAATTTTGAAATTCGCAAATATTAAAAATCTACAACTCATGACAAAAAAAAAAAAAAAAAAAAACTAAACAATTCACTCATTGTCTATGCTTTGTTTCTTCTTTGTAGTTTTTAGGTATTCGGTTTAGTTATACCGTAATCTCATTCTGGTTGAGAAAAATTATCCAAGTATCTTATGTTTTAAGTTAACAGCAAACCTCCATCACTGTTTGGAGTCGCCCGCTGTACATCGCCAAAATAAATAACCATTGGAAAATCCGATTTAAAATATGCTCAGATAATTTAAATTCGAGCTTCGAAAAGTCGGGAATGAATGAAAGTAACGAAAAAACGAGAAATATCTTTTGAAGAAAAGTCTGAACTCGGTAAATAAAACATTCAGTGTGAAATAAGAATCAAAATATAGAAGAAATTATGCTTTGTTTTCAAGGTAGAACTTTTCTAGGAATTATTAGGATTTTCTATAAAACCAAGAAATATATGTAAAAAAAACTCTGAACCTGCATAGTTTTTTTTTCATAATACTACAACAAGTATAAAACTTTTCTTTTTAAATTATTTAAATTAAGGTATTAATTCAATAGACTCAAACTATTCTTTTTTCCTACAGACTTACATGTCTTACATGTATTCAAAACAAATCTTCTTATTATCTAAAACGGAGATGTCATTATTCCTGAAATGGATATTTTGTAGTCAACATCATTCTAGTCTTATTTTTTTATGAAAGAAATGATTTTTCAAAGTTTTTCGTTAATTGTGTATAACATTCTACACAATTTCCCCCAAATAATGTTTTTTAAAAAATAAAAGAGATGTTGACAGCAATATTGCCATGCCCATACGGGACCTCAAACATTTCCGGATGCCAGTAACTAACAATACTGAACTGCCTATCATATCTTATTTATATAAAAATCCGATTTAAGGTATCATTATAACGGATATATATAGCTACCCAAGCACTTGCGATTCTACATAATTACCTCTCATCTATGTAGTCCCTTTGGCCATATTGTTACTTTGAATGCTAGAAAAAGTGCTGACAAGCATGCACCGAACAATTCGAGAATGAAGTTCTTAGTATTGTAGAGAAACGTAAATAAATACTACCAAATGCACTATATATAGAATAATAATAAGTTATCCCTACCTAGAAGCAAAACCAAACTGAGTAAAATAGGTGAAGAGTTTGTCTTTGTACCTACAGATAAGGCAGCTGATAACGTTGTGATCATCTGAAAAAAGTACTAAATTGATGTATTAGTGAGGAATTAGATAATTCTAGCACATTCTTTGAAACTAGATGTCTTAAAAAACATATAACTGAACGAGACATTGTAGCCACTGAACAGTTCCAAGCTCCCTTTCACGATGACTAAAAAACTTCTATTACTAAGATCTTTTCACAGTAAAGGCTTCAAATATGAAATTTTGTGTAATTCTGTAAAAACTGCTCTTTCTCCCAATGACTTGAAGACTTTAATTTTTTACTGGCCTCTCATGAATACTGTAGATTTCTATTAAACTCTATTAAGATATAGCATTAAACCCTTTATGGGAGTGTTATTTGTGACATTTTCGTTAAATAGAGCGACAGTATCCTACCAGCAACTATTAGAGTCTTAGCTAGTTTTACAGTTAAAAGGAGCAAATTCTGACCATGCTATCAAAATTATGTACCATCCAACAACTTCTTGCAGTTCTAGAAAGCGGTCACCTTGTTGGTAATCATGGTGTTTTGGTTTTTATTGTATGTTTTATACACCAGAGTGTCAGGATAGGTAACGAGGAGGTTTGAGTACCTTTACAACTGTTCAGTGCCAACTCAGTCTATCCTGACTCCCGTTTGTGTTTAAAAATAAATCAAACTCGGGATTACTTAGATAAATACTTGAACGTGAACGTTTTTCTTTATTTGTCTATAAAATTTATCAAACCTATAGATAAGACCAACAAAAAACAAAACGAAAGCTAAGGGTTCCCCATAGAATTGAACTCGAGGGAGATATTTAAGTTGTAATGTCTATAAATTACAATGGTACTTTTACTGCCAAGAAATTATAATATATTTTATCGGGAAAAGGTATCATTTTCTCTGATTAAATTCGTCATAAGTGTTTTAATTGTCTGATATTTGTCGCGTTCTAAATTGGCTACGGAGTAATAATACTGAACAAGTTTTAACTTGGTCAAAAGTTTTTTTTCTGGAAGCGACTATTTGATATTTATGGGGTTTAGAAGGTAAGAAATATGTTTTTTCTCTCAATTACTCTTACGACGAGTAAGATTGTTATTTAGACAGTTGTATTAAAATAGTTATAAAAATGTAAACTTGAAGTCCCGATTGAAAATGCAAATGAGTTACCAGGAACAGAAACAATTCTCACACTATATATCAACACTGAAATAAAATGCATCGGGTCAAAAATGAAAGAGGAGTATAGGTCACAAAAATGTGACCGGTGGATGGATAGACTGACGTACAGTGTAGGCTTATGGGTCGTTGATCGTATAGTGGTAGATTACTGCTTACTGGTTACTTGCGTTGTGTATGAAAAGACTGGTGTGGTTCCAATACTTTATTATGCAGATCAATTAACAGTAACAGACAGTGGTTAAGATGTGAACTGAACTGAAGTAAAAACCGAACTGAGCGGACTACAATGTCGCTCGTATTTATAATCTAGCCCCAAAAACCAGTTAGAACAAGATTAAATACTGCGTAGAATAATAAAATAATACGTAGAAAATATTAAACGAATATAGAAAATTAGTCCTTCAAACGTCAATCACAGCATCCCAAAATGGTACTATTACTAATAGGCACCTGACGTGTGAAACATACCTAGTCCAAATACAGTTCCAATACATCTCTATCGAAATATCATGTTAGTACATATCTATTTCCTAAATGTCAATTTTAACAAGTTTTACAATTTGTTCCATGTTTGGTACATAGATGTTTTCTAAAGGTCAATTTTAACAAGTTTTACAATTTAATCATTGGAACTGTACTAAACTGGTATTAGCCTGTCTAAATACAACTTATTATACAATCATATTTTAATTTTAAAATTATTACCTTCCCAAATTAATTGAAATATATTTTATATACTTTGGTCACCCAGGCCATCCCGTTACAATCGTCCCTTTCCGAAAGAAATAAATTACCCAATTCTTTCTTTATCAACATATGGCATTATTAATTGTTATTATTATATACATATTCAATATACATGCAACATGCACAATTATTATATTGTCTTTTCACAGTTGCACAATTGTCCATCAGAAATAAAAATGTCCAAGCAAAATGTTCATATTATTTACACATCTCGGTGACTAGGAAGGAATATCAGTCGTAATCTTGATAACCAGGATAGTATTTTTCAGTTCATGATTGTTCGTTTGTGGCTGCCCGCTGCCCCTGTCATAGGTTGTCCTCCTTATGGAAGAGCTTACCCGTCATTGGAACAGATCGGCGCTAGCCCTATGACTGCCCGCTGCCCCTGTCATAGGTTGTCCTCCTTATGGAAGAGCTTACCCGTCATTGGAACAGACTGGCGCTAGTCATAGTCGTAAATGTTTTCTTTAAACAGTTCTTACTACTCCTGACCAGTATTTACACAGTTCTTTCTTCATACGGCCAGGATTTAGACTGTCCATATAATATCCATGTGACTAGCATAATGATAGGTGATCAGGATATAATACGTAAATGTCCTTTTAATAATGTTCATTACTAGTGACCGAGATACTTAAAAGTTTTTGTAACATCAAGATTGTCTTTTCACTGAGTAGTTTTTAGTTCTCGTAAACTGGGATAAATAGATTGTTGTGGTTTTGCTTGTGGTTTCCTTATTGGACAGTTTGTTACTCTCTTCACTGAATGACCAGAATTTGATCCTTTCGATGGTGAGACTGTCTGTACTTCAGTCTCCGTGTAATCATCACGTTCGGCAATGTCTGCCGTCACCATCGGATTATCTTCTGGAACGGGGATCGGCGATGTTATGGAAGTATCATCTTGACTATATTTCTTGTCGCCAGGATTCATGGGATCGTTACCTTGACCATACTCCTTGTAGCTGCTTGGATCGGATATCGGCCGTTGTTTTTCGTCAGGCGATTGGCGTGTCCAGGATGATTGGGTAGAGGTTACCATGTCGTTCAGGTTATTCAATATCGTAATATTCTCCATTGGTACCAGTCCATACTTTTCTTGTAAGTACCGTCGGGAAAGATTGACATTAGGCCTATACGTCGTTGTACCATTACCATCTTGTAATCGTGACCAGTACTTTGTACCATTACCATATCTTGTCGTTGTACCAGAGTGACCAGGGCTACTGCTGAAGGTGACCGAAGATTCTTCACCATCTTGTAGTCGTGGTGCACTGGGTTGTGGTCTTGACAACTGTTGACTCACCTCCTCATTTCCCTTTTTGACTGACCTTAACCTTAACCTTAACCTTATGCAATTTAGAAGTCTGTGCCTAAATTTTACAAAGATAATAATTATTAAAATAATTGTTACTGTTCCTATTATACATATCAAATATCGAGGACTTGCAGGCATGGGTTCTTCGTTTAAATTCATGTTATCTATTTCTTCTTTTAGTTTATTTATAGGGATCTCTTTTATTTCTTTAAGTTTCGGGGGAATTTTAGAATCATTGAAATTTGGTATGGTTGTGTCAAATGTCTTCCTAAGGGTCATTACGCCAAATGAGTATCTTCTCGAGAATTGTCTGAATACGTCCGTAACATTGAATTTACTTTCTTTATGATAATAGGGTAATAATGTCACATATGCATTATAAGCAGAACAAGTGGAGTTAAGTCTGATGATATCTAAGGGACATTTGGTGGTCCGTAATTCAGATGTTGATTTTGATTTACCGGAGATACTAAAAGTTAAAGGTTTCTCGGCAATGACTAACTAATGTCCGTCGGTCAAGTACTGTGCCCGAGGTCTTGTAGGAAATCATTATTTTACAATATTTCTTAATTCCAGTTACTCTTTCGATAAATAGCTGCATAGATGTCATTATTAGGTAGACAGGACTTTTAAAGGTGCAAAAGCTTTAAACTAAACTGCTTTAAATGGACACTAAGAGCATCTTTAATTGCACAGGGGAAATAACGGAAGGAGAAAGGTGTCCCAAAGACAAGTGTATGTTTGAACATGATCACCAACTGGTTTAAAGCATTGCTTGAATCGCAGCAAGGAGATTTTTCGTTAATTTCCTATGGTCAATGGGAGGATGTTCCGTTTCCTCCTTGGAAGCCTTATTTTTCATCGGGCTTATTACCACATCTTTATCCGTGCCTACGTCGACACTTATTTCTGCGCGCGCGTCTTTACAAACCTCGGTTGATGAGCCAACCCTTACTTGATCGGTTACTTGATCAATTACCTTAAGTTTCTCAACATCTTGTTGATAGTTTTCTTGTTTAGCTCTTAACCTCTTCTGAAGTTCCGCTAAGGGAATATCATCTTCATCTGAAGAGTCCTCTCTTTCCATTCGACGATGTCGAATAACTTTGTTGAGAGCTGTTTTCTCTTCCTGGTCCGAAGAATCATCTGATTCTTCCGGTGGTACTACATACGTACTTTTTCTTAGGAGTCGACCTGTTTCGTCTTTTGGCATCTCCCATTCTTCTACATTTGCTGGCCTGATGTGTCGGGCGTGAGTTTTATTTACCTTTCCGTTCATTTGATTACGGATGACGAAATTAAGAGGTCCTGTTCTTTCTATAATTCGATAGAAAGGAGACCACCTATTGTCGAGCTTGTTGGTTCGTCTGTGATTCTTAAGATACACAGCATCTCCTACCTGATAGTCTTCAATTTTGCATTTCCGATCTGCATATGTTTTCTGCTTTCTTTTTGCTTCCTTCAGATGTCTATGGACTGCTACAAACGACTTATGTTGTTCTTGGAGAGCTACTTGATGTTGGTCTTCTCCCATATATCGTCGTCTTGGTTTAAGTATGTTATCCAATGGTAATACAACATCACGGTTGTATAACAGATAAAATGGTGAAAATTTGGTGGATTCGTTTACGTGAAATCGTATTGCTGCCAATGTTTGATTTAAATACAGATCCCATGTTTGTACATCTTCTTGAATTTTCTTTGCTATGACCTCATGCAGCGTCCTGTGAAAGCGCTCCACTTTCCCATTTCCTTGTGGGCTATAGTACGATGTTGTTACGTGGTGAATGTTCATGGCTTCTAGCGTTTCTCTTACCTTTTTGTTTACATTTTCTGTCCCATTGTCCGTGACTATCTCCAAGGCGCATCCAAATCTTGGAAATATTTCTTCAACTAATAAATGAGCTACATTATCTGCTGATTTGTCAGGTACAGCAAAGGCTTCAGGCCACCCTGAGTACCAGTCTACGAAGGAGATAATGTACTTATTTCCTGATAGTGTTGTTGGATACGGTCCTGAGAGATCGATTCCAATCTTTGCGAACGGATAAGGTGGTGTTTTCATTTCCTGTACAGGTGGTTTGGCATTGGCTGCACTTCTCATCTGACATGTCACACATTTTTCAATATGAGTGTTGATTTTCTTGTACATCCCTGGGAAGAAGTACTTGCGTCTTATAGAGTCATACGTCTTATCTGCTGCCATGTGTCCAAGATCATCATGAAACTGCTTAAGAACTAGTTGTTCAAGTTCCTGTGGTATGCAAAGCCTCAGTGTCGGATCTTCCGAATCTGGGTGTGAAAGGTAATACAACAGTCCATCTTCTTTTGAGTCAAAGTAATGAGTCTGTTCAGTGTTGTTTGCTGTACCTTTCTTAAGTCGTTGTCGTATTTTTGTTATTTCTTCGTCCCTTTCCTGTTCCTTTCTAATATCAAACTTACCTTTTAAATTTATGTCCGGTTTTACCGGGTCATCTGGAGGGTCTATTTCGCAATTCGTCATACCTTGAAGCTTCGCTCTATTCGAGTTGACGTAACTTACTTGCAATGTCCTATCATCCAAGTCTGGTTCTTCTGTCTCGTTCTGTTCTTCCGTATCTTGGGAGCCATCGTCTGGAATCCTTGATAATAAGTCTGCACAATGATTTTCCTTACCTTTAATGTACTCTATCTTGCAGTTGTAACCCGCTATGCTGAGAGCCCATTGTTGAATTCGTTTGTTCTTCATAGGAGAATCCAACAGATATTTAAGTGGTTTATGGTCGCTTCTTATGACAAACTGTGCATTGTGAAGATAATGATCCAATTTCTGCAATGCATAATAGATAGCGAATCCTTCCTTCTCTATAGTTGACCATTTTGTCTGGGATTGACTTAGCTTGTGCGACAGGAAGTAGATTGGTTTTTCTTCACCTTCATCTGTTTCTTGAGTCAAACATGCACCCACACAGCTGGGTCAAGCCGCGCAATTGTTTTCCTGTTACAGAAGTCCTGAAATAATAGGCTGCCATTAAGCCTGTACGTTTCGTTGAAACATGGGAGATGGCTCAAAACGATCGCCATACAATGGCACATATCCAGTTAAAATCTCGGGGTGTGAAGTCAGTCTACTTTTCCCGTAATTTCAGAAATCACGAGCCATGGTAAAAAAGTCTCCTTCCGCAAAGTAAAATGTACCTCTTTCATGCTCTCCATGTAGAATAAAAATTTTCTTGGTTTTATTCATTTAATCCTTTCAATATTTCTATGTCAAATGTCTCAGGTAAATACGCCTTTAAAACAATACTAGTTATTCAGTTATCATGGTTGGTTTTGTTACAGTAGGTCCATATATCATGGTGCAATTATAATTTTTTTAATGGACTTCTTTTGTATCCCTCAGGTCAAAGTTCATTGCAGGTCTTGAGCCATATTGAAATATGACATATCAATTTTCTCTACATTATGGTATTTGGTTGGTGCGGAGGCTTTTCCTGAACATAACTGTGCAATATTTTTCAGATCTGAAAGAAAATAAGAAAGATTCAGCATAAATTTGGGCATAATGCAAACATGTTTATTTCATGAATAAAAACCAAAAATCAGTGAAAAGACCAAGATTCATTACTGATATATTTAGAGCCTCAGTTTACTCTTTGGAACTCACTAATGCCTTCTAAAATTATCATTAATATTTATACTTTTAAAAAAATCATATGACAGACAAATAAAGGTAACTTTTTATATTTTTTTAGGCTGAAATATTGCAAATTTTGAACATTATTATCCGTCATTTTAAAAGTTTCAGCTTGAAATTTTCACATGCTCACAAAAAAGTTCAATATTTTTTAACTAATAGCTAGATTATGTAAAGACGAATCTAAAATGGGGTCAACTGTCAAAATCTGCCCAGTATTAACAATTTTACAGCTATTTAAAAATTTGCAGTTTCTATGTCTGAGAAATGTAAACATCTTGAAGGCGAACAAATTATGATGTTATATGAATTGTGATGTCATAACTTTATGACGTCACCAAGTATTGTAAAACACAATTAGTCCTATCCTTAACATTTCAACGATAAATGATTAAAGAAAAAAATATTAATCTACAAGTAGTAACCAAGGATTTGCATTGAGGAAAAAATGCATAGCAACCAAGGAGAATGAATTTTTTCCATTACACAATCACATGTGCACTTTTAATTAATTCATCAGTATGTGTATAAGTGTATAAGCTTATAAATTTACAGGAACAATAGAACAGTCCATTTTGCTGCCTGATATTAAAAGTTTAAAAGCCAAATAAATTCAGTAATACATGTACATTTAAGTTACACGCTGTCATAATGAGTTACTCCCCTTTACAATTGACAAACTGCAAATTCTAAATCACAAGAATTTATTCAACCTGTTATTGGTAAATGTTGGTTTAAAATTCTTGTTCAAAGGGATTTGTGGATGATATAGGTCTCTTTGCATCTATTTCCATTAAATACATTCATCTAATGTTACAATTATTTAGCTGTGGTTTTCAATGCAACCACCTGTTCGTGTTTACAATTGTCCTTGTTACATGACATGTATGTAGTCTCGCCAAAATTGATACATCTAAATAAAAAGCATGTGTTTCCTGCTTATAGTGAGAATTTTTCATCATACAATAACTGACCTGTAATATATTATTAATAGCAATGCAAAATCCCTGTGTATTAATTCACACAAACACATGTGTTTCAATGTTTACATCATACATATTACAACTTCCGGTTGGGGGGGGGAATTTGGGTTTCTAGAATTTTAAGGAATGACAATTTTTTTTAAAGATTTTAGTAAAAAGAACAATAACTTTTTCATTTTACTTTATAATATATGTAAAGAAAATTATTGCACAAGATTTACATTACATATGGACTGTTCAAATTTAGAAAACCCCATTTTCACCTCTTTTGCATTCTTTTTTAAAGCATTACATTAAAGTTTTGGACCGTATGCAAACATTTTATACTTTTTGTGTTAAATACATACTTAAGGAATTATACTGACCCTAGTTTCTCCATCAGTTGTTTACAGGATGGATCAGCATCACAAAATATTCCTTTACACACGTTTGAGATCATGACGTCAAGTTGGGTCAAGCCGCGCAATTGTTTTCCTGTTACAGAAGTCCTGAAATAATAGGCTGCCATTAAGCCTGTACGTTTCGTTGAAACATGGGAGATGGCTCAAAACGATCGCCATACAATGGCACATATCCAGTTAAAATCTCGGGGTGTGAAGTCAGTCTACTTTTTCCGTAATTTCAGAAATCACGAGCCATGGTAAAAAAGTCTCCTTCCGCAAAGTAAAATGTACCTCTTTCATGCTCTCCATGTAGAATAAAAATTTTCTTGGTTTTATTCATTTAATCCTTTCAATATTTCTATGTCAAATGTCTCAGGTAAATACGCCTTTAAAACAATACTAGTTATTCAGTTATCATGGTTGGTTTTGTTACAGTAGGTCCATATATCATGGTGCAATTATAATTTTTTTAATGGACTTCTTTTGTATCCCTCAGGTCAAAGTTCATTGCAGGTCTTGAGCCAGCTGTTGCTTGCATCTGTATATAGGACATATGGTTTGTTGGTATCAGGATAAGCTAACAAAGGAACTACTGTCAGGCTTTCTTTCAGGTAATCAAAGGCTTTTTGGCATCTAGAAGTCCACTTGAACCTTGCATACTTCTTGGTGAGATCTATGAGTGGTTCGGCTATCTTTGAGAAGTTTGGTATGAATCGTCCTATAAAGCCCCTTATTTCTCTTACCGTCTTGGGTTCGGGTAACTTCCTCATGACTTCAACTTTCTTCAGATCTGGTTTGATTCCATCCTTGCTAATAACGAACCCTAGGTAACCTGTCTCCTCTTGGAAGAAGGCACATTTCTTCAACTTGAGTTTGAGTCCATGTTGTCTTAGTCTGTTAAAGACGGTCTGTATGTGCTTAAGATGTTCTTCTTGATTCTTCGAGAAAATAAGTATGTCGTCAAGATATGCCATTGCAAAGTCTTCGCATCCCTGTAAGACAATGTTCATCAGTTCCTGGAATACTGCTGGTGCTCCACTTAACCCGAAAGGCATAACATTAAATTGAAACAAACCTTTGTGACATGTGAAGGCGGTCTTTTCTTTGCTGTCATTTTCAAGAAGGACTTGCCAATATCCACTTTTTAAGTCTAAGGTCGTGAAGTAAGATGATCCTCCAAGTAAGGCTAAGATGTCATCTATTAAAGGCAGAGGAAAAGATGTTGGAGAAACTAATTTGTTCAAGGATCTAAAGTCTACGCAAATCCTATCTGTCTGATCCTTCTTCTTAACAACCACTAAAGGAAAGCTCCAAGGTGACTGTGACCTTTCTATGATCTTTGCATCTAACATTTCTTGGACTGCTTTGTCTATAATTTTTCTTTTATTCAGTGGCGTTCGGTAAGGTCTGTTCTTGATGGGCTTGTGGTCTCCTGTATCTAGCCTCATCTTCACTGTACTTGTGTGACCTAAGTCCGAGTCTTTCTTAGCGAATAAGTCCTTGTTTTTACTTACTATCTTAACTACATCCTTCTTATGTTTCTTGGGAACTTCAATGTCCTTAAAGTCCTCTCCCGTCTTTTCCTTACCTTCCTCATTGTCTTGAGTGATGGATGATATTTCTTGAAATTCCAGTCCATGTCCCTTTCCGACTACACAACCTCGCTTCAGTTTATAGTACTTGTTTGTTTGATTAACTATCATCACAGGTACCCTCGAAGTATTTTGTAACTTACCTATTGAACCTTGTAGGATAAGTCCTGGTTCGTCGAGTAAACATCCTGAGTCCAGACTTGAGATTTCTACAAGTCTTGAGTCAGGTATGCGGAAGCCCTTATTCAACTTAACATGACAAACAGTTGCTGTCTGGGGTTTAAGTCTTACCTCTTTATCTGTCCTTAAGATTGACGAAATATGAATGTCTTCCTCTAATTTAACATAAGTCTTACCTATCCTTATCATTCCTAAGTCGAAATATATTCTTACGCCGTATTCTTTCAACCAATCTCGGCCTAGAATGAAATTTCGATTTAGTCCATCAGTAACGAAAATTTTTTGTGTTAACGGAAGTCCATTCATAGTAAATGAAATAGTCGTTTGCCCTATAATTGATAATGACTCACCACTCGCGGTCTGTAAAAGCGGCATGACGCGCATAATTTTTGGTTTTTCTGGTAACTTATCAAACATTTTCTTACTAATTAAAGAGGCGTCCGCGCCTGTGTCTATCAAAGTACGATAGCGCGCTTTTCCTATCTTCATTATACAAGACCCTGGGTTCCCTGCCAAAGATAAATTTAGTACTTGTGATTTCCAAAATTCTTTCATTTTACCCTGAAAACCTTTTCTCCTCTCTTCACCGGCTTCCTTGTGAAGAGAGGGTTTTAGTTTTCCTGAAATCCCCTAAATGGTTTATCAGCCCAAGTAGCGGGTCTGAAAATTTTGACTCTGTTCTTTTCCGGAACATTACGGTTTGGGCAGTTTCTTTTTAAGTGACCTATCATATGACAAATCCAACATTCAGCCCCCCTAATCCAGTCAGGCTCCTCAACGCTATTTCGAGTTTGATAATTTCCTCTTCGTTTTTGGGGTGTTTCCTGTCTTTGACCCTGCTGATCCCTTTTTGGCAAATACCCTTTATTTTTTCTTTTGGGCACCTTTTTCTGTTCGACCTCCTCCTCCTCATCACTTACTACCATGGGTTCCTCCCTAGAATCCCCAGCTGCAAAGACATTATAAGATCTGAAAGGACATTCTTTTGACCTATGACCCCGTCTGCCACACCTAAAACAAGTTTTCCCCCATAAATGTCCTATTTCCATTGGCTCTATCTGACGGTTGTCAGGAAAATTTCCTACTGTTGGCCAAGGAACAGGTTTTAAGAAACTGTTATTGTTGCCCCCCGTCCATGACGGTTGTTGGAAAGGAGTTTCCCTTACCCTGACAATTTTATTAGTTGGTTCTAGTTCAGTAAATGTATCTGTTCTATCCCTAAAACGCTTTCTTAGATTTTGCTCTTTCATAGCACATTGAATGGCCTTATCAAAAGTTTTTGGTTCCTCCCTCATAATTTTCATACGGAGGTAATCGAAATACAGTCCATCACAGAAGGCATCAACCAACTGTTGCTGGATTAGCCCTACTACATTTGAATCAGTTTGTACTGATTTAGGATAAGCATCCTCAGCTATCCTCAATAGCCTTTCAGCGTACATTTGTACACTTTCCTCTGGCTTCTGCTTTGTTTTTCTAAGCATAGCCAAGGCCTGTTGTGGATCTGTGATCTCAGCAAACCGTTTTTGTAACAGTATCTTAAGATCTTGCCATTTAGGTGGCTCCCCTGATGACTGACATTCTGTTATATATCGTTTAACAAAATCCGCTATTAACCCAGTACAGGTTACATGAACTACCTGAGGTATATCTGTGTCCCCTAACCTTGCCATTTGTGCATATCTTTCTATATTTCTAACCCATTGTTTAAACTAGGTAGGGTCCCCCTCAAATGTCTGGACTACACTAAAAAGAGGTACTGATACTGCAGTTTGCAGTGCTTTTAATTGATCCAAGGCTGTTTTAGCCCAAAAGTTTGGATTATTTTCATCCAATTTGTCCTTAAGTGACCCAAAAGGGTTGAAACTAGAGTCCGGTTGTCCCCCTCCTATAAATGGAGTAAATTTGGCGGGTTCAGTTACTTGTACTTCAATACTACTTGGGTGTGCTTTTTGACTTTCATCTTGTCCTAAATTACAGAAGTTTTCTGTTAATTCTTCAACGACATCTGCCATATTACTTAAAGACATTTGAGAAATTATTTACTTTTAATTTAATAATTAAGAATTATTAAAAACTGCAATTAAACCTAGCTTTACTTAATTAAGCGATTTACGATTAATTTAGGCAAACCATATTTTAAATTTTAACAAGGTCAGTCTACTAAGGTACTTTTTAGAGATAAATACTTAGTTGTCTTACCTTAAAACTTTTCAACTCTGGTACGTTGTCCAGTTAGGTCCTGGTCTTGCGGCACCAATAAAGCTGTTGTAGGCTTATGGGTCGTTGATCGTATAGTGGTAGATTACTGCTTACTGGTTACTTGCGTTGTGTATGAAAAGACTGGTGTGGTTCCAATACTTTATTATGCAGATCAATTAACAGTAACAGACAGTGGTTAAGATGTGAACTGAACTGAAGTAAAAACCGAACTGAGCGGACTACAATGTCGCTCGTATTTATAATCTAGCCCCAAAAACCAGTTAGAACAAGATTAAATACTGCGTAGAATAATAAAATAATACGTAGAAAATATTAAACGAATATAGAAAATTAGTCCTTCAAACGTCAATCACAGCATCCCAAAATGGTACTATTACTAATAGGCACCTGACGTGTGAAACATACCTAGTCCAAATACAGTTCCAATACATCTCTATCGAAATATCATGTTAGTACATATCTATTTCCTAAATGTCAATTTTAACAAGTTTTACAATTTGTTCCATGTTTGGTACATAGATGTTTTCTAAAGGTCAATTTTAACAAGTTTTACAATTTAATCATTGGAACTGTACTAAACTGGTATTAGCCTGTCTAAATACAACTTATTATACAATCATATTTTAATTTTAAAATTATTACCTTCCCAAATTAATTGAAATATATTTTATATACTTTGGTCACCCAGGCCATCCCGTTACAACAGACACACAGACGAAAGTGCGGGGATAATTAGAGGCAGTCGGAAACGATATCTATCCCGGCACTCCCTATATACTGCTTCACATGTGTTTCAAAATCATATGTTTGCATGCAAATTTTACTCAAATCAACTTTCAAACTATTTTCTTATTGAGCATCTACAGGCAGTGTGGAAATACTGTATAAAACTAGAAAGCTACTGTCGGAATCGACAGCCCCGCAATTATTGGGACAGATACTAAATGTCAAAAATATAAAACCGTATTGTTCCTTTACAGATAGTATTTAGCCATTCCATTAAGAAAGTAAATCGCTGCTTACTCTTCCGGAGCACCTGAGCCTACCCTGGGTTTTTTCGTGGGGTCCAAGTTGTTCCCATGTTTTTAGTTTTTAAGTGTAGCGTTTTGATCTTGTCTTTTTTGTTGTCCTGAGTGTGTCAGCGGTTTTCGATTTCCCCTCCTTCGAATATTCCTTTGGTATTTCTTGACTTTACTACTCACTAAACCCAATGAAAATAATAAAAGCCTCTCAAATTTTCGAAATTTGACATCTGTGGCCACCAAGGTTTGAAAATCAAAATTCTGAACCTAATTTTAGAATTAATCACAAAACTGTATGACAAAACTATTTTCATCTCTGTGGGCGTTAGGTTTAGAAAGTAAAAATTCTAAGACCTTATTGCATATCTACATAAAGTGTATGGCAAAACTGAGAAATAAAATGATAAATGAAATATTAGTTTAGGTCACACGGTTGAGTTTGCAATTTTGGAATTTATTGCACATCTACGTTTTTGTACAGATGGTATGCCTTTATATGCCTTAAGTTTAGATAATCAAAATTCTAAAATCTTATTGTGCATCTACAGATGGTATGCAATCATTTTGTACAGAAATTAAATCTTTTAACAATTGAAGGAGTAGTTGATGTCACAAGCTAAATTCACAGGTTACAAATTTGCACCACTGTGGTCCCGAAATATTGAAAATTAAAATTCTATTTGGTCATCCACATACAGTACGTTGCAATACTATATAAAAATAAAAAGCTTACATTAAAACATAAAAGATGCATTTAGGTCACCCATTTTTTAAAAATTATCCAAACTTGATCCCTGTGTACTACAGATTTCGAAAATCGAAACTTTAATGGGCATCTAATACGGTGTGTGATAATACTGTATAGAAATAAGTGCATAAATTGAAAAATGAAAGAGGGTTTTAGGTCATCAAGCTTAAATTAACGATTTCTTTTTAAATTGGACCCATGTGAGCCGACGGACGGACGAACTGACAGACGGGGACGGTAACAGAATGAAAACAATATGCGAAATGTATTACCATACATGCCAATTCTCCGGATTTCTCCCGGAACATCCGGAAATTTGACCCCATTACAGGGTCACCGCGTGGACTGTAATATTCTCCGGGTTTCTAAATTTCTCAGTGATTTCTAAATTTTCCAGGGATTTTTTCATTGCTTATACTGCGTTTAATGGTTTGAAAAAAACGATCTGTTTGCTCTGATAAAAAGGCGACGATTACGAAACTTCATCGGTAATAGTCATTGGTGGTCCGTACGGAGGTGACCCGGAATCGGTTTAACTTTATAATGTAGTCTAAATCTCTGAAATAATGTAAAAAAAAATGATGGAGGACAGTAACGTGTCTAGTGTATCTGATGAAAACAACAATGTTGTCGTAGTCAACCCAGAGAAACCAAAGAAGAAACTGAAATGGCAATCAAATATTTTTCCAAAGAGGAATGTGGTAGGTACTGTCTTTGACTTTTTGCCATATATTGATCCTTTCTTTCTGTAAAAATAATTCAAGATAGACAAAATCCCTTCTCTTAATGAAGACAGCAATTCAGAAGTCACCACAAGGTCTTCACAGTGGATACCCATATTTATTTACATCTTGTGTTTTCATTACTGCCGTTCCAGTCAAAATATCAAGAATTAAGATAATATATTATATCAAAATAAAGTAATATTCATAAACATTTATTCACATTTTTGCACTCTGGAAACAGCTTCCAAATACCTTAAATCGTTTTTGGCCGGAGGGCTTCGCCCTGTACCCACCTGCCGATTTTATAAGGGATTCTAGCAAAAATATAACACTACTATGGTTTGGTTTAATTCCTAGTTTATTATTTATTGAGCACATACACTGGACAGCTTTGATTTTTAAGTTTTGTAGAGATTATCAGTCCAAGAATTATATTACCTATAAAAATTTGAGTCGAAGTTATGTTTTATATGGCTAACATTTCTTTTTCGTAATTATTGATACAATTTATGAGCATAACAGTTACATGGATAACGAAGAACCTTGTTACCATGCTTACAAATTATTTGAATTTTGATTTGGTTTGTCACAGGGTGAACAACATATGGCAAAATTGCTAATTTGCATAGCGGCCACTTTGGATTTCTCTGACGACATTCATTACAAAGCATTATAAAAATAAAAATAAAAATGCAAATATTCAAATTCTTATAACTCATAAGCAATTTGTCTGCATATAGGTACATTCTACACAATATTAGCTTTCTTTTCTTGTGCAAATGAACATTGTCAGCATTGAAAACTTTCCGCCAATTAAGTTTGAAAAACTGAAGCGGAACCGTAGTATAACTACGAATGGGACTTGAACTTTTTGTAATCAAAATCAATTTTGTGTACACAAAATTCAATTCTATCATAACAAAATCATTTTTGTCTTACAAAACTATGTGATACAGACTTGTTTTATGAGAACTTCAATTTTGTCAAATTTGCATACAAAATTGAGTTTTGTTAAACAGAAGTGAAAATTTAACACAAAAGTCAATTTTGTGTCACAAGTCATTTTTGTCACAAAAGTCAATTTTGTATCCAAATGAATTCTGTCATCACGATTTTGTAAAAAGGCCTCTCATTGGATATAGTAACCGCGGGTCTCGAGGTTTCAAGGACACATCATATGGGTGATGCGCTATTCTGCAAAAGTAAGTATAAATACCTAATAAAGTATGTATGGCAAATATAGGACATTTTGTACAATATTGTTTATTCTAATATGACGTCCCTCTTTGGCTTTCCCATAAGTAACAAGGGTTTGTTGACATTAAAGCCAAAGAAGGACGTCATATTAGAATAAACAATATTGTACAAAATGTCCTATATTTGCCATATATACTTTATTAGGTATTTATACTTACTTTTGCAGAATACAATGGACAGTCAACTTAAGGAACACTTCGGTCATTAAAACAAACCAATTTTTTAACCTTTCACAATTATAAGCACACATTAAAACCAAAGTATGTCACAATGAGACGAATAAGATATTGGAAAAGTGGTTAAATAATGATTAAAATTAAATACTATGTAAATATATTGGCATGAAAAATATAGAGACACCCATAAAACTTTAATAAGGATGACTTCAACATAGCAGCGAGGTACCCCAGTCTGAGCAACCTTTCTGTCAGAAGCCGGGCCCCGTCCAGGAAATCAATGTATATGTCACAAGCTCTGGAATAACGTATGAGTTGTGAAATATATACTCCACACGCCGGCGCCTCTGGAATACTGCGCTCAAAAATGGGAATTTGACGATTGGAAAGTCAAAGTCATCCCGTTTGTCGTAAAGTTTTGTATTCAACCTTCCTCTGGTGTCAATTTTGAGGTGAAGGTCAAGATAAGATGCCGACTTGGCAGTGTCTGTGATATCCTTAATTTCGAGCTGATTGGGATAGATGAGATGTAATAAATTTCCAAAACGTGAATTGTTGAATGATAAAACATCATCTATGCAGCGGAAGCTGAAATTAAAGGTACGGGCTAACTTCTTCTGTTTTTCCTGAAGAAGTCCATCAAGGAAGTCTGCCTCATATGAGTAAAGGAACAAGCCGGTCAATAGTGGCAAGAAATATTATGTTCAAAAATGCTTTCTCGGGAAAGTTAAAAGACTTTTAGAGTAAAATTTCATTACCTAAGCAAGATCTAAGTATCAGATATGTTATATTTGCTTCATTTGTTATTGAGAACATGAAAAATTTTATTACACTAATATCTTGGTTGTTAAAAATATTTATGGATTTTCAGATATTAAGATATTTATATATCTCTTGTTATTTTTTAGACATGTTCATGCGATATCTAATACTTACAGTACCGATTCTGATTATGCAAATTTAGTCATATTGCGAGTATCAATTATTGCGACCTCCCTTATAAAAAGAATTAAAAACATGGCATTATAAGCTCTGGCAATATATTTTCCTCAGGTCCTGGTTTTTTTAATAAATTAAATAATAAATTTACACCAAACAAGTGCTCTTACAGGTCTATCCTTGTTTATTTCATAAATAAAAAAGAGGGAGGTCAAAAGGAAATGTTTCCGGCCTAATAAAATACCTGAAACGGACCTGGTGATGCGTTAGGGGATTTCGAGTCTCATATAAATTCTATAATACAAATGGGGAAAAAAAGATATTTAGATATAAATATTATTTTCAAAATTTTCAAAAATGCTTGCTCGGGAAAGCTAAAAGACTAATACAGTAAAAATTCATTACCTAAGCGAGATCTAAGTAACAAATATGTTGTATTTGCTTCATTTGTTATTGAGAACATGAAAAAGATTTTTTATTACACTAATGTCTTGGTTGTTAAAAATATTTATGGATTTTCAGATATTAAGATCTTAATATCTCTCTTAAGTACAATACCACTGGGGCCCTTTAATAAAATTTGAATTAATAAGTCTGGTTCTTACACCTTAGATAATTTCGTCCGTGTACATCAACAGAGCAATGACAATATTAGCTATATCACGTGACGATTTTGTGACTATATCTACATAGAAATGCACGCAGATACTTAAAAATTGTCTATTTTACTAAATGTTTTAAGCACCACCCGGCGTAAATGAAATCATGATTTAGTCTCGTCCCATCATAATTGATTTGGTGTAAGATTTCCATATATGTACCTTATGTTTCTGTAATTTTTCAAGAGGAGATATCTTGGCACCATAAGGGGTAAAAAGCAATGCAAAATCCTCGAATTATCATTTACATTTATTATAACTTTTAAGTTTTAAAGCCAATTGAATCTAAACATACATGATATTTTTAAATAAAACTCAAATTGTACATTTCTTTCATGTCTAAATCCTTTTACAATTTGTAAGGAAGAAATTTGATCACTAAGTTAATGATTATTTTGACTTTAATTTTGATTAGCATAGAGAATGGAAACAGGGAATGTGTCAAAGAGACAACAACCCGACCAAAGAGCAGAAAATAGCTCAAGGCTACCAATGGGTCTTCAACGCAGCGAGAAAATCCCATACCCTGTGTCGGGCTTCCGATGGCCCCTAAACAATAATGTAATAACTCCGAAACATAAAAATGAACCAAAAATAAAAAACACACAAGACTAACAAAGGCTAGAGGTTCCTGACTTGGGACACTCGCAAAAATGCGGTGGGTTCAAACGTGTATTATGAGATCTCAACCCTTCCCCTATACATCTATCCAATGTGGAGTAAACAAACACACAGCGATACACACAGTAAAACTCAGTTCAAAAGATGTCCGAATCCAATGTTAAAAAATGTAACAGAAGAAACTAAGCAAAATGACAATGATCAATACATATTAACAAAGGACTACTAGCAGTTACTGACATGCCAGCTCCAGACCTCAATTAAACTGATCGAAAGATTATGTTTATATCATATTAGTTCCTAGGAAAAATCCCGAGGTTTCACCTCAGCTGCAGTTGGTTAAACATAAAACATAGCTTCTGATTGGTTCCTTCCTTCGATCACGTGAGTGATGTTTCTCCCAAAATATATTCTATAAAGCTGATGAAATGTACACAGTTGAACCATAATTTCTTTCGAAATCGCGTAATCGGTGTTTCATATAGATTGAGTTTGTATTTCTAAAATTAAAGCTAGTTTGATGTTTAATTTTACATCTATCCCGTCCCATTTATTTTGAAAATTGGTCATTTCCGATGATTTTTGTCTGATTTCAAAATGGTGGCATAGAGCGGATTAATCAAAACGAAGAAAACATAGTTCACATGAGCAAATTAAATCAATTATAATATATCCGGTGTTTGAAAATATACAAGTTCTAAAAAAATTATTAATTTAAAATAAAATCCATTTTCTTATCAGAAACAATTGAAATCATTCCTTTGTGCGTCGATACGTGTAACCCTACCACGCACAGCTTTTATAAAAATGCTGCATATTTTTTTTTTAAATGTAGCGTTATACCAGGGATCATATAATACTATCATCATATACAGTTCCTGGTTATACCAAGCTTCATATATATTGGTATACTATAAGGTTAGAACAATAAACACCCAGAATTTCAAGGTACAATATACAAATCGTTAATTAGTTAATTCACACCTTTGCTAAGTGTAAATCAGTTTATTTAGTTTTTTTAATGGGTATTTTCTTCTTTTTTATAACCTTTTACCAAACACTCTCCAATGTACTACATCATCTCTTCATTTTGTTGTCAACACATCTTGCTAGATATTGTAATAAAGTTTGAAAATGGACAAACCGTGTTATGTACTACTAGTATTTAGTAAGCTATCTGTCTTGGCCAAGACGGAATTGGTAATGTTGCCTGTAAATTCAAGATGCGTTCTTCGATAAAAACATACTGCTCCTTAGAATAGGCGTACTCTAAAATAATATGTCGTTCATAAAATTTTCCAACCTTGTGCTTTTCTGGCAAAAATTGATTCCTTTTTATATTCATATTGCACTACACCTTAATTTGTTCATTTTAGTTCCCTTCAATTGCCTGTTAAATCAAATAATCTTGCGCTCAATTATTATTTTTCATTACTAATGATATATGTATGACGTTATAGTATGAACTAATTTTTCAAGAACCTACATCTGATATTCCAGTCAACGAGCTTATGGTCTAATATAATTCTGTGATGTAGCCCTTAATTAAAGAGTTGATGTTTTGAGAATGTTACCAGTCTGTTTAGGTAAAGCGTCGAATCCAAATCCAATAAGTATGCCACGTTTTTCAAAGGTGAAACTTTTTGGATAGATGCAAAAACAATTTAGACGAAATGAAACAACTCAAGACACCGTCTTGTTTAATTAACACCATGTTCCTGTGAAACATTAATGAACAAAGGCAAATTAAATTATCCAGTCGAAATTGTTCTTCTCTAATGAAAATATTTCATTGATCTATTTGTTTAAAAGTTGTACCTAGCATTCTTAAGGTAATTCATTAACATTTCACACTTATATATGGCGTTAACGCCTTACTGACCTATTTTATATTTATTTAACATTTTAATGACTGCTTTTGATTTTTTAAAACAGTATTTCCAGAGACCTTTAGTGCTTGATCTCGAGTTTGGGCTGCTAAATATATACACTCTATTACCATTTGTAATGTAATATTTGTACTGTCTCAAAGACGCATGGTCGAAGAATGTTTTATATGTCAACAAACCCATGTTACTTATGGGATACACGTGATTGACGTCACAATTAAACTTCCGACGTCAGTGGTTTTTCAAAAGAGGATCGAAAAAATGTTGGTGCTTTTTGAAAAAGAAAATTAAAAAAAAAAAAAAATAAACATGATCCCTCCTACATAAAGAAGCCTCTGGTCCCCCTTCTCCAATTTCAGATTTTTCTGACCCCCAACTTATCCCCCTTCCTTTTCCAGAGATAAATAATCGTACATACATGTTGTATTTTAAGGTTTTAGAAGATATACTGTCTAAATAAACAAAAAAACTAATGTTTTTAGGTTTACTATTTTCCTGAAATAGAGATTACTTTGTTTTATTATATTTTAATATGCTTTGGTGTAATTTCCATTTGTATGTCAAACTATATTTTAATTTTCAAAATTACGATGCTTGAAGCGAGTTTTTGTTTTGTCCTTGAAATCCCGACAAATAGAAAACATGTGCTATTTCGCGAAATACGTCTATTTTAACCACGCGCATTGTTATCGAGAACTGATTACTATCGAGAACAGATGACTACACGATACTCTAAATCGTCTTTTGAAAAACAACTGACGTCGGAAGTTCAATTGTGACGTCAATCACGTGTATCCTATAAGTAACATGGGTTTGTTGACATTAAAGCCAAAGAAGGACGTCATATTAGAATAAACGATATTCTACAAAATGTCCTATATTTGCCATATATACTTTATTAGGTATTTATACTTACTTTTGCAGAATAGTGCATCACCCATATGATGTGTCCTTGTACCTGCGGGACCCGCGCTTACTGTATCCAATGAGAGGCCTTCTTACAAAATCGAGATGAGAGAATTCATTTACATACAAAATTGACTTTTGTGTTAAATTTTCACTTCTGTTTAACAAAACTCAATTTTGTCTACACAAAAATAAACACAAAATTGAATTTTGTGACAAAAATGACTTTTGTGACACAAAATCGACTTTTGTGACACAAAATTGACTTTTTTGTTAAATTTTCACTTCTGTTTAACAAAACTCAATTTTGTCTACACAAAAATAAACACAAAATTGAATTTTGTGACAAAATCTCTGTTTTGTATGCAAATTAGTTCACAGAATCCAAACTAAACTAATTTGCATACAAAATTGACTTTTGTCGCCCAATTTTCAAATTACGTAACAAAAGTAAAGTCTGTGATACAAAAATGAATTTTGTTATGACAAAAGTAACTTTTGTCCACTGGAAGATGATTTTGTATGAAAAAATTTAAATTTGTAGTATGCTACAAATATTGTTACACTTAACTCATTTTTGTTGAACAAAAACCACTTTTGTCCGTACAAAATTGAATTTCGAGTACAAAACCACAAGAGTCCCATTCGGCGCCCCGTATGTGCGTTGTCGAGGTAAGCTTTTTGTACGTATAAATATCAACATGATCAAAAAAAAAAAAAAAAAAAAAAAATGGACCACACAACGACGTAGAATGAATTAAACAAATGAATGAAATAAATTCAAGTTAAAATACTTTGAAATCAGTCTATGAAAGTCTTCCCGAAAGATTACATTTTTATTCCTTTTTAGCTCACCTGACCCAAAGGGTCAAGTGAGCTATTCTCATCACTTGGCGTCCGTCGTCCGTTAACTTTTACAAAAATCTTCTCCTCTGAAACTACCGCGCCAAACTGAACCAAACTTGGCCACAAGCATTATTAGGGTATCTAGTTTAAAAAATGTGTCCGATGACCCCGCCTGCCAACCAACATGGCCGACATGGCTAAAAATAGAACGTAGGGGTAAACTGCAGTTTTTGTCTTATATCTTAAAAAATAAAGCAATTAGAGCAAAACTAACATGGGGGTAAAAATGTTCATCAGGTCAAGATCTACCTGCCGTGAAATTTTCAGACGAATCGGTCAACCCTTTGTTGGGTTATTGCCCCTGAATTGTTAATTTTAAGGAAATTTTGCAGTTTTAGGTTATTATCTTGAATATTATTATAGATAAAGACAAATTGTAAACAGCAAAAATGTTCAACAAAGTAAGATCTACAAATAAGTCAACATGATCAAAATCATTGATTGACCCCTTAAAGGATTTTTTGCCCTTTAAAGACAGCATCCAGCGTAAACTTTCCTTTGAAGACCTTTTTTCTCTCAAACCACTGGGCCATTTGAGACTAAACTTTGGTGGAATGGTCCTTGGGTGGCCCCCTTCCAAAATTATGTCCGGCATCCCCGACTTCCAACCGACGTGGCTGCTGTTACTAAAAATAGAAAAAATGGGGGGTGTGAATTTCAAAAATCTTCTTATATGAAACTACAAGGCCAGTTGGAACCAAAGTTGGTAATGGTTCTTAGGAGGTTCTTTTTCAGAAATATGTCCAATGACCCGAACTGTTAATCAAGATGGCCGCCACAGCCGAACTTAGTTTAACATAGGGCCCTATGGGAAAATTCATTGAAAAATCTTCTTGTCTTAAACCACTTGACCAATTGGAACCAGACTTGGCAGCAATGGTCCTTAGATAGTCCTCTTATAGAGATGTGTCCGATGACCCGGACTGTCAACCAAGATGGCCGCCACAACCGAACTTAGTTTAACATAGGGCCCTATGGGAAAAATCATTGAAAAATCTTCTTGTCTTAAACCACTTGACATATTGGAGCCAGACTTGGCAGAATTAGTCCTTATGAGGTCCTTTTTCAAAAATGTGTCTGATTTTGTGGACTGTGAACCAAGATGGCTGCCACAGCAGACCTTAGTTTAACATAGGACCCTACGGGAAATTCACTCAAAAATCTTCTTGTTTGAAACCACTAAGCCAATTAGAATTAGACTTGGTAGCAATGGTCCTTAGATGGTTCTCTTTCAGAATTTTGTGCGATGACTCAGACTGTCAACCAAGATGGCCGCCAAACCCAAACAGTTTAACATATTTACTGAACTACACGTGCACAAAATGGCAACAATGTGGAAATCTCCAGTTTTGCCGCGTTAAATCTACCAAGGTGTTTCTAATCTTCTCAAGTTTATGATTGTGAACTGTTAGATCGTCCGATACATACCTTGTATTTGATTTTTTTTTAATTTCAAAGCAGAAAGGTGTGCAAAATGCCTATTAATCTTCATTGATGAATGACCTCGATATTGAACTTTGGAAATTGTTGAAAGGTCATAAGGTGTACAATAATTATATTTAAGTGTAATAAAAGCACAGACACCCTTTTATGTCATGTCAAGTAAAATTATGATTAAATAACAGAAAGTGTTGGTGACAAGAAAGTTCAAACGTTTGTCATATCCTTGTGGTGAATATGTTTTAGTTTCTGTTGCGAATTAAGTGTGGATGATATTTGTTTATTCGTACGTTAATTTGTATGATTTGCGAGTTTGGCTTTATTTTGTTTGTTTACATTCAGTACAATATTCAAGACAAATGTAGCAAAAATCAACAATTACTCTCAATTATATATTTTTTTTCGAAATAAATTTGAATACAATTTTGTAAGTTTCGTGGTTAAATCCATTTCTCAGCAACTGTATTATCTAGGCCTACCATATTTGGTCTATAGATAGTTCTTAGTGGGTACATGCCAGTCGGACATCTCGCTTGGGACTTTGACGTCAATTTCATGCTTTAGTGACTTTGTCAGATTTTCGTGGTCTCAGCAACTATAATACCCAGACCCACCATATTTGGTTAATAGATAGTTTTTGGTGGGTACATGTCAGTCTGACACCTACCTTTTGACCTTGACCTCAATTTCATGGTTGAGTGACCTGCGTCACATTTTCGTGGTAAGTCCATTTCTGGGCTACAGTTGAGCTCAATTCTAACCTCTCTTTAGAACTGTTCTAAACTTTCAGAAGAACTGTTCTAGAACTGTCATCCTGACACCTTGAGAACCGTTTATGACAGGGTGTATCCTGACCTAGAACCATTTATGACAGTTCTACTCTAGAACCATTTATGACGGTTCTACCCTAGAACCATTTATGACGGTTCTACCTTAGAACCATTCTGGACGGTTCTACCCTAGAACCATTTATGACCGTGGCAATAGATTATGAATTTTGAACATCAAAATTATAAATTAGAAGAAATAAAATAGTTAATTTGTTGTCAAAAATTTCTAACGTTTAATTCGCTTCGGACGCGTCTTCGTCTGCGATCTTCACTGTTGTGTCTGGTGACGTCATCGATCACATGATTTCGTAGGGGCGATAAGGGATTTTCGTTGGGGTGTGATACGGGATCTAGCCTTGATGATATGGATATCATCACGGATAGGTGATATGGACTATGTGCTTCTATCAATATAATATTGAAACAAAGTTAGGATAAGGCTAGGACTCATATATTGTAAATAATATGCATGCATTATTATTGTTTCATTACAGTACTCTAGTACTTTTGTTTTACTTGTTTCTATTTCATATTGCTCGTGTTAGTTGTGCTATTTATGAGTACTGTTACCGCGTGTGTGATTTGAGAGAGACATTTATATTACATGATGAACATTATTACAAGTTATTATCGAGTTGATGTTATTTATATTGTGTATATTTATTGTATATTATTGTATACCCCCGGCCCACTGTTTTCCCGCGTTTCGTACCCCGTTAGGCCCTATGAAGCTTAAGTTCGCCCTATATATTTCTTGTCCCGCTTTCTTACCTTTCTTGTTCATTTACGTAAGGGTTATTGATTGTAACTTTGCTAATATAATGTTAAGGGTAAGCTCCGCTAAGCCCCTGTCCCTGATTTTCCCTTCATCGTATTTCCAAACTTTATCACCCGCCATATTCCTTATTAAACTTCCGTTTTGCGACATACGCATGCACAGTTGTAGTTTCCATGGAAGGGGGTCTCTAGCCAATCAGATTATTTAGAGGACCCCATAAGGGTATATAAACCCCAATTTCGTCTGCTATGACCCCAAGATTGCAGCCCGATACCAGGGACTTTTATCATTTTATACCCTGTAGAATTTAACAGAGCGTTACTACCTGCAATCGTAGCAAACCAATACCAGTTTTTACTGCGTATGTCCCTTTGTTATTATTATAGTGACCTGACCTGTATTTGACCTAGTTCCCACGTCAATAACGTTTTTACTACAACTTTTACAACTGTCCCGTGCCATTATTATTGGGGGGTCCCCGTACAGTTCTTACTCTCTGGGGGATATTAATATTATTTGAATGTTCAAAATGAAATATATTGTTGACTTTAAACTGTGTTAATAAAATATATATAGTTTACTTAAACTATCTTTGTATTTTTGATACACAAAAATATGGCCAGTGCCTCTGACCGTGTCTATGCTACCAATAGATAATATCTTGTCAGTTTAGATCTATCATAACCAGTTAGATCGGTTGTAAGGCAGATATTTTCATCTCTTGCCCTTACAAACGCTACAATGTATACAGAAAACCTTTCTTATTAAAATGTTTAGGAATTCGTGGATTGACTCATGATAATGATAATATGTTAACGTTTAAATTCATGGAATAAATTCATATTGAATATTGTTGTGAGCGTAAAACGCAATGTTTTACGCAAGGTAGTTTAATGAGCCAATTATGACTTAAAGTAGAAGCTAAGCAGAGTGAGTAAAGACACCAAAATTGCATTAATTTTTAATTTTATTTTTCATTTCTATGGCGAAAACATTTTTTCTTGCTAAAAGAATATATTTTGGTATTATTCAAATTTAATCTAAAATTCCATGCTAACCAAACCCGTCCCAATATTAATATACATGTGGAGCGTATATCTCTCCTTGTATTACTTAGTATAACCATTATTTGGTTTATCATTGTTGTTTCAGATTTTCAAGATTAAGCACAGCTGTCAATTTGTTGAAATTCACATTCGTGTACTTCCAAAATGGTTTTATAAATTGTTTTTACATGATCAAACTGATTGACATGTCATAAGAATGATTTGCAGCGATCACTTATTGGCTGTTTCATTTCGACTGTCTATAAATTTGTCGTTGATGCTACCTGATTCTACATAATCATCATTGCAGCGGAGAAGTATTGTCGGATCATTATACATTCTGAAGAGATTTCTTTGAATTAAATGGTGCAAAGAAGAACTATATCATAAAAAATAGAATGCAATAAAAATAGCTGTATTTGAATTCAGACATGAATCAACAATCACTATATGTAACTTGTTTTTTGTTGTTGTATATGCAATTGTACAGAATAAAATCTGAAGGGAACTCAACAGCATCTATAAATTTGGAAACCAGAAACAGGAACGAATCAAATTCAGAGGACGGATCGTTTTACTACGACTATGGAATCGAGTCACATCCGTTGCCTTATAGTGATTTATGCAAGGAAATCGGATTTTGTGAAATACAGGCAGATTTAAAAGTCTCTGCTTGTAAGTGTGATGATTTGTGTGTTATGTACAATGATTGCTGTCATGACTTTAGGAAAGAAAACTATACATTTAAAGAAATGGGGTTTGGAAGTAAAAGTTTTTCTTGTATAAATGTGTCAAGCCTATCTGAGGGTATCCCCGACTTCTTATCTGTTGGTTATTATATGATAATTTCCTGCAACCCTTCTTTTCTTAACAGCACAGAAGAACGTTTATGTCAATCAACGGATGATCTCAGTGTACCTGTGATTGGTAGTGGCATTACTTATAGAAATAGACACTGTGCAAAATGTAACAACGTTACAGAATTCCAATACTTTTCAGTTCGGTATGAAGATAAAAGTAAAGATTCTATTATTATCCGAAATTTCTCCGGCATTGCATGGTCCGACATTCTCTCTAACGAAAAAATGACAATTTCAATGCAGCCACCTTCAAGCAGCAATCCTAGACAATGTTTTGTTAACCCTATAGTTAATCACACTATTGTTGACTGTACACGTTACATCAATCCCATAATGCTCTTTAATAATGATGGCGAACCCGTATGGTATAGAAACGGCAATTGTGCTAATCAGGAGATTTCAACTCCTGACAATTTTGTCTGTTTCCATATCATGCCGATATTGCATGATTTATTTCCTTTATCCGTTCTAATGAACTTTCAAAATAATGAAGATTTTCCATCAAGGGACGGAAATTTGCAGAGAAATATCATAGGATCAGATGTAAGTATTATACGTTTAAATTTTCAATTCAGTTCAAAATTCTTTCAGGATTTTTTCAATTTTGGAAACGGTTATACGATATAACAGTTTACGCTTCATAAACCGCGAAGCGCTTTGTAGTTTAAGCGTAAACTGGTCAATGTAGGTTATATAAGTATAACATTTTCAGACCCAAAATTTCTGGTCGAATCATTTGAATAACTTATTTAAATCGGGAATATTTTTGAAAACCGCATAACGTCACAGTACCTAAAGTAGATTATACAATATAATCTAACCTAACGGACCATTTAGAACCAGTCAAATTGCCTGTTACAATTCAAATTAAATTATATACGAAATAACAAAGGCATCTACAAGAATGAATTGATTTTTCAAGCAAAGAAAGTCGTCGATGAATCCAAGACAGTTATAAAAGCATCAAACTAGAATTTTAAACTCCCTTATATTCTTTATTATTGAAGATAAAAAAAATGCCCCAAAAAAGATCATTTATAAATTGATATCAACAAAACATATTTTAAAAGTATTTGCATTTCTTTTAGTATAGCTGCTGGTTGGAAAACATCAACAAGAATTACTCCTATTGTGAAAAAACGGCCATGGTAGCTAATCTTATATTAGAATTTGGACTTGATTTCAGTATAATTTCAAGTACCAGCCAGTCTTCCGAATATATTTACCAATATCTTCATTTAATACGCTTGGCACTGTCATCGGTTAACTTTTTATCTGTGACTATATACCAGCAACTGCATACTGTTGAACAACCTCTCGAAAACGCATGTTTTGTGATGCAACTAAAAATCATTGAACCAGGAATTCCGATTACTGAAGTTTCACTTCTTCAACGACATGTTCATTCGATGATATTTGATATTTTGGGGTCCGATTCTGTCTCACATAACGAAAATAGTGCACGAATATCATTTCGGTCAAGTTGTGCAGGAGATGGTGACATTCTAGCAGAAATTCCCGATATTGGTGTTGAGCAAGCTCCAGTATTAGAACAGATCGAACATACATCATGTCGTTATGTAAAAATAAGTTATGATGCCTATCGCTTTAGTCAGAAAGTTTCAATTGTAATCCCTAAGGCTATAAGTTGCCAAAATACAACAGAATTAATTATACAAATGACCAAAAGAAGTAACATCTTGGCCATTCTTACGTATGTGTGTTTTTCCATATCATTGCTGGCTCTTGGTATTACCTTATTTATCTGCAGAAAGTTAAAATTACCTTCGTCCGTTCCAGTAGATAATATGATTCATATCATGGTTCTTTTGTTTTTATCCATGTCTCTTTTTATGGTTGGGATTGGTGCAAATGATTTTAAACTGGTCTGTACTTCCATTAGTATAGTTTTACATTTTCTCTGGCTAAGTGTGTTCTCTTTTCAGTCATTGTCAATTGCATATCTTGTTATTGATATATTTGCAATTTTGACAAGCTTTCGAAATTTCCGTTCCTCCCGAAAAATGTCACTTTTGCTAGGCTATGGCTTTCCAATAATTATTAGTGTATCAGGATTGGTTCTTGACTTATGTCATTGCACAGATTTAGACATTAAGTATGGTACAAGGGTATGCTTTCCTTCGGGGTATCACGCATCTGTATATTTTGTGGCTTTGCCCATAAGCTTCTGTATAATTTTAAATGTAGTTCTTTTAACGATACTGGCTGTTAAGTTGAAACAACATTCTGTTCGAACAGCACGTCAAACTGGTAAAGCGGCGAAAAGAAATATAGGTATATTCTTTAGACTGACAATATCATCCGGAATATTTTGGATCTTTGAAATTGTAAAAGGTATTTGGTCACACGAATATTTGGAATTTATTTCTGTATGCTTGAACGGGTTTCAAGGTCTTTTTGTAGCAGCAAGTTTCTTGTCTTCGACAAACATTAGGCGTCAAATGAGAATAGTTTTCCTGGAAAAGTCTTCTGAATTTTCAAACAGACAAAATCAAGAAAATAATAGAATTCACAGATGAATTTTAATGCTATCCAGAATTTTTCGATACCAGTATAATATAATCAACGTGTATGTGCATTTTAGCCATTTTCAGAATTTTATGAAGAAAGAAATGCATTTAGCTTACATGTATGGGTCATTTTCAAAAAAGTCAATTTTCCTGTCCACCTATGTTAAAAAAATATTAAAAAAATATAATCAATAAACATACAATTCTATCCATCTTGTCACTGTCTATCCTGTTACCTTGAATAAAGTAACAGGATAGACAGATTAAGTATAAGAATAAACAACTATGTATCTGTAGACCTTATGAAATACTTGAAAATGAAATGAAACATTTGATATTCCACATATCTTTAAGAAAAAACAAACAACTATGCAAGGGGAATTGTTGTTTTGCAATAGAATCAATAAGCATATAACTTTGTCTATAATGTTGCTGTCTGTCCTGTTACCCCAACTTGGTAACAAGATAGACAAATATGTATATGTAAACCTTCCATGTCCGTTCCTGTTATAATACCATAGAAAATAGCGTTTTACTAAAATTATAGTATATGTAATCAAAGAACTAAGTGTTGGATTTATTTATTAAGTCCAATATAGGGAAGTGCTTCAGTTGGTTTTGTGTTGATTATAGCAATTTTTGCAGCATTTGTAAATTTATCTTTAGATATTTTTTTCGGGACGCAATATTAAGTGATATTTTTATCCCGTAAATGCAAAGAAATTAAATATTCTGTTATTGTTTTCTGAAGCACCACTAACAGACATATTTCACATTTTTCCTGTTGATAGTAAAAAAATTCTCACAAATGTGGTAACAGGATAGACAAAATTTTGCACCATCAGTCGAAAATGTGTCAATAGTATTTTTATGTTATGTCATTAAGATTGCATATTTGAGTATTTTGTTCTGGAGGTATCATATATTTTGCAAGTCTAATAAATATGATGATTCAAGCAAATTGTTTTTTTTTTCAAGTTTTGCAATGTTAAAAATGCACATTTTTTTGAAAATCACCCGTATAAGAGACCAAATTTACACAATGTTTTGATGTCATGTTGACCCGATATCGGTTAGCATGAAAAACACTAAAAAGGCAGAGTCATATCAAGAATTGTTTTTATTCAAATGTATTAGCAATACGATAGATTACAAGTTTATTTATAACATCAGTAGTGCGATATAAGATGAAGCTTTTAGCTCATTTGCAGATCCATATCCTTATAAATGGTCACGGTTTATAAATTCGTGTCCACGATTTAGTAAAACTTGGCCAAAATTTACCAGGAAAGTATAAAAGTGCTTTTTAAAAATTCAGATTTTTACATTGAAAATCGTTCGAGTTTCGGTTGAAAGTAGAATTTGTTTGAACAATACGTAAATTGGGATATTTTGGTGTAGCGATATTTTGGCGTTTTTTGCTAAAAACATGGGCGTTAAATTTTGGTGTGTTAAAATTTGGCACTTTGTGTCAGTACTGTGATTAATTTTGGCATTCTCGGAATAAATTTAAACAATAAATGAAAATTAAATAAATAAAAGTATGGTAAAATTTCCTGATCTGCATGATTAAAGGCTAATAGTGTTGTCACCGTGCAAGCTGTCGTCATTGACAATTGATAAAATAAAATCATTCCTTTGTTTTGATTTTACAAATATGATTACAGTAATTTATTAAAATTAATCACAATGTTGCAACTATAATTATAGTTAATTATTATTACTTATAACTACATGAACTAGAATCTGAAATATTTTGCATGTTTATCTTTTTGGATTATTTTTATTTTGGTTTGTTTAATTTTGGCTGATTGGCAACAATAAACCAAAATATAACCACAGCCAAAATATCCCAATTTACGGTATATGCAACTTAAATGGTTTAATTGAAGATAAAAACGTGTTTTAACTAATCACCAAGTGTATGAAGATATGCAGCGTATTTTATTTGACCAAACTTTCTTATATGATAACAATTTTAGATAATTATCTGATGATGACAACTTATTATTTTTATTTACTTATTGTTGTTATTTGTGATTATACAGCGAAAACCTGCTTTGATATCTTTCCTTAAAGAAAATGTATAATATATATATATAGATTCTTCTTCAGGTACGAGTGAGTTATGGAATTTCTCCACCCGAGATAGTTAAATTTTCGATTTTCAACACGCGAGCCTTTAGCGAGCGTGTTAAAATCTAAAATTTAACTATTGAGGGTGGAGAAATTCCATAACTCACGAGTAAATTGAAGGAGAATCTGTTTCTCCTATGATTTTCGACAAAAACCTCAAGAAAATGTCGTTGCTATGTAGTTTGTTTACATAGACGTCATTTCGGGACTTCTCTAGTTTATCGTTCTAATAACTGTAGAAAAAAGGGCGGTAATTCCCACGTAGAAATTTAATCACCGGGAAGTGGTTAAAGATATTATGTATTTTTATCCCACCGATTAAACACGTCAGAAATAGGAGAAAGATCATTTCAAGTCCAAGTTCTCATTCTATATATTTAGAGTGGCTCTTGTATGTTTAACGGAAATGTTTTAAATGTATTTCTCTTAGATTGACCAGTATTATCTAACTCTCGGACGGTTAGATAATATAATGTGATATGAACTAGTGATATCAAAAATTTGCCCATTTGATTGGTCAACGCGTGATTGTGCAGGAAAATTAATATATTTTGATTGGTTAACAAATTTGCTACACAACTGCGCCATATTTGAAAGCCTTCGTTGCATAGCAACATTTGACGTCACAGAAAAATGAACTTTAAGATTTCCCCCAGGTCGGACGCCGAATCACAAACAAACAAATACTCATTATTTATAGTATAACCAATCTTGAAATTCAAATACCTAAAAATCTACAACGAGTTACCGAATAACACATTAATTCACGAATGTGCGCAGCGCATGAGTGAATTATGAGTGTTTTTCGGTCACGAGTTGTAGATTTTTGGTATTCGCATTTCAAGATTAGTTATTCTGTTTATTACATTGAAATATTCTATTTATTCAAAAGATTAAACTAGAAAATATAAGGGATTATGTTTTTATATGACTACGCGTCAACCTTTGTATAGCAACGTCGTTGGCGACGGCTATTGTTACGTCACTTCCTAGAGCGAAATATGACTTTAGATTTCACTGGGTGAATTATCAGATTTTATTTATCTCGGAAATCCCGCTATTTCACCACACCCAATGTAATAATATATAGTATTCCCTTAAATTAATCTATAATGTCGGTTCCCTTGGTTTCCTTCCTCTGACTTAAGCTTATATTTACAAAGCAATTTATATTTTCTACTCTGAGTAGATCATCAGGGTCAGAATACTTATCTCCCGTTTAACTAAGAATCAAATGATGGGCCATTCTCAACACGGGCATTTATCAAATGTGCTTCAGTTCCCATGATTATATAGATGTATGGAGAATATTTACGACTTTACTAAACGGACTTGCTACCAGTTTTGTTTATTTGAGATTTGTGATTACTTCACTTAATATTAATATCAATATAATAATAATTCCTTGGATATTTAGTACTTTTCTTGTGGTATAGACTCCTGTTGAAGACCACTAACCTCTTAATGTAATCAGTCTTCTCCGCGTTAATCCGAGGGGATATTGTGCACGTGTCTCACTGACGCTAACTCCACATCCTTATCCCTTTTAAAATCTTATACAGGGTAAGACATTAAGCATTCAAAAGTGTGAGCCTCTTCAGAGAACGTTTGAAGTATCTGAGTTCTCTCGCTCTTCCGTAAATGTTTTTTTTTCAGCGGGAGATGACCCATGGAAGATCGTTGCACCTTCATCGATCTCCCACTGTTGTGACGTCCAATCATTATTATTTGTTCATACCTTTTGACCAACTAGGCGTAACGTTATTTAACTTCTTCGACTTACCTAGGTACATGAAACCTGAAAATCGAGATTGAAGACAACATTTGCCGGTGTAAGACATCCATGTGAAATACTGGTATCCTTTTCTCACATTTCTATGTGTTTGGGACAGTGTTTATATGTACATATTATCAGGTTTTCTGCAAACGTATATCGTAAAATATCAGCCGCGAGACACAATGTGAAGCTTTTTCGGCGAGTGACCGTAGCGAACGAGCCAAAAATCTTCATATTGTTTCGAGCGGCTTATATTTTACAATATTTGTTTGAAGAAAACTTGATGATAAATTTATCGTATTGTTAACTAGCAATCTTAATGGAATTTCTTACTTTTCAATGGCCATCCGCCTATAACCGGATGTTTTCCTGATATATTCGGGTCAACGTTGGGTCAAACATTATGACGTCGCTGATATATTCGGGTCAGCTCATATTAGGGTCGGGTCAACTCTTTACGACGTCACAGTGCCGAAATACGGGAAATTCTGAAGGCCTCAGCAGGTCGATATAGCCATACGGAAATACGATAATCCGTGCGAGACACCAGTGTGAGATTCATGCATCTCACATCACCTGACCTACCTTGACGTAACAATGCAAAAAAAAAAAAAAACGTCACGCCAAGATGCTAGAACGTCAGAAAAAACACAACTTCGCACAAATGGTACGACAACTTCGAAATTAACATCGCTTCAATTTGAAAACCACTGAAGCGCAACCTAAAAGATATCTTTTGAAAGTTTTGTACCTATGCAAAACGCATACGATCTTTTCGTATATGTAAATATTTTGCACTAGGTCGCCTAGTTTAAGAGAACACGTTTTTGTGTTATGGCGGCCATGTTTATTATCTTTAATTTTCAGCGGAGAAATTTGAGAAAATCAGTCAAGGTCCAAAATGTGAGACTATAATGTGAGATGGGACAATTCCACCCGAGGGTTTACATTTTCCAGTCAGAAACGAGGCTTGCCGAGTTTCTGATGATAGAAAATGTGAACCCGAGGTTCCAGTCTCACATTTTTTACCATGACTCATTATTTTTCTCACATTTCTCGGCCAAATAGTTAAAGAAATAAACATGGCCGCCATGACAAGAAAATACGCTCTATTAAACTAGGCAACCTAGTGCAAAATAAATTACATATTTGAAAAGATCGTATGCGTTTTGGTTTTGTACCAAAGGTACAAAACTTTAAAAAGATATTTTTTAGGTTGCGCTTCAGGGGTTTTCAAATTGAAGCGATGTTCATTTCGACGTTGTCGTACCATTTGTGCGAAGATGTGTGTTTTCTGTCGTTCTAGCATTGTGACGTGACGTTTCAAAAGTGTGAGCCTCTTCAGAGAACGTTTGAAGTATCTGAGTTCTCTCGCTCTTCCGTAAATGTTTTTTTTTCAGCGGGAGATGACCCATGGAAGATCGTTGCACCTTCATCGATCTCCCACTGTTGTGACGTCCAATCATTATTATTTGTTCATACCTTTTGACCAACTAGGCGTAACGTTATTTAACTTCTTCGACTTACCTAGGTACATGAAACCTGAAAATCGAGATTGAAGACAACATTTGCCGGTGTAAGACATCCATGTGAAATACTGGTATCCTTTTCTCACATTTCTATGTGTTTGGGACAGTGTTTATATGTACATATTATCAGGTTTTCTGCAAACGTATATCGTAAAATATCAGCCGCGAGACACAATGTGAAGCTTTTTCGGCGAGTGACCGTAGCGAACGAGCCAAAAATCTTCATATTGTTTCGAGCGGCTTATATTTTACAATATTTGTTTGAAGAAAACTTGATGATAAATTTATCGTATTGTTAACTAGCAATCTTAATGGAATTTCTTACTTTTCAATGGCCATCCGCCTATAACCGGATGTTTTCCTGATATATTCGGGTCAACGTTGGGTCAAACATTATGACGTCGCTGATATATTCGGGTCAGCTCATATTAGGGTCGGGTCAACTCTTTACGACGTCACAGTGCCGAAATACGGGAAATTCTGAAGGCCTCAGCAGGTCGATATAGCCATACGGAAATACGATAATCCGTGCGAGACACCAGTGTGAGATTCATGCATCTCACATCACCTGACCTACCTTGACGTAACAATGCAAAAAAAAAAAAAAAACGTCACGCCAAGATGCTAGAACGTCAGAAAAAACACAACTTCGCACAAATGGTACGACAACTTCGAAATTAACATCGCTTCAATTTGAAAACCACTGAAGCGCAACCTAAAAGATATCTTTTGAAAGTTTTGTACCTATGCAAAACGCATACGATCTTTTCGTATATGTAAATATTTTGCACTAGGTCGCCTAGTTTAAGAGAACACGTTTTTGTGTTATGGCGGCCATGTTTATTATCTTTAATTTTCAGCGGAGAAATTTGAGAAAATCAGTCAAGGTCCAAAATGTGAGACTATAATGTGAGATGGGACAATTCCACCCGAGGGTTTACATTTTCCAGTCAGAAACGAGGCTTGCCGAGTTTCTGATGATAGAAAATGTGAACCCGAGGTTCCAGTCTCACATTTTTTACCATGACTCATTATTTTTCTCACATTTCTCGGCCAAATAGTTAAAGAAATAAACATGGCCGCCATGACAAGAAAATACGCTCTATTAAACTAGGCAACCTAGTGCAAAATAAATTACATATTTGAAAAGATCGTATGCGTTTTGGTTTTGTACCAAAGGTACAAAACTTTAAAAAGATATTTTTTAGGTTGCGCTTCAGGGGTTTTCAAATTGAAGCGATGTTCATTTCGACGTTGTCGTACCATTTGTGCGAAGATGTGTGTTTTCTGTCGTTCTAGCATTGTGACGTGACGTTTTTTTTTTGCATTGTTACGTCAAGGTAGGTCATGTGATGTGAGATGCATGAATCTCACACCGGTGTCTCACACAGAATATGACTGTCCCAAACACATAGAAATGTGAGAATAGACAATTCCACCCTCGGGTTCACATTTTCTATCATCAGAAACTCGGCAAGCATCGTTTCTGACTGGGAAATGTGAACCCTCGGGTGGAATTATCCCATCTCACATCTTCAGTTGGGTAACCGGAAGTCCCAGCGTAGGAAAATATCTAATCATAGAATTTGTCCACGAAGTAAAAATGGCGGCCATTTTTCATTTTTTTTAGGAGGACGATTTTTTTGCAATATCTCGTCTCATTTTCTGTATTGCTCAACAGATTTCGTCTGAATTGTTCAAAATTCAATGGCACGTAGATATAATCCTGTAAATATTGATCTTTTGTCGAAAAATGTAATGAAAATAATGTTTTTCTTGTCGATTTTCGGTGTAAGAAATGTGTTGGTTTTTTTTCAATGGAAAAATCGAATCGACAAAGTTTCGCGACTCTCATTGTGCATAGTTTCAAATTGATTCTGAGATTTTCATCTTTAAAACTAGCCTATTTTGGGGAAAATCTGTGAAACAACATTTTTTTGTACCAATTTTAAAGTTGGTAATTTTTTCACGATATTCCGGATAATGCACCGTCACTGACATTAGTTTCCTCCGTTTCAAACTGACTTATCTCCCTTATTGTTTACAAAATCGCCTTTCTTGGCTTCTGTCGTACTGTCCACTCCAAATTAACACCGAAGAGCAACAAAAACAACACAATACGTCTCGTAGGCATTGACTTTCGAAGTCAGTTGACATGGAACAAGGTGGAATGAAATGTAAGGACTCCGACGAATAGAACTTCATGAGTTGCTTTGATGCCATTCACACATGATCACATGACATGCTGTTTGATTATTACTAGCTGATGCATGATGATGTAGCTATTTTTCAACTGATAAACAAAGATCTATCAGAAAACTCTTAATATTTTTCTTCTTGCGTGGAAAAATTCACATTCATTGCATTCAAGAAACACATGGTCTAAGAAAAAAATATTTATCCCATGCCTGTAGTTGTCTAAAAAAGACAATGTCCCATCAGAAGAGATTTAAAAAAAAACAGTACTTTTAGTATAGAATTGTGTGATAAGCTCTGATATGGTTATGTAATATATATATGCACCATTAATACAGAACTTTATGCATACTGCATAGTAAATGAGAGTGGATTGGGTATACTTTTTTCTGTATTCATTAAACATGTTGGCCCATATTTCTCCATATTTATTTAATATTACTAACCTGTTCTCTGACGTCGTGATATGGCTTAAACTTCGCCCACACGACATTTAAACAAATATCAATCCATTATTTAGTATTACACAATCATTCTCAATTCTTAAAAAATTGTTCCATTTCCTTCTATTCAAAACATTTTGGGATTATTTTTTCCATTCTTATTTTCTATAATTTATGGGTGTAGTTTACTATCTATATATATCCCATTTAGACTCTCGAAGAAATAATCATGTACCAAACTACATAAATTTTTATATATAGACACATGTTCATGGAATATTGATGCAAAAGTTTTGAAGGCCAAACATATATAACTTGGAGCAAAAAACCAAAATAAATCTAATAGAACAGCAAAAGCTTTGAAGTTTTAAATATTATAGTTAACGAGTTAATAAATTTATTATTAAAATATTGTTTCACATTTGTATAGGAATTAGGTTCTTTCCATTTGTAACTAGAACTTAGTTAAATAACTCAATGGAGCTGCATTATAACTCTATTCTGCTATAAATATTATATCCCTTTGTCATATTTCAAAGGAAATTTTATTTCTCATTTACATAATGTATACTTGGAAGTGTAATCTAACACTTTGCAGCCATATGCAGTAAATTCAGAAATTCTTTTAGTTTTTTCAAAATATATATGATTTATTTGTATATTTAAAAAAGGTAATTGTCATAGTTTATTTAATATTATGTATAAAATTATTTATAAATTCAAATATGTTTATTTGCATAAAGTTTTAGGATATACAATGTAACTCAGAAACAGAAATTCCATTAATTACAGTGTAAACAAAATAAACATTAAGGCATTGAATTATTTTTTACAAAAAAATTAACTTATCTAAAAGATGACATTTTAAATATCTTTATATGAAAATAGTGATCCTAAATATCATATTTAAATAACAAAAAATAAATTTATGATTTTATGAAATTGATTTTTCATCCATGATTTCACTCTTTGACTTTCCCTAGGTATGATCGAAGTCACTTAGCTCACCTGACCCATAGGGTCAACTGGGCTTTTCTCATCACTTGGCATCCGTCGTGGTCCATTAACTTTTACAAAAATCTTCTCTTCCAAAACTACTGGGCCAAATTGAACCAAACTTGGCCACAAGCATCATTAGGATATCTAGCTTAAAATATATGTCCGATGACCCCACCCCGCCTGCCAACCAACATGATTGGCTTGCCTAAAATGGAACATAGGGGTAAAACTGCAGTTTTTGTCTCAATTCCAAAAAGCATTTAGAGCAAACTGACATGGGGTAAAAATGTTCTTTCTATCCCCTCCCCCCCCCCCCCCAAAAAAAAAAAAAATAGTGCAATTACATCTCTGAAATTAAAGCACCTAACTCAGCTTGTCAGATCAACTGGAATCTTTCAATGTCCAGTGACAGACTTTCAAAAAGAGCAGAACTGCTTGGATACAGCTCCAGGGACCAGTTGCAGTACAGTAAAGTCTTTCCCATACTAGTTATGCATCTGACAAACTGTTTTTGAATTTTAACAATCTAGTTTGCAGTGCAGATACTATTTTGGGCTTTGAATTAACAACTGAGATACAGTCATAAAAATGTATGAAGAACTGATATTGTATTGTCTAGTTGGAGTAAATACACACTGGATGAAGTATGCTTAATAATTTGGAAGAAAGGAAGTTGCAAAGTAAGAAAGTTAATTTGCATCATTAAAATTATTATTTTTGGGCATCAACATTTTAATGGCAAACAGTTTTACACTTGTCTGTCATATTATTAACACAATAAATCTGGAACTATTTAAGTACATGTTTGTATTAAACCATGCAATACAGTAAATATCCCTGGCGATGTTTTGTGTTGTAAGGGGAACTACTCGTAATGTAAGACGTTACGTTTTATCGCACCTGCATGTGCAAGTTATCGAACTTAAATGTTGTCATAACAAAAATGGCGGAAGTAAGCACATTCAAACAAGACATGAAAATTCTGAATATTTCTGTTATTAGAGAAGAGGTAAAGTTATAAATTTGAGAACACAGATATATGAATGTTTCCACACCAAGACAACACATTTGTTAGCAATACAGTGGATTTTAATGAGTTGAAATCGGTCCGTCGCACAAAGTTTGATCGTGACAGATCCGTTTCATCCTAACTTCTTACCCTTATTTTGCAATCATTTGATTAATTTATCATTTCCATTTTATACCCAAAAGTTGCGTCTGTTTACGAATATTACGAAAAGGGCAAATTGATTTTCTTACTCGCGGAAGCAAATTTTTCCAGCAGTATTTTAGGTGCGGCCTGTGCGATTTGTGTACCCCAACGTTTTATGAACGCGCCGTAGCTGTCAACACCTGTCAAGATCATACCCTGGACCGAGACTTGATATTACTTAGACAGAAAAAACCTGTTAAAGATGCAATATAAAAGTGTCATTTTGTTTCCTTATACAATGAATTTTCATTCGTGTTTGTTTTGATATATCGCAAAATAGTAATAATAATAATAAAATGAACGAATGGATAGAAAGCAAATGAAAAAAGCTTTTTGGGGGGACCTAATTTTAAATTTGGTACACTTTTTTGTTTTTTCGAGAATCTCATCTAAATATATCAGAAAATGTTGAAAATATTCCCCAGATTTGATGTGCAAAAAATCATAGTGATTCGTGAGAAAACATTTTTTTGTACCAAATTTATTTACACGCCATTCGACCCGCTCTAGTCAATTTTTTTGCACTCGAAAATTGGCCAAGAAATGGTTCCTGAAGAGAAATTAAATATCTAATGCGTACAAAAAATTCAGAGAATGGTCAAATTGAATGCTTGGAACGGGTTGTAAAAATTTTGGAAGAATCTGATGGATAGAACCGATGATATAGCTCACTGAACATGACGTATCGACTTCCGTAAGCCACTGCTTCGACGTCGCAAAGTGCACGAAAAAGTCCGTTCGACGCGCAAGGTCACTGATCAGAGACTGATCACATTTTGGCCAAAAAGGGACTTCCGGTTACCCGACTGCTTAGACCATGACTGATTATTATGTAGTCTTACATCACGTGACACAAAACGTAACGTCACAGTACATTTCGTCGACGTCATAATGTCAAAACGTCAAGAAATTATAAAAATAAAAATAATATATGATCTTTCATTTCGAATTTAATTTCAAGTTTTATACTTGTAGTATAAAACCAAATTGCGTATGATCTTTCCTATTATGGTGTTAGTTTTTCTCTAGAATCACTTGTTTTGTAGAACGATTTTTTCCGTCAGGGCGGCCATTCTTACTTTCAATCAATTTATTTAAATTTTTACGGTCTGTAATTAGAGAAAATTTATCATTCATACAGAAAGATGTAGGATAAGGGAATTCAACCCTCGCGATCAAATTTTTATTGTCAGACACTCGGCAAGCCTCTTGTCTGACAGAAAAATGTGACCCCTCGGGTGGAATTCCCCTATCCTACATCTCTTTGTATGAAAGATAGTTATAATCTTACACTTTCATTTGTGTTTTTTATAACTCAGTCCAAAGGATAGGACGAGAAAGGGTATGGGGGATAAATTCTTGAAACATAAAATCCTCAAAATTATGTACAAAAACAAAGAACCAGCAGGTATCCTATACAATATTGTTTATACAAAAGCCTAACTAAGCAAGAAATAAAAAGATAATTACAGTTAGTTGCACTGCTTTGTGTCATTTGCTTTCTTTGAATACAGTGCTTCCGAACTTTTTCTACTTGAACTTCAGTATAAAAGGATGAATATGGCAATAACAAGACAACAAAATGCCATTAAATTCTTCATTTCAAAGTTACATAATTTAAAAATTCATATATATATATATATTATATCTTTGACGGATTACAGTTGTTGACTGCTATTACTTTTTAATAAATGTACATTTCTTCTTTCCACACTCAGAACATATTCCTTTAAGCATTTTCCTCTTACTTGGCCTGGAGATTGTAACTGATCTGACATTGTTCGTATCTGTCTTCTTCTTGCATTTCAAACAAAAAAAACTTTGACTCTGCGCACCTGAAAAAAAGATAACATGTTTGACAATTTGACGTACACATGAAAGAATGAGCTGCCAATATCTTCACGTTTAATTTGTTAAAGCCCGTCTTAAGGTTGATGTCCGAATTGTTTGAATAGTTGGTCGCCATTGTTAAATTTTAGTTATTGTGGTCCTATATGTGTCAGGTACATTCGGCCAACGAATTAGCTCTATATTTTCCGACAATTTACAAATATTACTTTTATCCTGCAACGATAAATTATCTAATTACAAAATTTCGGATCAGTGAACATTGCTTGGAAATTGAAAGGGAAAGATTTTCAAAGATACCTAGAGATTTGAGAGTGTGTAAATTTTGTACCAATACAATTGAAGATGAGAAGCATTTTCTCTTAATTAAGGGAATACGATACTGTAGCAGGGGGAGATAATGACGTCGCTAAGAGGTACACATTGTCATAGTATCCTTCAAGAAATATAAATTCTTATCAAAAGCGCCTCAATGAAGCAAAAGTAAATGATAATGTTCGAGAACATCAAACAATTCGGTCTCAGAAGCAGGAGGGAGTATTCCAACCCACAAAACAGAAAGTTAATGCCGTTTCGGAGGAAAAGTAAGAAGAAAGAAAAACCTATTATTGGTTGGTTGATTGATTGATTGATTGATTGATTGATTGATTGATTGATTGATTAAATATTGTTTAACGCCGAGTTTGCGATATTACAGCCCATATCACGGCGAGAACTAATCTTAAATGGAATGGAGCCGATTAAAATTAAATACAGCATCTAAAACCAATAGACGAAAAACCTATTAAGGTAATAGGTACGTAAATGGGCTATCTCACGGATTTTTATGAAATTTTGCAAGCAATTAGAGCATGTGGAACTGCATATGAATATCGAAAAAATATATAAGTAACTTTTATACTTTCGGATATACAGCAAATAGAATATTCTGTTGAAAGAAGTACAAATGTATAGGATGCAAAAAATATTGAAAAAAATTATTTTAAATTGCCTTTTCTCAAAAACGGATCCTACGAATTTTCTTTAAAATTGATATGTTATTGCCACTAAAATTTCCGTTTTATTGATATGAAAGCTATAGGGGGTCACCGAATTCGTTTTGAGTCAATTTATAAGTCACCCAAGTGTCTGTGCAATACCTAAAAACATCGATATTAATGACCTTGATTCCGCGTCATATGAAACAAACGGTCGGTCTTTGAATCAAAACTATTGAATTTACAACGGGGAGGTAATTCAAAACCAGAGGAAGTGACAAATAACACTTACAGTAACCCGAGTAATCCTGTGGTTATATTCGCTCACTTCGATCACTCCATTAACGCCGTTGAACCGGAAGTAAATTACAGAATGGAATTATTTTTGGAATGAGGAAAACCCTATTCAAATCTTACGTCACTGTTTATATTCCATGCAAACAAATGTGACGTTATCTATTTTGTACCTCCCGCCGATGCTATTTTTGTACAATAGAAAGACGTCATATGTGTTGTCATGGAAGATTTGAACATATACGTAAACTCAAACCACAACGACAATTTGATTGGTTCTCTCTTTCAGCGAGCAGCTGACGCGCGGGTGAAACGTATCGCCTTCAAGCTAACTCCAATAATTCAAGCCGTTTCCGTATCCGATTCTCTCAGGAGAAACTGGAGGATGGGGAAATGTGCCGAGAGAAAACAGAATATGCAAATTGTGTTTTGAAGGAATTGGTGATGAAAATTCTATTTATTACATTGAGTGTGGTGAAATACCGGGATTTCCAAGTGAAATCAAATCCGATAACTCACCCAGTGAAATCGAAAGTCATATTTCACTCTGGGAAGTGATGTAACAATAGCCGTCGCCAACGATGTTGCTATACAAACGTCGTCGCGTAGTCGCATAAAAACATAACCCTTGTATTTTCTCGTTAAATTGTATGAATACACGGAATATGTCAATATAATTCCATTTTAATTTGCACATGATAAAATACAAGAATTTCATTGGTCGGAAGGGCAAAATCGATATCGATAAACCCGTATTTGGCAAGTATATATATTCATGCGCTTTCTTGATTATTTAAAGTTTCAAATGAGACATTAAATGTGAAGAATGCTGTAAAAGAATATATTTTAAGCATGATACTGACAATAATATTTAAGATTTTATGAGAAATGGTTTAAAAATTGATGAAAATTGCGTTTTCAAAAATTCCGCGAAAATTTGCTGTCCGGACGTCACAGTCAAGATTGCAACGTCATATATTGACTTTGTTGATTTTTTTATTCAATTGCTCAGCTGCCAAAAAAAGTACCAGATTCAAGATGGATGTCGCCTGAAAAGGGCAAAGTTTTTTTTTCGGTTAGGAACAACTTTTCGATGTTTGAAATGGAATTATAAGGATTAAATACGATTTTGTATGAGTTTATCGATGTGTAAACCCGGCCTTTTCACTCACAAACTCAACATACACATCAATAACTCATACAAAATCGTATTTAATCTTATAGTAATAAACAGAATAACTAATCTCGAAAATCGAATACCAAAGATCTACAACTCGTGACCGAAAAACACTAATAATTCACTCGTGCGCTACGCGCATTCGTGAATTAATGTGTTGTTCGGTAACTCGTGGTAGATTTTTAGGTATTCGCATTTTAAGATTAGTTATACTATAATTATTTTTATGTCAATATAAAATTATTGCGAGATTTATATGTTCCCTCTTATTTTCATGAAACCCCAAGCCAATCTAAAATGAAAGTTCTTCTCGCCCTTTGCCATGTAAAACTATTAACCAATATTTTTCAATTTATGAAAAAGTTATGCAAATTAATGTAAAACTACATGTAAATTATATATATATATATTAATATTAAATTTTATTTGTAAATTGAATTGCTGTATTGTAACAATATTGATTTTATTGTAATTATATTCTCATGTTACACATTTATGTGTCTGATGACTTATTTAATAAAGTATTCAAGTATTAAAGTATTCAAGCGAGATAGATAAAATTTTGATTTTCAACACTCGAGCTTTAGCGAGCGTGTTAAAATCTAAAATTTAAATATCGAGGGTGGAGAAATTCTATAACTCACGAGTAAGTTGAAGGAGAATCTGTTTCTCCTATAATTATCAACAAAAACCTCAAGGAAATGCCGCTTCAAAATGACCCATATATATCAAAGATGTCCAACCAGGGTCTCCGGTGCCACGAACTGGTCAAAACATGATAACAACGGCGCTTCTCGGTAAAAACGGTAAATATTGACAAACGTTGGCGGCGCTACTTTTCAACTGCCATAAAATGCATTAAAATGAGTTGTTGTCTTTTGAAAACGGATATTCTAGTTCTCTGTAGTCCACTCGTTCTTCTCATATCATTTATTTTAATCAATTCGTTGAAACAGCATCAAAAATGAGAATTAAAAATCATACTTTTTATATCAGATCTCAAAATCTGACGTAAAAATGGCGTCATGTGTCATACCTATTGCTACGCATTTTTTTTTACTTGAACGCCATTTCCGAACTCTATCTTTCGAAAAAAAGGGAAAAAAACGGCGGTAATTACAATGCAGAAATTTAATCACCTGGAAGTTGTTAAAAATATTATGTACTTTTTTTTCCACCGATTAAACGCGTCAAGAATAGGAGAAAAACCCTTATACCACCCTAAAATTTGGGTTTTTTCTCAAATACTTCAGCAATAAGCACATGGAACCCAACTTTTTTTCTTTTTATAATAGAAATTCATTACTTCAAGATAAATATAGGCTAAAATTTAAATAAAAAATCAGTAGAGGATTTTTTCTACATACATCTAAAGTTATTATCAATATTCCTGATTTGGCCTAACTTTGCATAATTTCAAAATTAGTTTATTAATCTTTTTCATCAATTATTTATCGGAAAACAATGTCTATATAGTTCAAAATATTTACAGAAGACCCGGTGAAATTATCTTTTTCGTTAAAAAGTTAGACAGCATTTTGTGACAGTTTGAAAAATGAAAAATTTTGGGTTTTTGCTCAAATATACAAAAATCAGTGTCAAATATGCTATAACTAAGTCATGAAGGTATGTTTTTCTTTTCCATATTAGAAAAATATAGAGAAAAATTGACCACCCGGTAAAAGTTCAGCAGAAAATAAGTAGAGGAACCTTATTGTATTGTATTCCCTTAATTTACTCTAAATATAACGAAACTAGAGAAGACCTTTTTTTCAATAAGCTATTAAACCATCATTCTAACGTGACGTTGCAGATTATGTGCAAATTCTGTTTCCGAAGGTTTGATCATTGTTCATGTTGACTATTAAGACATATCTACTAGTAACTGTTATTTCAAACTTACAGCATAGTGATGAAGTCCGGAGTTTTTCATTAAGAAATCAGTTGCAGACTGACGTATGTGAGACAAACACTAATCTGCCAATTGTAAATTCAAATAGTCCCATGTCATTATTTGAGAAATAATTCACGGTGGCTTCAAAATATCCTGATTTTACCACGGGTAGGCCATTTATGCCAAATATTTTGTCACGAGCGAAAGCAAGTTTATGCCAAATATTTTGCCACGAGCGAAAGCGAGTGGTAAAATATCGGCATAAATTGCCAACCCGTGGTAAAATCAGGATATTTTCAAGCCACCGTGAATTATTTCCACTCTAATAGGACAGTTTCTACGACATTTTGAACATAGGTATTCAGACACGAAGTCGCCGTTATACTACAATGTATGACGTCGTTAAAGCTTGTGGGAAACTTGACTATGACGTTGCCAAACAAGCGGGCTGACATCTGTCACGTTGGAACCAATATATTCATGTTTTACCATGGATGTAGACCGAAAGCGTTTGAAGCAGGTCATATTAGAATGATGCTTGAATCGAGGAATCCATGTACTTCTGTTTGGAAATTAAATTATAAGGAATGTTCCCAATTTTTGAACAGGTTATACTTCAATACTTGATCAACTATTTTAAGTATTTATCGGGGATAATTTTCTCTGTTTTGAGAGTATTTTAAACAAATCTAGATGAAGTTATTTCCTTTCTTTTTTCAAGTTAGAAAGTTATACAGTTTTATCCGACCTCTTGAAATGTAAAGACTTTTTAGCTCAGATATACAAAAATTATTCTCAAATATTTATCACGAAGGTGGATATATATCATATGTAACAAAAATATTAACCTTAAATTAAAATTCCAACGTAAGAGACCTTTCTTTATTTAATGTGTTGTTTGATACTCAATTTTTGAACAGATCACAGGCACAAGACGTTTCATCAATATTAAAACAATACGGACAATGGGAGGAAAATAATGTAGATACAAAAAAATCGAAAAAGAAAAAAGAAAATGTAAATTATGTTCAACTAATGTTATTGAGGATCAATGTCATTTTCTGCTCAACTGTCCAGCATATATAAATGAAAAAAAAATGTTCTATTAAAAGCCGCAGAGAGTGCTTGTTAAAACTTTAAATTTCTGAATTCTGATAATCAATTTATATGGCTGCTTTCTAGTGAAGATGAATTTATATGTAATGAATTAGCTGTATTTGTTGACAAGTGTTTTGATATAAGGAAAAAATGTTTAAACCAGTAAACACTCTTACAAACTATTGTTTTTTTTTCTTTTCTTGTGGAAATTTCTTTTTTCGTGTAATTAACAATGTATAAATGAAATACATTGTGCAGATGTCCTTCTAGAGGAATTGATATATATTATTATCGTTTATTTGGTTGAAAATATTGATCAATAATTATTTTATGTAATATGCCCTCAATGGGCCGTTGATTGGTTTAATAAAATATTCGTATTCGTATTGTCAATTATGTATATAAAAAAGACATAACGACATACATAATTGACACTATTTTCTTTCCATTGTTTTTAAACACTGATAGAATGTGAGTGAACGGGTCTCCTTTATACCCCGATAAATTGCTTCAAAACAACTCTTATTACTATAATAAAAGAAGCCTTGCGAGAAAGGGACCACCCAATTGTTAAAAACTAACATGATACAAATGTTGTTCAATATATTCAACTGTCTGGACACCTCAGTTCATAACTTAATGGATTTTTCGCATTTTGGAAGTCTAAATATTAGAATTATTATCTTTTGTTGGTTAATTAACCTTATTGAGTCGTCAAAGAAAACATTAAAAAAATGTAAAGTTGTTAATAAAGGTTATGTTAGTATTCCTCACAAATGATTCTAAATAAGCAATTTCCAAAAGAAAAATTGATGCATTTAAAAATTTCAAAAAATTATCGACTCGGACCTATCCTAAAATTTGTAAAAGTGTTATCTTTAAATATGTTTACTTAGTGCATATTTAATGCATCGCGGGGTTGTAATACTTAATTTTATAAAATATCATAGGAAGAGTTATCTCCCTTTTACATTGAAAATTCCATAGGCGGATGTTTTTTTGTTTCTCTGGAAGACATTATTGAACAAAATTAGGTAAGTTCAATTGTTTTTTAATCCTTCACCAAAGTGACGAACAGTTCATGTTGATTAATGTATTCAAATTCTGAAAAATCCATTTTACGAACTGAGATGTCCAGACAGTACATATATATCATGTCACAGTACGTACGTTTGAATTTGATTTAGTACACGTGTGTTGGTATTGGTTCTAACATTTTGAAAAGTAACGGAATGAGGTTAACGCTTATAATACTTACGATTACAGAAAGTACTTAGTAGTCAATATATAAAAAATCATAGGAGCTTGAAATTTTATCAATAAAATAGGTGTGCACTTGTGGGGTATAAGAATGATCCCATCTTCTGTATAAAAAAAATATAGAAGTCAGGACACTTTTTGGACCCAACACCTTTTATTGCTAAAATGTCAAGCTTCGTGAAAAAAAAAATGTACCAGTCCTCAAATTTCTTATAGCCAAATGAGCTGAAGTATGTTTATGGTAGTACCTGTAAGTGTCGTCTTCATTCTTGTCGCTAGGATCCCACAAACTAACTATATGACTTTGAGTTTCACTTGACGTCCGACGTCGTTTGTGACTTTCAAATCAATAAACAAAATTGTTTATCTCTGTGCGTTTAGGCAACAGTATTATGACGTTTTTTGTTTATAACGTCATGAAAGTCCTGGTTTCCATAGTTTACGCGCCAATTTCTTTTCTTCGACACATAGCATTGCAGAATAAAAAAATCATATGTACGTTGGTAGTAAATATGAAAAAAAGTTTTATATATGTACTCGCCTCGAAATTAACAGGCGAAACCCCCATTTTATATACGAGGGGATAGACCTGGGGGGCGGGGGGGATAACGAATACAAATACAAATATTTTTATTATCCTAAGACTATAGACTAGTTTATTCGGAATATCAAAATAAAATGATGTCTTTTACATACAATGTATAAATCCATAATGACATTTTTAAAATATATTCAATATTGGATAAAATATTATTAGTTGGTATAGTATAAAAAAGCGGACTGGATAAATGCACATATATATTTCACCTCAGCTATATTTTCAGGATAATGAAGGTTATTTTGAATGAATTTATCAATGTATAAACTCGGTCTTATCCTTCACAAATTAAATAAAGTCCGAAGGACTTTATGCAGAGTTTGTGAGTGATAAGCCCGAGTTTACACATTGATAAATTCGTAAAAATAACCTTTATTATTTATAATTCCAAAGTAATGCAGAAATATGACGTTTCCCATTTGAAATTAACATTTTCCTCATGCACTATATTGCATGCGTACGTATTCATACGCACGACGTCATGAAAGGAATTTATCAAGTTATAAACTTTTTACCGAAAGTTGCTGTTAGCCTATGAAATTACTGCATTTGATGTTTTCAAAACAACATTGGAATTATTTATAGTAATATTTTGAAGGAATGTAATATCAAATAAATAAAGTCCAAAGGACTTTATGCAAAGTTTGTTAGTGATATGCACGAGTTTACACATTGATAAATTCGTAAAAATAACCTTTATTACTTATAATTCCAAAGTAATGCAGAAATATCACGTTTCCCATTTGAAATTAACATTTTCCTCATGCACTTTATAATTGCATGTGTACGTATTCATACGCACGACGTCATGAAAGGAATTTATCAATGTATAAACTTTTGTTCGGAAGTTGCTGTTAGTCATTGAAATTACTGCATTTGATGTTTTGAAAACAACATTTGAATTATCACATTGTAAATTCCCATATGCTTTTTCTAATTTATAAAATTTTTCCCTGTTCACTGAGGGAACAATTCTATAAATTAGAAACAAATCTCACTGCCATATAAAATTACTGGCTTTATAGTATGATCAAATATATTTAAACTTGTATGGATATCCGGATGCAAATTTCCAAATGTACTTTCAATTTTAAAAAAGCTTTTAGACCTCGATTATATAGATATTTTTTGCATGACTGAATGTACCAGAAGCATGAAACTGGATGTCCAGGTATCTATAACTTTGAGAGTTAGTCAATTCTTCATTCCCAAATTTAAATCGATATTTTAGAAGTCTACCAGTCTTATTAAAAACAAGAATCTTGTTTTGTTTCAAATTCATATCTAAGCACCACAATTTACAATATTTTTCTAATTTATCAATACATGACTGCAAACCTTTCTCAGTTGATGATAATAATACAGCATCATCGGCATACATTAAGCAGTTTAGTTTATATTCACCAATGTTAAAAACATCACATGTGTTATCAAAACAGTCTGGAAGATCATTGATAAAAAATTTAAAACAAATTATGGTATAGTATCTGCTTGTCGTACACCAATATTTTGATTCATAGGATTTTGTCAAATAATTACATGAGATTTTTATCATACATGACTTTTATAACGCTATAAAATAGCCCTCCTATACCAGTTTTAATAAGTTTTACAATCAGTGCTTCATGCACAACAGAATCGAAAGCTTTTAATAATGATTTAAAATGATCAACCCATTCCTTGGGTTCATTACTAGAACTTACGTATTCTCTGCTTTCATTTTATAACGCCTTTAATAATTTCCAATAAGCTGATGGATTATTTTCACACAGAAAATAGTCTTTCAAGCAGATTTATTTTGAATTTACAGCGCTCAGACTTGCATTTCCTGCTGTACAGTTTTTCTAAATTTGAAATAATTCAGTCTAATTAAAGGACCAGATGGATATTATACAAAAAGCGCCCCTTTTGATCTACTAACATACGCAGACTATTTAAGGATTTAGTATGCCACTCTTTGTCTCTATGTTTATGATTTACCTCATTACTTTTCTTTTTTAACGACAATTTAGCAGCCGAAAAAAACTGTGGTTGTAAAATTTTGAACTAAGGTATCTACATCAGTTAGTTCATCATTTGCTATATTATTTAACTGAGTTTTTACAATATTTATATTAATTGCCTTAGCAAAACTGTTTACAGAAACATTTTCCCATTTAAATTACTGAGCGAATTTTTACAATACTCTTGTGTTAAACAACTACCTGTCTTCCTTCTCCCGCCCTCTACCCCCAAATTTCTCCCGCCTACCACCTGTATCCCACACTTTCTTGGTGTTTCAATGGGGTATTCTGATTCCCATATCACGGGCACAGACAACATAAATTACAATACAGAAAATAATCTTTTTGTAATTACATTTTCATGATTTCAATTTGATGTACGAAAGATCTCAACATAAGCGATTTTGGAGTCATAAAAGATGTTTTACAACATTTTATTGACGTTAACAATACCAGATAACATCTTCCACATGTCTTTACCTTCTTCCTCTCGGCCACTCTCTCCCTCTCCCTGCTTCTTTCTTCCGGTCTCCCGGTACCCTGTCCGACCCCTGATAGAGGGCTTGTACAAATAAACCATATTGAACTCTAAAATTTTATTACAGTCTTTTGGTTCACAATACAGGTGAGTGGTTTTTAAACGATTTAGAAAATTAGTCAGTTAAAATATTACAAGACTTAAAACCATAGCAGAAGATCTGGAAAGAGAATTAGAAATATATCTAATTTTTTTATTACAGTTAAACCCTTGTCTATAAATGGCACTGTAAAAATATCCCTGTAAAGAACAATGCTTGTAAAATAAACCTCTGTATTGAGGGCACCTGCTCATGAAGGGCAGACGACACGGTGTTGTGGCCGAAACAGTCTAGGACCTGCACACGCAATTCAGTGCCTTTCATGACTATTGTAAGGCTTAAAAATTGAAAGTTTTTGATAAAAGCAAAGCATTAGTGTTTGGTTTGGACGTTTGCCAAAAAATCTCAAATTTACTGACATGTATACAATAGCATTAACATTGACATAGTTAAGCAGTTTAACTATTTTGGGATTGCTTTTACTAAAACATGTAACTTTAATATGACTAAAAATATTTATTCGACAAGGCCTTGAAAGTCATGTACGAAGTCCTGAAAATAGGAAGCATGCATCAGATTTCTGTAAAATGTCAGATTGATCTTTCTGAAAAAATGATCAAGCCCATACTGTTGTATGGGTGCGAAGTTTGGGGCTTTGATAATAATGATATATTAGAAAGGATTCATTTAAAATTCTGTTAAATGCTTTTAAATATGAAATCTTCAACTCCAAATTATATGGTGTACGGGGAACTAGGTCGCCATCCTATCGAAATAGATATTAGACTTCGAGCAGTTTTATTTTGGGCAAATTTGATATCCGGTAAACAAGCAAAGTTTTCCTTCATATTATATCAACTTTCTTGCCATATGAACGCGCACCATAACAAGCAGACTAACAATTTCTTGTCATATGAACGCTCACCATAATAAGCAGACTAAATGAATTTTGTTTGTACAAACATTTCAAGACTTTGGTTTCACATTTTTATGGGAAACACAAAATTTCATTAATAAAGATTGGTTAAAAACTGTTATAAAGCAAACTTTGTTAGACCAGTTTCCTCAGAATTGGAATTCGCTCATCCAAAATTCATCAAAAGGTATTAACTACCAAATTTTCAAGAAAAACTTAGAATTCGAGGAATATTTTAATATTTTTGACCGCAAAGATGCTACTGTTCTCTGTCGATTTCGAACGACTACAATTGCCGACTGAAACAGGAAGAACCATTTTCCCACCTATATTACAATCGACAAGTTGGAGACGAATATCATTATATAATTTACTTTTATTTGAATACTGCATTTTGATTGACTGAACGACATGGAGCAACATTGGTTATACTGTATAACCTGGTTTGGTCTTCTGACATAACCAACCGATTTATACACCACTTGTAAATTAAATTATCCCAATGTCATCTTGATGCTTCGATCGAGGAATCACTGTACTTCTGTTTGGAAATTATATTATATGGAATGTTTCAAATTTTTGAACAGGTTATACTTCAATAACCAGGTTTGGGTCAGTTTACGCATAAACCGTGAATCGTATAACCGTTTCAACTCGTGACCGGAAAACACTAATGATTCCTCATGTGCTGCGCGCATTCGTGAAATAATGTGTTTTTCGGTCACTACTTGAATATTTTGCAAATTCTTGAATTGGTTATCCTATAATGATTCGGGCTGTATGTACACAAACTTTGAGTGCTATTCAATTCCTCAGATATTTGTATATAAACATCAGTATAAGTTCGGGTGTGCCTTTTCGAGATGGCTGTTTTTCGGGTATTTCATCAAAATCATTTTTTCCTGTATATTATTGTCAGGTATTCTAGTATTTGCTCGGGTACTGCACACCCCCATAAAAAAACCAGAGAGTTAACCCCCCCGGGTTTTATATATATTGTAGTAAATAGTTATTGTTGTTGTTATCTCTGCACCGATGTAACATTAAATAAATGCGAGCTGTTTTTACTTATAAATTGTGCTTTTTATTTTGTTTCAGAAGTATTTCTTGATCATTACTTTGAAAGTGTGATCGTTTAAAAATATTTTTAATTTTGTTTTTGAGAAATTAATTTCTTTAACTTAATTTATTTATTTGTTTTTATTTAATTTGTTTGTTTATCTATTTACTTTTTAGAAGTCTTTTAAAATTTGTCTGTGGTTGTCAGATTTTCTGTCCACCAATTTTATTTCTGGTCTAAAATATCGAAATTTATATCCAACATATACAGTATATGTGTACCTACTACATTCATTTAAGAAATAAAATCCTGTTACAGCCCCATTTCCCTTTCTAACGTCAAATTGAAGCTACGACGCCATTTTTGCCCTGTGTTACATGATACATGTACTGAGAAATCTAAAATTTTGGATAATTATTGAAATTCAGAATGGATTAATACAATGTGAAATGTATAAAAATCCCAAGAAAATGCACATTTAGAATATCTTTTTCAAATCTGATGTATAGAACAAAAATTCTGTTCCCTTTCTGTTAAAATTGAATATGCTATGCGTCAAGCGTCAATTTGTTCATTTTCGGCTCTGTGTGACATTTCGTTGCGAAATCGCAGAAATGGATGTTATTTAAAGTCATAAAATTGAAGAAGAGAAAAACAACTCGACTTCTGTTAAAAGGAGAAATTGAATGCACATGTCTTATATAAATGAGAATTTTAGTAAATATTGCTAAGTAGAACATTAATATGATTGGAAATCGTGTTCATAACTTTGGACTCCAGAAAGACGGACACATTTTCGAAATGTGACGTGGACCGTCTTCTTAAAAAAAGAGTGATTTGTGAAAAATACAAGGATTATTACATTTTTATCTTAGGCTGTAAAAATTGCAAGTCTCCTCTTGATTCACTAAATTTCTACGTGCATGGACAAGAAATGCTTCAGAAATAAATTATTATACCTCACTATGTATTAATAAGGGAAGTAGTATACTTCTCAACATATTTTGATCATTTATTGTCCAAAAATATACAAATTCCCATCACAGGTCCATTTCTTAAGGCGTAAAAATTACAAGTCTCCTCTTGAGTCACTAAATTTCTACGTGTATGGACACGAAATGCTTCAGAAATAAATTATTATACCTCACTATGTATTAATAAGGGAAGTAGTATACTTCTCAACATATTTTTGTCATTTATTGTTCAAAAATATTCCAAATCCCATCCGAGTTACAAATCTTAGGCCGTAAAAATTGCAAGTCTCCTTGGGTCTCAAAATACCCAGATGTATGGACTTAAAAAGCATCAGAAATTAATTATTATACCTCACTTTGTATTAATAAAGGGATATAATATAATTCTCAACATATTTTGGTCATATATTGTCCAAAAATATACAAATTCCCATCAGAGTTCCATATCTTAGGCGTAAAAATTGCATCCTGAGCGCCGATGTTTTTTTGTTTTTCAAAGTTGCCACAAGCATATTTATAATTTATCTCATTCATTCAAGTTCATAAGTCAAGTTAGTACTAATTTATTCAATTATTGTGTAAATGGTTTGTAGTCCTTTGTATATTTGTTAAAATGAACAGAATAGTTTGTGTTTCTAACTAGCTTGTGAATTTTACGACGACTTGCAAAATGTACAGTAAACATTTGAAAGACAAACCGGAAACCGGAAACGGGACTACCATTTTTTACGGACTTGTAAATTTTACGCTACAACATCACCCGAACCAGAAATGACGCCACTGGAACCGGAGGTACCCTGAAGTGGTTTGCGCGTATGCGCAACCGAAATTGATGCGTTTTCAAACCCCTGACATCACAAATTCATATTTTGTAAGTCGAACATCATTGAACATATCGCCGCCTGGTGTGACCTAGAAAATTCTACCTACGATGCAAATGGCTCCTCTTTTGACCTAGAAAAGTAACCCGTGAAAATCGTTCACTGCCGACCTGTAAAATATTAATGTGTGATGTCAGGGGTCCACAAAAAACCGTCTTCCTAAAAAAAAAAAAAAAAAAAAATGAAAAATGGCCGCCATTTTTACTTCGTCAACAAATTCTGTGATTAGATATTTTCCTACGCTGGGACTTCCGGTTACCCAACTGCAAAACCCTGACTTGGGAGGATAATTAACGTTGTAAGAAGGGAAGTAACTCATCAAAACGCAAAACATGTGGCTTTTTACTGAGATAGCCCTAGGGGTAAAAAATTAAATCAAATCAAACACCAGAAAATGCAATTTTCTTAGAGTTATTGAACTTTTATCGGTTAAGGTGACAGGTACGTAAATGGATAATCTCACGGAATTTTATGAATTTTGCATACAACTAGAGCATGAGGAACTGCACATTAACATGTATCGAAAAAATGATATATATAACTTTTACACTTTCTGAGATATGGCAAATTAAATATCCGGAAAATAGTAGTACAAATGTATAGAATACACGTAAATATCGTAAAAAGTTCAGCAATTTTGACTTCAAATTAACATTTGTCGAAATCCTGTCCTATAAATTTTCTTTAAAAATGATATGGTTTTGCTACTTGAATTTCCGTTTTATTGATATAAAATTTATAGTGGGTCACCAAATTCGTTTTTTGAGTATGGATAGTTGAATCTGCTGTACAGCGTGGAAAAAGCGCCGAAAAGGCAAAATAATCGTGACGTCGCGGCTCTAAATCTTTTTTTTCGACGTTTTTAGGTATTGCACAGACACTTGGATGATTTATACTGCAAAAACGAATTCGGTGACCCCCTATAGCTTTCATATCAATAAAACGTAAATTTTAGTGGTAACAACATATCAATTTTAAAGAAAATTCGTAGGACACGTTTTTGAGAAAAGGCAATTTAAAGTAAAATTTTTCAATATTTTTGCGATATTTACGTGCATCCTATACATTTGTACTTCTTTCTACAGAATATTCAATTTGCTATATATCCGAAAGTATAAAAGTTACTTATATATTTTTCGATATTCATATGCAGTTCCACATGCTCCAATTGCTTACAAAATTTCATAAAAATCCGTGAGATAGCCCCTTTACGTACCTGTTACCTTAATAATTATTAAGGATTTGTTGCACTTCACAATGGCTCCGTTTCTATCGAAACTGTATCCCGTTTCACAAACATTCGTGGACGAGTGGTCAAAGTAGTTCGTCATGACTACTTATGATCACTAGCCTGTCAGCACTGAGGTTGTGAGTTGAATCTCACCTGTGGCGGAGTGTGTTCGACACCGATCTTAATTTACAATTGCAAGGATTGCCAATTTTCCTACTGAAGGTCGGTGATTCTCTCCGGGAACTCCCGCTTCCTCCACCAATAAAAACTGGCCGCCGCGAAAAAGCCAGAATGTGTTGAAAACGGCGAAAAACCCCAACCAAACTAAACTAATAATATATATTGAAACTTTTCATTTATTATGGATAGCACGCGCCTGACGTCATTCGTAAGACTACGATTTGTCGTAAGTGTGGTCTGATTTCTGGTCTTCATTGGCGTCATAGAACCAGTCTCAATCGTATGTGAAACAGATTATTGACCTTAAATACGTATTGTACGTAACGTTGTCAATGTAATCTTTTTTTTCTGGACATGGATGTTGATTTACATGAACGTCTTTCTTTCAATCTTCAATCAAGCGAAGTAATAACCGTTACCCGTCGTAATACCGTGACCAATATAGAAATACAAAGTCATCAGAGTTGTTAGCCGTCGTAATACCGTGACCAATATAGAAATACAAATACCGTGACCAATATAGAAATACAAAGTCATCAGAGTTGAATAAAACTTCATGCAGCAATAGAGACCCAGATACTTCGATCGCTAGATAATTAGATACTAGATAAAAATCACAGATTTTGGGGACAATAAGCAGGAGATCCTCAACACAAATGGTTACAACATGAATATGGAAATTGCAATCCGCTGATACAAGGCCATAGTTTCAAGGACCAAAGCAACCACATATCGACCAGCGGTGATTGAATCTTTATGTATTTCCGCGACAAAATCTAACTCGTGATAATATTGGTGTTCGGAGTATTAAGAATTTGTCGCACTTCACAATGATTGAGTTTCTAACGTAACTGAACTTTATCCGTATTGTAAGTAAAGTTGTAACTGTAAATGAATCTTTTGTCTAGAAATAAATATTGATTTGTACGAACCGCTTTCTTTCAATCAAGCGAAATACTAACCATTACCCATCATAATAGTTCCTACTCTGTATCAACCAAGCGATGGGATGAGAAAGGATATAGGAGATAAATTCATACATGCAAGGGTAAAAAATTTAAGCAATCCTACATGATGTTGGTTTTTTTAAAACTTGCAACACCCTAAATAAGCCAGAAATGGCAAGATAATTACAGATTGCGAAAGTGCCTTGTTCCTTGGCAAATAGAAAAGTGAGATGCCCATATTCCACTGCAACTGCACGATGAAAGGGTGAATGCTATTTCAAAAACGAAACAACACAGTGCTATTAAATTCTTCATTTCAAAATTACATTGTAACAAAATTCCTATGTATAGTAACTGAAATCATTGGCGGATTACAATTTTATAAGTTCTTGGCTCCTGTTAATTTTTAATAAATGAAGATTTCCTCTTTCCACATACAGTACATATTCCTTTAAGCATTTTTCTCTTCCTTGGCCTGGAGATTGAAACTTTCCTAATATTGTACGTATTTGTCTTCTTCCTGCATTTCACACAATACAATTTTTTCTGCGCACCTGAAAAAGGCAATTTGAAGCAATGTGAATTAAAAGGTTCAAACGTTTACTTTTCTACCGTTTTTAATTTCTTTTTGAGAAGTTCCAAATCAAAATGGCCGTAACATGAAGGCCTTGCAGTACCATTTCGTTTACCAAATTTCCGTTTTTGTCCTAATTAGAATCGAAATAATTCATGGGAGCCATATATTCCTATTATAGTCCAGTCAGACTAAGTTTTAACCTCAAACTAATTGCAACAGAAAATATTTTAGTTCTAATCTATAGCATTAAGCCCCAAATATACACAGAAAAAAGTCTGATAAAATCTTGCTTGAGGAAAACTCAAAATCAGCATTTTTAATTTCCTATGGAAATTAACATTGGAAAGGGGAGATAACTCTGCAAAAATTAGTCTTAAAATTCATGTAAAGTATGATACTTTGATGGGGTCATAAGTTCGTATTTAACTATATTATATAATCTTCTGCTCATGAAATGTACAAAACCGAAATGTTATGGGTATTTTTATTTATTTTTTTTTTGGCATTTTTCATTAAAGAAATTGCAAATTTGTGGCTTTGTGACCATTTTGAAAAAATAATGTGAAAAATTGGTATTGCTTATATCTGTAAATTATATTTGATCAGCATCTACCTTGTTTAAAGAAACTTTAAACCACAAAAAGAAGAATATATGCTTAATTATTTTTATTAAATTTGAGATTCTTTACCTTGACAAGTTGAAAATTTAATAATTGGTCAACTAATGAATTACGAAATCTAGGTTGTAGCTTGATAAAAGATATGAAAAAAACTTTAGAGTTGTTTGTTATACTCTAAAGACGGCTAAAATATCAAGAATCAATACATTCTGCTAAATAGAAGCGGTAAAATTATAATTTTGTATCAATTTTTATTGATATTTCTGCCTTTTTTGCAGAGTTATCTCCCATTTTCAATGCAAATGTCCATAGGAATTTTAAAATTGTGATTTTTTAATCTTCATCAAGTTAGATTTTGTTAGACTTTTTTCTGTGTATATTTGGGGTATAATGCTAAAGATTAAAACTTAAAAATCTTCTTTTGCAATTACTTTAAGGTTAGGGTCAAATTTATGCTAGATTGACTGGACTATTATAATTTAATATTGGTAACATTATTTGCGTAAATATTACCCCTTGCTTACGCTCAGGATAAAATTTTCTTCAAATAATGTTACCCATATTAAAATCTCCAAGGAATATATGGCTGATAATGAATATGGCGTGCTGCTTTCGCTTTGCAAATAATATATATTGAAACTTTTCATTTATTACGGATAGCACGCGCCTGACGTCATTGTTAAAATTACAACGCTTTTCTTTTGATTTCACGAAACCAACTACTACTACTGTTTGGACTTTTTATGCTTCAAGAAGCAATAAAATCTAATAAAAATTAAGATTATTATTTTCAAAAGTTATTTCACTTACTTTTCTACTGTTTTCGATTTTATTTTTTGAAACCGCAAAACCAAAATGGCGTACATTTGAAAAGCCATTACACTAATTGAGAAATAATTGACGGTGGATTCAAAATATCCTGATTTTACCACGAGTAGGCGATTTATGCCAAATATTTTGCCACGAGCGAAAGCGAGTTGTAAAATATCGGCATAAAGGGCCTATCCGTTGTAAAATCAGGATATTTTCAAGCCATCGTGAATTATTTCCGTTCTAATAGGACAGTTTTTACGACATTATGAGACTCCGCAATATAGGTATTCAGACACGCAAGGTCTACTATGACGTCGTTAATACTTGTGGGAATCTTTACTGACGTTGCCAAACAAGCGGTCTGGCGTATGTGACGTTGGAACCAATATATCCAAGTTTTACCTCGGATGTAAACCGAAAGCGTCTGAAGCATATTAGAATTTCTGTTTTTGCCATATTAGAATCAAAATAATTCATGGCAGCCATACATTTGTATTAGATTTAACATGGGTAGCATTATTTTCTTAAATTTTATTCCTCGTGAACGCTAGGGATAAAATTTTGCTCAAATAAAAATCACAAACAAACGTATTGCTACCACGAATCATTTCTTAAATCATTTATTACCCCCGCGCTAGCGAAGCGGCGGGGATAATGTTTTGCTATTCGAGGTACGTACGTGTGTACGTAATGTCCAGGATGATCTCAGGAACCATAAGAGATAGAAAACTGAAACTTTGATCATTGTTAGAATTGTTGATGTAGATTGTGCCGAAGGCTTCGGAATTTTGGAATTTACCCTTAGGGCATAATTATGAGCAAAAAACGGATTTCGTGATATCCAGTAAATGGTGAAATCTTCTAAACTATTTGGACTATAATGCTGAAACTGAAACCATGACTAGTATTACATATGGCAAATTCAAAAGTGGCATGAGAATTTTACTGAAACCCCTCGGGCAACAAGAGTGTTAAAAAATCCCAAAATCGATTGTCACAGAACTACTCCTACACCCTAACCGGTAGAAACATAAAACTTGGTACATTACTAGCACTTTAAAAGTTGTCTGTGTCGAAGGTTTCGGAATTTTGAAATTTGACCTTGGGACAGAAAAAATTTTCTGGAAGAGTCTCAGATTTTAATAATTTTTGAAAATTACCAATCAACCATACTATCAGACACTAGCAGAATAATAGCTGTTAAATGGAATATTTGGATTTAAAAAAAAAAAAATTCCAACTTTTCCTGAAAGACTCTAAGACCTTCATTTTTTGGAAATGTATCTAGCAACCATGCATATTAAAAACCATTAATATCATTAGAGTTAAGGTTACCATTCAATTTCCAAAAATGGAATTCAAAATTTGGTTAATTTCCTGAAAGACTCTTAAGATCGAAATTTTTTGGAAAAGTACCTAGCAACCAAACGTATTTGTTTACAAAAAAGAAACAGCTGTATAGGAATGATAAAATTTTAAAATTAAATGGAATAGTTGGAATTCAAAAAAAATAATTCCAACTTTGGTATATTTCCTGAAGACTTTAAGACCTTCATTTTTGGAAATGTATCTAGCAACCATATATATTAATAACCATTAATGTCACAAGAGTTAAGGTAACCATTCAATTTTCAAAAATGAAATTCCAGCTTTGGTAAATTTCCTGAAAGACTCTTAAGACCTTCATTTTTTGGAAATGTATCTTGCAACCATGCATATAAATAACCGTTTATATCATTAGAGTTAAAGTTACCATTCCATTTCCAAAAATGGAATTCCAAATTTGGTTAATTTCCTGAAAGACTCTAAGATCTGAATTTTTCCCAACTTTTGGCAGCTTAGAACTTATCAAGATTTGGCGTTACTTTTTTATATTTTGGCGTTTTATTTAAATGAATGATGAAGAAATTTCTAAAAGTGACATCAACAAAATGTGTCTTTCCTCGATGCTGATAATGTCTGCTGGGACTTCTTTTCGCTCTTTCCACTACATTTCATTATTTGTGATTAAATCAAATTTTTAAACGTACGCTTTATTTTTATATGTCCATATTTTCGCCTTAATTAGTACAAAAACAACTAAATGTTGTTTAAATATGTCGTCTCCTTGGTTAATTTGAGCGATTATTTTAGGTTGCGCATATTTTAGTCGCGAATGGAGACGGACTATGACGTCAACCAGGTTGCAAGTTTGAAAGCAGGTACTTTAGTTTCCCGGAAAATCATGAACAAAGATTTCTAGACTGATTTTGCTTTTTAAAACATGAAAATACACCTTAATGTCGGTTTTTATATCGTTTATAATATATTTTACGTGAACATTCAGGAAATATATACTTATTGGTAAACAACGTAACGGAAAACTTGTCGTTGCGATGAAAAATCCATACTTTTCCCTTGAAAATTTGGGAGAATTCAGAACGTTTACAAATATTTACGTTTCAGATAAGTAATTAAGATGATAAAAATATTATCGGCATTTTGACATCTAGATATCGTAAAATATCACCCCGCTCGACAGAATATGAAGACTTGGGACTCTTTCGCTCCGCTCACTCGTCCCAAGCTTCATATTCTGGCTCACGGGATGATATTTTACGATATCTAGTTCAAAATGCAGATAATATATACATTTATCATATATTTAATACGAAATACAGGAATTTTGTATATTTGATAAAGGTTCTTTTCTATAGTCTGTATCATCTACCCTATATCGCATACCCTGTATCGCACCCCTTTCGGAACCTTTCATATGTTACTAACCGGTACTCCTCGAATTTTATTGTCAGTCGAAGACGACAGTTACTGCCATGTCACGGAGTCCCCGTTCAGTTGAAATGGGTGAGAGACTGATGAACCAACTTTGGAAACCATTTCTCCCCCGAGTTACATTTGCTACTTGCAAGATTTAAAAAGGCTAATGACGGAGAATACGAGCCTGACACCTTGAATCAATGCAGGGCAGCATAAACCGATATCTAGGGAAATATGTGTTGTATTCTAAGGTGGGAACAGCTCGCAATATCAATAGTGAATGCATTTAATTACATGAAAAAAAACATTGTCTCAAAATGCTCTTATACATGTATATTTGTGAATAACTCTATATTGAGCATGTCATAATGTTATTAGAGACATTTCGATGTGGATATATCATTTAATATGAAAGATTCCGAATTTTTATATGATTATCATGAAACAGGATAATCAAATCAGGAAGTCTATGAAAACAAAAAAAAATCCAAATCACCTGGAGAACTACATGAAAATCATCATATTCTTGTCTACCCTTATTCTTATATTTTCGAACGATTGTAAAAAACGATAAATCACAGACCTATTATATATCACCGATCTTGATCTATTAAAATATATGATAAACAGAATAATACATGTCAAAATCCGTATCGCATGCTGTATCACCACTCGACCAATATCAGCCCTCGGGGCCTTCGGCCCTCGGGACTGATATTGGTTCCTCGTGGTGATACAGCATGCGATACGGATTTTGCCATGTATTATTCTATATATATTTAGTCATCTAATTGAAAATATCCAAGTTTAAATTTTCCTTTTATTTTTTATCGTAAATTGATTTAAAAGTATAAAGTTGATTTGTACGCGCCGATCGTGTTTCTAAACCTAAAGCCATTACAAATAAATTCTGTATTCTTTGACGATGTACATATATTGACATCATAGTATATAACATCTTTATTTGAAATGCAAATTTATAACCCGAAGGGTTGACAGCATTATTTAAACATTAAAATAACATAAATACAAAGTAGAACAGAAATAAATAAAAAATGTGGAAACAAATACACATATTATGCAGCTGTAGAGTCCACTTTCCTCAATACTATGGACTTTTTTTTATAAGTGGAGCAACAAACCTAAGATAAGACTCTGTTCTCTCTTTTGATGTTTTTATACCGCTCTGATCTTTCCATTTCTAAAAAGTGGTCACTAACTCTCATTTTTATAAGGTTTTTCTATTTTCAAAGTTTGTTTGAATTAAAAAATTTCAGTTTGATATTGAGTTTTTATATTTTACTACATAAGTATATTTTACTATCTTCTTTCACTGTTTGTAATTTTTTAAGACCACATTTTCATAATTAATATTTTAAGAATATCTTATTGGTTTTATATATCACACCCAATATCAATCCAAAGACACCAATATAACCCCGAGAGCTTGATAATGGGGTATGATATGCAAAAAATCGTATTGGATATTGTTTTTATTACTCTCTCTAAACCGCGTCATGAATTTTTCGAAATCAATGTGAATTGTCTAATCACTTGGCTAACACATGCAATTGGCAAAGTCGTATCTAAAATAATGGCCATAATTGTTCAATAATTTGGCGGCAATAATGTCTTCAAGAGAAAAAAAAAACATTTCACCTACGGAATTTTTAATATAAAACGTTTGCTAAAATGGAGATAACCCTTCCTATGATATCTTAAAAGGGCATTAATTTTTTTAATTGGAAATTCTTCTTTCAGAATAAATTTTGCGTGCACAGAAATAAACTTTATAAACGATTGTAAAAGTTTTAGGTTTTCTTGGGCGACTTAACAAGTTAAGTAACCAACAAAAAAATTTTTTTAACATTTAGACTTTCAAAATGCCAAAAATCTATTGCACGACCTGGGGTTTCAAGAAAGTAAAGATATGAAGAGTGAAGTGTTACAGCACAGGTAATGATTTCTGGAATTTACTTTTATTAATGTGGAAAAATTTGCTAATTTAATACTTTAGAATATATTTTAAAATCTTCTCCTCTAAAACTACTTGGGTAGTTCAGCCTACTTTGATAGGATTTAGGTGGTCTCCTATCAAAAGTGTATCGGATGACCCGTACCTTGGGCCACTGCTACTACTAGTAATAATAGAAAATAAAAAAAAATAAAAAAAATAATGAAACTTCAAAATATTCTTCCATGACACTGCTGGGCCAATTGAGAGTTAACTTTGGGGACTTTGGCTTTAGGCTTAGGTGGTCCCCTTAAAAGTTGTGTCTGGGGGCAAAGACATGGAACCAATTAAGCCGTTTTTACTAAAAATAAAAAAGGTTGGCCAAAAAAAAATCCAAATAAGATTTAAAACGGCTAATTAATGCTTAACTTTGATGAATGATTCTTAAGTGGTACCCTTTGAACTTGTGCCCGGGAGTTCAGACATTTGACCAATATAGCTGATGTTAAGTATAAAAATCAGCAGTATATAGCTAGTAGCTGATATTGAAAAAAAATATTGCAAAAGCACCGATTAGACTTTCTTTTCAATGATTTTAGTTTATAAATTGTAAATTAAAGCTAGGTGAGGGATACAGACTCCTGGGAGTCACCAGTTTTTAGAACAGTTACTGCACATTTTCATGGACAAAACACGAATATCCTTATTTTACCGTATGTTAAGATAGCAATATATAATAATTATGAATAATAAAGATATGTAAATTAGAAGAAATAAAGCTGACGTAGTAATAAATTGGATAAGATAATTTAAATGAAATTTTTAAAAGGTTGTAGCAAAGTCATATTTGGTAAATTAGTAAAATTTCTAAAATGTTACCTAAACCTATTAGCCAAATCAACCAGGTTGTCATAGTACCTGTATTTTTCATCTTTTCAAGCAGAGTCCACAAATACTGTAACTGTATGACTTTGATTTACTTGGCGTCTGATGTCGTCTAGAACATGAGAACTATCAAATCAGAATGAAATATTGTTTATGTACATGTACACTGGCAACGATATTATGCCGTTGATCGTTTGTGACGCTACGTTTTTTATGCGGTATACGAGGAGTTTGGCGTTATATTTGAAGTTCAACTTGCTGTATAAAGAGAGAGATCGCGGATCTAGTTTTCAGTTTAGTTTAATGGGGTTTTGCGCCATTTTTGGATATTTGCTAAATGGTTTTGGCTTTGTTGCCTTTATATTTCTAAAGGCAAAAACGCGACAGCGAAAATACCACATCACAAGATACAAATGTTTTATTGACAATCATGTCGCCCTTTCGAGCTGTCAAATTACAACTGAATTTAATACAACGATTGATAATTCAAATTATAATAAACTTTAATAAACTTTATTTGCATAAAAAACACCCATATGGGTCAAAGCGAAACAATACAATAACACTCAATATATATACATCACAATAGACATTAACACAACATGAATACAACAAACAGCTTACAATAAAAAAAATCTTTATAGCTATAATATGAACTCTGACCAATGTGGACCCTATTTTCGTAGTGCCAATGACTGCTTTATAAAGTCGCAAACATAAGGTAAAAGTTCTAATTTAGGGTTTAAAATTTGACTAATATGTTCCAATTTGATATTAAAATCTATATTCAAATTAAGTTGAAGATGTTGGAACATAGCTCAGTTTCTTTACACACAGTGCATAGCCGGTTTTCCCTTAAAATATTTTTGTATCTTCCTACTTCTTTATTTATAAGGCACAAAAATATTATATATACACAAAAATAATAAATACCAGCCTCAATTGTCTAGGACAATTTCTATAATATGCACAGTGACCCAGTTCATCTCTATACAGGTACAGGTGTAATGCTTCCAGTGACATCTGTTTAAGCACTATTGGATAATAAGTGTTGTTTTTCATCATTTAAATTTACGAACAGCTTGTATAATTGGTCAAAAAGAAGACATTAACCATACAAACTTATTATTAACATCAAGGTTCTGAAAATTTTTGTATTTGGCACAAATAATTTCTGAAAGTTTGTTCCGTTTAATTTCTAGCTTTTTACACATTAACAGAAAATGACATCCATCTTTAATGTCCGTTCACATATCCTATCGTGTAATTTAAATCCAATGTATCTCCCTTTTCTTTTTCTTAATCGTGTGCACTAATACGAGACTTTGTCAAAAATTTTCTTTGTTCTATGTTGTAACTTTTTCAATCTAATTAAAAACCAATCTCTCATCGCTCCCGTTTTCTGATATGTCGCATGGGAGATCTAACGAAACCCGCTTTGAGGTCACATGTGAGTGACCTCGTAGGTGTGTCCTGTTCGACCAATGAAATTGCGGCTTAGGCGATCTTGTAAGTTGATCGTGTGGTAAAGGGATGTAACTCATTTTATTAACGAAGAAATCGTCAGTCCCCAGAATTCATAAACTTTTTTGATTGGCTTACTGATAGGAGGTCAATCATTTGCATGTCATTATAAATTCATAAGTTCCAGTTCACTCACATGTGACCTCAAAGCGGATTTCGTTAGATCTCCCATGCGACATATCAGAAAATGGGAGCGATGAGAGATCGGTTTTTAATTAGATTGGAACTTTTTGTTAGTCTCTATAAAGGTATCGGAAAGCCATGCAAAAAATCTCATAGCTATCAGAACTTTCAATACTGGTGATAACGCATAATTGCTCATTTTTAAGACTAAAATGATTAGTAGACTTTCCATGTTATCTTTTAAACATATCAATTATCTGTAAAATCGTATTTATGTTAAATCTGAATCTGTCGAGTAGCAAAGAATCGTCATCGATATCTATAGGATTTGTGTGATCCCTAAAATCCGTTCCCTTCTAATGGATCATACAGTATCAAGCGATGTTGAACAATATTGGTGAGTGACGATTATCATTCATTAAATGCGTTTTGACATGCATGTCATAATAGTATTCAGTTTAACAAGACAACACAGGGTATTGTAAATATTTAATGAGTAGATTTTAACAAATTTACGACAGATTATTATTACAAATTTATCTTATTTTATTCCACATGTTAAATTTGCCTATCCCCCAAAACACAAAACAATACATGTATGATATAAATTATCCAAATATGAATTTTTAAAAAATATTCCATACGCCAAGTTCAAATTAAGCACCTAACCTCCCGAGTTTCACCTACCTTGTATTTATTAAGTACTGGTCTTATAATTGATAGTATAAACAAGGTATGTTAAACCCGCCACATAGCTCGTCGTTTTAGTATTACGCGTGAATTTGGATTATCTCCCCCTGATACCGCTAGACGGTTCTTTCTTTGGAAATTCGAGAATTCATAGATTAGCGATAAAAGGGGTAAATTGATAATTTTTTCAAAATATTACTAAATTCATTGCTTATATTGTAAGTATTACGTTTTTGCTAACTTTAGGTACCTTGGATCTATATTATGTGTGATTTAATTGGGTTTGAAACGACTTTCCTCCATAGGTATCTTAGTGTTCCGTCTGTACGGACAGCTTTTACCATTTCCCACGGCCTCAAAAGACGTCCAATACCAGGAGCTGGCAAGACATTTATTGGCCAGAGTAATATCGTGTGGCATCCTGTACGGATTACAGTTCCAGATCCTTCAAACAAAAAACGTACGGTCTTTTTTTCATCTGGCCAAGAGTAATGTCGGCACAAAGTATGATCCAGTCAATGAAGATTAAGATCGACAGAACTTCTCAATCCTTATTCGTTACTTATTCCTTATTCGTTATTAAATTTATTCATTATTCGCTACTTTTTCGTTATTTTTTTTAACTTTTATAACAGTCTTTGCTTTGATCATTCTTTTCTTAATTTTAACGACTTTTTAGGGGATATTCGAAGGAGGGAAATCGAAACAACTGACAAACTCCGGAGAACAACAAAGACAAGACCAAAACAATACATGCACTACAATTAAAAACTAAAAACATATGAACAACATGGACCCACCAAAAAAACGGGGGGTAGACTGTTGCTCCGGAAGAGAAAGCAGTCTCTCTGCTTTCTACAGCACGTTCACCATGCTTTTCAAATCCGGTATGAGGAAGGGACAAAATCAATGGAACAGGTCCATTTTCATTTGGGAAACGGTTTTTTCATACCTGTCAACCAAGTCATGATGACGTCCATAAAACTTTAAGTAACTATTCAACTGTTAATAAATAGATAACGGAGATAGATTTAAAAAAATGGACATGGCTATGTTGCAAAACAGTCACCGGTAGGTAGGTAGTTCAGTTTTGTAAAAAAAAAATGCTCGCAAAAATCGTTTACTCACTCACAAAAATTTAGATAACAAATAGAAAAAATTAAGCGTAATTTTAGACGGTTACAGATATAGAATCGACAGCATTTTGAAGAGAGGATATTAATCTTGGAAAATTCCGAGGCAATAAGCAAGACTTGGATGAAGTTGCCATTAGCTTGTCCCATATTCAAATTGTGCCCAAGGTCTATATGCCAAAAACTACTTCAGTTAGGATTTTCCTCGTGCAATAGTTAAGATAAATAAACTCAGTGCATTTTGCTTTACAACATGATGATATCACCAAACGTAACGACAATTTGTAAAGTTTTGAGGTAAAATACGCTAGATTTATGAGAGAAGTTTTACTATGCTTTTTATCTATTTTTTTTTACCACTTTGAAATGTGATCGTTTAGAATTTTATTAAAAACAAACAAACAAAGTTTCAGTTTATTTTCTGTTAAAATTTGAATATCATTTTACCCCAGGATTGTGTCCAGTCTTGTCGAATCGATATCACTAGATATAGATGTCTTCATCAACTGGCCAGTTTCAGGTTTGTTCAGAAAACTATGTAAGACTTGCTACCAGATGATATGTACACAGAGCTTTAAAAGTCGCACAACAGCCAAAGTTTACAAAATATTTTGCACTGTGAACCTCAAATCAAGCAATGTGATATACATGTTGGAGTGTGGGATTTGTAATCTGCAGTACATTGGAGAAAGTAAGTAAGTTTTCAACAAAAAAATGAACGGCCACAGAAGTGATCTAACAAAGAAAGATTTTCTACCCGTCAGCCAGCACAATTCTGGGGACGTTGGTAAAATGAAAGTTTATATTATAGGACAATTTGAATTGGAGTGATCAAGAAAGGCAGACAAGAGAAAGCTTCTGGGTAAAAGAACTACTGTCCGGACACCTCAGTTCGTAAAATGGGTTTTTCAGAAATTTAATACTTTAATCATTGTGAATTATCTGGTCACTTGAGTGAAAGATGCAACGAACCAAGTCGTAACTGAAACAACTGAACTTACCTAATTTTGTTCAAATATGTCTTCCAGAGACCAAAACATTCCGTCTATGGAATTTTCAATGTAAAAGAGAGATAACGCTTCCTATGAGATTCTATAAAATTAAGTATTACCTGGGACTATTATAAGTAGTCCCAGCTATTACAATCCATGATGCATGAAATATGCACACCGTGCATTAATTTTTCCATTGGAAATTCCCCATTTAGAATCATTTATGAGGTATACAAATATAACCTTTATACACAACTTTAAATTTTTTATGTTTTCTTGGACGACTCAATAGGGTTAATTAACGAACAAAAGATTGTCAATAATTCTAACGTTTAGACTTTCAAAATGCGAAAAGTACATTTTATGGACTGAGTTGTCCAGACAGTAGGCACCTTATATCCAAGGGGAATAAATAAAAATAAATAAATTTATTTGTCAGTTGATACAGAGATTGAATACTCCTTTTTAGCTCACCTGACCTGAAAGGTCAAGTGAGCTTTTCTCATCACTTGGCGTCCGTCGTCCGTCGTCGTCGTCGTCGTCTGTTAACTTTTACAAAAATCTTCTCCTCTGAAACTACTGGGCCAAATGTGACCAAACTTGGACACAATCATCATTGGGGTATCTAGTTTAAAAAATATGTCCGACCACCCCGCCTGCCAATCAACATGGCCGCCATGGCTAAAAATAGAACATAGGGGGTAAATGCAGTTTTTGGCTTGTATCTCTGAAATTAAAGTATTTAGAGTAAATTTGACGGGGTAAAAATGTTCATCAGGTTAAGATCTATCTGCCCTGAAAATTTCAGACGAATCAGACAACCCGTTTTTGGGTTGCTGTCCCTGAATATGTAAATTTTAGTAAATTCTGCAGTTTTTGGTTATTTTCTTGGTGTAAGGGAGGTAATCCAAACACATTTAAAGTAAAATGTTGTGTATGATTCGATTACCTCCCTTACACTGCTTGTAAATTATGTATAAAGAAATGTAGATTGTCTTGGGGTGATTTACAGCTGTCAATTTATTTTTAGAAGTTACAATTAATTTATGCCATATGTCATTTTCTATTTTAAGACTTTTATGATGTATTTAAATGGGTAATTATGTTTGCAAACTCCATGAGAAATTTGAATAGGGATTATGACCATATCTTGAGGGAAAGATTTTTTTTTTTGGAAAAATGGAAAGGGAGGGGTGAAAAAAAATTTTGGGGTGGTAAATAAGAAATTGTGGGGGGGGAACAATTTTTTTCTCATTTCAGATTAGAGGAATTAAAAAGAAAATTTCTTCAAACATTATTTTTTTTGCAAAAAAAGGGGGGTAAAAGATTTTTTTGGGGGAGGGGGGTCAATACGCAACAGCATAGTGTATTGCACAAATGTAAAAAAAGGGGTAAAATTTTATTTTTATTTTTTGGGAGGGGGGGGGTTCAATTCGCAACAGCATATTGTATTGTACAAAAAGCAAAAAATTGAATATAAATTCAAATCATATGACCAATTCTAAGTTCTTTGACTACAGTTATTCTGTGTCAGAAACCTATTATGTGTCAAATATTTAATTACAATCCAAATTCAGACCTGTATCAAGCGCGAATAATGTGTCCATTTTTGCCCCAACTGTTCAGGGTTGGACCTCTGCGGTCGTATCCAGCTGCGCTCAGCGAAGCAATTTATTAATGCTTTTCATTATCATTTTAACCTTATTTTATATGATTTCAAAAAACCAGTAGATACAGGTGAGCGACACAGGCTCTTGAGAGCCTCTAGTTTATTGTTATTTCGAAGTGCTTTATTAATTTTTTTCGTGTACTTTTTCATTTGTAATGATTTATTATTCTGTAACATAATTCTATACCTTATGTTAAAGGATTACTAACCTTTCACCTATTCTTGACTTGTTTAATCGGTGGGATAAAAATACGTAATATCTTTAACCACTTCCCGGTGATTAAATTTCTACGTGGGAATTACCGCCCTTTTTTCTACAGTTATTGGAACGATAAACTAGAGAAGTCCCGAAATGACGTCTATGTAAACAAACTACATAGCAACGACATTTTCTTGAGATTATTGTCGAAAATCATAGGAGAAACAGATTCTCCTTCAATTTACTCGTGAGTTATGGAATTTCTCCACCCTCAATAGTTAAATTTTAGATTTTAACACGCTCGCTAAAGGCTCGCGTGTTGAAAATCGAAAATTTAACTAGTGTGCATAGCGCACGAGTGAATTATTAGTGTTTTTCGGTCACGAGTTGTAGATCTAATGTATTCGAATTTCTGTTTATTACATTGACATATTCCGTGTATTCATAAACTTTAACGGGAAAATACAAAGGATTATGTTTTTATGCGACTACGCGACGACGTTTGTATAGCAACATCGTTTGCGACGGCTATTGTTACTTAACTTCCTAGAGTGAAATATGAATTTCGGTTTCACTGGGTGAATTATCGGATTTGATTTCACTCAGAAATCCGGGTATTATACCACACTCAATGTAATATATATATATATATATGTATAGGTGGCTAAATATCAATATTGTATACAGAAGTATATATTAGTCAATAAAATTCCACCAACACAATCGGATTTTCACGATATATTAAATATATACATGTAAAAACATCACTAGCGCTTTCATGGCTGCTGCCAATCTTCAGGGGATAATTGTATATGACAACGGTGGTTAATTGTAACATTATAAATATTGTGACGTTTCAATAATAGAAGGGGATTTAAATATGAACCTTGATGAACAACATATCCAATAATTAATGTACAACAATGCATAAGAAGCAAAATAGTAAAGAAATGTTATTAACGTCCATTCAAAAGGGATTTAAATTTGAGAATAAAGTTCTTTTCTTTCAATTTCCGTAAAGCTTCATCACTGGTTTTCATTTTATAAAATGGAAACATTTTAAAAATATATATAAATATGATTTTCGATATTTAGATGCAGTTCCAAATGGAGCAAAATTTCATAAAAAAAAACTTAATATAGTGGATTTATAGGTCTCTGTTTTCAAATATACCTATTGATAGTTATTGTCCAATCCGGATTTGTCTGGATATTAAACAACTTTCACTTGGGGTCAAGTGGAGTTAGAATTAAAGTTCGCAATAAAGAGTTGAGGGAAGGAAAACTTTCAAATTAAATTCATTAGGTTGATGGTAGTTTTGAACCCACCACTTTGGACTCTAGGTAGTAATTATATAAAGACATTATTTGAAGTGTTTACGATAATTTAAATATGCCTATTTGTAAAGTTTCTTTCACAATGACATGTTACAACAGGGAACTAGTTGGTCTCAACTGGTTTAGGACATTAAAGTTGTGTAATTTCAAAATAATTCTGACACCGGATTGGACATGTACTGTTAATCATGAGGTGTTTATACACAATCAGCCAGCGAGAAAGTAATTTACGCAAGAGCAAAAACAATAAATCGAAAAATAAATGATTTCGGGTTTTACCTTTCGTCTTGTCGCAATTTCGCTGGAATTCGCGATGTTGCTTTTTGAAATAACAGAATGAGACAAATAGTGGACATATCGGACCGTATCATCGGACAACTCCTACCGTGTCATCGGATAACTCATCCCGCATTTCAATCTTCACATCGGACAACTCGTCCCGTACTCGAATTGTCATATAACAAGACTATAAACGGCCAGTAGTCGGATCTGCTAACCAGACTACTCGGCCCGTGTTCTTGTATAACTATTTTTTTTTTTTTTTTTTTTACAAAGAGGCCAAGACTGATGAATTTAAGCTGGTTGGAGAAGGAAAATTCGTACGACACCAGAAAAAGAAGACCCAGGGGAAGCTGTTCCAACCGTGGAATGATTATGCAGAAAATCGACTTTCCGTTAGCCGACCCCTGAAGAAATGTGGCAGCGTTTATGGACCAACCGTATGAACTCTCTGTTTTTGCCGAATAATAGTGCTTTTTATCGATAATCTGCTGTTCTGTTGTTCATTTATGAAATTGTTATTAGAGATACAAATAAACTGTATACCACATCATATTGTCGTTCATTTAATTATATACTGAACCGCAAAAGAAACGTCGCTTTTTCAAAATGTTAGCAAAATTCAAAATAAATATTAATTAATGATTTTTATATAATCAGTATTACGATTACATCACCAGGTAAGATTAAATTACCTGTGAATTAAATTTTCGGTTGAATAATTTTCAGTTGATATCGTAGAGCGACCGTACCTAAAACCGCTCGTGGGACACACTTGGCGGTAATTTTTATTAAATCTTAAATGTTCGTGAAATTCATGCTCCTTTATGGGTATAAAAGGCCGGAGAAAATTAAAGACTGTTAGTATCAGTGTTGACACAGAAGCTATGCCACGTCTGACTCCACAACAGAGAGAACAGGCCATTGGTCGATTGGATGCTGGGCAATCTGCCAGAGTTATTGCCAACGACTTCAACTGTGCTGTTCGAACAATTGAACGTCTACGGACACGGTACAATGCAACAAACAGCACAAATGACCGTCCACGGAGTGGTAGACCCCAAGTCACTACCCCTAGACAGAATAGAGGCATTGTTCGTCACCATTTGATGAATCGGTTCACCCCAGCTGCCGAAACTGCCAGAAACACTGTTGGAACACATGGACGACCCATAAGTGATGATACGGTTCGTCGGCGATTAGCTGCTAGAAACATGAGATGTCGCCGTCCAGCAAGAGGACCTATTCTTACTCCTCGACACCGTCAAGCTCGTCTTCAGTGGGCCACTCAGCGACAGAATTGGCGAAATCGACAATGGCGTAACATCATCTTCTCTGACGAAAGCCGTTACTGCATTTCAACAGCCGATGGCAGAACCAGAGTGTGGAGAAGACGCGGGGAACGTTACGAAGACAGCTGCATTCTGGAAACAGACGCGTGGGGAGGACCTAGCATCATGGTATGGGGTGGAATCGGCCTTAACGTTGAACTTGGTCCAGTCATCTTTCAGAATCTTGGCCCAGGCAGAGGAAATGGCGTAACAGCTGCCCGTTACATCGACCAAGTCTTGACACCCCATGTTCAGCCCCATTTCGCACGTCATCAAAACAAGACTTTCCAACAGGACAATGCATGTGCGCATACCGTAAGAGCCACAAGAGACTTCCTACAGCAGAATAACATTAATGTTATGGATTGGCCGGCTTTGAGTCCAGATTTAAACCCTATTGAACATTTATGGGACGAAGTTCAAAGACGGTTGAATAATGAGCAGCCAAGTCCGACAACTGCAGCTGAACTTTCACAAGCGTTTCAGAGAGTATGGGCACGTATTCCAATGGCGTTTATTAATCGGCGCATCAACTCCATGTACCGAAGATGTGCCGCAGTAATTGGTGCCGGTGGAGGACATACACGTTATTAACGGACGTGGGAGCACAGCATTGAAAACATGTGACGTTGCGACAATTGTGACGTTTTTGTGAACATTGTAACCAAAAGACTGTAAATCATTCATTAAATTTTGTAAAAATTAATTTAAAATATATAAATGTCACTTTGAAATAAATGTATGTGAACATGTCATTTTGTGCGACGTTTCTTTTGCGGTTCAGTATATATTCTACATCGAATAGTCTCAGTTGTCCTATAACCCGGTCAAAGATTGTGGTTCAATTCAAAGTACATTGTTACTTTACAACTTGTCCGAGTTGTCCTATAACCCGATCCACAATCTCACTTCAAAATATTAAGTTCATCATTATCAGTGTTATTACTTCACGGTCCGAATACGGTCCGAGTGGCCCGCGGGCCGATTTGTCCGGTTGCCAATGAGACAAATTACAGTTTTGAGATGGTACCCCAAATGAAACAAACTTGTCAGTCATTTTTGCGTTTTAACAATACAGAAACAAAGACGGCATCTAAAGCACATTTTGTACAATATTTCTGTCAAAGCAGAGGGAAATCGAAAGAAGAACATTTTCGATTTTTGCCATAAAATATGCTGATAGTTGGTACAGTATTTCAAAGGCAATGCAGTATATGACCTAAAGTTTTTCAACACGTAAGAGTTATTTAGTAGTATTATTTATAAATTCACATAAAAAGCATCCTTTTAATTTTAAACATACTGAGTCTGAGCTCCAAGTCTCTGTTTACTTTTATAAAAGATACCAATTGTTAAATGTTTATATTCCCACGAATATTCTCTTTACGATGCAGATATGATGCAAATTATTTGTGTTAGTTCACTTGAGATCAAATGGAGTTATTCATTTAACAACAGTCAAAAGAAATAGAAAATTCATCCAATTTGGATTTACTTCTGTCAACAGGTCTTGTCGAACTCACAAAACCAAGTATACTCTCAAAAGCAAGTTTTCTTTTCCAGCATTCAATGTTTTTGATAAAATCACCAGGAATGAGGTTGGAATAGTATCTCACCTGAGTTTCGTATATTTTGTAAATATAAAAAATCAACAAAAGAAATTAGGAATATTTGTAAATATATCTTAAATAACTGTTGTAAAATAAAAATAATTATAGTATAACTAATCTTGAAATGCGAATACCTAAAAATATACAACGAGTTACCAAACAACACACTAATTCCATAGTGCGTGTGGCGCACAAGTGAATTATTAGTGTTTTTCGGTCACGAGTTGTTGATCTTTGGTATTCGAATTTCTAGATTAGTAATTCTGTTTATTACATTGACATATTCCGTGTATTTAGAAAATACAAGGGATTATGTTTTTATGCGACTATGCGACGACTTTTGTATAGCATCATTGTTGGCAACGGCTATTATTACGTCACTTCCTGAAGTGAAATATGACTTTCGATTACACTAGGTGAATTATCAGATTTGATTTCACTCAGAAAATATTCAACGAGTGACTGAAAAACACATTAATTCACGAATGCTTGTAGCGCATGAGAGAATTATTAGTGTGTTCCGGTCACGAGTTGAATATTGTCGATATTAAAATTCTTGAATTAGTTATACTATTTATTACATTGATAAAATAGACAAAAATGCTTCAGAAATGTCATATTTTCCTGAGATCCCTTCCTGAATCTTTCGACGTCACAAACGTCATTTGTTAATAACGCCCTTGACGACGTTAAATAAAAACCGATCTTTCACTGAGTGAAAATATCGAATTTATTTTCACTAGAAATTACGATAAATCACCTTCATCAATGTAATAAATAAATAAAAATTGAAACATTTTGAACATCTTTAGTTTGGAAAAAAATCAGATCTGTTCCGTCAACCTCTGGGGTTTTATATTTATCAAAACAATTATGTGGGCCCACCTGCTGGCTGCAGGTGGCCAAGAGTTTATAAACTTGAAGCTTGTTGCAATAATGATTGCTTCACCACAAATGTTGTCATATCTGTACATATTTAATAGGAGTAGCATGCAGAACGGGATCCGCTATTTCCAGATCGTTTGGATTCATGTTGCTATCAGACCACCACACATCCTGCGAGTGGAATAGAAACCATACTTGTATGTTGTATGTCAAATTGACATATTAATGTCAAATCTATTTACCACCCGTCTCCAAAAAAAGCAGACCTACAGACCCTATTTTGAAAACTTATGTAATAGGAAACACACCTTTTTTGGCCTAAAGAATATATACATGTATGCAAATTTACAGGTATGACAGATTACAGGTGAAAGAATATACAACCAGGTGAAGAGACTTGCATTTGCGAGTAAATTGATGACTCAACTGGTCAATAGATCTAAACTGAGTCTAGTGGAAAAATATGATATTTTATACATGTTTGATAAAATTTTCTTCTTGTGTGATATTACTCTAATATTTTTTCATCATTTTGATAAAAAATATATCATAATAAATTTTGTTGTTGTTCGTTTTTACGAAGATCGGCAAACATTATAGGTTACTGTCATGGCTAACTGTAAAGACTGGTAGAGTGTGGTCAGAAAATGTCAAGACAGTAATACATGTATGTTTGATGATCTTCGCATATACCAACAACAAATCATTGCGACTATTACAACATATGATATTTTTTATTATTAAAATGGTGAAGTATAGAAAGATAACACAAACATAAAATTTTATAAACTGATTCCTTTATATGTGAAGCAAAACATACATAGAATAGAGAATGGAAACAGGGAATGTGTCAAAGAGACAACAACCGGACCAAAGAGCAGAAAACAGTTCAAGGCTACAAATGGGTCTTCAATGCAGTGGAAAATTCCCACACCCGGAGATGGGCTTCCGCTTGCCCCTAAAAAAGGCATACTAGTTCAGAGAAATGGACGGCACACTAAACTCCGAAACATACATATGAACCAAAATTAATAAAACACACAAGACTAACAAAGGCTAGAGGTTGGGGCAGGCACAAAAATGCAGCGGGGTTAAACATGTTTTGTGAGATCTCAACCCTCCCCCATACCTCTAGCCAATGTGGAATACACACAGTAAAACTCTATCAGTATACCACTTATTTCGAAGACTGCTTCCTGGTAAAATTCACTTAAAAATCTGTTTTTTTTTTAAATCACTTAACTAATTGGAACCAAAGTTAGTAGCAGGTTGTCCTCTTTCAGAATTGTATACAATAACGAGTACTGCCTATGAGCCACAAGTTATCTTAGTTTGGCAAAGGATCCTATTTGAAAATTTACTTACAGATTTTCTTGTCTGAACCTAGCCAATTGCAACCAAACTTGCTAGTAATGGTCCTTAGGCATGTTAGGTTTTCTCTTTGAGAATTTTATCCTTGACCCAGATTGCAAACCAAAATGGTCATACTTTTTTGTGATGTAAGCTTTCCAATGAAATCTAGGTGAACAATACATGCTCTTGGCATGTTAGCCTCTAGTTTCAAATTATATTGATAGAGTAAGTCTCTTGGACTGTATGACTGTGGTTTTATGATATTATTTAGATCATCTTGTTGATTTATACAGGCATCTGGAAGTTTCTAGGAATTTTTTGGTCCAGTTTCATGGTTCAGTGATTATAAGGGTATGATCTAGCTTCCTGTAGGTTCAAGTTTAGTTTCAAATTTCAAATATATTTCTTTTTAAACAGTGATTAATATTCCTGTGTTGGACTTAAATTGTGACACCCTTAAGCTACAGACATATTTATAACCTAGTTTTACATGGACTATCTCAGATTGAGCACATTTTTATTGCAGAAGGAACTTGTGACTAATGTTTCTAGGACCACATAAATTTATGCACATCGTCTATACATTTGTAATTGTATACAACTGTGTAAAGTTTGTTGCTAAAAAAAAACTTTTTGAGACTACATTTCATTTGTTTTAGATCATAAATGGCTATGTCACCTGAACACACAGTGGTAAATTCTCTTCCAGAAACAAGAGAATCAGTGATAGAAGACTCTTTTTCAAGTAAGACTTACTCTCATACCAGAAAGATGGAAGGATCAGAAAATGAATCTCATGGACCTGGTAATTACACTGAAATGGAGCAGGGTCCTGAAATCATGTATGGACCTCAGAATCATCCAAGTGCTGGAGCAGATGTTGGAGATATTCTGTATGTGCCAGTAAACAATGCAGGAGGGGATGATTATACAAGTGAGCGTGTCAGTAAGGACTTGAAAGGTACTACAAATTTTTATATCATTCTAAATATTGGTCCGAAATCTGTTACTCTAGATAATTTCTTGGTGGGATATTGACATTATTGTAAAGACACAGTACCAGGACTTCCTATGATCACCCATCAAAAAAGGGTTTTTCATATAAATCTAACCATAATTCATTTTCTATTTTAAAAAGATTTGGAAATTTACAGTAAATTGAAACGAAAGTTGACCGTATTTCTGTGTAAAATGAATTTTTTTCTGTGGTTCACATTGCAAATTGTTTCATAAAGATGTTCATATGAAATTACCAATGTATGTATGCTTCATCATGCTTTGATATGCAAAATACTTCAATTTAATGAAGACTGACAACAGAACGAAAGGGATAGACATATTTTTTGTGTTATAAACAAACTTTAATTTAAAAATTTGCAGGTTCATAATTTCTTATTTTGTGTTCTATGTCAATTGTACATTTAAATGCTAGTTTTGCATCTTGTTAGCCGAGTTGTTAAAAAGTTCTAAACACTTAATTTGGGTCTCTGCTATTGCAAGGTTACTTTTGAAATCTGCTCTTAAGTTTTTTGATTTTATGATTTTCGTTGTTCCAGCTGACCTTTAATAGAAGGGAGAAGTAACCTATCCCCATTTCTGTGCTCCTGTCTGTCCTTTCAGTTCTTCACTTTGCTTTAACACTGCATTATGTATAATGTGAATACAGTTAAAAAAGCATATTAATACAAATTAACAAATGAATAGAAAGTGAATTGAAGGATTGACAAAACCTGAAAGAATTCTATAATGAACATTAGATAATTGAATAATAAGTTTACATGATCTTGTTTGCTCTTTTCAGATGTGAAATCACCAAATAGTGTCCCTTCAGGTGTGTCTTTAAAGTTTGCCCCTCTGCCCTCAAATCCTAGCATGAATGCTTTTTTTATGGCCCCACCACTATGTGGTCGGGGCCATATAGTTTTACCCTTGTTTGTCATTCACCTTTCCGGACTTTTTTCTAAATGCCTTCACATATTCAGCTGATTTTTGGTATGTGAGTCTACCATGATCAGTTACAGATCGAGTTTAGGTTTCATTCTGCTCCACTAATTTTTGACGAATATACAGGCCTTGGACTTTAGCGGGCCTGGCCATTCGTGTCGTTCCAACACAACTAGTTGATATTTGCGTTAAAAACATGTTCATGAATTTTGTAAACATGAAGGTAAATATAAAATATTTGTTGAGTGTCTGTCAGTGAGTAAAAAAACGGAGAAACAAAATTAGAAAAAAGTACAAAAGGCAACATGTGCTTTGTATGATAAGAATTCTCAAAATATCTACCATAAAATAAAACTTAACCTTTGTCGTTCGTTGTTACTACAAATAATCGTGTGTCAGCATTGATTTTGTGAATTTAAACCCCTCATGGCCATGTGTGTTTTACCGTTGACAATGTCACTTTTTATACCGAAACCCCTTGATAATGATAGAGGGAACGATGATTACGACAGTTGCTATAAGCCAATTTTACGATTGCTGCAATGACATTCTAACTTGAAGCAAGCTAAGTGTTGACATATTTACAATCGATTTCCGTGTATCGTATTTGTTTCACAGCCCGTTTGTCAAGCCAGGGTTGATTGTACTCTTTAAAATCTGAATACCCTCTTTGAATGTTTACCGAACTTGTAGCTCATTCTGAAAGTGTAACATTTGTTTTGGAAGGCAACATGTAGGAGTTGCTGGATGGGCAATATACAATTGTGATACTCAGTCTGGAAAACATTACAAATTACAAAATTGTCAACTTTTACCGTTGTCTGAGACGAGAATTTCCTTTGGTACATGTAATTCATATGCATAACCCGGATGTCATTGCAGCATTCCTAAAATCGGCTTGACTTTTGTAGTAACTGCAGTAATCTCGTCTACCGTTGTCAAGGGGTGACCAAAGATCAGTGGTTCTTTGTGGTCTTGTTGGCTTTCCCATATAGCCATAGCAATTAAGGCTGGCTGCTATGATATACAGTAGAATCTCGATTTCTCAAACACTAAGGGGTCTGTTAAATTAGTTTGAGGCATCGATAGTTCGAGCCATTGAAGTCCGGAAAATTTTTGGTTACGAACCAGCAATAAATGGAAATAATAATTTTAGAATAAATCACTGATAAACATCAAGTGGATTATCAATGACCTGTAATTGACAATTAATCACAGTCTTCTAGTCATCAATGATCTGACCTCTGGTTTTTCACACGAACACCAATTAAAAATTATGTTCGAGTTACTGAGAGTACATTACGTTATATTACTGTTGTATGGACCAAAAATTAGTTTGAAATTTTGGGAAATCGGTGTTCAAAAAATCAATAGTTAAATTTACATAGACATAATGGAATAAATGGCTGGACTTTCGTAAAAAGTCGAGAAATTCATGGTGTTCGAGCGACTCGAGTTAGAGCCACCGAGATTCTACTGTAGTATTGAAAGTGATGTAGAACACCAATTTATATAACATGATACAAGGAGTCTAGACTTGGTCCTCTTAACCTGACACAAGTAGTCTAGACTTGGTTCCTCTAAACCTAATACAAGGAGTTTAGACTTGGTTCCTCTTAACATGACACAAGGAGTCTAGACTAGGTTCCTCTAAATCTAATACAAGAAGTCTAGACTTGGTTCCTTTTAACCTGACACAAGGAGTCTAGACTTGATTCCTCTTAACATGACACAAGGAGTCTAGACTTGGTTCCTCTTAACCTGACACAAGGAGTCTAGACTTGATTCCTCTTAACCTGACACAAGGAGTCTAGACTTGGTTCCACTAAACCTGCTACAAGGAGTCTAGACTTGGTTCCTCTTAACCTGACACAAGGAGTCTAGACTTGATTTCTCTAAACCTGTTGCAAGGAATCTAGACTTAGTTCCTCTAAACCTGTTGCAAGGAGTCTAGACTTGGTTCCACTAAACCTGATACAAGGAGTCTAGACTTGGTTCCTCTTAACCTGACACAAGGAGTCTAGACTTGGTTCCTCTAATTCTGATACAAGGAGTCTAGACTTAGTTCCTCTAAACCTGTTACAAGGAGTCTAGACTTGGTTCCTCTTAACCTGACAGAAGGAGTCTAGACTTGGTTCCACTAAACCTGATACAAGGAGTCTAGACTTGGTTCCTCTTAACCTGACACAAGGGGTCTAGACTTGGTTCCTCTAATTCTGACACAAGGAGTCTAGACTTAGTTCCTCTAAACCTGTTACAAGGAGTCTAGACTTGGTTCCTCTAAACATGTACAAGGAGTCTTATAATATTTATACAAGTATATGAGTAATTATGAAAAAAAAGCTGATGACAAGGTACAAGGGGACTAATAAAAACATTTATTCATGTAGATGCATCAGCAGTTGCAGGCCAGTGTGGTTTATACAATCTTGGAAATACTTGCTTTATGAATGCTGGATTACAAAGTTTAATGGCAACTCCACCTGTAATCAAGTATTTTCTACAAGATCACTCAGAAGTTGTGGGGACTCATAGCTTAGTTGAACAGTTTTCCTTATTTATATCTAAATTTTGGAGTGGACAATTTTCTATTCTGTATCCAAAGGATCTTAAGACAGCACTAGCTCATATACATGGACAGTTCAAAGATTATCGACAAGTAAGTAAGATATTCATGGAAAAAGGTGGTGGGTATACTTTCAGAATTGTCTTGAAGGGCACATCTGTATAGTAAATCATTGTTCGTAAATCGTTTATATTCAATATCAGGAGGGTATGACTGTATCGGTTGTTTTATCCATAAATGGCAGATTCATTATCAAGGTATGTAAGGCTTATAAAAGTAGAGAGCTTATTTCTACTAATACTCTGCTTTGACAAAATTTTGCTATAGATATAAAAGCAGATAGTTGACTGCTTGTGCTGTTTTGAACAGCTACTTTCAAACTAATGAAAGCCGTGTGTACCCAGTATGTATAAAGTTTGAAATCTGCAAAACATTTTTTTTGAAAAAGACATAAAATATGGTATTGCAGTATACAAAAATTGAGTGATATTCATTACAGAATTTTTTTTACCTTATCAGGTGGAGCTTATATCGGTTGAATAACTACAGAAATTTCAATTTTATTAGGGGTGTCAGGTATTCAAATCACTTTTGTTGACAGTTATATGTCCAGTTATAACCAATGACCCATTTACACCCGATTGTACCAATATTGATTATGTTTTTAACAATCATTGTTTTTAACACAATGTAAAAAAATATTTAATTACAGAAACTATATAAGACTGAAATTGAAATTTTGCAAATCTCTCACAATACACCCTGACACCTTGGTCTGTTCTGTTGTACTACATGTATATGTATATGATAACATTTCAACTACTGAATACATTTCAATAATATATAACAGGAGTTCTCTTGAAAATACACAAAATGAAATTGACTGGCCTTTTAAAAGGTCAACTTGCTTCGACCGATCAGTTCAACAAAATAGAGTAAGATAAGTTCCAAATACATCTAAATGCATTGAAAGTATTTGTTTTATTTTTTATGGATTAAAAATTTTTACACTTGTAAAATTTTTATTTCAGCACGACTGTCAAGAATTTTTGGCACTGCTTCTTGATACGCTCAATGATCAAACGAAGGCTGGCCCAAATACTCCATTCTTTATAACACATAATGATCTCAATAATTCACAATCTCAACTGTTGTCTGCTAATTTGGATGACAAAATTACAGCTGAACAAAGTCAGGTACTTTCTGCCACTGGTGAAACATCAAACTTGAGTATTCCTACAGAAGAGGAGAATGAAAATCGTCCAATACCTTTAACAGAGTTAAAGGTCACAACAGATGGTGATCTTTTGGAAGACTTACATTTAAACAATACATCTATATTCAAGAAAAAATTACCTTCAATAGAAAAATTTTATGCAAAAGAAACGAAAACACTAAACACAAATGTACTCATATCAGAATCACCAGAAGATTCTTTAAACTTTGATTCATCAAAGTTTGCCAAGCCAGAAAATTGTCCAGTAGTTCACAATGACATAGGGGTGAACCATGTTGTCAATGAACCAATGGTGGTTATGGATTTGAAGAGGTGTCGTGTCAGTCCCAAGGGAGTTAAAGATATCAACATTTATGCGGATATGTGCAATAAGAACTTGAATATGTATTGTGATTCATATGATGAAAATGAGAAAGTTAAACGATCAAAATTTGATACTTTTGAAAAGAATTTTCAGCATCAAGCCTTCAGTAAGTTAAATTGCTTGCCGACAAAAACAGTTGAAGAAGACAATCCTTCAGAATCAAACTGTAAACATGGACATTTAAATGAAAAATGTGATATGGATACAGAGGAAAAAATGGAAAATGCTGCAACAATTAGTCAGGGAATAGATAAAAGCAAAGTTAATGTAAAATTACAGTTTAAAGGCGATAATGAGCCAAAACAGGAAGTGTGTTCAGGGACAACATGTGAAACTGAAATTGAGCAGGATGGGGATTCAGTTGATGCAGTGGAACAAGATGAAGATGAAGATGCAGATACTGAACAGGATCCTACAGAAAAATTAAATATGGAAGAAGAACTTGAAGACGGGGAATGGGATAATGATAAACTGTTACGTTTGGCAGATAAACGTTGGATAGACCACATAATGGATAATCAGAGCATGATTGTCAAAACTTTCCACGGACAGTATAAGTCATCTGTAAGTTTTGTGTTAAAAGTTGAAAGGGTTATATATAAAATTCTTCCTAAAAGATCAAAGAAGAATATTTTATTTAATCCTGCAAATACATGTATGCCTTTAGCTGACAAATATAGCCTGCCTAATATTGTTTTCTATATTGGGTTAGCAGCCCAATATAGTCTCCTGGTACACTTGTCCTCAGATTCAACAATATTGTACATTGTGTTCTGGTTCACAATGTTTATGTTTTTTTCCTTTTCTTGACTTGTTTAATTGGTGGGATAAAAGGGAATAATATTTTTAACCACTTACCGGTAATTAGATTTCTGCATGGGATTTCCCGCCGTTTTTTTTTACATTTATTGGAAAGATAAACTAAAGTTCAAAAATGGCATTCATGTAAACAAAATGCGTAACAACGGCATTTTCTTGAGGTTTTTGTTGAAAATCATAGGAGAAACTGATTCTCCTTCAATTTACTCATGTGTTATAGAATTTCTCCACCCTCGATATTTAAATTTTACAGCTCGCGTGTGGAAAATAAAAAGTTTAACTATCTCGGGTGGAGAAATTCCATATCTCACTCGAAGGATATATGTATACCAAGGTTGAAGCATAACCACAAATTTAAGTATCCAGTAGAGTACCCATTTGTAATGTGATGTTACCAAAAAATTACAAAACATGGAAATTTGATATCCTGAAAATAATTTTAACTAAACCTTGAAAATGGATACCGTTAATTCTCTGTATAGCTAATAAGTGTCTGTAAAGGACACTTTTAAAATATCCCATTCGTGGACAAAGCTGTAAAATTAACCACTGTATAAAACGGACATGCTGATAAAGTGCACTTTTTTCTGGTCCATTGGATGCCTTTTATACACAGATTTCAAGGGTACCTCTATATAGCAAATCACTGTCTATAAAGAGCACTGTGAAAATGTCCAGGTAATGAACAAAACTTGAAAATTGAAAGGGCAAATTTCTTGGTCCCATTGGTGCCCTTTATACAAAGATATGACTGTATAATTTGCAGCATATTGTATATAAGTTTACAAAGTTTCAAAGAGTAAAGTCATGCTGATTGTTTTCTACATGTAATACAGTTTGAGGTACCAGTAATATTTCAATAATGAGTTAAAGAGCTGAAGTGCTTCTATTCACAGGTAGTGTTACATAATTTTCATTAAAAACAGTTAAAAAAGACTGGCAAACCCAATTTTACAAGTGAAGGCATACAAAGTAATGATCCTTTAACATTTGAACTTAATATACTATACTCCCAGATTAATGTTTTAATATTTTATGTTATCAGGTGAAATGCAGTGAATGCAGTCACGTATCTGTGACCTTTGAGCCATTTATGTACCTATCTGTACCGATTCCAAGGGCCAATGAGAGAAATCTATGTAAGTACATGTGTGTTAAATGCACATATGAAAGTAGAAATTTATTATGAAAACGGGAAATATTGTGCAGATATCACTGATAAACTAGGTCTTTGAATTTTTATTAACTTTTTTGCAGTTCCTCTGGTGGTCACATCAAAATTAAGACCTGCATCTGCTGCATTCGGTCAACAAAGCCACTGCCCTTGTTAAAGCATGGCATCTGAAACTTTGAGGCCACTTGTATAAAGATAAAACTATGTTTGCAAAATATCCTGCCTGTTTCAGTTGTGAAAAGGTCAATGCTTAAGATGACAACTTTTGATATGACTTTAGGCATGCAGTCCCAGTTAAGATTTCATAAGCACGTGCATTCCAGTGGTCCATGCTTTATATGTTTTGGTATTAATATATTTAGTCATTACATTATATTATAATGATTGTTATTTAAAGATTCACTGTAATTTTTTTCAATCTATGAAGAAATAACCTCAATCACGTGGTGCACACTAAATAACCCGTGTAGCGGGTTATTTGAAAGTGTGCACCTTGTGCATTGAGGTTATTTCGAATAGACTGAAAACAAAATTACTGTCAGTCCTTATAATTTAATTCCAATGGTTGTTCTGACATCTAAAAAGTTGGATTCCCTTTAATGACCTCATAGTAGAAAAGAAAATTTAGTCTATGACATGATAGACAGAAAATTTGACCAATCAAATGATGGGTTACATTCAATATTAAATTATTAACTAATGACTTAAAATACAGTAGAAAATGGCCATTTTATATAAATAGAAGTTTAACAGAACAGGACATTTATACAGGGCTAATACAGGAATTACACTGCTAATACAGGATTTCAACATCCGGTTTAAAATTATATTTCTGGAATTGTTTATTGTTGAATTTTATTGCGGTGTTAAAGTTCTGTTGCACAAACTATCTTTAATATTTACAAGTATTAAGATACAGAAAACATAATACACACAAAAACTTAGATGAAAATACATATACAAAACATACTACATGGACTAAATCAATACAAATACAAATCAGTACGAAAAATATGGGATGAAAAATCCCAAAAATGTGATTTTAAGTCATTAGTTAATAAAAGTGTCTTTAAAATGGGTATTTTCATATAAAACCTGTATTAAGTCCTCAAGCAGTCGTATTGTGCCTCGATAGTCGTATTTGCCAGATGATCTCGACCCAATACAACTGTCTCAGACTTAATACAGGCTTTAAATGAAAATACCAATTTACATTTAATAATACTATAGTATTAGCCCTTGTTACATATCGATATGTTCTTATACAGTATAATGTAAAATATTGAAAAATATTGTGCGAGTCTGTATTATATTCATTTGTGTAATTTTCATTTTATATACAATGTAGATTAGCAAACAAACAAAATCGAAAAGCACAAGCTGTTTTCCAAATGTATACTACATAAAAAATACAACTTCCGGTTGAACAAAAAGGAAAAAATATGTCTTCCAGTTTTACAGTAGTTTTACAGTAGGGAAAAAAATTGTGTGCAAGACAGAAAAATATTTTGTTGTCCTGTGTTCAGTATTAACATTTGTTATAGCTGTATAATAAGTGTATTTATTTTAGGTGTTACTTATTTACCCATAGACAACATGCCAATGCAATACCTTTTGGTACTAGACAAGAGGGATCGTATAAGTAAGATTAAGGAGTTCCTTCGTCAAATGACCAATACTGAAAATGATCTGGTAATGGCAGAAGTTTTAGATCATCATGTTGCCAGAATAATTGTAAGCACAGAGTATTAATACATAAAAAGTATTACTATACATATTTATTTTTTCTATTTACAAATAGTCATTAGATTGCAGAGAAAATATTAGTTATATGCATAAATAAGTGAAATTTTAAATTTCAGTAAAACAATTTTTGAAAAAAAACCGTCTGTTTTGAAGTATTTCACACATTATTTTAAGGAAAATATTTATTCCTTATTTGATTTTTTGTAGTGAAATTAATGCATGCAAGAAGAAAGGTGAAAAAGGTCATATTTTTGTGGGTTATTGAATTGTTATTGTCCTTTGAAATCCACAAAATATGGACATTTTATATAATGAGTGTTCCATCTTAGAATAGATCTCTTGTTACCAAACCACTGGTTATCATCAAGGGACAGATTAGTGTGTTTTGGCACAAATATTTGTATTTTGTTTTGTGTATGATAATTTCTGCAGTCTCTTGAGTAAGGAAATTCCTTTGTGTGGCTCTCAGATGAGCATAGCTCAAATATTTACACTCTAATAGGTGAAGTAGTTGACAAATTGTGTTTATTCTTTACAGGATGACACTACCATGGTTAGGTATGTGAACAGTACCTCAAGGAAACTATATGCCTTTGAAATGACCACTTTTGTTCAGCAAGAAGTGTCTGGAAGTCAGTCAGATTTAATTAGTATGTCATCTAATGTTGGTCAAGAAATGGATGTTTTCAGTCATGTAGGAACTTTCAGTTCATCTGAAGTATTCAGTGACTTTGGAAGTAGCTCATTTGATGCCTTGGTAGCTAGTCAGTCAACCGAGACATTTACAAATCCTGTAGGGGTGCCAGATGAAATATCAGAAAGTGGTTGGGGAAGTGCTTCATATTCATGGCCTCAGGAAGAGGTAAAAACAGGTATGATGAAAATGTGTAGTAAATGTGTGTGATCTGTTGTACACGATTCATTTCATTATCTATATGCTTGTCCTATATAGAATTCTTTGGCCTTGCCATAACTTAGGTCATTAATAACCTTTCCACTTTGGGGCCTCAGTGGCCTGAGTGGTCTAGGTAGTTTGTCATGACTACTAATGACCACTAGCCTGTCAACACTGCGGTTGTGTGTTCAAATCTCACCTGTGGTGGGGTGTGTTCGACTCCAATCTAAATTGACAAGGATTGCCAATTTTCCTACCGAAGGTTGGTGGTTCTCTCTGGGTACTCCGGCTTCCTCCACCAATAAAAACTGGCCACCGCAAAATAGCCAAATGTGCTGAAAATGGCCTAAAACCCCAACTAAACAAACAAACAAACTTTTCCACTTTCAAAATTAATAGTTATGACTGTTGACTGTCTTTGATAAAACGAAGTCAGTTTAAAAATCGCTTAAAAATTTAGAACCTTATAGAACTTATTATTTCCTCAAATTACTGGGGGCCTCAGTGGCCGAGTGGTCTGGGTAGTTCGACATGACTACTAATGATCATTAGCCTGTCAACACTGAGGTTGCGAGTTCGAATCTAACCAGTGGCGGGGTGCGTTCAACTCTGATCTTAATTGACAAGGATTGCCAATTTTCCTACCGAAGGTCGGTGGTTCTCTCTGGGTACTCCGGCTTCCTCCACCAATAAAAATTGGCCGCCGCAAAATAGCCAAATGTGCTGAAAATGGCGTAAAACCCCAACTAAACAAAACAAACAAATCAAATTGCTGAGATTTTCCTCAAATGTAAAATTTGTTTAATGAAACCCGTGTCACTATTAAACTGGATTCTGAAAAGTTTTAGTTGTCCAAATTGAATTTTTTTTAATTTCTGTGATGTATAGTTTAACTTTAATTTACAGAAAGTAAAGAACCTTCAGTCATAAGTGGTAATGGTGACTTTACGATTGGACAGTGGTCTCTTCAAGACACAAATACACAAATAGAGATTGAGGACTTAGTATCTGATGTCCAGTGGTCATCTGTCACTACTTTGGAAGAAGATGACCAACAATTGACCACTGATCAAACCAGAGTTAGCCCAGATCAGTTTAAAGTAGTCACTGTTGACCAGTGGAAGTCATGTTCTATATGTTTAGAAGAATTAGCTGACTCTGAACTTTTAGTTCATAAAACATGTGGCGCAACATTCTGTCATAGCTGTCTGGAGGTAACTAAAAATTTGCTGTTTGTAAAAATCCATTATTGTTTTAAATAGTTATGTTTAAATTTTCTTGAAAATATTATTCACATTATGATGTTAACACTTCATTGACCATACACTTTTATAAATAATATTTATCTTTAAAATGTACATATTTTTCACAGATCTTAAAATAAGTGATACAACTTTTCTTGAAAATTTAAAAAAAATTGTATTGAGTAGAATTCTTTTACAAATAGGTGCTTTATGATGTATTGAGAAAAAAACCATAAATGTGATATTTTTTTTTCCACAGATGTCCTTACTTCACTATGGACAAGATAATTTCCTTTGTCCAGTAAGTATAAAGTATGCAGACCTACATATTTGTGTTTTATACAACTCAATTTTTGTAAGAAAAGAACAATTGGAATTAAAAATAAGGTCTAAACAAATGATTATAATATTTTTTATGTTTCAACAAATTATTACAATATTTTCTTCTTTATAGGAAGTTACTAAAATTGTGTGACAGAAGGAAATAGAAATATTTCCCACAGTTGCCTGTTACGACCTGACAAATAAAAATCTGTTTTGGTCTAACACAAATAAAATAAATAGGTTTAAAAATAAGTATATAACGTAACTCAACTCTCAAATAACTTTCTCACAATATTTAAAAGATAAACATAATTTTAAAATCTAAAAATATGAGAAAATATGAACAACTAAATAATAAGTCGGTGACGACAAACCATACTATTATAAACAAAAGAAAGTCAAATCTGACCTAACTTATCCTGAATTCACAAGTAATCCCCAAAAGAAACAAAATAATAGCCGTCTTCTATGAATGTCCTTCAATGAGAACTCAGTCACCTAGGTAAAAAAAACAATTGCCACCTGATCACCTCCTTTCAGTCTTCATCTCCATACACTCTAACATCTCTATACCCTTTACTCAATCTTGCTCTTTTATACTTTTTAAATGCACAAAACACTGGATTTCATATATACTCCAACATTACAAGCCTTATCAAACTAAGAAGACTATTATAATATTTTTGCTAGATTGATAAAATGTTATTGTGAGAAATAGTTTTGCATCTCCTGACAGTTAAAACATTAACAAAGATAGCATCCAGTCCTAGATTGATACATGTATAAAAATGAAATTCTAATACTAAGTAGCTGTATTATGTTATTAAATGTATAATTCATTACTGATAGGTCTGTTCATGTGCAGCTGTAATGACAGAAGATTTCACACAGTTGGCAGACTCTGATAAAACTACTGAAAAAAGGTTAGTTTAGTATGAAAGACAGGATATTCTGGACACAGTAAGCTATTAACATTGATACCACACTGTACCCACTGTTCAAAACATCCCCTAGCATCATCTGAATTCTTTTCTTAATTTCGTTTAGTTCATTTTGTTACAATGTCATGGTTTAAGATTTTAAAATCAGTAACAGTATAAACTGTTATATCATTTGTTGTCGTTGGTATTGGCTTTTGTAGTTTGATAAAAATCATTGTTTTAGAATTATAAACACTATATGGAAAATGTATTTCATTGAATACTAATTTGTACACGAGTGCAAATATTTGGGGTCATAGTATGGTATGAGCCTGTTGTAGACAGTTAAGCCATGAAAAAAAAAAATGTGTTTCTCGGGCCCCGCCCACGTCTGTGAAACTGTTGGGTGTCAGCATTTTTTTGAAAACGGGAGTTTACGACCATCTTTCATTGCTATTGCCCGTTTATGTAAAATTTGAGATCGGAAGCACCCAGTAAATCGACCCGCAAACAAGAAGGTTACTGTGTTACTTAATTTCTTAATTTTTTCATCTTGTAATATATTGTCCATTTCATTTTTACAAATTATCAAGGATGTAAATATTCTCACATATAATGAAAGAGATAAAAATAAACAATTTTATACTTTTCTATCTTGTTTTATTTCAGTCTTGTGATTTAGGATGTGAACTTTGAACTTACTGTGTTTTAGGTGGTGTTTGGTGAACCCAAACGCTATAAAAATGTGATCGTTAGTTTCAGTGTACGCATTTGATCATTTCTAAAGGTAGAATTGTATTGGCTGAATACTGATGTCTGTAAGAATAATAATATCAAAATTATGGAAAAAAAAATAACTAACTTAATAAAAGAAAGTAAATTAATATATTTCAGAATGTTGTTGGTAGATATTACCTTTTGTCATACAGTACAGGAACAGAGAAATTTGGTTGGTCACCCACGTATACTATATCTCTCTAGTCAAATGTTGGGATCTCAGCTATATGATTGTGTAGATAAAATTCTTCCAGATGCTAGTCAGTATACCATATTAATGACAGATGCCCAGGTAAATATCGTAAATTTTTTTTTGTTTTTGTTGCAGTAAATTACTTCATCTGTGACATTTTTTTTTATGGTTCTTAATAAAAGTAATGTTCATTGGACATGAAAGTTTTCTTTAATAAGCAAATTTATATTTTGAGAAGAGATGAAATACAGTAGAACTTTGAGAAACAGTTCAGGTAATAGGGTCATTCTTGAAATGTGAAATTTGGCAGAGGAACCAAAACATAAAAACAACAAAAAGCAAGAGATAGAGAGCTCAATGTTTTGGCTAACAAGCCTTGATCAAAAGCATAAAAGGAAATGTTATTTGTTATGATGATCTAGTTATTCATGTTGGAGTGACCAACATTCAGTTATATATCACTTGAAAGAAAACTATGCCCTTATAAATATATTATATAAGCTTTCTTCCTTTCAGTTAGAGTTTTTGTTTAATTGCAATTATCATACAATTTTTTTCCCAAAGGCTTGAAGCAGTAACCTTTGGTTTTAGATCAATCGTGCTCATATAATAATTCAAAGAAAGGAGTACAAAAATTTAAATCTGAAATATTAACAAATATTATTTTTATATTATTTAGGGTAGCAGATGTTCTAGATGTGTGTACACGGCCAAATGTACTGGATGTGTTATATCACGTGATGGAACTGTTTCGTTACGCCCCGGAGATACACTCTGTGTTTGCCTTGATGGTTTAGAATTATCTGTGATAGAGAGAATGCAAGCATATATGGATCATTCTTCAATGAAAGGTCTAAGGCCAGTCCAACCTTTGTCCATATACGACTGTATTCAGGCTTTCACCGAAAGGTAAGACTTAAAAGGTGTAATAAAAAACAATGATAGTAAAAATTGCAAATTACAAAAATTTTAGACATAGGGTTATTTATTATATTAATGAGACAATGTACATTTATGATATATTTATTTTTAGTGAGGTTTTAGACAAACATAACCCATGGTATTGTCCACGTTGCCAACAAAATCAATGTGCAAGTAAAAGTATGACAGTATGGAGATACCCAGATGTTCTTATCATTCATTTGAAAAGGTAGGTATATAATAAGAACAGTGCATTAGTATTTACATACCTTGGTGTTCTTATTGTACACAAAGAGTAAAAAATTAATATAAAGTACAAATTTGTTAAACTGAAAATTCTTCTTGTGTTACACCCCTAGATGTAAGTGATTATATTAGAAAAGACCCGAATAAATAATATCACATATTAATGACATAAAGTTGATTTACTACATTGAAAATGTTGAAGTATAGTAATTTATGAATGAAAGAAAATATGAGGGTTCACCTGTGAACAGAAAAGTAGGTATATTTGTGTAAACAAAACAGTCTGGTACTATAAAATCAAAGATTGAATAAGATATTTCTTACATTTATTTTCTAAAATTTATATGGATAAAATAATTTACTAAAAGCAAATTAATGAAAGAATATTTGTAAGGTGAGAAATACTGATGGTCACCACAATGTTTGAAATGGTTTGATGTTTTTATATTTCAGATTTGTATACCATGAATTAGTGAGTGTTAAAGTGGATAGTGAAGTTCAGTTTCCTTTGACAGGCCTCAGTCTTTCACATTACATATCGGGACCAGTCACATGTGATCTCACATATGACCTCTATAGCATTGTGTGTCATTTTGGAGGTTTGTATTTTGGGAAGATTTTATTCTGTTTTTTGACAAAATTCTGTTATTGGCATGCTAGATTTACCCATTATGATTTCTCTATTATATATATTAAAATGGCTCCATTACAGCATTGCTGTTTTATTCCAGGTCGGTAAAATCATCCAAGTGTATTATTATATTACTGGTAGTATTTTAGATTTTGATGTAATCTTTATATTCCAGGATGAAATGATCATTTTTAACCTAAAAAGTTTCTCAAATTTATGTCCTTATCACTTCAAAGTGTAAGACGAGGCTGTACATTTGTATATCCTAAATGAAAAGAATATGGCTTTCTGTATTAAACCTACTTGAGATTATGTCCCTTATTAAACAACTTTGATTTTGTGTCTGATGTGGTATTTATTTAATATTTGGAATTTAATTATATCGTCTTTCTAATATGTTTGTTTATATCCAAGGCAAAGCAAAAACATTTTTTTGACCTGTTAGAAAAAAAAATTTTGTCCTAGAATTTTTATTGTTACCTGTATTTTGCTTTTATTGCATGTTTAACATGTGAAACAAAACATTTCATTTGTTAATCATAGGCTTAGACCCAGTGAACTATATAGAAAAGTCTTGTTTCGAAATACAAATTACATTCATCTGCATTTTATATGAAAAACAATTTAATAATATGAAGGTTAAATACCATATTTTCCTGATATGTTTCTTAAATTATGTTTGTTTTTATACCTTCCAGAATTAAACTCTGGACACTACACTTGTTTTACTAAACACCCTGTGGATAAAATGTGGTATTATTACAATGATGAGAATGTTACCCAACAAACTCCAAGGCAAGAAGATTTCAAAAATGCCTATATACTTATGTACCATAGAAGAGGTAAGTCAAAGATTCATATGAAATATGTATTTATTTACTGAAATCTGACCGGAAGTAAATTAATTGAAATATAGGAAGGCATGAAAGTTACATATTTATTACATTTGCATTGTTTCTTCTTTAACTGTTTCTAAATCTTAGTCTTTAGTTTTTTGGTAGAACGGCAAATTAAAATCCTTTATTAGAACGAAGTGTTTCCTGTAACCATCAATGAGGCTTTGTTTAAAATACGCTACTCAATGAAGAGAATTATAGTTCGGCAGGTTTTTAGAAGTGTATGTCACAAGAATATATATGTTTTGGACCGGAAATTTCTCTGGTATCGGAATTCAAAGTGGCCGGTTTTTTGGAGGATTTATTTACTTGAAAACATAGGTGTAAATTCTGGACCAAAAGAAATCTTTCGGTTTGCAGAGGAATCCGGTTTTCAGAGGGACCGGTTTAGGGGAGTTCAACTGTATATATATAATTATGTCTCCCCTTCAACGATGGGACACATATTGTTTTACCCTGAATTATTCTTTTACTTCTCATACAACTGTGTCCGGGCCAGATTTTTTTTTAGAGAACGGGTCACAAAGTAGTTTCTGGAGTTATGCACCTTTATAAATGGAAAAATTTCTGAATTTGCCATTTCCACACTTTAACTTTACTTTGCCTCAACCAAATGTTATTAAACTTATACACAATGCTTATTACCACCAAACACAGATCAATTTCGAATTTAGGTGGCACCACTTTTACAATTCTTGAGTTATGTCCCTTTATAAATTGTCAGATTTTCTGTTTCTGCACTCACTTTACTTTGCCTCAACCAAATGTTATGAAACTTATACACATTGCTTATTACCACGAAACACTGATCAAATTCGAATTTGAGTGGCATCACTTTCATCTTCTTTTGTTATGCCCCTTTATGAATTGAGAATTGCCAAATATGCCATTTTGCATGCTCTGTGACTTTTACTCATTAATTTTCAAAGAAAACAAAATGCCAGTAGGTTTGAATAAGTGCATTGACTCTTGCATATTTATAAGCGGGGGCATCTATGTCCCATGGACAAATTCTTTTATTTCTAATGCAACCAAGTCTGGCCAGAACTTTTTATCTTTTGCCGTGTGGGTGTATCACCATAAGATGATGTGTCGTGTAGTATCATGACCCACATTTAACCTTGACCTCAAGGTCAAACTTTTTTTATATTTTTCTCATACCACTGTGTCTGGGCCAGAATTTTTTATCTTTTGACCTAGGCCTGTGTGGCATAGTATCGTTACCCACATATGACCTTGACCTTTGACCTCAAGATCAAACTTTTTTATCTTTTGACCTAGGCATATGATATTTTGCATTTGGGTGTATCACCATAAAATGATGTGTCGCTTAGTATCATGATCCACAAATGACCTTAATCTTTGACATAATTTATTGATTTTTTGGCAATTAAGCTTGTTTGTTTTGTTTGTTTTATGGAGTTTAATGCCACTTTCTATTCATTGGTACAATATAATTGTTGTTAAGTTTTATTGGTGAACTAAACTGGATTACACTGACTTTCAGTTAGTAATTGACACAATCTACCATATACCGATAGTTCAAATGCACCTTGTCATTAAAGTAAACTACTAAAGCAAACCTTGAACACTTACAATAGTGGTGATAGGCTGCAGTCTTCTTTACAGGCAGAGGTGACCAGCTAGCTAAACCACTGTCACAGAGGCCGCCTGTCATCAGTTGTTGCAAATAAAATGCAATTTTTACATATTTATACCCCCAATAAAAAAAAAACAAGAAAAAAAATGCTAACCTGAACACTGAACTAAATGAAGGAAGACATAGGTTTAATCCTCTAAAATAATTCAAGTTTAATTTGAAACTTGATTGGTTAAGCAAGTTAGATTTGGGTACTGTGATGTCACCAACATATTTCTCAGCAGTCTTCATTTGAAATATTCCTGGGCTGAACATATTATTCAAATGATTCTACCTACACTTTTTATCTGAAAATTATAGGAAATTAAATTGTAAGGATTGTTTTAAATTTTGAACAGTTTATACTTGTATAACCTTGTTTGGTCAGTTTACGCTTAAGTTTAAACTGCCTGATGGTTTTTGAAGCAAAAACTTTCTCTAGTAGATTATATTGTATAACCTTTTTCCAAAATTGAAAACAATCCTGCAATAACACAATGACTGTAAAGTTTGATTGGTTGAACTACAGCATGACTATTTTTTATTGAGATTCTTCTAATGGTATAGAAATAATCTTCTGTCTAGAGGTAGAACCCTTGCTCTGGAGAAGGGAAAGAGGGGTGATCGCTTTGGGTGTGAAGGATGCAGCCTATTGCATAAAACTGGCATTGAAATTTATCAATTTGGAATTCAATATACTTTGAATCAATTTCAGACAATCCCAGGCTGAACATAGGGACATTGACAGTTGAAACTAAATCACTACATCAAAGTCAATAATGTTTAAAAAGGCAGGCAATAATTTTATTGTGAATTTTGTTAATACTTTATTTTACATTACATGTAAATGTGAAATATTTTAACCTAAATATGGCAACTTTTTGTGAAAATAGTGAAAATTATATTTTCTTTTTCATTAGAATAAAGTTTGAATTATGTGCAGAAAAAATACAATATGATTTTCCTGGAACTGAACCTGACATGAAATTTTAATTTTAGGAGCTGACTTTTCTATGCCATGTATACCTCTCCAGAAGACAGAACAAGATAGGGAACTGTGATTTTTTTCCAACAAAATTTACATTGTTTTCAATGTAATGTGAGCAAGGCAGCCATGTTCCATGTTAATGTGACACACAAAAATGACAGATGAAGACGTTCGTTCAGCTACTTTATACAGTATCAGTATAAGATACAAATATTTATACAAGTCTGGTTTTTTTTAGCTCACCTGACCCAAAGGGTCAAGTGAGCTTTTCTCATCAATTGGCGTCCGGCGTCCGTCGTCCGTCGTCATCCGTTAACTTTTACAAAAATCTTCTCCTCTGAAACTACTGAGCCAAATTGAACTAAACTTAACCAGAAGCATCATTAGGGTATCTAGTTTAAAAAATATGTCCGATGACCCCGCCTGCCAACCAACATGGCCAGCATGGCTAAAAATAGAACATAGGGTTAAACTGCAGTTTTTGTCTTATATCTCAAAAACTAAAGCAATTAGAGCAAAACTGACGGGGTAAAAATGTTCATCAGGTCAAGATCTACCTGTCATGAAATTTTCAAATGAATCGGTCAACCCTTTGTTGGGTTATTGCCCCTGAATTGTTAATTTAAAGGAAATTTTGCAGTTTTAGGTTATTATCTTGAATATTATTATAGATAAAGACAAATTGTAAACAGCAAAAATGTTCAACAAAGTAAGATCTACAAATAAGTCAGTATGACCAAAATCATTGATTGACCCCTTATAGGAGTTTTTGCCCTTTAAAGACAGCATCCAGCGTGAACTTTCCTTTAAAGATCTTTTCCTCTCAAACCACTGGGCCAATTGAGACCAAACTTTGGTAGAATGGTCCTTGGGTGGCCCCCTTCCAAAATTATGTCTGGCATCCCCGACTTCCAACCGAGATGGCTGCTGTTACTAAAAATAGAAAAAAGGGGGGGGTAACTTTCAAAAATCTTCTTATATGAAACTACAAGTCCTGTTGGAACCAAAGTGGGCAGTAATATTTCTTAGGAGGTTCTCTTCCAGAAATATGTCCAATGACCCAGACTGTTAACCAAGATGGCTGCCACAGCCGAACTTAGTTTAACATAGGGCCCTATGGGAAAATTCATTGAAAAATCTTCTTGTCTTAAACCACTTGACATATTGGAACCAGATTTGGCAGCAATGGTCCTTAGATGGTCCTCTTACAGAGGTGTGTCCGATGACCCGGACTGTCAACCAAGATGGCCGCCACAACCGAACTTAGTTTAACACAGGGCCCTATAGGAAAATTCACTGAAAAATCTTCTTGTCTGAAACCACTTGACATATTGGAGCCAGACTTGGCAGCATTGGTCCTTAGGAGGTCCTCTTTCAGAAATGTGTCTGATTTTGTGGACTGTGAACCAAGATGGCCGCCACAGCAGAACTTAGTTTAACATAGGACCCTATGGGAAATTCAATCAAAAATCTTGTCGTCTGAAACCACTAAGCCAATTAGAATTAGACTTGGTAGCAATGGTCCTTAGATGGTCCTCTTTCAGAATTTTGTGCGATGACCTGGACTGTCAACCAAGATGGCCACAACAACTGAACTTTGTTAAATATTGGACCGTATAGGAAAATTCATTTAAAAATCTTCTTGTCTGAAACCGTTTAGCCAGTTGGAACAAGACTTAGCAGAAATATTCCTTAGATGGTTCTCTTTTAGAAATGTATCCATTGACCTGGACTAAACCAAGATGACTGCCACAGTTGAAATTAGTTCAACATACAATCCTATAGAAAAACCAGCCAAATTGACTGCAACACTTAAATTTTTAGGTCTGCTCAAGGTGAAAGTTAAATCCAGGTGAGCGATACAGGCTCTTGAGAGCCTCTAGTTTTAAATTAGTTTCAGAGATGATATGATGGGTATTAATTATGAAAAACATGGTTGCATAGTCACATACCTTGAACATCTCGAAATGTTAAATTATTGTAAAAAAATTCTTTTTTTGTATAAATTTGCACAAGGATGCTTTTTAACCTGCTAATAAATGAGCCAGAATTAGTTTTCTAGCACTGGTATACGGGGAACTTGTAAGAGTTTATCATGACAATGAATTTATAATACAAAATTAAATCCTATATTATTAAGTTTTGCTTAAATACTAAGCTTCATAAGTTTTTTTAATTATGTTTCAACTGATATGTTTTCTTCGATGTTTTTTAAAAGAGAAGTGAATGGAGACTTTTTGTTTGTCAATTGATGTACATTGTTGAGACATCAAGACGTAAATGTGATTTGTGAAAATGAATTAATAAATTGTGATATAAGGTGTACTGCCAAAAGTCAACTTACCAAGAGTAAATATATATACATGGTAAAAAGATTGTATAAAATATGCAGTATTAAAATTCAAGAATTTTCATTATAAAAGTGATATGAATTTATATCAGTTACCCAGTGTGATTGGGCAGGGAACGCAGTCTTCACGAAGTTTCCAGGGATTTTACTGGACATTCGGTCTGGCAAGGACAATGACATTTACAAACATTTGAATGACAGGGATTTTTTTATTGCGATTTTAATTTTGGAACCGATGTCGCACTTTTGGACCAGGAATGTTAAAAATTCTGGCGAACCGATCTCGATTTTGTCAGAATTGTCCAATGGACCAACAAACTTCGTGAAGACTGGGAATGCAGCTTGATTTGTTTGTTTATCCCAATCAAGTTTGCATTAAGATCCAGGGCTTACCGATTATAAGTCGTAGAACTACAGTTTTTAACCGGATTTTCATAGGAAAATATCGGTTATTAAATTGGTGATGTACGGCGGGCGGGCGGGCGGGCGGGCGGGCGGGCGGACGGGCGGCTGCCAAACAGTGTCCGTGCAATAACTTATGAACTGTTCAACCAAAGCTTTTCAAATTTTAATATGTTGTTACTGATGACAAAATGGAGGTCAAGTTCGATATTGACGATTTTCACTTTCACCGTTCAAGAGTTATGGTTCTTGAAAGATTGAAAAATGGCTTTTCCAGTGGTGTCCGTGTGATAACTTATGAACTGTTCAACCAAAGCTTTTCAAATTTTAATATGTTGTTACTGATGACAAAATGGAGGTCAAGTTCGATATTGACGATTTTCACTTTCACCGTTCAGGAGTTATGGTTCTTGAAAGATTGAAAAATGGCTTTCCCAGTGGTGTCCGTGTGATAACTTATGAACTGTTCAACCAAAGCTTTTCAAATTTTAATATGTTGTTACTGATGACAAAATGGAGGTCAAGTTCGATATTGATGATTTTCACTTTCACCATTCAAGAGTTATGGTTCTTGAAAGATTGAAAAATGGCTTTCCCAGTGGTGTCCGTGTGATAACTTATGAACTATTCAACCAAAGCTTTTCAAATTTTAATATGTTGTTACTGATGACAAAATGGAGGTCAAGTTCGATATTGACGATTTTCACTTTCACCGTTCAGGAGTTATGGTTCTTGAAAGATTGAAAAATGGCTTTCCCAGTGGTGTCCGTGTGATAACTTATGAACTGTTCAACCAAAGCTTTTCAAATTTTAATATGTCGTTACTGATGACAAAATGGAGGTCAAGTTCGATATTGACGATTTTCACTTTCACCGTTCAGGAGTTATGGTTCTTGAAAGATTGAAAAATGGCTTTCCCAGTGGTGTCCGTGTGATAACTTATGAACTGTTCAACCAAAGCTTTTCAAATTTTAATATGTTGTTACTGATGACAAAATGGAGGTCAAGTTCGATATTGACGATTTTCACTTTCACCATTCAGGAGTTATGGTTCTTGAAAGATTGAAAAATGGCTTTTCCAGTGGTGTCCATGTGATAACTTATGAACTGTTCAACCAAAGCTTTTCAAATTTTAATATGTCGTTACTGATGACAAAATGGAGGTCAAGTTCGATATTGACGATTTCCACTTTCACCGTTCCGATATTGACGATTTTCACTTTCACCGTGTGTGTACTTATATACTCTCAAAAATTCCAATATTTGTCACTTACTATAAATAGGAGGTCAAGATTGATTTTTGCCTTTCCATTTCTGAACCCTACAAAAATTCATTTATATTTCTTTACTTCATCCTGTTTGGGAATCCAGATTTGCAAACATCATTTCCATGCAGGAAAATCCGGTTTGCTGTCATTCGACAGCCTCTTGTTTTATTATTGAATAGGAACAAAGGTTCATGCTATGGTTTAGTCACACCGACATACACTTTGTGCATAAATGAATCTGGTAATTTTCATTAATGCCAGGATTTAAGCTTTATTTTATTAAATTGTGTGACCTCAACCTATATTTTACATATGAATAATTCTAATATCAGATGTATCTAACGCATCATCTTATTGGTGAGCTTTTTTGTCCATCATTCCACAGAACAATACAGTGATGTCATAAAGAAGAATGAATCCCCCTACAACATGACGGGGGATCTAATTTTGTTTTTGGTCTATTCATAATAACCTCAATGCATGTGGAGCATAGTGTGCACTACATGATTAAAGTAATAACTTAGAAACGTAAAAAAATTTACAGTCAACTCTTAGATAGATTGTTAGACTTGTGATGCATGCTACCATGAAATGAGGATAACAGTTGAGAGGACTAGCTGTCATTTGTAACAGCTCATTTTAGCATAAACATTAAAAATATATGATATCAGAAATTGTCATTCCCTTAAGAATCTGTGATCTACTCAGTGTGCTGTAACTGACCAAGAATTTAAACTGAGATTAACATTTCTGCATAATACTTGTCTTGTCCACATACATTGTACATAGCCTAATTGACATACAAATGATTTAAGCTCAGGTAGTATTTGAATTGATTTACTTTTTGCAGTGATGCCTTAAAAATTTGATGAACTGTGATATGATTTACAAAGATTGACCAAAAAGGGTCAGAGTTGAGAACAAGGTGTTTACTGGAGTTTCTCTTAAATATTTGTGATTTCTCATGAAATTCTGTCTTCTTGATTAGTGCATAGCAGAGCAGAGTAAAGAAGTGAAATTTCTAATAGTCTGTTTAAGTCAGAAGTTATTGAAATCAATCTATTCATTATGATAAACATTTTGTCATTTTGATCTGTATTATTCCCTTGCCGCTAGGTGGAGGGGGCATTAAGTTTTACCCTTGTCTGTCTGTCCATACGTCCCGAAATTTTGTTTCTGTTCTCTAACTTTAGTTTGCCTCAATCAAATGTTATGAAACTTATACACAATGCTAATAACCACCATTTTGAATTTGGATGGGGTCACATTTACCGTTCTGGAGTTATGCTCCTTTATAAATGGGAAAATTGCTGAATTTGTCATTTCCGCACTCTAACTTTACTTTGCCTCAACCAAATATTATGAAACTTATACACTATGCTTATTACCACCAAACACAGATCGAGTTTGAATTTGGATGGGGTCACTTTATTGCTGAATTTGCTTTTTCCACACTGTAACTTTACTTTGCCTCTACCAAATGCTATGAAACTTACACACAATGTGTATTATCTCCAAACTCAGATCGATTTCGAATTTGGATGGCATCACTTTCACCATTCTTGAGTTATTCCCCATTATAAATATCAAAATTGTTGAATGCTATGAAACTTATACACAATACTTATTACCACCAAACACAGATCAAGTTCAAATTTGGGAGGTGCCCCTTTTACTGTTCTTAAGTTATGTCACTTTATAAATGAAAAAAGTGCCAAATTTGCTGTTTCCATACTCTAACTTTACTTTGCCTCAACCAAATGTTATGAAAATTATACACAATGCTTATTAACACCAAACACTGATCAAGTTGAGTGGCATCACTTTAATCGTTCTTGTGTTATCCCCCTTAATAAATTAGAAAAAAAGAATTGCCAAATTTGCTATTTTGCACACTCTATGACTTTTACTTGTTAAGTTTAAAAGAAAACAAAACTTCAATAGTTTTGAATTACAGACATATTTAACATTAGTTGAATGGGAAATGGTTTTGTGCTGGTAATTGTTTTGCAAATAACCGAATTTTGCAATTAACAGGTTTGCAATTAAGTGGAGTTGACTGTAGTACATTGACTTTTGCATATTTATAAGTGGGGGCATCCGTGTTCCATTCTTCTTTCATATTTTTCGCTTTAAAAAATACAGAATTATATTTTTCTTGCCAAAACTGCAAATGATATTTTTAGATTAAATAAAATGCAATATCTTACAAGACTGAAATATGAAGCTCATTTCACTTCAGATTATTTATTGTGGGAGGAGAATATTTACATGGTCAACAACGTAGTTATTTCTTTTAGTAATATGATGAATGGTTATTTTGTTTTTCTTATGTAAACATAATACATGTACTGCATAAGTTTGTCTTAAATATATTTTTTATGACAAGTGGCCTTGTGCTTAAGGACAAAGTTCGTCAAGCTTGATTGTCACCAAGAATAAAATTTGTTTTTACTTTGTATTTTCCAACAAATTATTACAAATCACTGTTTATAATAATTTACTTATTGTCTTAATGTCTTTCACAATTAAAGTTGTAGATATAATTTTTTGCATTTTGTCTCCTTAAACTACAAAGAGGAATTTCCATGCAGCAGTAACATGCCATAAATCTCTTTTGTAACCCCTTCAATTGGCACTTCAAATAAATCTCTTTTGTAACCCCTTCAATTGGCACTTCAAATTACTTTTGGTTTTCAAATGGATTGGAAGAGATTTAGGTTCCATTCACACTACAAAATCTGGATTACCTAAGGTTGCTGTGTCTTAACCCTCATCACATTCATACCGGGGTTAACTTAATCCACAATAGCGTGATTTTAGTGAGTTAGTTACCTGTTTTGTGGGTTAAGTTAATCTGGATTAAAGTTTGAGTGCTGGTACCAATGGAGAAATATATACAATGTTGGTAGGTATTGCTAGAGGTTAGTTCATCCATGTGCATTGTGTGCTGGAAGAAGTTTGGACAGACCCATGTTCATATCTAAGTTGGAATAACTATCCGGTAGTAGGATAGACCTAGACTTGTGTAGAGATGCATCTTGGTGACTAAAAAAGCATCCACTCAAAGGTGGACCTACATTTCTCAATTCTTAGACTTGGTATCAATTTATGTCTAACCATATTTCCGTACCTTTTTGGAACTAAAATTCCTTTAACTTACGGAGATATATCTTGATGAATAGATAGCCTGCAAACATGAAATAGTTCACTCTGACCAATATTTCGTGCTCCTTTGATATTTCAAAGGTTTTATACCATTAACTATGTATAATATTCCCAGAACTTATGATAGAGGAGTTGCTCTTTTTTTCCTTCTGTTTGTTTTACTATCATTTTACGTTCCCACTTTCTTTTGCTTTTTACATTACCCTGCCTGCCAACCAACATAGCCGAAATGGCTAAAAATAGAACACACGGGTAAACTGCAGTTTTTGTCTTATATCTCAAAAACTAAAGCATTTAGGGCAAAACTTGTCAGGGTAAAAATGTTCATCAGGTCAAGATCTACCTGCATTAAAATTTTCAGACGAATCGGTCAACCCATTGTTCGGTTATTGCCCCTGAATTGTTAATTTTAAGGAAATTTTGCAGTTTCAGGGTATTATATTGAATATTATTACAGATAAAGAAAAACTGTAAACAGCTAAAATGTTCAACAAAGTAAGATCTACAATAAGTCAACATGACCAAAATAACTGATTGACCCCTTATAGGAGCCATTTAAAAGACAGAATTTGGCATAAATTTTCCTTTAAAGATCTTCTCCTCTGAAACTACTGGGCCATTTGGGACCAAACTTTGGTGGAATGGTCCTTGGGTAGCCCCCTTCCAAAAATTTGTCCGGCATCTCCGTTTTGCGACCGACATGGCTGCTGTTACTAAAAATAGAAAGGGGTGGTGAATTTTAGAAATCTTTGAAACTACAGAGCCAATTGGAACTAAACTGGGCAGTAATGGTCCTTAGGATTTTCTCGTTCAGAAATGTCTGATTTCATGGACTGTGAACAAAGATGGCTGCTACTGCCGAACTTAGTTTAACAAAGGACCCTATGAGAAATAATTCACTCAAAAATCTTCTCGTCTGAAACAACTGAGCCAATTGGAACTAAAATTGGCAGCATTGGTCCTTAGATGGTCCTCTTTCAGAATTTTGTCCGATCACCCAGATTGTCAACCAAGATGGCCGCCACAGCCCAACTTAGTTTAATATAGGACCCTATGGGAAAATTCATTTAAAAATCTTGTCTGAAACCACTTAGTCAGTTGGAACAAGACTTAGCAATAATGGTCCTTAGATGGTTCTCTTTTAGAAATGTGTCCATTGACCTGGACTGTCAACCAAGATGGCTGCCATAACCGAACTTAGTTTAACATAGAGTCCTATAGAAAAACCAGCCAAATTGACTGCAACACTTAAATTTTTAGTCCTGTTCAAGGTGAAAAGTTAAATCCAGGTGAGCAATACAGGCTCTTGAAAGCCTCTAGTTTCTGCTGCTTTTTATCATGAAGGCCAGTGTGGAGAATTTTTTTCTCTTTTTACCAGATCGTTGTGCTGTTGGGTTTTTGTTACTACCCACGTCATGCTATCGTTGCCGTTAGCCTAGCTCTACTAAATGACTTTTTCGTCCAGCTCAAAATGGTCTTTCAGCACATAAGAAATTGAGAAGAGAAGGAAGGATCTTTTGCTTGGTGTGGATTTCATCTTGCCCTTGCATTCGGTCTTGCTGTTGACTTTGCTGAAGGTCCTCGTCATTACTGTTTGTTTTGCTGCTCATGAATTTCCCTGCTTTTGGCTTTATTGTCATCCCAGCTTTTGACCTTGCTTTCTAAGCTAGTGATCGTACGATCATATATCATGGAATTGATAAAACTCCTGCTATACTATCCGTCATTTTTTTAACTAAATTCATTCCTTCTCTTGACCGACATAAGAATGCGATCACTCTAAAAAGAGAGTTTTAGTAAGCATGAGGAAATTAATTCGTTAACTCTTACTCTATTCGAGGGGGTGGAAAGGGGGGTACCTTTCTCCTTTCTCCCGCCCCTCGTCTCCTTACTCCCGCCCCTCTCTCCTTTCTCCCGCCCCCTCTCCTTTCTCCCGCCCCTCTGCTTCCATCTCCCACCTTAACAGCCGTCTTTTTTCAGATCAATCGATTTTAATACAAATTTGAATTAATATATGACCATATATATGTGGCATAGGTCTTTATTAAAGCATATACTGATTTTACGAATAAGGCCTGCCTCCGACTCGTACGCAAATTAATACACAATGTTGGAATGTTGTCAATGGTGCATTGTGCATGCCCCAATGTCAAGAAACTCATTTTTGATATGTATGGTCATGTATGAGGATCATGAAATTAGACATAGTTTTTTATTGTGTCATCTCTATTTTTCCCTGTCCTCGAGAACACCTTACTTTGTATGGTCAAGTGGATAACGTAAATATTTTAAGGTGACCTGGAAAACGCGTTAAGTACATGTAATATTGTTTAGAGGAGGGAGTGTATCTCTCTGACATTGTCAGCATCCATTCTTTTTAAATTTGTAGAAGACCGCCAAATACTTAGAGGAAACAGATACCCACATGTGAAGGCAAACCGGAAATGATGGGCGCATTTTAACAAGAGGCTCTCAAGAGCCTGAATCGCTCACCTGGCAAACAATGCACTATAAACTAAATTAATATATTAATGTTTGTTGTAAATTAAACTGAGTATTAAAGGTCATGTAAAATGCTGAAAATACCTTTAAAAGTCTTTCAAGAACCTCTGGAAAGAAATGGGCATGAGTTCTCCCAACGCTTGATTAAGATACAGTCATGGTCAATCTGATGATTCACAATACAAAATACAAGCTTTAATTCATCTTCAAATAAAAGTATAAATCTTTTGGTCTATATGTTGTCTTCGTTTTGAAAGAAGTTATGTAAAAATTGTAGGTTAAGGCTTTTTATTTTCTATTATGCTTGATTTTTGACCATATTGACTAAGCTGTTGGTTTTTATCCAATAAACCATGCTTAACTCATCTGTCATTTTGTAGAGTTTCATCCAAATCCCCCTAATAGTTTCAGAGGAGAAGATGTTTGAAAATTTGTTAACAACGATGATGACGGACACCAAGTGATAGCAATTAAAAGCTCACATATTATGAAGTTTAATCATTGTTATACAACATTCTCATCATCACCATACACTAAGGATACCATGTTTACTTTAAAAACCAAATATTGTTGAAATCCGAGCAAGTGTAACTAGAGGCTCTCAAGAGCCTGTGTCGCTCACTTGTATCTAATGTGATTTTGGAAATTATGTAAAATTATATAATGATTGAGACCAAGATTGGTTTAATTTGACACAGTATTTAAAATTAAAAACAGGTCATCTTAGTGTAGTCTTACAATAGCTACTGAAGACATCTTATCATTATTATTTTTGAATATGTGGTCAAGTTGTGACCATTCAGAATTTTTTTTACAATTTTCTGATAGACTTCTAAACAGTTAACTTCTATCTTCTTTTTCAGCAAAGGCGGTTTGATGGCAGGGTCATCCGATACTTTTTTTCAAACAAGTCATGATAACCTACTGAAAATTGTGGCCAAGTTTATTTCTATTCAGCCCAGATCAAGTGGAGAATTTTGTAAAAAAAAATGTTAAAAATTGCATATATAATGGCCATAAAGGGGTTAATTGACCAGTTTGGCCATGTTAACATATTTGTAGATCTTACTTTGCACATTATTGCACTTTACAATTTATTTCTATTTATAATAATTAAAAGCTGAAAAATGATCTTACAAATACCTAACAACAAGTTTGGTTTGATTCCATACTGTGGTTCTCTAAAAGAAGACATTTGTATGTATTTCCCATAAGGTCCTATGTTAAACTAAGTCCCCTGATGGCGGCCATCTTGGACGATGGATAGGCACCAAAGTAACAACACTTGGTAAGCATCTCATAAGGAACATTCATGCCATGTTTGGTTTCATTCCATTCAGTGGTTCTATAGAAGAAGACATTTGTATGTATTTCCCTTAGGGTCCTATGTTAAACTAAGTCCCTCACTGGTGGCCATTTTGAATGATGTAACGGCTACAAAGTAACAACACTTGGTCAGCACCTCATAAGGAACATTCATGCCAGATTTAGTTTCATTCCATTCAGTGGTTTTCTAAAATAAGTCATTTGTATGCATTTCCCATAGGGTCCTATGTTAAACTAAGTTCCCCGCTGGCGGCCATCTTGGATGATGGATCAGCTACAAAGTAACAACACTTGGTCAGCACCTCATAAGGAATATTCATGCCATGTTTGGTTTCATTCCATTAAGTGTGTCACTAAAAGAAGTCATTTGTATGCATTTCCCATAGGGTTCTATGTTAAACTAAGTACCCGCTGGCGGCCATCTTGGATTATGGATCGGCTACAAAGTAACAGCACTTGGTCAGCACCTCATAAGGAACATTCATGCCATGTTTGGTTTCATTCCATTCTACGGTTCTCTAAAAGAAGTCATTTGTATGCATTTCCCATAGGGTCCTATGTTAAACTAAGTCCCCCTCTGGCGGCCATCTTGGATGATGGATCGGCTACAAAGTAACAACACTTGGTTAGCACCTTATAAGGGTTCATTCATGCCAGATTTAGCTTCATTCCATTCAGTGGTTCTCTAAAAGAAGTCATTTGTATGCATTTCCCCTATGGTCCTATGTTAAACTAAGTTCCCCGCTGGCGGCCATCTTGGATGATGGATCGGCTACAAAGTAACAACACTTGGTCAGCACCTCATAAGGAACATTCATGCCATGTTTGGTTTCATTCCATTCAGTGGTTCTCTAGAAGAAGTTCAAAATGTAAAATGTTAACTACGACGACGGACGACGGACGACGGACGCCAAGTGATGAGAAAAGCTCACTTGGCCCTTCGGGCCAGGTGAGCTAAAAAATGGCGGGAAAATGGCAGCCATTTAAAAAATGGCCGTCAGAAACCAACTTTCATCATCACCATTCAACTCGGGATACCATGTTTACCTTGAAAGTAGCTTTCATCTTCATTTTCTTTCTATAATTCAGGAAAAAATAGCAAAAAACAGCATTTTGACCCCTATGTTCTATTTTTAGTAAGGACGGACATGTTTTTCGACCAATCAAAAATCCAAGCATTAATTTTTTGCAGGATACCCTAAGGAACATCCTTACCAAGTTTCATTTGATTTTGAATAGCAGTTTCAGAGAAGAAAATTTTTGAAATAATAACATAAAAAAAGCCAAAAATGTCAAAAAAGGGCAATAACTCTAACATCAGTTGACAGATTTTCACGAAAATCAGCACACAGGTAGCTCTCATCATGCTGAACACTTTCAACCTGCCAGAATTTGCCGTAACCTAATGATTTTTGAGATATTTGCGAAAAACTGTTGTCTGACCCCTATGTTCTATTTTTAGTAACAGCTGCCATGTTTTTCGACGGATCAAAAATCCCCACATCAGTTCTATGCATGATACCCCAAAGAACATTCATACCAAGTGTGGTTCCAATTGGTCAAGTAGTTTCAGAGGAGAAGAGTTTTGAAAAATTGTTAACGACGACGACGGACGACGACGACGGACGCCAAGTGATGGCAATAGCTTACATGGCCTTCTGCCAGGTGAGCTAAAAAGGAAAACGTAACGGAGAGATAATTCCGTTTTGAAAGAATGATTTCTAGAAATGATCGGAAATGGCAAAAATGGTTTCGGAAATATAAATGTTGCCTTTTTTCAAAGATTTGTCCATTTATTGGAACATTTAGTATCCAGTTTTTTCGTTTTTTTTACCTCTTTATTTTTTTTTCAACATTAAAGTTCGTCTCCCTTTGATAGTTCTCCCTCCTTTCTCCCGCCTCTCGTCTCCTTTCTCCCGTCCCCTCTCTCCTTTCTCCCACCCCCTTTTTCCTTTCTCCCGCCCCCTTTCTCCCTGTCTCCCAATACCCTTTCCACCCCCTCCTATTCAGCTGCGTGTTTTTGCCCCGCTTTTAGTTCTTCGGTCTGTGCGTCCGTCCTTCCGTACGAGGTTAAGGTTCAGGTTTAAGGTAGTTTTTCATGACGAGTTATGGTATCATCCTGAAACTTTGAACATGGATAGCTTGTGATATTAACAGCAGCATTTTGATGCTGAACAGATGCTTTCATCTTGAGGTCATGGGTCATCGACTTTGAATTTCTTTATTGAATTTCAATATCAGAATCCAGGTTAAGGTTCAGGTTTAAGGTAGTTTTTGTCCCGCCTGCGACGAAAGTCGCAGAGTTAGACAGGTATTACTATACGGCGGCGGCGACGGCGTAAACTATTTGTATAAAGCTTTATATTTCAGAAGGTAGAAGACCTGGATGCTTCATACCTTGTATGCAGATACCTTATGATATGAACTTTCCGTCTGTATTATGTCCATTATCCTTGACCTCATTTTCATGGTTCAGCGACTGCTTGAAAAAAATGTATAGTTTTTTGTCATGTGAATTTTTCACTTATTATGAGTAATAGGATAACATTATTTGGTATATAGGTTCCTTGCAACGTTTAAATGTCGGTCAGAAAGGGTTCACCTGACCTCGACCTCATTTCATGGATTAGTGATCAAGCTTAAAGTTACGTGATTAGGTCCGTTTTTCAGATACTATAAGCAGTAGGTCAACTATATGTGGTGTATGGAATGATTGTAAGGGGTACATGTCATTCTGGCAGGTTTCATCTGACCTTGACCTAATTTTCATGGTTCATTGGTCAATGTTAAGTTTTTGAGTTTTGGTCTCTTTTTCAAATACCATAAGCAATAGGTCAACTATATTTGGTTTATATGGAATGATTGTAAGGTGTACATGTCTGTGTGGCTGGTATCTTTTGTCCTTGACCTCATTTTCATGCTTCATTGGTCAATGTTAAGTTTCTATTGTTTGGTCCTCTTCTCAGATACTATAAGTTATAGGTCAGCTATATCTGGTGTATGGAATGATTGTAAGGTGTGCATGTCTGTCTGGCAGGTTTCATCTGACCTTGACTTCATTTTCATGGTTCATTGGTCAATGTTAAGTTTCTCTTGTTTAGTCCTTCTCAGATACTATAAGTTATAGGTTAACTATATGTGCTGTATGTAATGATTGTAAGCTGTGCATGTCTGTCTGACAGGTTTCATCTGACCTTGACCTCATTTTTTCATGGTTCATTGGTCAAAGTTCAGTTTTCTCGATGAGGTTTGTTTCTAAGATACTTTAAGCAATAGGTTAACTAAATTTGGTGTATGGACTGATTGTACGGCCTTACATGTCTGTCTGATAGGGTTTATCTAACCTTGACTTAATTCATGTTCATTCATCATTAAAATGTTAATTTAATGTCAAGCTTATATAAACTTATTAATTTCTTTACTTTCAACATAAATTCAACATTTTGAAACTGATGCTGCGACCTTGAGGTCATGGTTCGTCGACTTTGAATTTATAGAATGTCAATATTAGAATCCAGGTTAAGGTTGAGGTTGAAGGTAGTTTTTCATGAAGTACTGAGAAATAGTATTTCATCTACCCTATCCTCAGGGACTTCAAAGTCAACAATATACAAATGTTATTCTATTTACTAAATACATCATTGGCTGGGCATATAGCGTCCATTGGATACATTATACTTGTTTTAATTAATTTTTTTCTCGAAAATCACAGTTTTTATTTTGAGAATATTTGCCTCTATACATTAAAAAATCCGATTTTAAAGAATTTTCTCCTTTAACTCGTACTTATTTTTCTAATGGGAATTAAAGCAGATGAGAAAATCACTCTGATTATACAAGCTCTTTATGAATAATCAGAGGAAGACATTAGCTAAAAATTAATTGCATTTTATGTACTATTCAATTGGCATTTTGGACAGTGGTGGCCGAGAGGTCTAGCCCGTTGTGAGTTGACAAGGATGCCAGATTTCCGCAGGTAAGTGTTCCTTCCGGTAACTACGGCTTCCTCCATCAATAAGAAAATTGGCCGCCATGACAAATCCACTTGCGCTTAAAATGATTAAACCAAACCAATTGTCATTTTACTTTCTAGAAATGAGAAAAGGGGCGAAAATAAATGGGCGGCAGAAAGTTTCACGGAATCTAGCTAGTTGTTTATTCCCGGGATAATTTAGATATCCCGTCTTTACTTAGCAATCAAGCTCTTCGAAATAAATCAAGTATTTATAAAGTTTCGTATTCAAAAACTTTCAAATAGCCTTTAAATTAAAAAAAAATGGTTGAGATGTTCCGATGGAGCATCGTGAAAATTTATTGAGAATTCTAACATAAATGAAACATCAAAATCCGATAATACTCCACGAAATGTAACTGTTACATAAAGGCATATATCTAATTATATTTTAATGGATATTTCAAGAGCTCCTTATCCTATTGTATAGGTCTGTTTTATTGCAGTTTAAGGATTCTTTGAGACGGAAGTGGCAGATGTATAAACCAACTATGCAATCGTTTTACGTCAGTCTTATCGGTATCATCTTAAGACAGGTTGGGAATTGTCGGTTAAGACATTCTGAAGGGGCGGTTGATAGTTTTGTTTATCTGTATGGTATGAAACATCTTTAGTTTGATTATACAGCCAGTTGCCATGTCTTATATATTCTAACAAAATCTTGTATACTTAAAGAAAATAAAACTGACACCCAAATATGAACTGGACTGAATTAATTCCTGCAAAATATGATGCTCTTTCTTGGATTGAGATATTGCAACCTACGTATAACAGTAAAAACGTAAAGTGCAAAATTTGGAAATTGTGTGAAAATGCCGCTTTTGTTGGATCACAGAATAGTTCTGAACAAAGGACAATTAATGACGAAATATGTCTTCAAAGTGCCGATAGTATTCACGAGAGTATAAAACATATCTGTCTTGTACCACTGACAATTTTAATCATTGGAATTAATGTAACTGTTCTCCTTGTTATCGCTATGGACAGGAAATTTCACAACACTACATATATACTGATAGCAGCATTGGGTTTTGCTGACCTGTGTGTTGGCTTCGTCTCTATTGGAACACTCGTTACTAGAGCATCGGAGAAAACACTAGGACTTTGTCTAATTAGAATCGGCTTCACGATTGCAGCCTGTGTGGATTCTTTATGGATTCTGATGCTGATTGCTATAGACAGATACATTGCTGTTTTCAAAGGATTGCGATATGCGCAAATAGTAACAAGGGGCAAAGTTCTTTTGGGAATATTTTTAGCATCGTTTGTCTCACTAATTGCCGGATTCTTGCCATTGATTGGGTGGCAGCCATCCACTTACCACAATTATTGTTCGTTTCTTTATGTCCTTCCTGCTGGTTATATCGCATTTTTATTTTCCTGTTGCGTCTCTGTTCCAATCATAGTCATGTTCGGAATATATGGCCGGATTTACAGAAATGCTCAATTTCATATTAAAAGGATAGAATCCATAGAAAGCATTACACGTCGTTCAAGTACGAGTCAACTAAGAATCTCGCAAAGAACGATTAAATCGTTAAAAACCCTAATGATAATATTTGGATGCGTCCTTGTGACATGGATCCCCTTCTTGGTTGCATCTATTGTTCAGCTGGTATGCGGAGAAGATGCATGCTATCTCAAAGATATTGTTGGTACCCATTTACTCCTTTTGGGGTTTTCTAATTCTTTTTTAAATCCCGTAATATATGCACTTGGAACTAGAGATTTTAGAGAAAAATTTATATTGACTTGTTTTCAGAGATGCAATTGCATGGCCCGCCGACATTCACGAATAAACATATATCCAGAATTATGGATTACTAGACTATAACAAAATGACGCAGTTATAGGAGCGAGAATAAACGTTTTTGCTCTGGCTGAATTAAAATAAACTTGTAGATTTTTTTCTATTTATTTTTTCTGGATGGCATCAATACGTCATCTTTGAAATTGGACAGATTATGCACGGGTAGAGATTCCTCTGACTTCCAAGCCATTTTTATTTTCTGGACTACTATATATTAAAAGAATTCATTTTATTTTCTTTCAATTGTTAGAAATATAAAAAGATGCTCTCTCGTCAATATGACGACATCCAATAATAACGGAAGAGACCCACTCTCTCGTCCATGGACTGACATCTCCCAAACTTAGTTATAGTATAAGGACCATCCTTTCCTATATCTAGTGCACTATTGTCAAGACTTAAATATGTTATTCTTTATTTAATGACATTTTAAATAAAGAATAAACATATTGTTAGGTAGTCAAAATCTACTTGAAACTCTGTAATTCACAGTGCAACACCAAAGTCTCAGATATTTTAAAATTTATTGAACCTTCGACCTCCTGAGCCGAGTATAATACGTTATGCCCGGCTTGGAATAAATGTTGGCTGCCTATTGGCTAAAGTGACGTTAGTTAAAAACCAAAGTTTGTAATAAAACACAAAACTTGACATGGAAAGGAGGAGATTTTCTACATAAATTTGATGTCTGTTTAAATGCGTAACAAAAATTGACGTCGAATTTTTCTTTGATTTTTGACCGACGATCATGTATTTTTACCACAGAAAAGGCCATATCGGGGATAAGTCCGTTATCTATGCTTATAGCCGTGTATAGAGGTGCTTCCGGTGGTGCAATCTCGATGCCCACGGCTATAAACGTAGATAAGTAATTTCAAAAAATACCAAAGTTATATTCAAAGGAGGGGAAAATCGAAAACAATTGATAATTCCGGAGAACAACAAAGACAAGACCAAAAAAATACAAACACTACATTTAAAAACTAAAAGCATATAAACAACATGGACCCCAACAAAAAATCCAGGGGGTAGATTCAGGTGCTCCGGAAAAGTAAGCAGTCTGCTTCTTGCAGGACACCTGCCATGCTGCCCGGGCCATATCAAATCCCGTATGAGGAAGGTACAACATCAACGGTACATGTCCATTTTCATTTGGGAAACGGTTTTTTCATACCTGTCAACCAAGTCATGATGACGTCCATAAAACTATAAGAAGGATGACTGCAACTTAGGAGCAACATACCCATGACTGATTATTTTTTCTGTCAGGAGCCGGGCTCTGTCCAGGAAATCAACGTATATGTCACAAGTTCTGGCATAACGTATGAGTTGTGGAATATACACTCCATACTCCGGAGCTTCTGGAATGTTGCCGCTCAAAAATTGGAAGTTGACGATTGGTAAGTCAAAGTCATCCCGTTTGTCGTAAAGTTTTGTATTCAGCCATATGAGGATGATTTCTTTGGCGGGCTTCTTAAGAAGAAAAAAAACAGAAGAAGTTAGCCCATACCTTTAATTTCAGCTTCCGCTACATAGATGATGTTTTATCACTCAACAATTCACATTTTGGGAATTTCTTACATCTCATCTATCCCAATGAGCTCGAAATTAAGGATATCACAGACATCTTCACCTCGGAATTGACACCGAGTAAAGGAACAAGTCGGCCAGGAACAATTAGTGCCCATAAGAATGCCAATAGTATTTTGGAAAACACGTCCACCAAATTGAATAAATATGTTGTCGATCAAAAATCCAATCATCAGGATAATTTCGTCCTCTGTATATTTGTTGTTAGATTTAGAGGGGTTTTTAACAAAGTGTGATTTATCTCTACCAATTACAAGGTATGTATATCTGTTGTTGCCATTTTTATTTTGAAAGCATCGACGGATTGGATCTTTCAACGTCTCTTTTAGTTGTGAATGAGGAATGGTGGTACAGAGGGTAGAGAAATCAAATGTTTTTTTATAATTCACCACGACAGACGGTGTCTGAGGATCCAAAGTGCGACCGCTGAATTCAGTTCCGCTAACAATGCTCCTCCGCTGGAAACCGAACAATTTGCCACAATTGCAATTAATATGGAAACTAGATACATGTAGAATTATTCGATAAGTGTTTTCTTGAACTTGCAGCAGGGTTCGGGATTTTCTTCCCCACGTTGATGGTCTCACTGTTCTTTTGCTTGCAACTTTGTCATGTGCATGTCGAAGACGTATCCACTGTATTCCTTCTTTTACATAATATATCCCGATAAGCAAATAAAAGTTTGTACTTTTCAGTTTCTCTTTCATTGCATTCAATGTGTCAGTGAAGAATTATATTTTATTTCGTTTTCTGACCAAAGATTATGTACCATAATGAGGTAATTTTAATCGGTACATTGAAAGTATAAAATTATACATCAAATATACATTGCATATTGTTATAAATACAAAATGTACAACTCTAAAGACATACCACAGGCACCTGGAACACTGATCTATTTCGAGTTACTGTATCTACAGTTTTTCTCCATCTCAGTTCATCTTACAACTTGGATGGTGAAGCACAAAAACAGGGGCAAGTACTTGGGAAGTTGATCTATTCCAAGAATGATATCTCCTATTTCGAGACATTACACCTTTGGAACATATAAAAAAAAATGTAATACAGGATCATTATTGTTTGAACTATTTTTCAAAAAAAAATAATTGGTTGGATGTAATGAAAGTTATTAATATGGGGAATGTGTGGATTTGTTAACAACTCTGTAACGAAAAGTTCAAAATTAGCTATACAACTTTAGAGAATTGACAGTTTTGTTTTTTTTTTTTTTTTAAATGAGACCCAATATGAAGAATTACAGAAACTCACCTATTTCATTTATCATTCTTTATAAGGTTTTAGATCTTGTAAGTGATTTCGAAAAAAAAAGAAAAAAGGCTTGTTGAGACTCGACTTTAGAATACCTTAATATCAGATTTCAATTCCTATGGCCATACATTTTTTGAGAGAAGATTTTCAAAATTCTGTCGTGCCCCCCCCCCCCCCCCCCTTTTAACAAGCGATCAAAACGTAAACAATTTGAAATATTTCGGATAATTTTGCTGTAAGCGTTTCAGATGACAGACGCTATTGCTAATGACAAAAGCTTTCATTATAGGGGGTTGGCTAGAAGATGTCAACAATACTATTTCCTCGTAGTTTCGAATGTATTGTGACTGTTTTATTATGAGAAACAGTTAGGCAACTAATCATTTATATGCATTTATTTTACGCTTTTTATCTTTTTCATATTTTCCGTCAAAATGATGAAGTACCTGCTTCCGTGCCGTATGCGTTACATCAAGAACTACGCCACTGATCTTGCGACAGATCTAAATGAAACACACCTCGGGCCATTACAGCAATCCTCAGGCCAACAGTACAGACCTTGCACATATAACAGGGCCATTATGTAAACACCCATTTATTAATACTATAGTAATATTCCTATTATTAAGATCATATGTTTTTTATTGTTAAATTAATATTAAGTTTTATGAGCGATATTTCTTTTAAGATTTTAAATTCATATTCTTCCAATACAGGCATACAGAAATAAATTGAAATTGTGAAGAACAGATAAGATTAATAAGTTATTAATTGATAAATGATAGAGTATCTGATACCAAATTATTGTAAACATGAGTTGTTTTCATATCATTAGAAAGTTACATTTTTTCTTGGATAACAAACAGTATTGAACAATTTGTTCTGTATCTCAATGAAAAAAAAACTGTTAATGAGAATAGTGATTGTAAAAAAGAAGAATTAGAAAATGTGCGAATTTATTCCATTTAGATGATTGAAAATTGTAAAATTGTACTATCGTTCTGAAGTTGATGGTGAAAAGTGTCAGAAAACTCTTGTTACTAAAGAAAGAAAGAACAGTGTAACAAAAATGTATCATAAGGGTAATTCAGAAACAACGTATTGTCTTGTTGTTAATATTCGGCATCTTTTGGTCTTAATTTTTGTTCCATCACAGCAGTGGCGATGAAAAGGTAGTATATGGTGTATTGCATGTATTGATTCCTAGGGAAAAATATATCATGTTTATAATAATTAGGAACAACACTTCGATGGTTGCTCTTCATCTTTAAAAGTCGATCAAATTGGTTTGAACTAATTGGACAGTCTGGATATTTAAGGAATATGTTGGACGAGACATCTGTCCCATTGAAAAACAATCCAAAATACGAATTTCTATTAGAATCATATTTTACTGCAACAAAGTCACTAATGTTCCAGACTTGAAATGACTACCTAGATATTTTGTTCCGGAACTTTATAACTGTCACCAGAACAAAGTAACTAGACGACAAGTTCCACTAGAACTAATTTACTAGTTAAAACGTTCAGGAGAAACAAATTGACTGAACTTGCATAGGTGCAAAACGAGATTTTTTTACAAGTATGTACACATGTAACATTTAAATACTTTCCTCTGTGAAATTGCTTCCTCATGAAAAATTATATTTGCTATTAATTTTTTTAAAGGAAAGATTTTAATAGTAAAATCCTTTCCATAGCCATATTTTTCTTTCCACTGTGTTAGTTTGCTAAACAAAAGTATCTAAAAAGGGTACGCCGGTTTACCTTTTGGGAACTATTTTAAAAAGTGGGGCTTGTTTTTTTTTTTTTTTTTTTTTTTTTTTTTTTGTAAGGGTAAAAGAAAGAAAATAGGTGCAAGAAAGTAAAAGAGGAAATTCTTTCATATGAAATATTATCCACGAAAAATCATTACATGAACAATTGTTCAATTTTCTTTACCTTTAAACTATTAATTATAATATTATCCAGGATATTTTTTCTCGTAACAATATATCCTGGATAATACTGACATTCCTTCAGGAAACTAATTCATAAATACTAATCTGAGACTATTATACTAACTTAGTATAATAGTCCCAGTACTAATTAAGACAATACATTGTTATCCTGAAAGTTGTTTGGAATCATTGTTGATAAAGGAAAAAATTGGAGGAATGGATTTTCAAAATAGTTAAATAATATTCCATGGAAACTATTTCATATCAGGGGATCATATAATACTTCATATACAGTTCCTGTTCATATTAAAAATTTCACACACAAATAAACACCAATATAAACATGTGAACAGGTAGAAAATAAAAACAATAAATTAAAAATTTGAGATAAACAAATAATAATACAAACTTGTAGACAAAGAAAAAACCGTTCGGAATTTTCGTAAACGGTTTCTTTTTTTATTTTAATTTGGCGGGAAAGAATGTTGATGATGTTGAAAAGATCCAGTTTTAGAGTTTCCATGGTGGTAGGATGCTCATTGGATTCATGTCAACTGATTCCCACGGGTACAGTATTCTCAAAGTCAATTCTCCCGTGAATTGCCCCCTCCCGTCAAGACTATTTTCTTTGGTGGTTAAATGCAGGAAGATTTATCTCCCTTGAACAGTATAAATATTCTTTTGACAAAACAATTTTGTTTTTCTGCAATTTATGATTGAAGAAAATCATGTTATTTCACTTGTTTTACTTATGCATAACATGTTATAGCAAATTGATAGACAGTATTCCTGCAAATTTTATTTTTATTTTAAAGTATAATTTGGCCTTTTTTTGGGAAATTATTTTCAAACCTTTTTTTTTAAACAAAAAAATATATATAATTATATATAATGAATTTTAAAATACCAAAAATTAAACTACTGTAGTTCAAGGATTTAAATAGTAAATCCTCATGTAGTTAAACAAAAACATATAGAGCTGTGACTGATCGCTGCTAGCTAACTAATTTTAAGTCAACCGGCATAACACACGGCTAGAAAGGTTTCTATCATTTAGAGTATACCTTAGACTAACTTCTTTGCCCAGTCGTAAAGATTTCCCATTGTGCAGTTTTTTTTAAATTCGGAAAAATGGAGGGCCTTTCATTTTTCATAAAATCAAGAACTATATTTTGGTTGATTCCTATTCTTTATCAGTTTATATTCTATGCTTAATTCTTTTTTAAAGTTGAAGATCGTGATATAAATATCAAATTGCATACATTTATATTGTCCGAAATCAGTTTTTGTAGCCGTATTTGCATATTACAAAATTTTTTGTATTTTATCCGTTTTCATTGCATTCCAACATCAATATTTAAATATAATGCAGATATATAATATATTTCTATTTTTTTTACAATAATTTGACATCTAACAAAAACATTTAGTACTGTTTATATTGTCAATATGTAATTATAAAAGTTTTGAAAGCAGATCAAATACCCTTGTCACCAAGTATCACCGACATTCAAAATTTGGGAAATGTTTTTGAAAGCAGTGGAAGTCATTCTTGTCAACACAAGGACTGAGTGATCGGGTAGTTGGGCTCTTCACTTGAAGTCAGTGTCTTCTATGTTGCCATATTTTTTGGTATCTAACAAAACAAACTATGCAAGATGGACTCCAGCATACATCCTGGACATGTTAAATTTGCCGGATTAAGTAAGGTCTGATTTTCTGTCGGACAGGTTTCCAGCTAGAAAAATTGCTGGCACATTTAATGCAGGGTTCGCACGGGTGCTTGAAAACCTGGAAAGTACTTGAAATCGAAAATTGGAAATTAAGGCCTTGAAAGTACTTGAAATTCAAAGGAGGTCCTTGAAACTCCTTGAAAAACTGTGTTTTTGAAGAATCAAAAAAATTGGTTAAATTTTCTGTCATAAAAGTGTTTTTAATTCGTTTTCAGATCACTCGGTCTCGCGTTTATCGGTATTTTTGTCAAGACTTTATATAAGTTTCGCGTATTTTCCCTTTTCTAAAAATAGCTACTTTTCTGTGAAACCGGTGCGTAGTAATTTCTGTGATGCGGTCAAGAAATAAATCTGACTTTGCATAAAAAATTTAGTAAATAAACGATCCAGATTGATTTTTTGGTAACTTAAATTAACTTTGACTAATAAAACATCTTTCATTTACTTGATTAAATTATTTTGCCGATGAATTTTAGTCACAGTGAGCAAACCGAAACTGAAAGTAGTTCGAAAGAACGTTGATGACATGCCTGGGAAATGTAAATTCTCGGATGTATGGCTAGAAAAGCCACAGTATAAGGCATGGCTGAAGAGAAGTGTTATTGTAACAGTGGTTTGATTCCGCCAGTGTACTTTATCCGGCGGATGAAAACCCCTAGTGTTTTTTATCCACCAACAAAATATCCCTAGGTTTTTTTCTCCGGGTCCAGTGTAAAATATCCATCACACATCCTAACATTCTAAAGAGGGTTTTTTGAAGGGGAACTATATAAAAAATGGGGCTTGGTATTTTTTTGGGGTATTTGAATTTACTGAAACTTGCATAAATGATTTATGTGATAAATGGACAAAATAAACTGGTTTTTTTTTATCCAGGAATGATTACACACGTGCTTTTGTACCCAGAACATAAGAAAGACTGGTATTCTCTCCAACGCAACATCTCCTGATTTAATTGCTATAACTTTATCAGGTGAAATCATAAATAAGGTATTTCAAATATATTGAACAACGGAATATTCATAAATAGTGAATGCATATCAAAATTGAAATATTTTAAAACTTAGATAATCAAAGCTTCTTAATATTTTAGTTTGTTTTAAGCCAAATCAAACTTATAAATAACATCTTATTAAGAAAAATGAATCCGAACCTATTAAAGGGAGATAATGCTAATCCACAGAAATCACATTTATAAAATACACAGCGACATGTAAGTAACCACCCATAGTTCAAAATGCGACAGGAATATCCTAGGTAATTTCATCCTATTTACAATAAAGTATCTAGGTATTAAAACAATAAATTTACTATTCAGTAGTGAGTTCAATTTAAATTCTAATATATTTACCATGTGAATTTAAAGAAAAGATATTAAAAAATAAAATAAATTAAAAATTTTAATAACATACTGAACGCATTTTAAAATAAAAAAGGTTTGCAGTTAGATAACTAATGCTCATTTATATTTTTATTTGTATTAAAGGTTTCAACTTATTTTAAACATCTTATTCAGAAATTTTTTTTATCAAGACCGAATAAAGGGAGACTATTCAAATCAGCTAAAATCACAATACATGTATTGTTTGTAACTAACAAAAGAGAGTCCTTACTCAGTCAAATATACACTAGAGAGTTTTATCCTATGTACAAAAAGTACTAAAATATTAAATTCATTAAAATGTATATTGCGAGGTAAATGAAGTATGAAAAGAAAGTAAACAACAAACCGGTCTAATGTAAACAAAACAACGAAATCAATATCGACGTTTTCACACTATTTACATCCAATATTCCCTAGTGAAAAACAGTTACCCGGAATAAATACACGGCGGAATGAAATTACGCTTACATTATATCTGTGAACAAAGCGAAGTGTGAAATATGTCCAAATCAGTTGATTTCTGGTCCATGAAAATTTGGAAATTGGTCCTTTAAAGTCCTTGAAATGTCCTTGAATTTTGGGGTAAAAAATGTGTATGAACCCTGTTAATGGCATATGGACTGGTATGGCAACAGAGAAGACAGTGATAAAAGAAATCAAGAGAAATGGTGGTATTGTTGGTCTGACTTGACAAAAGTCAGCATTGCTTCAGTGGACGATTACCAGACAAATTTTAGCACATTTTGCTTCTAACATGAAGGATAGGTCTAACAGTGTGACTGATTTGGAGTCCGAACATGAGGAAAATCGTCAGGAAGCTATGACACGCGACGAAGATCGTGTACTAAGCCATTTTCAGAAAAAAACATGACAAATCCATTCATATAAGAGGAGTCTCCCAACGAGTTTATTGTATATTATATATATATTGATGGCTACAAAAGATGTCCGAAAATCATTGCAATGCGTAGATCAGGGTCATCCACTGGCAAAAATCATTTATTGACAAAAGTTTTGACATAAAAGGAAGTCGTGTTTTCTATATCCAACTCACCAGATCTTCACTGACAACATGACCAAAGCGTGTCATCTTAAATGCCGAACAGGAGAATTGGTCAAGTCCTATATAAATCCGGAACTTGTCTTTCGCCAAGCTCTTTTTCTGGCCGAGAAGATGTTACAATTGAAAAATTCTTAGAGTTTCCAGTGGGCCCCATTCCAATGGCTCTATTTTACGTTGATGGGTCCATGCATAATGCTTTAAGTCTGATTTTATCCATGTTTTTGAAAGTGAAGGCTGCTAATCATTCATATTACAGCCATGTAGTCCCATGAAATCAGTTTTGATCTGAAATGGTATGGGTATAATTCAAACCGTAGATGTTAAGAGGTTTGTTACTTCTGGGGACTTGGCAAAACACTATTTTAAACTTTTGGTTCACTTGCTAACTTCTCTACAGGTTCCTTTGGGTGTGTTGTGGATGTTTATGACTGATATGATACTCAAGATTCTACAAAATCAGCTGAATAAATCAGACGGTCTACTGTTTGTGACGGAGAAATTATATACAATGTCAGAAAGTATGAAAATCCCAGAATGGAAGAAATTTTTAGGGTCGTCAAAGAATAAACAGAATTTGACTAAATTTTTAGGCGATTATGTGCTTCTTCACTTTCAAAAACTTGGATTAAATGACCAACAACAGTTTATTTTGGCAGGTGTTTTTTTAGTTTTCAGTGTTTATTTGTTGTGCTTGTGGTTGTTCATTTGTCTTCCGGATTTGTCTGTTCAATGGATTACGTTTTTTGATTTGCTCCTTATATCTGTCCTCTTTGTTAACCCAGAGGTTGTTGAGGTTTACATCCACTACTGTCACTGATATTCCAGAGTTGTTCAGCACCCAAGAAGAGGCAGATATGAGACTCATTCTGCATTCAGTATCAGCTGATAAACAGTTTGGGGTAGATGATGAACCTGGTAGGATCGTGATTAAGTCCTATGACACAGATGTTTTGTTGTTATATGTAAGTTTTTTTCCCAGCTACTGAACACAACCGAAATGTGGTTCAAACCGGTAGTGTAACATCAGTAAAAGACGGAAGGAGGTTTATACCGACACATGAAGTTTGCAAATCAATTGGTACACCGTATGCCAGATATTATCAGCTGCTCATGGTCTTACCGGCTGTGAAACCACATCCTCCTATTTCGCATAGGTAAAAAGTCAGTTTATCAGACTTTGATGGCAAACCCTGAAATGTATCAGTCACTGGTAGATCTTGGTAGCACGTGTGTGGAAAGGGCCATAAAAGCGGGGAGGCGTCTCCTCGATGATCTCTACGACCCGACAGGTAAATAGTATATCTTCTCACTTGGACTTAAATAAGCTAAGGGTTAATTTGGCATCTTCTGAAAATCCCCCTTTCAGAGGCAGCATTTAGGCAGCACATGCTGCATGCGCCGTTATATATATGGCAAAGTGCAGGTCAGGCGAAGTCACCACCAATATTGCATCTATAATACTGTTGGCAACGGTCAAGTAATGTCCGTATTAAGAACTTCTTCGAGGGTCAGATGTCTTCAGATTTTCTGAAAGAACTGATTTGTACTTGTAAAGGTAAAAATGTTTGTAGCGAGTAAGTTCTGTTTTGAACAGAATTTTGCAGGTACCAGTGATTGCAGTTGCCACAGAAACGAAGACTAGAAATGTGCTTACCCTAGGGTAAGTGTAGAGAACGGTGACGATTAGGCCAGAATAAAAAATAGGTTTGTTTGCCTTAAAGCGACCAACCCCAAAAAATCCCAGCGAGTCAAATTATTTTTTGGTAACAAATCTTTTTTTTTTTTTTTATTTCCGGATTCTGAATGTGTCCCTTGGTTCCATTCCGGATGCTAGTTTTAAAAGGAAATCGCTTCCGCGCTTTCTTCATCTGTAAAGAATACTTGTTAAAAAGCTTTTTTGTGATTCTGATGAAATTATTCATGGAATTTCAAACATGGCAGACGTTTTTTTTAAATTTCGTTGGTTGTATTTAGTTAAATGCATTGGGAGTGGATTCATTAATATATTTTACATTTGTAAATTTATAGAGATATTGGTTTCATAATATTTTCTGGAACTAAAGACGAGCTGTGTACTTTCTTCGACATAGCAAACAGCACATATCCATTTTTGAAATTTACATTCGAAATATCCGTAGAGACTAGAGAGCTTACATGTATTTGATGTAACTGTATTTAAAGGACAGAGATTTCAAACTAGGAATACATTGGATGTCCGTATATATAGAAAATATACATAAAACTATCAATATCTACCGAGAACATCAGCACACTCAAAATCGGTATTTAAAGGCAATAATACGATTCATTCGTTGCACTAACAATAAAGAAGATTTAGAATCCCAAATTCAACTATTTCACTACAGCTTATTAAATCAAGGCTGCAAACACACAGAATTAGATCAATTAATAATTACTGATAGAAATTTAAATAGAAACCCAGCACTTCAATACAAGGAGAAAAGGAAAAATAAGAAACCTCCTTTGTTGTTTTGCAACAAAATATAACCCTTGCTTCAAACAGCTTGGTAAAATTCTCAGAAAAAGCTGACATTATATTGAAAAAGATGAGACAGCAAAAAAATTATTTCCTCTACCACTAATTATGGCATGCAAAAAACACACGAATTTAAAGGATTTACCGAGTGTACGACTGCTTGAATATCAGTATCACAGTTCATTAAAGTAATTAATATAGAATTGAAATAGTCTCTCAAACTACACCTTACACTTGACTTATTCCAATTTTAACTTCACAGGCTTGAATCGCTGATGAGGGTCTGGCCTTGAACACTTTGGTTGGTCATATTTAGTTAGACAGATTGGGAGTGGTGTCATTAATATACTTTACTAACATCCACACCTCCTCCAAAAGAACATGCTAAAACAAAGACAATATTAAAACACTGCGAACAACACATGCCAGGTTCAGAAAACCTGACTTAATACAGGCACATAATGTGGTGCGTTTAATCCCGTTTTTTATGTGGACAAACCTATCCCTTTAACACATCTATACTCTTAAGACCTAAAGAATAAAACTCACAATAATAAACCTTGCAGCTATAAATGCCCTTTTCCTTAAAAAAATGATACTTTAGATTTATCTGATAGGCACTATGACTGTCTGACACTATGATTTTGTTTTGACATGGTAATTATCTATTAATATCTCTGTTCCAAAAAAAAAAGAATTTGCCTACCTAACCATACACAACAGCTATGGGTCGGGTTTGGTCAAACTGAAATATTTTTAAGGCTGGCCTTAGTTCATTGAAAATGATATTAGTTTTTTACCTTGTACAAAAGACTTGTACTTCCATAGGGGGAATGTAGTACTTTTGGAATTTCCACTTATATGAATACTGGTGTTTTACATGCGTAATAAATATGATTTAATGTTCTATGTTTCATACCTAACTTGATTAACAAGAGTTTGTAAATAATCTGCTAGAAAATAAAAAGTCTCATTAATGCATTTCGGGGCAGTTTCATCGTTTATGTTTTTTCTATCGATTGTTGAACATCTAAAATAATTGGTAAAAAATTATCAGATACCTTCATAATCAATGTAAATTAGTTATTGTACGATTAATACCTGACTTGAACTTCAGGTTTAAAGTAGGAGACTGCCAATTTTGACTGTCGAGAAGAGAAAAGGGGGCATAATTTAACATCTCTCATTGGTTTTTTCCTTTGATTGTTTTCAATTTCTTAGATCAAGATATCTGAGATATAACAGGAAAGAGAAATTAATGAAAATTTTTGTTTGGTTGCCCAGATATACAGTGAAACCTTTGGAATTGTCAGAAAAGTTGATTCTGACTTTCTGATCTTTAACTTTTAATCTCGGAAATTTGCACAACTCATGAACTTTAAGACCAGTCGAAATTGAAGGCCCATACAATTATCTTCATGAAAAGGTGTAAATTAGTCGTGTGTCAGGGTCGTTGACTAAACTCAGGAATTGGCTATTGAAGTCACTGCACTAATAACAGTCTTATGATGATTAGAAAGTTTACTTTTTGCATCGAATTCACAATATTTAGAGGACACTTTATCAGGATTTAATTCAGTTGTATTTTGGTAACAATGAATTAGAGAATCTGTATTTTAAATATGTTTCTGTGTGATTTCATGAAATTCAATATTTACTCACTAGTTAAAATAATCATAATGTCTAGTTGGCTGATTTACATGATTTCGTTTGGCCTGGTGTTCTACAGACTTCATATGACATGTAATGAAATTCTTTACCAAACTTAAACTGAAATAGGTTTTATGTGTCAATGTTTAACCTTATATTTATAATATGTGTTACTGGAACAAAATACCATGTAAATTTATTTATTGATTAATGTCCTGAAAGAAGAAATAGACTATAAATTTAAATTCAGAAGTTACACATTTTTTGCAGGTAACCACATTTCAATTTAAATGAATGATACAAGAAGTAATTAACATGTATACAATAGTTGTAAAAGATTTGGGAAATAGACAACACATGGAAGTTTATATCTCTATTGTCGGACACCAGATCTATGTTAACACCTTAACTAAATCTTGGGACATTTAACAGGTATGGAAAATCTTAAAACTTTGTTTACTTTTATTTTAATACATTATTAAGTAGCTGTACAGTATATAAATATAGGTAAATGGTCTGTACGGAGTTTTCTCAAGGAAAGTATGATATTTGTATGGTATGTAAACATATAGTAAAAATGGAATTTTTTACAGATGGGTTAATACTTATGTAAAAATTCAAGATGTTATAATAAGGATGATTAATTTTAAATACATGATGTTTTAACATGCTGTTATTATTGCTACATAGAATGGTAAACAATTTTTTGAAGCATTCTTCACTTTTAACTGACCTTACCTTTATGGAGTTTATAGAATGTTTTATTTTGTATTTCAGCTGGTGTAGCAAATCACTATATGTCTTTCAAATGAAGTAAGGAAATATTTGAAAATAGTTGTATGTGCTTTAACAATATGAAATATTTACTAGTGTTCATGGTCAGTATAAAACTCAACTCTTCATTTAGTATCAATCTGGCTGAAAAAAAGACCACATATGACCTCAGGGTGCAATCCATATATTCCCATATTTATTACAGTTGATGCTTAACCTATATCCTTAGAAACATGAATATTGATCATATTTATCTCGATATGGGTGGAATGTTTCACAGTTTTAAAATAATATTTTGAAAATAGGATCCATCAAAGATATCATATATTAATAATCAATCAGATTGTTTAATACAAAAATCAATTTAAATTGCTGTAAACCTGTAATACATTTGTGTTTACAGTTATGTACAGTATGTGTATAAGACGTTACCACTCGTTTAACAAAAGGAGTTTTGTATAAATTTTAAACTATTTCTTAGAGAAGAAAATTTTGACATATCATGTGTTTTCTACAGAAAGATAGAATTCTTGTTTTAGGTTTATATAATCTATAATGATAATTTAGAGTTTGGATATACATGTATACAAATGTTAGTGTTTTGTTATAGACATTTGTGCACAGCCAAATAAACATGGTATGAAGTACTTGTATTTAAAATTCCATGAAGAGGAATAAACCAGCCAACAAACTAGAATATTTATATGAAAAGTACAGTTCAAAGGTAGGGTATGCTGTTGAGAAACAATATTTGTCCATCTAAGGTACTAAGTTGTTCTTAATTAATTTCAAATAAATTTATACAAATTTATGAAAAGCTTAGGATATATATTACCGAAAAATTACTTCATGTGGTTAAGTTTCATCTATCATTATATTGTACTAAAAAAACTTTGAACAAATTTTTTATGGTCCAGATATTTTTGAACATTAAAGAAAAGTTTGTATTTAAATTTCTATCAAATAATGTGTCTGTTTTGACATTTGAAATTAATTGAAAAAGTGAATTTAAATATCGGAAGTGCCATCCTATTGAGTTGAGATTTTTGTTTACAAAACATTCAGCCACCCATGAAGACAACTTTATAGATATTTTGTTCTACTAAGTAGGTATTATATGATACCTGTTGGTCTTTGGTTTCAACTTCCTTATGTTCACACATTTGTGAACTAAGCTAAAACTTATTTATTTATTCAAAGTTTTTATGGAAAATTTGTTTAAAGTACAAATAAATGAAGGTTATAATAAAGCAGTCCCAAGAAATGAATGGTAAAAAATAATGTTGTGCAATAAAATTGATATAGATATTTTTTAAAGAAATTTACTGAAATATAAATGTTAACATATTTTGAATTCTTTTGTAAAAATTACATCTGCATGTACAGAGAGCAGATTGGACTCCAAAATAGAAAAATTATTTATTTTTTCATGTATCAATAAAGATCATCAATATGTAGAATAAAATATGATACAAAGTTATAAGTAATTGACTGGAACAGTTCATTCCAATTTTGCAGCTATTGGGAAAAAAATTGCAAATTATATTTACTGAAAATTAAGTAAAAAAGTACAAAATGTTCATCGCTCAATGGATCTAGACATCATATTCATAGTATCTTAGAAATCTACACATAAAATAGGTATGTTAGTGAATAACAGTTGTTGGCTTAGTAACAGCTTGTAGAATTAGTCATATATACATATTTGGTGAGGAAAAAGATTTTTAACTGTCAAATGGGATTTTTATGAAATGGCAAGTGGTTTGACTTGTATAAAAGAAGTGGATGAGGTAAGAAATATTTTGTTCCTAGAGAGAATAAATTTATGCCGAAAATTTTTAACATTTCTGTGACAATTAAAAAAAATGCAATTAAATAAATTCCAAAATAACTTCTATTTTTTAAATTGTTCTGTAAACAAAGATCCATATATGAAAATACATAATTTGTTGTAATTAATTATGAGTTATAAATAGGTTGAAAATCAGCAGATCCAGAAATAAGGAGTTTTTTTGTTTATTCATGTTTTATTAATCTTAAAATAAACATTAAACTGAGATTTGATGGAAATTCAATATATGATTGCTTTGAAGGGCTGAAATTGTCATCTTCTGACTTAAGACAGTTTTGTTTATTTACAGTCTGAAATGGGTAATTCTGCATCTAGTGAAAGTATATTACAACAGTATGAAGGAGAAATAGAAATAATAGAACCATTAAATCTGAAAGAGATGGAGGAAGATGAAGTACAGGAAGATTCTGACGATAATAGTGACAGTGGTGATGAATTTTATGATGCAGATGAATTTAATGATAAGGTTATAAAGATATTGTGAATTAATTTGAGATATCAATGTGCTTTGACATGCAAATTACCACCAAATGTTAATTGCTTGCAGGCTCTTTGGTTAGGTATTCTCATTCTTTAATTTGAGAATATTGGGAAAAGAAAACCAAAGCACCAAGATAAAGGAGAAAATTTCATAATATCAAATGCTACAAAAATTCTCTCACATTGCAAGGTGGAAAAATCTGGTGGAGTTTCAAGTCTGGATATGTTGTTTTTTCCATGAAGACATCAAATCTAAGTTAAGATATCTGGTTTTAGTTATGAAATAATATGTAACGATCAACCAAATTTTGAGGATTTTTTCTTTTTGAAGTGGTAATATTAACAAAAGGGTGAACTTAACCCGGTCCTGGAAGTCAACATACATATCACTTGCATGACAGTAACAAATTAGATGTGAAATGTAGAATTCATAGACTGGTGACGTAGGTGTCAATAATATTGTTCAATATCTCACAAAATGAAGATTCTTCTACTAATATTTGGCTCGAATTGTACATTCATAAATTATCATATAAATATATATTTTATTCAAAAACTTTTGATTCCTGCACATAGGTTTAGTAAATATATATGTTTCTGCATTTCAGAGACCTGCTACATTGATAGATGTGTCAATTGTTTCCAAGCTTGTGTGTGAGGTTGAAGAGTTATTGAACCATGTGACTAAACAAGACTATCAGGCAGCATACGATGCTGCTAAAATCCTACAGCAAGTCAATATTGGTAAGGGTGTTACTAAGTATATATGTTAATTTTTCATAATTTCTATATGCCCTATTCATGTATTTGTTAATTTTCATATAAATTCCTCCCATATAAAGCTATAGATGTTGATATTTAAAATCACTGTTGGAAATTTTTCAGTTGCTTTACCTCCTTTTTAGCTCACCTGACCCAAAGGGTCAAGTGAGCTTTTCTCATCACTTGGCGTCCGTCGTCCGTCGTCGTCGTCTGTTAACTTTTAGAAAAATCTTCTCCTCTGAAACTGCTGGGCCAAATTGGACCAAACTTGGCCACAAGCATCATTAGGGTATCTAGTTTAAAAAATGTGTCCGATGACCCCGCCTGCCAACCAACATGGCCGACATGGCTAAAAATAGAACATAGGGGTAAACTGCAGTTTTTGTCTTGTATCTCAAAAACTAAAGCAACTAGAGCAAAACTGACATGGGATAAAAATGTTCATCAGGTCAAGATTTACCTGTCATGAAATTTTCAGACGAATCGGTCAACCCTTTGTTGGGTTATTGCCCCTGAATTGTTAATTTTAAGGAAATTTTGCAGTTTTAGGTTATTATCTTGAATATTATTATAGATAAAGACAAATTGTAAACAGCAAAAATGTTCAAAAAAGTAAGATCTACAAATAAGTCAACATGACCAAAATCGTTGATTGACCCCTTATAGGAGTTTTTGCCCTTTAAATACGGCATCCAGCGTAAACTATCCTTTAAAGATCTTTTCCTCTCAAACCACTGGGCCAAATGAGACCAAACTTTGGTGGAATGGTCCTTGGGTGGCCCCCTTCCAAAATTATTTCTGGCATGCCGGACTTCCAACCGAGATGGCTGCTGTTACTAAAAATAGAAAAAAAGGGGGGTTGATTTTCAAAAATCTTCTTATATGAAACTACAAGTCCTGTTGCAACCAAAGTTGGCAGTAATAGTTCTTAGGAGGTTCTCTTTCAGAAATATGTCCAATGACCCGGACTGTTAACCAAGATGGCCGCCACAGCCGAACTTAGTTTGACATAGGGCCCTATGGGAAAATTCATTGAAAAATCTTCTCGTCTTAAACCACTTGACCAATTGGAACCAGATTTGGCAGCAATGGTCCTTAGATGGTCCTCTTACAGAGGTGTGTCCAATGACCCGGACTGTCAACCAAGATGGCCGCCACAACCGAATTTAGTTTAACATAGGGCCCTATAGGAAAATTCATTGAAAATCTTTTTGTCTGAAACCACTTGACATATTGGAGCCAGACTTGGTGGCATTGGTCCTTAGGAGGTCTTTTTTCAGAAATGTGTCTGATTTCGTGGACTATGAACCAAGATGGCCGCCACAGCAGAACTTAGTTTAACATAGGACCCAATGGGAAAATCACTCAAAAATCTTCTCGTTTGAAACAACTAAGCCAATTAGAATTAGACTTGGTAGCAATGGTCCTTAGATGGTCCTCTTTCAGAAATTTGTGCGATGACCCGGACTGTCAACCAAGATGGCCGCACAACCGAACTTAGTTTAACATAGGGCCCTATGGAAAATTCATTGAAAAATCTTCTTGTCTGAAACCACTTGACATATTGGAGCAGGACTTCGTGGCATTGGTCCTAAGGAGGTCACTTTTTTAGAAATGTGTCTGATTTCGTGGACTGTGAACCAAGATTGCCGCCACAGCAGAACTTAGTTTAACATAGGGCCCTATGGAAAATTTCATTGAAAAATCTTTTTGTCTGAAACCACTTGACATATTGGAGCCAGACTTGGCAGCATTGGTCCTTAGGAGGTCCTCTTTCAGAAATATGTCCGTTCACCAAGATTGCTGCCACACCGACCTTTGTTTAATATCTTTTAGTCTGAAACTGCTTAGCCAGTTGGAACAAGACTTAGCAGAAATGGTCCTTAGATGGTTCTCTTTTAGAAACTGGACTGTCAACCAAGATGACTGCCACAGCTGAAATTAGTTTAACATAGAATCCTATAGAAAAATCAGCCAAATTGACTGCAACACTTAAATTTTTAGGTCTGCTCAAGATGAAAAGTTAAATCCAGGTGAGCGATACAGGCTCTTGAGAGCCTCTAGTTACAATTTTATGTTACAGAAGACATAATGAAAAACATGCTACCATAGGACAAGGGTATTATGTTACCACAGTCAGATTTCGTTTTGGTTGATAGTCTTTTACTTCCTGTCATAATCTGTAAAAAATAAGTGATCATCATGATATTAAACGGACATAATCCTCTATTTAAGGCGTACAAATCAACTCCACATTCAACATCAAGTAAAAATATGGACCAGTGCATTGTAAAGTTTATGATGATTTTATTTTCATATTTTGAAGCTTAAGCTTTTCAAAGCTCAACTCTGAAAAAACTTGTCCGATAAATTCATCCTGAAATTTTTCAGAAAACGTATAGGTTTTGTGTTACATTATATTTTTTCATTAATTGTATCATACTGATTGCAGGATCAGCTTTTACTGGAGATCGACTGAAGTCCTTGGAAATTACATCAAAACTACAAAAAGAGAAAATCAGAAATATAAGAAGACAAATCCCTCAACCCAAAGTAAGATACTCAAGTTCAAGTCCCTCCAGACTTAGTTCAAGTGGTGATGACAGTGTTTCTCCCAGCCATGTTCCAAGATTGGCCAGTCAAACAAATTATACAAATAGTAAGGGGCAAGTGACTACTTCAGCAAGTCAGACTAAAATAAATATATGTGAATCAAATTTGAGGGACACGAGTAAAAATCAGATGGAAATAAAGGGAAATAACTCAGTCCCAGTGAAAAATGACATGAATCGCATGACATCAGCTACCAATGAAAAGCACTTAAAACAGATAAAAACAGCCAATCAAATGAGTGCAGTACCTGATTTGATCAAAGTGACATCAGATTTAAACCCTGATAGTTTAGTATGGGATGTAGATGTTACAGATATAACTGCCAAAAGACCAACAAAAAGGCCAGGTACATATTGTGATTTACAAATGTTTTAATCTTGAAAATTGTCTAGCAAATTCTGCAAGTTTCCATAGCAATATAAGAGAATAGGCAATAATTGATATTTTTAATAAGTGAATGAATATTTATGCCCTCTAATGAAATATTGAAATGCTGACACAAATAAAATAACTTTCTTTTGTTCATGGATAAAAGTCTTTTGGAATAATCAGATCTAAACATTTGGTAACCTTTAAGACGTTGAAGTTTCCGTATTTTTGACAGCTTTCATCCATTTATATTTGGGTTGAGCAATGAGAAACATACAGAAAGTCCAGATAGTCTCAGTGTTTGTTAATGATTTGTCATTGTTTGCTCTAGTATGGTATTCAAGATGATTAACTTATTTCTTGGCTTTACAAGTGAATATTCTCAAACAGTTGAGTGCTTAAATAAGTGTGTTCAAATATATTAATGAGTTAAATCTTTATAATATCACTTATGCCAAACTATGGATAAATGAAAAAAAACAAAGAAAAAATAGCAGTTTATGTTACAAAGTATTGATATTGGATAGAATATACCTTTATAAGTCTTGTGCAGTTTACTTCAATAGACGTCAAGAATGTTTTATTTATTGAATTGTATCATATATTTCAGTCCTGTCTAGCGAGAGAGTAGAGACAACTGAAATTGAAGATTACATTCCTCCCACTGTCACTGCCACTTATTCACAACTGTCTGCCAGAAAAATAATGGATCATAAAAGATGGTAAAAATTCTCATTCAGTTGTATAAGAAACTGACAAATACACATTATAATATAAATGTCATGAGTTCCAAAGTAACCTATATATACATTGAAAAAATATTTGAAATACACCAATGAAACATCATTCCATTAAAATAAATGTATTTATGAACCGTTTCAAACATTTATTCAAAACAAGACAGCTATTAGTTGTGTTCATTATAGATGGAAAACTTCTATTTTCTATTGTTTCATTATCAGGTTGTGTATGAGTCGTCCACAGTACAGCAAGTCATGTGGTATCTCATCTGTGGTGTCTTGTTGGAACTACTTATTCAGTACATTAGGACATGGAAGGTAAAAAGTGTTTGAATTTTCAAAGTTACTATCATTGCTACCAGCTGGTGACAGTCTGTAATTATAACCATCTGGTAAGTTAATTACTTTCAGTCCTTATAAAGTGTCTTTCTGAACCATTTTAACAGTCTATCTTAGGCCACACCAAATTTTAATTTAATTTTTTTCTGTTGAGGACCAATTTTTTGCAGGCATATATCAAATTTACATATTTTTTTAGGTAAAATATTGCAAAAGTGGTTAAAAATCCCAATTTTTTACAAAATTTTAGGAGCCAGTAAACAATTTAAAAATTTTTTTTTTCAAAAATAAGAATTTGGGGGAAATTTTGACCATTTTTGAATGAAGCGGCAAAAAACATTTTTTCTTATAATTTACATAGTTAAAAAATCTGAGCGGCCAAATCCAAAGAACTAAAGATCAGTTTGGTGTGGCCTTAATAAAATTTATTGAAACAAGATTGATTTTTAAGTTAACTTTATTGATTTTTTACTACCTCAAAGTTTACTTTTGAAAAGAAATCCAAAACAAGTTTGAAATGGAATTGTGTATTTAAATTTCTCAGAGGAATAAATTTGAAATATTTATATGAAATGAACAATTTTTTAGAAAACAAATCCTCTAATTAGACATTTAAAGGTTGTAGATATTTTAACAAAATGATGAGACAACAGTAGTAAAAATTATTTGTGAGATGCTTCAAATCCAGATCCCATGTTGCATTTTTGTCAACAACATGTTGGGTCGTTTGAATTTTGCTACTGTTTTCGTCTTTAACATTAAAACAACTATTTTAAGGAACAAAAAGATGAAATCAAAATGAAATAACAATACCGCAAGTATGACTTATTTCCTTTTCCTATTCTTACAGTCCATTGAAAAGCTCAATCTTATGCCATAGTCATGGAGTAAAAAAAATGAGGACAGAAAGACAAAACCAATTTTTCCAATTTTCCTAAAAAAATAAGGTGTATTTTAGTGTTGAAAAATTTGAGTAATTACATTAATAATTTTTTCCAAGATTTTCATCTAGAAAATTAATATGAATATTTTTAGTTTGAATGAATTTAATGAAATAAAAAATCTATTCTTAGAATTACTTCCTAGTGTTTATTGTGTGACAAATTTGGCAAAGAAAATGTGGTCAAGTCAGTAAGTAAACTTTTAAATTTATCAATATCTTTGTAAGAATTTAGGAAGTATAAAATTTGAAATACATGTATTTCTTTTTCAAAAGCCTTTCACCAATAACCCAGGAAGAAGCGTTAGTTTTACTAGGATTCAAGCCTCCATTTGGTGAAATTAGGTTTGGACCTTTCACAGGAAATCTTACTCTGATGAGGTAAGTTGAATTTTAACAGTAAGTTTTATTAGATATTGTTGTCCTTTTTAGATATTTCTTTATGAATAAAGAAGTTGGGCCATATCCAGGGATTAATTTGGACAGTGAAATGGAGATTTTAGTTGCTGAATTTTTATTCAAAAATGCCATCAAGTCATCAGCTTAAGAATTTATTATCAAAAAGAAGTTTCCACAAAATTTTGGGTAAATGGAAACAACTCTTACTCGATTGTTTGCAAAGCTAGTTGTAAACAAAATGGCACCAAAGTTTTATTGTCATTTCTTTGCATCAAATTTGTTGATACATTAGATTCAGATGAAGCAGTGTGATAAACTGTTACATAAAAAATTAAAGTTGATAATGTCTTCATTAGGGTATTTTAATGAGAAATTAATTGTAGAGTATGTCAACAGGTGGAATGAACACTTGTGAGTGATCACATTTGGTATTCAGTTGTTTGACCTTTTATGGATTGATGTAAACTTTTTATACAGAGTGGGTGGGATACTGGATTCACCTTGTCCGTCTGTCTGTTCAAACTGAAATTTTTCGTCACACTTATCTTGGCTTCGGTGCAACGGAATGTTTTGATATTTGGCCTGTAGCTTTATGACCATGAGTTGTATCATCTCTCCTATTTTCAGGTCTGTCAAGGGACCACTTCCTGTTTGCCGATGCTTACAAATTTAACAATATCTTATGTTTATGTAACGGTTTATTTTTTCCGGTGTGAAATTATTTCCGAACTCGTATATTAATACACTTCTGACGGAATAAAGTTGGAAAATATTTCATTATATAAAAATTAAGATTGCTATAAAATATTATCTGATTCATATTTTACACAAGATCATCATTTGACGGTCGGAAAATATTTCACAGATATATGAATATCACAGCCGGAATAAATTATCTCTTACATTTACATGAAACTTTTCGTCTGTCCGTCCGTCCTTTCAAACTGAAATTTTTCGTCACACTTATCTTGGCTTCTGTGCAACGGAATGTTTTGATATTTGGCCTGTAGCCTTATGAGCATGAGTTGTATCGTCTCTCCTATTTTCAGGTCTGTCAAACTTCCTGTTTGCCGATACTTGCAAATTTTACCATACCTTAGGGAAAATTCACTTAAAATTATTTTTATC